>OX276406.1:1259201-2678097 GCA_946251805.1 Cybosia mesomella
AATATCATTCATTGTTGCTGTAGTTCGCAAGAACTACGGTAGATGGCTACAGCGTCACCCCGAGACGTATAATATATCGGAGAATACCTATATAACATCACGTGTCCAAGTAACTCAGTTGGTCAGAGCATTCCCCCTGTAAGCGACTGGTCGCGAGTTCAAGTCCCGTCCTGGATGTTCTCTTTTTCCGATATAAATCTAAAAGAGTACTAGGCAACTGAATTTACAAGATAGTATTCCCGTTATACCTTCCAGCTAAGCTAACTTCCTTGTGTTAGGAATGGGTTCACGAAGGTAAGTAGTGTAATGGCCAGGATTCAAACACATAAGCGCTCTATCGCAAAGCGGACTCCTCAACCACTAAACTACGGACGCTTTGATTATGCCTTACATCTTACATTTTCTGTATAATTCACACCTAAAGTTACTGCGTTGGAGTAAGTACGTCTAAAAACATTTTAGCCTAGTAGGTCTAATTTCTAGTCTAGCTCGAGCTGACAAGTATCACAACATCAACTGACAAGCAAGTATCTTGGACCGCCGCGTGCGCAGGATGCCGCGGTCGCTGGCCGCAACTTCCTGCACTAAATTTACTTTCTACAAACATTACATACACCGCAGTGTCATAAACTCGTTCACATGTATCGTGACTGTCCCCTCATGACTTTGATATCAAACATTGCTTATATATTGAGATATATTTATTGAGAACGTAGGGCATAGTTTGAATTTCTAGCGTTTTAACTTTACGCCTGTATCCCCGAACGGGTAGGCAGAGGTGTATTACACACCCACGATTCGCCAGTTATGTTTAGGTCCCAATGTAGGCGAGCCTATTGCCATCTACCGGGTACATTATTAAGCAAGTGATAGTTAACATTTATTAATGCACACATAACTACGAAAGAGTCATGCTTTTTATTATTATCCTCAGGCCTTTTCCCAATTTTTTTTTTATATTTGGGACACGTCAATTTGACTTCACCTCGCCTGATGGTAAGCTGAAGGTAAAGTCTCAGGAAAGAGGGTCACCATTACATACACGTACCATGTTAACAATGGTGGCACTCAGCTTGACGGCCTCATCAGAAGAGGATTGTCGTCGCAGCACCGCGTGACCCCCACCGGTCCCACTAGTGCTGCGACCACAATCCCCCTGCCCGGCTGTGCACTTGCTGACCCCTGATCGCAATCAAACCGTGCACGGTGGTACCCACCCGGCCGAATTTTGTGACAAATTTGTGTCATCAAATTTCTACCACCAGTTTTAAATGAGTGGCGGTCAGCTTTCAGTGTAACTACGAAACTGCTGAACTTTGATATTTTCCGGGAAGAAACTGCCATAATATATATTATGTCGTCCACAACCCACTGGCGATACCGAACTACTTCTGTACTGTATTGAACTGTAGTTCACGCGCTATTGGTCGCCGCCATAGAAGTATTCTTATATAGTTTCAGCCCCCCCCCCCCCCCCCGACAAGGCGCAGAATATGGCAAACCATGGGGTTTAGTGGGTTTACCCATCCGGTTACCGGATAGGTGCCGTTTGTAACAGCGTTACCCACATACAAATTTTTAGTGCTCCAACACATTTAGATCGTCCGGACAAAAACGTCATAATGTACATTATTATAGTGCTCCTCAAGAAGAATGAGAGCGAGCGAGACAGATATGTGTTTCAAAAATGTATCTCACATGCTAACGGCGGTACTATAATAAAACTCCGCAACCGTACGAAAAAAACAAATCAAAAATAAATTACTATACTAACAGTCACCTAACCTCAACACATAATTTAAGTTTGTGTGTGTGACATGTGCTAGACATTATATGTGTGTGTACATAACAAACAATAAAAAAATCAATTCCTATCTTAAACCTCAACACATATTTAGCTGTGTGTGTGTATGTGACATGTGCTAGACATTGTGTGTGTATGTGTACATAACAAACAATAAAAAATCGAGGCGCACACCCTCGCTATCTGCGCAAACATACGAGCATGATTCATGTGGATGGGCGACTAATTGCCAATATAAATAACCGTACATTAGAATCGATCACTTATGCCGCTTTCCCCCTGGGTCCTGTAAGGGTTACGAAATGCTTTTGCATTGATTTAGTCTTTTCTGAATAAACCTGTGAGCATATACATTAATTTGGATGTTTTTATTACCGAAATATAATGAACATGAAAAGTGTCTGTGTTATCTGAATTAATGTATCAAATTCTAGAAGTTAATTGACCTAAAAACTGCACATTTTGAAGTATTTTAGTTTAATTTGTTTCAGAGTCATCTTAAATTATTTTTAATTTTTATTTGCGAAGAAACAAGAAGTCAAAAACTTAGTTTTAACCTTATAATGCATACTCTACTTAGTATTATTTTGGTTTGTTTATGTTCTGCCACAGTTAGCTGTAACTTAAATCGACAGCGTCTCGATTGGAAGTCCAGTCTTCATTCGATGGCAACTAATAAAAAAAATATTAGGTCTTTACATATGAAATTGCCGTTTTTCTGGAAGAAATTGGAGGAAACCCAATTTTCAGTTTGTACTAACATTTTTGCATTTTTTTAGGAATGACAAATCCAAATTTTATGATTTTTTTGTGTATGAATGAGACAACATTAAGCTAACAAACAGCAACTTTTATTACATTTTTGAAAAGTGACAGCTGTTAAGTAATACGAAATTTATCATCAAAATGAATAGCATTTAGGAAGTACTGTTTTTGAAGATCGAATTAAGTTGTAAAATCTTGAAATCAACTTTCAAACAAAATATAAATAATGGAAATAGCTATTAAATTACAGGAATAACGAACTCATGAATTCGTAAGCAATTTTCGGCAATTTCATAGGTACCTTTTTTTTTTATCGTGCTGAAATCCCTTCGGATACCCCCCCGCCGGCCGGGGCGGTTATGTCGGGCTTGAACCGACTAAAAACGCACACCGTCTCGGGTCTACAGACGCCGGGGTGTAAGGTTGCCCATAGAGCACATCCCTCGCACCCCGACTGACCCTGGGCCATCTCCGGTTTCGAGATGGCCTCCTCGGGTTTGGGAACCACGGTGTCCCCGTCTTACCCCGGTTTGGGGGAGGGGTGCTAGTCGCCCCACCGTCCCGGCCTGCTTCTGCTGGGTTGACAGGCGGCCTCACCTGCCACCCCCAGGCCTGCGCTCATGGAGGACGGAGGTCGTTAAGAGACCTCCGGCGCCTGAGTCGCCTGCGACGCGCGGCGTGCAAGTTGCGGGCTCGGTGGGCCGGGAGAGTTCTAAATCTCTCCCGGGCGCGCTCCGCCATCTCCTTCGCGAGCATTACATGCTCGCAGAAGGAGGTGGCGGCGGCCCACGCGCTATTTCATAGGTACCTATTATTACGTTAGAAACTCTAGAAACATGAAAATATATTCGGCTTCAAACAACAGTCGCTTCCATAAGAGCCAAACCAAAAGAAGGTGAGGGAGGGAAGGGAGTAAAAACGCTAATGATAAGATAATGCTGGGAGTGATATGCTCTTTGTGCATGAGTAATATAGTAATATGCTGGAGCATCCATAATGATAGCCTTAATTTTAGGAGTTGTATTTTAATGTCCATAGTGCGTCCATTATTGATGAGTCGCTTGCACAGTTAATAGAGAATTTTCGATGTGCAAGATGGCGGCTTCGCTTCGGCACTGGCGTAATGGTGGTAGGCGGGAACGTAAACTGGGAGCAGTGTTGCCATATGTATATGGTGCGTTTAGTTATAGTGAATTCGTGTGAGTTTTTAAATGGTAGTAAAAATGAGTTGTGTAAAATATTAATATTTATTTACCATTATTTATTTTGGTCATATATTCCGTTCTACTTAACCAATTGCAATCAAACATACAGCAGATTTTAAGTCTGACCTATACCTTTCTAACAGAAACCATATCAAAATCCGCACAGTAGTTTTTGCGTCCATCGCGAACGAATAGACAAACGGACAAAAAGATGAGCAGACAATGAGAAAAGAATTTAAAAAAAAAGTTGTTTCTAGAATTGCACCTACCTAACTTCAAACTATATACGTTAAATGAACGTAAATAGTTTCAAGTTAGGTAAGTTAGGTTTAAGTTTTTTTTTTAAATGTCTCCAATGTAAGGCCTCTGTGGCGTAGCGGCAGTGCATTCGACTGCTACGACAGGAGGCGCGGGTTAGAATCCCGCCCAGTGCAAATATTTGTATGCATGAATATGTCTATTTGCATTGGTCTGGGTGTTTCTATGTATAATATGTATGTATTTACAAAAAAAAAACAAAAAAAAAAAAATATAATTTATTACAGGCTTTTTTTTACGTGCGGAAATCCCTTCGGGTCTCAACTAATTTACAATTTTATAATAGGCGCAGCCAACTTCGGAGGGCTAAGAGGTGGCCTCTAATGCAGTAACTAATTTTATTCTCAATTAAAGTATTAAGTTATGAACTAAGAAATGAGATATTGAGACAAAAAAAGTACGAAACCCTTGGCGCACTAGTTCCACTCGCACTTGACCGGTTTTTTAAACTACATTCACGTCATCACTAAACGGGGTGGAGTCATATAGCCATACTTTCCATAAAAAAAATGATACTCCACACACTCCATCATGAGTTGTGGCCACAGTTTACACTATTGAGACCGGGGTCCGCCTGTTATTTTTATTGGTTTGTTGAATTTTACGAGAGCGACTACCGTGGACTCGCGACTCCCCCAAGCCCTAGAAGAAATCCTGCCCCAGCGCCTCGTCCATTATTTAAGTGATGCACCGACTAGCAGACGAGGTTGACTTGGGCCCCTAAGGTGTTGGTAGGGTCCTGTCAAATTGCTCCATGGGCCCTGTACACCATTGATACTCCATGACACCATAAGTTTCCTCGGACGCTATACCCTGTTTTTTTTTTCGTGCGGAAATCCCTTTGGATACCCCACCGCCGGCCAGCGGGGGCGGTTATGTCGGGCTTGAACCGACTAAAACCTCACGCCGTCTCGGGTATACAGACGCCGGGGTGTAAGGTTGCCCATAGAGCATATCCCACGCACCCCGACTGACCCTGGGCCATCTCCGGTTTCGAGATGGCCCCCTCGGGTTTGGGAACCACGGTGTCCCCTACCCGACTACAGTATTTTTAACTCCAACAATTGATTCAATTCAATTTTTAAGCAATTAGTATGCTGACTTTTCCTATAGATTAAGATCGGAAAAAGAGAACATTTAAGACAGGACTTGAACCCGCGACCAGTCCCTTACAGGGGCAATGCTCTGACCAACTGAGCCACCTAGACACGTCCCAGATATTCGAAACTCTCCGATATATTTGTATACGTCTCAAGGCAGGTTCAAGTCCCGTCCTAGATGTTCTCTTTTTCTGATCTAAATCTATCCAACAATTGATTTACTCTTGCACGTGTACAACTGAATACAGAAATAGTTTTATTGCAAGATTCAGACTCAAATGCAGATCGTGCGCTATCAACACGCAGGATTATATTCATAGAAATAACCAATTCCGGTATATTTTTCGGTATAGAGAGTTTTGGTTATGCTAAAATTACGAAGGTAGAATCAACACCATTGCGACACGATCACTGCGCAGTGTTTATGGTGTGAGATCAGTCAACGTCATATTAACATTATTCCCACCTTACACCCCGGCGTCTGAAGACCCGAGACGGCGTGCGGTTTTAGTCGGTGCAAGCCTGACATAACCGCCCCCGCTGGCCGGCGGGGGGGTGTCCGAAGGGATTTCCGCACGATAAAAAAAAAAAAAAAAAAAAAAAGGTGCATTTTATTTATTTCATATAAGAAAAACAGTTATAAATAAATCTTGATACACCCATAAAACCTGTATTGCTTTATCTTTTGTGTGTACATCCTCATTTCTCTCTGTTAAATTTCGAAGCGATTTCCACACGAAAAAAAAAAAAAAGTAAAAAAAAGTACATAGAACAGGAGCGCAAGCGCGTTGGCCGCCGCCACCTCCTTCTGCGAGTATGTAATGCTCGCGAAGGAGATGGCGGAGCGCGCCCGGGAGAGATTTAGAACTCTCCCGGCCCGCCGAGCCCGCAATATGCTAGCCGCGCGTCGCAGGCGACTCAGGCGCCGGAGGTCGCTTAACGACCTCCGTCCTCCATGAGCGCAGGCCTAGGGGTGCAAGGTGAGGCCGCCTGTCACCCCAGCAGACGCAGGCGTCCCGGCCTGGGCCGGGGCGACTAGCGCCCCTCCCCCAAACCGGGGCAAGACGGGGACACCGTGGTTCCCAAACCCGAGGGGGCCATCTCGAAACCGGAGATGGCCCAGGGTCAGTCGGGATGCCAAAGATATGCTCTATGGGCAACCTTACACCCCGGCGTCTGTAGACCCGAGACGGCGTGCGGTTTTAGTCGGTTCAAGCCCGACATAACCACCCCCGCTGGCACGCGGGGGGTATCCGAAGGGATTTCCGCACGAAAAAAAAAAAGGTGCATTTTTATTTATTTTATATAAGAAAAACAGTTATAAATAAATCTTGGTACACCCATAAAACCTGTATTGCTTTATCTTGGGTGTGTACATCCTCATTTCTCTCTGTTAAATTTTTATATGAAGGGATTTCCGCACGATAAAAAAAAAAAAAAAAAAAAAAAAAAGGTACATAGAACAGGAGCGCAAGCGCGTGGGCCGCCGCCACCGGGGGTGGGGGTGGCAGGTGAGACCACCTGTCACCCCAGCAGACGCAGGCCGGGACGGTGGGGCGACTAACGCCCCTCCCCCAAACCGGGGCAAGACGGGGACACCGTGGTTCCCAAACCCGAGGGGGCCATCTCGAAACCGGAGATGGCCCAGGGTCAGCCGGGGTGCGAGGGATATGCTCTATGGGCAACCTTACACCACGAGGTCTGAAGACCCGAGCCGGCGTGCGTTTTTAGTCGGTTCAAGCCCGACATAACCGGCCCCGCTGGCCGGTGGGGGGGTATCCGAAGGGATTTCCGCACTTAAATACTAGCAAAAGTTTTAAAAAAAAAACCGTTCGCGCAGGGGGAACGCGCAGGTAGATTTCGTGAAGCTATTAATATTATTTATATAGAGAACTACGGACTTTAAACAGTTTCATTTTTTTTTTCTCGAAAATGGTAACTTTTAGCGAAAAACTTTTCAGACATTTATTTTAGACTTAAAAATGGCCTATCGATTAAAAATGTTTCCGACTGCAAGAATGTTCACCGGTTAGAAGTTATGATTTTTTTCCCGAAAAATTTTGGTTTTTCCCCCCTCCACTTTTAGTTAAAGTTTTAATCTTATAGGTTTATAATTAAAAGTTGTTGGTATTCATGTATACTATGGGATAAAATTAGAACAGTTCGAATATCTTTCATGGAACGTGAAATTTTTAGGAAAAACTGATTTCACAAAAAGTGAGGCCCTACCGTCCCCTTAGGCCGGATTCCACCAATTCACGAACTTAAACTAAGTTTACACCCAAGCAATTTTTGACCGCAGTTTGAAAGTGATCGGGGCAAAAATGCGACCGTGAGAGTGCCGCAAATTTTGGGAAGTGTAACCATACATACATATATATATATATAAACTTTTTGACCAGTGGTTATTTCGGACTCAGGGGGTCATAACTAGACCTCCTATGAAGATTTTTTTTTTAAATTCGACAGTAGTCAAGAAACCGATAGGTAGATCGATTCAGGCGCCGGAGGTCGCTTAACGACCTCCGTCCTCCATGAGCGCAGGCCTGGGGGTGGCGGGTGAGGCCACCTGTCACCCCAGCAGAAGCAGGCCGGGACGGTGGGGCGACTAGCGCCCCTCCCCCAAACCGGGGCAAGACGGGGACACCGTGTTTCCCAAACCCGAGGGGGCCATCTCGAAACCGGAGATGGCCCAGGGTCAGTCGGGGTGCGAGGGATATGCTCTATGGGCAACCTTACACCCCGGCGTCTGTAGACCCGAGACGGCGTGCGGTTTTAGTCGGTTCAAGCCCGACATAACCACCCCCGCTGGCACGCGGGGGGGTATCCGAAGGGATTTCCGCACTTAAATACTAGCAAAAGTTTTAAAATAAAAAATTAAAAATTTCAGCTCTAGCTCGTAATTTGCTTTTTCACATAACCGCTTTTTAATTTATCATTGTACTACACGACCCCTACTATCCTACTTACATAGATTAGGTGGATTTCCGCACGAAAAAAAAAAAAAAGGTACTTGGTTATGTTATTCACTCAGTAACCTACACATTCACTCTAAGAGCCCAAACCTCTGCACACCTTTTTCAATTCTTATTACTGCATTATTATACACAGAATATTGACGCCAAGTAACAGTATTTGAACTGTTGCGTTCCGTTTGGTGAGTGAGAGTGCCGGAGCCCAAACTCCTTTCTAATCCGCTCCCAAACTCCTCTCCCATCCCCTCCCACACTCCTTTCCCATCCCCTTTCCTTTACAGGGTCGGTAGTGTAATAATAAAAAAAATTGAAAATATATAATATTGGGTTTATATATATATGTAAACTGGTCACTTACAATAAAGTGAAGATAATTCGGGCGCCTGGGAGATACACAGTGCCTACACAGATAGTCAACGGAGGATTGCAGACTTTTAATCTTCCGGAGGTGAACTAAATAAAACCACTATACTGAGGTTCAGGGTTTTATTTTAAGCGCTCCAGTGTACAAATCATGTTGAATTATTAAATTAAGTTTTCACATATTATTTTGAAACTAAAATTAAATTACTTATGTCACTTGTCACCAATGCAATTTTTTAAGAAATAAATGATTTAAATTAAGTTAAATCTTTGAGTTAAATTAAATGGATTGAGCTCACGGCATCCCTCGGCGCGTACGTGAATGTGCATACCAGCTAAGCCAAAGATAAGCCCATGCGGCACAATTTCCCAAAAAGTTACGGCTTCACAAGTGAAGGCATAATTATAAGTAGAACAGAAAAACGAAGGAAAGGCAAAAGGCTAAGAGCTAAAAGCTAAAGGCGGTTCCATGGGAAACCTGTAACAAAATTATGTCATTAGAATAAGTTTCTAACAAGACTCCATGAGGTCCCTAAACAAAGAAATATGTGCGACTTACCGCCTTAATAGGTTGATATAATATCAGTGTCTGGTAGGATCACTGTATATTGGTTTAAAAATGCTGAAACAATAAAATTTTGACGATTATTTTCCATTAGAAATGTGACGGACGCCATCAAAGCAAATCTTATAAGAAATATTAACTTACCAAAAATATGACGTAATCTTTGCTTACGATCATATTGGAGACACAATTAAAGCTCCCACATTAAAAAATCATCTCTTATTTTCGAGATGTTTAAAGATAAATTCAAGTTACAAAATTATCGACCATCCTGCTTGATTGTAAGGAAGAAAGGTAACGTCAAAAACTTCAAACGTCAAAGTTCCCCTCCACGTTCCGTTCAGAAACTTATTAAATTTCGTCTAAAAACGAGTAAAAACAACCGATGTAACGAGGTTCAAAAACGCTACGTTACAGTAGCGCGAGTGTGACGCCACTGGTGTTGCACACGTCCATAGGCCGCGGTAACCGCTTCCCATCAGGTGGGCCGTGTGCTTGTCTGCCACCTTAGTGGTATAAAAAGAAAATATAACAGGCGACTTCCCGCTCGTAAATTTGTATTCTAAAAATATCGACGACAATTATATCCCTATAGATACGAACCCACAATTACGCCTCTATTCAGTACCCAATATTAATACTAGGTCTGCAAGGCGAATCGCTGCTTGCAATGTTGAGCTGAGTGAGACATCGTGAATCTGATTTTGAAAATGTTGAACAGTGATCATTCCTCCGTGGCAAGTCCGATTTTGAAAATTCTTTTTGAAAGTCACAACTCTGGACATGCTTTCTTAGCGTGTAAAGTTTGGTCACAGTGTCTCGAGCGGTTATTATGTAATTGCATCTGGAATTTTTTTAACGGTGATCATTCCTCTGTGGTAGCATTAATTTTTTCAAAATATATCCATAAACCTTCCTCTGATTGACCTCTTTAATCATGCCAAATTTGGTTCTGATTGGATTAGTAGTTTAGGAGGAGATCTGTGACAAAGAAAATCCTGAAGTCTGGTATGAGGAGCTTTCGCTCGACTTCGTCTCACTCAGCTCAATGACCTAATAATAACAAAACAATAGCAAAATAACGACTCCTACATGTCTACGCGTCCCGCATTGTGGCTATCTCCACGACGCGTCGACGTAAACAAAACACTACAAACTGTACAAAACATACATATATATAAAAGACATATATATAAACGTAGATAAACATTGCATAATTTGTACCACGTGTGGCCTTGAGCGATATATATATAATCACTTGTGCACACTGGCACACAGACAAACACAGTGTTATGTACGTATATAGATAATTGTGAAACATTTATGAATATGGTAGAAGTTTTGGAGTGTTTCAGGTTTTGTAAAATTAGAACATTCCGGAATGTCAAATGTTAGTTAATTATGTACATAAGTAATGATACATTTCAGTATGAAATATGTACATTTATCTATGCATGGTTTCTGTACATAAGTAAATATTGAGTTGGTAATAAACTACAACGCGGCGATAGCCCAGTGGCGTACGTAACGGACTGCTGAGACGAGGCCTCGAGTTCGATCCCCAGTCGCCCGGGGCACACACCTCTGACTTTTCGTAGTTCATCGCTCGCTTAATAATGTGCCCGGTAGATGGCAATAGGCTCGCCCCCTATTACATTGGGACCTTAACATAACTGGCGAATCGTGGGTGTGTAATACACCTCTGCCTACCCCTTCGGGGATACAGGCGTGAAGTTATGTTATGTTAATAAACTACAAAAACACACGGATTTACAGTGTTACCTATAACATTCTTACAAGAAAACAGCAACTTCATTGAGATGTATTAAGCCATGCCTAAGGACATCAGAATAGTTAAGAGTGTCACGAATTCCACATAAGATTTTTACCAAAGTTTTATTGAACCATTCCTAAAAAGGTTTAATTTTATTTTTATAAGCTCAACATAATTGGTTGATCTTGGTGTGACTTTGCTGGACAAAGTTTGTTTGAACTAAAAGATTACGGAAGCGTTGGAGCTCTATCAAGATTGCCTTAAAATAGAGGAAAGAGCACCTAGAATAGTACATATGGCATGTTACAAAATTTACCGTCTCAAAATATTTTTATCGACACAAGTTTTCGGATGTTATCGTAGATAAATTAATGTTGTTTTAAATAAATCTTGGAAGAAAGTGTGGAATATTTTGACTTCATGCAGTGATGATTTCACTAGTATTTATATCTCTACGATGCCTTTACGCAAGTTACACGTCCATTTTCTCTTCAGAGAATGGATTCTTCCCTATCAATTACTTGGCTGAATCCAGACCGACACATAGCAGTCGCAGAGGATAGTACCCACTCACTTTTGTGGAACTTTGTGTGTTGTTGACAAAGTTCGACAGTAAACCCAGTCTTCAGAGTATGAAGGGGAATTGACAATGGACGGGTAAATTCAATGTGAAGAAGACAAGCATCATTGCGGTAGAATGAGCAGCAGGAGCAAGGTCACAAGGATATCAGTACTATACAAAAGTAAAACATTGCATCGTTCGTTTCTAGTAAAACAAGAGGTAATTTTGCCATTCGATTTCTTTATATCTACATATTCTTCTCATTTTATTAAGGTGAGTCCTTGCATCGGTTATAATAATTAAGCAAAGTTCTGAAAGAGTGACGCTCTCTTTTAGACCATGTTCATGTATTTCGTTAGACCATCTTCTCCTCCCAAACGGCTGATCCGATTCTAATGAAATTTCACACAAGCAAAGATGTTACTGATGGGAAGGACATAGGCAGGGAAAATCAAAAATCAAAAGTACCACGGAGGAATAATCACCGGAAAATATGATAAAAATCTTATTTCTTAATGAACAAAAAAGCCTCATTCACGCGATTGGTATTAAATTAAGTAATTTGTTCATATACACAAGACAAAAAAAGAAAAACGAAAATCGGACTAGCCGTTGAGGAATTATTACCGTTAGAAAAAGTCCTGGTGAAATTGCTTCGCTCAATTTTTGCAACAGCAGAATGTATATCTACATCGATAATTTAAAGACGTTAGTTAGACTTGTGTGTGCGTGTACGGTCTTGTGTCTTCTGTGTGGTTACAGGAGAAGCTAGTCCATACACACACAAGAAAAGTCTAACTGACACAATAATCCCACTCAGACATCAGTCATATGATAATTAGTCAACACGTGCGCGCACAAACACTTAGCTGTTATATGTACCTATCTATATTGTGATAATTATATGTAATTACAATGTTCTAATGTAATTTAGAATAACAGACTTTTCTTTTCGTTTGACGATATATGCTAAACTAGGTCTGTAATGCATTCTACTGTTGCAAAAATTGAGCGAAGCTCTGATAACCGTCATCAGTGTAGACTTTTTCTAAAGGTGATAATTCCTCAATGACTAGTCCGATTTTCGTTTTTCTTTTTTTGTCATTTGTATATAAACAAATTACTTAATTTAATACCAATCACGTGAATGAGGCTTGTTTGTTTCTAGCCTATAACCTCCACACTCGTATTTTGTGTATATATACCAAATTTGATCTATATCGGTTGAGTGGTTTAAGAGGAGTTAGCGAACAACCGAAATACATGAGTCGTCTAAGAGAGAGTTTCACTTCTTCAGAGCTTCGCTCAATAAGTTACAAGAACAATTTAAATGGACTTAAAAAGTAACGACGTAGATGATAATATATTTCGCTATTTGTGAATTTGTTCAAAGAATGCAGTTAGGATTTCACACAGACAAGTTGAGCTGGGGCTCTTCATGGTCTCAGGAAGTAATCCTCTAACTAGGTCTGCAAGGCGAATCGCTGCTTGTAATGTTGAGCTGAGTGAGACATCGTGAATCAGATTTTGAAAATTTTGAACAGTGATCATTCCTCCGTGGCAAGTCCGATTTTGAAAATTCTTTTTGAAAGTCACAACTCTGGACATGCTTTCTGAGCGTGTAAAGTTTGGTCACAGTGTCTCGAGCGGTTATTATGTAATTTCATCTGGAATTTTTTAACGGTGATCATTCCTCTGTGGTAGCATTAATTTTTTCAAAATATATCCATAAATCTTCCTCTGATTGACCTCTTTAATCATGCCAAATTTGGTTCTGATTGGATTAGTAGTTTAGGAGGAGACCTGTGACAAAGAAATCCTGAAGTCTGGTATGAGGAGCTTTCGCTCGACTTCGTCTCACTCAGCTCAATTACAACAGTCAAACGATTTCATTTTATATCATGTTTATTCCCAATCACCACCATCGTCTTCATCATCTCAGCGCTGATGATGATGAAGGCGAGATTACACCTGGACGCCCGGGATCAACTCTCCGGCTTTCTTACCTCCAATCTGTACCTATCCGCGTCTGCCAGTGCGATGTCTTCAGCATACATGAGTAACCAGGGAGGCTACTATCTGAGTTTCTGATGCTGTCCAACGAAACATTTTATACCATACTGAATAGAAACGGATAGCATGGATGGATCCGACGTTCATAGGAAAGGGTTTTATATCGCTAACAGCGGTCTAAACCACATATTGATAATCGTAGTACATACATATTTTAAATGGTAGTGGAAAAAAAACGAGCGATGTTATCGAAATTCCGCATTTTTGTAAATATTTTCCATCTTGAAGATCAATTTTTTTTTTCATTATTTATTTTACATGATATGATTTTTTTATTTGCATCGAACTCTACGCTATCTAGTGGGATCATGTTACGCCTTATCAAAAAATATGTTATCCAATAGTCACTTCGGTATCACCTACGGAGCCAAACAATTCAAACAATAATATTATTCTACGCATGGCTTGCGAGGGCCCGGCTGATAGCAGGCGGCATTGATAACCCCAGCCAACGCGGCGACGGCAGTATGGCCTTGGGTTTCAGACTGCACTTCAATAGTAGTACACTCACGCCTTTATATTTTCGAGAGGGTAGGCAGAAGTGTTTCCTTTCCAATCGTTTTATCTGCCGTACTTTTCTGGTGATTGATTAGATCTATCTATTTTGTAAGATAAGCTGTGGGTTGCAAAGGGCCTGGTTGAAAATCAGCGCTAGGCTAACAGTCTGGCACATGCTGAATCAGGTCCTTTTCAGCACGCCTGTGAGGTACGTGCCTGTCCATGATCCCTGATGATTCGGGTTCCGAGTTAAGTTTTATTTTGTAAGTGATTTTGAAGTGAAAACTTCTTTAGGCGCATTCTGCATTTTTGAGATGGGAAGAACAATTGAATTCACGACACGGTTACCGTTACCGACATCTCTTATAATGTTAATTTTAAGTATTGTTTTACTCATAAGTCATCTTATTAAAGAGTTCCTTGAGTTTTTCGTGAGGTTCTAGAGGATTATTGAGTTTTTCGTGGGGTTCTTAAGAGTTTTTGAAGTAGAAACTTCTTAAGGTGCGTTTGGTATTTATGAGGTGGAACAAAGAATTGAATTCGCTACACTGTTACCATTACCGACACCTATGTAAATATTCCCTAAAGATTCAAAAAATGCACACGTAATTGTTCGAGTATTTACTTCTGGCGGCACAGCCGAAGTACCAGTTCTTTTTTTCTTTGATATGTACATCTCGTATTCTTGAATAATTTTCTTTCTTCATCGTGAGAGTGTGACTTCCATTACAATTTTGACTACTTTGTGGGAAATCTGCCTTATTTTATCACGCACTTCTTCGATAAAAACACAGCCTTGAAGACGCTTTCGCCAATCGTATCCGAATTATTTTTTGCTTATTTATGTGGTTCCTACCAAAAGGGCGGAAGTTATAAAAATCAATGATTGTATAAATTACACCTCCTTTCTCTTGTTGGGAAAGTTAACGCTATTGTACAGCAGTGTTTTTATTGTTCAATATTTTATTTTTAATTTACAGTGCCCCATAAATGTTGCGTACGGAAGGTTGGTTTACTTACACTTTAGTAAGAGGTAAATAAATAAAAATTCTAGAACATATTACACAACGCCATCTAGACCCAAACTAAGCGAAACTTGTCATATGGATTCTAGAATGCGGATAAACATACTTAGATACTGTTTTTTGTAAATACATATTATACATAGAAACACCCAGACCAATGCAAATATTTATATTTGCAATGAGCGGATCTCGAACCCGCGACCTCTGACTTAGCAGTCGAATGCTCTACCGCTACGCCACAGAGGTCGTCGTATCGAGGTCCCGGGTTCGAATCCTGGCCATTACACTATCGACATGAACCTAATCCAAACACAAGTACTTTAACTAAGCGTTCGTGGGAATATTAGTAATTTCGGTAACTTATTTTTTTTCAAAGGAAAAATAATGTTTAAGTGTGTGTTTTGTCCGTCACAGTAGGTGACGTTACCTTTTTTTTATTTTTTTTTTATTTTCGTGCGGATCCCTTTGGATTCCTTGGTTATGTCGGGCTTGAACCGACTAAAACCGCACGCCGTCTCGGGTCTTCAGACTGTTACCAGTGTAAGGTTGCCACTTGCCAATAAAGCATATCCCTCGCACCCTGACTGACCCTGGGCCATCTCCGGTTTCGAGTTGGTCCCCTCGGGTTTGGGAACCTCTCATGGAGGACGGAGGTCGTTAAGCGAGTAGGAGCCCGACATAACCGCCCCCGCTGGCCGGCGGGAGGGTATCCGAAGGGATTTCCGCACGGAAAAAAAAGAAAAAGATGACGGTACCTTTTTTTTTTTTTTTTTTTTTTATCGTGCGGAAATCCCTTCGGATACCCCCCCGCCGGCCAGCGGGGGCGGTTATGTCGGGCTTGCACCGACTAAAACCGCACGCCGTCTCGGGTCTTCAGACGCCGGGGTGTAAGGTTACCCATACAGCATATCCCTCGCACCCCGGCTGACCCTGGGCCATCTCACCACTAACAGCATCGCTCATCCTGTCTCCTCTGAAAGCAGAGGAGTACGGAGAGCGATGTGTTTCCGCCACGTTGGGTATTGGCCGACGATCAATGCCAACCCTATGAAGGGGTGAAGGGGAAGCCATTGACCGCCGCCCAGAGTGTACCGGCCGCTCCGATTCCGTTCCCCCCGGACTGCAGCGGGATCGGAATCGGAGCGACACTCGAGGAGGTTAATACCCAACACACACCCCAAGATGACGGTACCTATTACCTGAAACGTGTTTGTCATGAAACAATGAGTGCACATAGGTACGATGCGCATAATGCTGCTTTACATAATCGGATGTATAGCGCATTATACTAATTTGCATCGCAAATGTACGACGAACACATGGTGTTCGCGTCGGTACTAAAGAAAGGTTTTCTTAGAATCATTCTACACTGCACAGTATGAGTATCAATATACACATCTATATGTTCGATTTCCGCTCAGTGAAAATATTTGACGACTTCTGTGGCATAGCGGTACTGCGTTCGACTGCTAAGTCAGAGGTCGCAGGTTCTATTCCCGCTCAGTGCAAATATGTATATTTGCATTGGTCTGGGCGTTTCTTTCTATAATATACCTATGTAATGTATTTACAAAAAATAAGTATGTTTATCCGCATTCTAGAACCCATTTGACAAGCTTTGCTTAGTTTGGGTCTAGATGGCGTTGTGTAATTTGTCCTAGAATATTAAAAAATAAATAATATGCAGGAATAAGCCTATTTACATTGGTCTGGGTGATTAATGTATAAATATAAATAACATAACTTCACGCCTGTATTCCCGAAGGGGTAGGCAGAGGTGTATTGCACACCCACAATTCGCCAGTTATGTTTAGGTCCCAATATAATAGGGGGCGAGCCTATTGCCCTCTACCGGGCACATTACTAAGCGAGCGATATCAACATTTTAATACACACATAACTACGGAAAGTCAGATGTGGGCAACTGGGGATCGAACTCGAGACCTCGTCTCGGCAGTCCGTTACGTACACCACTGGGCTATTGCCGCTATTTATATATAAATAAATAAATATAAATATTCTAGGACATATTACATAACGAAATCTAGACCAAAACTAAGCAGAGCTTGTCATATGGTTTCTAGAATATGGATAAACATACGTGGATACTTATTTTTTGTAAATAAATACATATTATACATAGAAACACCCAGACCATATACATATATGCAATGAGCGGGAATCGAACCCACGGCCTTTGGCTTAGCAGTTGAATGCTCTACCGCTACGCCACAGAGGTCGTCAACAATATATAAATATTTACAAAATCTTACAAGCTGTTTAAGCTATGCTGCTTAGGGTCTATAAAGCCCCACGAAGATGTTTAAGGCCCAAACCAACCTCACCTGCGTGCCGGTACACCTGCAAATTCAAGGATGAGGCTCAGGTACAGACTTCCCTCTTGAGGATGGGGGAGTCAGATGGCAGTCGCTCCTGAAAAAGCCGAAATAAGCCACATCTCGATGGCCATATCTCGCGAAGAACCGACAACCGCTGGGGTAAACGTGTTCTTGAGTGGAGACCGCGACTCGGCAAACGTAGTGTAGGACGCCCTCCGGCCAGGTGGGATGACGATCTGCGAAAGACTGCGGGCAGATGCTGGATGCGGCAAGTTGAAGACAGGGCGCTATGGCGCTCATTAGAGGAGACCTATGTCCAGCAGTGGACTATAGGTTGATGATGAAGCCACATCAAAAGGTGAAGAAGAAGTAAATGTGACACGCTGGGACTAACGGCTTGCGTATCTAGCATATTGTAGATTTGTAATTGAAAGTGTTCGAAACTGCAATGAAAAAGGCTATTTCTAATTAAATTTCATTTACTTCTGATTACTTTGTGAAACCCGCAGGGGGCTCCACGGTAGTTTAACTTTCTTTAGGACTTCCCAAGTGTCCGGTGTACAAGATTTACAGTCATGGGAATGCAGGTGGGATCAGTCCCGTAAAAAAAACCGACCAAGTGCGAGTCCGACTCGCCCATGAAGGGATCTATAGCAGCAGGTAACATAATAATGTTTTTTTTAATTTTGATATTCGTGTTGATTGAATGAAAGGTAAATTGCGGTTTACGATTTGTGACGTTTTAAAAAAAACTACTTACTAGATCTCGTTCAAACCAATTTTCGGGGGCAGTTTACATGGTAATGTACATCACATATTTTGTTTTAGTTTTATCATTCTCTTATTTTAGAAGTTACAAGGGGGGGGGGGGGGCACATTTTACCAGTTTGGAAGTGTCTCTCGCGCAAACTATTCAGTTTAGAAAAAAATGATATTAGAAACCTCAATATCATTTTTGAAGACCTATCCATAGATACACGTATGGGTTTGACGAAAAAAAAAAGACTTTCAGTTCTAAGTATGGGGAACCCCCAAAATTTATTGTTTCTTTTTTTATTTTTGTGTCAAAATCGTAATGCGGTTCACAGAATACATCTACCTACTTACCAAGTCTCAACAGCATAGTTCTTATAGTTTCGGAAAAAAGTGACTGTGACACACGGACGGACAGACAGACAGACATGACGAATCTATAAGGCTTCCGTATTTTGCCATTTGACTACGGAACCCTAAAAATGTAAAACAGTAAGAGTATATTGCCATCATATTTATAGCCGTCTCCCATCTTGATCAAGGAGTGTAAAGCGAATTAAAGCGTTTCCTAAATGGTTATATTTACAGAGGAGACCACCCCAGCGACGTGTGTGTGTCTGCGCGGGAGTGTGTGTGACTGTGTGTCTGTGCGCGTGTGTGTGTGCACGATATAAACACGTTAGTGGGCGGGCGTGTCAACTAGAAGTTATAGCCACGCGTGGTACCGGACTATCGAGCACAAAAGTGTGAAAATTAATATATATTTTTTTTTATATCTATTTGAGCAATGTTATGTAGGTATGTATGTTTGCAACTGCCTAACCCTTTATAACTCCTTTACTCCATGCACAATCTATCTGTAAGGTACATACGTGCGAGGGATATGCTTTTATGGGCAACCTTACACCCCGGCGTCTGAAGACCCGAGACGGCGTGCTGTTTTAGTCGGTTCAAGCCCGACATAACCGCCCCCGCTGGCCGGCGGGGGGTATCCGAGGGGATTTCCGCAACGAAAAATAAAAAAAGGTACATACGGCCAAGGAGATAAGTATACACCTTTATATGAAAAGATGTATACTTATCTCCTTGTCCGTATGTACCTACCATAGAAGTCTAAATACTAAGACAGTCTGTTAGACAGACTGTTTTATTATTAAGAGTTCTATTCTACGCCGCGGTAGCCTAGTGGTATGGGTAATGGACTGCTGAGACGAGGTCTCGGGTTTGATCCCAGGTTTTACCATGGCACACACCACTGACTTTTCGATGCTTTTCGAAGTTATGTGTGTATTTATCGCAGGTCTATAAGTGCTCGGTTAATGGCAATAGGCTCGCCACCTATTACATTGGGACCTAAACATAAACTGACGAAATGTGGGTGCTAGCACCTCTGCCTACCCATTCGGGGATATATGCGTGAGTTTATGTTATGTCTATTCTATGTACAGATAGATTGTGCATTGGTTGGTAAACTGAGCTATCGAATAATTACGACAACAAATGTAGAAATTTAGGAGCAGAGGTAGGAGGATTGCGTGAACGAGGTCATTGCAAGGAAAGGAGTAATAAAGAGATAATATCTCATACAAAGGTATGAACGAGAATGAAATTTATGTTGCGCTGACCTCAAGTAATTGGGATAAGGAAAGGTAGATTTTGTTATGCTCAAACTTCTATCAAAACCAATCCTCAGTGGTTACGTTACGCAGTTAGTGATATCAGCTAGATATTACATTGATAATAAAATTAATATTGCAAAAGGTTATTGCTGAGTATAGATAACTATCTACGAGTAAAAGTTATTTACTTACAGCTTTCGCTTTCTTAGAGCAAATTATTAAACGAAAAGTTGGGAAAAACGAGAATTCTCGGTCGGTTTTAGAGCTTTCTGAACTTTCTGAAAGCCGCATGGACTTGTAGAGGTATTAGAGAACTTAAAACTTTCAAACGCCAAGCCGTGAAACGTTGAGTGATTATTTTTCAATTAGTTTAGCCATTTTCGTGAATGCAGGTGTTTAATGAAGGGCCTAGGCGTCCTATTAACTGACTAATTCAACCAGATGGCGGTGACATAATGTAGTATGCTCGTATTTACAAAAAAAGTGCCCAACTATGTTCATCCACATTCATCCACATTCATACCATATATTACAAATTAGTTTGTTTGGTTTTTTTTATGGGTCCGGAGCTAAATGGCAAAAAATGGAACCCTTATAGATTCGTCATGTCTGTCTGTCTGTCCGTCCGTATGTCACAGCCACTTTTTTACGAAACTATAAGAATTATACTATTGAAACTTGGTAAGTAGATAGTATTCTATGACTCGCATTAAGATTTTCATATAAAAATAGAAAAAAACTGCTGGTTGTTTCCCCATACTTACAAAATTTTTTTCTTCTTCAAATCCATAAGTTTGTGGTATCTCTGGATATGTCTTAAAAAATGATATTGAGGTTTCTAATATCATTTTTTTAAAACTGAATAGTTTGCGCGAGAGACACTCCCAAAGTGGTAAAATGTGTGTGCGTCCCCTGTAACTTTTAAAATAAGAGAATGATAAATGTAAAAGAAATATATCTTGTACATTACCATGTACAAGGGAATTGGTTTGAACGAGATCTAATAAGTAGTTTTTTTTTAATACGTCATAAATCGTAAACCGTAATTTACCTTTTATTCAATCAACTCAAATATAAACATTTAAAAAAAATGTAATTATGTTACTTGCTGCTACGGAACCCTTCATGGGCGAGTCCGTCTCGCACTTGGCCACTTTTTTATATACTCAGATGGCAGACAAGCACACAGCTCACCTGATGGGAAGCGGTTACCACAGCCGATGGACGTGTGCAACAAGAGGGGCGTCACCCTTGCGCTGTCTAGCTAGCGCTATATAATATGACCCAGAATATAATTCTGCTCCCTTTTCTTTTCAACAGGTACCATCAGTAGTCGCGCCGGAGGTCGCTCAACGACCTCCGTCCTCCATGAGCGCAGGCCTGGGGGTGGCAGGTGAGGCCGCCTGTCACCCCAGCAGAAGCAGGCCGGGACGGTGGGGCAACTAGCGCCCCTCCCCCAAATCGGGGCAAGACGGGGACACCGTGGTTCCCAAACCCGAGGGGGCCATCTCGAAACCGGAGATGGCCCAGGGTCAGTCGGGGTGCGAGGGATATGCGCTATGGGCAACCTTACACCCCGGCGTCTGGAGACCCGAGACGGCGTGCGGTTTTAGTCGGTTCAAGCCCGACATAACCGCCCCGCTGCCCGGCGGGGGGGTATCCGAAGGGATTTCCGCACGAAAAAAAAAAAAAAAAGTCAGATCATCAGAAGTAAATTTAAAAAAAAAATATGATTAACTACACCTCCGTTGGCAACTGTACTCGCGATCGCTGATGCAACTATGGAAATTTTTTTTATGGTGTCAGAAAATAAATATACCAAACAGTGTATGTGTCGAGTTACCGGACAGTTACTGTGATAGCTTTACATCCTCGGCTATAACCGAGCCAAACCATACTCTAAATATAGTATTCTCGTGATAAATATGTCGGTCCATGTGCATTAAAGGTATATTCACGAGAATATCTCTATCCTAACCTTGATGGCGCAACGGTAGCTAGTCCGACTGCTGTTTCTCAGGCCCGAGTTCCTAGTTTGGGCAAGAAAATTGTCTGTAGCAACATGGAGTCTTCTTCTTTATACTTTGGAGCCCGACAGCCCGAGGCAAGTTTAATCTAATCTATGCCCGGACTCATCGCGTCTACTTCTCCTTCCATAATTTTGTTGGTATTGACTTTTACTGCCGTGTGACTCCTCAACCGCGATAGGGAAGCCTGTGCCAGAGCCTCGACCCTCAATCAGCTGTGTACCGGCTTGCAAGCTATGTTGGCTGATAATACAGATAAAGATTGTAAACAAATTTAAAGAACGACACTGGAACTATAAAAAAGTAATGCAGACGATGAGAAGTGTGGCGCCATCTAACGAATTTAAGCGGAACGTTTATGAAACTACTAAGAAAGGTTACGATTTGATGTTGAGATCAATAAGAAAACTAAACTCCTAGATTTGAAAAGCCATCTGGGTAAATCTGTCTACCTTTTCTAATGTATGAAAATCATTGTTTGTATTTTATTCGTATTAACAAACACCTTACCAGAGAAAAAAAACTGGCCAAGTGCGAGTCGGACTCGTTCATAAAGGGTTCCGTAGCAGCAAGTAAAATTTTTTATATGTGAGTTGATTGAATGAAAGGTAAATTGGGACCTTTCAAACGCGTTTTCAAAGTCTCGATAGATGGCGCTGTTCACACTGTGGAAAGGCCGTGCGCACATATCAATGTTTTAAAACCAGTGGTTAGAAGCCTTGAAGGGGTTACGGTTGAAATAAATTATGATGATGATGTACTTATGTACTTACCAAAAAGGGGCAGTGTATGACAGAAATCACTTTCAGTAAAATGTTCGGAACATAAGAATGTATATTTTTTCACGCTTCGTCCGAATGTTTTTATAGTGTCAAGCTTTGCAGCTTCTATCCACTTGGCCCTCAAAGTTATTTCAGATGGCAGCAGGTGAATCCCGTCGTTGTTGCATCCGTGGACAATGCAAGGGCCTCGCATTATCAGTTTTTGAAAATCAAATCACAGAACAAGATGTCAAGATTAATCCTAGGCGGAATCAAATCAAGCTTCTCACACCTATAAAAATAAATCAATAAAAAGGATCCTGCTCTCCATGGCAGGAGAACTCCTGAAGAGTCTTGCTAGAATATTGATTCTAGCGGGACTTCACAACAAAAAAAAAACAAATCAAGCTTGATTAAAGAATTTAAAGAATTTGTATTTAACGATAAAAATCGTGATTTACTACACGAAATGTTTTTTATGATAGGAAAGTACCACAGCTCATAAATACGGGCTCCTTAGCTTGTGTCATTGCCATGAAGCGTTGCGTTTGCGTTTTGCTAGCCAGATGTAAAAAAAAATCCATACTTAGAGCAGCGCCATCTATCGCTTCATAAAACTGCTCAACTGCCAGCTGTCATCGAAAGGTCCCAATTGCGGTTTACGATTTATGACGTATTAAAAAAAAACTACTTACTAGATCTCGTTCAAACCAATTTTAATCTAGAAAGAAAATAGAAAGAAAAGAAAGAAAATTGATTTTTATTGCGGATAAAAACACATGCACATAATATTAGGATTAAGGAAAAAACCTAAATAAGAAAAAACAAAAGATAATAATAATACACAAGTCCACACAACAATATTACACTTAAAAATATAAATGTCTAAAATAATGGTGGACCTACAGCTATTCAGACGGCGTTCTTCGACAGTCGTTTCTCCTTTGGACTGATCACCGACAGGACGTTTCGTTTTTGAGAGATTCGTCGATAGAACGTTTCACCTATGGATGTTTCGCCAACAGAATGGTTCGCATTTGTTTGGGCCTATCTATAGCATGGGCCAAGTGCTGAGGTTGAAGGGGCAGGTCTATATAATCGTCATAAACCCTGTCCTTTTATACGGCAGTGAATCGTGGCCATTGCTAGAGTGACATAAGCAGGAGCTGCATGTCATGGAGATGAATATGCTACGACGGATGTGCGAAGTCACGCGTAAACATCGCGTGAGGAACTCCCGCATCCGCCGCAGCCTCCCTGTCTGTGACATTGCAGATGAAATGCAAGAGTATAGCCTTCACTGTTGCGGCTACGTTCTGTTGCGGGAACCACCTGACTACGTGAGTAACAAATGTCCAGACATTGTCAGTGCCAGCCATTGCACTTCCGCCGGACTCTGGTAGGAGGAGGAGATTCAATAAGTGATATGCTTGCCAATGGTGTCACTACTATGGATGGCCAAGATCGTGCAAAGTGGAGAGGAAAAAGCAGGAAAGCGAACTGAGGGTTCGGAGGTGTAGGCCTCGGATGCGATCGGGAGACGATGATGATGACTGTATAAGTTAGGTGTATTTCCTGAAGTCGAAGGGATAGCTTAGGGCTCCACTGTGCCATATTACTTTTTTTACTGGTGGTAGAAATTTGATGACACAAATTCGTCACAAAATTCGGCCGGGTGGGTACCACCGTGCACGATTGCGAAAAACCCTCCATAGTAATCCAATTTCGGTTTGATTGCGTTAAGGGCTCAGCAAGTGCATAGCTTGGCAAGGGGATTGTGGTCGCAGCACTAGTGGGACCGGTGGGTGTCACGCGGTGCTGCGACGACAATCCTCTTCTGATGAGGCCGTCAAGCTGAGTGTCACCATTGTTAACATGGTACGTGTATGTAATGGTGACCCTCTTTCCTGAGACTTTACCTTCAGCTTACCAGGCGAGGTGAAGTCAAATTGACGTGTCAAAAGTATAAAAAAAAAAACACATTGTATAGGTTGACAATAACAACAGTTGCATTACTTGATTTACAACAAAACACATCTTTGGGAGGCAGTCAATTATAATTCACGTGGAAATATAAAACAACGCGGTGGGGAGACGACACGAAGTTATCCTATTGCGATACTTTACTCTTCTCGCTTTAAGTAATGAACTGGTAGGGTTGTCACCACAAATATGAAATCAAGAACTGTCTTTAAAACCTCGTTAAGGGCGAAACGCGTGATTTCTGAAAGAACATCATAATTCAATTAATTTATTTTCAATTAAGTTTTGTAATTTTAATTTTATTAGTTGTAATTTTTGAAATCACACGTTTTAAAACGTGACTTTACTGATAGACCCAGCTTTTAAATTAGTGTCACCAAACTCTCAGATATTTTTGTACCCAATTGCATTACGAATCATGTTGAACATCTTTACAGCATTATGGCAAACAATTCACAGCTATGGGGGCGGTAGGGTGACTCAGAACCACCTGTACCTCAACTAAATTGCTTATTGAAATAAAGCTATTTTTAACGGATTCTATCGCGATTTATTTGATGTTATATTTAAATTTAAATTGCTTATGTTAATAAAAATCAAATTTGAAATTAAAATAACCAGAGGGTTCTTTAAATTTTAAATTGTAGGGACATAGCTAAGAACAATCCCGACTAATTCACCTTTACAACAAAAAAAATCTAAATTATAATCGGTTCATCGGTTCGGGAGCTACAAAACCACAGACAGACACACGCATAGACACGTCAAACTTATAACACCCCGTCGTTTTTGAATCGGAGGTTAAAAATGAGTTCAGTCGGTATTTTAGTGCCGGTGTTCGAACCCGCAATCCTCTAGACCACAAATGTCAGACTTGCAATCAAGAGATCGTGGATTTGAACCTTCTTCGTTCGTTTGTAAGTAAAAAAAAGTCATTATGGATCCCAATAAGAGAAGCCTCATTCCATTGATAATAGCTTTTCCAGAAACTCGTAATACCAGTAGGTGTACACACCCAGTCAGTTATTTCATGGTAAACTTCGCCGTCGGAGCTCACCCATTACACAATTTTCCTCGAACCCATTGACAAGCATCTCATTACTAGTAATTGGCATACATAAAAGTCTGTTACAATAATTACGTCTTGTAGCTTGATGACATCCATGTGTTACATTAGGGCTCAGTTAGAAACCAGTGTCAGGTCTTGTGGTCTGGTAGATACTGAGGTTCCTGTTGCTGCAGCCGTGAGATACGTGCCTTTCTTGCATTATTACAACTATTTTATTTGTGATAAAATAATTTTTCACGAATTTTATCGCAGTTTATCTTATATTAATTATTATTTATACTGTGCCAGTGGTTTAGGTCGCTTTTCAGCAGCTATACTCACGGGGAGACTAAAATGGTTGGACTTCTCATGTCCTGAAGTGTAGTCATCTCAAAGTAACCGTACTTTGTATTATTGCTGGTGTTACTATTTATACAGAATGAGCTCAAAGTGTCTTTGATTTTTCTTGGGCGAAGCCTATCTTTGGTGTTTTTCTGGTTTGAGGAACTGGATCTAAAATGATTTAGGTGTTTTTTTTAGTTTTAATAGCCTGGCGGATCATCTTTGGCAGAAATTGATGTTCTTTTGCAAGTAATTCTACTATGGATCGCTTTCACACACTTTTGAATTCCATATGTTTTCCTACCAGTTTTTTATTTCTAGCGGAATTTGTTTAAACTATACTATATGATAAATTAATATTTCTTTGTTTCTTCCTTACGAATTCAAAAAGCATTCGGGACAGCCCTAGCTAAAAAGTACTTAGAGAAGTTTTTATGTGTTTGAAAGAAACACACGATTTTTTGTAAGGCCTCGGTAATTTATACACTTAGTTGTTTATTTTTATTATTGTTCGCAATCTTAGAGCGCCACTAGAGGGCGTTCCCGTCGACTTGACTAGAAAACTTGTTAGGGTATTTCTCGAGCAAAATATTTTCAGTTTACATTGAAAGTTTATTCGGTTGGAAATTGTGAAGTATGCTTAGAGTTTGTCTACTTAAATATTACTTCCTTGTTTTGTTGAAACTTCGGTGTTGTTGTTTATTTTCAGAGTTGGTTACCAACCGCCCAACCAAAAGTACTTGCCTTACAGAAAATACTAAATAATACTTGCTTATTATGATATCGGTAAGAGCCGCTAGCCTAGTGGCTACCAATCGAGAGATCGCGGGTTTGAATCCCGGTTATTACACTGACACAACGTGAACCTACTCCTAACACAAGTAATGTAGCTTTGCTGGAAGCGTTAACAAGAATACTAAAATTTGTGGTTTCTAATATTATTAAAATATTTTATAAAATTACCTCGAAGTTCTCCCGATTCACCTTACAGATCCCACCTACGTTCAACATTCAAATGCCATTCCCATAAAACCAACTTCTACTTTTCCGTTATGTTCATGCAGTGAGACCGTGGAACTCGCTTCCTGCTGATATCAGAGACTGTACTCAATTAATAGTTCTAAACTCAAACTTCGTCAACACCACCTACGATTGACTCCTTCCCATAATCCTTTATGATCTTTTATACCTATATATAAGAATGCATGTATATATAACTATATAACTTATATAACTTATTCTGACTAATAATATATAACTGTATGTATTATATAACCTATTCTCTTCTTTTCAAACTCTCCTCTCGCAGGTCTGCTTGAAGAGATTTCTTTAAGAAATAAGCAGAGCCTCTGTACTACTGTTTCCTTTTAGGTATTGGGGACACCGTGGTTCCCAAACCCGTGCGGTTTTAGTCGGTTCAAGCCCGACATAACCGCCCCCGCTAGTCAGCGGGGGGGTATCCGAAGGGATTACCGCACGAAAAAAAAAAGGTGTTTTTATGTCTGATTGTGTGTGTACATAAATAAATAAATAAATACCATATTACAACTACTTGGGGGACTCAAGATTAAGGGGTTCCATATAACTAACCGTTATACTAACCGGGTCAATCTTAGAATCGGTGACCACTCTTAACACATCGAGACTTAGACACAGAGATTAATTATAATAAATTGTTTATAAAGTAAATAAATAAATATTCTACGACATTCTACACAGCGCTTTCTAGACCCAAAGTAAGCATAGTTCAACTAGCTTGTGTTATGAGTTCCACAATGCGGATAAACAAATTTATATACTTTTTTTTTGTAAATACATACATATTATACATAGAAACACCCAGACCAATGCAAATATACATATTCTTGCATTCAAAATTTGCACTGAGCGGGAATCGAACACGCGCCACCTGACGTAGCAGTCGAATGCACAACCGCTACGCCATAGAAGCCGTCAGTACCTACTAACTTAACTATATCCACTTCTAAATACATCGAGCAACATCACTAGTTAAAACACAGTACCTTCAAGCCCGGCTCCAGCCGCTGTACCGGTTGTAATCTCCCATCACACAAAGGGCAGAGCCGGGCGCAGTACACGTCTAACTGTTCTCTAAAGGTTACGAGCACTCGCGTTGTTTATAACTAACAAAGAATGGTACTGTTGTTAAGATAACGAAGGCTATTTCTACATATATGGCTTGGACAACAATCGTACAATAGGCGTAAGTGATGTGAACACATTTAGATTGCCTAGTAGATGTCAATAGGGATGCTAGTTATTAATTTGGGTGCATGGAAAGCTCAATTGTTGAAGTGAAACTTCTTTATCGGCGTTGGAAAAAAAATTACCGGCATTTTTTTCCGTAACGCGCCATTTAAAAAAAAAACCGATCCCACAGGGGGAACGCACAGGTAGATTTCGTGAAGCAATTAATTAAAATAAACCCTTTGATTTTGCTGATCACTATTAGTCGAATAAATCAACTTTTAGGTAGATATCGATGGGGGGTGTGTGTTGGGTAACCTCCTCGAGTGTCGCTCCGATTCCGATCCCGCTGCAGTCCGGGGGGAACGGAATCGGAGCGGCCGGTACACCCTGGGCGGCGGTCAATGGCTTCCCCTTCATCCCTTCATAGGGTTGGCATTGATCGTCGGCCAATACTCAACGTGGCGGGAACACATCGCTCTCCGTACTCCTCTGCTTTCAGAGGAGACAGGATGAGCGATGCTGTTAGTGGTGAGATGGCCCAGGGTCAGCCGGGGTGCGAGGGATATGCTCTATGGGTAACCTTACACCCCGGCGTCTGAAGACCCGAGACGGCGTGCGGTTTTAGTCGGTGCTAGCCCGACATAACCGCCCCCGCTGGTCGGCGGGGGAGGTATCCGAAGGGATGTCCGCACGATAAAAAAAAAAAAAAAAAAAGGTAGATATCGATGAAATCGATCTACCTATTGGTTTCTTGACTACTGTCGTATTTTAAAAAAAATTCTTCATAGGAGGTCTAGTTATGACCCCCTGAGTCCGAAATGACCACTGGTCAAAAAGTTTATATATATATATATGTATGTATGGTTCCACTTCCCAAAATTTGCGGCACTCTCACGATCGCATTTTTGTCCCGATCGCTTTCAAACTGCGGTCAAAAATTGCTTGGGTGTAAACTTAGTTTAAGTTCGTGAACGGGTGGAATCCGGCCTAAGGGGACGGTAGGGCCTCACTTTTTCGGGTCCGGCGGCTGGGTCTCGAGGTGGCTCTGCATAAAACCGAGGCCCTGTTCTTTCATGGACCTCGGAGCAAGCCACCCGAGGGATCCAGTCTCATCGTGGGAGGAAATCGCATCGGCATCAAGCCGGCTGCTCGACGGCCGATGGGACTTCGGAGAGCACATCCGAAGTCTGGCCCCCAAATTGAAGAGCACAGCTCTTGCTCTGGCTCGGCTGTTGCCCAACATGAGGGGGCCCGATGACTCCTGCAGGAGACTCTACGCGGGGATCGTGCGGTCCATGGCCCTGTATGGGTGCCCAATATGGGCGGAGGCCCTGAGGACCAGAACTGTGCGGATGCTGCGCGCTCCGCAGCGAGTGATGGCCATCAGGGTCATCCGCGGGTACCGCAAGATCTCCTTCGAGGCGGCGAGTCTCCTTGCCGGAACTCCGCCATGGGACCTGGAAGCGAGAGCCCTTTCGCAACTGTACCAGTGGCGAAAGGAGGCGCGGGAGCAGGGATGGAACCCCGAGCCTCGAGAAATCGAGGCCGTGCAGTCCCAGCTCCGCCAGGCCATCGTGGTGGAGTGGAAGGAACGACTTGGGCGACCAAGCGCAGGGCACGCCGTAATAGCGGCGGTAAGGCCCATCATGGCGGATTGGCTGGAGAGGCGACACGGAAGCCTCTCGTACCGACTGACGCAGATGGTCTCCGGGAAGGGGTGCTTCGGGGACCACCTGCATCGGATCAGGAAGGAGCCAACGCCTGAGTGTCATCACTGCGATGCGAGTGAGGACTCAGGGCTGCACACGCTGACGGACTGCCCGGCGTGGGAGGCGCCGAGGCGTGACCTCGTGTCAGCCATCGGGGTGGGAGTCCTCTCGGTCGGCAGCATGATTGCGGCAATGGTGCGGACCGCGAGCGCGTGGGTCGCCGCCACCTCCTTCTGCGAGCATATAATGCTCGCGAAGGAGATGGCGGAGCGCGCCCGGGAGAGATTTAGAACTCTCCCGGACCGCCGAGCCCGCAACTTGCTCGCCGCGCGTCGCAGGCGACTGAGGCGCCGGAGGTCGCTTAACGACCTCCGTCCTCCATGAGCGCAGGCCTGGGGGTGCCGGGTGAGGCCACCTATCACCCCAGCAGAAGCAGGCCGGGACGGTGGGGCGACTAGCGCCCCTCCCCCAAACCGGGGCAAGACGGGGACACCGTGGTTCCCAAACCCGAGGGGGCCATCTCGAAACCGGAGATGGCCCAGGGTCAGTCGGGGTGCGAGGGATATGCTCTATGGGCAACCATACACCCCGGAGTCTGTAGACCCGAGACGGCGTGCGGTTTTAGTCGGTTCAAGCCCGACATAACCACCCCCGCTGGCACGCACGCGGGGGGGTATCCGAAGGGATTTCCGCACGAAAAAAAAAAAAAAAGGGCCTCACTTTTTGTGAAATCGGGTTTTCCTCAAAATTTCACGTTCCATGAAAGATATTCGACGTTCTAATTGTATCCCATAGTATACATGAATACCAACAACTTTTAATTATAAACCTATAAGATTAAAACTTTTACTAAAAGTGGAGGGGGGAAAAACCAAAAATTTTCGGGAAAAAAATCATAACTTCTAGCCAGTGAACATTCTTTTTTAATCGATAGGCCATTTTTAAGTCTAAAATAAATGGCTGAAAAGTTTTTCGCTAAAAGTTACCGTTTTCGAGAAGAAAAAATTAAACATGTTAAAAATGTTACTATGTTTACTTGTGTGTGTAAGTCCGTAGTTCTCTATATAAAATAATATTAATTGCTTCACGAAATCTACCTGTGCGTTCCCCCTGCGGGAACGGATTTTTTTATATTCATAAGTGTGCTGCCCTACCGGCGGGTTTGCATGAAAGGTTTAATGACAGTGAAGGAAGCTCGTGAAGTATGTAAGGACAGAAGCAGAAGGCAGGTCTCTGTCTACCCCGGAGGGAAAAAGTGTATGTATGTATGTCATATAGTGGTAAAAGGGGTAACCGTTATGCAGAAGACCTGTATTAAATTCCTTGGCCGTACAAAATATAAAAAGTTAACCCCAACTGCTAACTAGTACATTATATAAATGAATGGGCTTTTTAGGGATTTTCTTTAGAAAAATTAAAAAAAATTGCTATCGAGTCGACGACGTCGTTGCCAATTTTCTGTCACGGTTTTGGGTATGAAGGAGATGAACTATCGAGTTGCTGTTTTCGGTAATAGATTAGTGCTGGGGTGAACCATTGCAAGATAAAGAAAAAATCGCAAAATCGAAAATCCCTTGTATTCGGCTGAGCTCGTCTCAGGAATTTAACTTGTTTTTTCCTCCCGGGGTTGATGCTAGTCGCTCCTGTAATAGCCGAAATAAGCCAAACAAAATGGTAAGCGAATCCCAGGCTCTAAGGTGATATCCTCAAAGCCCGGAGCCCGTGGTGAGCAACTGCCATCTGACACCCCTTTTTTCGTGCGGAAATTCTCCCCCGGATATACTCCCCCCCCCCCACCTCCACTGGCCAGCGGGGATGGTTATGTCGGATTCGAACCGTTGTTTAACAGTTGCACCGAATTGCATGTGAGGCTGGCTTGGGGCCTGAAGGTTGCCAATAGGGCCTACACACTCCTGAAGATCCTTATGTGTCTAGTCATATTACTTACACGTACACGCGACTGCCCGAGGGGGCCATCTCGAAGAAGGCCCTGGGTCATTCGGGATGCGAGGGAAATGCCTTATGGGCCACCTTATACCCCGGAGTCTTAAGACCCGAGACGGCGTGCGGTTTTATGCGGTTCAAGCCCGACACCAGCACCCCCGCAGGCCAGTGGGTGGGGGGGGGGAGAGTATCTGAGGAGATTTCAGCACGAAAAAAAAGGTACACGCGACTGAAGAGTCACTTGGGTCCTTAGTAAAAAAAAATACTGCAACAATTGTTACTATTCAATTCATCAACATATTTCTGTAATCAATTCAGACATTTATTTAACAACAGCCCAAGCAAGATTTACGTCGCCGTACACTAGAGCTTTCTTCTGCGCCGGCGCCACCGTTCGTTAGAAAGGTGGCGATACAGGCGCTACTGATGTTGTACCGCACTCCCCTTGCCTCGGGACATGCCGCGCCCCGTCTGCGCCTGCGACGGTATTATTATAACTTCAGTAATTGATGACATAAATTGATATAAGTAACCACTTTATAGATAAACATTTTAGACTCAAGTATATATTATGTTGTTAGTAAAATTATAATTTGCATGTCATTATAAGTTTACGCAACGGACGGTAGCTTAGTGGTTAAGGAGCCGGCGTTACGAACGAGAGGTCCCGGGTTCGAAACCTGGCATTACACTACCGACATGAACCCATTCCTAACACAAGTAATTTAAAGATTTAGATCGGAAAAAGAGAACATCTAGGACGGGACTTGAACCCGCGACCAGTCCCTTACGACCTTAGCCTTAAGACATATTAATGTATCGAAGAATTTCGAATATCTGGGACGTGTCTAGGTGGCTCAGTTGGTCAGAGCATTCCCCCTGTAAGGGACTGGTCGCGGGTTCAAGTCTCGTCCTAGATGTTCTCTTTTTCCGATCTAAATCTTTAGAAAAAAGTAAGCATACAAAATGCTTAAAAAATTAATTGAACAAGTAATTTAGCTTAGGTGGAGGGGTTAGGGGGATATTAGTAATTTTGCTTCGGTATACCTTTTTTTTTCGTGCGGATATCCCTTCGGATACCCCCCCGCCGGCCAGCGGGGGCGGTTATGTCGGACTTGAACCGACTAAAACCACACGCCGTCTCGGGTCTACAGACGCCGGGGTGTAAGGTTGCCCATAGAGCATATCCCTCGCACCCCGACTGACCCTGGGCCATCTCCGATTTCGAGATGGCCCCCTCGGGTTTGGGAACCACGGTGTCCCCGTCTTGCCCCGGTTTGGGGGAGGGGTGCTAGTCGCCCCACCGCGCGCCGTCCCAGCCTGCTTCTGCTGGGGTGACAGGCGGCCTCACCTGCCACCCCCAGGTCTGCGCTCATGGAGGGCGGAGGTCGCTAAGCGACCTCCAGTGCCTGAGTCACCTGCGACGCGCGGCGAGCATGTTGCGGGCTCGGGCTCGGTGGGCCGGGAGAGTTCTAAACCTCTCCCGGGCGCGCTCCCACCCACGCCGCAATCATGCTGCCTCGGTATACCTACCTATCTACTAATACTCTTTAAGAAAAAAATGTTATAATAATAGTTCAAGTAAATTCAGGTACATTATACGTACCTACTTGACTATAGCCTGCTAAAGATCTACAGCACAGTACCTACAGCCTACCTCAGAGATGTAGAACCATTACAAAGTCATATTAGGTACAGACCTACTAACTTAAAAAAACTACACTTTTATTTAAAATTACCTACTTGCTACAGATTATAAAAACTAGGAAAAAAAACTCAATGTGGTTTTCCTAGTTTATTTTTAGTTTAACTTTAACTCGTACGAATAACACAATGAAGTTTTAAGTACCTACTTACCTATTAGATGGTGCAATCAGATAAAAAGTTAAAAATAACTTAACAATAAAGAAACGTACGTACGAATAAAACTGGCTAGCAACCAGATTCATATGTAGGTATGTTTAGTCCTGTTTTAGTATCAAATTGCAAGTAAGAAAAAACAAAATACCAGAAGCCCCTAATTTACCAACAATATCCAAGAAAACGTAATTTTGTTTACTCCCAAAAACATTTAAATGTGAGTCTTATTATCTGAGTATGTTTATATAACAAATATTACGTATACGAGAATTTTATTATCCCTGAGGCAATGCGTCTGTTTTCTTACAAAAATATTATTTCGTAATGATTATATGTAATAGCAATAATATTATCCTCTATTTATGACAGAAATACAGGCACATACAATTAAAATAAACGAGCCATGGCTAAGTAGGTACTTTTGTGAGGAATTCAATTCTATTCGAGAAAGAAACATGTGAAAAAGCTGCGGTAATCCTTACCTACTAGTATGTTCTGACAAAAACAAAACCTAAACAAAAATAGAAAATTTAGGAAGCCTTCGGAATCACCACCGCGGCCTCACCTGGTGGGGTCGGGTTTTATCCCGCATCGGCGGTAACCCTGGGGTTATCCTTTCGAGGGCTTACCCGGGGTGCCCGGCAATGGACACTTGGGCAGGACACCGTGCGGTTTTAGTCGATGCACGACATAATCGCCCCCGCCGGCCGGCGGGGGGGGGGGGTATCCGAAGGGATTTCCGCACGTAAAAAAAAAATAAAGCCTTCGGAATCACTCATAGGTTGATTAGTTAACAGGGGTGTGTGTTGGGTAACCTCCTCGAGTGTCGCTCCGATTCCGATCCCGCTGCAGTCCGGGGGGAACGGAATCGGAGCGGCCGGTACACCCTGGGCGGCGGTCAATGGCTTCCCCTTCACCCCTTCATAGGGTTGGCATTGATCGTCGGCCAATACCCAACGTGGCGGGAACACATCGCTCTCCGTACTCCTCTGCTTTCAGAGGACACAGGATGAGCGATGCTGTTAGTGGTGAGATGGCCCAGGGTTAGCCGGGGTGCGAGGGATATGCTCTATGGGTAACCTTACACCCCGGCGTCTGAAGACCCGAGACGGCGTGCGGTTTTAGTCGGTGCAAGCCCGACATAACCACCCCCGCTGGCCGGCGGGGGGGTATCTGAAGGGATTTCCGCACGATAAAAAAAAAAAAAATAAAGGTTGATTAGTTAACAATTAGACTTTAAAATTTAAATTTTATAGGTTTTCGTAAGTTTTGAAATGATTAAAAAAAAATAGGGACGGCTCGACACATATTAGTAGGATGTAGGGTGCTTCTCGATAGAGGCCAATACTCACGCCGCCGCGATAAGGTGCTTATCATCATACGTGAAGCAAGGAGCCTGGCAGTAGCTAGAGCCCAAAAAGGATTGACTACTAACAGACGTCATATCAACTTTGTGTCTGAAGGTTCATCCATAACATCCAGGAACAAACCTTATTCAGTCTTAGATACAGCCCCAGATTGGACTCTCCTAATCGACACGTATGAAAAGCACTATAAAATTCCGGAGGATGGTGGGGTTTTGTCATGTGGTTCTTGTGGAACTTACTGTACCGTGGGACACAAATATACCGAAGGACCACACAATAAAGAAAAATAAATACTATGATCTCAGAAACGAATTAATCAAAAACGGTTACGTGGTTAATTTGTATGCAGTGGAAGTGGTAGCGAGAGGTATACCAGCAAAATCTTTCTATAACCTACTTAAAGGTCTAGGCCTATCGAGCGCTACAATAAGGTAGGACGAATGTCTAAAGCGGCACTAGTAGGTTCGTATCAAATTTGGTTAGGCAGGGAGGGGAACTTGGGTAGTGAAGGTGAGTGTTGATGTACATCAACAAAAGGGGCCCCTTCTAAACCTACACTTGGGTCGCAAGACCCAGGCACTGTCCCGAGTTCCCAACTCAGCAATGCGATGGACCCGGCACCCGCACGGAGAATCCATGGATTGCTAAGAATATCGGTCTCAAATGCTTGTGTTGAACGAACGAAACATTTGTTTACCAAAACGGAAAAATGGTCGGCAAAACGGACAACTGGTCTCAATTTTTTCTGGGTGGTTATAAAAAAATAACCACGAAGGTTAAGGCGGGCGCTCTGCACCGTTACGCTTCCGCCTTAACCTTCTAACCCACAGAACAAAATAAACATTGTTCTAACCTAATCTAAGTCTATTTAAATAGTCTATTTTCTTACTGTTTCAGTAAAACAACATTTGGTTGGCTTTTATCCATTTTGGTGACCATTTATTCATAGGGATTCTATAAATTTGCTGTTGCTGAAAGCTACTGTACAAAATAGATTCAATGCTTTGACGTTGGCCGCATTGTCAGTGAAAAAATAATACAGTTAAAAACTGTTAATACGGCTAAGTTGACCTCTTTTTTTTTTTTTTTTTTTTTTACTAAAAATTTGAGTGCGTTTGACTGCATCTCACCTAATGCCTCAATCAAACTCAAACTCAAATAATGCCTATTCACTCTCGCCTTGCAGGTCCCCAAATTATAAGAATCGGGGAACACAGACGCAGGCAAAGAGTTCCACTCCTTCGCTGTCCGCATAATAAATGAGGAAGCGTTGCGCTTGGTGCGGATTGGTGGAATATCAACAACGAAGGGATGAAAACGTTGCCCGCGTCTAGTTGTCCGATGGTGAAATGGAGCTGGGGGAATGAGGTCATGCAGTTCTTAAGCACATTCTCCGAAATGAATCCGATAGAACACCGATAAGCAGGCGACTTTGCGGCGATGTTCAAGGCTTTGGAGCTTGTTGCTAACTAGCTCGTCGTCGCCAATGACCTACAGATACGTGGCCCCAACGTCGGCTAGACAGAACTTTGTGTCCCTAACGTCGGCTTGCCGTAATTTTATTGAATCAAGCACCAGTTCTGACTTACAAATATCCATACTTAGTCAAAGGGCCCCAAGTAGCATAGTAAAGGAAGCCAAAAAAAGAAATACCACTTCTTTTTTGCCACGTGTACAAATCCCGTTCTAGATGTCGACTTTTGCCAATTTATTTTTGGTAAACTTTTGGCTAAATGTATCTATTTCACCCCTCACTTATTCTCCCCCCTTCCCCACAATGCGAATGTCGAACTAATTGTATTTGTTCCGGTGTGCGTTAACGTAAGTAATTTCCGATATAGTAACAGCCTTCTGAATAAACGTTCGGCGCCTGATAAATTTGTTAGAGCAATAACTGTTCTGCGATATTCGGTGGTAACGTGTCTCTTTTTTTTCGTGCGGAAATCCCCTCGTATTTCCTACCGGCCAGCGGTCGTGCTTATGTCGGATTCGAACCGACTAAAACCGCAAGCTGTCTCGGGTCTTCTGACGCTGGGGTGTAAGGTGGCCAATAAAGCATTTCCCTCGCATTGGGGCTGACCCAATCCTATCTCTAGTTTCGAGATGGCCCCCTCGGGTTTGGGAACCACGGTGTCCCCATCTTGCCCCGGAAAGGGGGGGCGCTTGCCGCCTCTTCGCCCCGGCCTGCTTCTGCTGGGGTGACAGGCGGCCTCACCTGCCTCCACCAGGCCTGCGCTCATGGAGGACGGAGGGGAGGTCGTTGAGCTGAACTAACGTACCTTTCTTTTTCGTGCGGGAATCCCTTCGGATACCCCCCGCCGCCGCAACCCGCCCCCCCTCCGCCGGGCAGCGGAGGCGGTTATGTCGGGCGGTTCGCAAGCTAGCGCGATGTATGTGAGAGCCGAGCCAGTTACTACGCGCTGCTCGGCTCGACTTTTGGGTACCTTTACATAATAAACGCCGAGTTATATCAAGGTTACCCAACTGTTTTATTCGCCGGTAACTCCCTTTACAACTGGACCCAAAATAGGGCGCAGAATCCCTAAAGTGGTGATCCCGACGTGATATGTGGTATGTGGTGTAGTGTAGGGACTATGTAGTATGAAAGATGTAGTGTCAGCGGTTCCCAGAGGCAACAAGGCTATCCCATGTACATATTGACATAGTAGGACCTTTGTAGATAACTAAGGAGGGGTACAGGTATATTGTCACAATGATAGATAGATTCACAAGATGGCCGGAAGCCATCCCTGTACGCGAGATCACGGCAGAAGTTGTTGCAAAAGTATTTTATGATAATTGGATAACCCGTTGTGGAATTCCCAAGAAGTTGACGAGTGATCAAGGTAGGCAATTTGAAAGTAATTTATTTACTCAATTGCTAAGAACTCTAGGCATTAAAAAGAATCGGACTAGCCCATATACACCTCAGTCAAACGGAATTTTAGAGAGAATACACAGAGTTATGAAAAGTGCACTAACTGCGCGTCTGACGGATCATGGTATGAGGAGCCTACAGTGTTGTTAGGATTACGTACAGTCGCCAGAAGCGATAATGGAGTAAGTCCGGCCGAGTATATGTATGGCCAAACGATCCGTTTACCCGGAGAATTTAATAACGTCTCAGATAATCGGACCGTAACAGATGACGTGTATTTGAATCAATTAAGATATAACAAAAGTAGGTTAAAGCCGGTAGCTCGAGAGGTGCTTGACTCGCGGACATTATTCGTGCACAGCGAGCTAGCTAAATGTAAGTATGTTTTTATTAGAATAGACGCAGTACGCAGACACCTCACATCACCGTATGAAGGACCTTACCGAGGGGTGGAGAGAAAAGGTAAGGTGTACACAGTACAGTTGCCAAATAGAACGGTAAACATATCTATCGACAGGTTAAAACCCGCGTTTATATTAATAATAGTAGAAAAAAAAACTGTAAGATTTAATGATAATGCAACGCACAACTGTAGCAGTAAGCGGGCACGATGTTAAGCTCCCAGTGCGATATCAGTGTTAACCATAAGAATGTTAGAGGAGGTATGATAGTAGTGACGAATGGAAGTAAGGTTGCCCATAGAGCATATCCCTCGCACCCTACTGACCCTGGGCCATCTCCGGCATGCGAGTGTTAGAACACTCAACTAGTCGAGTAAGTCCCTCTACACAATTTATTCCCACATTCACCAATATAATTTGATAAATAAATTATATCAGTGAAAAAAAAACAAAAGCCACGTCCTAATCAAATATGATAACGCTGGTATTAGGGACGTCGACGCACAGAGCACCCTGTCTACTGTCTATCAAACCATATTACAGCATGTTTGTACGTATTTACTGATGTCTGATTGCATAGCGACGTATTACTCACCCGGATTGAAAGAATCTGGAATGGAAATACCTACGGATATACCTCGACTAGCGGCCCAGCTTCGCACAGGGTAAATTTCGCTGAAAAATAACTTACTTATAACCTGATTGCACCTCCACCAATTCATCCTACAATCCAATGCAAGATCCAATCTAAATCCTACTTTCTACTGAGACGATGATGACGCGATTCGGGTGACGAAGCAGCAAGCACTCCATAAACGCCATGTAGGTACTGCTCAGTAAATAATAGGGAGTCCAGAGGACTATCACTGCGACGCGAGCGAGGACTCAGGGCTGCACACGCTGGCAGACTGCCCGGCGTGGGAGGCGCCGAGGCGTGACCTCGTGGCAGCCATCGGGGTGGGAGTCCTCTCGCTCGGCAGCATGATTGCGGCAATGGTGCGGAGCGCGAGCGCGTGGGCCGCCGCCGCCTCCTTCTGCGAGCATGTAATGCTCGCGAAGGAGGTGGCGGAGCGCGCCCGGGAGAGACTTAGAACTCTCCCGGTCCGCCGAGCTCGCAACTTGCTCGCCGCGCGTCGCAGGCAACTCAGGCGCCGGAGGTCGCTTAACGACCTCCGTCCTCCATGAGCGCAGGCCTGGGGGTGGCGGGTGAGGCCACCTGTCACCCCAGCAGAAGCAGGCCGGGACGGTGGGGCGACTAGCGCCCCTCCCCCAAACCGGGGCAAGACGGGGACACCGTGGTTCCCAAACCCGAGGGGGCCATCTCGAAACCGGAGATGGCCCAGGGTCAGTCGGGGTGCGAGGGATATGCTCTATGGGCAACCTTACACCCCGGCGTCTGTAGACCCGAGACGGCGTGCGGTTTTAGTCGGTTCAAGCCCGACATAACCGCCCCCGCTGGCACGCGGGGGGGTATCCGAAGGGATTTCCGCACGATAAAAAAAAAAAAAAAAAAAAAAGGGAGTCCAGAGGACTAAAAACATACAGCGTTTTCAACATGGGATATCACCGAATTCGCGAGCGGAAGGAAAAACGGTCCTACGAAAAACGGTGCACTGCATCGACAACGTCATTAGACTATTTTTCAATCGGCCAATCAAATGCACTTACTATATAGTACTTACTTACTACATACACAAATACTAAGACGCCGAACGCACGTCCTAGACGTGTCTTTGCAACACCATTTGTGAGCGGAGAGGGGTGCGCGGGATGTTACAAAGACACGTCTAGGACGCGCGTCCGTTTTGTTTGTCATGACTGGCGCCTAAATATGCTCCCTTCAAGGTTGCTAACGCCATCTCTTAAAAACTTCTAGTACTTGACGAAAACCAATTAAAGCACCAGCGATAATTGCAAGAACAGAAGCAATTTATGAAAGAATATTCAAACTAATATAATACAGTATGGCAATTTATTTGTGTGTAATTGTTTATATAATAAGGCATATAATATATACACAGGCACTCCACCAGTACGAGCTATTTTAATAACTATACCGTCAACTAACTTATGGCACTATTCAACCCAGAACAACAAATAAATCGTCACATATCTAAATTTCAACAAAAATATGATTTCCTATTCCGCCTCTGTGCAATCCAGGAGCTCAAATAGGGGACGTTGTAATCATACATTTATTTTTGGGAGTGCGCCCTACAAGGGACATTGTAATTGCATTCTTTATGTAACAGATGACGCTAGGGGACACAATATAACATGTTAACAACCAGTCATATGCTGGGATGTAATAGGGAAAATTTCGTTATAAATTCTTACTTTATTGAATTGCCAAACACGTTTTTTTTTCGTATTAAATCATTCATAAAGAAAAAGGCAGGATGTATCAAGATATTCGAGGCCTAAGTCAACCTCACCTGACAGCCGGCAGTGCAGGCATTGCTCTTAGGGAACGCTCGGATGTAAAAAATTGTTTGGCTCTTAGTCTGTTTGCTCCGGGTAAAGGTCCTGAGGTCCGAAGGTACTGGTCCGGTTTTGACAGGATTTTTTCTACGAATATCTGATGTTATATTAACTTAGGCTACATTTGTATTATATAAAGGCACTTTTTTCCGAAAGTATAAGAACTATGCTGTTGTAACTTGGTAAGTAGATGTATTCTGTGAACCGCATTAAGATTTTCACACAAAAATAGGAAAAAAAAATCATTTTGGGGGTTTCCATACTTACAACTGAAACTCTTTTTTTTTCATCAAACCCATACGTGTCTAATCTATGGGGGGAACTATCGTGGGGAATCTATGGATAGGTCTTTAAAAATGATATTGAGGTTTCTAAAATATTTTTTCTCTAAACTGAATAGTTTGCGCGAGGGACACTGCCAAAGTGGTAAAATGACCCCCCCCCCCCCCTGTAACTTCTAAAATAAGAGAATGATAAAACCAAAAAAAAAATGATGTACATTACTATTTAAACTTCCACCGATAATCGGTTTGAACGAGATCTAGCTAGTAGTTTTAGGCAGATTTCGATGAAATCGATCTACCTATTGGTTTCTTGACTACTGTCGAACTTTAAAAAAAAATCTTCATAGGAGGTCTAGTTATGACCCCCTGACTCCGAAATGACCACTGGTTAAAAAGTTTATATATATATATATATATATATATATATATATATATATATATATATATATAAGTATGTATATATATATATATATTTATATAAGTATGTATGGTTCCACTTCCCAAACGGCACTCTCACGGTCGCATTTTTGCCCCGGTCGCTTTCAAACTGCGGTCAAAAATTGCTTGGGTGTAAACTTAGTTTAAGTTCGTGAACGGGTGGAATCCTGCCTAAGGGGACGGTAGGGCCTCTTTGTGATCACGCACCGCCGGTGGGCCCGATTCCGTAGGAGGCGTCGCCGCCCCGCAGATGCGGAGGCCCGAGAGGCGGAGTTGTACGAGGGATACAGGGAGGCCAGACGAGCCCTCCGAGCGGAGATAAGGCGTTCCAAACGGGACGCCTTCCGCGAGCTGCTGGAGACGCTGGAGCGGGACCCTTGGGGGCGGCCCTACCGGATGGTGAGGGGCAAGCTGCGCCCCAAGGCCCCGCCGTTAACCCGGTGTCTCCAGCCGGATCTGCTCGGAGGAGTTGTTGGCTCCCTGTTCCCAGCGCGGGCGGTGGAACATGTTCCACCGCAGATGACTCCGCCTCGGTTGCGCATGGCGCCCGACGTGGAAGACGACGACGTGCCCGAGGTCACTTGGGTAGAACTAGAGCTGGCGGTGAGAAGGCTAAGAGCCAAACACACCGCCCCGGGACCCGACGGCATTCCAGGCCGAGCGTGGGTCCTAGCTCTAGTCGACGACGCTCTCGAGCCCCGACTGAGAGGGCTTCTCAGCGCATGTTTGGAGCGGGGCCAGTTTCCGAAATTGTGGAAGACGGGGAAACTGGTCCTCATCCGAAAGGAGGGGCGCCCGGCGGACTCGCCGTCCGCCTACCGGCCCATAGTGTTGCTCGACGAGGTGTGCAAGCTCTTTGAAAGAGTAATTGCGAAGCGCCTCGTCGAGCACCTCTCAAGAGTGGGGCCGGACCTGGCGGATGGCCAATATGGCTTCCGCCAGAGGCGCTCCACCGTGGATGCCATCATGCGCGTGAGGGCTCTGGCGGAGGATGCAGTAGCCCGGGGTGAGGTGATGTTGGCGGTGTCCCTGGACATCGCCAACGCGTTCAACACCTTGCCCTGGAGTTGCATTAGGGAGGCGCTCGTGTATCACGAAGTGCCTCTCTACCTCCGCCGCATAGTCGGGGCGTATTTGACGGAGAGAGCCGTCATCTACCCAACCGTGACCGGTCTCGGTCGGCGTGAAATGTCGTGCGGTGTTCCACAGGGATCGGTCCTGGGGCCACTCCTGTGGAACATCGGATACGACTGGGTGCTTCGCGGTGAGCTCGTAGGCGGTGCCGCCGTCACGTGCTACGCGGACGACACGCTCGTGACGGCGTGCGGGGCGACGTACCGCGAAGCGACCCGAAAGGCCACGACCGCGGTTGCCCAAGTCGTTAGGCGGATCCGGCGGCTGGGTCTCGAGGTGGCCTTGCATAAAACCGAGGCCCTGTTCTTCCATGGGCCTCGGAGCAAGCCACCCGAGGGATCCAGTCTCATCGTGGGAGGAAATCGCATCGGCATCAAGCCCCAAATGAAATATTTGGGGCTCGTGCTCGACGGCCGATGGGACTTCGGAGAGCACATCCGAAGTCTGGCCCCCAAATTGAAGGGCACAGCTCTTGCTCTGGCTCGGCTGTTGCCCAACATGAGGGGGCCCGATGACTCCTGCAGGAGACTCTACGCGGGGATCGTGCGGTCCATGGCCCTGTATGGGTGCCCAATATGGGCGGAGGCCCTGAGGACCAGAACTGTGCGGATGCTGCGCGCTCCGCAGCGGGTTCTGGCCATCAGGGTCATCCGAGGGTACCGCACGATCTCCTTCGAGGCGGCGAGTCTCCTTGCCGGAACTCCGCCATGGGACCTGGAAGCGAGAGCCCTTTCGCAACTGTACCAGTGGCGAAAGGAGGCGCGGGAGCAGGGATGGAACCCCGAGCCTCGAGAAATCGAGGCCGTGCAGTCCCAGCTCCGCCAGGCCATCGTGGTGGAGTGGAAGGAACGACTTGGGCAACCAAGCGCAGGGCACGCCGCAATAGCGGCGGTAAGGCCCATCATGGAGGATTGGCTGGAGAGGCGACACGGAAGCCTCTCCTACCGACTGACGCAGGTGATCTCAGGGAAGGGGTGCTTCGGGGACCACCTGCATCGGATCAGGAAGGAGCCAACGCCTGAGTGTCATCACTGCGACGCGAGCGAGGACTCAGGGCTGCACACGCTGGCGGACTGCCCGGCGTGGGAGGCGCCGAGGCGTGACCTCGTGGCAGCCATCGGGGTGGGAGTCCTCTCGCTCGGCAGCATGATTGCGGCAATGGTGCGGAGCGCGAGCGCGTGGGCCGCCGCCGCCTCCTTCTGCGAGCATGTAATGCTCGCGAAGGAGGTGGCGGAGCGCGCCCGGGAGAGACTTAGAACTCTCCCGGTCCGCCGAGCCCGCAACTTGCTCGCCGCGCGTCGCAGGCAACTCAGGCGCCGGAGGTCGCTTAACGACCTCCGTCCTCCATGAGCGCAGGCCTGGGGGTGGCGGGTGAGGCCACCTGTCACCCCAGCAGAAGCAGGCCGGGACGGTGGGGCGACTAGCGCCCCTCCCCCAAACCGGGGCAAGACGGGGACACCGTGGTTCCCAAACCCGAGGGGGCCATCTCGAAACCGGAGATGGCCCAGGGTCAGTCGGGGTGCGAGGGATATGCTCTATGGGCAACCTTACACCCCGGCGTCTGTAGACCCGAGACGGCGTGCGGTTTTAGTCGGTTCAAGCCCGACATAACCGCCCCCGCTGGCACGCGGGGGGGTATCCGAAGGGATTTCCGCACGAAAAAAAAAAAAAAAAAAAAAAAAAAAGGGCCTCTTTGTGAAATCGGTTTTTCCTCAAAATTTCACGTTCCATGAAAGATATTCGAACCGTTCTAATTTTATCCCATAGTATACATGAATACCAACAACTTTTAATTAGAAACCTATAAGATTAAAACTTTAACTAAAAGTGGAGGGGGGAAAAACCAAAAATTTTCGGGAAAAAAATCATAACTTCTAACCGGTGAACATTCTTGCCGTCGGAAACATAATTAATCGATAGGCCATTTTTAAGTCTAAAATAAATGCCTGAAAAGTTTTTCGCTAAAAGTTACCGTTTTCGAGAAAAAAAAATTAAACATGTAAAAAAAACAATATTAATTGCTTCACGAAATCTACCTGTGCGTTCCCCCTGCGGGAACGGATTTTTTTTTAATACCTTATAAATCGTAAACCGCAATTTACCTTTCATTCAATCAACTCACATATAAAAATTTTACTTGCTTCTACGGAACCCTTCATGGGCGAGTCCGAATAGCACTTAGCCGATTTTTTAAAGCCTGTGGGAGTGCCAATAGAAGTAGATAATAAAATTAAAAGGAAGATATTGTCTCGAAAATCCACAAATACCATGAAAATAACCACCGAACGAATGTCAATAACTCGTTACTATGAAGCTAACGTGATACAAACTAAGTTTAAAACTATGGCGAATCATTCTATTCGCGGTTCAAGGTCAAAAAACATATCAAATTATATAAACCACTAAACATTTCACGATGGCATATTGAAACTATGGGTACGGTCGCCTACAAAAGTTGCTGAACACTGACATATTTACAAGTTTAATCTTTACATTGAAATACATTATTAAATACACTTCTCATCAGAAAAATCGAAACACCTTGCAAGTTTATGTTTTCTAAGGATCATTATTTATTATTATCATTATCAATTAATTAATTAATTATTGATCATTATTACTTACTTATTTTATAGAGTAATTTGCTCCACTGGAGGTATGACCAATTTAGGTGCTCACGTGCAAAGTTAAGGCACGCTCTTCGATGGTCTGCAGTTAATTTCGGCCCATGTGCTGGCTTGTGCGGTACCAGTCCACGTTCCTTCAACCTTCTTCTAATGGTTGAGTCACTTACAGCCACTCTACGTACAAGATAAAGCTGCTGCTGCAGTTGAAAAGCGTTATGGCGTCGATTTAAATAATAAGTGTTAATTATCGCTCGCTTAATAATGTGCCCGGTAGATGGCAATAGGCTCGCCCCCTATTACATTGGGACCTTAACATAACTGGCGAATCGTGGGTGTGTAAAACACCTCTGACTACCCCTTCGGGGATACAGGCGTGAAGTTATGTATGTATGTCGATTTCGTAAGGAAGTTGTTACAATAAATCTATCATCTCGCTCAGAAGTGACCCGATTTCTGCCAGATCCTGAATGGCGGGTGAACAAACCTGTCTCCCGATAGCGTATGTAGACTCTATGAACAGAGGACAGACTTAGATGCAATCTTTCAGCCACAACACGCTGACTAAGTCCAGTATCCAGCAATGCCACCACTTGAGCGCCATCTGCGGGTGAAGTATCCATATGTTTTAGAAAAAAGATCTTTTTTCTGACGTCCCAAAGTCACAGTAAACAAATAAAGAAGAAAAAGTTTCAAGATAAACACTAATTTTTAGTTTCAAAGGTGAGATGTGATCCAACTCTAAAAACACATTTGTCTCAAAACAATGATTCATTTCTTATTCAGGATAAACTAATGAAATTCTAATTTAGAATTTTAGCTGTAATGGCCAAACTGCCAGCTATATAATCATGTGATTTTTATCATAGAATGAAAACCCCTTTGTGTTAGGTTCGGACAGGACACCATAAAAACTAAAGTGGTTCGATGTTTCTGATGAGAAGTGTAATTGATTTATTAGTCATTATCATCATCTTAGCGTTATTCTCGATTGCATCCGAGGCTTTTATTTCCTTTTGCGACTGCCATCTGATCTCGCAACTTCGAGAGGAAAGCCTCGCCCGTCAATCAGCACTGCCGTCCTCAAGCTAAAAGGCGGCTAAGTGACTTCTGGTCAATTTTCACTTCTATATTTTGAACAAATATTTGTAGATTTCAATATGTAGCAACTTTATTCTCGTAAAATGACGGCGTAATTATAGATTTATAGAAAATACTAATGTGGAGGCACGAGGTGTGATGCTCCTCCAGCACAAAGGGAGGATCCTCCGACCAGGCAAGGTGATTGCGCCTGGCGGACCGTGGCCCTGACTGTCGAAGTTAGAATTCTGTATATATACTACACAGCGCGTGAACTTCATGTTCACGATGCAGGATTGTGATGTAGAACAACGTGGTAGTTGTGACATAGTAGACGGCTGTACTTCAGCTTGTTGGTAACTAGATGGCACTGATTTCATGTGTTCAGCTTAATGTTGCTAGATGTCGCCTGGGTACATGTGGTATCGCCACACTAGCATAGGTTTTAAAATAACCCCTAATTTTTAAGGTCTAGCTCGCAATTTGCTTTTTCACATAGCCGCTTTGTGCCGAATATGCAGGTGAACTTGGCTTGGGCTTCGAGTATCTTGGTGGGGCTCCAAAGCCACCCAAACAATGGATTTATAAGTATTTTTGTATTGTTCAGAGGAGAAATTTAACACGTTTCATATTTGGATTTTTCAATGATTTCTATGTATGCTAGACGAGCAGTTCAGAACAAAAAGTGTGTCACACTTTGGAGGTGTGGCAAAAAAGGGGGAGGGTTACGGGAGGCCTCACCAATACTCACAATAGATTAATAATTTTGGCGCCCTTATACTACTGTACAGATAACAGCATTCAGCTTTCGGACAGATCAGCTCTATTAAAGGAAGAATCTCCGAATACCGAGTTGTTTCACTTTCAACGTTTTCGCTAGACATACTTCGGATATACCGGCACAACATCAAACATACAGTCCACTTAACATCGTTGAACAACCAGCGACCGACCTTGTTAGGATCTAGAAATAGGTCCTAAAATTGTTTTGCCGGTAATAATCTCAAATAACATCGTATAAAATAAATTTAATATACTCTGTGGCTATGACAGCAACAAAAAGTGACTATCTATACCAATTTTTGTGTTCTACATAGCCAGTCCAGTTACATACAAATCATTGGGTTTTATAGCTAAAGTGATCGGTAATTTGTAGTATGTTAAGCTACTTTTGAAGGCGACTGTACTAACTTCTGTATTGTAACATGCGAAAGCCCTATCGTAATAAATCAGAATTGATTGCGCTATTTTGACGTATCTGTTATTGATCATAAATATGGTGTGTGAATAGTTATTATATTATCAGAATGCTGTGTTCCGTAATCTATTATTATTTTGAAATTCAAAAGAAGAAGGCGTTTTGCAATTCATTGCGTTGCGTTATTCAATTTGTTTTATAACTTTTTTTTAAACCATAGACTTTTATGTATAACTTGCTCGCCGCGCGTCGCAGGCGACTCAGGCGCCAGAGGTCGCTTAACGACCTCCGTCCTCCATGAGCGCAGGCCTGGGGGTGGCAGGTAAGGCCGCCTGTCACCCCAGCAGAAGCAGGCCGGGACGGTGGGGTGACTAGCGCCCCTCCCCCAAACCGGGGCAGGACGGGGATACCGTGGTTCCCAAACCCGAGGGGGCCATCTCGAGACCCGGGACGGAACAAAAAAAGCTAGTGCTATTATTATAGACTTATTGAGCAAAACTGTTGGTCACCACGTCAAAAATATTACAAGAAAAAAGTTGATTGCTGCCGTTTGGTTGTTTCAATTCATTGTGATCATCTAGTCGGCCGCGGGCGTCCCTGTTCAAATTCAAAATTCATTCCCGCCTCACCCGGGCACCGTGATACACGGAGATGGCCCAGGGTTAGTCGGGGTGCGACGGAAATGCATTATGGGCAACGTTACACACCGGCGTCTGAAGACCCCAGACGGCGTGCGGTTTTAGTCAGTTCTAGCCCGACATAACCACCCCTGTTGGCCGGCGGGGGGGTATCCGAGGGGTTTTCCGAAAGAAAAAAAAAGTTACTTTATATATCTCTTGTAGCTTCATTTCCAAGTGACGGTCCGATATGGCCTATGGTTCGATAACTAATGGCTTCATAGCAGGTAACAACATACATATTGTCTAAGTAAAAAAAAAAATACAAAACTGCGATATGTCACTTGACGAAAAATGACAATGTTCAGCCGTAGAATATACTGCTTCCGGGCTGTTTGGCCGTGGTCCATCGGAAACTTGTATTCCAGACGTTTCGTCGATCACTGCGGTCGACATCTTCAGTGGTACACGTCGGGACGCCGTCGGGACGCCGTCGAGTGCGGAGAACCTTCCTCAGCGGCGAACTCGCTGCGATGTTCAGCCGTTTCGTAGTTAAACTAAAAGCCAACCCTGAGTTCGGAAAAGGCTCGAAGGATGATAGTGAGGAGGTATACCGCACTTGAAGTTGCGATCGACGAGTCGAATAACTTTTCTGGGTTTACTGTGAGCGAACATTTAGGGCTAATTAGTGCGATTGTGGATTCACCGATGTGTTCATGGATACGAGTGTTTAATTGGATTACTTTTTGAAGTTGTGCAGAAGATAACGTTACCTATTTTCCGAAAAAGTACATATAAAGTGGACTTAAACATATGCATCATGATCCTCATAGCGACTTCCCAGTTTTGTCCACAGTTCTGTACTTTAGAGTCAGAAGTTCACACATTATTCTTAATTGGGATGTTGGCTATTCCGTGAGCAACTTCCGTCTGACTATTGGAAGCGGGAATCGAGCTCGAACCTGACTAATGAACAACCCTAGTTCTGGTTAGTTACTACTGCCAGTGGGGACGTCGTTTGACCAGACGGGTGATCAGCCCTTCTAGGTGGGGCCATTTCACCCAATTCCCCTATAACGACTGTCATACATGTTCGTATGGCAACCGGGACCGACATCTTAACGTGCTCTCCGAGGCACGACCAGACCAATGCAAATACTCATATTCATGCATACAAATATTTGCACTGAGCGGGGATCGAACCCGCGCCTCCTGCGTAGCGGCCGCGTTCAATACCGCCACGCCACGGAGGCTGTCTAGTTCTGGTTAGTTAGTTTGATATTAAATAATAATGTTTGATAGAATTACAAAATATATGTAATATCTTATATAAAGCTTGTATTTAAATAGACCCCCCTTACTTGCTCTCCACTCTGCTAATCAGAGGTACACGTGGAAAGCTTCCGAACAGCCCTCAACAGGGCCGTCCTCGCCTCGGTCGGAGTTGGCCGTAGGCGGCAGCGTCTCCCCCGCCCTAGGAGAGAGGCGCTGCCGTCTCCGTTGCCCAGGGTACACCGCGTGGAGGTCCCCAACCAAGCACCCCTGGAGGTCCCCAACCAAGCACCCCACCAGGGCTCTACCTAACTTCATCAGAATTTTACCACTTAAAATATATTGTAGGTATATATTTTTCATTTAGGCATTTAACTACTACATAGTCAGGTAATTAATGATATATAAACCCACGATACCCCTGAATTACCTAATCCCTCATAATATATCCCGCGTAGGTTATTAAATAACGAGTAAATAGCCTTCTAGCTATCCTCTAGCGCTTAATTAACTCACGAATTGAGTACAATTCTAACCCAAATTGCTTGTGAAAACGGCCCCAATATGGCTATACGTTAAATAATAGGCGCTATTAATTACAAACGAGACCAGAAACAGGCCAATGACACGAATCTTCTGTGGAAACATACGGGAGAATATTTTTGATGCGACCGCACTTGTCATAGATGGGTTCTCTATTTTTACGGTTTACTAATGTTTGGCAAAAAACGTTCCCCAAAGTATTTTTCCCAAATTTTCATTTGGCAAAACAACTTCTCGCAATTTTACAGTTAGCAATACTATTTTTGGCAATTTATTGTTTAACAAATAATTCCATGGCAAAGTTTCATTTTACCAAGTATTAGGTAGTCAAATATGGTTTTTTGTTATTTTGGATTTCAAAGCTAGTATTTCAAGTTTAAGATCCAATTTTGAAAATACACTGCTGCATGGGTGTTTGTTTCACGTTAGACAAATAATTTACAGGTAAGAATTTCTATAATAATTATATTGCTATTACACAAATCAATTCCGGCGCTTCGCCGGCCGCTGCCGCGGCACGCTCGCTTTGCTCGCTAGGCTCGCGCTCTGTTGGGGCCACAGTTCTAACCTAACCTAACCCACTTTTCTGGCAGTTCCGATCTAGCCTACGTAACTTATATGAAAAAATTTGAACGAACTTATTTTGGAATATATTTTTTAACAAAATAAAGCATTTGCTTAATGTATATTTGACTTAATAAAAATTGAGCAAGTAAAAAGTTGGCAAATGAATATTTGACGAAGTGATTAAAATGTGAAATGTAAATTTGCTAAAGATTCTTTTGGGAAATGAAACTTTGCGATAAGTTTTTTGGGAAGTGAAATTTGACGAAACATATTTTGCCAAACGCCAGGATCCCATTTTTACCCGATTGGGGTCGAAAACGAAAAGATATATATTTGATCTGTGGGTGTAAAGGGCCATACGAACATCCTTGAGAGCGAAGCCAAATTGAACTGCAGTTCGTTGCACCTGCTAAACCGCGGACGAGGCTCTGGCGCAGACTTTCTACTCGCGGTTTAGAGCGCGGGACTAAAGTGCAAAATTTGTACGCCGTAGTTGCGTACAAATCGCATTTAATAAAAAAAATATTTAAATCTGAAAAAAAATATTTGATTGATACCTATTATCAATCAAATATATTTTTTTCAGATCAGAAGTCATAAATAACAATAATAGGGGTGGGGTGGCATGGGTGATAATATCTTAAAAAGCACCCCTCGCTTTTTTTTAAATAAAATACATTTTTTTAATTTAGTTTATTAATTTATATTTAAGTATTGAAATTTTTAACACTTTTTTTTTTTTTTTATATTTAGGACACGTCAATTTGACTTCACCTCGCCTGATGGTAAGCTGAAGGTAAAGTCTCAGGAAAGAGGGTCACCATTACATACCCGTATCATGTTAACAATGGTGACACTCAGCTTGACGGCCTCATCAGAAGAGGATTGTCGTCGCAGCACCGCGTGACACCCACCGGTCCCACTAGTGCTGCGACCACAATTCCCCTGCCCGGCTATGCACTTGCTGACCCCTGAACGCAATTAAACCGAAATTGGATTAAGTACTATGGAGGGTTTTTCGCAATCGTGCACGGTGGTACCTACCCGGCCGAATTTTGTGACAAATTTGTGTCATCAAATTTCTACCACCAGTAATTTAATTTAAATTTATTAAAACTTATTTTCTACTTTTTTAGTTTGGTTTTGTATGAAAAGCGTGTTTTTAGTTTTTTAAACTGTTATTTATTTTTACTTTTTTTATTTTTTATTATATATTTATCAAAGTAGTGTATTGTCATCGGTCCTCGATAAATCTACAAAGTTTGAACGAAATCTGGCCGTTTAGTCAAAGGAGTCGGTTACAAACATACAAGTGAAGCTAATAAAAAGCGTATAAAAACCGCCCGCTGATTTTCTTACCAGAGTCTTCTCAGGACAGGGACGCGGTTCGAACCGGTGGTCCATTTACTAAACATTAGTCTATTTTCTTTTTTGACCTTTTGTTAGTTCCGTTACAATGGTCTCAACAGAATAAATGATTTTTACTTTGACTTAGTAGACCATCAGACCATTTTATGATGATGATAATAATTTGCATAATAATAATGTTCATTATTAACACACATGCACATCTATATAATGTACGCGCATAACTTCCAAACGACTGCACCAAATTAGTTTTTTTTTGTGTTCATTTGTACAAGGTTTGTATTAACGAAAAATTTAATGTTATTATTGCAGTGGCGCGAAGCCAGGGCGCGCAGCTAGTAGATTCATAAAACTGTAAGAAAGCCCCAGTAAGTTTACTTGTGTTAGTGCTATCTCGCTACTGCACATGTAACAAGTATGTATATATAATACAATACAATAATTATTTTATTTTTAGCTCCTTATAAGAACCATCTCGATCAAATCGACTTTCGAACAATAAAAACTCGCATGAAAATCGGTTCATCTCTTCGGGCGCTACGATGTCACAGTCAGACACACACACAGACACGTCAAACTTATAATACCCTTTTGTTTTTGCGTTGGGGGTTAAAAATATACCTTTATCAAGAGGACATTTAAAAAGATTGATTGGCAAAATATATAAACTAAAAATTAATAAAGATTTTAAACAATTATTATTTACTGACAACTTTAATTATAATTTGTATGTGAGGTATAGGTAGGAAAATACTTAAACGAAATCAATACGGCACATACAGTCCCATGCCTACCTAACTTACTATAACAAAATACGTGTCAATATAAATAATTACGTAATCCACGGCACACACAATAAAACTTCCGCCTGAGGTAATTTTAACAGCTAACTTATTTACCAGGGAGGTACAAACGTCATTACGTCCGCGCCCGAGGGCCGGGCCCTCGAGCCCTCTCATATTTCTATGCATGAATGAAATTCCAGCTTTAATAACACTTCAGAATGGTTGACCGCCTTTTAATTACTGTTTGCTATCCGCATTTACCTATCAAGGAATATTAAAAAGAATGGAATTGCCCTAAAATCTCGTTAGTCTGGTAACTTGTGTCGCCAAATACTCACATAATTATGACTAACTAGCTCTTTCTCTGCCCGCCTCTTCGCCCGCGTAGAATTATTTTCCAGTTCGCGCTTCCCATGGTCTATGTGTTATTTCAGATCATTATCTATCTCTGTACCAAATTTCAGACAGATCCGTTCAGCCGTTAAAGCGTGATTGAGTAACAAACATCCAAACATCTTCGCAAACTTTCACATTTAGGTAGTGGCGGTGACTCAGGCGCCGGAGGTCGCTTAACGACCTCCGTCCTCCATGAGCGCAGGCAAGGGGGTGGCAGGTGAGGCTGCTTGTCGGTGGGGCGACTAGCGCCCCTCCCCCAAACCGGGGCAAGACTGGGACACCGTGGTTCCCAAACCCGAAGGGGCCATCTCGAAACCGGAGATGGCCCAGGGTCAGTCGCGGTGCGAGGGATATGCTCTATGGGCAGCCTTACACCCAGCGTGTGTAGACCCGAGACGGCGTGCGGTTTTAGTCGGTTCAAGCCCGACATAACCGCCCCCGCTGGCCGGCGGGGGGTATCCGAAGGGATTTCCACACGGAAAAAAAAAGAAAAATGGTAGTAGCAGGAAAGAAAAACAACATTTAATAATGTTTGTAAAGTCATTCATTGTTTCGGAATTCGCAAGAATTACGGTAGATGGCTCCAGCGTCGCCTTGAAACGTATAATAGGTATATCGGAGAATTTCGAATATCTAGAACGTGTCTAGGTAGCTCTGTTGGTCAGAGCATTCCCCCTGTAAGGGACTGGTCACGGGTTCAAGTCCCGCCCTGAATGTTCTCTTTTTCTGATCTGAATCTAGGATAGTAGGATATCACTAAAATATTTGTAGAGCGTTCGAATGCTTGTTCGATTCCCGCTCAACAGGAATATTTGTATCCATGAATAATGTCTATTTGCATCTTTCTAGATGATTCTGTGTAAAAAAATCATGTAACGTATATATAAGTATATATTCTAGAACCCATATCATGAATTTGAAGAACACGTCTAAAAGTAAATTTTAGTTAGCAGACCCTTTATAATTGGATAATAGAAGTAAAAGGAACAGTTTCGGTAGCGCGGCACCAACGAGTAGATCATATCGCATAAGTGTCGGTAGTGTAGAGTTCGGACTCCTTCGAACACTATAGTTAGTTGCCTGGCCATCATGCATCAGCGATATTGAAAAAAATATATAAATCAATTTGAATTTAGAGCATAGAGAATAAATAAAGGTTGGCGGACAGATCCCGTCAGTTGGTGGTCAGGGATCCGTCCTAGAGCCGAAGGAAGAAAATATCAAGCAGTGAAAAGTGTATTAGGCTCTATCACTGAGCAGCTTTTGCGATCCTCTTGTTCGTATCAGTAAATTTAAAGAACCTCGCTGTGAAGTCAAACCTCAGGCTCCACAGTAGCTTAGTGGTTAGACCCTACGATGACCCGACGACGAGAGGTCCCGGGTTCGAATTACACTACCGTGAACCCACTCCTAACACAAACAATTTAGCTTAGCTGGAGGGGTTAGGGGGAATATTCGTAATTTCGGTAACTAAAATTCTTTAAAAAAAATCCAAATCACAACGTTATCTCTCCATATTGAAAGTATTACGCAACTAAGGTTCTAGGCTTTTTCGCCATTTTCCACACCCTTGCATAAATCGGGAAGGGATTGCATGCGGGCGAAAATCGCATTACGATTACCGAGCAACATATTTATCTCATAGTGAACGTCTCCCGGGGCTTTCCTTAGGGAATGTGTGCGTTTGCGAATTTTTAATAATATTATTAGTTAACGCCTATAGCGCCAAAAAACATCCAGTATTTTACATAATTTTGATCTTTTTTTTAATTACTGCATAATTTTTTAACCATAAACAGGCAAGTCTATACCGCAAAATATATATTATTTTACATAATGCTAATTTTAGAAATAACTACATAATTTTTTAACAATAAGCAGGCTTTCAAGGCAAGTTGAGTCGAGGAAACTATTAAGAACTAACGTTGAAAAAAATCCTTGAATAAAATCTTACTCTGTCTATGGTTAGCTGTGGTCAACCCTACCCATAGAGAATATTGCACTCTGCCGATAGGGTTGACCACAGCTAACCATAGACAGAGTCGATGAAAGATACAGATAATATTAGTAGACTATGAATCGATATCAAATGAAAGAATCGACTACATATTCCACCAATGTCACTTAATAGAACAATGTGCATTGTTACAAGAATCCAATTGCAGTACCATATTTCGGATCCAATTGTGAATCTAAAATTATCCACGAATTACGCGTGAAATTTTATTCACATCGATTTATAGCGAATTTCACTAATGCAATGATAGGAACTGATATGTCGCAAGACATGATTAAAAACTAAATTGCGTTATCACATTTAAGTTTTAAACATGAAACTCCAGTTTATTTGAACGGATTTTCATTGATAAAATCCAGCATTATACGTTTAGTATCAAAATTCAGTGGCATACACACTTACAGATCTTTATAAATGAGATATAAGATACTGAGGTGTTCCGATGAGTCCTTTCAAGAATGCCTATCGTCCCCTTTCCTATCTATAAGATCAAATGCAGGATATTTCACCCATATGCAAACATAGTACCTCTTTTCTTCGCCGCGCTATAATGAGTAAAAATGTTTCATAAGTACTTAACTTACCTCCTAACGAAATCGTGAAGAGGCATCGAGGCTGTCAAATCAACGTGGCGAACAAAGCAATATCTAACAATAGTTCCTATTTAAAGTAAACCCAATATCGCACAACATCCGGAGCCCTGAAATACCAGCAGCAGATTACGTGACTTTATACGAATTCAAATTTGCAACTTTCCCAGTGTTAAAACACGTAGCCGCACCCGAACAAACAGAGACATCGAACATTAATTTCACAACGCGATCCTCGTTTATTTGTTAGTAAATCGGTAAATAAATATCTCCCAGGGCTCTGGGAAAATCGTCAAGTGTTTCTCGTTAAAATAAAAGGAGAAAATGCGTCTACAAGATTGACAAAGGGCGACGCGGATGACCGTCCCCTTCCCACCGTTTCTAGGGATAAAAATCTATTTACGTCTCAAAGATTTTTCCTTTTTCCTATCAAGTTTTTGTTTGAAGCATTTGATGTGATGGACATTTGCGTTATTGGTTCACCGAATGTTTTGCGGCGAAGAAATCTTGCGTTTAAGGAAAATTAGTTTGTTGAGGCGGATGCTTTGTACTTTTGATGAAAAAATTCAATGATTCAAACTACCTGGTCCCAACCTGGATTGTTAGGATTCAAATACTGAATATTAAAGGACTAAGTTCAAACTAATCAAATATTCCCGCCTTCGACAATCTTTTTTTTACATTTGAATTTAACATAACATAACATACATAACATAAACTCACCCCTATATCCCCGAAGGGGTAGGCAGAGGTGCTAGCACCCACATTTCGCCAGTTTATGTTTAGGTCCCAATGTAATAGGTGGCGAGCCTATTGCCATTAACCGGGCACTTATAAACCTGCGATAAATACACACATAACTTCGAAAAGCATCGAAAAGTCATTGGTGTGTGCCATGGTAAAACCTGGGATCGAACCCGAGACCTCGTCTCAGCAGTCCATTACCCATACCACTAGAATAAAAAACAAAACAGTAAACGTTTTAACATTTTTTTTATAGGACTGAAACGTAATCTGTGCTGAATCTTTTTTCTAAACTTATAAAGAGGAAAGGTTATAAATAAATAAATAAATAATCTACGACATTCTACACAGCACTTTCTAGACCCAAAGTAAGCATAGTTTGACTACATTGTGTTATGGATTCTAGAATGCAGATAAGATAATTATATAGACATTTTTGTAAATTCATTCATATTATACATAGAAACACCCAGACCAATGCAAATAGACCAATGCAATGCATATTCATGCATACAAATATTTGCAGTGAGCAGGAATCAAACCAGCGCCCCATGCCGTAGCAATCCTATGCACTACCGCTACGCCACAGAGGCTTTGAGAGGTTTGATGGTATGTTTGTTTGCATAGAATAACCTCCGAAACTACAGAACCGATTTCAAAAATTCTTTCATAATTAGAATGCTACATTATCCCTGTGTAACATAGGCTACTTTTTATCCCGATATTCTAATGGGTTCAGGACTTACACGGGTGAAACCGCGCATCGATGCTAGTACACCAATAAATGTGAAATATTCCTAAACAGTTTTGAGGTGTTTTCGGTGAAACGTATAAGTACGGTATAAATAACATTGTAACGAAAACATCGTTCCAAGGATAGAGTGGTCATGAATATCTAAAACAAAAACATCATCAAAGCTAAGCGAAACTTACGTCATTACACACGAAAAACAAAACATTACCATCGCAAACTGTACCTACAGTAATGAATAAATACATATTCTTTCATGTCGGTACGCTACACATAGAATAATCGACTATTTATTATGGAATGGCATCATCAAAGAAGGGGCAGTTGAAAAAAAATTGATCCATCTATACTCGGCCGCTCTAAGAATGTAAATAGCTGGATAGGAAAAGATGCTAGTATAATACACGGTCTTTGACGTGACAACGTCTTATAATTCGATAGAGCCGGTTACGTTAGTAACTATTTATTAATCTGTGGCCGGTTGCACGCGCGAAAAAATGAGGCGTTCCATTTAAGGCTTGAAGTGCAAGCGAGAGCGCGGAACGAGCGACAAAGAGGCACAATCGGCCTCCGCGTTCGGCAGCGTTCGACATCTGTCTCTCTCCTACTTGACTGAGTGATGCGTCCGCGTGGACAGCTGCTATACAATAATACATTTACATGTTTTCGTCCAGTATGAAGTGCAGTGAATTCTTATAACCGATCTTAGTTGTTAAACAAATGAAATTAAAATTTTCGTTTGAAAAATGCAACCATTCCATCAGTATTTTCTTATGACGTTGTCACGTTCAACTATCGTCAGTAAACCGACTTTACAGACAACCGATTTTTTTTATTTGGCATGTCGCAAAGAAGAGTTAGAGTTCGATGAGCTCAGATTGTTAACGTTTTGTAGAGACCTCTTCTTCTCGACGACGGCGATGCGGCTACGCGACGAGGTTGTACAAAATCAAAAGTACATAACAGTCGTAAATTCGTTCTTCCGTGGAATGCTGAGGTGATATTCTGTAAGAGTGTTTATAAAACTCGACAGCTGAATCAGAGGTAAGATATCATATTCGCAATAAGAAACTCACCGCGGTTTCAGTTATCGAGATATATAAACGTTCTTACAGAATAGCATAGTTGTACTCATCTCTGGGATGGCTCTGACCAGTACTTATTAGGTTCTCTCGACAGGTTGCAACGACGTGCAGTCCGCATTTTTGGCAGGTCTGAGGTCTGCTCACTCTCGAACTTGGACACATTGCCTTTTTGGCGGTATTGTATGTTATATGTACCACCCCTACTATGGCGAGCTTTTTAATGAGCTCTTTAAATTAGTCTCACCCTTTGTCTGCTATCACGGACAACACGTGCAGGGCTGAGGTGTCACCGTCATACGGTGCATCCACTTCCATCCAGGACCAAGCTATTCGGTACCTCCACCAAAAAGACTTGTGATTCTCCAATAGTTCTGTGGCGTATTTATTGTATGTTTTGTTTTGTGTTATTTACCTTGAGCTGCCGATGCGAGTTCCTATCCACCCTACAAGACGCCAAGTTAAATTTACCTGTTATTTGAAACGTTATTTATATGTGTTGGTACTGACAGCACTCGATGTCATTTATACCTTTCGATCTATATCCTTTATCCCGTGTAATATTCGATGTTTTCAAAGACACTATGTCACACTTTTTTAGGGTTCCGTTGCCAAATGGCAAAAAACGGAACCCTTATAGATTCGTCGTGTCTGTCTGTCTGTCCGTCCGTATGTCACAGCCACTTTTTTTCCCGAAACTATAAGATCTATTCTGTTGAAACTTGGTAAGTAGGTGTATTCTGTGAACCGCATTAAGATTTTCATACAAAAATAGAAAAAAAAACAATAAATGTTGGGGGTCCCCATACTTAGAACTGAAACTCAAAATTTTTTTTTTCATCAAAGTCTGTATGTATAAGTATGGGTGTGGGCTCTAAACTGAATAGTTTGCGGGAGAGACACTTCCAAAGTGGTAAAAAGAGTGTCTCTCCCCCCCCTGTAACTTTTAAAATAAGAGAATGATAAAACTGAAAAATATATGATGTACATTACCATGTAAACTTCCACCGAAAATTGGTTTGAGCGAGATCTAGTAAGTAGTTTTTTTTTTAATACGTCATAAATCGTAAACCGCAATTTACCTTTCATTCAATTAACTCAAATATAAAAATTAAAAAAAAAACATTATTATGTTACTTGCTGCTACGGAACCCTTAATGGGCGAGTCCGACTCGCACTTGGCCGCTTTTTTTATATATCTCGCTCAACACAGCAATCTTTCTGGACATTTAGCGGCTTTATTGTCTGAACTATGTATGTCTAATTTTTATTTTTTATATATATTTAGCGGAGGTTCATTGACCACTCCGTCACACTAATATCTTTTAGATTAGGTAGCGACTAAAGTGGGGGTGCGACTGGTTGGATCACCTCCAAGTTGGGTGCACCCTGGGCAACGTGGGCGATGACGCATCATTGATTGCTCCTCTGGAGTAGCTGGCGTCAACGTTAACGGCCAAGAGTCTGACCAACCGGCCCTTTTCAGGGCCAGCTGACCCCATTGCACGAGGGGGTCGGGGTATTGCGGGCTCCAGCTTACCCCTCTCCTCTTATCAGAGGGGACACTGCGAATGGCACAGGGTCAGTCGGAGTGCGAGGGATATGCTCTATGGGTAACCTTACACCCCGGCGTCTGTAGACCCGAGACGGCGTGCGGTTTTAGTCGGTTCAAGCCCGACATAACCGCCCCCGCTGGCCGGCGGGGGGGTATACGAAGGAATTTCCGCACAAAAAAAAAAAGGTAGCTACTAAAGTGATTATTTTTCAACAACTAGCTGATGCCCACGGCTTCTCCCGCCCGGAGGTCGGTTGTTTTCGTTCATATCTCCGGTTCTACTTAACCGATTGTAATCGGGTTAATACGGTTAATAATATATAATACGGCAGATTTAAAGTCTAACCAAGCCCTTTTCTAATAGGTATTTTTTATTTCACATTTACTTATGTATTTCACAATGAATGTTCAAAAGTATAAATAAAAATCTTTACAAAAAATTTAAGAAATTGTCGCAAATTCCTCCACGTCAAATTCAGTTTGTAAAGTCAGATAAAGTATATAATAAAATTGTTTTAAATAAATAATCTTACGAAAATCGGTAATGTGCATTGGGTAATTTATTTTCACACTCTAGCAACACTGAAATGTGTCAGGTGTCACGTCTGAGCGTTAGTGTCTGACACTCATTCATTCGCTTGCACGAGTTGAATAAAATGCGTTTTTTTTTTAAATTTTATAAGTGAATTGATATAAAACTAATTATATGATTGGTTTCTGCTCAGCTTCAGCTACTAAATAGGAAAATTGCTGTGTCAGTAGAAAAATGTTCATGCCTTAGCCCAAGTCCCATACAAATCTGTCGGTGTCCTTTACAATTAAATATATAATTTACAGTTTAAAGTGCGGAGCGCGAGCGCGTGGGCTGCCGCCACCTCCTTCTGCGAGAAAGTAATGCTCTAGAAGGAGGTGGCGGAGGGAGTTCAGGAGAGATTCAGGTCTCTCTCGATCCGTATAGCCCAAGAGGCGCGGAGGCTATTCAGGCGTCGTAGGACTCGTAGGTCGCTGAACGACCTCCGTAATCCATGAGTGCAGGCCTGGGGGTGACAGGTTGAGCCGTCTGTCACCCTAGCAGAAGCAGGTCGGGGCAGCGCCGCGCTGCCCTCCCCCCCCCCCCTCTTTCGGGGGACAATCGGAAACCCCGTGGTACTCAAACCCGAGGGGGCCATCTCGAAACCGGAGAAGGCCCTGGTCAGTCGGGGTACGAGGGAATGCCTTATAAGGCCACCTTATGGTGGTAGGCGTATGAAAACCCGAGACGGCGTGCAGTTTTAGTCGGTTCGAATCCGACATAACCACCCCCGCTGGCCGGCTACCTGGGGGGCACGAAAAAAAAAAGATACGGCCGTACTATGATTGGGGAGTACCACTCTCCCACCGAATCATCATCATCATCACAGCGAGCGTTAGTCCCGGTTGCATCCAAATATACTTATACTTTATACTACTTATACTTTGGAGTCCAGGATCCGTCTGACCTCCCAACCGAGAGTCCGTCAATCAGCAGGTGTAGCGGCTTGCAGGTGAGGTGGAATTGAACCCCAAAGACGTTAATCATCACACGCCAGCTACCTTAGTGTGAGAAGCAAAAAAAAATATTTTTTCGATAAAACTAGTGAGAAGATAAACCCGAGTTCCGCAGTCTGCGCCGTCCTTACAGAAGCAGGCCAAGACGGAGGCGTGTCGTGTGTGTCCTACGCACACCTGCCAGCTCACCGACGCGGAATAAAACCCGACCCCACCAGGCGAGGCCGCGGAGGCGGCCAAAGTCCGCCGGTAACCCTGGAGTTATCCTTTCAAGGGCTTACCCGGGGTGCCCGGCAATGGACACTTGGGGAGGACACCGTGTGGTTTTAGTCGGTCCGATTCCGACACGCCCACCCCATCGTCAGCATCGATGGGATGAAGCCCGTGGGGGTTTCCACACGTAAAAAAAAACCTCACTTGTTCAACAATAGAAATAAACAATCGAAATAAATGGAACAAAGCGTTTTAAGAGACATTTGCGAAGAGTGACAGCACTTCCCTAACTCTCACGTCACAAAAGTGAAAAGCCTGTCTATTTGCAGCTCAGCTTTACATATATATAACTCAATTTAAAAAAAAAACGTACGTCTTAACCCTTTCGAATTCATTTCATTTCAACATGTCAATCGCGGATTTGCTTCATTCGTATTCTTGGAGGCATCGAATTTCCTTCGTGAAAATCGTAATGCTGTATTGAATTCGGGGTGCTATCAGATTTCGTCAGGGCTCAGTAATGCGCCTCCATTCAAGACGTAAAGATTTCGCGAAATATCTCGAATATACGACGATTTTCAGGCGACGACGTTGACAAATGTGTGGGGTGGCTACGCGTGAGGACTTACCGGGATATTTTGTTGAGATATTATGATTTGTTTTTTATTATTTTTGTATACTGATGTCCTTGTTTTTGGGTAGGTAGGTAGGCAAGCATTTCTAGGGTATACCCTGGTAAAATATTCCAATTACACAGACGGAACACCGTGTCGTTTCAGTTGGTTAGATCCTGAAATAGCTACTGCACTGCTAGTCCTGGTGAGGTGGTACCCGTTGGGGGTTTAAGCGGCGGTAGCCCCGTGATTAAGGCATCGGACTTGCGATGGAAAGGTCGCAAGTATAACATTACATATTTGAACTCACTCCTAACACAAGCTAATTTAGTTGGGCTGGATAGATGGACGAGCGTTGAGTATAATACGGTTCCTATGAATTTAGATCGGAAAAAGAGAACATCTAGTACGGGACTTGAACCCGCGACCAGTCCCTTACAGGGGGAATGCTCTGACCAACTGAGGCACTTAGACAGGTCCCAGATATTTACAACAATTACCTACGGTAGAAGGGTGCAGCGTCGCCTTGAGACGGAGAATTTCGAATATCTGGGAAGTGATTACCTTTTTTTTTTTTTTTTATCGTGCGGAAATCCCTTCGGATACCCCCCTGCCGGCCAGCGGGGGTGGTTATGTCGGGCTTGCACCGACTAAAACCGCACGCCGTCTCGGGTCTTCAGACGCCGGGGTGTAAGGTTACCCATAGAGCATATCCCTCGCACCCCGGCTGACCCTGGGCCATCTCCGGTTTCGAGATGGCCCCCTTACTTGCTCTCCACTGTGCCATCTGCTAATCAGAGGGACACGTGGAAAGCTTCCGAACAGCCCTCAACAGGGCCGTCCTCGCCTCGGTCGGAGTTGGCCGTAGGCGGCAGCGTCTCTCCCACCATAGGAGAGAGGCGCTGCCGTCTCCGTTGCCCAGGGTGCACCGCGTGGAGGTCCCCAACCAAGCACCCCTAGGAAGTGATTACCTAGATGTTCTCTTTCTCCGATCTAAATATATAGGAAAAGTAAATATACTAATTGCTTAAAAATTTAATTGAATTATAATACGGTTTTTGTCAATTTGTATCAATTTCATGTCATCTTCATCAGCTATCTTTTCTTTACACGTGGGCTCCCCGTGGATACCATGCTTCTCAAGTTTTAGTGAGGAACCGATCCAACTAAAACCATACAGCGTTACGTCAGGGGTAGGTCCCTAGAGCCGGGAATCTGGCGTAACCTAAAACCCCAGTAGATTATCATCAGCTGACAAAAGATACAAAGACATTATCTAACATATAACTTTATCAATAAGCTCTAAAACCCAACTTCGATATTCCCCTAGAAGAACGTGCCCTAGTCAGGTGTATGACGTCACGTCCGGTGGCCATCAAGCCAGCACGTGACGTCACACGCCGCCATGATTTGTGAGCGGCGCCACAGATTCACAAATTTATGTGACGGGAAGCCCGCTTCAGGATAAACGAGTGTCGTTGCTTTATTGAGATAAAGCATTTCTAACTTATATTGTACATTGCTACAAGCTACTAATATTATAAATGTAATAGTTTTAAGTTTATTTATTTTGAACATCACCCTAAAACGCCTAGACGTATTTAGCTGAAATTTGGCACACAAGTAGAGTACGTCCGAGAATATAGGTTCACAAGGACAAGTACCAATTGTACCATCTACTTGTACCTTATATAGAATCAGTCTGGCCTACAAAGTTATTAATGTCAACCTTTTGAGAAAAGTGAAAAGTAACGCAAATGATCACCTATCAGTTTGATGAAAACCATATTAACGCATATGATCGAATGTCAGAGTTTCGCATATTGCTTAAGTGGCTCCCAATTCGACTTCGACGGAATGCTCATATTCTTTCCACGCTTTATAGTATTCTCTTTAATCCCAATACTGCCAGTAAGAACGTTTCGTGTTCCTCAATGACACATTTGAAATCCCTGAGGTCGTCAGAATCATTTGTTTTGGCAGTACCTAGGCATTCTACGAATTTTTATGATAAATCGTTCACTATACAGGCGGTACGGTTATGGAATGCACTGGCACTATTGATTAGATAGGCACAATCACTAGCCATCATCAAAAGGATTGTGAAAGAGCACTACCAGGGCCCATAGTCTCATAGTCTTTGTTTGCGTTATGTGCTGTGTAAGGTCTTGCGAGATATCAAAATAATATATATATGTAGGTTGAGTATGTATGTAAATTTAGTATGTATATATGAATGATTTATATTATGTACGATTATATATATAGGTGTCATATTTATGTATAATTGTATGCTTATTTGTAGGTATATGTACCTACTACATTGCAATACTAAGTGTTTGTAACGTAATCTGTTATATTATACGACTATGTTAGTCCTCTTTTTTCTATTTATGTTCTATTACACCAATAACTACCCAATTATTTATAGATTAAGCTGATTTAGGATTAATGTCCATCCAAAGGTAAGGTTATCGCTTTTAGCGAATAGACCGCCTTTTGTACATATGCAAATTGAGTTGTCCATTTATGCATATTCTGATTGGAGTGCAATAAAGTTTATTTCTATTTATCAATTTATTTATTTTAAATTAGCTTTTATAAATACAAAAGTAAGTCACAATCGTTATTAATCTACAAATAACCCGCCCCTGAATGCTTCCGGTGCAAGAGTGCCCATCACACTCGCCGCGTTTCCACGCTGGATTGCGATGGCCAGTTTTTGCACCAGGAATGATCCGGAACGAGATAAATTAATCTATCTAAATTATAAATTCTATCAATACTTATAAATTCTAGAAAGATAATAATAAAAAGGGAATGGTGGTGTAGAGGAGGTATGACGGTATGATGGTCATACCGTTTACCGTATAACATAACATAAACTCACGCCTATATCCCCGAAGGGGTAGGCAGAGGTGCTAGCACCCACGTTTCGCCAGTTTATGTTTTAGGTCCCAATGTATAATAGGTGGCGAGCCTATTGCCATTAACCGGGCACTTATAAACCTGCGATAAATACACACATAACTTCGAAAAGCATCGAAAAGTCATTAGTGTGTGCCATGGTAATACCTGGGATCGAACCCGAGACCTCGTCTCAGCAGTCCTTTACCCATACCACTAGGCTACCGCGGTTTCCGTATACATGCAGTCTGTGTTACTGCCGAGACGGTTTCGCAACAAAAAAAATAACTTGAAAGTTTGTGTTATGAGTTTAGCCACTTTAACTGTGGTCTGTACGGAGGCACATAGGCGTTGTAAGTGTATGTATGTATGTATAGTACAGTAAGCGACCGCACGTTTCACACAAAAGCCCGTTAGCTTGGCTCGCCGTTATTCATGGAACTAAGGAGTCCCGGGACTCGGGAGAGGCAGGGATAATTCATAATTGCCCCGGTACCGATGTTATCGCGGTCGGCTTACTGTTCTCTATCACGATGCGGGTACGTGTCCATACACACACGAGATTTTTATTACGAACCTTAAAACATCACTTACTATTAACCGAATTTCTCGAATAAAAAGAAAAAAAAATAAAAGAAAATTGTGAAGAAATGGTAGGTAATTTTGATCGCCCATCTGCCGGGGCGATCAAAATTAACTACAATTTATGTTTGAACTTTTATTGGCAATAATAAATAAAGTTACTGGAGCCCGGAGTCCCACCTATTACCTCTCTCCTTATGAATTGGTTTGTTTTAAGTTTTTACAGGAGCGACTGCAGTCTGACCCCCCCCTCCCCCGCCCAAAAGGAGAACACCTGCGCAGAGTCTCGTCCGTCAATCAGTAGGTGCAGTGTGGCCACCAGGATCCCCCAGGGGATCCCAGTGAACTCGTCGGTTCACCAGAATCCCCTTGAAATAAATGTTATAAAGATATTATTACACACATGTACCGCCCGGCAAGTAAGTTGACTTGGGGTCCAAAAATTTTGGGTGAGACCCCGTTCCATATAAATAAAACAATTAAAATATCTTACGACAATGCACCCGCACACCGACGCGTACGCCAGGCGCTTTCCTAAACCGGCCCACAATTATACAACAAAACCAATTGCTTATAAACATGGCTACCGATTTATATTCACTATTAACTACCTCAGATATCAGGCCCTGATAATGCAATCAGAATTACATCTAGAATTACTTTCGATTTCTAAATAACTTCATCTTAATCGATACATTTGATAAAGTTTAGAATTCACTTTATTTTGATGCAAGTTTTTTTTTTCTTATAATAGGTCTTTACCTATGAAATTGTCGAAATTTTCTTACAAACTCATGAGTTCGTTGTTCCTGTAATTTAATAGCTATTTCCATTATTTATATTTTGTTTGAAAGTTGATTTCAAGATTTTACAACTCTGTATTAAATTTTGTCACACATCACAGTCTGGAAAAACTGATCATTGTGGGTCAACTGGAAGGCAGACGGGCGAGAGGCAGAACACCAATGCGCTGGTCTGATGCCCTAAAGGAGGCAGCTGGTGGATCCATCCAGCAAGCATCCCATCGCGCCCGCGACCGAGACGAATGGAGAACCCTTGTATTTCGTCACGATCCTCAGAATTGAGGGACCGATTTATAAGAAGAAGAAGATTAAATTTTGTTTCTATTGGCCGCTTGATAAATTAATTTGATCTTCAAAAACAGTACTTCTTAAATGCTATCCATTTTGATGATAAATATCGTATTACTTAACAGCTGTCACTTTTCAAAAATGTAATTAAAGTTGCTGTTTGTTAGCTTAATGTTGACTCATTCATACACGAAAAAAATTATAAAATTTGGATTTGTCATTCCTAAAAAAAATGCAAAAATGTTAGTGCAAATTGGGTTTCCTCCAATTTCTTCAAGAAAAACGGCAATTTCATATGTAACGACCTTAAGTATATCCTTTTTCTCCAATTTTTTCTATTCAATCATCATCATCTTACTTAGCATTGTTACAGGTTGCATCCAAGGCCATCCATCACCTTGCAGCCCAGGGTCAACTTCCTCCTTCTCCTCTAAGTCTCGCTTACGATATTTTTTTTTAAATGAATGATAGGCTCACTTTTGACCTCTATCTCACCTGGTCGTTAGTGCCGATGTGGTCTACGATGAATCATGTTTGCCTAGAAGGAACGTATTCACTCGAGACTCGAAAATTTCGAGGTTATAGCTTTCCTGAAACACAGACTCAGGCAGGCAATTCCACTCCATAGCTGTACGCATAATAAATGTGTCGCCGAAACGTTTCGTGCGTATGAGTGGAATATCCACCAAGTAACGGTGGCGTGTTGCTGTGCGCCTGGTCATTCGTAGGTGGAAAGGGCTTGAAGCATATACGGGTTTTATGGTAGCAGCTGCTGTCTGATCCGACCCCGAGCAGCAAGCCTGCACCAGTGCCTCTTCCGTCAATCAGCAGGTGTACCGGCTCACAAATAAGGTTGACTTTGCCCCTAAGGCCTCGCTTCTACATCCTTACTTCTCTATTGAATCAATCTGCCTATTGCAGTCCCCAGCTGGACACTGGCCTCTCCTAATGTGCGCCATAGCACCTGGTCCTTCGCCTAACTTCTATGTAGTCTTTAAGCTAACTTTTTCTGGTCATCCGGCTGGAGGGCCGTTCCTTACCACCGGCCACCTTCCGCTTGCCGATTATCGCTTTTTTGGCACACTTCAAAGGAATCGTGGCGTAGCAATGAGCTACGTACCATTGTGTGAACACCTACGTGATGATGGAAAGAAAGAAAGAAAGAAAAAACATTTAATTCAGGACACGCACAATGAACATATTAACATAATAAATAAATATCTTACAATCTAAGAATATTCAGGTACACTGTGCGCTTCCGAATATGGCCGCCATCTCAGCATAAATGCTACGCATACCGTGTGATATGCGCTGCGCTGGTTTTCAAATGGGGCCACTCGTGACGTCACGTACGACACAACGTAAATATAATTTTAAAAAAATAACAAATAAAAAGGTATACATACATAAAGGAAAAATAAAATAAAGTTACCAGAGGAACTATTGGAAGGAAATATTGCAGAGCATGGCCCACCACTGCCCAGTGTATTGGAGACATAATAATTGTCAAACAAAAATTATGACAATTCACCGGATACTAAGATATTCTATAGCCGACTAACATCAAAGAACGAAAGCTATACTATCAACTCCATCATTTGTCCTTAACAAATTGCTAAACACATATTAATCAAATCAAACAAAGCACCCCTTCTAAACGGCCCGTCGAATAAACAAGCGCGAAGATTATCCCTAAGCCGTCCGTCAACAAGACGGATGGCCCGCTGGCCGGACAGACGGACAGCCGGGCACCCGGAGTGCAGGTGATCAATAACACTGGACAGTTTAACTGGTGCTTTGTACAAATTGTTTTGCAATTATAACGTCTTTATGGTCACTTGGAAGCTATTCGATTGGCTAATACTGTGGAGATCTTGAGCTCTTGGCATGGGGTTCTTACCTTCTTACTAGTTTATGGACACCTACAGGGTCAACCCAACCTCAATTGTAAGCCCTGTACACCCTGGGCTCTGGCCCAAGCTGGTTTATTCCCCATAGATACACTTTCCTCGTAGATATTACGCTGGAATTGCACAACTTGATACCTCCAAGCCCTTACCACCAACGAACTACAAGACGCGTAGAGCGACACACTACCGCTACATGGTGGATATTCCACTCATACGCATGAAACGTTTCGGCGACACATTTATTATGCGTACAGCTAAGGAGTGGAATTGCCTGCCTGAGTCTGTGTTTCCGGAAAGCTATAACCTCGGATCTTCAAGTCTGGAGTGAATAGGTTCCTTCTAGGCAAACGTGATCCATCGTAGACCACATCGGCACTTACGACCAGGTGAGATAGAGGTCCAAAGTGAGCCTATCATTCATAAAAAAGACACTTTTTAAAAAACTCCGCTTTCGTTCATAGACTTTTTGGAAATTCAAGTAACTTACTCTTAGATACACTTTTTGAAATTTAATTTTCTTTTTAACCAGTTTTAAAGTCTCATCATGAAATAATATAATTTTATATTACATAAGTAATAGATGATTGAACTCTTTTTTAACGTTCCGTACTTCAAACCGAACCCTTATAGTTTCGGTAAACGGCCATTTTTCAAAAGTTTACGGGGAAAGTGTATGTATGGGGAATAATATTTTAATTTAATTATTTAAGTAATTGCAAATTGGACTGTATTTGACTGTACTAAACAATAGTGTATCTAACGGGAACCAAAGCGTGGATTTATAAAAAAAAATGTATCTAAGAGGAAAGTGTATCTACAGGGAATAAATCCCAAGCTTTTCTTTCAGGGTTGAGAGGTCTAACGGGTCTTATGACCCAAATCGAAAGTAGCAGAAGGAGTAAGCAGGGTCCGGTGTCGTGTATCGACTAAAACCGCACGGTGTCCTCCCCAAGTGTCCGTTGCCGAGCACCCCGGGTAAGCCCTCGAAAGGATAACCCCGGTTTGGAGACATAAGGCTGGGTATGAAACTACTCGTTACAGCATTTCGTCTAAGATCTGGACACATGCCATTAAAGAAGACATATGCCTTTCTAATGGGACATGCAGACTCCCCAAACTGCGACGAATACGGCGTAGAGGAAGTGTACCACCTATTAATAGACTGTGTACGCAACAGCCCGAGAATCCCTGATTGGGACCTATAACCTTAAAAGACTACATATAGGTATGCTTCATGATATACTGGCAACACCTCGATGCGACGAACCTACAAGTTTGTTTCGGTTATTTGGTCCCCATCAGCGACAGTAAAATTTTTCACTCCGGATCCGTGGTCCCACTGTGGTGTCCCACCGGTAGGACAAAACTTTTTCGTGGTCCCACCAAACACACACTTGACCGTTTTGTTACAATGTGGTATGCAATAGTCGCTACCTGCTTTCTATTTGTTATATACCGTGTAAGCATGTCTACTGTCTTAATCTACAATGGGATTGACATATTCGTAATGAATAAAAATTCTTAAACTAAATTCCTAAAGCCTAGAAGTCTCACACAGTCTAACACATATAGTAACACAAAATTATACATGTATTACAATGTTGTTTGATTATCATAGCCTTAGTGAGTAACATCGAAGGCCTTGGAGACTATACCAGGAATAACTGCCTGCTTCTGTAAGGACGGCGAGTCGGCCAACTGCCGTCCTCAGGCCCCGATCATGGAGGTCGGTAGTCCCGGGCGTAGATGAGTCTGCGGCGTCCTCACCGTATATACCCCCCTGAGATGTATATAATATAAAGAAGAATTTCGAATATCCGGGACGTGTCTAGGTAGCTCAATCGGTGACGTAAGGGACTGGTCGCGGGTTCAAGTCCCGTGCTAGATGTTCTCTTTTTCCACTCTGAATCTATAGTACACAAAACATTACATAAAATAAAGCAACAAAAACTTCACTTTAAAAAGACTTCTCGATTTAATTTACAATCATTACTAAAACAATATAGTTATTCTCAACTTGATCAATAGATTGAACTAATACTAAAATGTTTACAATAGAATTAAAGTTCATTTTCGTTTAACAACCTCTCCGAGCGGGGTTTCCAATATTTCCGATGATATCTCGAAGTGAGTATCCAACCTGTGAAACAAACACATGTAATTAGATTGGAAATATGAAAAGACTGCTAGATATTACGACGGTTTAAAGGTTCACCTTGCCCTTATTCACAATGTCCACCCCATATGGGGTGAACTACATGGTCTCAAAGAGACTCTCTACGAGGACTGCTGAAAGTCAACCGAAGCGTCGGGAACAATATAAATAAAAAGAAACCTAACAAATTGAAAGAGAATCCATTGAAATTAGTTTTATTTCTATCTGTGATATTCACATAATACCACCGTGCACGATTGCGAAAAACCCTCCATAGTAATCCAATTTCGGTTTGATTGCGTTCAGGAGTCAGCAAGTGCATAGCCGGGCAGGGGGATTGTGATCGCAGCACTAGTGGGACCGGCGGGTGTCACGCGGTGCTGCGACGACAATCCTCTTCTGATGAGGCCGTCAAGCTGAGTGCCACCACTGTTAACATGATACGTGTATGTAATGGTGAGCCTCTTTCCTGAGACTTTACCTTCAGCTTACCATCAGGCGAGGTGAAGTCAAATTGACGTGTCCTAAATATTAAAAAAAAGTCCGTGTGGCATACACTATTAATGTAAGATTTCATTCGGTTACCGACCTAAGGTTTATAACCACTAGCTTTCTAAGTCATTCCCCAGAGTAAAAAAAAATCTAAATTGACAGCATAATGTGAACAGAGCCTCGAAATACAAAAACCTAGGTTTTTTGTAGTTACATAACATTTCTCTGATCACGGTATAGGAATATTCATATCTTTGAACTGCGTGACGTTTCGACCAGGTTCAAAAAGGATCCTGGTCGAAACGTCAGGCAGTTAAAGGCATGTCTGCCTATATCGTTACCACTTTAATTCCCGCTAACATAACAACCACAACAAAAAAAAAATTTTAAACATTAATGTAACTACAATCGAAATTGGAATCTACTGTTTAGCAAATGAAGCCTATATTAGTAGGAACTGCTCTCACATATATCAGTACAATTGTGGAAAGTTAAGTTTTGCAACAATCATGATAAAACAAAAATTCAAAAATATAACATTCTTTAAAAAAAAATTAATAAAACAGATATATTTATAGCTAAGAACCATCTCGATTATATAGGGTTTTGAAAAAAAAAATCCTCATCTAAATCGGATCATCCGTTCGGGAGTTACGTTGCCACAAACATCACACAGACACGTTAAACTTCGACATTTTTGCGTCGGGGGTTTTAAAACCAAACGATTCAAAACAACTTCAAAATTAAATTAAATCAAAATCAGAATCAAAATTAATATTAAACAACATAATTATATTATGCAACGCGAAAGCCTAAAAGCAAATATTTGTCTGCTTCACAAAATGTCATATATTTCAATTTTTTGGAAACGTACAAAGATCCGCGTGGCAGAGGCACAGTCACTGAACTCGAAACAAAAAGCCTTGAGCAGTTTTAAATTGCTAAACTGTTACATTTCATAGTTATGTATGAGACCATAGTACAAATATTGAATTATGTTAAAACCTCGCTAGAAAAAAACGTAGAGCTTGACTAAAAATGTTCAATATTTTTCAGCCTAAGATTTCAGCCATTTTCAGTTTTCCTACCCACAGATTATTTGAGTACCAACTGAAAAGTTTCCATAAAAGTGAGCTCGTGCATAAAAAACATTCAATTTCGAATGGAGCATCAACAAATTATAAGAATAGGATATATAACTAGGTCTGCAAGGCGAATCGCTGCTTGCAATGTTGAGCTGAGTGAGACATCGTGATTTGAAAATCAGATTTTGAAAATTTTGAACAGTGATCATTCCCCCGTGGCAAGTCCGATTTTGAAAATTCTTTTTGAAAGTCACAACTCTGGACATGCTTTCTGAGCGTGTAAAGTTTGGTCAAAGTGTCTCGAGCGGTTATTATGTAATTCCATCTGGAATTTTTCTAACAGTGATCATTCCTCTGTGGTAGCATTAATTTTTTCAAAATATATCCATAAACCTTCCTCTGATTGACCTCTTTAATCATGTCAAATTTGGTTCTGATTGGATTAGTAATTTAGGAGGAGATCTGTGACAAAGAAAATCCTGAAGTCTGGTATGAGGAGCTTTCGCTCGACTTCGTCTCACTCAGCTCAACTACTGAAATAGACAAAACATTTTCAGACTGAATCGTAAATCTGCTAAAATATGCTTCTTTATTTTCTACACCTGAATAACGATGCGATTACACTTTTCGTACCATATCATAGTTAACATTATAGGCACTTTTATAAACATGTACTATATATAACTATATATAACATGGCTACTGAAAAGCAACCGAAACGTCGGGATCAATGTAAAATATAAAATAGGATCAAGTAAATCGCGATAGAATCCGTTAAAAATTGTTTTATTTACATGTGACATTCGCGTAAACTTCCGACAATAACATCTACTTAATTTATTCAATTAAATTTTTAAGCATTTTGTATGCTTACTTTTTTTCCTAAAGATTTAGATCGGAAAAAGAGAACATCTAGGACGGGACTTGAACCCGCGACCAGTCCCTTACAGGGGGAATGCTTTGACCAACTGAGCCACCTAGACACGTCCCAGATATTCGAAATTCTCCGATGCATTAATACGTCTTAAGGCAACGTTGGAGCCATCTACCGTAATTCTTGCGAACTACGGAAACAATGAATAACTTTACATTACAGTCATTTTTAAACATTGTTTTTTGATGACTCCGCCTAATTAATTCAATTAAATTTTTAAGCATTTTGTATGCTTACTTTATTTCTAAAGATTTAGATCGGAAAAAGAGGTTGCTCAGTTGGTCAGAGCATTCCCCCTGTAAGGGACTGGTCGCGGGTTCAAGTTCCGTCCTAGATGTTCTCTTTTTCCGATCTAAATCTTTATCTACTTAATTTCTTCTTCGCCATGAAAGATAGGCAATAATTTAGGGTACTGCTCCTGCAGACAGACTGACTCCCCCTTTGTCTATATGAAAAGCCAAAAATACAAGCCTCAAATATTTTTAATCGTCTCTATAGATATTTTGTCCATCGCACCTTTTGTCATCCATATTTCAACAGTTGAAGAGAACTATTTCTACTGCTGATGCCAACGACCGTTTCAATTCGAAGGTGATTCTGATACATCTGATAAACAATTCACATGTATAATATGACCAGATTATAGTAGCAACAAGAATATCTAAACAGCGTTTAAAATTCATGAACTGGGTATAAAAGTAGTTTTTTTAATATCAAGATACAAGTAAACAACTTATCGGTAAGGGGATCATGTAATGAACTCCTTCCCTTGTTTTGCCTTATATTGGTTGTTGTGGAAGCGATTGCCACCTGTTCTGACCCCGAGAGGAAAGCCTGCGCAAGCGCCTAATCCGTAATAAGCACGTGTACCGGCTAGCAAGTTAGGTTGGCTTGAGCCCTGAAGAACTTGGTAGGGCCCAGAAACATCCAAGTACCTTCAGGGATAAGTAATAATAATAATAATAATGCCGGTACCCGATGCCGGTGGGTCACTATTTTTTTATATTTTTTAATATATTTGTTTTAATTTTATATAGAATGTATTTAAAAATATAACTTATTGTAACGATTTTAAATTTTTATGGGGGTTTTTATATGAAGATACAAAAGTTTAAGGTGTGACTTATGCACTGTAAGATTTAATTAAGTAATTGATGACTACTACCGGCTAGGGCGAGCAGAGATAAATAAAAGTTTGATTACAATATATTAGGATTATAATCGGTAAGAGAAAGTTACATAAATTTATATAAGGTAATTGAGTAAATGAACCTCAGGGAATAGATTCTTAATAAATATTCTGCCGTGGCGTTGTTCGGTCCGTTGTGCAAGATGGTAGTATGCACTTAGCTAGTGGACACGTGGCTGGTGGTGATGCCGGCGTGCCAGGGTCTCCGCTGGTGTGCCTCGCTACCGCCATTATGGTGCGAAGCCCGGTGCGAAGACCCTGGCACGCCGGCATCACCACCAGCCACGTGTCCACTAGCTAAGTGCATACTACCATCTTGCACAACGGACCGAACAACGCCACGGCAGAATATTTATTAAGAATCTATTCCCTGAGGTTCATTTACTCAATTACCTTATATAAATTTATGTAACTTTCTCTTACCGATTATAATCCTAATATATTGTAATCAAACTTTTATTTATCTCTGCTCGCCCTAGCCGGTAGTAGTCATCAATTACTTAATTAAATCTTACAGTGCATAAGTCACACCTTAAACTTTTGTATCTTCATATAAAAACCCCCATAAAAATTTAAAATCGTTACATTGGCCCCACGTTGGGCGCCATTTGTAACAGGGATAGTTGAATTTAAGGTTTATTATAAGTTACAAGTTATTAGAAGTTAGTAGTTGGTTTATAAGGTTATAGCAAATCAAACATGAGACTAGTTTTACCTTTCATATATTAAATGTAATAAATTGTATGTGACCTCAAGGGTGAGTACGCATAATTTTTATTAAGATTGAAGTTAAGGAAGTGAAGTTAAGAGAAGTGCAGACTCCTAGCTGCCGCGGGCCGTCTTTCACATCTCTTAACTTCACTTCCTTCCTTCAACTATCCCTGTTACATTATATGTATTTTATGTAATAAAGGGGATAATAATAATAATAGTCCGGCGGTTCCTCTGCCAATCGCCCTAACGCCCCGGCCGACTGTTGCCCACCTCGCCGGGGTTATCTTGCCGCCTCTCCCAAACTAGGGGGGAGGTGTGAATTACTTTGATGGGAATAATAATAATAGTAATCATCATTTATTGAATCAATTGGTTACACTGGTACATACAGTCTCTGTCTCCTGAACTAGGTTGTTAACCTGTATCTCAGGAGACATATATCTTTGAAAACTACCTGAAGTTTCGACAAAGGAAATATAAATCGCTTCCCACGTAATTCAATTTTTGATCTTAAAGTTTGTCTCTGGCATAACAAACATAATCTATTCTTTCGAACCTTTGAACCGCAAAATAAGCCCCTCATGCTCCGTTTTGATAGGTTCTTAATCCAATTAACTTCATAAAAGTAAATATTTTACCCAGAAACAAAGGCGCTTTTACTAAAAAAACAAAATGTTTTGCCATCCATTACAATTACGTATATAAAGTCGTGAGCTTCCACAATAGGTGTATCCCTGATGTTGACTCAACATAACAACAGCTAATGCCAAGTTAATCTAATAACGTTTAGAGGTCGTTAGCATTGAGCTCACAGTTTGTAGCTGATTGTTTTTTTGTCTTACAGTTTGTGGCTAACTAAAAGGTTTTTTGCAAATAGTTGAACTGAATTGGGTAGTTAACGATTATCAGGTCAAATCTATTATTGCTTAACGTAATTACGGTGAAATCTATGGAAACTATTATGCAATAGCGAAGATTACTACTACTTTTTTTTTTATACCACTAAGGTGGCAGACAAGCACACGGCCCACCTGATGGGAAGCGGTTACCGCGGTCTATGGACGACCCTGTAAAGGAAAGGGCATGGGAAAGGAGTTTGGAAGGCGATGGGAGAGAAGTTTGGGAGGGGATGGGAGAGAAGTTTGGGAGGGGATGGGAAAGGAGTTTGGGCTCCGGCACTCTCACTCATCAAACGGAACGCAACAGTTCAAATACTGTTACTTGGCGTCGATATTCTGTGAGAGGGTGGTGCTTCCCCGGTCGAGTCGGCCCATTCATGCAACGGCCAAAATGACTGTTGCTTGACTCTACCACTACAAGTGTGTGGAACGTCTAGTTTGGTATACAAATTTGCGTTCAAAATTCAAAATTAAAATTATGTTAATTATCGTTCGCTTAGTAATGTGCTCGGTAGATGGTAATAGGCTCGCCCCCTATTACATTGGAACCTAAATATAACTGGTGAATCGTGGGTGTGTAATGCCTGCCTACCCTTTCGGGATACAGGCGTGAAGTTATGTAAGGTATACAAAAAAATGGAAAAACGTGTAAAAAGATGTTTTTTTTTTGTTATAAGATTTCCGCACGAAAAAAAAAAAAAAAAAAAAAAAGGTACCGTGTATGCGGACGGTGGGGCGACTAGCGCCCCTCCCCCAAACCGGGGCAAGACGGGGACGCCGTGGTTCCCAAATCCGAGGGGGCCATCTCGAAACCGGAGATGGCCCAGGGTCAGTCGGGGTGCGAGGGATATGCTCTATGGGCAACCTTACACCCCGGCGTCTGCAGACCCGAGATGGCGTGCGGTTTTAGTCGGTTCAAGCCCGACATAACCGCCCCCGCTGGCCGGCGGGGGGGTATGCAGTATGCACGAAAAAAAAAAAAAAAAGGTACCGTGTATCACATCAGTTAACATCACAAACAGACACTTCAATTTTATTAGTTTCTCTAGATATTCCTAGATATAGATTTAGCAGATACAAATAATCAATCAGTCACAGAGCGTTTGCTAAGTTAGAAGATTACCGTAAAATAGTGCATGACTCAAAGCCCAACAACTGTAGACATGTTTAGTTATATCGCTACACAACGTCGAAACAACTATAATTGTTTTTAGAACATCAACAAGCCTAATGTGTAGTTAATCTAATGAAGAGTACATTTGGAAACTGAAAGGTCATTTGAACGCAACGACACGACTACGATACGATAAGAGATTTCAGTTACAGACATAAATAATAAATGAATAAATAAATAATCAACTACATTCTACACAGCGCTTTTTGGACCCAAAGTAAGCATAGTTTAACTAGCTTGTGTTATTAGACAATTAACAACATTGTATCTCTGTTAATCTGATCTTCAACTTCCTAGCTATTTACATCAATATCAAGTTTACACTTTGGAGCCCTTTGGCTTATTATCTTGGATCGCTTTGTTTTTGGCATTAATGGTCTGAGAGCTGAGAGCGACTGCCATTTGACCTCCAAACCGTGACAGGACAGCCTCTGCCAAAGTCATATCCGTGCATAAGCAGGGGTACCGGTGCATAGCAAAGAAAGTTTTTTCATGGGCCCTGAAACCTCTGCCAAAGTTTTATCCGTGCATAAGCAGGGGTACCGGTGCATAGCAAACAAAGTTTTTACTTGCACCCTGAAGGCTCTGCCAAAGTCTTATCCGTTCATAAGCAGGGGTACCAGTGCTTAGCAAAGAAAGTTTTTACTTGGGCCCTGAAGCCTCTGCCAAAGTCTTATCCTTCCATAAGCAGGGGTACCGGTGCATAGCGAAGAAAGTTTTTACATGGGCCCGAAGCCTCTGCCAAAGTCTTATCCTTCCATAAGCAGGGGTACCGGTGCATAGCAAAGAAAGTTTTTACATGGGCCCTGAAACCTCTGCCAAAGTGTTAACCGTCCATAAGCAGAGGTACCGGTGCATAGCAAAGAAGGGTCTTACTTGGGCCCTGTAGGTGTTGGTAGGGGCCTGTATATATTATAAGGATAAGGGTTTAATCTACCGAGGGAAAATAATACGATGAGAATTGGAAAAGAACTTCGATAGCTCCAGTGGGTTAAATAGCAGTCTCTTCAGCCGTTCATAGTTAAACTGAAAACCCCAGTTAAGTTGGGAAAAGGCACGGCGGATGATGGTACATTATAGTCTGGAATACATAGGTTTTTTTTCCCGGGAACAATTTCCTGTACCTTTTTTTTTTTTATTGTGCGGAAATCCCCCCCCCCGCCGGCCAGCGGGGGCGGTTATGTCGGGCTTGAACCGACTAAAACCGCACGCCGTCTCGGGTCTAGAGACGCCGGGGTGTAAGGTTACTCATAGAGCATATCCCTCGCACTCCGACTGACCCTGGGCCATTCGCAGTGTCCCCTCTGATAACAGCAGAAGGGTACCTGGAGCGACCAACCCCCCCCCCCCCCCGCGGGCCTTGCAGGCCCGCCATACCCCGACATAATTCCTATAAGTATCGTAACGCAATGTGTAAAGATACTTTTTTTGCCTGAAACATCACTTATATTTATCTTAATTTCCGATTCCTTTTACAAACTTATCTTTACAAACAAAGCGATATTATCTATCTAAACGGAGCCCTAAAGTCTTGAGCATTAAGGGTCTCATTGCCTGAACATGTAGTTTACAAATAGCAAAACATTTTTGTCAGAACTCATGTTAGGGTGGCGACAGGCTGTTTTGTTCACTAGTGATTTGTGACGTAATTCCTTATTGACTTATAGCGAATTGGTTTGTAGATATAATGGATAAGTGGAATGATAGTACGATTATTTCTTTCTCGCTATTGTGATTTAACACCTCCTGATATTTGCGATCATTAGTTTGATTTACGATTATCCTTTATTTTTTTTTATATTTAGGACCCGTCAATTTGACTTCACCTCGCCTGATGGTAAGCTGAAGGTAAAGTCTCAGGAAAGAGGGTCACCATTACATAAACGTACCATGTTAACAATTGGGGCATTCAGCTTGACGGCCTCATCAGAAGAGGATTGTCGTCGCAGCACCGCGTGACACCCACCGGTCCCACTAGTGCTGCGACCACAATCCCCCTGCCCGGTTATGCACTTGCTGACCCCTGAACGCAATCTAACCGAAATTGGATTACTATGGAGGGTTTTTCGCAATCGTGCACGGCCGAATTTTGTGACAAATTTGTGTCATCAAATTTCTACCACCAGTGAGCTACCATCCTTCATAGCTTTGGGTTTCGTCCGCTTACTGCTCGGCTCCTAAACTAAGAGTCGTAACATGATTTTATATAGCTTTCCACAAGAGCTGGGCTTTTAAATGCAAAAAGATGTTTTCAAATCGCAGAGGTAGTTACAGAGATTAGCGCGTTCAAATAAACAAACAATCTTTTTGGTTTTATTATTAGTGTAGACCATTAAATGGCATAGATTGATAAACTAGCTTTGCCTGCGTGCCCTGCGCATTCTGTTCTTTTTAGGGTTCCGTTGCCAAATGGCAAAAAATGGAACCCTTATAGATTCGTCATGTCTGTCTGTCTGTCCGTCCGTATGTCACAGGCACTTTTTGCCGAAACTATAATAACTATGCTGTTGAAACTTAGTAAGTAGATGTATTCTGTGAACCACATTAAGATTTTCACACAAAAATAGAAAATGTAGAATATGTATGAAATAATGTAGAATATTAAAATAGAAAAAAAAAAAAAAATTGATGGTTCCCCATACATAGAACTGAAACTCAAAAAAAAATATTTTCATCAAACCTTCATTTGATTGGGACCTCCAGATAGGTCTTCAAAAATGATATTGAGGTTTCTAATATCATTTTTTTCTAAACTGAATAGTTTGCGCGAGAGACACTTCCAAAGTGGTAAAATGTGTCCCCCCCACCCTGTAACTTCTAAAATACGAGAATGATAAAACTGAAAAAAATATATGATGTACATTACCATGTAAACTTCCACCAGAAAGCGTCGGTAGCTTAGTGGTTAAGGAGTCGACCTTACGATCGAGAGGTCCCGGGTTCGAATCCTGGCCATTACACTACCGACGTGAACCCACTCCTAACACAAGCAATTTAGCTTAGCTGGAGGGTTTAGGGGGAATAATAGTAATTTCGGTTACTAATATTCTTTTAAATTTTAAATTTAAATAGAAAAATTTTACTTGCTGCTACGGAACCCTTCATGGGCGAGTCCGACTCGCACTTGGCCGGTTTTTTAGTATTTCATGTAATAGCAGCTACAAAAATACATCATTTGTGTAAACAACTGTCTATCACCGTTCATGATATACAGCCTGGTGACAGAAAGAGACAGAAAGACAGACAGACGGAAAGATAGAAGTCTTAGTAATAGGGTCCCATTTAACCCTTTGGGTACGGACCCCTAAAAGAAATGTCTTTCCACACACCTTAGCAGTACACACAATGAACGTATTGGCAAAACGTTTTGTGCGTATGAGTGGATATAACATATAAAACAAATAAAATATTCCTGCCGCTGATTTGTTCACCATTCGCTTTCTTTCATGGATTTCAAAATTAGAATACAACGATGACCCCAGGGTCAATATCCCCTAGTGGCCTGACCCCAGTCTCCTCTCACAGACAGAACAATTTCATATACAACGACACCCTTAAAACAATCAATGAACAAGTAAAATATATGTAAATACATTAAATATACATACAACTGTTGAATAATTCGCTACATTTTATACGGAAATCGAACCCGGGACCACGAGGTGAGAGGCCGCTCACCTATGGCATTGACTTCATAAGGTAATTTTTCTCGAAACGACTTTAAAGTTACCTAGAGTGATATCCGCGGTTATCGGTCGGTTTTGGTCGTATCTCCGGTTCTACTAAACCAATTGCAACCAAACATACGGCAGAATTTTAAGTCTGACCACGACATTTCTAATAGAAAAAACCGCATCAAAATCGTTTATCGCGAACAAACAGACAAACAGGCAAGAATTTAAAAAAAAATCTGTTCAGAATCGTTCATTTAACATAACCCAAGTATTTTTTTTAATATCTCCGATGTACAGACACAACTAATTTCCGATTTTATATAAGTATAGATAGCTGAGGAAATTAATATTGTACAAGGGGTGGGGAAAGTCTGGTGTTGACGTCAAAACTCATTTGTAAGACTTCACAATAAGTCATTTGCTCCTCTCATAACTTATTTGGTTTAAATACTGCTTATCCATTTTTTCGAACAATGACCTTTTAGGATTTGGTTTGGAAGAGTCTACAGCAGGGTGGGACTTCCACCCACATGTCATATGGACTTTTTTTATACAACTTAGATGGCAGATAAGCATACGGCCCACCTGATAGAAACCTTCTAATGCTCTTCTGAAAGTTTAGTCGCTTGGGAAAACACGGCAGGGTGAAATTTGGCACACAGGTATTTACACATTCTGACGCAGGTGATCTCCGGTAAGGGGAGCGTAAGGGACCACATGCATCGAATCAGGAAGGAGCCCACGCCTGAGTGCCATCACTGCGACGCGAGCGAGGAGTCGGGACTGCACACGCTGGCAGACTGCCCGGCGTGGGAGGTGCCGAGGCGTGACCTCGTGGCAGCCATCGGGGTGGGAGTCCTCTCACTCGGCAGCATGATTGCGGCAATGGTGCGAAGTGCGAGCGCGTGGGCCACCACCGCCTCCTTCTGCGAGCATGTAATGCTCGAGAAGGAGATAGCAGAGCGCGCTCGGGAGAGATTTAGAACTCTCCCGGCCCGCCGAGCCCAACATGCTCGCCGCGCGTCGCAGGCGACTGAGGCGCCGGAGGTCGCTTAACGACCTCCGTCCTCCATGAGCGAAGGCCTGGGTGTGGAAGGTGAGGCCGCCTGTCACCCCAGCAAAAGCAGGCCGGGATGGCGGGGTGACTAGCGCCCCTCCCCCAAACAAGACGGGGACACCGTGGTTCCCAAACCCGAGGGGGCCATCTCGAAACCGGAGATGGCCCAGGGTCAGTCGGGGTGCGAGGGATATGCTTTATGGGCAACCTTACACTCCGGCGTCTGAAGACCCGAGACAGCGTGCGGTTTTAGTAGATTCAAGCTTGACATAATCGCGCCCGCTGGCCGGCGGGGGTACCCCCCGAGGGGATTTCCGCACGAAAAAAAAAAAGGTAATTACACATTAGACGAATAGAACACAGGCTACTTTTCCTCAGTTCCTGTGAGATGCGCGAACGAGCACTGTATTGCGGGTGGTGACGCGGACACAACTAGGCATCATCATACTATACAATGCATCACAGGACTAACCTGATTGTATCCTCCATTCAATAAAAGTCAAATCAAAACTAAACTTTGCCGAAAAGGTTAAAGTCTGTGCGGAAAGAGAATGGTTATAGGATTTGAGGACGCAGCTGCGTTTCTTTATAATGACAACACTGTCCATACATCTATAGTTCAAATGTAACATTTGAATAATCTTATATAAATAAAAATGTATCGCCGAAATGTATGTAGGCGTATAATATCCGAACGACTGCACAAAATTGGATACTTCTTTTTTTTTAAGTTCGTCGTATGAAAGAAAAAAATAGTCCCCGGGTGAGATGCTATTATTGCAGCAGAGCGATGTAAGGGTGGCCAGCTAGTTTTATAAATCTTAAGGCTTTCACGGCCAGCTGACTCGACTCGGGCCTCTACATCAGTCGCAGAGAAGTCGCCGCCGAGGAGAGTACTCCGCAGTCGTCGGCGACCGGACCTGTCCCACTGAAGATGTCGTCCGCAGTGATCGACAAAACGTATGGAACACAAGTTTTCTATGGACCACGGCCAAACAGTCCGGAAGCAGTATATTCCACATGCAGCTAGTTAGTCTAATAATTATCATCATCATCCGAGATGACTATACCCAAATGATGATATGGGGTGGTACTACCCTTTTGTAATTACTTCAACCATTTCCGTTGTATGCCACGACTACTCTTTTATCGCAGAGACTCTAATAAAAAATTCATAAATATAAAGTCGACCAACAAGCTTGAATCTGAGCTGTTGACCTCTCCCTATACTACCCAATCAAAACATTGTAATTAGATCAAGTAAACATGTTTGTAAATAGACCAAAAAAAAACAGCCCGCTGAGTTTCTTGCCGGAGTTTTCTCAGGGCCGCATGTCGAACCCGTGCGCGGGGTGTTCAATCTGCTATTTTTTTTTTGAAGTTTTGTAAGTTCCGTTTTAATTATCAATACAGAATGAATGAATTTTCCTCGTGCGTCAATCAGCAGATGTGCAGCAGATATAGAGAATGTTGACTTGGGCTCCGAAGATCTTGGTGGCCCCCCATACACCCGGAATCAAATCAATAGTAGTATATAAGTATAGAACAGAAGATTTTCTACCAATGGCAAATATTTTTTTTATACCACTCAGGTGACAGACAAACTCACGGCCCACCTGATGGGAAGCGGTTACCGTGGCCTATGGACGTGCGCAACATCAGGGGCGTCACACTCGCTCTGTCGACCTTTATATGCCCTTATATTCCCATACAGTCTACTCCTAAAGGAAGAAATCTCTTAGAAATATTATTTACTACCCGGCAAACAAGCAGGGTGGTTAATATAATATGTGTATGTTACGGTTAGTTTGATTAATTGGACATTTTTAATAATTACCAAGAATTATTCATACCAGCTAACACATACGTACATATAGTCACGTATCTATTCCATGCGGGTACGCGGAGACAACATCTTTTCACTTGCCACGATCCTGGCATACGCTTTTCACTTCTTCCACTTTCATAATTGTTTTCATACATCCACGCCGGTTACGGGTACTTCTGACCTGGTCTTTCTTCGAAACGTCCTCGATCGATTGGCATACGTACGCCTAGGTCGACCTAGGCGTACGTATTTATTTATTTATATTGCCTATTATTTGTGTAATAAAACCTTACCTTTACCTGAGTGTAATAAAAATCGAATCACGAATCTATTACCGAAAACAGCAACTCGATAGCTCATCTCCTTCATACCCAAAACCGTGACAGAAAATTGGCAACGACGACGTCGACGACAACTCGATAGCAATAGGGCTTATCTAAAGAAAATCCCTAAAAAACCTTAACCGGTTGATTTATGAAGCGAGGGTTACTGGGCCCTCGCCTCATAAATCTGTTTCATTAATCTCCTTTCTACATGACCGAACCATCTAAGCATCCCTTTCTCTATCTTGGTCACTACATCTTCTACAATACCACAACGTTCCCTTATCACGCTGTTCCTCACTCGGTCTATCAGGGTCACTCCAGCTATACTTCTCAGACTTCTCATTTCAACAGTATTCAGGTTACTTTCATGTTATAGTTAGTTATAGGCTAAGTTTTTGCGGCAAAACTTAGATTTTACTAATTGTGGTTTTTGAGAAATCAGCTTTTAAATTTTTGTTCGGTGATTATTCCTCCGTGGTTATTCATAATTTAAATTTGTATAGCCTATATCCGTCACATCACTATCATCTATGATGATGCTAAAAATCATTAAAATCGGTCGAAGGGTCTGGGCGCTAGAGGTACACAAAAGAAATACATCGAGTGGAGTTGAAAGGAGCTTTCACTCGACTTCGTCTCACTCTCAGTTCAAAAAGGCATAATGGCTGTTATACTCTTTTTAAAGTCAGCACCCTTAAACAAGTTGAATTCCTGAGACGAGCTCAGCCGAATACAAGGGATTTTCAATTTAGCGTTTTTTTTTTGCGATTTTTTCTTTATCTTGCAATGGTTCACCCCAGCACCAATCTATTACCGAAAACAGCAACTCGATAGCTCATCTCCTTCATACCCAAAACCGTGACAGAAAATTGGCAACGACGACACGACGACGACGACGACGACAACTCGATAGCAATAGGGCTTTTCTAAAGAAAATCCCTAAAAACTATAATATATATGTCCTGAGTCCTAACTTGTTAAACGCAGAGACTACAAGTACGAGCTATCAATTTCTTCCTTTTATGTTGTAAGGCATCTAATAATGAAGCCTTTAGATATTCACACCTAAAGGGATAAAATACGAGTGAAACTATATCGAGATGCTAGTTATATTATAAGACTAATTGTTCAAAAAATGATCAGTTAAAACGTGAAGTCGCGCCCGTAGCTAAGAGGAGATCCCGCCTGGGCTTTCTAATTTCTAACTAATATAACTGACGCTCTATCATTATTTTTAGTGATTTTCTTTAGAAAAGCCCTATTGCTATCGAGTTGTCGTCGACGTCGTCGTTGCCAATTTTCTGTCACGGTTTTGGGTATGAAGGAGATGAGCTATCGAGTTGCTGTTTTCGGTAATAGATTAACCATTGCAAGATAAAGAAAAAATCGCAAAAAATCGCAAAAAAAAAAAAAAGGCAAAATCGAAAATCCCTTGAGCTCGTCTCAGGAATTCAACTTGTTTTAGGTTTGTGTTTCAGAATTAGATAGATATCAAACTGAATTTTGATTGCGTGTGAATAAAAAAAACATCACGTCTTAAAATTTACAAAATTTACGTATGTAAACACAATGAGAGATTATTCCTAATATCCGATAAAAGTAACTAAATAAACCTACCAAAAGAAGCAGTCTTTATACGTGCTGGTGCTTAGAAAACTAATCGAAGTTCCTACTCTGACCGTAACATATACACTAAGCTATTCTTTCGTAAAATGTTCCAAAAACGCTCAAGACAGCTACAACGTATGGCTCCTCGGGGAACATAAAAAATAACTTGCACAGTGACCTCGGAGACAAAAATACGGCAAACGTAATAGGCAAGTGCGTGTGTCGCTTAAGAGCCCTTTGCAAAGTGAGAAAAAATGGCCTTGTCGCCTGGCGCTCTTGTAACAGGAAATTAATATAATGTACTTAAATTGAGGAATTAAAGGTATATCCATATACGAGTATACTCGTATAAATAGGCAAACACTTTAAAAACATTTTCTCCGCTGTTTGTCAACCGATTTTCTTATTTTTAGGATTTCGTTGCCAAATGGCAGAAAACGGAACCCTTTTAGATTCGTCATGTCTGTCTGTCTGTCCGTCCGTATGTCACAGCCTATTTTTCCCGAAAATCTAAATACTATGCTGTTGAAACTTGGTAAGTAGATGTATTCTGTGAACCGCATTAAGATAGAAAAGAAACAATAAATTTTGGGGGTTACTTAGAACTGAAACTTAATTTTTTTTTTATCTAACTCATACGTGTGTGGTATCTATGGATAGGTCTTCAAAAATGGTATTGAGGTTTCTAATATCATTTTTTTCTAAAATGAACCGTTTGCGCAAGAGACACTTACAAAGTGGTAAATTGTGTGTGTAACTTCTAAAATAAGAGAATGATAAAACTAAAAAAATATATATATGATTTACATTACCATGTAAACTTCCACCGAAAATTGGTTTGAATATAAAATAGAAATACGTCATAAATCGTAAACCGCAATTTACCTTTCATTCAATCAACTCAAATATATATATTTTTTTAAACATTATTATGTTACTTGCTGCTACGGGAACCCTTCATGGGCGAGTCCGACTCGCACTTGGCCGCTTTTTTAGTTGATCGCTATTGATAAGCTCTAGCGACGTTTTGCAGCAATGCAATCTCAAAACAGCGGCAATACAGTCGTGATTCAATCGCTGGTAGTTCATTTTCGCCAATGTCCACAATTACGTGTTGTTACTGAAGCGCATTTGTATTGCTACTGTATTACTGTAACAGGATAGTATCAGGATAGTATCAGGATAGTATCAGGATAGTATCAGGATAGTATCAGGATAGTATCAGGATAGTATCAGGATAGTATCAGGATAGTATCAGGATAGTATCAGGATAGTATCAGGATAGTATCAGGATAGTATCAGGATAGTATCAGGATAGTATCACGATAGTAGCGATGCACAATAGTTAACGAAACGCGCAACACCACCAGAACAAAAGATTGTCGACACATGTTTTTCTTAAATTTTTAATTATGGTTAAATTACTATGTTGTTGTCAATAAACACTTAAATTTTATTTCGTGGTTAGACATTATTTTTGGAGCCAACAGGTTAACGATCTATAAAAATACTCGAAACATCAACAACCGTCTCATGACACTAAATTAAATAGCCATAAAAGAAGAATGCTACTTTTGATATAAAAAAAATATCACAATAAAAACCTGCTTAAATAACATGTTGACGAATAAAGCTTAATACACATAAGCCTACAATGACGCCGCAATACGCATTCACGCAAGGAATCCTTTTAACTTGACAATCAAAATTCTATTTAGCTTCTGCGATCAACCTCAAACGTAAGTACATACAATCAATTATCAATTGTGCACGTGTACTCTACAACCTTACACTAGACACTGCAAGAGATAATTTTGAACCTTATTGCCTAGAACGTAAGAACATATATTTTAATTACTGAGTGAACAAAATGGCCGACATTTGGAAATTAGGGCATGGAGTGAATGGTCGTCATTGTCGCGACTTCCCCTTTTGATTAAAACGCGCTCGTCAAGTGTGCTAGAGTGCGCATTGTGGGACTCTATGGATCTTCACTGATAGATAATTTAATGGACTTTCTATGGCTATGTTTTGTGAAACATCCCAAGTAAATTGTTTCGTGGAATAAAGAAAGTACGTACCTACATCTTTTCGATATCACCTTTTGAACTTTTTCTGGAAAGCGTTACCTCTTGGAGGGAATCCTGTATGTTTACTCTCCCTCTTAACGAAATGCATCTGTTGACCCATATTTCACCAGGTAACTTTTCATGTCCTAAATAACGGGGCCTACTAACGTATTTACATTCATTCATTCTACCCGTCACGGTTCCAGACTCCGTAGTTATTATTAGTGAAAATTTCCGAACAGGAAAACCCAATAAAACCTTTGTTCGATACAGAAATCGAACGTCACGATGACACACAGACGTAAGTACAAACTTATGCTATGCTATAAGCGAAGAAAACTTCCTTTACTAGGGAACAAAATACAGAGACATAATAAACATATACATAACAGTGTACATCTAGGACCATAAGTATTTAAAGAACCACACATAGTAAAGGCAGTAATAGTATTATTATTTTTTTTAGTTTTTGTAGTGTTTCGGCATTTAGTGTCTACTGTGTGATTAGTGTTTTTTTTTGTTATTTTTGTTTGATTTTAATTTATTTGCTTACAACATTTTACTAATCTAACATTAGAAGTGAAAACTTTTAATTGGCTCTCAGTTGAGTAAGCTGCATCCTTGTACTGATGTTCTTAGCTGTAAGTTTTCCATGCATTAAATAATAAATAAATAAATAAACTACACTCGCTATTCCGTGCGACGAAAAAATTTTGTAAAACCTGATATACGTAATGCGCCTCAAACTAGCCCAACAGCGATATACATGCATGAATATATGGAAATGGGGTTGTTATAGGGGATCTGACCCATAACACTCGACGCTATAGCACTTGACGAAGCGCGCACTTAAGCCACGGCGCCATCCAGTAGTCACTTAGGTTATGTATTTTTAAGCGTATAAGTTAGAAGTAGTATGAAAAAGAAGTAAGTATACTTTTTAAGTAACTACACTTAAAAAGTAACTTTATTTTTACTCTTCGTACTCCTCCAAGTCAGCCTTCAACTCAGTTGGACTCGATTTTCCAATCTAAGTACGAAGCGACCAAACTTCGATATTTTCCAAGCCAACTTCAACCCATTGGCGATTTCAAAGTTTTGTAGTTAGACTTTTTAGGGCTCCAACTATCCGTAACGACTGCCATAGATGTTCGTATGTCACCCGGAATTCACGGCTTAACATGCTATTCAAGGCACGGAAGGGTCTTAATGTGTTAAGTATGGTCACCCATCTTGAGACTGACCTGGCTAGTATTACTTAACTTTGTAATTTGTTAAGCTACTCGGTTACCACTTAGCCACGAGCCACTCGAACCACTAACTTTCCTTTTACTGAACAGTCTAATTTATGTAAAATGAATTAAGTACTAATATGAAGCTATTGAAATATTAAGATGAAAGAACGATTCAAAACAGGAACAGTCAAAAGGTTATTTAAAACATTATCAAAGTTAAAAAAAAACAGAACTCTCCCTATTTTCAACACAGCATACTTAACACACACACACCTTTAATAAAACGTTTCTTATAAGAGAAACCATATTCTCATAAAACATTACTACACCATTATAAGAATAGAGACATGAAAATACAGAAAAGCTTCAACACATCATATTTTCGGCGCGAAAATAGCAACAAAAAGAAATAATTTCGCAATACATGTTAGCAAATGAAAAAAGTCTCCGGACTCTCATCCATCATCGCTGTAACGAACAAAAGCTTTTAGTTGTACACGCTAGATACGCGACGGAGCGCGCTCGCTACCGTCGCGCGGGACGCGGCTCGACACGTGTGCAATCAGCCTTATTGCGCGGTACACATCAATTTGACACAGCTATGAAACTGGAATTTAGGCAAATGTGTAAATTCTTAATTTAAGGGCGCATTTCGTAACCTATCTTGGAATGAAGGTTGATCAAAATTTCTCCACCTCTCACACCATATAGACTATCTTTGTGAGAAACTGAGAATATTACTGGGCAGATTTTATCACTTAAGCATCCAAGTACCAAGTACCACATTAAAATGTCTGTACAAATCATTAGTAGAATCCATTATAAACTATGCTCTCGATTGCTATGGATAACATTAAAAACTTAAAACAATAAAATATAGTTGTAAAGATAATTATATCAAAAATGTTCAAAATATGTAATATTCTTCTGGCCAGCCTGAGCTATAAATATTTATTAGCGGTAAATCAACATGGCAATCGCGACCATAACTTATCACTGTTGTCGCACCATCACGGTACACGAATTATAACTACCAGTAAATATGTTGTTCCTGGAGTAAACAATATGGCGATAGACCATTGAGTAAACAAATACTAAACAGTTTGCCTGTGAACAACAGGCAAAAAAAAAACGGGTGCTAAAAAAAAGTTTCTGTTGGAGAATATGTGAATTATTTGCTCGCATATTCTTCAACGGACATTTCCATGAATAAATACATACCAATATATTATAAAATATCTATTTTTTTAACGTGTGGAACAATTAAAAAAATATTTCATCATATAAATCTATCAATAAAATAGTAATAATCATAAACAACTTAACAATATGTTAAGACTGAAACTCAACTGAGTTTTTCAGGCAAACTGAACAGTTTTGTGAACCATGCAATAACAGCAACGATTAAAGTGTTATGTATAGTAAAACCAATAAAATTAAAATAACGAAAATAATTAAAATCAAATCAAACTAAACTGGGTTATAAGTATCACTTTCATTTTATATATTATATAAATCGGAAAACTGAACAACCAGGACGGAAATTGTTAGTTTTTATTTTTAGGGTTCCGTTGCCAAATAACAGAAAACGGAACCCTTATAGATTCGTCATGTCCGTTTGTCTGTCCGTCCGTATGTCACAGCCACTATTTTCCGAAACTATAAGAGCTATGCTGTTGAAACTTGGTAAGTAGATGTATTCTGTGAACCGCATTAAGATTTTCACATAAAAATAGAAAAAAACATTAAATTTTGGGGGTCCCCATACTTAGAACTGAAACCCAAAAAGATTTTTTACATCAAACCCATACGTGTATCTACGGAGTGCGAGGGATATGCTCTACGGGCAACCTTACACCCCGGCGTCTGTAGACCCGAGACGGCGTGCGGTTTTAGTCGGTTCAAGCCCGACATAACCGCCCCCGCTGGCCGGCGGGGGGGTATCCGAAGGGATTTCCGCACGAAAAAAAAAAAAAAGGTATCTACGGATAGGTCTTCAAAAATGATATTTAGGTTTCTAATATCATTTTTTGCTAACCTGAATAGTTTGCGCGAGAGACACTTCCAAAGTGGTAAAATGTGTATCCCCCCACCCCCTGTAACTTCTAAAATAAGAGAATGATAAAACTAAAACAAATACATGTAAACTTACATTACCATGTAGACTTTTTTTTTTATATATATTTAGGACACGTCAATTTGACTTCACCTCGCCTGATGGTAAGCTGAAGGTAAAGTCTCTGAAAAAAGAGGGTTACCATTACATACACGTACCATGTTAACAATGGTGGCACTCAGCTTGACAGCCTCATCAGAAGAGGATTGTCGTCGCAGCACCGCGTGACACCCACCGGTCCCACTAGTGCTGCGACCACAATCCCCCTGCCCGGCTATGCACTTGCTGACCCCTGAACGCAATCAAATCGAAATTAGATTACTATGGAGGGTTTTTCGCAATCGTGCACGGTTGTACCTACCCGGCCGAATTTTGTGACAAATTTGTGTCATCAAATTTCTACCACAAGTCTCGAGTGAATAGGCTCCTTCTAGGCAAACGTGATCCATCGTAGACCACATCGTCACTTACGATCAGGTGAGATAGAGGTCAACCGTGAGCCTATCATTCATGAAAACATAAAAAAAATCGCTTTTATTCATTGAGTAAAACGTGAGAATTATTCAATCATTGATTAAATTACATTTAGTTTCATAGGTGAAACGTTTACGTAAGTAACCTAAGGCTATTGAGTCATGATTTCAACAACTAGAATTGGTCGACCAGAGAGCACTCTTGGTGTTACGGCTGGGAAGACTCCACGAGACATTTCCTCGCGGAAGAAGGCGAAGTACCGTACAGTGCGGTTATTTGAAAATCACGAAGTTTATTGAATTTGGTTACGTGTATCTTTTTATGTGACAATGGTGACAATATTATTAAATATACTTTCACACCTGATAATGCAACGACATTTAATGTCAATGTTAAACTGGAAGTTTGGCGGTTATTGGCGATACACATTGAGCAGCGAGTAATAAAAAAACTTCTGAATTCGTGGATCTAAAACTTTCATCTGGTACTACATCTAGAAAGATATGTATACACTTACACAGTGAAATAGACTGCGAAGTAGTGGGCTTCATCCGTATTTAAGTGATTCAATCTGCTTTTTAGGGTTCCGTTGCCAAATGGTAAAACAGAACCCTTATAGATATGTCATGTCTGTCTGTCTGTCCGTCCGTATGTCACAGCCACTTTTTTCCAAAACTATAAGAGCTATACTGTTGAAACTTGGTAAGTAGATGTATTCTGAGCACCGCATTAAGATTTTCACACCAAAATAGAAAAAGACAATAAATTCTGGAGGTTCTAATACTTAGAATTAATACTTAGAACTGAAACTCAAAGATTTGTTTTTCATCAAACCCTTACGTGTCTATGGATAGGTCTTCAAAATGATATTGAGGTTTCTAATATCATATTTTTCTAAACAGCATAGTTTGCGCGAGAGACACTTCCAAAGTGGTAACATGTGTCCCCCCTGTAACTTCTAAAATAAGAGAATGATAAATCTAAAAAAAAATATATGATGTACATTACCATGTAAACTACCACCGAATATTGGTTTGAACGTGATCTAGTAAGCAGTTTTTTATGAGCACGTCATAAATCGTAAACCGCAATTTACCTTTCATTCAATCAACTCAAATATAAAAAATTACTTGCTGCTACGGAACCCTTCATGGGCGAGTCCGACTCGCACTTGGCCGGTTTTTTCTATCTCTTATGGCCTACCATGTTTCAAAAGTTTTTCGATATGGGGCTTTTTAGTTTCGGTTTTGGTGTTAACTGAAACTTAGCTTTAAATAGCCCCTTTAAAGGGTATCAATAACTGTTATGGGTTTTATGCATCGTTTCAAATAGCTCCAATTGCTGAATTTAATTCAATTAAGGATGAGATGTTTCTTGGCACTTTATTGATTGTCTAGCTGTTGCCCGCGACTTCGTACGCGTTAAGTTCGGAACAGATCAAGGTATGTTTATTTCTGCAGTCTCGATACTAACAGGTAAGTATTAAGTTATTTTATTTAACGGCTGAGGTGATGTGGTGCATTGACAATTCGTTCGAAATAGAGAAATATGTAACAACGAAATCAATTCTGCCCAGTTTCTTCATATAAAAGCGTGATGATATTCATTATGAAATGTTTGTGCGGGTCTTATCAAATATCTTTTAGACTTGGATAACTCTCTGAAATTTCGCGATTTTAGATTTTACTGCTTTACCAATCAGGTGTAGCGTGATGAGTTATAGTCCGGATTTTGACCATGAGTTCTGCTGAAATACAAAATTTTGTAAAGTTATCATCAATATTAGTTTAGACCAATTTAGCTCTACTGCTCCTATCATACCTATAATAGCGTGATGATAAATAGCGCAGTTTATGAGCATGCCCTAGAACAATGTTCGTGCAACATTTCAGCTAAATCTGTTTTAAGCGCTTTTCAAGTGATGCTCAGACATAGATACCTAATAAAAAGCGGCCAAGTGCGAGTCGGACTCGTCCATGAAGGGTTCCGTAGCAGCCAGTAACAGAAGAATGTTTTTTTTTTTCAATATTTGGGTTGATTGAATGAAAGGTAAATTGCGGTTTACGATTTATGACGTAAAAAGAACTACTTACTAGATGTCGTTCAAACCAAATTTCGGTGGAAGTTTACATGGACATCATATATTTTTTTTAGTTTTATTATCCCCAGTAGCCCCGGGCACACACCTCTGACTTTTCGTAGTTATGTGTGCATTTTAATGTTAATTATCGCTCGCTTAATAATGTGCCCGGTAAATGGCAATAGGCTCGCCCCCTATTGCTTTTATTTATTTATTTATTCGGAGGACCAACAGCCATAACAAAAGTATAAGAAAAAATAAATTTAGTAACATACAGCCAATTATAGGTCCTCACTTATACACTTCAGAGTGAGTATATAATGTGGACTAAAATATTACACTATTTTATAGTACTTAAATGATAGGTGAAAATAAAGTGTGTGAAACTATTCCTTTTTTATCACGATACATGCAAGTCATAGTACACTAATCATCTTTCTTCTTTCTTTCGAATTGTTGAAAGAATTCCAGACTAAGCAACCTCCTGACCGATGCTACACTAGAGTTGAATATGTCGAAATTATGCTGTAGGCTTGCCGCGTTAACTGAACGACACGCTCTCCATAAAAAGGTATTTTGGCGGTAATTGGATGCCACAATTGGTACATACAAGGGCATATAGTGACGTAGAACTTTTGCTGGTGCATTAATGTTAATCTTAGACAGAAGTTCAGGGCTATCGACACGGTTACATAGAATTTTCAATACGTACATAATGTCAGCAATTTTTCGTCGATATGTTAATGGAAGGAGGTGGAATCTGGCGCACAGTTTTAGGTAGTCATCAGGCTTGTACACTATTACACACACACTATTACATTGGGACCTTAACATAACTGGCGAATCGTGACCTGACCACTTTGGCAGTCTCTCGCGCAAACTATTCAGTTTAGAAAGAAATTATATTAGAAAACTCAATATAATTTTAAAAGACCTATCCATAGATACCCTACACATATAGGTTTGATGAAAAAAATACGCCCAAAATTTTTATTTTTTATTTTTGTGTTAAAATCTTAATGCGGGTCATAGAATACATCTATTTACCAAGTTTCAACAGCATAGTTCTTATAGTTTCTGAGAAAAGTGGCTGTGACATACGGACGGACAGACAGACAGACATGACGAATCTATAAGGGTTCCGTTTTTTGCCATTTGGCAACGGAACCCTAAAAAGCAGAAAAACAGACAAAAATGCTAAAAATCACATTTTCGGCATCGGTATCGCTACTAAAACTCACATAATTTATTTTTTTGAAAGTTTTACAGTTTTCACCTCGTTACGATTTTATTATAAGTATGTATAGATAGTGAGTAGGACAGTTAGCTCAGTTTAGATAATTTTATGTGAATTTATGGAGCTTTTTATAGTCTGATAAAGATACCAAAGCAGAAGAATCCTTGGGCCTTTGCTGTTCTTGATAATTTTTTTTTTTATTTATTTATATTCACAAACAAGGACAATAAGGTATATTATATACATGGTTGACAAAAAACCCTTCCGGGTTTGTCTAGACAACCGCGGTTACATTCGACTCGGGCTTTTAACTATAAATTAAAGTATCTATCTATAAGGATTCGATACATTTATATTAAATTCTCTTTTTACCTTTAAAGTAACTAATAACTAAATTCATCTTAAATACTTTTTTTTTTTTAAGTAAGTTGTGGGTAAGATAAGAATATAATTATATGATAACAACAATGAATTCTTTAAATTAAATTAGGTACATATAAAAATGTGGGTAGGTTGACATAAAATGTTATCGCCAGATAGTCTCAGAATTGCAAAGCAACGAATGTGTCTGTATTCTTAGGTCACCACACGCACACCAACCAAGTACACATTCGTTTCCTTGCATGCGCATTGTGAGTCATCCCTAAGAACGATAACAATGTTAATATACATAAACGATTTGCCAAATGTGACCCCAAACCCTTGTATTTTATACGCTGACGATATTTCTCTTATCATGACATCTAATTATTCCGATATAAATTACACTAATGACATAAATAATTCAATTGACTCTATAATTCAATGGCTACATGATAACAATTTGCAAGTTAATATGACTAAAACTCAATACATTCAATTTGGTACTTACGGTAAGAAGATGCAAAATTTGGATATCAAATATTTGACTGAAAACTTAATAAAAGTAGACAAAACACCCTTTTTGGGCATAATTATTGATAACAACCTTAACTGGAAGGCACACGTAGAAAAGGTTTGCAATAAAATAAATAAATTTGTCTATGTTCTGGCTAAACTAAGAAAGACCTCAAACCCTGAACCAGTCATCATGGCCTACAATGGCTACGTTGCCTCAGTTCTAAATTATGGTCTAGTAATTTGGGGTAACTCTACGGACGTGCATAGAGCCTTTATTGCCCAAAAAAAATGTCTCCGAGCTATGTGTGGTGCTGCACCATGGCACTCGTGTAGACCTATATTTAAAAAGTTGAATCTGTTAACGCTCCCCAGCATGTACATTTATGAAGTTGCGAAATTTGTTAGGCAATATCCTAGTTTCTTTTCGAAGGCACGTGAGGTTTATCCGAGGAGCACTAGAAACCCGGATAGAATTGTACTACCACGAGTACCAAAAACGACTCTCTACCAAAAAAACAGTTTTGCGATGTGTGGTCGTATTTATAATGCAGTCCCAAACAGCTTAAAGCAATTTCAAACCTCTGTGTTTCTGAGGAAGTTGAAAGAATAGCTCATCCAGAAATGTTTTTATACGGTGGATGAATTCGAAAAGTGTAATGGTAAATTATAGAAACTATTTTTTAAGAATTAATTTAGTAATGTAATAATCATTTAATAGGTATTATTGACTTTTGTTATTATATTTTGCGTTTTTGAGTGACTTGCATGTGCTTAAAAAATTTGTACACCAGTAATGGTAGAATATGCTGAACCTACCCTTTAATGTAAGACCTGTATTGTACCACCATATTCAGACAAATAAAGATTTAAAGATTTAAAGAAGATTTATGAGTAATTTTGTTACTTTTTTTTCTTTTCGTTTATTACCTATGAATGTTTGAAGGCATAAAACAGAAACGACTTCACCTTAAATATTACAAATTATTGGTTCTTTCTTATCAAGAACAAATTTAATGTTTAACATTAGATTTCAACTAACCTTGACGGTAGACTATAATTAAGAATAACATAAACAATAGTAGGCTTCACAATTTTTAGTGATGAATGAGTGAAATAAGGATAAACTTCCCCCTAACTCTTCCAAATATCGCAATATGGTTTTCCTTACAAAACCGTTTCAAAAAATTAAAATACCCGTATCAAGTCCGATGCCAAATAACCTTATCAATGTGATATTTGGAACGGTAGGTACATTTAAAAACATATATTTATGGACCTATTCTTCATCTATTCACGGAAGATTTACAAATATAGTAGCTACTTACAGAAAATCGTGAGAACTACCAAAAATAAATAATGATTTATATGTTGATAAAGTAACTGTAGTTTTTGTAAACACTTGTTTTAAGAAATAAATGTTCCAACTGCCTCTTTACCGGTGTGCTAATTGGGAATTAGTTAGGGAGTCAAAAAGAAGACAAAAGAAGTTAAGAATATGACAAAGGCACTTAAGACCAAAGAAATAAAGACATAGATACCTACTATAAATCATTAAAACAATTTAAAAAAAACACGACTGTCTGCATAAACAAAAAGTACATTTGAAAATGGAGCCATAACACATTGCCGCCATATTGTTGTTTTTTTTTAATTACAGCCAGTGTCCCTCGGGATGATGCAAGAATTCAAATCTGTTCTAGCATTTAAGTTATGTTGAACTAAAGACTTTTTGGGCATTCGTCTAATAACAAATCTACCGCCATAAATGAGTGAAGGAAAATTCAAGGCAGATCAAGGGAAGCAATAACTAATCCAAGGGATTCAATATCTCATTACGAAGTTCAACCACTGTTACTAACTACCAAACGTTCACCGACCATTATGGAAGCGAAACCTATTCAAAATGAAGGGCAACAATAATTTAATTAATCGCTACCACTCGCTACAACTCGCGTAACTGACATCAAAGCAATACTGTGATGTATTAAATACTTATAATCGAATTACGCAGATTACCCGGCCTGTGTGTGCCTCGCTGCCGTAACAAATTTCGATTAAATTGTAATATTGTAGCGTTCGGGGAGAAACTGGCTGCTGTAGGTAATTTTATTCATTAGACCACGGCATTTACAAGCAAAAGGAACTTGCAGTATACTGACAGTAAGAGCTAGTGCTGGTCACCAGCGACGTAGGTTAGGGCCTAACCTACGTCGCTGGTGACCAGGCGTTTGTAATGTGAAAAGAACAGCTTTTTAATTAATGCATATGAATGTATGAATGTATACACGGCACCTATTTTGTCTTTCTGCCTGTCTGTCTACCTGTCTGTCTGCCTGTGTGTCTTCCGTCTGTCCGTCTGTATATCTTTCTGTCTCTTTGTGCCGGGTATCTCTTAGGTGACTGGGCCAATTTCAAGCTCGCCCACGCTCTTTAACATGTACGTGAATGAGCTTGTTGAGACACTTAGCAGGGAAAGAGTGGGCTGTCTGTCACATAGACGGCATATGCCTGAACAATAAAAGTTACGTCGATGACATGACCGTGCCTCGTTCCTTCTCCACATGCTATGACTTGACTGTTTGCCACAGTTATGCGTAGTTCCATGGTTTGTTGTATAATATCAAAAAAAGCAAAGTCATGGTCTTTGAGGCTGGTGGAAAATGTCTCGATAGTATAACTCAAGTACTGTTCAATGGAGTACCACTGAACAGAGTGTACAAAATACACATGCAACCTGAGGGTTTTTTTTGTAAGAATATTAGTAACCGAAATTACTAATATTCCCCCTAACCCCTCCAGCTAAGCTTAATTGCTTTTGTTAGGATTGGGTTCACCTCGGTAGTGTAATGGCCAGGATTCGGACCCAGGACCTCTCGATCGTAGTGTCGACTCCTTAACCACTAAGCTACCGACGCTTACACTAAATAATCGTACGGTGCCCTTCGAATCCAGTACAATAACGCGTTCCGGGTGTTGATGCTGGGTGTTGATGCTGATGGTTGGGGCTGCCTCGGTATTCAGTGCATCAGGATGTTTGCAGAAGCACGTGCTTTGATATGATAATGCGAAAGGGATGCGCGTCCCGCGTAGCGCGTCTTGTGCGCGTCAGTCCCAATAGCATCCTAGCGTGTATTCCTAGTAGACTAGATTGCAAATGTGTCAATCACTGGTGCTCTCGATGTCTGTGTCGGAATTATCTCAACTACAATCAGCTTAGATATAAGATAATTGTTACTAACATCACTTAAATGAATCCATGTTACTCCAATTCAGAATTTTATTATATATAAAGCGGCCAAGTGCGAGTGTCGGACTCGCCCATGAAGGGTTCCCGTAGCAGCAAGTAAGATATATTTTTTTTTTATATTTGAGTTGATTGAATGAAAGGTAAATTGCCGTTTACGATTTATGACGTATTAAAAAAACTACTTACTAGATCTCGTTCAAACCAATTTTTGGTGGAAGTTTACATGTCATATATTTCTTTTAGTTACAGGGGGGGACACATTTTAGCACTTTGGAAGTGTTTCTCGCGAAAACTATTCAGTTTACAAAAAAATGATATCCTCAATATCATTTTTGAAGACCTATTCATAGAACCCCACACGCATGGGTATGATGAAAAAAATTTTTTTCAGTTTCGATATGGGGAACCCCCAAAGTTTATTGTTTTTTATCAAGTTTCACCAGCATAGTTTCGGAAAAAAGTGGCTGTGACATACGGACGGACAGACACACAGACATGACGAATCTATAAGGGTTCCGTTTTTTGCCATTTGGCAACGGAACCCTAATAAGGCGTAACTTAGGCTACTTTTAATTTAGAAAACCTATTAGGATGCCGCCCAAAAAATTTAAACACAGATCTAAGTCGACGCAGATCAATTCGCGGGCATAATTAACTAATCGAACTAATCGTGTTCGATTAGTTAATTATGGTAATTTAATGGTATGGTATTGCTAACTAGCAATACCACTGAATTACCTAAGTAATAAAGATCGTAGATTTTAAGTGGAAAATTGGTAGGTCGTTTCTTGGCTTGTAGAAGCCCCCTATGGACCCCTGGGACTAGCCGAGAAGTGGTTGTGTTCCGAGGTTGGAACCTATTTTCAGAATTAGGTATAACCATAGTCATTATGATCTTAGCGTTGCTCCCAGTTGAAAAAAAATAAACACAGTTGCATACGAGGCTATCATCTCGGAACCCGTCATCCGCTAACTCTTACACCGTTTTTTGAATTCGCTTATACTAGCTTTTACAGGAACGACTCCCGAAGATCTTGTACCTAAATCATTCATATAAATCTGTTAAGCCGTTTAGTAATTACGAGAGATTAGGGAAAATAGAAACGTACATACGAGTACAAACATATAGGTCAAATAACCCTCCTTTTTTAGCTTCACCACAATCATATAAACATTATAAGTAGGTACTACTGGAGGGTAAAGCTATTTAATACAAAAGAAAACAAAATGGCGTGCAATAGACAGCTTTCAATTGACATGGCGCATTGAAATGCAACACAAAGAGCTGTACAATAATGCTGGAGGCATATAGGTGTATAATTCAACTTACAAACGATGCACTCGGGCGTCGACCCCGCGCACCTGGGACACTCGACCTTTCCCAGGGCTGACACTCTGTTTCAACCTCCATCGCTATGATATCAGTTTAATATAGTAGGCCTATGTGTCTTAAATAGATGATTTAAACAGCTTCCGTGTGCCAGAATGCCTTTAGAATAACTGTACAGTCCGATACGAGAGTGATATTAGCGTCCGCATGAATGGCACATAAACTTGGGGTCGTTTAACAGATGAGTGGGTGACCCTCTTGTGTCTCTTGTCATGTTTCTCGGCAAAAATTTGCAATAACTATCATGGGTTGTGCTGTGCATCCCTTAGCCAGAGACTTTCTTCCTGGAGGTTTAACATACTCCAGAAATAATTTAGGATTCCGTTGCCAAATGGCAAAAAACGGAACCCTTATAGATTCGTCATGTCAGTCTGTCTGTCCGTCCGTATGTCACAGTCACTTTTTTCCGAAACTAAGTACTATGCTGTTGAAACTTGGTAAGTAGATGTATTCTGTGAACCGCATTAAGATTTTCACACAAAATAGAAAAAAAAAACAATACATTTTGGTGGTTCCCCATACTGAAAGTCAAAATTTATTTTTTCATCAACCCTATACGTGTGGGGTATTTATGGATAGGTTTTCAAAAAATGATATTGAAGATATAATTTTTTTCTAAACTGAATACTTTGCGCGAGAGACACTTCCAAAGTGTGGTAAAATGCCCCCCCCCCCCCCCCTGTAACCTTTAAAATAAGAGAATGTCCATTCAATATGAATAAATTCAACAATTTCAAAGTTCATAAAACTCAAATAGAAAAATTTTACTTGCTGCGCTACGGAACCCTTAATGGGCGACCCCTTACTTGGCCGGTTTTATTTTAAACAAGTGTTGTTAGTATATAGAACTGGAAAGTATATTAGTACTTACACACTTAATTTTACACTATGTCTGTGTGCGATCGTGTGGTAGGTAGGTCAGCAGAAACGACTGTATATCACGCCCTGGGGGGGGCTTACCACGACGCTCTTATAGTAATTCAAAAGCCATGCAGTTCAGCTGAGGGAGAAAGATTAACTATACACCGTGTTTATCTTCATTTGGCCAAAACTTCTTTCAAAACTTCTCTATGACGAAATACACCACGAACGCCATGAAATTGACATTACGGCATTGAGACCGATATTCTTAGCAATCCATGGATTCTCCGTGCGGGTGCCGGGTCCATCGCGTTGCTGAGTTGGGAACTCGGGACAGTGCCTGGGACTTGCGACCCAAGTGTAGGTTTAGAAGGGGCCCCTTTTGTTGATGTACATCAACACTCACCTTCACTACCCAAGTTCCGCTCCCTGCCTAACCAAATTTGATACGCACCTACTAGACAACTATCACTACCTACCTACTAGAAAATAAAATTTAAAAACCGAAAACGTTCAACCCTAGTGGCTTACAAGTGTCCAAGTTATCAACAAAGTCGTGTCCATAATACAACGCATTGATTATCAGCTAGTTCTACGAGCCCCTCTGGATTAATTCAACGCATTTCACTTCATTCAAATGGGGCCGCTTTATGCTCGAGACAAAAGATTTTTGCGTCTTAAGTTGTTCTGAGGTCAATGACTTATTCATTTATATTTACATCAGTAATATAGGGGAGTCGAGCAAAAGATAGCTTAGAGTGATACTTTGGGGTCATTTGTGTCTCTACGTTTTTCGGTCACACGCAATAGCAGGCGGCTGACCCAGGGCCATCTCCGGTTTTGAAATGGGCCCCTTGGGTTTAAGAACCACAGTGTCGTCTTGCCCCCGGAAAAATGGGGCCCGGCCTGCTTTTGCTAGGGTCACAGGCGGCTCCATCTGTCACCCCCAGACCTGCGCTCATGGACGACGGAGGTCGTTGAGCAACCTCCGACGTCTGAGTCGCCTCCGTGCCTCACTGGCTCTCGCTCGCGCTCCAAACCATCGCCGTGAGCAAGACGCCAAGGGAGAAGACTCCTACTCCGAGGGCTACCAGGATCCGCCTCGGCACTTCCGACGCCGCCTGAGTCCTCACATGCATTACAGTGATGGCACTCAAATGTTTGCTCCTTTGTCCCAGTTTGCCCCAGTCCCCGAAGCACCGATTTCAGAGGTCACCTGCGTCAGCCGGTGCAAGAGGCTCCCGTGTCGCCTCTCTAGCCAGTCCTCTATGATGGTTCTTACCGCCGCTAATACGGCGTGCCCTGAATACCAGGCGAGCCTAGTGCATTCTTTTTACAGGGTATATGTTTAGTGTCGGATGGAGAATAGTCAGGCGCCGATACAGGATTTTGTTTAGGAGGTAGGCCAATATAGCAGTAGTTTTGTACAAGGATACAAGTATACAGTATTTGGTTCAGGGGGAGGGGGAATTGGTTCTTAGTTTGTGAGAAGCGTTACTCGCGTGTTGCTACCTAGAGTGGGAAAACGGAAGAGTGAAGGCGAGAATGTGCATTGAAAAACTAAATAATAGGACGAAAGCGCTCTCTCTCACTAGTGGTTTGAAAACATACGCTTCTACCTTAACGACTAAGTATTATTAATTGAAGCTGGTCCTGCCAAGCCAAAAGCATGACTCTATCACTCTGTGTGATGAATCTTATCAGGATGTAACAATCGGTTCAAATTCGATCAAATAATAAAGAAGATTCAAGTATCATTCAGACGACCCCCGCTCCAGGACGTACTCGTTCGTTACTTTTTATGTAGTTCCCTAAATGTTATAAAAAGTTGAAGTTAAATCTTAGCATACGATGAAACAGTGTGATAAGAGTTTACTCAGTGACAAAAAGGTTGGAAAATTAATTTAAGATTGTCAGTAGAAGCAAGACGTATTCTCCTAAAACCCCTGCGTAATCCATACTTCCTTTATTCCATAATTGACATAAATAGTAAGTACCGCATAAGTTCAAACAGTAGAAGACATAATATATATGTGAGATAGGTTTATATTCTACAAAATATTTTCCTCTATAAATAAATACATATATAGGTAGGTATATAGGCATCTTTACATGTTCACAACCATCACAATCCATACAAGTCGTCAATGAATAAGACTCACTCCGTGAACGCGAACCTATTGACAGCCCGCCTATTGTTATTTTGCACGTGTGGCAACTCGACTAAATTTTCTCATGGTAACCCTTTATTTTCAGTTTGGGGCCGCATAGAAATTAAACTCATTATAATATACATTTTTCAAAAGTGATAATTATATACTACTAGTGTTATAATATAATTATTTTTATGTGCCTACAGATACTAATGTAGTAAATTCTTTTTTTTTATGTTCATTTTGTTGGAGTGCCTTATGGGCCACCTTACACCCCGGCGTTTGAAGACCCGAGACGACGGCGTGCTGTTTTAGTCTGTTCAAGCCCGACATAACCACCCCCGCTGGTCAGGGGGGGGGGGCATGTATCCGAGAGGATTTCCACACGAAAAAAAAGTATTTACTAATTTTTTGTTTATTTTTTTTATATATATTTAGGACACGTCAATTTGACTTCACCTCGCCTGATGGTAAGCTGAAGGTAAAGTCTCAGGAATGAGTGTCACCATTACATACACGTACCATGTTAACAATGGTGGCACTCAGATTGACGGCCTCATCAGAAGAGGATTGTCGTCGCAGCACCGCGTGACACCCGCCGGTCCCACTAGTGCTGCGACCACAACCCCCCTGCCCGGCTATGCACTTGCTGACCCCTGAACGCAATCAAACCGAAATTGGATTACTATGGAGGGTTTTTCGCAATCGTGCACGGTGGTACCCACCCGGCCGAATTTTGTGACAAATTTGTGTCATCAAATTTCTACCACCAGTATACCACTTATTATTATTTTACCGTGACCTTAAACACATTTTCAGAATATGACATTTTACGATTAACCCCAAGTACTCGTACATCTAGAAATATCACTACTATGAATTGTCCTCGTATAAGAGCCAAGTGATAGGATTTATGGCAATCAAACCTGAGATTCCTCAAGCGACAATCCGAAATGATGCTGATCCGAGACCTCGAGTCAGTTCCATCCAGTGGAGGCAGAAGCCTGCTCCCGCGGGTCCTATAACAAAAGGATTTTGTTATTTTTATTACATTATATCGGTCATATCAATATGAATTCACCTCGCCTAGTGTCAAGAGAAAGTCTCAGGAATGAGGGTTACTATTACAGACACTAATAATGGTACAATGTAGGCCCTCAGCTTGACGACCTCATCTGATGCTTTGTCACGCCTCGCTTAAAGAACACAGGATAGTTGGAAGAAAGAAACACGTGTAATGGTAAAGAATTCCAAGTCTTTATGGTGCGATTAAGAAAAGAGGTGGAATTATGGTCCGGCCAGGTGGGATGGCGATCTGCGAAAGACTGCGGGCAGATGCTGGATGCGGCAAGCTGAAGACAGGGCGCTATGGCGCTCATTAGGGGAGACCTATATCCAGCAGTGGACTAGCATAGGTTGATGATGAAATGAAAAAAATGTGTAAAAATGTGTATTTGCTATTTGCATTCATCAGGCGTTTCAACAAAAAAACCACTTCTGGAACATCACGGTTTAGGTTTACAGGTAAATTAACGCCTCTTCGGATATGCAGGACCCCAGTAATACCTTTAGGTCCCAAGTCAACCTCACCTGCTAGTCGGTGCACCTCCTAAACAACGGACGTCTTTCCTCTCGTGATTGGCAGTCGCTCCCGGAAAAGCCGACGTACCAATTAAAAACCATAGGTACGCGGACCCCGGGCTCCAAAGTCTGACCCTTAGACGCAACTGAGAAACCTCTATGAGGATAATGATGCCTCTATATTCTGAATGAATAGGCAAAGGTGATGACTGTATTAACATCATATTTCATCACCTGTTTTAAGTCCTACGTAATAGGGGATGAGCCAATATGACTGAAGAATGCCTGTGCCAGAGCCTTGTCCGTCTAACAGCAGGTGCACCAGCGTGCACGTGAGCTTGGCTCCCGAAGCTCTTGATCTTAAACGTCAGTGACGCATAAATAAATTAAAAATACTTACGATATTTTCACGTTTGTGGGGAAAGTGCGGGACCTGTGGAATAATACATTGGTTCATTTATACAGTAGTAGTTATAAAAAACACGTGAGTGATGTCTCTAATATTGCGAACGACCGATGTCTATGTAAGTATGCATGGCAGTATGGCTCGAACGGGCATTGTATGGATTTTAAGTTCAATATGAATTCTGTGTTGATAGCAAAAAAAGCGGCAACATATTATCTGATAGAAAACGCAAGCGATAACACTTCTATACCTCTTATTATTAGTTCTGTGTTCTTAACACATTTCACGAGCTTTCTCTTCTATCATTAAACATTTCATGCAAGCCCGCCGGTTTAAAATATATCTGACCACTCAATACCTACATCATCATTTTTTCTTTATTTAATGACTTAATGAATGGATTATAAACTACCGTTAATTAACTTACATAAATTTCTTCTCCATCTTTTTTCCTTTAAATTTGACCATAGTAGAGTCTCCAGCTCCGTGGAGCGACCCATCCACCGGCGTAGTATTTCTCAAAGCACTCAACGTTGACACCTGTTTCAAAATAATATTCATTAACTGACACTGACTTAACCAGGAAAAACCCTAGGGATCTACAGTCAGCTCCAAAAGTCCAAAATAATCTTGACATCGGAGGCGTTCAAAAGTAACCTTAACATCGCTTTTCAACGAATTGCTTAACATCATAAATTTAATTGGGAAAATACTGGAAAACCGCCTGGTAGTGCACCCTGGGCAACAGAAACGGCAACATCTCTCTCCCATTCTTTGGATGAGGCTTTGCTGCTTCCAGTTGATGCTTTGATGAAAGGTGGGAGTGGTCTATGATTTGGGTTAATTGGTTTCTCCGTGTGTCTCTTTGATTAGCAAAGGACACCGTAGAGTTAGAGTAAGGAGGTGGGTGGGTTCGCTATTTCTATATTCTTAACGAACTTCTTAGCGAACCTTGTCAAAAAGCTTAGTTTCATCTAACGCAATGCTTGAAAAAGAGGCAAAGCGAAAAGAGATAGAAATTGACGCCGATTGTCAACCGTTTGGTTGGTAATCGGCGTCAATATAATCGATAACTTTCGTAACTCACTCGTAAAAGTGACCCTCTCCTGGTCCAGTCTGATGTGAATACTATGTAATTTGGTCCTACCTTAGATAACTCCTCAGCGCTGTAGTCGGTGACCTTCTGCAGGACTTCGCTCTCAGTGCCGATCTTCTCATCCGACGGCGTAGCAACACTGCCGCTCGACTCCTGCACATAACCCTGTTTTCTATAAAACTTTTAAGTGCCACGACTTAAATTTAAGTTTGAGGCATAAACTTGTAAATGTTGCTGTTAGAGAGGAATGAACGTCAATAAAATTGCCCTTAAATGCAAAACTGAGTAACTGAATACGACTGTACTTTTAGGACAAAATGAATATACTTTAACTACAGTTTTTTTTTACACCAGTTAGGTGGCAGACAATCACGCGGCCCACCGAATGGAAAGCGGTTACCGTGGCCTATGGACATGTGCAACATCACACTCTCGCTGCTGATCATGTAGAAACCTTCTACTAATGCCCTTCTTGAAGAAACCCATATTGTAGTCGCTTGGGAAAACCACAGCAGGGAGATCATTCCATAGTTTGAGCGTGCGCGGAATGAACTTTCTTTCATATCCTGATTCCGCATCTAGCACTATTTCTACTTCTACTTCGCTTATAAGTTGTTGACTTGACAGTTCTTGGAGCCACATCTTCCTTTTGCTATTTATCATACGTTTCGTTTCAAAGTTTCTGAACATTAACAAATTTATAAACGATTTTTACATAAAAATACATCGAGAAATAATAAATGTCTGTAGATACCTACTTATACATGCTTTAATTTATTTTTAGATATTATTTATGAAATGAGGTCCGGTCTCGCATGTCTGTTGTCGATCCCGTGTCGTTTTTGAGAAATATGCTCCAATACATTTGGAACATGTTGAAATTTTGTTACTAACTGTACCTACGTCTACCTACTAGTTTCCACTCACAGTTGAAGGCTACTTGAACTTGAACTGTGCTAAAGTTTCATTAAATTTCATCATTACTGTTTTACAAGCTACGTTAATTTCTTTCGTAATAGAACCTCCCGTTTTGATGGATTTTATTGGACCGAGCGGTTAATGTTAAACATAACATAAACTCACGCCTATATCCCCGAAGGGGTAGGCAGAGGTGCTAGCACCCACATTTCGGTAATGTTATTACTTACATAGCTAATTTCTCTGTCTAATTCCAACTTTATCCGCATTTCCTGTGACAGTTGTACCTTGCCGGGGAACCTGTACAAAATGAAAGCTATTCAGTCAAACAAATTTCTAAGGTTCAAAGTGGAAGACGAACTGAGGAGATCACAACCTGGTGATGTATAGTCGTAATAGGTAGGTAACTATTTAGTTTGTACAGGAGACGTTGTAACATATAATGTAGTGATATTTACCACCTACACCATGGTGAGTGTTTCGATGAGTTATTTCAATTAATTTTCCCACCCAAATCAGAACACGTGCAGGACTAAGACATCACCTTCTTACAAAATAATACCATCAAGCAGTTCAGTAAGTTATTTCTTTGTGGGACAATAAAGAATTGGAATGCTTTACCCACACGTGTTTCCTTCTTAATATTAGGTCGTTACATATGAAATTGCCGTTTTTCTTGAAGAAATTGGAGGAAACCCAATTTTCAGTACTAACGTTTTTGCATTTTTTTTACATAACATAACATAACATAAACTCACGCCTATATCCCCGAAGGGGTAGGCAGAGGTGCTAGCACCCACATTTCGCCAGTTTATGTTTAGGTCCCAATGTAATAGGTGGCGAGCCTATTGCCATTAACCGGGCACTTATAAGCCTGCGATAAATACACACATAACTTCGAAAAGCATCGAAAAGTCATTGGTGTGTGCCATGGTAAGACCTGGGATCGAACCCGAGACCTCGTCTCAGCAGTCCATTACCCATACCACTAGGCTACCGCGGCTTTTTTTTAGAACCGACAAATCCAAATTTTATGTTTTTTTTTTGTGTATGAATGAGACAACATTAATCTAACAAACAGCAACCTTTATTACATTTTTGAAAAGTGACCGCTGTTAAGTTATACGAAATGTATCATCAAAATGGATAGCATTTAGGAAGTACTGTTTTTGAAGATCAAATTAATTTATCAAGCGGCCAATAAAAACAAAATTTAATACAGAGTTGTAAAATCTTGAAATCAACTTTCAAACAAAATATAAATAATGGAAATAGCTATTAAATTACAGGAATAACGAACTCATGAATTTGTAAGAAAATTTCGGCAATTTCATAGGTAAAGACCTATTATTATCCCGGATTCTTTAAGCAGGGTTTGAAACAAGCGTCTGTTAAAGCCTTCAAATTAACGACCAGTATTTTAGATGGTAGGTTACTAGGGATTAACGGATGATGTCGGCAGTCGTTACGGGTAGTTGAAGCCCTAAACAGTCAGACAACTGGTCAAACTACAGAACTTCAATATCACTAGTCGGTTGTAGAGGTTAGATTGCAATCGCTTCGCGGAAAATACTTAAGTTCGGCCGTTCCGTAGAAAATTGGATAAAACCTCAGATGATGATACATGATTTGTTTACCAATACTCCTGTGGAATGTCCTCAATAATGGGATATTCCAGGGAAGTCGAGCTCGCTGACTTCTGCAGCGATTCGTCTTGAGTGTCGTCCACCACCGCTAAATCCTGCTGACTCCAGGTATCTTTGGGAGACGAGTCAGGAATTTCATCGGGTATCCAAGACTCACGACGTTTTGGAATGAAACAGGGAGGGTACGCACTTGGGTCTTCCCCGGGGTCGTGACGATAAAATTGCCTTCAAAATTAAACAGTTAATTAATTCTTACTGAAAGGGCAGCGGCCGGTAACGGTTCGAATTTGATATTAGAAGGTTCGTGCAGCTCTGTTGGCTTCAAATGAGTAAGAACTTTTGCTTCACGAAGATAAGATTCAAATATGCCTCAAAAACCTGTTATATCGGGTCACTGCTCTTTCAGTGGGGGTGGACCCGAAGATATGTTGTTTGTAGATACTGCGCTGCTATAGTAAGACCCTTTTTTTTTCGTGCGGAAATCCCTTCGAATTCCCCCCCGCCGGACAGCGGGGGTGGTTATCTCGGGTTGCCCATAGAGCATATCCCTCTCACCTCGACTGACCCTGGGCCATCTCTGGTTTCGAGATGGCCCCATCGGGGCTATACTAAGACCCTACCAAGATCTTTGGACCCCAAGCCAACTTCAACGGCAAGGCGATACATCTGCTGATTAACGGACGAGGCTCTAACACTCGCTTTCCTCTCTGGGTTAGTGGGTCAGATTGCAGTCTCTTCCGTATAGGCCAAGATGAACCCATTCGTAAAGAGAAGAGAATTAGGAAAAGAACCGCGGGCATGGGATATGAATGCAATGCAATGCAAAAATGAAAAAAATAAAGTTGATGCTGCTACAGTATGGCCATTATAACCATCTGAGTCTTCGCATATCATGGCAATATCCCTAAAAACAATAAGAGCGAACGAGACATAATAAAAGTATTCATGACAAGACGACTCAGATAATGTATGTTATGTACATGTTCATTTGAAACCCATAAATTGTTATTTCCTTTATAAAATTATATATACAATACTACCATAATAAACCGTAGTCGTAGTCGTAAAAGTTATAGGGGGCAAGAAAACACTGAAACAACCAAATGTTCCAAATTACCAATTAATGAGTTTGAGCCAAGCTTGCGCTGCGCAGTGTGCAGTGAAGATGGCGTTTTGCTTCTCCATGTATTTGCCATAATAATATTCAATAGCCGCATCAACAATCTCTTCTCTGATATCAAATACCATCAAATCATTTTCCTCTTTTTGAAGAATTTCCATCCTATAATGGAACAAATAATCAAATACAATCGTCGGAATCTAAAGAAACGGGCAAGGAAAAGTATGTACTACTGTTTTGGGAGACGTATCACCGCCGCCCAAAACAACGCGGTGAAATTTCCAGCACTCTCGCTGTTGACCATGGCCTGCACCAGGGAATGCAGCGTGAGGATTCCCGCTCCGACGGCTATTACGAGTACACGCCCGCCGCGGCGTCCACTCACCATGGGCACCAGAATATACTTAGGTACTAGAATTAACTCTAAAGACCAACTTTATCAACAATGGGTAACCAGCCAGATATGAAGGTTATGTACGTCTTATTTGACAAAATTTGCAGGTACGCTTCTTCAATAGTATATCTAGGTATATTGTAATCGTATGGATATTATAAATCAATTTCCCTTCGGGGATATAGGCGTGAGTTTATGTTATGTTTATGTTATAAGGAGTCGAGAAGCGGATCCGAGCTTCAAAGTGCAAGTTTTACCAACTACCAAAACCAGAATTAGCTCCCGGTTGAAGATTGTATTTGTATGGCCAGACTTGTCTATAGTTAGTAAGTAGATACGCAAGTCCAACCTGCACCACCCTAAATAAAGTATTTTCTTCTTTTTGTTAGTGAGTTAACCCGTGAGTTGCAATGTCGGAATCGAATCGACTATCGCCACAGTGCATTCTTTCACGAGAATCTATTACAGGGCATCCCAGGTATATCCCAGATTAGGAAGGACATCTCTAGGAATCCCATCAGGCACTGGCTGCCTGTCATGTGACAGGTGTCCTCACCCTGAAGGACCCCCTCTGTAAGTATCCCTGTGTTAAGTTGAAGCTGAACTCAGAAGCTAAGTTGTAGGTAGTAGCTAATTCATTGGGAAAATAACTAGGGAGAGGTAAATAGGTATCTAGTATTGTGTTACCAAGTACGTTCAGGAACATCTTTAGGCAAAGCGATTATGGTCCTTTGATCATCAGAGACTTGAAGCTTGCGACCTCTACGGGATAGTTTATATTTGCTCGTCGAGGTGATTATACACGACATAATAATTACCTATATATTTAAAATATAATAACGATATAAATGTATTACTCAGTAAAATTAATAAAATACTGCAACTAAAAAAGTAAAAATGCCATTTTAAATGCTGCAATACTTTAATAAGCAAATGTCAATTGACACAGTAACACAATATTTACCACGCGTTGCTATGGTTACTGGACACAGAGGCATCTGCCTGTTCAATTGCCAATTGCCAATTGGATTTTAACTACATTGAGGCCCAGAGCAGATAATAAATTGAAGGGATAGAACATGTACATAACTACACTTTAAGGAGTTGAGGGATTCATCTGGCACCGAATTCACAATTTATCTTTAATTACGCCTTTAACTTTGATAGGGTCAACCGTAAACTGTCTAGTGTTAAAAAACCTCAATTAGGAACTTCAAGGGAACTAATATTCTCGTAAGTACTACACACATACCTACACATTAACATATATCAATGAGAAGTACCTAGGTATTTTAGTTTCGTCGGCAGGTAATATTGAATACTTACCATCACTGCGAGCTGTGGTGTTTGCAATGAGTGAAGGTACCTACGCGGTTTCACAGAGATCTAGGTCGGTTAAAATGCATAGGGTTGGTTGGGTTTACATACTTAAAACTAAAATAAAAAACATTTGCTTATCGTTATTGGTAAGAGAAGAGGCAGCATCAACCTTTTTTTAATAAACGATTCGTCATAGATAAGACTAGTTATCTGGTTTTATCTATTAGCGTATCTGTATCAACATGGGGATTATTCACCTAGGCAATAACTACATTTAGATGAGAGATTGGAATTTCGTTATTGAATATTCTCAATTTTAGTGCTAAAGCCTATTTTATTTATTTAACATAAGGTTGTTTGTAAACGAAAACAAAAAGTGGCCAGAAACAAAACTCTACCATAAACAAATTTGATAGGTGACAGTTTTTTGAAAAAGTGACAAAAACCGAACGTATATGGTTAATCAGTACAAGAAATCACCGAATAAATTTTTTAAAACTGAAAATATTTGAAGTGCAGAAGAATGAACATTTATACCAATTAGAAAAGTGTACATTATATCGGACGTTAAATAATGAGTGTACATTTTCTTTGTTTACATTTTGTTAACGTTTGATCTTTCATAATGTATACTTTGAAAGGTATCTTTCCCGAACCAAGTATGTACCATTACATTTGATTTTTATGTAGAACACTTACGATGGATATCATCAACTCCATGTCAGTAATATTTTTATCAATCAATATTTATCCCTATTAAGAAAATTTCAAAAAAGTCACTGTCATATTTTTGTAGATCATAAAATCTTATTCTATCAGCATGCATAAACAGAATTAAGTAATTTAAATTTGATCTCAATTGTACATAAATCGACATATATGGGTGTAATTAAAAAAATATATATTTCAGAGAAAGAACAAAAAAAGAACTTCATTAGAGAAAACATGAAACAGCTAAAGTATATACAGAACAAGTCTCCTAAGGAACCCAAATACACTACAAAAAATGTACATCCCCCACGATTGACCAATCCAATAGCAGCTGGTAGCTCTCTCGGACAGGTGAAGTCGAATCCTTCAAACAAAAGTGGTAAACTCTCACCTACTATGACAAGCTCTACAACTACTCGTAAGAAAGTCACAGAAATAAGAATTAAGAAAGGTGACATGGCCGAATTTCTTAAACGAAAAGAAATGAGACTTGCAAAACAAGCAGTTGTAGACAATTGTGAAGATTATGAGGGGGTAAAGTCATCAGAATCCTCTGGCCGCTTGAGGGACATTGGCTGTCAAACCATAGAGTCCAATCTGTCACAGAAATTGACAGAGAGTGCAAAGTTAACAGTGCTGTATCCTAAAAAGGAAGCTGACGATTCAGATGCTAAGATGCAAGCAAGCGGAGACACGGGACACCACAATAGAAGCCCACCATCAGGCCATACTCCACGTCGTGCTGGAGATGATCTGCAAGATATGGAAAAGAATCGCAGTCGTTTGAATGCCATTTTAGAGAGAAAAGATAAAGATCCTTATTTACCATCAGGTACACTTTCAAATTTATGAACTATTTTTTTTATATATTTTGAATATTGAAGTTGTGGTGGCATACTGCTAGAGGGAGGGGTTATATTAAACAAATTAAAACTTTTGTCCAGTAAAGATATGTCAACCCCATCTTGTCAAGGCAAGATGGGGTTGGGGGATCAGTCAATCTTGTTATTTTTAACATGAATATTAATGTCATTTCATGCATAATATATTTGTTTTCTTAAGCCTCTCCCAGAACGGAAACCTGATTACATCTGTGATTCAACTTGCAATTAATAGGTTGTAGGTTCAAACCCCCACAAAGTATGACTGTGAACCTGGAGTGAGATCATATTTGTAGAGACCAATATTCTTAGCCATCCATGGATTCTCTGTGCGGGTGCCGGGTCCATCGCGTTGCTGAGATGGGAACTCAGGACAGTGCTTGGGACTTGCAACCCAAGTGTAGGTTTATAAGGGGCCCCCAAGTTCTATAGAAGCCATTTAGTGTTGAAAAGTCATACTATAATCAATATTATTTTTTAACATTTGAAATATTGACGCGAACGACTAAAAGCGCAACCAAGAATGGGCATTCTCCTTTGATGCGGACCTACTAGTGCCGCTTTAGACATTCGTCCTAGTATTGAGTTTATTGTAGCTCTCGATAGGCCTAGATCTTTTAAGTAGGTTATAGAGAGACTGTGCTGTAGACAAGCTATTTTAGCGTACATACATACAATTACTAAGTAGAAGAAGATATGCTCTCTCTAGAGTGGCAGAAAAATATAGCTGACAAAATCTAAGCCTTCAAATATACAGAAACATATTAAAAGGTTATTCAAATATATGACAGTTGATGTTGTGGTCTATTGTTCATTTGGTTGTGATAAAACGTTGTCAGCTTATTGCTTGCTCATGAGCAAATGCATAGAATTACTCCAATCTACTTCAAATTTTGCATAAAAATTCTATAATAGAAATGATGGAAAATGTGTTTCATATTTTATTGAAATTCATCCCCTAATGGGGTAAAAAGGGGTAGAAAGCTATTTTGGGGATAATTTGCTTCAAAGTTGTTGAGCAGAAGTCACGGAGCGTGGGGCGCATGCAGGCCGCACCAGTGCCAAACACAACGACTCACGTCACTGCACTACCGCAACTCATGCCGAGCGCACGCATCCACCTTCATTGTCGCGTTCAGGCCCCTCTTTCCCACTGGGCACTCTGGGCACGTGTCCAGGGCCCCGCGATCGAAAGAGGCCCCTTAGTTCCAGCAAGATCACCAAATGATAACCAATATCTATTACCTACCGGAAAACATATTGGTTTTGAAAAAATCAAATGATATTGACTGACTACAATACTTAGTTGCTTATTAGTTTTTACTTGTGTGAAGTTACTCTACTTTCGCTCGAAAATCAGGCAATTTTAGTTTTCAATATTAGTAGGTTTGTTTAGATATAAAATATCTACTAATAGTATAAGAATACAATTTCACTTCAAAAGAATTTTTGTATGAAAACTTCATGTGAAATGTCGTGCTTCTTACTTCGAATATGGCGGACTTTTCATACAATCATGCAACGCCTATTTTACCTCCTTAGTACCAAAAACTTTCAAAAACGCTGGAACACGTGTTCATTTATTTCTAACCAGAAGCAACTATCTGAAATTTCGATCTTCTATCTTCAAAAATACCAATATGAAACCCATATTTCACTCAGGGTTAAAATTTAAAAAAAAAATTTGACTACGTATTTATTTATTTCTTACCAGAAGCAGGTGTATGAAATTTCGTGCTTCTGGTTTTGAAAATGACGGATCACCAAATAAACGTTCACCCTTATTTTGCCAAATCAGGAGTGAAATTTCAAGAAATCCATTCTTAGTGAATGCCTTTTTTTTTCGTACGGAAATCCCTTCGAAAACCCCCCCGCCGGCCAGCGGGGGTGGTTATGTCGGTCTTGAACCGTCTTGGGGTCTTAAAACGCCGGGGTGTAAGGTTGCCCATAGAGCATATCCCTCGCACCCCGACTGAACCTGGGCCATCTCCGGTTTCGAGATGGCCCCCTCGGGTTTGGGAACCACGGTGTCCCCGTCTTGCCCCGGTTTGGGGGAGGGGCGCTAGTCGCCCCACCGTCTTAGTGGATGCCTACATCTTAACCCGGGAGAACTCGCGTCTTTAAAATTCACACGAGCACTCGCGTGTAGAGCATTTCCCTCACATTTTATAAATAGCCAAAAAGTACATAAAACAAAGCATAATTGATTAATATTATACTAATATTTAATAAAACAATCATTTATTATCAAATCAAATATTTATTTTTTAAAGTATAACAATTTTTAATCTATAATTTTTAATAACAATTTTAGGAACGAAATTTGCATCTTCTTATGGCACATTGGAAAGAAACTTAAAAAAAAAACTTAAATTAAAAAAAAATTGTAATGACTTACAAAACATTAATCTTCATCATATGCTTGAGCTTTGCATATGCCGCATAAAGTAATAGCATGTTCAGTACATAAAAATTTTTTACATGTAGAACATGTCTTTTTTGTTTTGCGATTTTTACGCCTTGGACAAATCGCGCAAATACCATCAGGTTTCACTACAGCAAATGCGGTATTATCGTAAAGGTACGGCCCAACTGGTTGTTTCCAGGGTAAATTTCTAAATTGCTAGTATAAAAAGTTTGCGCGTCGCACAATGCATATACTTTTATACCATACTTTGCTGGTTTGTTAGCAATATACATTCTGAATTTACAACGTCCTCTGAAGGACTCCAACACGTTTTCCCGTTTTCCCCAACTTGATAATTTGCTCGACATTTTTCAACAAAAGAATCAAATAATTCACGAATAGGCGCCAGATTGTTTATCTGAGATCTTTCCAAACGAGAGTGTATGTCATCAAATCTTATATTTCTCATCAAAAACATAAATCTAGTAAGATTCAGTACAGCTCGGAAAAAATCAGGAGCCGTACCGTCTTTGTCGCACATTTCCTTCAAATTCAGGTGATTCATTTTTTTGATACCCGCCATATATAGAATACCAATAAATGCCTTTATTTCTATAACGTCAGACTCCTTGCAATCTCTCTCTCTTGAAAACTTATTTTGAATAGTTTGTATATGAATATTTGTAAATCTAACTATATTAGTCAACATGTCTTCACTCACAAAGAGATAAAAACAGTCTATAATCTCTTTGGCTTCTTTGGCAACTGGTCTTACGCCCGGTCTCTCAGTTACAATATTATGCGATCTAGTCCTCACAGTAGTACGGTATGGATTATAAAACCATTTAGTTTGCCCATCTTTCGATACATAATAAAATCTATTCCCAGGTTGAATTGGAGAAATCTTACCTTCATCTTCTTCCATGGATGACTTCTCGGTATCGGTATCATGATCGCTGTGTTCGCTTTCACCGTCACTTTCAATAATATCAGCCCTATAAGCTTCATCTTCGATATCTTCGTAATCATCTTCTTGAAGCCATGAAATAATTCGTTCTTCTCTATTCATCTGTAACAATATTTGAATTTTGATTACGTACACTGTTCAATATAACTATTGATTGTCATAATTAACAATAAAACAACAAGAAGGCCTATAAATTAGGTATTATACATATTTTAAGTAAAGGAACAACAAAAAAATAATACTTACGTTATCACTCGCGCGATGAGTAAAATGCCGCGCGACAGAACCCGGCCGAACAAACTACCTCCACTGAGCGACTGGTGCGCACTAACTCGAAAAAACCGTTATGCGTGGGTCGGGGGAAGTATAAAACTCAGCTATTGGGCGAATGAAGTACGTACACGCATTGACAGATAAATAGCAGGGAATTTAAATCTAACGTGAGGGAAATGCTCATAACGCGAGTGCTCGCGGGTTAAAAAGCATCTACTGCCAAAATTTCAAGTTTTAGCTGCAACGGTAGTATAGGTTCTGCGCTCAGACTAAAAGATATACATTTAGTCTGAGGCTCTGCATTGATGAATCAGTCAGTCAGTCGGGACAAGTTATATATGTATAGATTTCTTGTTCATTTACAGTCAGTAAAATAAAAATAAATGTAGAACCTTGTTTACGTACTTTCTTTGTCTATTCTAACAAAATAGTGCTCTGTCAAGGCCATAAGGGCCCCATTATCCTAATGTGTCCAGAGCCACAAATAGTTTAAAGACGGCCCTGGTCGCGTTGTACTTAATTCTAATATGACGGCCACTTTTTTATTTACACAATTGTTTAGAATAGAATTACATTTTGTTTCGGCATAGAGTTTTAGCTTCGTTTGAAAGGTTTTCGAATGAATGCAGAGTTTTTTTTGCGAATGGCTACATAAGTGTAAGTCTCTGTAAGTGTATAATTCATACACGTGTTTCAGTTTCGAACACCATTAGTGGGGACTGTATAATGATCCTACTATTCTACTAATATTATAAATGTGTAAGTTTGTGAAGATGTTTGTATGTTTCTTATTCAATCACGCTCTAACGGCTGAACGGATCTGGCTTAAATTTGGTACAAGGATAGATTGTATACTGGAATAACACATAGGTTATTTTAATCCCTGGAAAATAGGTTCCCACGGGTTGCGGGAACGGGATTAGAGCGGAGGGCGTAGCCGCGGGCAACCCGTGTCTATACTGAACCGATTTAAATTTTAAATTCATGATCTTTGGGGTTTCGCAGCCAAAGGGTAATACGGGACCCTATAACTAAGACTTGGCTGTCTGTCCGTCACCGGCCTGTATCTCAAGCATCGCTTCCACAGATATATTTGCGTTGGCACTGTAACAACAGATACTAAAAAACTGAATAAAATAAATATTTAAGGGGGCGGTCCCATACAAGGGCATGTCACGATTGTGGCGGTATGACCCGTCATGGAGGATTGGCTGGAGAGGCGCCACGGAACCCTCTCCTACCGGCTGACGCAGGTGCTCACCGGACATGGCTGTTTCGGTGAGTTCCTGCATCGTATAAGCCGGGAGCCGACGCCCGAGTGCCACCATTGCCGGGGCTGCTCCGTGGACACACCGCTCCACACACTGGCAGAGTGCCCAGAGTGTATGGAGCGGCGCCATGTCCTCGAGGCAGCTGTCGGAGCGGGAAGCCTCACACTGCAGACCCATGGCCATGGTCGGCAGAGTGTGTGGAACGCCGCCGCCTTCTGCGAGACAGTGATGCCCGTAAAAGAGGCGGCAGAAAAGGTACGGGAGAGGTCTAGCATTCTCCTGTGCCGTAGAAGGCGTAGATCGCAGAACGATCTCCGTCCTCCATGAGCGCGGGCCTAGGGTTGGGGCTAGTCGTCACCTTAGTAGAAGCAGACCCAGGGTGGCGGCGCGTTGTGTTTCCGCGCGCCCTACTCTATAGAGGAGGGGATTTAGATCCCTTACATCACGTCGGGGTCGCCACTACTGGTGGTCGGGGTCTCCGGGATATCCTTTCCAGGGCACACCAGGTTTCCCGGCCACACAGGCCGATTTGACGAAACACCGTGGGGTTTTTAGTCGGTTCGACTCAGACACGCCCACCTCACCGTAGCTGCGCTGAGGTGAAGCCCGAGGGGGTTACCTCACGTAAATGGGGGGGGCTCCCATACAACAGACTGATTTTTTTTACCTTTTTTTTTATAGATAATGGTACGGAACCCTTCCTGCAAGAGATCGACTCGCGCTTGGCCGGTTTTTAGATTAGTCTCCGCCTACACTGCGCTATTTTGTGGTTTGTTTTTTCTTTAGCGGAAAACCTACGGTTACCCCACCGCCGGCGCCGGCCAGTTAGGGTAGTTATGTCGGTCTCGAACCAACCAAAACCGCACGCCGTCTCAGGTCTCCTATTCCGATAAGCCAAATAAGGCCATTCTCTGGCACCCCGGCTGACCCTGGTCCTCCTCGGGATACTGTGTCTATACTAGCAATTAGGATGAGAAAGATAGAATTCAGCTGATAATGTAACCATAACTTGATTCTAAGGGAGAACGAAGTTTGCCGTGTCAGCTAGTTTTAAATAAATACATTACTTCATATGACTAACATGACATTTTTCAGGTTACCAAAAAGGAGTTTTGCCAAAATATCTACGCGAGCGCAAAGATTCCGGACCTAAGGAAGCGGAAGGTGCAAAGGCTGACGACGATGGCGCCGTGTGTCCCCCTGGACATGTCACCTTACCGGATACAGAGAGGAAGGAGACACTAAGGATGCTTAGGAATAGTTAGTACTTTAAGTAAATTATAGTGTAATTGTCCAATTTTTGCTTTCTACATAATGTTCTGCTGAGGTTAGAGTAATCCATTTTTAATTTGATTTGACGGCATAGTAGACAAACATGGAGAATCATGTGGCCCTGTAGAATGTCTGCTGTTGGAACAGTGTTCAAGAACCAACTTGAGAGTGCTTTCAGATCCAAAGATACACATCATCAGTTCAATGAGCTGCTAGTGTGGTTTTATAGTAATAATCATGGTCCAGCATAGGCTTCTCGACAGCCATGTATTAACCATGTCTGCTGTAGGCAGGAGCGCCTATTGCTTATCCAATTTGCTTTTCAGGGTAGTTTGCTGTCAGAATTTAGGTTTAGTACATACATACATAATTTCACGCCTGTATCCCCGAAGGGGTAGGCAGAGGTGTATTACACACCCACGATTCGCCAGTTATGTTAAGGTCCCAATGTAATAGGGGGCGAGCCTATTGCCATCTACCGGGCAACATTAAACTTACTTAAATTACCAGTAATTTCATATATATAATTTAAAGTCATTTGCAGTAGCAATGCGGACTGGAAAAGGTGTCTTGAAAAATTACAAAAGCCTCCTCTGTCATGTTCACAGGTTTTGCAGAACTAGTAAGTGAACTCAACAAACTGCCTGTCAAAACAGATACTCTTAAAATGCGTAACAAGAAAATGGAGCTCGAAAAACAGTTAGCCAAGCTTGAAGAAGGAATCAAAGTGTTTTCAAGACCTAAGGTCTTCGTCAAAATAGGGGAGTGAGTGCATTCAGGTTTACTTATAAATTCGTGGTAGAAGTGCGCGCGTTTCACCATGCTACTGCGACGACTAACAGGTTGGGTTAGGTACTAAACAGCCATAGAGATACCATAGACAATATGTACAACTGTCACCCACATTCCTGCTAACTTCCTGAACGCTGTTCCGCAAATGACTTAATATTTGTAGATAGTTGTCGAAGGACAGAATACTATCTAACTACCATTTTAATCTTCGTGTACGTGATGTGAATAATTGCCGTCCAAGTCGATACCAAATTGTATGTCGCCTCAGAAGAGGCTCAAAATTTATTGTGATCTCGTTCAGATAAGATATCCCATATTGTTGTATGTTAGTATTAATTATATTATTGTATGTTATTCTGTTGTTGTAACTAATATAATACATATGTTTGTATGATTTACAGTGTTGTAACATTTTTGGAGATACAAATACTATTATTTGTGGTTTTAGACATTTCTTTGACAAATAAAATAAGTTGTTTAAGGTTGATAAGAATTTGTTATTCTATAATATGCAACGAAATTACATCAGGCACTTTTTAAAAGGCTGCTAGCATTTTGCATCTCATTAAAAATATTTAATATGACAAGGTTTACGTTTTTTGGTTACTCTTCTAGAATAGACTAACCGACGACCACCGAACCATACTGAATATGGTTAACCAATAACCGAGCATGACAGGGAAGATTCGTGAGTCGTGTGCCAAAACAACTGGTGAAACAGAAGTCTACAATACCGTCTCGTAGGTGCTAAAGTTAAATGAAGCGTATAATTCTCCGGATTGTTTTATTATTTTCCTGAATTCATCATTATTATACTATACATACGATACATACTTATACATACGAAACGATGTTTCGGGCAATCGGTACCATCGGCACGTGACTCTCCGTTCAGCCGAAGAAAATTGCACATATTTAGGTTTTCTATTGGAAGGGTCCAATAGAAATCCTAAATATGTGCAATTTTCTTGACAATGACGTGGCGATGTTGGCTACAAATATTTCTGTATCATCCAGCGAAGCCATTACACTTGTCTCGCGCGGTGACTTATATGCATAAACTGCGCATACGTTTCTGCTTCCACAACTTCTGATGCCCGCGGCTCCGCCCGCGCGGAGGTAGGTTATCGTTTTTAAGTCTTATCTCCGGACATATTCACTTTGTGAACAAACCCTTAATATAAATATTAACTGATTATTGTGTAGGTAGAATCATTGTTTCGATTTCAGCAAACTTTATCAGAGATTTACAGATATATAATAATATATATTGATTTCGTAATGACCTGTAGCTATCTAGACGCAAAATTTGAAGCTTCATGCAACTAACACGAGATAAGGCTGTGATTTTTTTTTCGCGGCGTACACTAATCTTGTAAATATTAATTTTGATAAGTGCACACTGAGGTTCACCCACCTTCTTTGGCAAGAGATTTTCGATTTTCTGATTGTCTTGACTCACAACTTCTACAAATAGGAGCAACCCTACTAATAGTATAGGTAGACTACCTTTTTATTTTTATTTTTTTTTCGTGCAGAAATCCCTTCGGATACCCCCCCGCGTGCCAGCGGGGGCAGTTATGTCGGGCTTGAACCGACTAAAACCGCACGCCGTCTCGGGTCTACAGACGCCGGGGTGTAAGGTTGCCCATAGAGCATACCCCTCGCACCCCGACTGACCCTGGGCCATCTCCGGTTTCGAGATGGCCCCCTTTGATTTGGGAACCACGGTATCCCCGTCTTGCCCCGGTTTGGGGGAGGGGCGCTAGTCGCCCCACCGTCCCGGCCTGCTTCTGCTGGGGTGACAGGTGGCCTCACCCGCCACCCCCAGGCCTGCGCTCATGGAGGACGGAGGTCGTTAAGCGACCTCCGGCGCCTGAGTCGCCTGAGTCGCCTGCGACGCGCGGCGAGCAAGTTGCGGGCTCGGCAAGGTGGCGGCGGCCCACGCGCTCGCGCTCCGCACCATTGCCGCAATCATGCTGCCGAGCGAGAGGACTCCCACCCCGATGGCTGCCACGAGGTCACGCCTCGACCCCTCCCACGCCGGAGGTAGACTGTACCTAGAGCCTGCCTTTAGAGAGGGTCAGCAACAACATCTGTACTTCACAGCACAGGAAGCAGGATACTTAAATGTCACGGGCTAAATTATTCCACTTTAACCCACCAAGCTGCTCCACTGGTGGGACACAAACCTACCTAAACAATATTTACAAGTGCGGACCTATAAATTAGGGCAGAACCCACAGAAAAATGTATTTAGTAGGGTGATAAAACAATTTTATGTAACAATTATATTTATTGAAACTATTTAATAGTATTTACCAATGGTCATACTTTCCACTTAGCTTACTACAGCCAATGTGTTAACTAGTAAATAAGCAAACACGCACAAAACCGACCCCTGTGGGCAAGCAATTATGACTTATGAGTTACTGACTTTACCCCCTTCGCCGATGACCTTTTAGGCCATAAACACCACAAAAAACAACATTAAACAACTGTTTTCTGTAGGGTGAAAGTTCTCCGTCCTTCATTGAGAATCCATACATCATCACAAGTCTTCTGCTACATTTGTATAATGAAAAAAATTACTCAATGTTTACTATAATCTCCTAACATGTTGAAACAAGTGGTTGTTGAATACGATGGGACCTTTTCTGTAAAACTCTTCATAATCATTATGCCACTTGTAGAATGAGAAGTCTGGGAAGAAAAATTTGATCTCTCTTTGAGCTGATTCTGGTGAATCTGAAATCATAATTTTCAATACTTTGTATCACGACATAATATAAAGCAAAGTCCTCCGCCGCGTAAGTCTGTCTGTTCGCAATAATCTTAAAAATTACTGCATCAATTCTCATGCTGTTTTCACGAATGGATAGAGTGGTTCTCGAGGAAGGTTTTAGTATATAAATTGTCAAGTTTTTATATATGTTAGCTAAAATATAATGATATTCGTTGGAGGTGTCGGAAAAAAATAAGGCATCATAGCATTCAACGAAAACGCTGCCTAGACAAACACATAACATAACATAAACTCACGCCTATATCCCCGAAGGGGTAGGCAGAGGTGCTAGCACCCACATTTCGCCAATTTATGTTTAGGTCCCAATGTAATAGGTGGCGAGCCTATTGCCATTAACCGGGCACTTATAAACCTGCAATAAATACACACATAACTTCGAAAAGCAACGAAAAGTCATTGGTGTGTGCCATGGTAAAACCTGGGATCGAACCCGAGACCTCGTCTCAGCAGTCCATTACCCATACCACTAGGCTACCGCGGCTGCCTAGACCATTTGAGATATAACAAAATGATGTATGGTGGAATTGTATATCTTTATAGATTATGGTGGTGGAATAGGACCCCATGGGTAGCAGAGAATGGGATCAGAATTCCTCGGGTGTGAAGAATAATTGGTGGTTTAATCTATGGGTGTACAGGGTCCCACCAATATCCTTGAGGTCCAAACCAACCCCACCTGCAAGTCGGTAGACAGGGTTCTGGCGAAGGCTTGTCCCTCAGGGGTGGGAGGTCACACGGCAGTCGCTCCCGGAAAAGCTGACATCCCAATCAAACTTCAACTATATAGCAATCAAAAACATCAAGTGACCCTCAGACTCCAAAGTGCAAACTTTGGATGCAACTATGAAATTGCTATAAGGATTTCATTTTCATAAAATTTATCTATATATTTATAATATATATTCTGCCATCCTCAAACTAAAAAGCAGCTAAGTGAATAAGCAGGTTTCTAGCTTGAAGAATGAATGAAATTTTAAAACCTATGCTAGTATTTTTTATGAATCTGCAATTGCAGCGTAATTACGTTGTCATTTAACAGTGGATGGATATATTTTTGAGCGTTTACAAAAATAAATTTGACATTGAAATCTATAAATATTTCTTCTAAGTTAATTAAGAAAGATTTCAAAATTTACCAGAAGTCACTTCACCGCTTTTTAGCTTGAGGAGGCAGTATTATCATGTATACACAGCAGGTAATATAAGAAATGCAGCTTTAATAAAATTCACCTTTACCATTCGGTAGTGGGATTCCCACATCTCCTTTGGAGTAGGAAATGCAATTGTCCACTATTGGGGCAAGCATATAGGTACCATACCAGATATACTCGCAAACCATTCCAGGCTCATAAAATATGTAAAGACAGAAGCAGAGACAACAGTATTCTGTTTTTCTTCCCCTAAGGGAAAAAGGTGTGTGTTGTATAATATACTGTCATGTGAAATTATTTTCATGGATAGCACTTATAATTTGCTATAGCCAAGTGCAAGAAAGGTTATTTGTAAAGCAAAATCATAACATATAAAGGTCATTACCTGATCCATGAGCTACGTTCCGTGTGTCAGAAATGCCGAACATTCCTCGCAAGCAATTAGGCTCTGTAAATTGACCTTTAAATACACTGGTAGGACCCAGTATTCGCCTCCACAATTCTATGGCATTACTATGTCCAATCACATGCAGATCTATGGCACCACTGGAAAATAGTAATCATTCTAATATCTAGACAATACGATAATTTTTCGAATTGTGTTGTTGTTTGCTGTTAAATATTGTAATTTGCAGCGATGGAAAAGAATGAATTAAAACTTATCATTACCTAGCCATGAACGTAATCAGACGATTGTAAAAGAATTTCCCTACATGTTCCTTGTAAAAGTTGCTGGCATCTTCTTTATCCAAGGAAACCCTTTTCGTCTTCACAACAATAAATTTATTTTTAATAACATGTCTGATGTAAGAGAGTGCAATTGGATTCTTGACTGCATGCGGTTTTATTATCGCCAATGTTAATTCTAGCTTCTGCATTGTATTAATATTGCCTATACATCCTTTTATTCATATTTACATTTTTCTAATTTTCATAACAAATAGATTAGATTTCCTATTTCCTTTTTTCCATATTTCCGGTTTTCCAATTTCCGAATGAAATGAAATTGAACGGTTGCTCCACAGAGTAAATTTACCATAATTATAGACTATAAATAAATAAATTATATATATATTTTTTTTAAATAGCCAAAATGAATGTACGCGCATAACTTCCGAACAACTGCACCATAATTACAATAAACAGTTTTTTTTGTGTTCGCTATTATCAGCACAAGGTTTGTATGATTGAAAAATTTAAGAAAGTCCACGGGTAAGCTGCTATTATTGCAGCGGGGCGAAGCCAGGGCGCGCAGCTAGTTTTTTTAAACACCATGATACGCTTTGAGCCAGAATAGAGACCGAGTCTTGCTCGTTGAGCCTAGGGGTTGGAGGATGAAGGCCTAACCCGACCTAATCATACCTGGGAAGCAGTTTTCGATTTATATAAAACCAAAACAAATATATCTTCCTTTATCCTAAACGGTTATAGACCAATATACGGTCAATTTTCGTTAAATTAACCACAGAGTACTACATTCTGATTATTCTGTGACTGACATACTCTTTGGACCATACTCTTTGCTTTGGACTTGACATATTTGACATTTGCATTGCGTCTATCAAATAAAATATCAACAATTAATACAGGTTAAGGTGTTTCAATTTAATTATATTATTGTAGAAAGAATCTACAAACATGCCTGAGATAGAAAAGAGGAAGGCCGATGATCTTTCTGTCGTTCCATCTAAACGAACTCGTCATGAGATCTCTGTGGTTGGTACTAGAGAAAAAGCCGTCGTAACTTCGACTGTAAGTTTTCCCTTATTATACTTAGATTTATGCAGAAGATATAGACATTCATTAAGATATTTTACAGGTGCCTCGCACATCGAACCTGTATGCACCTATTATGCTCTTGGAAGGTCACCTAGGCGAAGTATTTACATCCAAGTTTCACCCTGAAGGTAGACACTTGGCCTCTGCTGGATTTGACAGACAAATATGTAAGTTGCCCTTATCAAACTATCTTTATATCCAGCAGTGGACTGCAATAGGCTAATTGATTGAAGCTACCTACTACATAAATTAAGCACATAATATTAATTCCATTTCAAATACATTTTCTATGAGTTATGTTGGTTTTATTACTACTCTATTTTTCAGTTCTATGGAATGTGTATGGTCAATGTGAAAATGTAATGGTTATGAAAGGCCATACGGGTGCAGTAATGGAACTCTGCTTCTCACCGGATGGTTCACACTTGTACAGCTGTGCTACAGACAACACGGTTGCTGTGTGGGACGTGCCCACCGGTACTAGGATTAAGAAATTAAAAGGACATGCTAATTTTGTCAATTCTGTGTCAGGTGAGAAAATCAACCATTCATTTATTTGCATTGAATACGGTTACAAAAGGTTTAACAATATATTGAAATAATAACTAAGTTTTCCACTTTTATTAAATTTATAATGGAAAAGTACAATGTATCACCATTACTTCAATTTAATATATTAATATTTGTAGCAAGTACCACTAAGTGCCAACAATCACTAGTATAAATATTTAACAATAACTTTTTAGTTTTTTGTTTGAGTCTTGTATTAAAGCATGTTTTTTTAAACTATTATTTATTTTTATGTGATTTGTTTAGAAGTTATTGGTACTTTATAAATGTGCAAAACTGCAGAACAAGTTGCTTTTGGAAGAGGTCCAAAATCAAGTTAAAAAATTCCATTACATACAAACTGACAAATATGCTATGGTATGGTATCACGGGCTGGTATCTGCAACTTCACGAGGGATATGCTCTATGGGCAACCTTACACCCCGGCGTCTGTAGACCCGAGACGGCGTGCGGTTTTAGTCGGTTCAAGCCCGACATAACCGCCCCCGCTGGCCGGCGGGGGGGTATCCGAAGGGATTTCCGCACGAAAAAAAAAAAGCGCGGTTTTTGCGTGAAAAAAAAAATGACCAATATACATATCAATGAAATTTTTAAGCAATGGTTAAAAATGTCTATGCTTACTTTTCCTATAGATTTAGATTGGAAAAAGAGAACATCTAGGACGGGACTTGAACCCTCGACCAGTCCCTTACAGTGGGAATGCTCTGACCAACTGAGCTACCTTGATGCATCCCTGATATTTGAAATTCTCTGATATATTATATACATCTCAAGGCTATGCTGGAGCCATCTACCGTAATTCTTGCGAACGACTAGGAACTACTACATATCAAGTTAATAAAGCGTGTGAAATGCAATTCCAGGTGCAAGAAGAGGTCCAGAACTACTAGTATCTGCATCAGATGACAACACAATAAAGCTGTGGGATGCAAGAAAGCGTAACCCAATAGCTTCCTTTGACAGTACATTCCCCGTTACGTCAGTCCTGTTCAATGATACCGCTGAAAAGATAATATCTGGTGGCATTGACAATGTTATTAAAGTATGGGATATTAGAAATAATCAGATTGCATACAAGATCAAAGGACATACAGACACTGTTACAGGTAATTCCTTTTTTACCACTAAATTAAACCAAAAAAGACATTGATATTAACTAGAGGTTCTAGTTTCATTAGTCAATTTCTAAACATAGGTACATGAAGGGACTCAATTTTGTGGCAGTTCATTTGTCTAGTGCAAATAGTCAACTAATTTACCTTGTTCTGTCACAGATAGCTGAAATTCTCATCTACATACAGAACAGAGGGTGTTGGAACTATTTGCTAAAATTCCTAAACATTACAGGACAAGGTTTAGGTCAGATCAGAGTGTAAAATATTATATTGCTGAGATTTTTAAGTAAAAGCGGCGATAGCATAGTACCGGTCCCCAGTCACCCCGGGTACACACCTCTGACTTTTCGGTTACACACCTCGTAGTTATGTGTGCATTAATAAATGTTAATTATCGCTCGCTTAATAATGTGCCCGGTAGATGGCAATAGGCTCGCCCCGTATTACATTGGGACCTTAACATAACTGGTGAATCGTGGGTGTTTATTACACCTCTGCCTACCCCTTCGGGGATACAGGCGTGAAGTTATGTTATGTTATGATTTTTAAGTAATTCTGCTAAATTTTCCTATACATTTAAATTGAAAAAGTCAACATCCAAGACAGGACTTGAACTGGCGATCAGTCCCTTTCTGAAGTGAGCTACCTAATCTAGTGGCAATATTTAGGTTTACAATTGTTTTATGCGTGTGCGGGCCTGCGCTGCGTCGAGTGCGCACAGACTGTGCTGTTTCGTGCGAAGCCTGAGCAGCGCCGCGTCAGGCTGTCCGGAGCGCTCGCAGCAGCGCAGGCGCAACCGAATGTGGTGCTTGCAGGCATGGCGCTGTCGGCGGACGGCTCGTACCTGCTGTCCAACGCGGCGGACGGCACGCTGCGCATCTGGGACGTGCGGCCCTTCGCGCCGGCCGAGCGCTGCGTCAAGCTGCTGGCCGGCGCCGCGCACAACTTCGAGCGCAACCTGCTGCGCTGCGCCTGGGCGCGCGACGGCTCCAAGGTTGGCCCACCATCCTGGCATCATTATCTTTTTCACACGTGTTTCCTTGAGCAACTGGTTCCATGCAACACATTCATCTCGCAATCGGAACCGAAGACAGCACGAGACACTTCGTTCAGCCTCTTCCGTAAGAAAACCGAAGTGATTTCATCGTACCTGTTTGGTTAAATGCTACGTATTTCGTACGGACCTGAAATTCCATGGCAAATGGCAATCCCCAGGTCCTCTCAGGTTATATGACCAAAAAACAAATTTACCATTGAAACTAATGGAAAAGTTCGCGCGCGCAAAAATATAATTTTTCAGATTTTGAAATTAAAAAAAATCTAAATCTGTTTGTTTTATGTACTTACAAAATGTGTATTATTGTTTATCTGCATTCTGGAATTCTTATGCCAAGCTCTACTTAATTTGGGTCTAGATGGCGCTGTGTAATATTGTTCTAGAATATTTATTTATTGAAGTGAAGACTTCTTTAGGCGCGTTGGGTATTTTTGATATTGGAAAAAACAATTAAATCCGCAACACTTTTATTACCGACACCTCTATAAATATTTCCTGACGATTCAAAAAATGCACACGAAATTGTTGTAAGTTTTCACTTCTGTCGGCACTCCCGAGATGCAACTGTTTATTTTATTGCTACTATGTACTCGCAGGTGGCGTCCGGCTCGTCCGACCGTTTCCTGTACATCTGGGACACCACGTCCCGCCGCGTGCTGTACAAGCTGCCGGGCCACAACGGCTCCGTCAACGACGTGGACTTCCACCCCACCGAGCCCATCATCCTGTCCGCCTCTAGCGACAAACAGCTGTACCTTGGAGAAATAGACAATTAGCATTACTTTTTTTTTATTAAATTAAGAAAATATTCAAATCTATGAAGCGTCCTTTTTTTATCTCCAAAGGGATTTATACTATTATAAAATTGTAAATTAATTGTATCTGTAAATTTAAGATAATTTAACATTTCTGAACCTAACATATTTTTTGGGTTCAGAATTCTTGTCGGTTTGTTTGCGATGGACGCAAAAATACATTATACATAGAAATACCCAGACGAATGCAAATATACTTATTCAGGCATACAAATACTTGCATTGAGCAGGAATCTGCGACCTCTGATTGAGCAGTCGAACATTCTTCTTAGTTGTCTTCATATTTTGTGAATTTTGTGTCGTGTTTTGTTATTCAGTATGTTCGTCAGCTATTTTTAACTAGTTGTCACCCACTGCTTTGCTCGCGTTCATGTAAATTTTTCTCATCTATCATCAAGGAGTTAGTTTTTATCACGATGACATAATTTTCATGACGCTTCATCATGTAAGTAGGACAAAGTCACTTTCGCATTTGTAATATTAGAACGAATACCTTTCTAAAACTATAGTGATGCCCAATTTTAATTTAAAACAAAGTGAACTAAATTCAAATGTCTTTATTCATGTACATAACAAAGTAACGCTTAGTCCGACCGCTGCCTTATGCGTCTACACGCATGCAGGCGCCCGCACTGCGTTTCGTGCAATTTGTTTTTGCGTTTTTTTTTATAATGGTCACGTCAATATGACTTCACCGCGCCTGATGGCAAGCTAAAGGTAAAGTCTCAGGAATAAGGGACACCATTACAGATACGAATAATACTACAATATTATGTGCACAAAACAGGCGCTCGCATGCGTGAATTTACGGACAGCCTTAACATGATTTGCGGCTTAGTATATTTACAATCACTAGGCAACCTCTGGAAATATAACTTTTTTTTATACTCAGCGAACAATTACAAGGCCTACCCAAGGCTGCATCTTCACGGACAGTTTTTCACCGCGGCTAAACAATTGTGTATGAAGATTGAAAGAATGCAATAGTAATATTTCACAAAATTTAAAAAAATAAATTCTCATTATTTATTCACCTATTTTATTTATAATAAATTTTTAATAAGCATTGTAGTTGTGGAACTATTTTATAATTCAGTAGAAATGTATAATGAATTAACAATCAACTTGTTATCTTAGTTCCGAAATTACAGTAGTCATGATGATATACAGAAAAGATAAAACGCGGACGCGAATAAAATTGTACGTAAGGAGCGAGAAGAGTGTTCATCATAAGCTATAATTTCAATCATGTCCACGTCTTATATCCGTGCTGTATTGTTTCTATATTATCCACGCCTAAAAGGCCATCTAGAAATGATTGTAGTCATACATATATTATATATTTAGTCGCCCTTCTATAAATTAAGTCACATTGAGGGGGTGAATGAGGTATAATATTGAACACTATTGTTTTAACCTTACGCTACGCGACTTAAATTGCCTAATATTTATGAGGTATGATACCTTTGGGGTGCTTGATTGGGGACCTCCACGCGGTGCACCCTGGACAACAGAGGCGGCAGCGCCTCTCTCCTAGGGCGGGAGAGACGCTGCCGCCTACGGCCAACTCCGACCGAGGCGAGGACGGCCCTGTTGAGGGCTGTTCAGAAGCTTTCCACGTGTCCCTCTGATTAGCAGATGGCACAGTGGAGAGCAAGTAAGGGGGCCATCTCGAAACCGGAGATGGCCCAGGGTCAGTCGGGATGCGAGGATATGCTCTATGGGTAACCTTACACCCCGGCGTCTTAAGACCCGAGACGGCGTGCGGTTTTAGTCGGTTCAAGCCCGACATAACCGCCCCCGCTGGAGACCCCCCGCTCTCCAGGGGGGCGGTATCCGAAGGGATTTCCGCACGAAAAAAAAAAAAAAAGGTATGATACCTTTAATGTTGCAGTAATGTATGATATGACAAAAGGTCTTTAACGGTAACGGTAGCTTTTTATAACTGGGAGATTGAGCTACACTAGCAATTATCACTGTTAAACAGGTAAACCAAAAAGTATCGTAAATTATAAATATTAACACTATAAGTACTCGGAGTTATAAATACAGTCTTTTTTATTGTTGCACTTTCATATGTGTTTTCTGGGGCTATAAAGCCCGTGTGCACAACGAGTATGGTGGTGGCACTTCGGGAACAAAACCAAGCTCAAACTTTTCACATTTGAATGCTTCTAAATCTGCCTCTGATAATTCTTCTATCTTGCTATAAATACCAGGGTCACTCGGGACATTGAGTTGTTTATTAGCTTGTCCAAAGATAGATGCTGGAGTATCATTCTTCTGAAAAACATTCCCTTGGCTAAATGGTGATGTGTTTTGTGTTACAGCAAATGGTGAGTTGGTCTGTCCTTGACTGAATGGTGAATTATTATCTCCTTGACTAAACGGTGAAATATTCTGATTTGGTGGGGACCCAAAAATACTTTGGTTGGCCGCTGAAAATAAGTTAGATGGGTTTCCTTGATTGCCAGTATTCTGGACAGCGCTTGCAAATAGTGACTTAGCAGAACTTGTTTGATTTGTTGCTCCAAATATGCTGGAAGGTGGGCTTGCACCAAAAACATTTGTGCTATTGGCTTTTGAGAATAATTCCCTTGCTGGATCAGGTTGTGTATTAAATATGCTGTTTTGTCCTTGAGTAAAAACGGAGACTGCTGTATTCTGTGCTGCATGCTGGTTAGTCTGGATAGCGCTTCGGAATATCGATGATGCAGTATTGTTAGCTGAACCAAATGTGTTCTGCTCTGTGTTGGAGAATGGAGAAGGGAGAACTTCACCTTTGTAGAGGCCTCGCAACACTTTAACAATGTTTGCATTTGGGTGCAATAACTGCTCATACTTTTGCTTTGTTTCTGCGAAGATATTGTTCATGTAGGTGATCTGAAAATTAGTTATTTTTAATGGTAAAAAGACAAAATTTCACAAAAAAACTCATTTTGATACAAAGTTATGGGGTTATAGAATAAATCATAGTATATAATGATCATATCCAAGAATAAATCTTCATGCAATATTTATTTATTTATTTGGTTCACCAACAATTGTTTACATTATTTATTGCAACATGAGCTTGTACAAAAGAAACATCAGACAATGTAACAATTACTTAAAGGTAAACACCACATGCCATAATCTTATAAGAGATACATACAACCAGTCCTACAGAGTCCTACATAATGATTTAACAAACCTAATTTTATATAATATTATAGAAATTAATATAACTAAATATCCAAAAGGCACGTGAGGCGGCTTAAAGTCAATTTTTGTTTTGTGACGGGATCAAAGTGTATGTCAATCAAGCTGCTCAAGCCATTCACAGTTCTAGACAATCTGGCGTAAGGAGAATTGGCACCTTGCTGGAACATTAAATCGGAAGAGAGCCAACAACCTCGGACTGTCAATTTGGTGATGAAGGATTTTGCCGACAAATATTGCCTCGTTAAACTTTGTCCGGTGTTCCAACGTTTTCATCTGAAAATGCTCGAGTCTGCATTCGTAGGAGCGTATTTTTTTAGCTAGGCCGTTTGAAAACGCTAGGTGCCAAATAAAACGCTTCTGAATACGTTCAAGACGCAAAGTGTGTGTCGCAAAATGGGGACGCCATATAACACTACAGTAGTCTATCAGGCTTCTAATTAAGCTATTGTACAACAAGATTTTTGTGATTTTATTGCGAAAGCTTTTAATATTTCTAAGCATAAACCCTAGCATCCTCGAAGCTTTTTTGATTACATTATCCAAATGCGGAATGAATGTTAATTTTTTATCAAATATTACCCCGAGATCTTTAACCGTTGCCACTTCGGATATTTTTTCACTATTGATGTAGTAATCGTGGCTTAGAACATTTAGTTTTTTCGTGTATTTTACGTGGTCACATTTTTTAGCATTTAACAGCATTCTATTGCTTTTGCACCATGCGACAAGCCTATTAAGATCAGTTTGCAGATGCATAGCATCCTGATCCGATCTAATTATTTTTACAAATTTGAGATCATCAGCATACATAAAAACTTCAGAAAAATGGAAACATTCTGGAATATCATTGATAAAGAAGTTAAAAAGAATCGGACCCAGATGCGAGCCTTGAGGAACGCCGGACAAGATTGGTTGCAAGCCTGACTGATAGCCATTAACTACAACAGTGAAGACACGTTCCCTCAAATATGAATTTATCCAACTAAGTAAGGGTCCTGAAATGCCATAGGCTTGTAATTTGTTGATAAGGACTGTATGTGACACTTTGTCAAACGCTTTAGAAAAGTCCGTGTAGATAACGTCAGCTTGATGGCCCGAATCAATAGCATTTATGAGTAATTCTGTGAACGGAACCAGATTAGTATTTGTGGATCGATGTGAAACAAATCCATGTTGGTGGTCGCCTAAATATAACTGTAAGTGACTTTGAATATAAGGACAGATCATGGATTCGAAGATCTTAGCGAATGCTGATAAGATAGATATGGGTCTATAGTTGCTTATAGTTGTAATATCGTCTGACTTATGAACTGGCACTACTTTAGCTACTTTCCATTTGAGGGGAAATACACCGGATGCTGAGTTAGCGGTTGAGCCAGCTCAGAAGAACACTCGGCAATAAATATAGGATGTATTCCATCAGGACCTGCGCCCTTCCCAGTATCAATTTTTTTTAGTTTTGTGTGCACACTCCCAATATCACTTGACATTAAACATATCCTAATTGGAGTGTGATAGTTGTGGGTGATTATAATTTCTAGACTAATAAAATGGTTTAGTCTAGGAATGACTGATTCGCGAAATGACTACAGTCTATAATTGAGCAATTCTTGAAATGTACAATTCTATAAATGACTGATTCTACAAATGACCGATTCTCAAATTGACTGATTCTATAAATTACCGATTCTTTAATTGACTGATTTGTATAAAGTAAGTAATTTGATTAGAAATATAATAAACTAAATGCAATGTAAGGAATAGCAAATCATTTATTTCAAACAGATTTCATGGTATGAATCAATCACGTGGTTCCAATGATTTCGACGGAGCTCCTATTTTTACGTGCATTATCAAAAGTGACCTAACACGAAGGGTTATTGCAAAAACAATTATAAACTTTCTAACCTATATTTATCAGTGTCGGGGCTTGGCGGTGTCCACAATTTTTGCAGTTTATATTTTAGTTCAGCAATAGCACCATCTATTAGCGTATCGTGGAACCACGTGATTGATTCATACAATGAAATCTGTGTGAAATAAATGATTTGCTATTCCTTATATTGCATTTAGTTTATTATATTTCTAATCAAATTACTTACTGTATACAAATCTTAGCAATCAGTCATTTGTAGAATCAGTCAATTAAAAAATCGGTCATTTATAGAATCAGTCAATTTGAGAATCGGTCATTTATAGAATTGTACATTTCAAGAATTGGTCAATTATAGACTCTGTAGTCATTTTGCGAATCAGTCATTCCCTAGACTAAACCTAAAAAATGAAAACTATTGACTACATACACTATTACACTATTAAAACAAGTACTTACTGCTTGTTCCAAATTGTTTCTGCTCTTAGCTTCATAAATGAAAAGTCTTGCTTCCTCTGGGGATAAATCACTGATGCCTGGGAATACAGGTCTCTCTTTAAATGGAGAGTAACATGAGAGTATCCACTGTCCCCCTCGGAGAGCAGACTGCATATCTGTTTGCACTTGAGTCACCAGGTTTTCATCTGTGGAGCCTGCAGGCTGTGGAGGTGCAGCTGGTTGTGGTGGATTAGCTGAAAAAGTTTAACATTTTTCCTCTTTTTATATCCTTTCATATTTATATTCTTTATTATACACATAAATATCAACTTGGATGATAAAGTGAGCTTAACTTAATGACAAGTTTTCTTCCAGAAAATCTGAGAGTACAATAAAGATAAAGGCCGTTTAAAGTTGTGAACGTTAGAGAAAAAACTAATAAATAGGTAAATATATACTACTTTTGATAGCCTCTAGTGTAGCGGTAGTTTGACTGCTACGTCAGGGGGCGCGGGTTCGACACCCGCTCAGTGCAAATATTTGTATGCATGAATATGTATATTTGCATTGGTCTGGGTGTTTCTATGTAGGTATGATATATATGTATTTACAACAAAAATAAAATATCTAGGTATGTTTGTCCGCATTATAGAACCCATAACAATCTAGTTAGTTAGCTATGCTTACTTTGGGTCTAGATGGCGCTGTGTAGAATGTAGAATATTTACTACTGAAAAAATTTAAGGATTGAAAAACTTACCGTGATACGAATATTTGGAGCCATAAATGTGGTCATATCTACAATTCTGCCCATACCGGCAATAACCTTGTTGGAAAAATCTACAAACTGCCATATTCTACGGCTAATTTGCCTACAATAAAATTTAAGCGATAAGAAAGGTGAATTTATCACTTTCAAAATGCAGTCACTGCAACACAGAGTACTTTATTATGCACTGCAGTCAGATATTTTATTAAATTTGACATATTTGCTTTTTAAACTTAAACTTCTTAGCTAATAAAAAAAAGGTACAAAGGAAGTTAGCTGTGAAATATTGATACTTGGATAATAATATAAATAAATGTGAATTGTCGGTTACTACATAATAAACACAGAACACTAATATCCTAAATAAAATATTAATACAAGTTTAAAAATGAGTGTTTAACGCTAACGCAAGATCAAAACGAAAGTGTCATCGGTGTCATCCAAGTATAATAATATAATAGATTATGCATTGCATCCATAATCTAAACCAAATCTAAACATTCACTTAGGGATGCTCGATGTTGAAGAAATATCGATGGTCAACTGGAAAAATCGATGTTTTGACTTCGTTAAAACATTCACTCATCGATGTTACGAGAATAAAATATTGAAACGTCAATATTATCTAATAAGGTCATCTATTGTCTAGATAACTAATAACACAAGGTCAACTATTTTACACAAAGATGACACTGGTCAACGCAACCGGCCGGAGTAAGCCGTATCACAGATAAAATAATACTATACTAATGCCGTACGAATAGGTATATATTTGCATTTTCTAAGGTATTAAAACAAATACTGTCAACTTCAACGCCTGCGTGATTCTTGTGTGTGTCTAAATTTCCTTCTAGTTTGGTATAGCTTCTTTAACTGTGTCAATTGGCTAATTGCTAGTAATGGCATGCCATGATAAAAAAAGTGCGTGTTGTGAAAATTGAGTAAACTTGTGCAGCCGAAGTCTAATCGAAGCGAATTTCATTTGCTATTGATATTGTTAATAAAACACTTAGGAAATGAAATGGTACATTTTTATATTGTACTAGCTGACCCGGCAAACGTTGTTTTGCCATGTATATTATTTCTAGGAAATATTTTTTTAGTTCAATAAAAATAACTATCTACTTTAAGTGTGCGGGGATTTACTTATAATCGAAAGCGTTGTAGACAAAGAAAGTATGCTTTATTTAGGTTAATAAATTAATCTTTATCAAAGTAACAAATATATCTTAAATTACTTGTCGGAAGTTTACGCGAATGTTACACATTGAAATAAAACTATTTTTAACGGATTCTATCGCGGTTTATTTGATGTTATTTTACATTTTACAGGGGAGGGGGAGGTCTCCCCGTGACCATGGCTGCTGAAAAGCAACCGAAACGTCGGGTTCAATGTAAAATATAAAATAACATCAAATAAACCGCGATAGAATCCGTTAAAAATAGTTTTATTTCAATTAAAAATAATAATTCATATTTTTACTATCAATTATGGCAGTTGAAAAAAAATAAAGATTAATCTCTCAGCGCAATAGAGTGTTCAATATTCTTGGTTAGTCCGTCTTTAGCCAACATAAACAAACTGGATGGTTTTCCCACGTGAGATCATGCCACATATAGTGGTCCGTGGGAAAAGCATGGTGTTTCCAAATCTAAGCCACATAAAGACAATGTCTGGCCTTGTGACTTATTGATCGTAATAGCAAATGCCAATCTAACTGGGAATTGAATGCGTCTGAACTCAATTGGCACATCTGTAAGAATCATAGGGATTCGTGACAACAACACATTTTCGCCTTGAAACTTTCCATTCAAAATGATGGCTTTTTTTACGTGCGGAAATCCCTACAGATACCCCCCCCCCGGCCAGCGGGGGCTGTTCTGTCCAAAATGATGGCTTCAATAACGTTTTTCATTATTTTTTTAATGACTAATCGTGTGCCATTACACAACCGTGGTGGGTTCATGTTAGGAAGCAGAATGATCGGAGTTCCAACCTTCAATTGTAAATGGTGTGGTGGACTGTCTGGCAAATCCAATGACTTTAAAAACTCAATTGGATAATTCACAGTTTCGTTGGTATCGCAAACTGCATCGATAGATTTGGATGACACCAAGTCCCTAGGCAACAACTGTTGTATCTTTAAATTTAACCCATTGACGTCCACATTTTTTGTTAGGGGTTGATCGTAGAGGGTTGACAATTCAGGGTTGCTTGTATTTTCTAATGTTGTATCATTAAAAAAATATTTTAAAATTAAAAAAGAAATTGGTGTGGACTACCCTTAACATTTAGGGGGATGAAAAATAGATGTCTGATTCTCAGACCTACCCAATATGCACACAAAACTTCATGAGAATCGGTCAAGCCGTTTCGGAGGAGTTTAACTACAAACACCGCGACACGAGAATTTTATATATTAGATAGTGTTATTATTTCATTGTCACTTTTGCTCTTAAAAACACATTTTTTTTAATAATAACAACCCCATTTAATAAATAGAACATATAGTTGTATTTTCTACTTAAACTTCGATATTTTTAAGCATCGGTAGTTTCCTATCAATGTTTATCGTACGTTGATACTTTTAAATCGATATCAACATGGATGTTTTTCGAATATCGAGCATCCCTACTGTTACTACTGTCATGCGTGTCAGTTTCGTTCGGGATTGCAAAAGCGCTAATGGCTGAAACTTACTTCTCGAACGTATCCTAAGGTGGCCAAATAAGCAGTAGCCTACTGCTTATTTGGCCACTTGGGAATGATAAGATAAGTATCTACTAGATAACTTTGTCTACTAGATACTTATCCCATCATTCCCATCTCAATCCCAGCTAATTATAAGAGGTTGCCTTCATAAAGTATCTTGCTTAAGGGCCTGCGCTACGTCGAGTGTAACAATACATAGAGCAGCACTGCGCTGCATAAGTGGATGGGTCGCCTCGCCCCTTACACGAATTGTTCGTGACGTGAAATTCGCGTGGGCGCACGCGCGCCTGTCACGCTTGACGCAGCGCAGGCCCTAAAGGTTACGTTAGTCTAAGGGTCAAGCAACAACAGAGGTGTCGCTTTGTGGACATCATAATCAAAACCAGAAGCCCATATCACAGCCCTCAGCGTGGCGGATAAAATAATAAGACTCGTATCTTTCGTGTAGTCGTGTCGTGTCCTCCAAATCCTAGACACATACACACAACAGCATACAGGATTTGTGTGCAATAATTATAATATACCTACATACATTACAGTTCAATTTAAATTTACGTCGAAGTAATAAACAGTTTAAATATATCTGGATCATTTCCAACAAATAAAAAGTATTTTTTTTTATTTTCCTTCTTCGGCAAATATGTAATGAATGCCAGTAATTTATTATATTAAATAATTTGCATATGAATTCATTATAATGCAGCGTTTTTGTTATTTGGTCAAGGTCAAGTAAAGTCCTTTATAGTCATAGTCAAGTTTTAAAGTCCTACCCTTTTTTTTTTTTAAAGGTACGGATATCCCATCGGATACCCACCCGCCGGCCAGCGGGGGTGGTACCGACTAAAACCGCTCGTTTTCCTGCCCAAGTGTCCATTGCCGGGCACCCCGGGTAAGCCCTCGAAAGGATAACCCCAAAGTCCTACCCTAGTAAAGTAGTGTAAGCTTTACTAGAGGCTTATTTGGAGTTTTGGAAATAACACGAAAAATCACAATTCACGGTAAATGTGCCACTTTCCTATACTTGTGCATGTTGTCGACGATATTATGTCTAAAAACCTAACATTTTTACAACAAAAACTCGAAATTACACAGATTTTAGAAAATGAAACATTGCTCTATGCGTCTTTTCCCATGTTGGTGCCAAAAACGACCTCTGTGGCGTAGCGGTAGTGCATTCGACTGCTAAGCCAAAGGTCGCGGGTTCGATTCCCGCTCAGTGCAAATATGTATATTTGCATTGGTCTGGGTGTTTCTATGTATAATATGTATTTATTTACAAAAAAAAAGTATTTAAGTAGGTATGTTTATCCGCGTTCTAGAACCCATATGACAAGCTCTGCTTAGTTTGGGTCTAGATGGCGTTGTGTACTTAGTCGTACAATATTTATTTATATTTAAAAAAACCTAAATAAAATGTTTTTAAAATATCAAATTCCCTATTTCTGAACAAATAAAAAAGTTTTGAATTATCTATTTGTCATTAATGTCAAATATCTACATTTCGCAAGTGTTTTGAAAACTAAGTTATAACTCTAACAAACAGTAAAAACCCACAATTATAAAATTGTAGTTAAGTCACATAATTTTACTAAATATCTGAGTAGCGGTAAACAATTATAACGCAATGCACAATTAGATAATTTTATTTGCACATCCATTAATAGGTATTTTTTTCTATTTATAGGTTTTATCAAAAAAAGGTGTGTAGTGCATTTGTAAACACTGAAAATTCATACTCATTTAGGCACAATGGCCGAGAGCAGGTTAGTATACTATTTATATATCTATATTATACCAATAAGACTCACAACAAAATTGTGATAACTGCTCTTTGTCAATATATGAATTACTACTTTACCTACTATGTAAGAATTACAGCTTAAAAAAAAAACTTGGCGAGCATATTATTTTGATTATCCAAAAATTATTTGACAGCTTATTTTATTTTTTCATTGATCAGACTTGTCTGGGTGGGTCGGGTTACCTTTGTAACCATAGGAAAAATGCAGTATGGGACCTATCATAACAGCCTAGTTTTGTAACTTGCTATGCTGAGATATTGACTGAAATTAGTAATCTTCCTTTGCCCATCTTATAACTTTATTTTCTATTTTTGTATACCGGTGTGACCTTGAACTATGAGTGAATATTTGCACAATTTATGAAACTGTCTAAAATATTGAGCAATAGAATACCTCTATAGCTTTGACACATTAAATAAAAACTATTGATGGATAAGAATTTAGTACTAAAAAACTGAGTACTAACCAGGGCAAGGGGGCATACGGTAGCATTGTTACACTGTGTGCTAAAAGCGGTGTATACATGCGACACGTTGCTTGCTTGTTTTTTAGAATAATATTATGTAATCTGTGCTTGTTGCTCTATACTGTTATGATTAACATTGTAACAGTTAAAGTATGTTATGCCCCATAACACCTTTAAGCACTTTAGGACTACAACCGAAAAATGGCATGTTGCCATATTGGTGAAAAAAAGAGACAACCGTTATCATTAGTCCTTAAACCACCTATAAATAAACTGCATAGGAACTGCAGAGTTTCGTGATAATAATAATGTACTAAAGTAAAACTGATTAGCTAGTTCACATTTCACCAAAGTTTCAATATTAATTGTCTATTAGAATAGATTTATTAGACATGCTTTATCTATCAGAAATTTAAAGAGCAACAAAACTAGTACCATGTCCGATCCCATCAACATTGCAGTAGGTTGTTTATTAAACTAGTATCTAACTAAATAACTTACTACTGTGCAAGAAATTCTGTACTTCTGAGGTCAGTAGTCATATATATGCAAAAACTGTATTGGCGTTCCAATGCGGAAGGTCTGCGACAGTATTTCCTTCGAGTATACTCTAAGCCTAAGATTGTCTTAATTCAACCAGATAAAGATAATTAGGTAATCATAATAAATAAACACTGTACTGTACATTATACTTATCATCAAGAGAGATGGTGCTTCAAAGACAGAACTGTAAAATATTTTTATTATAGGCTGCTGATAAACAAATCCATGTGTGCAATACGTACAATCTACAAACTAGGGGCTTGAGATCCTCTTTGAGTTTGTTTAAAATACAATATATTTTAACAGTATGTATTTATGAATGGTAGTTGTATTAAAAAAACAGAACCTTTATTGATAAATTATGATTAGTTACGCTATTAAGGGAACTAGACACCAGAAGGGAATACAGTATCTTATTGCATTATTCTGTTCACTTGAGGATTGATCACTCATTTCACAAAGAAGAAACTACCACAAACCCTCTTTATTCAAAAGCAATACATCAAGAGAAAAAGTTTACACTATTTACACTACTGGGGATTCCCCAGCTATAAAAGTTTAAGTGTGAAAGTCAAAAATCGTGTATTGGTATTTCCGAAACTTTTGCCTGCGTTTAAATTTAATCAATTGAAGAATTTATTAAAAGATATAAATATTGCTTTTTTTTACAGACAACCACAAATGGATCAGGGCCATATATATTTTATGCAGATATTATTTGCAGCTGGTATCACAATAGGTCAGTAAGAAAATAATTTTATATCTATCTATAAAACAGTAGGTGCAGTTCTCAATATTCTTGATCATGGAAGAATGGACCTTACTTGAATGGCCTCGACAGATAATTTTTCAGGCCCTGCTTAAGGAATCCGGGATTGTGGGAGGAAGGAAACACGTGTGTGGGTTAGGGTTCCAGTCCTTTATCGAACCACAAACGAGAGTTATTTTTTGTACCGAAGTTGTTCTGGATATAAGGGGAGAGGTGGGATTGGAACGTTAAAATATAAAGACTACTTCCCTTACTTAAATTTTAAGGATTCCGTACCCAAAGCGTAAAACGGGACCCTATTACTAACACTCCGCTGTCCCTCCGTCTGTCCGTCGGTCCGTTTTTTTTTTTTTTTTCTATTTAGGACTCCTCAATTTGACTACACCTCGCCTGATGGTAAGCTGAAGGAAAGAGGGTCACCATTACATACACGTACCATGTTAACAATGGTGGCACTCAATCAAACCGAAATTGGATTACTATGGAGGGTTTTTCGCAATCGTGCACGGTGGTACCATTTTTTTTCCGTGCGGAAATCCCTTCGGATACCCCGGTTATGTCGGGCTTGAACCGACTAAAACCGCACGCCGTCTCAGGTCTACAGACGCCGGGGTGTAAGGTTGCCCATAGAGCATATTCCTCGCACCCCGACTGACCCTGTGCCATCTCCGGTTTACCCGGCCGAATTTTGTGACAAATTTGTGTCATCAAATTTCTACCACCAGTGAACCGCCTGTCTGTCGGTCCGTTTGTAACAGGGAGACGCTTGAAAGACGCTTCATAGAATATTTCGTTATATATTCCCTTTAAAAATAAAATAAATATTTAATCTGAGGTTTTCCTTTCGAGGGCTTACCTGGGGTGCCCGGCAGTATACACTTGGGCAGTACACCGTGTGGTTTTAGTCGGTCCGATTCCGACACGCCCACCCCATCGTTGGCACCGAATGGGATAAAGCCCGTGGGGGCTTCCACACTTTAAAAAGAAAAGCGAGGCTCTCATACAACATACGTTTCACCGTTTTCATAGGTTTTTAGTTGTACCAACCATAGGACCCCGTGTAAACGTTATAAGTCCGGTCCATTTTTAAGGTTCCGTTGCCAAATGGCAAAAACGGAACCCTTATAGATTCGTCATGTCTGTCTGTCTGTCCGTCCGTATGTCACAGCCACTTTTTTCCGAAACTATAAGAACTATGCTGTTGAAACTTGGTAAGTAGATGTATTCTGTGAACCGCATCAAGATTTTCACACAAAAATAGAAAAAAAACCATTAAATTTTGGGGGTCCCCATACTTAGAACTGAAAGTCAAAAAATTTTTTTTCATCAAACCCATACGTGTGTGGTATCTATGGATAGGTCTTCAAAAATGATATGGAGGTTTCTAATATAATTTTTTTCTAAACTGAATAGTTTGCGCGAGAGATACTTCCAAAGTGGTAAAATGTGTGTCCCTGTAACTTCTAAAATAAGAGAATGATAAAACTAAAAAAAAAATATGATGTACATTACCATGTAAACTTCCACCGAAAATTGGTTTGAACTAGATCTAGTAAGTAGTTATTTTTAATACGTCATAAATCGTAAACCGCAATTTACCTTTCATTCAATCAACTCAAATATATATATATTTTTTTATTTTTTACATTATGTTACTTTGCTGCTACGGAACCCTTCATGGGCGAGTCCGACTCGCACTTGGCCGCTTTTTAAACAAAGAGCTCGTAACTGTCATACTAACAGTCATACGACGATCTTAAATCGGTTCTAATTTACCTTTTGAACTAAGTACGGAACCCTAAAATGACGGCGTCATAGGCACTTACAGATTACCCAGTAACACTAACAAATTGGAATCGTAGACGTTGTTTATCATTTTTAATTATACGCAGCTTGTTATTACGAGCTTAGTAAATTAAACTTTTGAATAGCAACAAAATACATTGTTCATTTAAAACATACTTAAACACTTCATCGCAAAAGCTAGACTTGTTTCTGAGAATGGGTGTTTGATAACAAACTAGTGCATGCAGCATAGTAGTACCTAGTCGGTTACATGATATACCGTCAACAAAAAAAAACTGAGTGAGAAATATAAACTAGGAGTTCAGTGCAGGGTGCGACTGAAATAAATTGAGCTGTGCGACCAGGGACTCTTACTTGAAAATAAGACATCTTACTACGGTCGCGCGCTTAGGTAAGGCCGCGCGCTCGTGAAACTGTTTTTCGGTGATTATTCCTCAATGGTACACCGGACATGAACCTTCTTGCTTCAAATCAGGCAGGCTGCAGGTGGTAGAGTCAAGCAACATTCATTTTGGCCGTTGCATGAATGGGCCGACTCGACCGGGGAAGCACCACCCTCTCACAGAATATCGACGCCAAGTAACAGTATTTGAACTGTTGCGTTCCGTTTGGTGAGTGAGAGTGCAGGAGCCCAAACTCCTTTCCCATCCCCTCCCAAACTCCTGTCCCTTCCCCTCCCAAACTCCTTTCCCATCCCCTTTCCTTTAGAGGGTCGGCAGCGCGAGTTTGACGCCACTGCTGTTGCACACGGCCGTGTGCATGTCTGCCACCTTAGTGGTATAAAAAAAAACACTCCTCAGTTTCCACACTATCACCGTGGTAAATTTGGTCAAGATCGCGCGAGTGTTTACGGAGGAGTTCAGCCACCAACAAACGGCTATGCCGGGTATAAGAGGCCTCGATATCGGCTTCACCCGGGAATACATTCGTAAAAATGCCTATAACTCGATTGCAGCGCTATTTACCAACGCGAAAAATAGATAAAATAATCTTTGAATCGGATTGTAAGTATATCGTGTCAGAATTTTAGCTCATTTCATGCTGAACTTTTTGAATTTTTGAAGCGTACACAAACCAACTTAACATTTTTTAGGGTTCCACTTGTGTTTCCGAAAATTAAGTAACTGCGTGTCGATATCCGGGCACCTTTTATAGCTCTTAATTAGGAGGGTAGAATGTTCCCGAATCATCTAGAGATAAGGCACGTTAGGTATCTAAGTAGAGCGTTCGAGAAAGGGTACCTTAGTAGTAGGTATAGACGCGCCAACATTCAAGTTGAATAACCTTGTATTCAAGATTGTAGGTACAGTGGGTAGGTATGCGGTATTGTGTTGGCGATTCTTGATTTTTCTACATTAATCGGTAGAGTACTTCGACACTAGCAAAGCGTTTTAATTTCCTGAAGATTCGATCAGTAGTTTTCGAGATATCGACGCTCATTGTAACAATATTATTAGTGGGATAGGGTATGATAGGATATCGATGTTTGAAGCATTTATTATGCCAAAATTCATTTATACCAAAATTCATTTATACCAAAATTTTCTTCTACATTTTACTTACAAATGTCAAAATCGCGCTGAGACGTCTCTAGACGAGGGTTTGAGTTATCTAGCACGGGTCCATGCAACCCTCCAAGCCCTCTGTGGCTTAGCGGTAGTGCATTCGATTGCTACGACGGGGGCGCGGGTTCGATTCCCGCTCAGGGCAAAAATATTAGTATGCATGAATATGTCTATTTGCATTGGTCTGTGTGTTTCTTTGTATAATATGTATGTATTTACAAAAAAAAGAGAAGTATGTTTATCCGTATTCTAGAACCCATAACACAAGGTAGTTAACCTATGCTTACTTTGGATCTAGAAAGCGCTGTGTAGAATGTCGTAGAATATTTATGTATAATTTATTTATAACTTGTTCGTAAAGTATTTCCCCATATAATAGCCAGATGTAGGTTCAAGTGCCTTTTGGGGCCATAGGCGCGGCTATTATGAATGTGGTTTTTCTATGACATTTCATCATCATCATCACCAACCTATGCTAGTCCACTGCTGGACATAGGTCTCCCCTAATGAGCGCCATAGCGCCCTGTCTTCAGCTTGCCGCATCCAGCATCTGCCCGCAGTCTTTCGTAGATCGTCACGACATTACGTAGGTTGATTTAATGAAATTTTGAAACATTTGGTATGAGACCGATATTCTTAGCAATCCATGGATTCTCCGTGCGGGTGCCGGGTCCATCGCGTTGCTGAGTTGGGAACTCGGGACAGTGCCTGGGACTTGCGACCCAAGTGTAGGTTTAGAAGGGGCCCCTTTTGTTGATGTACATCAACACTCACCTTAAAAAAAAAACAAAAAAAAAGCAAAAAAAACCAAAAAAAAAAACAGAAACTACCCAAGTTCCCCTCCCTACCTAAACAAATTTGATACGAACCTACTAGTGCCGCTTTAGACATTCGTCCTAGTAATGAGCTTATTGTAGCTCTCGATAGGCCTAGATCTTTAAGTAGGTTATTGAGAGATTTGGCTGGTATACCTTTTTTTTTTGTTTTCTTTTTCGTGCGGAAATCCCTTCGGATACCCCCCCGCTGGCTAGCCGGGGCGGTTATATCGGGCTTGACCTCTCGCTCCCACTTCCACTGCATACAAATTAACCACGTAACCGTTTTTGATTAATTCGTTTGTGAGATCAGTATTTATTTTTCTTTATTGTGTGGTCCTTCGGTATATTTGTTTCCCACGGTACGGTAAGTTCCACAAGGACAACATGCTTTAACGTTTTTGAATAAAGGAATATGTCAGGTCTAGATGACGAAACCCCAACATCGTCCGGAATTATGTAGTGCTTTTCATACGTGTCGATTAGGAGAGTCCAATCTTGGGCAGTATCTAGGATTGAATAAGGTTTGACTGAAAAGATTTCTATGGAAAGATCGTAAAATCGAAGAATTTCGAATATCTAGGACGAGTACTGGTAGCTGAGTTTGTCAGAGTATTCCCCGTAGAAAGGTACTGGTCGCTTGTTTAAGTCCTAACCTTGATGTTGACTTTTCCGATCTAAAGCGTCGGTAGTTTAGTGGATAAGGAGTCGACCCTACGATCGAGAGGTCCCGGGTTCGATTCCGACGTGAACCCACTCCTAACACAAGCAATTAAGCTTAGCTGGAGGGGTTAGGGGGAATATTAATAATTTCGGTTAGAAATATTCTTTAAAAAAACCGGTTGTCTTTAAAGTCGGTTTACTGACGATAGTTGAACGTGACAACGTCATAAGAAAACATACGAGGTAACGGCATACGAGGTAACGCCGCATACGTCAGGTAACGGCATGTTACGTCATGTTTTTTAGTGCGTGCAGCCGGCTCCATCGATTTATAAGACGTTGTCACGTCAAAAAAAGTATTAGTTAAGTTGGATGAACTCGGTTTTTACTCCTTTTAGGTAGATTTCGATGAAATCGATCTACCTATTGGTTTCTTGACTACTGTCGAATTAAAAAAAAAAATCTTCATAGGAGGTCTAGTTATGACCCCCTGAGTCCGAAATTACAACTGGTCAAAAAGTTTATATATATATATATATGTATGGTTCCACTTCCCAAAATTTGCGGCACTCTCACGGTCGCATTTTTGCCCCGATCGCTTTCAAACTGCGGTCAAAAATTGCTTGGGTGTAAACTTAGTTTAAGTTCGTGAATTGGTGGAATCCGGCCTAAGGGGACGGTACGGCCTCACTTTTCGTGAAATCAGTTTTTCCTCGAAATTTCACGTTCCATGAAAGATATTCGAACCGTTCTAATTTTATCCCATAGTATACATGAATGCCAACAACTTTTAATTATAAACCTATAAGATTAAAACTTTAACTAAAAGTGGAGGGGGGAAAAACCAAAATTTTTCGGGAAAAAAATCATAACTTCTACTTAACCGGTGAACATTCTTGCCGTCGGAAACATTTTTAATCGATAGGCCATTTTTAAGTCTAAAATAAATGTCTGAAAAGTTTTTCGCTAAAAGTTACCGTTTTCGAGAAAAAAAAATTAATCTGTTCAAACTCCGTAGTTCTCTATATAAAATAATATTAATTGCTTCACGAAATCTACCTGTGCGTTCCCCCTGCGGGAACGGATTTTTTAAATTTACATAGGCAAGTGAGTAGTTGGGTTGCGACTGGTTGGATCACCTCCAAGTTTGGTGCACCCTGGGCAACGTGGGCGATGACGCATCACTGATTGCTCCTCTGGAGTAGCTGGTGTCAACGTCAACGGCCAAGAGTCTGACCAACCGGCCCTTTTCAGGGCCAGCTGACCCCATTGCACGAGGGGGTCGGGGCATGGCGGGCCTACAAGGCCCGCGGGGGTGGAGGCCGCTCCAGGTACCCCTCTGCTGTTATCAGAGGGGACACTGCGAATGGCCCAGGGTCAGTCGGAGTGCGAGGGATATGCTCTATGGGTAACCTTACACCCCGGCGTCTGTAGACCCGAGACGGCGTGCGGTTTTAGTCGGTTCAAGCCCGACATAACCGCCCCCGCTGGCCGGCGGGGGGGTATCCGAAGGGATTTCCGCACATAAAAAAAAAAGGCAAGTGAGTAGTTTTGCTAACCGTACTTACTGTTCAAAGTTTCGAAGTATGTAATTAATACTTAAGCTCGGCTCGGCATTCGTTGGCGAGTCTCCGTACAGAAATGTATTCGAAAAAATTTATCGCCTTGCTAATAGTATTATTTGTCTACATTTTAGGTTCTCAGAGCCTGGACCTGACAAACAAACATACGTGGGCAGTCTTTATTGGTAAGTTTATATTTAACTAGCTTTTGCCCGCGGCGTCACCGTCGCCGTCGGCTTCCCACGGGAACCTATTACAGGGATAAAAAGTAGCCTATGTGTTATTCCGGACTACATTCTATCCCTGCACCAAATATCAGCAATATCCGTTCAGCCGTAAGAGCATCTAAACATTAAAACTTACAAACATCTTCACAAACTTTCATATCTATACTAAGGTACTGTGGGTGATTAACGCCCACCTAACATTAATTTCAAATAATTTTGTTATTTAAATGAAAAATAAAACAAACAACTTACCAAACAAATGATTGTTTATTTCGGCTACAAAAAATGACACATTACAATGAATTTTACTCAAAATACTCATTGATATCCAGCTTTTAAAAAAAGTGTAGTTTGGGCGTTATTAAAATGTATGCGTCTATTGACGCCCGTCTTATAACCTAGGCTTTAATTATAGAACTAGACTCAAAATAAAAATAAAATATCTCACAATCGAAATCTCACTTTGTAATAACGAGATTACACTAAAAATAAACAAATAAAATCAACATTTAAGATAGACTTTCTTCAATTTAACAATACAACTAATATCACATGGTATATTTGTATTTGGTCATATATAAGGAACTTTTTGAGTGTTTTCAAATAACATATCATGATCACTTTGCGTACTAATCGTTTTTAGGGCAGAATTAAGATAATCATTATTTTGTTCATTGGGCGCAATTACACCGTCAGCGGGTAATACCGCCCGGAGGTAATAAGTATTGAAAAAAAAACTAGTGAAAGGAGTTCGACTATTCTTTCAAACAAGTACTCTTTCTAACAATTATAATAAAATATGTCTTACAATATTCAGTCTGAACTTAACTTATTTAAGATAATTAACAATATGGACAAATAAACTCTATATCACATTCGGAGAGGCCTAAGCATTCCTCATGGTACCATCTTTTACATATTTTGCATTGGGCCATGTCTAACTCTTCTATCTCGCCACAAGCATGACAGTACCAGACTTCATCGTCGTTTCTGTTCATTTTCTTTTTATTCTTAGTCTTTTTTTTGGCGCCTTTCGCTTTGTTCTCTTTTTTACGTCTTTCCTCTTCTTTCTTCTTATTTATTTTTTCTTCTTTATTGTCATTCGTCTTTTGTGTTTTATTAATCTGTAACTTTTTCTGCTCTTTGTTAGTTTTCATTATGGTACTGTCATTTTGTTTTTTTGTTCTTTTTATTTCAGTTTTATCATTGAATAAATCCTTAGTGATTCTTTGCCCTTTATAGTTCATTGCTTTCTTACGTGGTTTTGAAGATTTATTTTTTGCATAGTTAGGCGTGGGTAGGAACTGTTGAAATTGTGTTTTATTATTTTGTTGTAGACTGGCTAATGGAACGTTGTCTTCATCTAGGTTGCAAGTTTCATTTTGATTAGGACAGATCATTTGTTTTCTCGGTGTAGTTGTTCCTTTGTTGAGATAACATTGACTTCCATCTCTTGATGATTCGTCTGATGTGTAGTTATAGATATTTTCAGCAACATATTTGGATTGTTTGTAAAGCGGCCTAGTTACGAACGAATCCAAATCAGAAATCGTTGAATCAGAACTGGGATCGTTGTGTATAGGTTTTTGTAATCCTGAACAGCTGGGAACGGCCAGGTCATTTTGTCCCAAATGTACTTCGCCATCATTGTTGTGTGGCGAATCAATTTGAAAAATACAAGTTAAGTTGATATCTGGTATGATGGAAGGTGACTCACGATCTACTTCTTTCATAACTTGTGATGTGGGGTTCTGCCAAATTGATTCCATGTCAGAATTATCGGATGACGAGCTATAATCCACAAGACGGGACTTAACTTCTGGGTTAATATTTTCATCATTTAAGTCTGATTTTCTCTGAAAAGTCGATAACTCGGGTACTCCAGCCAATTGGTGATCATGATCTTCATTAGTGTCATCACCAGCAGTGTCATCGTCTAATGAGTTAGAAATAAGATTTTGCAAAGGCTCCTGGGTTGGAGGGCATGGAATTTCTGACAAAACAGATGGGGCAAATGCTTCCTCTGGTATCACTTGGGGATCGAAGGGGAAGAGACCGGTTGCCTTAAATCCATTGACTATATTGCTGTGCGTCATACACTTGGGCCAAACTCTAGTAAATATTTTATTGAATGTAGCTTTCGTGAGTGTTCTGTCGGCGCTTGCGCATAAATAGTTTAATACTTCTTCATCCCAATGATGTTCAAAAGACTTGTTTACTGACTTATCCAGAGGCTGTAATTCGTGGGTTGTGTTGGAAGGCAGACAATATAGCACTATGTCATTATTATCGGCTTCTTCAAGTGCTTCAATAGATAAGTGACACTTAGCGCCATCAAAAATGAGTAAACATTTTTCCGCAACTTTGTATTTAGCTAGGTGTTGGATAAATTCTACAAACAAGTCGGCAGTCATTGACCCTTTCGGCGCCATTCTTACCAAAGTTCCAGCAGGTAAGTTTTCTGAAAGGTCTGGTCTTTGTCTTTGTCCTTTAAATAGGATCATGGGGGGAATCGCTGTTCCTATGGCGTTGACACACATTGCAATCGTCACATTTTCAGCGTGTTCGGGTGCAATAAGATGAACTCTCTTACTTCCCTTCTCCGCAAGTACTGTGTGCTGGTTGTGGACTGTAATTCGGCAACCCTTCTCATCCATATTGTATAGTCTTTCAGGATGTTGAAGAATGTCTAACTGGTCGTATAAGTTTTTCACACTCTGAAAATGTTCCCGAACAATGGGTTTGTTAAGCTTTTGAGCGCGAGCTGGATTCAATATCTGCGGCTTACGTTTACTAATCGATGGGTTTCGCTTCAAAAACTGCCTTAACCAATCTGCTCCCGCAATCCTTTTTGTACAATTGAAATTATGTTTTATGTCAAATCTCTCACAAAACATAAAGGCTTGTTTTCTGATAAATTTTGGTGTGAGAGGTATTCCAATTTTTGCGAACCTCTTGATTCTGTGACTCAAATCATTTTCCTGAGCCTCTGTTAAAACAGGTTTTCGTCCCATACGTTTCACATCTTGACCGGTTTTTATATGGTCCCTTAGTGTTCGTCGCGGTATGTTATACTTCAGAGATATGGCTCGCTGACTTAATTTTCCTTTTCTAACAGCTCTCAACGCGGCTTTCAAATCATGTTCTAACCAGGATTCTCCTCTCTTTTTACGAGGCGACATCTTGATATCTAAAAATAAATAAAGTAACATAATAACATCATTACATTTATATATAATAATATTCTACCACATTCACACAACGCCATCTAGTCCCAAATTACTACATAAATACATATTTTCTATACATAGGAAACACCCAAACTCCGAAACAAACTTCTTTGCAGATCATACAAATTATTTTGACCCAGGATTCGAACCCGAGACCTCTTGCGTAGCAGTCGTATACACATAACACTGCGCCATCGAGGCAGTTACCTATATATATTAATTTCATTCTTATTAAAGAAATATTTAAAAGCATAAACGATTACTTTTATGAAAATAAATATTGGGGGTTAATATTGCTCGCGTCGATAATAATTAAAATTACATTAATGATTTTTATACAATTATATATGAATATTTAAAAAAAAATGTGATTCACTACTAAACTTATCGAACAGCTGCTTAACAAACGTATTATTATATTAAGTATTAATAGTTTCTGAAATTATAAATGCGCTACCTATGTCTTTGGTAATAGCGCCCATGTAGTCTAATAGCGCCCAACTGTTATTTTAACGGGCGTTATTAACCAGCCGGGCGTTATTATCTGACACTGATTCAAATGACACGTTTTTGGGAAAAAATATTGAAATCGACACCAAATATTCAAGCAATAGTGAACTAAGTTTATCCTGAAGCGATTCAATCCTAAAAATTAACCCAAAACGCATAAAAACACATAAAAAACTTACGATTTCGTTATGGCACTTCTTATAACAGCGTGGTACGTGTCCGATCCTGCCGGAGTGCGGCGTCACACTGCCGCGCGTAGTGGCGTGAGCGCGTCGTCGCTCGCCTTGCGGTTTCTTATTGGTTCATTCTATGTGTGCGTGGAGTATTAACTGAATAGTTCTATATTTAGTATGTTTTCTGCCACCTGGGCGTAGATAGACCACGGGCGTTAATCACCCACCCTACCTTATTATAAAATTGAAAATTATTTGTGTTTGTGCATTGGAGATATTTAATTTTAAAAAATACTTGGTTTTCATTGAATTACCAATTATGAATACTAAGACAATTTTTTTTTTTTTTAATTCTTCTCTGTTTGTCAGTTTCTCTGTTTGTTCGCGGTGGACGCAAAAACTACTGAACGGATTTTGTTGCGGTTTTTTTTCTATTGAAAAGGCCTTGGTCATACTTAAAATCTCCCGCATTTTTGATTGCAATTAGTTAAGTAGAACCGAAGATATGACGTAAAAACGATTACCAACTTCCGCGCGGGCGAAACCGCGAGCATCAGCTAGTTTATAATATTACTAGGACAGGATAAGACTTATTCATCATAGTGTTGTACACATTGATGTCTATACTAGGACGGTTACAAGCTTCGCAATCAACCCAAACTTAAGCGTAGCGAGGTTTGCCTATCCAACAATAGGTCAACGTGACCGGTCGACTTTTTCCATTGATTTGGTTTTTCGGTGATTATTCCTCGATGGTAAGACCGATCTGGACATTCGACCCTTTACGACACTCAGTGATGTCTACTTGATCACCGTGGCAAATTTGGTCGAGATCGGTCAAACGTCCTCCTGGTCTCGGAGGAGTATCATTTGTTTGAAATGAAACTTTGAAATCAAAGACGCTTCGCTGGCCTTCGGCTCGCTAATTAATAATTACTAGTAGTAGAGACATGTGGGACCCTACGAAGGCCTTCCGGCCGCACCCCTACCCCACCTGCAAGCCGCGCACCTGCTGATTGCCGGGCGAGGCTCTGGCGCAGGCGCACCTCTCGGAGATGCACCTTGTAATATTAGGTATTTACCAGTTAAAGTCCCGTCAAAATAGGCCCAGCCGTTTCAGAGATTACGCAATTCAATCAGACAGACAGAAAAAGTTTTTTGTAGTAAATACCGTGTGTACATTCATATGCATTATTTGAAATACTGTTCATTTCAAACAGACACTTTAATTTTATTTATTTGTAGGTATAAATAGATTATGCGGACCCTGGGGTTATCCTTTCGAGGGCGTACCCAGGGTGCCCAGCAATGGACGCTTGGGAAGGACATCGTGTGGTTTTAGTCGGTTCGATTCCGACATACCCACGTCATCGCTGGCTCCGATGGGGTGAAGCCCGTGGGGTTTTCCACAGGTTAAAAAAAACCATATAGCCGCGGTAGCCTAGTGGTATGGGTAATGGACTGCTGAGACGAGGTCTCGGGTTCGATCCCAGGTTTTACCATGGCACACACCAATGACTTTTCGATGCTTTTTGAAGTTATGTGTGTATTTATCGCAGGCTTATAAGTGCCCGGTTAATGGCAATAGGCTCGCCACCTATTACATTGGGACCTAAACATAAACTGGCGAAATGTGGGTGCTAGCACCTCTGCTTACCCCTTCGGGGATATAGGCGTGAGTTTATGTTATGTTATGTTATGTTATGTAAAAAAAACCAGATGTTGCGGCAAACAAGAGAGGCTGAAATAATGTTTTGAGATGGAATAATTTGCACGATACTCAAGTGGCACTCTAGGCCTTCAAATGTTGTTTATTGAAAGAGTTCATCAGAACATATTCTTTTTTTTAATTTTTTGATCCTATATGATATTGTCGGAAGTATACGCGAATGTTACACATTGAAATAAAACTATTTTTAACGGATTCTATCGCGGTTTATTTGATGTTATTTTATATTTTACATTGAACCCGACGTTTCGGTTGCTTTTCAGCAGCCATGGTCACGGGGAGACTAAAGATGACACTGTGAGCTCATTCTGCGTAAATAGTAACACCAACAATTCAACATAGTTCGGGTACTTTGAGATAACTTTCACTTCAAACTTTTTGATCCTAGTTATTGTTATCTGCTTTTTTTTTCAGCGCGCAATGTAATGTACATTCTAACTGTACAAACATCAAAAGTAATATGTGTGCAAGTGTATGAATTGCTTCAGAGCAGACAAGGATTGGACGTCAAACTCTTCAACCAGATAAACAGGAATCAGGTCGTGATGTATGTGATTTCCGTCGCAGTGTTGTATGTCCAGGAACAAAAGCTGTATGCTGAGGATTTCCCTTTGATTTTCATCGCATATTTAATCGTCAGATATCCTGAAGTGGTACGTATTATTTCTTGGGCCTAACCATAAGCTCTTATCTGCTCTGCACTAAATAAAAGACTTTTGTTTTTTCATTAAAGCGGCGATAGCCCAGTTGTGTACGTAACGGACTGCCGAAACGAGGTCTCGAGTTCGATCCCACGTCGCCCCGGGCACACACCTCTCACTTTTCGTAGTTATGTGTGTATTTAAAATGTTTATTATCGCTCGCTTAGTAATGTGGTCGGTAGATGGCAATAGGCTCGCCTCCTATTACATTGGGACCTAAACATAACTGGCGATTCGTGGGTGTATAATACAACTCTGCCTACCCCTTCGGGGATACAGGCGTGAAGTTATGTTATGTTATGTTATATTTCATAATTGTACAGTTTCTCCTATATAGCGAAATTGCCTAATCTAAAATGACGTAGGGATGTGGTGAACCCATTACCCACGGGCGGAACATCTAAGATGAGATAGTTGTTCCACCCGCGCAAGTACCGTCACCGACATGTGGGGGGTGCGGTCCACAGAAATAGTCCCGGTTGTTATTTCAGCCAATGGTTTGATCCCAAGGAACCTCTCAGTCCAGCTCGGGATTAGTGGGAAGTCGGTGGCGGCCACGATACAGAGAGCGGTCTTGCTTGACAATGCCCAAATAGTCCGGCGGTTCCTCTGCCAATCGTCCTATTGCCCTGGCCGACTACTGCTTGCCTCGCTAGGGTTATCTCGCCGCCTTTCCCTCACTCTAAGTTCGATCCCAGTCGCCCCGGGCACACACCTCTGACTTTTCTTAGTTATGTGTGTATTAAAAATGTTAATTATCGCTCGCTTAGTAATTTGCATTGGGACCTAAACATAACTGGCGAATCGTGGGTGTGTAATACACCTCTGCCTAGCCCTTGGGGGATACAGGCGTAAAGTTATGTTATATGTTATGTAATATTAATTAATTCAATTAATTATCTATGCAGTTACGCCTCTTTCCCGTGGGGTAGGCACAGACACAGACCACATGTTTCCTAGCTGACATCGTTCGCATCTTCTACTTTCAAAATTATTTTCATACTAGCTGTTGCCCGCGGCTCCGCTCCCGTGGAATTTGGATCTGTTCCCGCTTCCCATGGGAATCTACTCCAGGGATATAAGTAGCGTATGTCCTATTCCAGACTATAATCTATCCCTGTACCAAATTTCAGCCAGATCCGTTCAGCCGTTCTGGCGTGATTGAATAACAAATATCCGTCCATATAAACTTTTACATTTATGATATTAGGGGGATGGGATTTGCTCACCGAACAATTTTATAAACAATATAAATCTTAAGGCTTTCACGGCTGGCGTTGCATGTAGAATATACTGCTTCCGGGCTGTTTGGCCGTGGTCCATAGGAAACTTGTGTTCCAATTTTGTAAACTTCTGGATTCTCTGTGGTAACAGCCATTCGAAAACAATTCAGGTAGCGTAGATGGCCCAGGGACAGACGGGGTGTGAGGGAATTGCCTTATTGGGTGATCTTACACCCGGCATACGAGACACGAGATGACGTGCGGTTTTAGTCGGTTCGAGTCCAACATGACCACCCCCGCTGGCCGGCGGTGGGGGGAAATAAGTGGCGATTTCCGCAGAAAAGAAAGGTACTGCTACCTAAGCTAGACGATAGACAAGACTTGGATATTGTATCTACATGTAAAGTGTAAATCCTTGTTGAAATAAACTTTTTTTTTTAACGGATTCTATCGCGATTTATTTGATATTATTTTTCCCTCCCCGTGACCATGGCTGCTGAAAAGCGACCGAAACGTCGGGTTCAATGTAAAATATAAAATAACATCAAATAAATCGCAATACAATCCGTTAAAACAAATACTTAGTTTTATTTCAATGTGTGACATTCGCGTAAACTTCCGATAATATCATGTAATCCTTGTTTCAATTTTGATCACTACTTGATGACGAAACTGTATCAGTGCACGCGGAACTGCAATCGGTCATTCAACTTAATTGCCAATAGTACTCTTTCGTACCTACATCTCTAACTTTCCGTACCCTGCCCATAAGTTTAAATATAAGTACTATCAGTGTGCAGTCCATTGATATGCAATCGTGTATTCGCTATCTACACGGCTACCAGATATCTGTTGTTACAAATATTACCGCGATAAATCTTACACGTGCAAAAGTAGCTGGCACTCGTTCCAATTAATAATCGAATTACTTACAAACAAGTTGAATTCCTGAGACGAGCTCAGCCGAATACAAGGGATTTTCGATTTTGTGTTTTTTTTTTTTTTGCGATTTTTTGCGTTTTTCTTTTATCTTACAATGGTTCACCCCAGCACGAATCTATTACCGAAAACTTCAACTCGATAGCTCATCTCCTTCATACCCAAAACCGTGGGAGAAAATTGGCAACGACGACGACGTCGACGACGACGACGTCGACGACAACTGCTTAGCAATAGGGCTTTTCTAAAGAAAATCCCTAAAAAACGATCTCTTAGTGTTCTTTTTAAAAACATGATTCAACAAAATCGGTTTGCCATTAGTAGAATGGTCGATTTGGCGTCCCACCCATGTTTGAATAAATATAATTCTATTTATTCTTTTGGGTTAAATATAACAAATAAGTGGGTTTCCTCTGGGGTAGGTAGAGACATCAGCCCCACTTCACGAGCTCCCTCTACTGTCATTAATCATCTCCACCATCATTACCTTTCATGCAAGCCCGCCGCCGGTGTCGTGAAGTAGACAGAAGCAAATAAAGGGCTGTTATCTCTACCTACCCCAGAGAAAAAGGCGTGAGTATATGTATGTGAATAAGTGACCAAATTTGGAGGAAAATCCATGGTCATCTCTAGGGCAAAAAAGAGGTCAGAAATCTATCAGACTAAGTCTATCAGATTAAGTATATCAGACTAAGTCTATCAGACTAAGTCTATCAGACTAAGTCTATCAGACTAAGTCTATCAGAATAAGTCTATCCGACTAAGTCTATCAGACTAAGTATATCAGACTAAGTCTATCAGACTAAGTCTATCAGACTACGTCTATCCGACTAAGTATATCAGACTAAGTCTATCCGACTAAGTATATAAGTCTACCAAACTATAACACACACAACTATAAGTCTATCAAATTACAACAAAGCAAGTTCATCATCATCTTAGCGGTGTCATTTTGTAAAAAGAATATTTTATATGTATTTTAGGAGAAGCCTGCACCTAAAGTCGCAGTGACATATGGTTCAGGCATGGCCTGCAGCTTCATAGAAGGATACCTGGTCCATGTCATCCCGCCAGATGGTGCCGAGATGAAAGGCCTCCAAGATAAGATCCGGGCATTCGAAAGCACCCACGGCGTTGTGTTCCCTGTGAAGAGGTTATTCGTCATCGTCACCAAGTCGATGCACTGTCCGCCGGATCTGAAGGAGTTCAATGATAAGAGTGACAGAGAAGATGTTAACAGGCTGGAAGCTTGTCTGGTGTGTATTCGCTTTTGACATCAATAAAGAATGCTGTAAGCATATTTGGCGGCCTCTGTGGCGTAACGGTAGTGCATGCGACTGCTACGACAGGGGGCGCGGGTTCGATTCCCGCTCACTGCAAATATTTATATGCATGAATATGTCTTCTTGCATTGGTCTAGGTATTTCTATGTATAATATGTGTGTGTATATACACATGAAAAGTATATAAATATGTTTATCCGCATTCGGGAAAATTATGCTTACTTTGGGGCCAGAAAGCGCTGCGTAGAATATCGTTTAATATTTATTTATATACCTACCTCGAAGCAAAAGTCTTGAACAAAAAGTCAAAAAGTTCCCGCAAATGCTATAACTGGCCAACCAAAAACTAAAAAATTAAATTAAGAATTTAGAAAACCCCGACATAGTTAAGAACGCTCCCGACTATTCACATTTCAAACAACAAAATCAAAATCGGTTTATTCGTTTGGGAGCTACGATGCCACAGGCAGATATACACACAGACACGTTAAACTTTTAACACCCCTTCGGTTTTGCGTCAGGCGTTAAAAATCCTGAGCGCTTTGAACCCGTGATTAGTTTAAATTATCTGTGATTGGTTGAATGGCGCGCCCCACCAAAGAGAGCCAAAATATCGTTCCACAGATCTAGAATACATTGTTAAGATTTTTGCCAATAATTATACCTCTGTGGCGTAGCGGTAGAGCGTTCGACTGCTATGTTACAGGTAGCGAGTTCGATTCTCGCTCACCAATACTATTATAAAATTGTACATTAGTTGTGTCTGTACGGAGATATGTAATCTTTATGTTATCTCTGAAACGGCTGGTCCGATTATGATGAAACTTCCACTGTCAGATGACTTGAAAGCGTCACTTAGGTTTCTTTTACACGTTTACAGACATTTAGACTTTATGAAAGCTCAGATGATTTACGTTCATAAAATGTCCACTCAACTTTAGTTCTAAAATACAGGCTGTTGTTAGAACTAGTTTCAAGTCGAGCATCTATACAAATAAATAAAATTGAAGTGTCTGTGTGTAACGTTGAAATAACGGCTTTCCAATGAAAGCAAATTAAAGTAGATATACACGACATTCACAACAGAAAACCAATTTTTTAAACTTTTGTCTGTCTGTCTGTTTTGACGCTGCTTTTACTGGCAATAAGCGTATACACGTAGATTTTATAGTCGTATTGAAACGAAATGTTACCTACGCGGGGTACATATTAAATGCCGTTTATACAACTAAGAGGTTTATTCGCTCACCACAAACTAGACAACTAAATAACTAGCACACACAGTACTCTTCAACAGTTCAGGTCGCTCAGCAGTTCACAGTAGTCCACAATCGTTGCTTAAGTCGCAGGTATAACTCTCTTGGTTCACTTCGGTAAGATGTGTTCGCTTTCGCTTCCGAAAATTAACTAACTGCGTGTCGATATCCGGGCGTCTTTTATAGCTCTTAATTAGGAGGGTAGAATGTTCCCGAATCATCTTGAGATAAAGCACGTTAGGTATCTAAGTAGAGCGGGGTGCTTGGTTGGGGACCTCCACGCGGTGCACCCTGGGCAACGGAAACAGCAGCGCCTCTCTTCTAGGGCGGGAGAGACGCTGCCGCCTACGGCCAACTCCGACCGAGGCGAGGACGGTCCTGTCGAGGGCTGTTCGGAAGCTTTCCACGTGTCCCTCTGATTAGCAGATGGCACAGTGGAGAGCAAGTAAGGGGGCCATCTCGAAACCGGAGATGCCCAGGGTAAGTCGGGGTGCGAGGGATATGCTCTATGGGTAACCTTACACCCCGGCGTCTTAAGACCCGAGACGGCGTGCGGTTTTAGTCGGTGCAAGCCCGACATAACCGCTGCCCGGCGGGGGAGGGGGGGTATCCGAAGGGATTTCCGCACGAAAAAAAAAATGGTATCTAAGTAGAGCATTCGAGAAAGGTACCTAGAGCAGTAGTAGGTACAGACGCGCCAACATTCAAGGTGAATAACCTTGTATTCAAGATTGTAGGTGAAGTAGTTATAGGTATGCGACTTTGTGTAAGCGATTGTAGATTATTCTGCATTAATCGGTAGAGTACTTCGATACTAGCAATGCGTTTTAATTTCCTGAAGATTCGATCAGTAGTTTTCGAGATATCGACGCTCGTTGTAACAGACAGACTGGTGGTAGAAATTTGATGACACAAATTTGTCACAAAATTCGGCCGGGTAGGTACCACCGTGCACGATTGTGAAAAACCCTCCATAGTAATTCAATTTCGGTTTGATTGCGTTCAGGGGTCAGCAAGTGCATAGCCGGGCAGGGGGATTGTGGTCGCAGCACTAGTGGGACCGGTGGTGTCACGCGGTGCTGCGACGACATTCCTCTTCTGTAGTGTTGGGTAGTACGCGTCCGATGTACTATTAGGTAACGTAACTTAGCACTGTACTAAAAGCAACGTTACTCAACCACAGTTCTTAATCGGACATTTAGTACTATTCGGACAGTCGGACGTCTATTGGTTAGTTTGTTATTTGGTAGTCCGATAGCGATACGAGAGGCGCGCGGCGAGTACGGGCGAGTAAATACGATAGAATGCGATAGCGATAGCCCCTTTAGTGAAGTGCCACATGTGAAGAATAACCACAGACTATAGAAAATCGTTTTTGTAATAAGATAATATTCTACAAAAAATATCTATTTAATTACCTTAATTTTTTTTTTTAATTTTAGATTAGGACTAAAATAAAAATTGTAAGGATGTAAGTATTAGGTATATCTTCACGCAATTATTCTATTGATACACTAAGGATGAGTGTAAAATAGATACATACCTACCAGATTTATAATTCGATACGAGAAATCACAAATAAAATTAATGAACTGAGTCTCTAAATTATTTCATTATCATTGTTTATAAATATTCTAAGGGAGTAACCTATTTATATTTTTTTACAAATTTACAATGTAAATTAAAAAAATAGTTGTATTTTAATTCTCAAACCTTTCCCTTTAAGTATCGGTTAAAGTTTTATGAAAAACATAATCGATAATCAGAGATATTATACTTATTTCTTGTTGATTATTAGCAGAATATATCATTTAAGTTGATTATACATGACACCCATTCTTTTTCGACCCACCTCGACCTGTCATGCTCATGAAAATCAAATTGGTATGCTTATGATTAGGTGTACTAAAGTACTAATAGTACTAATAAGGTGTACTAGTACACTGTACGAAAAGTACTAGTACGGATGATGACCGACAGATGTCCGATTAGGCACAAGACTACTCTTCTGATGAGGCCGTCAATCTGAGTGCCACCATTGTTAACATGGTACGTGTATGTAATGGTGACCCTCTTTCCTGAGACTTTACCTTCAGCTTACCATCAGGCGAGGTGAAGTCAAATTGACGTGTCCTAAATATAAAAAAAAATAAAAATAATTTGGGCACAGTTTCGATAACAGAACCGCCTGGAAGTATTTATTTGAGTAACTCAAATATTATTTTTTATTAAAATGACAAAATTGATGTCGTTTGAACAAGTCCTTTCAATTTCACGTAATACGCTTACTACGTTTTACTACGATTATTTTCATTCTGCATTTCCGCATTCGGTAAACAATGCGGACCAACCAATCAGAAACCAATCAGAGCCCATTCTCAGCGCCAGTGGCGACATGTCGCGACTCGAACCGCTGCCGGCTGCGTACGCGCCGACCTTCCCGCCCGGCGCAATTTTCAGTTGCGCGGTTCGCGCTCTATGTGATTGTCTGTGCGGTTTGTGCCGGTATCATTAACGATTAATTATTAGGGCCCGTCTGTTGAGGTCATCTAACAGGTAGTTCCTATCTAGTAATGCTATGTAGGTACAGTAATATCAGAGATATGCCTCTATTAGTAGGTACCTACGAGATCGTCCATCCGGCTTATTATGCATACGCAGTGCGTGCATATCTAAATAATGAATTTGGTGCACGATGGATACGCCGCAGTAGCCGCATGACTTGACCCTAGACTTTTATTTGTGATAAAACGATTTGCTTACACTCGTGATGAGTTATGCAGTGCGATAGTGTAGGTAAGTACGTCTTCGAATTCGTGAAAAGTGATAGAGACAGAACCACATTAAATACGCTAAAAGACAATAGCATAAAACCATAAAAAGTGCCCGTTGTTTATCGAAAGTGGAGAAACCGCTCGATTTCGGGCAGTTTGTTCAGAGAAGTGTAATGTAAACTAAAAAGGTACCTTTTATTTTTATTTTTTTTATTTTATCGTGCGGAAATCCCTTCGGATACCCCCCCGACGGCCAGCGGGGGCGGTTATGTCGGGCTTGCACCGACTAAAACCGCACGCCGTCTCGGGTCTTCAGACGCCGGGGTGTCAGGTTACCCATAGAGCATATCCCTCGCACCCCGGCTGACCCTGGGCCATCTCACCACTAAGAGCATCGTTCATCCTGTCTCCTCTGAAAGCAGAGGAGTACGGAGAGCGATGTGTTCCCGCCACGTTGGGTATTGGCCGACGATCAATGCCAACCCTATGAAGGGGTGAAGGGGAAGCCATTGACCGCCGCCCAGGGTGTACCGGCCGCTCCCATTCCGTTCCCCCCGTACTGCAGCGGGATCGGAATCGGAGCGACACTCGAGGAGGTTACCCAACACACACCCCACTAAAAAGGTACCTACCTATGTAAGTTGATTATTTCGTAAACAGCTCTAATTATTTTAAGTTGTCTGAAATCCGCTACTCGCAATCCGTTAACGTGTTTATTGAGCCAAGCGAGCCGAAGGCGAGCGAAGCGTCTTTGGTTTCAAAGTTGCATTTCAAACAAATGATACTCCTCCGAGACCGTTTGACCGATCTCGACCAAATTTGCCACGGTGATCAAGTAGACATTACTGAGTGTCGAATGTCCAGATCGGTCTTACCATCGAGGAATAATCACCGAAAAACCAAATCAATAGAAAAAGTCGACCGGTCACGTTGACCTATTGTTGGATAGGCAAATCTCGCTACGCTTAAGTTTGGGTTGATTGCGAAGCTGGTAACCGTCCTAGTTTTATTATCACTATATAGACCATAAAGTCATTTCTTGTTAAATGATATTCTAATAAATTATTTCTGACGGTCCTATGTCCTATGTCATAAAGTATGAGCGAATAGTGCAGTAAGTCGATAGCTGTTTCGCCGCGCCAGGCGGCGCACCTTGTCCTGCTCCCGCGCAGTTATGAACAAGGACGAACCTTCATTCATTAAAAATTGTCAAGAATTACCGAAGCGCTAATAATGTTTCTACTCGAACGAGTGGAAAAGATTATATAAAAGTCAATCTTTTTATTATAAATGGTATAGCAATTTGGACAGCTCAAATAGTACCATAGATTATTCCGAGTAACCCCCTTTCGGGTCTAAAACGACTATAAAGTCCGCGTGTATTATAAGGCGTAACATACTTTTATTTAAGAAAATGAATTAGGATTCCGCGCAAACAAATTAAAATCCAGATGTAAGTTTTCCAGAATAGAAATGTCGCATCGGTAGTGTAATGGCCGGGGCTCGAACCGCCGCTTGACTGCCGCTTATTGTTCCGCAGAGAAGCGAACCTGTGACTTGTGATACTTTGCAGTCCTTCGAGGAGGTGGTGAAGGACGTAGCGGGGGTGAAGAGCCGCAACTACAAGAACTCGGTGTACAAGATCCTGCGGCCCGGCCGCCCGCCCGTGTACGCGGCGGCCGAGTGCGCCACGCCGCTGCACACGCTCTACAAGGTGGTGAAGAACAGGCATCTCTACGAGGGTACGTGCTACTTAACCTGCAATAACTGCAATAACAGTACGCTTTTTTAACCTTTTACGCCAAAAAGGTACGCTTTTTTAACCTTTCACGCAAAAAGGTACGCATTTTTAACCTCCACCGTAAAAAGACGTTACTTACGTTTTTTTACCTCCCAACGCATAAAGACGGTACGCTTTTTTATACTCCAACGCGAAAAGACGGTACGCTTTTTTATACTCCAACGCGAAAAGACGGTACGCTTTTTTATACTCCAACGCGAAAAGACGGTACGCTTTTTTAGCCTTTTTAGCCTTCTACGCATACAGACGCTGACACAAAATGAAGGTACATTTTTTAACACCTTATGCAAACAGACGGTACTTTTCTGACCCCTACGCTAAAGTAATGTACCCGTTGTTAACCCTTCACGCTAAAGGACGGTAAGCTTTTTTAACCTTCAACGCAATAAAATAGCAAGTACGTTTTTTAAACTCACGATCCTTTTTAAACCTCTAGCGCAAAATGACTTTTATCTACACTCAAATTGAAAAATTCGAATTACGATTTCAAAGATGATTCACATACGCACTTTATAAACGCATATACATAAAATTAAAAATAAAACTTATTATAGTACCGCCAACTGTATCATAAAACTCATTATAGCACCGCTATCTTTTTTTATTCATTAAACCAGTCTAAGGTTTCAGGCTGAATAAAAAAAAGCCGCACGCATGCGCAGTTCGAACTGTGAAATAAATGGCGCACGCTAAATTTCTTCCTTGTAACCTACTACTTTGTTTAATTTCAATTTCTCCTATGAGTGAAGATAAAGTAGTGTATGAAACTGCATATAACTTAGGTATTAAAACACTCGAGTCAACCTATTATCGCATTCGGCTTCGCCTCAGGCGATAAACAGACTCTCGTGTTTTAATACCCCTTCTTATATGACAGTTGCATAAACTACTATTGTTAGTATGCTTTTTACCCTCAGTTATAAAAAGACAGTACGCTTTTACAACGTCTTGCCCGACGCAAAAAGAGAAGAGAATAAAACTCGAATAGATTTTTATGTGATGATTACCATCTTAGTGTTGTTACCCGTTGCACCAGAGGATGCCGGGCCCGGAATCCGCTTACTGGTTCAAATCCTCTTTAAAAATTAGGCTTCTGCGACTTTTGTGAGAGCGATTGCCGTCTGTTCTCCCAACCCCGAGCGGGAAGCCGGCGCCAGAGCTTCTTCCGTTAATCAGAAGGTGTACCGTCTTGTGTGAGGTTGGCTTGTCGTGCGTGTAGGGGACAAGACAAATGCCTTGTGATGGCAACATTCAACGGCCTCTGTGGCGTAGCGGTAGTGCATTCGACTGGTACGACAGGGGGCGTGGGTTCGATTCCCGCTCAGTGCAATTATTTGTGTGCATGAATATGTCTATTTGCATTGGTCTGGGTGTTTCTATGTATAATATGTATCTATTTACAAAAAAAAAGTATATAAGTATGTTTATCCACATTCTGGAACCCATAACACAAGCTAGTTAAACTATGCTTACTTTGGGTAAGCAACAAAGTCCCCCGCTGCGTCTGTTTGTGTGTTCGTGATAAACTCAAAACTACTGCACCTATTTTCATGCTGTTTTCGCCAATGGATAGAGTGGTTTTCGAGGAAGGTTTTAGTACATAATTTTTCAAGTTTTTGTATAGATTGGATAAAATATGATGATATTTGTTGGAGGTCTCTGAAAAATATGTGCGATCTGGGAGCTTTCATCGAAAACGCTACCTAAACGTATAAATACCTTACCGTATGGTGGAATTGTGTAACTTATATAGGTTGTGGACCCATGAGCAGCGGGAACGAGATCAGAATTCCACGCGGGTTAAGCCGCGGGCAACAGCTGGTATATAATAATTAACTAGCTGAACCGGTAAACTTCGTTCTGCCTTAGAATTTAAGTTACGTTGTTTACCTTATCAGCTGAATATATACCGTGAATATCTCCTTGAACCCATTAAAAACCCGAATCGGCGTGAGGTTTTGGTCGGTTCGAGTCTGACATACCCACTGACGGACGGTGGCGATTTCAGCAAAATAAAAAAATCCACAAGGCACAGCATATATAAATCTAAAAAATCAAAGATTGTGAAAATCGGTCCACCCGTTCTTGAGTTTAACGTGGTTATCACTAACACGACTCAAATATATATATTTTTTTTTTTTTTTATTTCACACACTCAAAAATTATTATGACAATTTTTTATAAAAACATAGTGATGGAAATACCCAAAGATATTAAGGGTTAAGTCATTGCATCCCAAAATAGAGCCATATGGCTCTGTGTTATGGGGTAAGCAGCGCCATTCCCTCCGTATTTATGTTACAATACCATTAACAACAAATAGTAGTTTATGCAACTGTCATATAAGAAGGGGTATTAAAACACGAGTCTGTTTATCGATAATAGGTTGACTCGAGTGTTTTAATACCTAAGTTATATGCAGTTTCATACACTACTTTATCTTCACTCATAGGAAAAATTTAAATTAAACAAAGTAGGTAGGTTACAAGGAAGTAATTTAGCATGCGCCATTTTTTTCACAGTTCGAACTGCGCATGCGTGCGCCTTTTTTTTCATATTCAGCCTAAAACCTTAGACTAGTTTAATGAATAAAAAAAGATAGCGGTGCTATAATGAGTTTTATGATACAGTTGGCGGTACTATAATAAGTTTTATTTTAAATTTTATGTATGTATATGCGTTTATAAAGTGCGTATGTATAGAATCGTCTTTGAATTCGTAATTCGAATTTTAGGTAGATTTCGATGAAATCGATCTACCTATTGGTTTCTTGACTACTGTCGAATTTAAAAAAAATTTCTTCATAGGAGGTCTAGTTAGGACCCCCTGAGTCCGAAATGACCACTGGTCAAAAAGTTTATAGATATATATATATGTATGTATGGTTCCACTTCCCAAAATTTGCGGCACTCTGACGGTCGCATTTTTGCCCCGATCGCTTTCAAACTGCGGTCAAAAATTGCTTGGGTGTAAACTTAGTTTAAGTTCGTGAACGGGTGGAATCCGGCCTAAGGGGACGGTAGGGCCTCACTTTTTGTGAAATCAGTTTTTCCTCAAAATTTCACGTTCCATGAAAGATATTCGAACCGTTCTAATTTTATCCCATAGTATACATGAATACCAACAACTTTTACTTATAAACCTATAAGATTAAAACTTTAACTAAAAGTGGAGGGGGGAAAAACGAAATTTTTTCGGGAAAAAAATCATAACTTCTAACCGGTGAGCATTCTTACTGTCGGAAACATTTTTAATCGATAGGCCATTTTTAAGTCTAAAATAAATGTCTGAAAAGTTTTTCGCTAAAAGTGACCGTTTTCGAGAAAAAAAAATTAAACATGTTAATAAAATAATATTAATTGCTTCACGAAATCTACCTGTGCGTTCCCCCTGCGGGAACGGATTTTTCGATTTGAGTGTAGATAAAAACAATTTCGACATTGTGGGGCATAGTATACAATAACTAGGATAACATAATTTCTCATACTTATGTTAACATAACATAACATAAACTCACGCCTATATCCCCGAAGAGGTAGGCAGAGGTGCTAGCACCCACATTTCGCCAGTTTATGTTTAGGTCCCAATGTAATAGGTGGCGAGCCTATTGCCATTAACCGGGCACTTATAAACCTGCGATAAATACACACATAACTTCGAAAAGCATCGAAAAGTCATTGGTGTGTGCCATGGTAATACCTGGGATCGAACCCGAGACCTCGTCTCAGCAGTCCTTTACCCATACCACTAGGCTACCGCGGAATACTTATGTTGATTATATTATTATTTTCTTCATTTTTCAATATGCATGTTTAGTTAAGCACTTTATTTCTATTATATTTGTTTTGTAAAATATGCAACCGCGGTAGCCTAGTGGGCAACCGCGGTAGCCTAGTGGTATGGGTAATGGACTGCTGAGACGAGGTCTCGGGTTCGATCCCAGGTTTTACCATGGCACACACCAATGACTTTTCGATGCTTTTCGAAGTTATGTGTGTATTTATCGCAGGTTTATCAGTGCCCGGTTAATGGCAATAGGCTCGCCACCTATTACATTGGGACCTAAACATAAACTGGCGAAATGTGGGTGCTAGCACCTCTGCCTACCATTTCGGAGATATAGGCGTGAGTTTATGTTATGTTATGTTATGTTTTATGTTGTTTTGTATTTGTATGATCAGCCGTTGGACAGTGTTGTTAATATTTGTTTAATGTAAATCGGACTAGGTACTGTAGCGTCCGGGGGTTGGACGCCACAATACCTCGTGTTGATGAAAAGATAAACACAAGAATAAATAATAAATAATGGAGAAACAGGGTGTGATGTTCCTCCAACACAAAGGGAGGATCCTCCGACCAGGCAAGGTGATCACGCCTGGCGGGCCGCGGCCCAACGGTTGTCGTTGGGATGTTGTATATATGCTATACCAGCGCGCGAACTTCACTTTCGCGATTCAGGATTGGTATTGATGTAGTAGTATCCAAGTAGTTCACCCTGTTGTCGCTAGATGGCGCTGGGTATATGTGGTATCGCCACATCACTCCCCTCCAAGACCGGAGGTTGATTGCGATGAGTCAGCTGTCTTAGCTCTCTTGTGGAGCGTGCCAGTGCCAGTCTTCTGTAGTTCCATTTCGTCGGAACTGGACGCCGCTGGTTCCATTGGTGGAACAGTCTTCCTCGCTAGTCCTCGTTAATTGGGACTAACTGCTGGTCCCGAAGATGCGGGGCTGAGTGCGGTGATGCGGTGCTGCGGTGAAATGCCCAGTGAATCGGGGCTCGAAGCGTCGAGGTGAGTCCTCGGTGAGCCCTCGGTGAGGCGAGGCGAATCCTCAGTGAGATGAGGTGAGTCCTCGGCAGTGAGACGGGGCGAATCCTCTTGAGTCGAGGTAAGTCCCCCGTATATGGGGCGAATGCTGCGTAGACGGGAGAGATGTGCTCTTCTTATGTGGACCGTATATGCCGTAGGCAATGATTGCTACGTTGACGGGAGAGATGTCCTCTTCTTATGTGGACCGTATGTGCAGTGTGCTGTGCCTTAGAGGCTGATGTGGCCGTAGGGTAACCAGGCTGCAGCGGTCGCTGCATGCTGTGGTATCCCAGTTGAGGCCGAAGCTGCTGGATGGCGAAGACTTAATTACCGCTCATGCGGAAGAAGTGAATAGGATGGTGGCGATAGGAATGCTGCTGATATGTTCAGCGAAGGTTACGTGATCAGATCACGTCGGGGTCACCACTGTGGAGAAACAGGGTGTGATGTTCCTCCAACACAAAGGGAGGATCCTCCGACCAGGCAAGGTGATCACGCCTGGCGGGCCGCGGCCCAACGGTTGTCGTTGGGATGTTGTATATATGCTATACCAGCGCGCGAACTTCACTTTCGCGATTCAGGATTGGTATTGATGTAGTAGTATCCAAGTAGTTCACCCTGTTGTCGCTAGATGGCGCTGGGTATATGTGGTATCGCCACAATATCGGCATTTATTTATACAACAAAGCTTCCTATATCGAGTTTAGGGAGGTTTTTACGCGAATATATTTATATTAAAACGAACTGTAGGGAATCGCGGATTCTGCTCAGGGATTGAGCCTACATTCAGTTCACTTTTATCTTCTCTTCGGACGGCGGGCGAGGGCGCAGCCCCCAAGTCGCCCGCTGTCAGCAGAAAGGTCCGCCAAGCAATTGGTTTTCTTCCCTATACATATTTGAATCAAACAAGTATTTATTTTTAAACTCTGACACATGATGGCCAGGTCAATGAACTGTAGTGATCGAACGAGGTTGGAGCACTACAGTACCCACAGGACTGGCTTGCCTAGTGTGGGGCCACTGGACACGAACTAATATGTAAAAATATGTTATGGAAATAAAGTAATATTTTTTTAAATTATTATAAAGGCGAATTAGGACATTATAAGATAAAACAGTTAGCATAATACAAAATATGTGAATGTGTGAGTGTTGTATGTGTGTCGTGAATATGGAGACGTGTGTGAGGGTGTGTGTGTGTATGGCTGTGTGGGAGGGAGTCAGAGTGTGAGTGTCTCAATGTAATGTGTATCTAGGTGTTCAGCATGCAAGTAAGAATGTAAATACACATAGGTATACCTGATTGGAGGGGGGGGGGTGCTTGGTTGGGGACTTCCACGCGGTGCACCCTGGGCAACGGAGACAGCAGCGCCTCTCTCCTAGGGCGGGAGAGACGCTGCCGCCTACGGCCAACTCCGACCGAGGCGAGGACGGCCCTGTTGAGGGCTGTTCGGAGGCTTTCCACGTGTCCCTCTGGTTGGCAGATGGCACAGTGGAGAGCAAGTAAGGGGGCCATCTCAAAACCGGAGATGGCCCGGGGTCAGTCAGGGTGCGAGGGATATGCTCTATGAGTAACCTTACACCCCGTCGTCTTAAGACCCGAGACGGCGTGCGGTTTTAATCGGTTCAAGCCCGACATAACCACCCCTGCTGACCGACGGGGGGGGGGGGTATCCGAAGGGATTTCCGCACGAAAAAAAAAAAGGTATACCGGATTGGCTACTATACAATATTCCATTAGATAATACCGTTAATAGTTCTTCCGTATCACTTTAAGATTTGGCGAGTATCCACCCAGTAACTGTGGACTTACTTATAGATCAATCTTAGGTCGGCAGTGAAACGGTTAATACACGTACAAACCTTCTCTCAACGGAAAAATCAAAATATCCTTTGAAAACTTACCTTTAAGTGATAAAAAACAGTACATATTACCATTAACACTGTAGTGAAGTAAATCATATATCAAAATCAACAAAAAGTGATGAATAGTGGCCTATAACGAATAAAACTTTAAAATCTACCTGATCAGCTGGTGAGTGAATGACTATTCGTTTTTGAGAACAATATACGCAAAACGCACGGTTAATTAGTGAACATAAGAGCGCTTACTGCGTGCGCGCTGCTGTGCGTGCCCATACGGTACCTTGACGGCGAGCCATCGGTGATTAGTTAACCGTAGACGGCGCTGTCTTTTCTACCTACGATTTGCCTCTGTGAGGAATTAATATTGACCAAAGAGATTTTATTAGCAAAACTAAACACCTGGAATTATTTATAACTCCTTAAACTTTATTACTGAACATAGCTTATTCCAAGATGAAATGCTATGGTTGTCTTAAAAATACAAAAGACACTTGTATTAAATGTACTGTGGATACCTGTGCAAAAAGCTTCTGTTCACAATGCGTTAAAATACCTACGCTGCCAAGTGACAAGATAAAACTATGGAAATGTCCGGACTGCTGTGCCGCGCAAAAAAAAGGAGGAGACAATAGTTTAACGCCGATACGTTCTACAGACTCGAATGTTAGGTACCACAAGGAAGAAGGCAGACATGCAGACTGAGGCTTGTGTAAACTTTGAAGTAAAAGAATTGATAGAGGAAGTGCGTCACTTAACACAGGAAGTTTCTTCTCTTAAAAAGCAACTTGAAGACGCCACGGACTCGCTGGTTAATTGTCAGACAAAACTTACCGAACTGGTGTCAGCAGTAGACTCGAACAGCAATAGAATTAACTGCCTAGAAAACCGTGATAAAGACTTAAAGCTGCTAGAAGCTACAGTAGTTGAACTGAAGCAGGAATTGAATGGGCAAGCCCAACTACGCCTACGCAATGAGCTGGAATTGGCTGGCGTACCCGAGCAAGCCAATGAAAATCTATACCACATTGCACTGTTAGCTGCCCGCAAGGTTGGTGTCGAACTAAATGACTCGGATATCGACTGGGTAGCCCGTGCTGGCCCACGCGTCAAGTCTGCGCTAAACGCTGAACAAAATACCAGATTTTCAAGACCAGTAGTGATGCGTCTGTTGCGTCGTACCAAACGAGATCAGGTATTAACGGCTGCAATATCTAGGAAAAATATAACAACAACAGACCTTGACATCTCTGGTACACCGCAAAGATTATACTACAATGAGCGTTTAACAAAAGCAAATCGATTGCTTTTTCGAGCGGCAAGAACCAAATCCAAAGAAATGGACTACACCTTCTGCTGGTGTACACAGGGTAATATCTATGTCAGGCAACGTGAAGGTAAGCCAGCCCTACCAATACGCACACACGAAGATCTTTTTCGGGTTTTTAATACTCCTGCTGGAAATTAAATCAAGACACATTGAACATGTTTTTTCTACTACCAATGTATTTATATTTTATATAATAAGTAACTGTATTGTCACTATCATTAGTATTTTAATTGTCAATCCTATACATTTATGCTTATTAGTAAAACTCAAACAAACACATTCTTACTTATCTAAACCAACATACACAACTTATAAGAAATACTTTATACTATCAATCTATTACAATAACCTAGAAATTTATGCATCAATAACATTGTTATATTTTTATACACAAGGTACAACTGTGATTCTCTCTAGAATAGCTAGCAAACTACTACATACAATAATAGCTTTATTTAAAGGCAGCGGCACTAAGTGCTTGACTAGGTATTTCACATCCATATCGTATGGCATTAGCAATTACTATATTTACACTGTATTATGTCACACTTGTTTGGAATTTTCTATATTACCCATACAGTGATTGATGACACTAACACTGAAGAGTTAGACTCATTACGAATAACTTGTCATACCATAGAAGCGCCTGAGCACTGTCGTACCGCAATCTCGTCAAATTACAACTTTAAAGTGTTAACATTCAATATCAGAAGCATTGATAAAAATTATGATAATTTTGTTGTAACTCTCAAAAGATGTAAAATTACTTTCGATGTTATAATTTTGACTGAATGTTGGCTAGATGACACATCAATTATACCCCAAATGCCATTATACACATCGTATAATACAAAAAAAGTTATCAACCAAAATACTGGTGTTGTAGTTTATGCTCACGATAGGTGGAGTGCGCGCGTCTCCGAGCCAAATGTTAGTGATGCAAACTTATTACAGCTAGATCTTGACAACCGTATTACAATTTATGCCATATATCGACCACCATCTGGTTGTAAAAAGAAGTTCCTCCGATCCCTTCACTGTCTTCTCGATTCAACATCACAGGAAAAAAATACACAAATTCTAACAGGCGACATAAACATAGATTTACTGTCATCGGAATGTGATCCGGACCTTGTAGAATATTTATGCCTAACCGCAGAACAGGGACTGTTTCCTGCAATCACACACCCAACAAGAGGGGTGGCATGTCATGACCACATTTTTATTAATAAACTCAGAAATGTAATTGGTGTAGTCTGCCAAACTGACCTAACAGATCATGATATCGCCATACTAGGTCTTACCGTTAAACAAAACGCTGGGCAACGTTTGGATCGGGTTGTTACGAAACGAGACGCTGAGGCTATCCGACATAAACTCCTAAATGCTGACTGGTTGCTACAGTTGCATAGTGAGGATGTGAACGAGGACGTAGGCAATTTCTGTAACCACATAGCCAAAGTAGTCGATAAACATACTAACAGGTTGCGGGTCTGTCATTCAGAATTTAATATCAAACCGTGGATCACACCCGGTCTTATTCGTTGCATGACACACAGAGATCGATTACACTTAAAATATAGAAAAGCTCCAAACGACCCCCTCACACGCTTAATATACACTCGGTACAGGAACTTTTGCAACAATCTCTTGCGCAAATTAAAAACTGATTATAACACCAGACTGCTTGCGAGTAATGCAAAGGACCCTAAGCAAATGTGGCGGTGTATAAAAACTGTCTGTAACCTAACAGAAACTAATAAGGAACCCAGGGAGCTGCTAACTATAAACAACAGTTTATGCCCGATTCAATCCTTAAATGTCTGCAATACTCACTTTTCAACGGTGGGGCAGGACCTGGCTAATGAGATCCTAATTAGTCTTCAACTGAGTCAAGAAGCACTCGCAACTAAGGTTAGGAGAAGTGGTTTGCCTGACTCATTCTTTCTACAACCAACTGACTTAATAGAAGTGGAGTCCCTGATCCCATCTTTGCGGAACAACAAAGCACCGGGCATTGATGGAATGACTAATGACCTGTTAAAAGAAATAAGAAACGTAATCATTCCTCCACTGACTGATGTCTTCAATTTGAGCCTTGAATCTGGCGTGTTCCCTGAAGCCTGGAAAACTGCGTCTGTCACTCCTATTTATAAACACGGTCCTAGAGACAGCCCGAACAGCTTCCGTCCCATTTCTTTACTGTCTGTATTCTCTAAACTATTGGAAAAGATAGTTAACAACAGATTAGTCAAATATACAGAAAGTCATAACCTGATATCACATAGGCAGTATGGATTTAGAAGAGGGAAATCGACTGAAGAAGCTGTAACACTTTTAACATCAACTGTGTCATCCCATCTTGACTTGAATCAGTTCAGCATAGGAGCTTTTCTGGACTTAGCGAAAGCTTTTGACACCGTTTCAATACCAATCTTGCTGAAAAAACTGGACTTTCAATTCGGAATACGCGGCATAGCTTTGAATTGGTTTGAAAGCTATTTGACTGATAGAAGACAGTGCGTCCGAGTGGGCAATGACAAAAGTGAACTGCAGACGGTTAATTTTGGTGTACCGCAGGGAAGTGTGCTCGGCCCAACGCTCTTCATAATGTACATGAATGACATTCACGCATGTGTTAAAGCAGACATAATATGCTACACCGATGATACAGTCGTTGTCTTTCATGGATCGACTTGGGAAAAAGCGTTTCGGGAAGCTGAAACAGGTATGACTGAAATACAACAATGGCTAAGACACAATCTGCTGACATTAAATGGCAACAAAACAAAGTACATCTGCTTTCACAAAACCGCTGCATCAGTCCCACCCACGTCCCTTAATATTAAGCTACACAACTGCAAGACACTGAACAGTTGCAAGTGTGGAATAGCTCATAGGGTAAACAGGATTAAGTATCTAGGCGTAATAATAAATGAAAACCTTAAATTCAAAGAACATATCAACGTAATGTCTGGTCGTGTCCGTAAAACGGCGAATATAATGAAGTTGCTTCGGACATCAGCATCTGCAGACACTTTAAAGATAGTATATCACGCCTTGTCACAGTCATTGATTACGTACTGCATACGTGTCTGGGGTGGTTCTGGCAAATCGATCTTGATACAGTTAGAAAGAGCTCAGCGATCGGTACTAAAAACTATGTACAAAAAACCATTTAGATATCCTACTACGCTGCTGTACAACGAAAGTAAGGTTCTCAACGTGCGACAGCTGTTTATTTTGAAATCGTTCCTCATAGTACACCGGGCTGCCATCAATTCCGTAGATTATGACAATCTACTCAGACGTAGAGTATACAGACTTCCCTTGCCGAAAACTATTACAACATTTGCTAGACGCTTTGCCCCGTATATCGACCATCACATCTACAATCAAGTTGCAAGACACTGCAACATTAAAAAGTGCTCGGTGAGACAAGCAAAAAAAGAGGTAACAAAATGGCTTACCACAATGACATATGAAGCCACTGAAATACTCTTACCAAATTAATTTGTTTTGACTTGCATTAAAACATATTCTTTAATATTATATATATATATATATATATATATATATATATATATATATATATATATGGATATACGTATATTTACAAAAACACAACACACAAACACACACCCATGCACACACACACACATGTGCACACAGATACACATGCTCGCATACACACACGCATGTAAATTTACAGGATAATTTTATTTTTATTTTTCTTTATTTGTGAAAACAAACAGTTACATAATAAACAGTTACGTAATATATATAAGAGTAATAATGTCGACCAAGCAAATGTAACTTGTGTAATCGTAAGAGGTACCCACAGGACAGGCTTGCCTAGTGTGGGGCCAACGGACACTTTGTTAAAAACTGTACTCTTATAGGCAATAAATATTTTTACATTTTCATTTTCATTTAATGTTTCAGAAATGGCCGATGTGAACGTTGACGATATTGTGTCAGACTTCGTGACCACACTGCGTAAGGTGCTGGCCAAGAGTCCGGACCTCAAGAACAAGTGCGAACTGGTCTTCTTTGATGGTACGCATTTATTATTTACTAGTTTCGCTTCACATTGGAACCTATTCCAGGGATAAAAGCCTATGTGTTATTCCATACTATAATCTATAAAAAAAGCCCAGTGGCGTACGTAATGGACTGCCGAGACGAGGTCTCGAGTTCGATCCCCAGTCGCCCCGGGCACACACCTCTGACTTTTCGTAGTTATGTGTGTATTAAAAATGTTAATTATCGCTCTCTTAGTAATGTGCTCTCTTAGTAATGTGTGTGTGGTAGATGGCTATAGACTCGCCCCCTATTACATTGGGACCTAAACATAACTGGCGGATTGTGGGTGTGTAATACACCTCTGCCTACCCCTTCGGGTGATACAGGTGTGAAGTTATGTTATGTTAATCTATCCCTGTACCAATATTCAGCCAGATCCGTTCTGCCGTTTTAGTATGCAAGAGTAACAAACATTCATAAATCCATGCATCCTTATAAACTTTCGCATATTTTTTATATTTAGGACACGTCAATTTGACTTCACCACGCCTGATGGTAAGCTGAAGGTAAAGTCTCAGGAAAGAGGGTCACCATTACATACACGTACCATGTTAACAATGGTGGCACTCAGCTTGACGGCCTCATCAGAAGAGGATTGTCGTCGCAGCACCGCGTGACACCCACCGGTCCCACTAGTGCTGCGACCACAATCCCCCTGCCCGGCTATGAAATTTGCTGACCCTTGAACGCAATCAAACCGAAATTAGATTACTATGGAGGGTTTTTCGCAATCGTGCACGGTGGTACCCACCCGGCCGAATTTTGTGACAAATTTGTGTCATCAAATTTCTACCACCAAATTTTCAAATATTAGTAGGATGGCAAAAATGAGTACACAAGTTGTTTAGAACAAATATTGTATCACGGTTCGTGGGTGAGACGGGAATGAATTTAGAACAGGATGCAGAATCATAATAAGTGAATTTTGACACCTATTTGCCCCCTTATTCGAATTGACCAACCGTACCGTATCCATGCGCGTTCGTAGTAGCCGACACATTTACGTGGGTTTAGTTTTACGCCAGTTCTGTCGTGTATGCCTTACCAATTGATACCCTTTTTTTTTATAATACCCCCCAGGGCGGGGGCGGTTATGTCGGGCTTGAACCAACTAAAACCGCAAGCCCGTCTCGGGTCTTCAGACGCCGGGGTGTAAGGTTGCCCATAAATCATATCCCTGGTACTGGTACCCCGACTGACCCTGGGCCATATCCGGTTTCTAGATGAAACGGATTTGGGAACCACGATGTCCCCGTCTTGCCCCGGTTTGGGGTAGTGGCACTAGTCGCCCCGCCGTCCCGGCCTGCTTCTGCTGGGGTGACAGGCGGCTCCACCTGCCACCCCCAGGCCTGCGCTCATGGAGGACGGAGGTCGTTAAGCGACCATACCAATTGATACCCAACGACTTCTCATTACAACTGTGATTACAACTCGCTGTCAAACAGACAAATACCACTGTAAAGACATTATAATGTCATCTGTATGACAGCTACAATAAACTATTTTAATTAAAAAAACAACCGACTTCAAAAACCAAAAAGCCTAGAAAATTACAGATTTAATTCTGAAGAAAAAAACACGTAAGACTTTTCTATTGAAGTCGGTGCCAAGCCAAGTAGGAATTAGGCAAATAAGGTCCACTTCCGCCACATCATGAGGCTCCCCGTGCAAGCGATAAAAATGTGTAAGCTTGAGTGAGGTCTCCACGTCTGCAGCAAATATGCGTGCGGGTATAATATGTGTTAATACGACCCTATTGAACTTTGCAACATTGTGGTTCGGACTTGGCACCAACTTCAACAGAAAAGTATTACGTGCCTTTTTATCTTTAGAATTAAATCTGTAATTCAGTTATTTTACACTTTTCAGTGCCATTTTGGTAATTGAAGTCGGTTGATTCTATTCTATTAAAATAGTTTGTTTCTCCCTTTTTAGTGAATATAATTCAACATCTTACAATACGCGCCACATAACTTTGCGTCTATGAACTTCGCGCGGAAGGCGCAGCAATGATGCATTTATAGGTGTCACAGGGGTAACTACTGCGCAGGTGAAGTGGGCGGGCGGCACGTGGCCGGCCGACGCGTTGCACCTGCATGTTTAGTCGTGCATCCCGCTCTGACGCGTTCGTTAATTTCGCCGCTTTCACTCTTACGTACTGTCGTGAACATAATTATTGTTAAAAGTTTTCGTTAATATTGTTGTTTTGTTTGTTATTTGTTATGTTTGTTATTCGTTTTGTTTGTTATTGCTTTGTTTGTTTGCCACATTAAAGTCATTATAATCTATATAGATAAAAGGAAAATTGTTTTATGTACGCCTCTAAGATAGATTATAACTATCTTCTGGGAAGGTAGAGCTGAATAATACCCGATGTATTGCAGCACTATCTAGGTATATAGTTCTATTCAAAACATATATATTATGTAGGTACTGGAAATTACTTCAGGTAAATTATTTATTTGTATGCTACCTTAATAGATTAAATATTAAACATAATTCAATTACATTAGAATGACTACGGAACTGAGGAGGTATATTGTATAGTACCTAATCGTTAATCAATATTTCACGAAAACAGTATCGTATAAGATAGTTATGTTTTTATATTTAGTACTTTTGTTCGCGACGGTACCTGCGCAACCATGAATATTTAGCTAACTTCATAGGCGCAAAGTTGTGTGGCGCGTATTGTAAGTTTATTCCCGGTTGCATCCCCGGCTGTCACCTCAGCGTCCACGGATCACTTATTCCTTCAACTCCTTTTAAATGGGGTTTTTTTTTAAAGAGAATATTAGTAACCGAAATTACTAATATTCCCACCTAACCCCTCTAGCTAAGCTTAACTGCTTGTGTTAGGTGTGGGTTCACGTTAGTAGTGTAATGACCAGGATTCTAACCCGGGATCTCTCGGGGAATTCGGCTTTTATGGGAATTACTGCTGCATGACCTTCAAACTCCGAGAGGAAAACCTGCACCAGAACCTCGTCCGTCAACCAGTAGGTGTATCAACTTGCAGGTGAGGCTGACTCTCCAGTTTACTGAATGATGTAGACGGTGCCCCGCATCGCAGTGCTCCTATTTCTTCGTGCTTTGTCACAAGTGACCTAACACGAAGCGCATACACTTCTAACCAAATCTTTCCGTGTCGGGATGTGCTGTTTTGGTAACTCCACTCCACTCTCCACACTACTTTCCACACCCCACTCCTTTCCACACCCCACTCCTTTCCACACCCCACTCCTTTCCACACCCCACTCCTTTCCACACCCCACTCCTTTCTACTCCATTCTCCAGTCCACTCACCACTCCACCCCACTTCGCTCCGCTCTGCCCTACTCCGCTCCAATCCGCTTCCCCTCGCTTCACTCCACTCCACGTCACTCCACTCTCCACTCACCACTACCTCACTGATGTGTCGAATGTTCGAATGTAACGTTTCATAAAAATAAAACAGGGCACTCCGGGAGTGCCGACAGAAGTGAAAACTTGACACCCAGACTTAGTATATTACAAATGTATATTGGGTGTTTCTATGTATGTTTATCGGCATTCTAGAACCAATAACACAAGCTAGTTAAGCTATGCTTACTTTGGGTCTAAATACCGCCTTGTAGAATGCCCTAGAATATTTATTTATATCGCTTTTTTTTCGCAGATACCGACGAGAGTTTGAATCTGGCCGATGTGTTGCTCGACTCGATTAGAGACTTGGAGCCTAAGTTTGAGGAGTTCATTAGTCGCAAGCAGTAACTACACACCTTTACTGTAAGGGTGAGCGCAGATTAGAGACCAGACAGTCTTAAGACTTGTCGCCGTGCAGATCTTGTAGGTATTAGACAGCTTTGTTGAAGTGAAAACTTCTTTAGGCGCTTTGAGCACTTTTTGGTTGACTAAAAATCATGAAACTCACAGAATCATCACCGTCACGTCACGTCATGCTTTCTGTTTCCGATGGATGGATGGATGGAGTCAGGGAGAGAGGGGATGGATGATGACAATTCAAAAATACCCACGTAATTGTTCAAGTTTTCACTTCGGTCGGCACTCCCGGAGTGCCAATGTTTTTTTTTATGAAACAGTTTTGTTCGAAGGGTCCACAGCCTCATATGTTTCTGTCTTGTCTCTAATGAGCGCATTAGTCATAATTTGCCTTAAAGTATTAATGCGACGATATAAAAACTACGGAGTGCCATTAAAATGTATGAATAACTTTATCACTACGTTTCCTAGTAGATGTCAATGTCAAAAATGATTGACAAATTAGCTACCAGGTGGCGCGATGTTTACTCGCTCACAGGCTATTTTGTTGGTTTTTTCGATTTAATTATAGAAATAGTAAAGGTAGCGAGTTATGTAAAAATTTCTCTGAGTTGTAGGCTTATTTTTCTGCATTGAGTTATTTTCACATAAGGTGACTTACTTTTGTCGTCAAGTATCCAATATACTCGGGATTAGGAAAGTTTGGGGTTCAACAACCCCTTTGTTTGCTTAGGCCGTCTGTTGCCTGATGCGCGCACACGCATACGGCCGTCCGCACCTGGTGCAAATCGTACGTATTTTTCGACTATTTATACTGTAGATTGATGGCACTTTATTAGAACTACACTTATTGATGACACTTAATTGCTACAAATATTGAAATAATACTTGTACTTTTCCACTATATATTTAATAACTAACACTATATATTAATGACACCTGACCGGTTTCGCCTCACGGCATTCTTAAAGGCATTTTATTCGACAGTTATATATGATATTAACAAATTATGTCAATCAGTAGGCACCTATGTATTTTTTGCGCGACTTTTATGAAAATTAATCCCACGGAATTAGCTACATATTATTTACACGAAACAGGCGCCCGCATGCGTGCAGACGCACGAGGCAGCGGACGCCCTAAACCTCGGCAAACTGAAACTGGCTACCCCCGTGGACTTGAGTGTCTGTATCGAGCATTTCATAAAGTGCAAGCATTTATTATAGAATAATCATGTTGATCATGTTATACAAAAAAAACTAAGTAAAATAATTCATTAAAAGTAAAAAAAGTAATTGCGCTTTTTTGAATATGCATTTCATTAATTGTTTCAGCATTTGTAGTTCATAATTCTATTTAGATTTGGATAGAATACCATTGGTATCTTACGTAAATATATATGTTCAGTGCATGACTTTTCATTTGGCATTTCAGGAAGAAGGGTTAGACTCCGGCCAAAATCGGTTTGTTTCGGTTTGTACAGCGTTCTCACTGTCATTCATTGATATGACAGTTTGAAAACTTCATAGAGTAGTTAAAACCGTCTGGTTTTTTAACATATTAAAAATATACTTTCGGTTTTAAATGCTATTAGGTAGATAGTGAAAAGGCTCTACAAAACCAAAGCGAACTGTGTACTGCAAATCAAGTTTACTTTCCTTTTTTCACACTAATAAATAGTACAAAAAAACATATTTTGACATACCGTCAGTAGCTAAGGCTTTAAATCAAAAGGTGACTAATTTAGAACTTTAAGTTGTTTACTTTTTACATAAATAGTTGATTATCGGGATATAAAATCAAGATGAATTACTTAATTTTTTTTCAATTAGATTTTGAGCGTCAGTAGCTCAGTGGTTAAGGAGTCGGACTTAAGATCGAGAGTTCCTCGTCCCTTCATCCCTCCCTCCCTCCCACCTTATTGGTTGTAATTATCGACAGAGAACGATTTTAAAAGTAAATATCAGTTAGTAGTCAATCGCTTTGTCAATTATGTTAAACATCTTTACAGCATTATGGCTCTTGAGCGATACCTACGAGACATTTCTTTTTGATATTATATGCCGCAGTTATAACAGTTAAAGACGCTTTGAACATAGAGAATTTATTTACGTCAAAATCGATATTTTAACCTCATATTTTTAATTGGTTGTTTAACAAGTAGTCTATTAATGTTTAAAAAAGTTATTTGTTGACATATTTTTGTCGCTAAACGATAAATACGTCTATGGTTGTATATTGATAATACATAATATATTAATTATTAAGTATTTTTGACAACAATAATAATGTAGGTATAGAAATCAACAAATCATTAACAATTATTTTTTTATATTATGTTCACTTTTATTCAATCTAGATTTAATCATAGATTGAACATTTTTGTTATTTTTATCACCGCTATTTCCGCAAGTCATATCGCATTATCTGCTTTTAATTTGGCACATCGGAAAGAAGAGTTATAGTTCGGCTAACATCGGCTTGCCTCGGTTTTGTAGAGCGCTCTCTATGTCGCACATCAAACTGACAATTTGATACCTACATAGAGAAGTTAAAACCGTTGTGTTCATAAAATATTTAAACTATAAATTCGATTTTAACCATTGTAAAAAGATATTGATCTTCAGACAGGTGATGTTCGACAGAGAGAACGTTCTACAAAACCGAAGCAGGCCGATCTCAGCCGAACACTCACCCATTTTTTCCTACGTACTAAATGCCAAGACGGGTACTATAATTATAATAAGCCAAATGATTTACACTCAATTTACATTGCCGCGGAATGGAATGGAAGCGATTTTTTGCACATAGCATAATATAATAATTCCGGGAAATTCTCGATAATTCGCCTAATTGCTGGCGGTGCCGTTTGTGGAATAAGATTAGGTCATAGAGCAATTGACATTAAGTTCATTATGGTATGTAAAATTTCGTTGCAAAAACTCGCTTCCATTCCATCCCGCGGTGATTTTGTCTTAACAACTCACTTTGTAAAACTATTTTGACTGTGGTAAGTTAATTTAAGTGTAACTTACATTAACTCGATTAATTTTAAATAAGCTTATGAAGCTGTTAGGGTATGTTTCCGGAGCTCGCTTTTAGAGCCTGGACTCCTGGCTAAGGCCGATGCTGTTTGCGATTGGATTGCGCTAATGGCTCACAACTCACTTTGTAAAACTATTTTGACTGTGGTACAAAGCCTAAGTCATTTAATTATAAGTGTAACATAAATTAACTCGATTATTTTTAAATAAGCTTATGAAGCTGTTCAGGGTACTGTTTCCGGAGCTCGCTTTTAGAGTCTTGACAGCTGGCTAAAGCGGTTGCTGATTGCGCTAATGGCTCCTAAAGCGTGCTCTACGAACCTACCCTTATAGGATCACCAGCAATCTGAATATGGCGGGGAAGACCTGTGTCTATCGAGTCTTTTTGACCAATAAAATGAGCCGTTTTTACCGAAACGAACCAAACGACTTTGGATCAAAAAGACTCAAGACTTTGGTCGATGAGACGACAGTCTACCCCGCCATCCTGAGGTTGCAGTGGGGTAAATTAGTAATAAAAAGCTTACCTCTTAAGTATAAACGTTCTTTAGAGAGGCCTAAAAGAAAAAGAGGCGCAACTTAAAATACAACAAAAAAAATGAGACTCGAGTCTATATTATAAGTTAATTATAACAAAACGTAATATTCCTGAATATTAATTAATGTTCATAAAAAATATCTGCTATCAGTCATTTTAAAATGTGCAAAAAGCCAAAGATGCGTAACATTGAACGTTTATACACACACACATTCATTTTTCAACGTACAAAGTAAATCCAGCTAAGATCGGCTTGCTTTGGTTTACTTATGGTACTGTTACAACTTAATTTCTTTATAGAGTAGTTAAAACTGTTTGTATCAAAATTATACGAAGCTGTAGTTTTAATATTTATATGAACACAAACGGGTTTAACTACTCTATAAAGATGTCAAATTGTAAAAAACCTACCTTCTGTTGGTATCTTAGTGCTTGCGGTCAGATGCTTACGGCCGTACTATAGTGTAGGGTGAAAACTTCCAACACAGAGTTTATAAGCAAAGACTGATGAGTAGTTATTCAACTTAGTTGGAAAACATACACAACGCTTTATCTAATATAATATTCTGATATTACTGCCTAATATTATATTTAGTATATTCAGAAGTGACTGTATTATTTGCATTTTGTATGTTGTGGTAGTTGTGTTGATTTTGTGATTATACTTTTGTAATTTTATAAGAAGAATGTTGAAAGTGCTTAAAGTACATTTAAAATAAAACAGTATGATGTAAAAGTGGTGGTTTTTTTTAAATATATAAGGCACTGTCATCTATGCTGTGGTTTTCCCAAGCGACTACAATATGGGATTCTTCAAGAAGGGCATTAGAAGGTTTCTACAGGGTCCGCAGCGCGAGTGTGACGCCCGTAGTGTTGCACACGTCCATAGGTCACGGTAACTGCTTCCCATCAGGTGGGCGTGAGCTTGTCTGCCACCTGAGTGGCATAAAAAAGGTATTACATAAAAAATTGTAAATTAATTGTGTCTGTACATTGGAGATATTTAAAACAAAATACTTGGGTAATGTTAAATGATCGATTATGAACACAAAAATATTATTTTTAGAATTCTTGTTTGTTTGTTCGCGATTGACGCAAAAACTACTGAACTGATGTTGATGCTACTCTTCCTATTGGAAAGCTCTTGGTCAGACTTACAATCTTGCATATGCTTGATTCCAATTGGTTAAGTAGAACCGGAGATATGACCAAAAATCGATAATCAACGTCCGCGCGGGCGGAGCCACGGGATTCACCCATTTTTTTTTTTTACGTGCGGAAATCCCTTTGGATACCCCCCCGCCGGCCAACGGGGGTGGTTATGTCGTGTATCGACTAAAACCGCACGGTGTCCTCCCCAAGTGTCTTGCCGGGCACCCCGGGTAAGCCCTCGAAAGGATAACCCCAGGGTTACCGGCGGACTTTGGCCGCCACCGCGGCCTCGCCTGGTGGGGTCGGGTTTTATCCCGCTTCGGTGAGTTGGCAGGCGTGTGTAGGACTCACACAACACGCCTCCGCCACGGCCTGCTTTTGTAAGGACGGCGAGTCGGCAAAATGCCGTCCTCAGGCCCCGATCATGGAGGTCGGTAGTCCCGGGCGTAGACGAGTCTGCGGCGTCCACGCCGCAGACTGCGGAACTCGAGGGGCAGGGTTTTCTCCCGCTCCCTCTCCGCCGTCTCTTTCGCGCGCATTACCTGCTCGCAAAAACAGGGGGCGGCGTGCCACTTGCGAACGTCCACGCCCAGGACCGCAACGAGATCCCGGCGTTGACTCGCCCACGCGGGCGGAGCCACGGGCTTCACCTAGTATAGTTATATAATTAAAGGTAGAGGTTTCAAAAATGAAAGTTTATATTATGCTTTATGAACGCTTACATAAATAATAAATTACTTCATCATCTTACCGTGAAGTCCTGGTCGCATCCGGGGCTTCCACTCCGGAGCCCTGGTCAGCTTCACTCCCTTTGGTTTAGCTTATAGCCCTATGGCTTTTATGGAAACTACAGCCGTCTGACGTCACACCCCCGAGAGATGCGCCTGCGCCGGAGTCTCGTCCGTCGATCAGCAGCAGCACCGCCGGCTTGCAGGCGAGGTTGACCTGTGCCTAAAGGGCTTACTGGGTCCCCATACATCACAAATGAAATTGCCTATTACGTAGATAATAATATTAGGTCGTTACATATGAAATTGCCGTTTTTCTTGAAGAAATTGGAGGAAACACAATTCTCAGTACCAACATTTTAGCATTTTTTTTTAGGAATGACAAATCCAAATTTTAATGATTTTTTGACGTGACAACGTCTTATAATTCGATGGAGCCGGCTGCACGCACGAAAAAACATGACGTAAGCGGCGTTACCTCGCTCTGAGGCATGCAATCGAGCGTCATTGTGACGCGTAGCGACAGGGCTAATGCAACCATTCCATCAGTATTTTCTTATGACGTTGTCACGTTCAACTATCCTCAGTAAACGGACTGTACAGACAACTGATTTTTTCTATATGAATGAGACAACATTAAGCTAACAAAAAGCAACTTTTATAACATTATATCGTGCAAGCCCGACATAACCGCCCCCGCTGGCCGGCGGGGGGGTATCCGAAGGGATTTCCGCAAGATAAAAAAAAAAAAAAAGGTAAAGACCTACTTATTATTCTTCTATTCCACGCACAAGTTTCGACTCACCGAGAGTTCAGCGGTCATCGGCTTTGGCGGGAAGCTAGTATATCGTTCGTCAAAATTCTTGACCCTCATTAAAAAACCGACCAAGTGCGAGTCGGACTCGCCCATGAAGGTAGTAAGCAAGTAAGAGAAGAAACCTCAATATCATTTTTGAAGACCTAACCCAAAGAGTATAAGAGTTTATAAAAAAAGTATGGGGAACCCTGAAATATATTGTTTTTTTTTCTATTTTTGTGTGAAAATCTTAATGCGGTTCACAGAATACATGTACTGACCAAGTTTCAACAGCATAGTTCTTACAGTTTCGGAAAAAAGTGGCTATGACATACGGACGGATAACAGACAGACATGACGAATCTATAAGGGTCCCGTTTTTTGCCATTTGGCTACGGAATCCTAAAAAGCAGATTAATATGCGTATCCAATTATCTATCCATTTCCCTGAAGCAACTAAAGAGCTGGAGGCAAGTATAAATTTAAAAAAAAATAAGTAGGCAATAAACACTTTTATAATCTTTTAAGAGTATTTTTATTACAATGTATCACATAAGTATATTATTAAGGGTACAATCGGCGACAAAAGCATAGCTTAATTAACACGTTGCCGTTGTAATTTACACCTGTATTTACGTACTGACGGACGTTTTCATTCCAAATAGTTACATTATTTGATTTAAACTTCTTTATGAGACTTTTTCTCTAATTAGCCACGCCTGTTTTACTAAGTTACATATACCTTTTTTTTTTTTTTTTTTTTTATCGTGCGAAAATCCCTTCGGATACCCCCCCGCCGGCTAGCGGGGGCGGTTATGTCGGGCTTGCACCGACTAAAACCGCACGCCGTCTCGGGTCTTCAGACGCCGGGGTGTAAGGTTACCCATAGAGCATATCCCTCGCACCCCGGCTGACCCTGGGCCATCTCACCACTAACAGCATCGCTCATCCTGTCTCCTCTGAAGGCAGAGGAGTACGGAGAGCGATGTGTTCCCGCCACGTTGGGTATTGGCCGACGATCAATGCCAACCCTATGAAGGGGTGAAGGGGAAGCCATTGAGCCCAGGGTGTACCGGCCGCTCCGATTCCGTTCCCCCCGGACTGCAGCGGGATCGGAATCGGAGCGACACTCGAGGAGGTTACCCAACACACACCCCAAGTTACATATACCTATTGTAGTTAACAGATCACCTTCGCTGTAAAAAAAATATGTAATAAAAAGGTAGGCATTAAGTTCTTTAGTAACATAGACATCAATGACGGTAGTCGGTTCAAGCCCGACATAACCGCCCCCGCTGGCACGCGGGGGGGTATCCGAAGGGATTTCCGCACGAAAAAAAAAAAAAAAAAAAAAAAAAAAAGGTACATGAAATAATTATTAACCTTAACCTCTGAGGAATACAAAAATACTTGATTATCAATTTTTTAATTGATGTGTTGAGAATTTGCGATGGAAAAATCCTTTTAATAGTACTCAATTTTTTTCGATGATGATGATGAGAACGAGAAAAGTGGCTTAACAAATTCTAAATTATAATCACTTTAGCTCTAAACCTTTCATAAAATAATAAACATAGAATATATTAACTTTGTCCTCTGGTGATAATAAAACTACATGTATATTCATTCTAAGGTTTTCATATTCTGGGGTGCTTGGTTGGGGACCGCCACGCGGTGCACCCTGGGCAACGGAGACGGCAGCGCCTCTCTCCTAGGGCGGGAGAGACGCTGCCGCCTACGGCCAACTCCGACCGAGGCGAGGACGGCCCTGTTGAGGGCTGTTCGGAAGCTTTCCACGTGTCCCTCTGATTAGCAGATGGCATGGTAAGGGGGCCATCTCGAAACCGGAGATGGCCCACGGTCAGTCGGGGAGCGAGGGATATGCTCTATGGGTAACCTTACACCCCGGCGTCTTAAGACCCGTGACGGCGTGCGGTTTTGGTCGGTTCAAGCCCGACATAACCGCCCCCGCTGGCCGGCGGGGGGGTATCCGAAGGGATTTCCGCAAAAAAAAAAAAAAAGGATTCTTATTCTGATCAGAAGGAATATCCGCACGAAAAAAAAAAAGGTATTCATATTCTAATGTAAATAAAACCGGCCTAGTGCGAGGCGAACTCGCGAACGACGGGTTCCGTACCATTTGTAGGGGGTTCAATTCCGGACAAATAAAAGATAAGTTTTAAGTAAAAAAATGAAATCATGGATCACAAATGAATATATGGAATACACGATAAGCCGCGAAGCTACGGTTTGGTCGCGCCCGATTCCCGTAAGATCTTAGGTTGAACTGGTTAGTTATATGGTGTCCGTTATGTCAGCGTACACAAGAGCTATATCAAGTTGGTTACTATGCCATAAAACTCTGTTTAAATACTGCCTAATTAGTGTAAACATAAAAAAACTCTTCCTCTTTAGTCTAGGAAATAAACACCATTTTCACTGTGTACGCTGGCGTCACGATCAAGCTAGCGTACACATTGCCGTACTCGAAAACGGCTAATTGTACAGCTACAGAGTTTACACACAAAAATAGTGCTCTAATACTTCTCCCGCTATGCAAAATTTTATAACGATTGCTCTTGTGGGAACAGAGATATTGAACAAGACTTTTCAATGACATTCGGAGCTGGCGTTATGGCAGCGTACACACAATATTTCTTATAAAAAAGGAACTTTTCTTTTAATAAATGCTATATGTATAAATAGTGCGTGAAATTCTGCCTCTATTAGTGTAAATACTTTATGCAAATTCGCAGTGGAATAATAAAAAAATCTATGTTAAGTTCTAGGAACAAATGTATTGACGTACAGTCCCGAACAAAATGAATTATTAGTGAAATTATAAACAGAGATATAGTTCAATTAAATTTTTAAGCATTTTGTATGCTTACTTTTTTCTAAAGAATTAATTAGGCGGAGTCATCAAAAACAATGTTTAAAAATGACTGTAAAGTTATTCATTGTTTCCGTAGTTCGCAAGAATCACGGTAGATGGCTCCAACGTCGCCTTAAGACGTATATGATATATCGGAGAATTTCGAATATCTGGGACGTGTCTAGGTGGCTCAGTTGGTCAGAGCATTCCCCCTGTAAGGGACTGGTCGCGGGTTCAAGTCCCGTCCTAGATGTTCTCTTTTTCCGATCTAAATCTTCAGAGATATAGCGTTATTTTCTAATATAAGTTAGCATGATGTGTTTTGACATAAATAAAATTAAAATGATTACCTATTTATGTGCTTGACTGTAAAAAGTTAATTTTGTGGTCCGACTAGTCCGTGAACGGCAATGATATTGTTGTCGTCTTAGTAGAAATCTGTGATGTGAGCAGGTTTTTTAGCGCATCCTTACCCCACCATGAGAGCTGCCATAAGACGTGCAAGCGCGAGGGAGAAAGTATTATAGTCTATTTCACATTCATCATCATCATCAACCTATTCTGGTCCACTGCTGGACATAGATCTCCCCTAATGAGCGCCATAGCGCCCTGTCTTCAGCTTGCCGCATCCAGCATCTGCCCGCAGTCTTTCGCAGATCGTCATCCCACCTGGCCGGAGGGCGTCCTAAACTACGTTTGCCGAGTCGCGGTCTCCACTCAAGAACACGTTTACCCCAGCGGTTGTCGGTTCTTCGCGAGATATGGCCGGCCCACTGCCACTTCAGCTTGCTTATTCTTTGAGCTATGTCGATAACCTTGGTTCTCTGTCGGATGTATTCGTTACGAATCCTATCCTTCAGAGAAACTCCTAGCATAGCTCTTTCCATAGCTCGCTGAGCGACTTTGAACTGGTGGACCAGCCCTACCGTAAGTGTCCACGTCTCAGCCCCGTAGGTCATTACGGGTAGGACGCACTGATTGAAAACTTTCGTTTTCAAACACTGCGGTATGGATGACGAGAAGACCCGACGTAGTTTCTCAAACGCTGCCCAGCCTAGCTGGATCCTCCTCTTGGCCTCCTTCTCAAAATTGTTTTTACCCAACTGCACAATCTGCCCGAGGTAAGTGTACTCAGAAACAATTTCAAGAAGGTGGCCATCCACGACGACCGGTCCGGGATCAATGTGGCCATTGATCAAGACTTGGCATGGTTTTATACAAATTCATGCCAAGACCGATGCGTCGGGAGGCTGAATCTAGGCCGTCCAGCATCTGGGTTAGCTCCTCTAGCGATTTCGCCATTAAGACTATGTCATCAGCGAATCGCAGGTGTGAGATGTAGTCGCCGTTTATATTTATGCCCTTACCTTTCCAGTCCAGCGTCTTAAACATGTCTTCCAATGCGCTCGTGAACAGTTTCGGGGATATGACATCCCCCTGTCTCACTCCTCTGCGCAATTGGATGGGTTTAGACTGCTGACCCTGTACTTGGACACTCATAGTGGCGGCTTCGTAAAGGCATCTCAGCACCTCGACATAACGATAGTCTACTTGACATCCCTGTAAGGATTCCAGAACAGCCCAAGTTTCGACGGAGTCAAATGCCTTTTCATAGTCCACAAAAGCGAGACACAGGGGCTGATTATACTCTTCGGACTTCTGTATAATCTGCCTCACTTTTGAGTTCAACAAATTGAAAATGTTCCATTCCACGCAAACCAACTTTTTACAGTTAAGCACTTATATAGGTAATCATTTTAATTTTATTTATGTCAAAACACATGCTAACTTATATTAGAAAATAACGCTATATCTCTGTTTATAATTTCACTAATAATTCATTTTGTTCGCGACTGTACGTCAATACATTTGTTCCTAGAACTTAACATAGATTTTTTGATTATTCCACTGCGAATTCGCATAAAGTATTTACACCAATAGAGGCAGAATGTCACGCACTATTTATACATATAGCATTTATTAAAAGAAAAGTTCCTTTTCTATAAGAAATATTGTGTGTACGCTGCCATAACGCCAGCTCCGAATGTCATTGAAAAGTCTTGTTCAATATCTCTGTTCCCACAAGAGCAATCGTTATGAAATTTTGCATAGCGGGAGAAGTATTAGAGCACTATTTTTGTGTAAACTCTGTTGCTGTACAATTAGCCGTTTTCGAGTACGGCCATGTGTACGCTAGCTTGATCGTGACGCCAGCGTACACAGTGAAAATGGTGTTTATTTCCTAGACTAAAGAGGAAGAGGTTTTTTTATTTTTACACTAATTAGGCAGTATTTACACAGAGTTTTATGGCATAGTAACCAACTCGATATAGCTCTTGTGTACGCTAGCATAACGGACACAGTTATATGGCAATCTGTCCGACCGCGCCGTTTCCGCGAAAGTTGCTAAGGCCAGCATTTGTATAATGTACGTGGCCCGTATACCATTACCTATAAATAAAACACATTTGTTGTATGGGAGCTCCCTTTAAATATTATTTAATTTTAATTTAAATATTTATTTTGAAAGTGAATAATATAAGTCAATATCTCAAGCATCTACCTGTTACCGTTATTAATATCGAGCAAAAAATCACGTTTCTTGTATGGGGGCCCCCCTTAAATATATTTTTTTCTGGTATTTGTTGTTATAGCGGCAACAGAAATACATCATCTGTGAATTTCAACTGACTAGTATCACGGTTCACGAGATACAGCCTGAAGGCCAATTATCGTATTAAAAAGATGTTCAAAATTCAGTCTTCATCTAGTCTCGATCTCCTAAATGTCAAAAAAGGTGTTCTCGTAACAAAATATGGTTTAAAATATTGAAAATTTTGTTATGAAATCGACATGAGATCGAGAATTTTGAACATATTTTTATTACGAGAATTGACCCTTTGGTGACAAGGAAATTGACGGGAATTGTAAATATTAAGTGTTAATCCACTTTTGTCGTTGACTGTACCTAAGGTGGGGTGCAAGCTCATTCTAAACCTAGTCAATCAGTTAGCCTATTGCAGTCCACTGCTGGACATAGGCATCTCCCATTGTACACCATAGCACCCGATCCTCCGCCTTGCGCATCCAGTCTATCCCAGCTACCTTTTTCAGGTCGTCCGTCCATCTTGCTGGAGGACGTCCTAGTTTCCGTTTACCGATTCGTAGCTCCATCGGCCATCGGTTCTTTGGCAGATGTGGCCAGACCATTGCCACTTCAGCTTGCTTATTCTGTGAGCTACGTCGGTGACCTTAGTTCTTTGTCAGATCACCTCATTTCGAATTCTATCCTTCAAAAAAACCCCAAGCATAGCTCGTTTCATAGCCCGCTGTGCGACTTTTAAGTCGTGTACCTCCCTGCTGCACTGTCAATGTCCACGTTTCGGCACCGTAAGTCATGATAGGTAGGACGCACTGATCGAACACCTTTGTTTTTAGGCATTGCGGTAAAGGGGAGGAGAAAACCCGACGTAGTTTGCCAAATGCTGCCCAACCTAATTGGATCCTTTTGGTGACTTCTTTCTCGAAGTTGATTCTACCGAGCTGGATAACCTGCCCAACTTCGAGTGTCGATCCTTCGACACTCGAAGTTTATTGTCGAAACACTTTTAAAAACTCATACTCAGTATTAAGTCTTACATGCTTAATATTAGCTTAAATATTTTCTAATAACAAATAAATGCTTTTTAGGGCTTAGCCCGAACACGTAAACCTTTGAGGTAAAGTGAGGTAGTTCGTGCCACAGATTTAGAGTAGTGTAGAAATCACAAGCCGTCTGCCCCAGCGCGTCAGAAACTGTTATTTTCTCCTTTTACAAAGATAGCTTAATTAACAATTTTTAATTAAAGTCTGTTCCATATAGGTACATTAATGTATGTGGGACTTTTTAATTCCAAGTAGTTAGATTATAAAGTAATAGTTTAATTTTAAAAAGACTGTAAGGTAACCGAAATTACTATTATCCCCCCTAATCCCTTCAGCTAACTAACTTTAGTCTACGACGGCGTAAAAATATGCCAGGATGTGTCTCGTAATTATGTTGCCTACTATCCTAATAATATATCCGACTAATACTATAATTATGTGAAAGTTTGTGAAGATATTTGAATGTTTGTTTCTCAATCACACTATCGAACGGCTGAATGAATCTGGCTGAAATTTGGTACAGGAATAGATTGTATGTAGTCTAGAATAACACATAGTTTTTATCCCTGGAATAGGTTCCCTTGGGAATTAAAGATGTAAGCGGTATAATATTCTAGATTTTTGAAGTGAAACTTCTTTAGAATCGTTGTGATTTCAAACTCGAAGAAACGAAAAAATAAGTCCAGTTTTTTTTTTATCAGGGACTTTTCAGAAGTTTCACTTCTACCGTGTGTGACTTGCACACACACACACACTATAAAAGGATAAAAAGGGAAATTGTGTAAAGGGTAAAAAGGGGAAATGTGGCAAGGATAAAAACGGGAAATGTGAAAAAGGGTAAAAAGGGGAAATGTGGAAAGCGTAAAAACGGGAAATATAGAAAGGGTAAAAAAGGAAAATGTGACAAGGGTAAAAAGGAGAAATGAGGCAGGGTTAAAAAACGGGAAATGTGAAAAGGGGTAAATGTGGCAAGGGTAAAAAGGGAAAAAGAGGCAAGTTTTTTTTTGTACACAGCACAATCTACACCCAAACTAAGCATAATAAGCTTGTTATATGGGCTCCAGATTCATTGTTTTTTTTTTGTGAACACATACATATTATACACAGAAATACTACATAAAACAATGTACAAATATTTTCACTAAGCAGGAATCGAACCCGCACCAGCTTACGTAGCAGTCGAATGCACGACCACAGATTACGTGGTATGATTCTTTTTTCGGTGAATATTATCGCTCGCATTTCCTCCTCCGCCTTTTTCCAACTCGGCTGGGGTCGGTTTTTAGTCTGACTTCGAAACGGCCGGACTTATTAATATAACGGCTCATTCATGAAGTGTCTGCCATCTAACCTACACATCTCACTGGCAATATTATTATTATGAGGTACTGTGGTTAGTCTACGCTGAGTGGCTCGCGTTTCTTACTATTTAATACACATGCGATATCTAATCTTCTCTAAACCTGTGGATTCAAGCTGTTTCAGAATCAGTAACCTAATTTATTAGTTAGTGCTACCGATAAACTTTTCGAAGTCGGGCTCCAATTCTCTTATCCTATTGAGCAAAACATCGGACAGATTCAAATTCTCGTCAGTATCTGTAAAAAAAATAATTTACCATTGATTTGTGGTACAGTCAGTGTCGAAAGTACGTGATCGTTTTCAGATTTAAAAAAATAGTTTTTTGAACAAATTAATTTATACTTATTTCTTAATGAAAAAATGTGTTTTAACTTCTAAAAGGGTTCTTATAGGTGAAGATCACCAATTTGATCGTAATAAATACTCACTATCGAAGTAGACCACTTCGCAGTTGTCCTTCAGTTCAGGGTACTTGGCCACCGCATCGCGCAGCGTGCACACGAAGTCCCATACAATGTCTTCGACGTTCACACCGGCCAGCTCTGGAACAATACATTTTATAATACTTTACTTCTATATAAGGTGTCACAAAATTAGGTCTCTGAATTTGGTGAGATGACTTGGTATCCACAAAATAAGTAATTGAAACAAAAAAAAATCGGGTAAAGTAAAAAAACATAAATAAAAAAAATATATAAAAATGAAAAATAAACACCACCAGCGACCAGCGTCACCTGACGCGACGAGCCCGTGACGCCGCACGTGGTAGGCGTGCAGTCCTTCTCCAAGCGGATGTCTGGGAAATACCTAAATCGCGACCAGCGTCACGCGTGCTCGTCGCGTCACCTGACGCTAGTCGCTGGCGGTGTATTTTTTTCATTTTTATTTTTATTTTTTTATTTTACCCGATATTTTTTTTGTTTGTTTCAAATACATATTTTGTCGATACCAAGTCATCTCACCAAATTCAGAGACCTAATTTTGTGACATCTTATATAGTACTATTAGACTGGCTGTAAGAAACAAAGAATTTGGTATCGCAAACGACCATCAAGACCAGCAACAATATGCAACTTTTGTAGTTGTTATACACATGACATTACAAAAAGGTGCGTAATGCCTATACAGATAGATGTCAAAATTCATTAACTCATTTATCTACTTTCTGCGGCCCGTTCGAAATTCAATCAGGAGCCAGGACACAATTTTTGTTCCATTAATCTTTCTTAGTAAACACACAGTAGTTTATAATATAAATAAAGTTTGTTTGTTTGGTTGATCGCGCTAATCTCACTACTGGTTAGAATTGAAATTTTTTTTTGTGTTGGATAGCTCATTTATCGCGGAAGGTTATAGGCTATACATCATCACGCTATTACCCAGGAGAGCGGAGTAGTAATCATAAATGTCAACTAATCGGACATGTTTCCATCCATTATTGTGGAACTAATGAATTACGGGCATGTACAGGATAAATGGGTGCCACGGGGTGAAGTATGTCACAGACGAAGCCGCGGGTTACAGCTAGTACCTACATATATTTAAAAAAAAACATACCATCAGACAGGTGTTTATTTTTAATAGCGTTGTACAGAGTTTGAAGAACGCCTTCAGCGGTCACGTACACTGGCGGCTGCTTGTTGGGTCTGATGATCTTGTAGGCAGAGTTCATGTACTTGCGGTTCTTGACTCCGGCCACGTCCTTCACTACTCCCTCCAACGACTGGAAATTACAAAATTTCCACAGACTTATAATTATATGATAAACAGACCGAACATTTCCGATTTGTTTTGACGCCACACAATGCCACAGGGCAAAGAAAAGGACAGGAAAGTGACTAGAAAGAATGAGATCATGCGTCATAGACAACATTTAAATTTAGTATTCCGTCTGATAAGATATAATCATTAGTCTATGGATATTTTATGTTTGATGTTTTTTCTACTGCTCGGATTGTCAGGAGGCACGTATATGCCAACTATCCTCTTTAGTGCATAACTAGGATACCACAGCCACACAGGCGGATGTGGCGAAACACTAAGCGGTTTGAGTCGGTCTGGGTCCTTCTTGCATGTAAAAAAAATATCACACCGTTTCAATGATTTTCGACAAAAATCTCTATATTGTATCTTTTGTATTCCTTTTTCTATAAAATATATTTTTGGTGATATCACATGTACCCACGCCTTTTAGCGACAGGAAGCTGAACTACTTCTATACTACTAGGAAACTATAAATCATCAAATCGCGAAAGTGAAGGTCTCGCACTGGATAGAATCACAACATCCCAACGTTCAACCGTTGGGTCGCGGCCCGCCAGGTGTAATCACCTTGCCTGGTCGGAGAATACTCATCTTACCTTTTTATAGTTGATAGGCTCACGTTTGACCACTATCTCACCTGTTAGTAAGTGAAGATGTGATTGTGTTCGAGGAACATCACACCCTATTCCGCTACATCTCATTTATTTTATCAATTATAGATACATACCGGACAAGCTTCCAGCCTGTTAACATCTTCTCTGTCAGTCTTATCATTGAACTCCTTCAGATCCGGTGGACAGTACATTGTTTTGGTGACGATAATAAATATCCTCTTCACAGGGAACCTTACGCCGTGGGTGCCTTCGAATGCCCGGATCTTATCCTGAAAACTTTTCAGCCCCATCCCATCTGATGGGATGATGTAGACCAGGTACCCTTCTATGTAAGTGCATGCCATACAAGCGCTAACCGTCACTGCTCGTCCAGCTGGTGTGTTCTGGAAGAAACGTAATTAACCATATTAGGTCCGGGCGCCGACGAGTGCGGAGAACTCTCCTCGGCGGTGACTTCTCTGCGACTGATGTAGAGGCCCGATTCACTGGCGTATTTATTTATTATTTATTTATATAATTGACGTTTCCGCAGCTCTCGAACAATCACGATCGATCACGTCGTTGCCCCCCTCCAACTGCGCCTATATATTTGTTTTGTCAGAATCGCGAAGATTACGATATGATATTGACTGTTCCATTCCCTACCACACGTTTAGTTATGGACGTAGACAGAGACTCAGTCTACGGTTATGGGCAAATTTATTGACAATATAGCTACTCTAGCTGCGGGGTGCGACTGGTTGGATGGGGTGCGACTGGTTGGATCACCTCCAAGTTTGGTGCTCCCTGGGCAACGTGGGCGATGACGCATCATTGATTGCTCCTGTGGAGTAGCTGGCGTCAACGTCAACGGCCAAGAATCTGACCAACCGGCTCTTTTCAGGGCCAGCTGACCCCATTCCACGAGGGGGTCGGGGCATGGCGGGCCTGCAAGGCCCGCGGTGGTGGGGGCCGCTCCAGGTACCCCTCTGCTGTTATCAGAGGGGACACTGCGAATGGCCCAGAGTCAGTCGGAGTGCGAGGGATATGCTCTATGGGTAACCTTACACCCCGGCGTCTGTAGACCCGAGACGGCGTCCGGTAGATTATATTAAAACTAATCACAGACTCAAAGGGCCCGCATCACTAGTTGATCAATCCTTTTATTGATTTTTTTATTGGCTAGTTAGCGCCACTTGTTTTTTTCAAGATTTTTGCCTCAAGTTATACTTACGAATTCAGGATATTTGACGATTAAATACGCAATGAGTATCAAAAGTAAGTCTTCGGTATACAGTTTCTGGCTGTGGACGTATACCACAAGGCCGGCCGCCGTGTACATCACGAGCTGGTGTTTATTTACTCTGCTGAACACCTGACTGCTCAATCTCCTTCTCTGAAGCATTTTATACACCAGCGCACTGATCGCTTTTGATGCTTGCAGTGTAAGTATGTATATTACGTAGCGAGCTGAACATAATAGAAAAACCAAAGTGAAGAAGAAATCCAGTTATACATTACAGTTATTACCTAGGGTATAGTTTATTGTTGCAATGTCACAATATATTTTCCCTGAATCCATGTAATGCTTTTGTCCTTGACCGAGATTAATATGTTGACACTCGGAGGACAAAATTGTTTCCGGTGGTCCACCCATGTCGACTATGCAGATGGACCACGGGCAATAAACTGTTTAGCGTCTTAAAAATAACACCAAATTTGACAAAGTAAAGGTAGTTATACTTCAAAGTGTAATAGGATCGCGTAAACTTTGGACACTTACTCGTATCATGTGCTCGAGACTTTAGTTTTACTCGAAAACATGTTAAGTTCGTTTACACAAGTTAACTTAAAAGAGCAGTTCTCCCAGCCGATATTGGTTGCCTGTCACACAGCTCAACACATCGCCATCGAGTGCTGGGAGTGTTTTTTTAATAATGAACACGTCAATATGACTTCGCCTCGCCTGGTGGTAAGGTAGGCTCGAGTTTCAGAAATGGGGGTCACCTATTACAGATAATGCCCTCTGTTTGAGACAAAGGGCTCGCGTGAATAGTTGCGAGTCAAGGTCAGATTCTCCCGCCAATTTAAAACAGCACAGATAAGATGAGGTTAGTAATAAAGTAGTGTGAAAGCCTTTAACTATACTGGGTGTTAGGGAAACGCGGAAAACGAAAACGAAGACAGGCGATAGTATGAAGATAAAGATATATAGGGTAAGTTTTTTTATCGATTGGGGTATTTTTTTAAAATTATTATTTGAGCTTTTTTTTTGCATTATTCACGCTCCATATACAACTAAATGAAACCGTCAAAGACCGGTCATACCGATATTCATTCTTTTTAATGAAATTATCGTTTCATATGAATCGTATTCGTACCTACAGTACTAATACGATCCAAAAAAAAATTGCTCATCTTTTTTTTTATCTTCAGTATCTACTATCGCTTGTCTATGTTTTCTCCCGCGTTTTGCTAGCACGCAGTATACTTCGTATATATAGTCATAAGTGAAAACCAACTCACCAATACTGATAACGCAATTATGTTTGCTATCTAAGTCTAGACTCTGCGAACCTAAAAAAACAGTAATATTGATAATAAGAATAATAACAGATATAATTTTATACAATAATTTTTAACTGTTCACGCCAAACTCACGCCTTCTTCCCCCGGGGTAAGCAGAGACAACAACCCGTAATTTACTTCTAAATTTACACATTCCAGGAACTCCATCCAGTCATTGTTGTACCTACTTTTTATATAAGCTAACATCTCTCGCTAGTTTACGTTGGCGAATTGTGTGGCGTGGCGGTAGAGCTTGCGACTTCTACATCAGAAGTTTGATTTCCGCTTAGTGCAAATATTTATATACATGTAGGTACATTTTATTTTCGTGCGGAAATCCCCTCGTATTCCCTCCGCCGGCTAGCGAAGGAGGTTATTTCGGGCTTGAACCGACTAAAACCGGACGCCGTCGCGGATCTTCAGACGCCGGGGTGTAAGGCCTTCCATAAGGCATTTCATTTCAATTTTGGCATTACGGGAGCGATTAGCGTCTGACCCCCAACCACGAGAGGTAAGCCAGAGCAGACGTATTTAAACGGTAGCTTAGTGGTTAAGGAGTCAACCTTACGATCGAGAGGTCCCGGGTTCGAATCCTGGCCATTACACTACCGACGTGAACCCACTCCGAACACAAGCAATTTAGCTTAGCTGGAGGGGTTAGGGGGAATATTAGTAATTTCGGTTGCTAATATTCTTTAAAAAAAAAAAAAAAATGTTTCTCCGTATTCGAGAACCCATTAAACATGCAATGCTTAGTTTGAATCTAGATGGCGCTTAGTAACGTATCCTGGTATAAAACACCTATATGCTTACCCAATATGATGCCAACGGCTAGCAACATTTGCGAGACATAAATGTGTCTTTGTAACATTTTTGCTTTCTGAAAAAGAAGTTCGGTAGATTTACTAAAAAAGCAACACTTGAACATAACTGTATAGTTAGAGGGCAAAATCTTGACAATGTAGGTACTCTCTCTTCTGGGGCGACTAGCACCCCTCCACCAAACCGGGGCAAGACAGGGACACCGTGGTTCCCAAACCCGAGGGGGCCATCTCGAAACCGGAGATGGCCCAGGGTCAATCAGGGTGCCAGGGATATGCTCTATGGGCAACCTTACACCCCGGCGTCTGAAGTGAAGACCCGAGATGGCGTGCGGTTTTAGTCGGTTCAAGCCTGACATAACCACCCCCGCTGGCCGGCGGGAAATCCGAAGGGATTACCCACACGAAAAAAAAAAAGGTGCTCTCTCTTGCGCGAGCGCGTGGGCCGCCGCCACCTCCTTCTGCGAGCATATAATGCTCGCGAAGGACATGGCGGAGTGCGCCCGGGAGAGATTTAGAACTCTCCCGGCCCGCCGAGCCCGCAACATGCTCGTCGCGCGTCGCAGGTGACACGGGCGCCGCAGGTCGCTTAACGACCTCCGTCCTCCATGAGCGCAGGCCTGGGGGTGGCAATTGAGGCCGCCTGTCACCCCAGCAGAAGCAGGTCGGGACGGCGCGGCGGGGCGACTAGCGCCCCTGCCCCAAACCGGGGCAAGACGGAGACACCGTGGTTCCCAAACCCCAGGGGGCCATCTCGAAACCGGTGATGGCCCAGGGTCAGTCGAGATGCAAGGGATATGCTTTATGGGCAACCTTACGTATTATTATTATATTTTTATTTTTCATTCTGAAGACCTGAGACGGCGTGCGGTTTTAGTCGGTTCAAGCCCGACATAACCACCCCCGCTGTCCGGCCGGGGGGTATCCGAGGGGATTTCAGCACGAAAAAAAAAGGTACTCTACTCTACTCTTTAGTTGTAAGCGCGGGGCGCGACGGCGGCGGAGGCGCGCCAATCCACCAATCACAGATTATATTAAACTAATCACGGGCTCAAAGGGCTCGTGTCATTGGTTGATCAGTCCTTTTATTGGTTTTTTGGTTGGTCAGTTAGTGCACATGCGCGAACGGTTTGACGTTTGTTCAAGATTATTTTTCGATAAAGGGGCTTCCACACGGGACAATTTACTCAATTGGTCATAAAATTGTATCGTGTTGAAGATTGACAATTAAATCGTGTCGTAGATTTGATCTACAATCAAATTGGAACGTGTGGAAGCGCCATAACTACATACGACATAGAGTTAGGTACAGTCAATGACAGAATTTGCTTTACACTCTAACATTTACAAACTTTTTTACGTTTTTTAAAGCAGTGGGTACTGAGCAATACCATAATACCAATACCACGGCATTTCTAGTCATTTCTGTTCCGTTGGCCCTTCCAGTTAAACTAAATTGCTTGTATTAGGACTGGATTCACGTCGGTAGTGTAATGGCTAGGATTCGAACCCGGGATCTCTCGATCGTAGGGGCAGGCGGCTCCTTAATCTCTGAACTAACGACGCTCTGAATATGGAATTATTTGTTTCAACTAGCTGTGCCCGCGACTTCACCCGCGTGGATTAAGATTTAGAAAGATTTTTTTTTGTTTTTTTTTATATTTCTGAAATAAAAGTGGCCTATGTTACGCCTTATTTTTACCTATCTGCCAGTAAAATTCCCATCAAAATCAGCCCAGCCGTTCCAGAGTTTTCCTAATTCAAACAGACAGACAGACAGGCAGACAGACCGACCTACAGAAAAAAGTTAAAAAATAAATTAACTTTCAAGCAAACACTTCAATTTTATTTATTTGAATTATATACATATCTATCGATAATTTATGTAGGTATAAGTAGTTTTATAATCAACAGAGGACAGACATTAATATACATATATATTGATATACCTACTTAAATATTGCATATATTGTTTATTATTTGATGGTTAGGAGCTGAGGTGATCAGTAAATTAAAATAAGTTAAGTCAGATATACCTTTGTTGTTGATTGTACCTACACATTCAACATGCTACACAGTCAGTACACGGGCAGGCGCCACAGAGCAAGTGGCAGGGGGAGCCAAGTCTCTCAATGCGCCCCTGACAATCCGATTTTAGCAAAACTATAGGGTGTAACCAAGAAGCTTATATTTAATTTACACTCTGGGCGTAACCATGGCATAACCTAATTTAAAATAAGTACCTATTTAATCAAGTTTCACAAGTGAATTAGTTTGTAGCAAAATAGAATTTAATTACACACGTCCATAACAAATGTATAGATAGATAAGTACATATTTACATAATTAGTGTAAATGATATTATGTACATTTTAAATGGTTATATTAACTAACCTTGACATTCACACACACATTGAATTAGGATAGATTTTGAAACACAACTTGTTATTTGTACCGTACTTTTCAAATGATATAATGAAGATATTAATGTGTATATAAAAATATCTGGTGAAACAGAGTGTTCATTATTGTTGTTATCATTATTTATTGATAATTTATAATTATTTTTTGTGAAAAGCGCCATCTATAATTGATAATAGAAACTTCTGTCAGTATTACCACTGTATATATATTATGGTATTTATTTTTTATTTGAATTTTTTGCTTGAAAAACGAATATTATTTGATTACGTATAAAGACCAATATATAACAAAGGTCTGTTATTGGTCTATGTTACTTTTCCGGAAGATAAGGAATATTATGGGGTGTTAAGATGAGGAACGATGTACGCATATAAAATTTTAATTGAATGTTTTGGGTATTCCCTTGAAATAGATGACCAGTCTTGCAATTTATTATTTCGAGTTTTAAAGATCTACGTTCCGTTACACCCATCGCACACGCGTAGAAAATTTGCTATTGGGAAGCATGTGTGTGATACAGTGTGAATTATGAATATTGTGATGAATGGTATGCAAACACAATAGCCGAAATCTTTCATTAATGTAAAACTGAATAACCAAAGAGTTTTCATTCACTTGGGAAGGCCGTAGGTACATAAAACTATTATAATAATACACTTAACTCGGTCATTTGTCACTTTTTAAAATAAATAATGCAGTATACTTACTTTTAAGTAAATAATTGAATATGATAAAAGGTAATTTTGATAGTAATGTTGGTAACACTGCAGTTTTATAGCTACGAAATGTCCCGAATGTGTTTTGTGTCCAACTTACTTGTTGTCAATGTTGAATGTAGGTCATATTTTATGTTAAATTTTATAACAACAAAGATTATAAAAGTATAAATATTAATTTATCACAATTTACTGAGTCTATATAATCTGCTTTCACAACTAATTTTCTTACTATCGTTACCTACCTTTGTGATAAAGTGCAGGTATGTTATTTTTCCTGAAGTGTCTAAAGTGTATAAATTTACTTTGTTTATGTACCTACATTTATGTAATATATATTTTGGTTGGTTGCTGGCATATGGCACATCCTCAATACCCAGGACCGGGAATCACAGGAAAGTAATAACCCCTCTGTACTTAAAAGAACAAGTACTTACTCTTACTTACATGGTTTCAATAAGTTATAATCTTGAATTTATTGGACAAAAATTTAAGATTTCCAAAATGTGTACTCATCCTACTTCCTGCTAATATGATGAATGTGGAAGTTTGTGAACATTATTGGATGTTTGTTACTTAAACTCACACTCAAATGGCTGAATGGCACTGACTGAAATTTGGTACAGAGATATAATCACAGACTACTTTTATATAAATAAAATACATGCATCATTCTCTTTTATTACAGGAATCTCACAATGGGACAAACACAAATTTATATTTTCCAAATATTGTTTGCAGCTGGCATCGCACTAGGTGAGTCTGAACAGCAATAAGTAACAAAAGAACTGTCTTGTTTCAGAAAAAAAAATCAAATGAGCTTAGTGAACTTCAATTTGTTCAGTAGTTTCCTAGAAAATTGTGAAAAAACTGTGTTTTTCTGGTGTTTATACGCATTTCAAGAACTTCTGTACCTTTTTTTTTTTTTTTTTTTTTATCGTGCGGAAATCCCTTCGGATACCCCCCCGCAGGCCAGCGGGGGCGGTTATGTCGGGTTTGCACCGACTAAAACCGCATGCCGTCTCGGGTCTTCAGACGCCGGGGTGTAAGGTTACCCATAGAGCATATCCCTCGCACCCCGGCTGACCCTGGGCCAGCTCACCACTAACAGCATCGCTCATCCTGTCTCCTCTGAAAGCAGAGGAGTACAGAGAGCGATGTGTTCCCGCCACGTTGGGTATTGGCCGACGATCAATGCCAACCCTATGAAGAGGTGAAGGGGAAGCCATTGACCGCCGCCCAGGGTGTACCGGCCGCTCCGATTCCGTTCCCCCCGGACTGCAGCGGGATCGGAATCGGAGCGACACTCGAGGAGGTTACCCAACACACACCCCAAGAACTTCTGTACCTAATAAATAAATATAAATTTAAATAACTCACTAATTAATATGAAGGGCTGAATTTTGGACATGTAGCATTTGTAGTCCCAAAATTTTTTTTAAAGTTCTAATCAAATTGATTCATTGAGTATATTGAAATAAAGACATTCTGCGCTCCATGGCTCTATAGTATATCAACCTATTTATTTTATTGTATAACACTCTGTTTGTTTTAGGTTCACAGAGTCTGGATTTGGATAACAAACATAAGTGGGCACTAAGTATTGGTAAGTTATAGAAGAAGGTATAATAAAATTGATTACTAGCGTCTTGCTTAATATTCAAGCTCTATCTTTTCCATTGACCACTCTAGGCGAGTGCCCAGGGCCCTGCGGTTAGTTGCCTCTGGAGCTATCATGGCGGGAACACTTGTTTCATCCTAGAATGCCGAGATAAGTGATTTTTTTTCTGCGATTTCATTGGTTGAAGAGAAGCAAAAGACATGGGTCTTCCCTTTCTATTCTATCAGCACCTGACACCTCTCGATAAATTGCTTCTCATAGTACTAAAAATGTGTTAAACAGTAAGCTGACATATTCACTTCCCCTCATTCTTCTCATGCATATTATATCTAGATGTATATGCTGTTTTTATGTGACAAATTCATTTCTATGATTTCCAGTTCGCTATGTTATGTACTTACTAACAGTGCACGCATCAGAAGCTTTTAGTGCGCTGCTCTACGAGGCGATAGGACCTAGGAAGCGAAATTTAGATGCTCGGCTCCTCAGCAGAGTCAACTGGAACCTGGTTGTGATGTATGCTGCTTCTTTAGCAATTTTATACCTTAACCAACAGAAGCTGTATGCTGAGGATTTTCCTTTGTGGTTCATCGCATATTTAATTGTGAAATACCCAGTAGTACGTATTCTTTTTGGTTATATGAGTATTTATAACTTCGACTTATATTTTTTATCTTGATTTGAAATACTATGCTAGATCTAAATCGTTACCTAATCATACTAATATTGCATCTTTTATTGCCGATTTTGTTTATTGTCTGTCGCTTGGTAAGGAGGGAAGTGGATTTATTATATTTCATTGTGACCGTGTGGTCCGATTACTTCATCCAACTATCGGTCAAACAAACTTTAAATTCTGTTGTTTCTATGTCTTTACTTTTTTTTTACTGGATTTTTATGTTATTAAATTCTCGGAAGCAATACAGAAGTAGTAGTTTCAGGTTCGCCCATATTACATGGTGCCAATCAAATAACTGACAAAATTATGTGGCTTTATAATGGCTATCCCTTCGGATGAATATAAAATTTCACAATTTTGATAACATATTACTTTTTTCACAGGCATCGGTTAAAACTACAGTGTCTTATGGAGCCGGTATGGCATACAGCTTTGTTGAAGGATATCTGACTTATATAATGCCACCAAATGGCCTTCACATGAAAAGCTTTGAGGATAGAATCCAGATGTACGAAGGCATTCATAACATTGTGATTCCCGTCAAAAAGATGTTCATCGTCATCACCAAGACGATGCGTGCTCCGCCGGATTTGAACGAGTTTAATGACAAGAGTTCTAGGAAAGACGTCAACAGGCTGGAAGCTTGTTCGGTAGGTAGCTACTCCCATTTTTGTTTTGTCAGCTTCTTTTACTATGACTAGAATTTCACACTTATTGTAGTTCCTCAACACCACATTGTAAGTCCCGGTTGCATACAACGCTTGTACCTACTTTGGAGCCCGGGGCCCACTCTCCTACTCTTTCTCTTTTGCAGGAGCGCTTGCAGTCTGACCTCCCAACCCTGACAGAGAAGCCTGCGCCTGTGAGCTTGGCTTGGGACTCAAAGAACTTCATATATAGCTCATTTTACAAAAGTATAGCCATATGCTGGTCGGCAGATAAGCTAACGGTGTTATTCCTAATTACTTTCAGTCAATCGAAGCGGTGGTGCAAGACGTGGCCGGAGTGAAGAGCCGCGTGTACAAGAGCACCGTGTACAGGGTGGCGCGGCCGGGCGGCCGGCCCGTGCACGTGGCGGCGGAGTGCGCCACGCCGCTGCACACGCTGTACAGGGCCACCAGAAACAAAAGCGTTTATGCCGGTTTGTTTTAATTACCTTCCTTTTTGTAATCACACCAGAGTCAATGCCCGATTCAGTTACGACATGTTTTTTCAAAACGCCTGATTTCAGTTCGATCAGAAAGAAAAACGTAAAGATATCTTTGGTATACCATTCCGTGTGATCTGTCAAAATCACAGAATTCATTGATTCGTTTTCAAACTATGAGTGTAAAAACGTAATGTTACTGAATCGGGCCCGAGGCGCAGATCTAGAGGCATTAGGTGTATGGGGCTCTACCATGCTCTTTGTAGCCCAAATTAACCTCACCTATTGTCGTTGCACCGCCAGATTAACGGACGAGGCTCTGTGGGAGAACGGAATCTGGGCTCCAAAGTGCAAACTTTAGGTGCAACCGTGTTTGGCGGTCTGATAAAATAATACTGAACAAAGATATATATAATAGATTACCTGTTTGACAAACAATTAGCCACGCCTTTGTCTGGAAAAGTAGCTATACAAAAAAAAAGCAGTGGCACTCCGGTAGTGCCGACAAAAGTGGATACTTGACCAATTACGTGTGTATTTTTGTAATCGTCAGGAAATCTACTTACTCTATCAGGGATATACCTTTTTTTTTTTTTTTGTTATCGTGCGGAAATCCCTTCGGATACCCCCCCGCCGGCCAGCGGGGGCGGTTATGTCGGGCTTGCATCGACCAAAACCGCACGCCGTCTCGGGTCTTCAGACGCCGGGGTGTAAGGTTACCCATAGAGCATATCCCTGGCACCCCGGCTGACCCTGGGCCATCTCACCACTAACAGCATCGCTCATCCTGTCTCCTCTGAAAGCAGAGGAGTACGGAAAGCGATGTGTTCCCGCCACGTTGGGTATTGGCCGACGATCAATGCCAACCCTATGAAGGGGTGAAGGGGAAGCCATTGACCGCCGCCCAGTGTGTACCGGCCGCTCCGATTCCGTTCCCCCCGGACTGCAGCGGGATCGGAATCGGAGCGACACTCGAGGAGGTTACCCAACACACACCCCTATTAGGGATATACCTACTTACAAGCATTAGTGCAAATTAACTGATAAAAAAATATCGATACGGAAGTTTGACAGAAATCGCGCCTTTCAGCAATATTATTAAAACTTCAAAAAGTGCCATCTAGCTGATTTAATTTCAAAACGTTAACAGTGAACAGTATCGCGTATATAATTGTTTTTTTTTCCCATCTCAAAAATGCCCAACGCGCCTACAGTGGTTTTCGCTTCAAAAATTGTAAGAAGTACAGCGCCTATGTGTGTTACATGCAGTCTACTCTGTTTTATACAAAACAATAAACTACAAGTTGAATTGTCATAATTGTTCCAGAACTGTTAGACGTGAACGTCGAAGATATAGTGACGGACTTTATGTCCACTTTACGAACGGTGTTTGCCAGGAACCACCAGCTGACGGACAAATGTGAGCTGATTTACTTCGATGGTAAGCATTCACATGCTGGGAAAAGACTGTGAATAGTGTGAATGTTTGTGTGTGTGCATGAATAGTCAACGACAAAAGTTACTTTATGCTAAAATTACTTGTAATATAATTGATTTAAGTAAGTAGTTCTATATTCTCAGAGAACAAAGTTTTTGCGGCATCATTCATCATAGTCGTTAAAAATGTATGTTAAAAAAATAGAATCACACATTTTCGAACTGCATTCGCATGCTATTTACAGAGCTTACTCTATCGAATTCAATCACTATAGTCCTTAATCTCTTTTCTGTGACAGTTGTCACTAGTGCTGTGAGTCTGTGACACTTACGACGTTGTTCGTATTTTTGTCGATATGACTTTACTTTTTAAATAGTGATTTTAGATTACAATTGAAAAACAATGTATGAAAATCTAATTGAATTTTAATCAATATGAAGAATTTCGAATATCTGGGACGTGTCTAGGTGGCTCAGTGGCTTGGTCAGAGCATTCCCCCTGTAAGGGACTGGTCGCGGGTTCAAGTCCCGTCCTAGATGTTCTCTTTTTCCGATCTAAAATCTTTAGAATATGAACTGTATTGAAATCAAACAAATGGCGCTAAGGAGAAGGAAGGCCGCTTTTTTTATAACCTTTTTGCGTCAACAAAGCCCAACGCAGACTGACCCATGGCGCTAAGGAGAAGGCCGCTCTTTTAGGTAACCTCTTTGCGTCAGACTCGACAATGAACGATGGGAATGCCGTGCCACCTACTATCTCCTGGTGTAGTGTTACTATGCCAAAAATTAATCATACAACGGGTGGTCCGGCGGGAGCTGAAGTCCCTAGATGCCGCAATTCGAGTGGGCCTGACAGCATATCGGCGATGGTGCTTAGCAGTATGCACCAGAGTTGTACTCTGTACTTAACGGCCTTTCGCGCTTTCTTACTCCACAAGACAAGTCCCAGCTTCATGGAAGACCGCATTCGTGCATCCTGTGCCTAAGAAAGTCGATAGAACAGACCTATCGCTAACATCTCTCTTCTCGAAGGTAATGGAGCGTGTTATTAACGCACAGCTCCTGAGATACCTTGAAGGAAACGATCTATTGAGCGACCGACACTTGCGTATCCGCCAGTTGCTCAACCGGTAACCTTCTTTTGTATCTCACACACCGCTGGGCGCAAGCCATCAAGAGTCAAGGTGAGGTATTAGCGGTCAGCCTCGATACAGCGAATTTGCTGCAAGTTTGCCTATATAATATTCTACAACATTCTACACACCGCTTTCTAGACCCAAAGTAAGCATAGCTTAACTAGCTTGTGTTATGGGTTCCAGAATGCGGATAAACATACTTATATACTTTTTTTTTTTAAATACATACATATTATACATAGAAACACCCAGACCAATGCAAATAGACATATTCATGCATACAAATATTTGCATTGAGCGGGAATCGAACCCGCGCCCCCTGTCGTAGCAGTCAAATGCACTATCGCTACGCCACAGAAGCCGTCAATTATCATATTAGTAGTATATTATATAGTACACTTACTAAATTAAGTTTCATATCATTTAAATATTCGTACCGAAGCTCCCTATTAAAGTCGTTGTCCCCATTGACGCTTTTTCCTTATGTGGACAACGGGAAGTCAATAAAATGTCCTTTCCGTTGTCCCCATTGACGTTATTCACTATTGGGACAACGGGAAATTATAAAATATCCTTCCACTGTCCACATTGCCGGAAGCATAGTTTATATACATAAGAATAAAACATATTATTTAAGAAAATGGGTTTTAATCAAAGTTAAAAAAACGTTGTATATATTTACGTATAAGATATCTCAATCATTTTTTGCATCGCAGAACCAACATTTGCATATTTACAAATAATATCACAATCATTTTTGGACCTTAGAATCAACATTGCACTTTTACAAAAAAAATATGACAATAATTAATTTATATTACACAATCAGCATTGTACCTAGGTATGTGGTAAAAGACAGATAGGTATTTTATGTAAATATACTTAAGTTCTTTTACACTTTCACTTACTACACCACTATTCACCACTTATTAATACAGCACAACTAAGTAATTCCCATTTACTAGTTCCTTTTCTGTTAAATATTTTCTGCAGTGGGGTTTAACATAAGCCAATGAGAGCTTCGCAAAAACAATGTTATCGGTGCGCTTTGTTCCCTAGCTGCATCGCCGAGCGCCTCGGCCGCCGCCGGCGCATGCTTGTCGGGGACAAGTTTTATCATACTTCTAGTTAAGTTCTAGTTAAGTCAACTAAGAAACAAATAATAAACTATTTCACACAGTGCTACTACTGCCAGTGGGGACGCCGTTTGACCAGACGGGTGATCAGCCCTTCTATGTGGGGCCATTTCACCCAATTCCCCTATAACAACTGTCATACATATTCGTATGGCAACCGGGACCGACATCTTAACGTGCTCTCTGAGGCACGACCAGACCAATGCAAATACTCATATTCATGCATACAAATATTTGCACTGAGCGGGGATCGAACCCGCGCCTCCTGCGTAGCGGCCGCGTTCAATACCGCCACGCCACGGAGGCTGTCATTTTTCACACAGTAACATTAGGAGTGTATATTATTAAGAAAAGTAATAGCTAGGTAGTTATATAATTAGTATAGTAATGAAAGCTCAACTTAACGTCTCGATATAACGACAAACTTTAATTATTTTATTTATTTACTGAGCGAGTGAAGCTCTTCTACCCGGCATAGCCGTATGTTGGTGGCTGAAATCCTTCGTAACCACTCGCGCGATGTTGATCAAATTTACCACGGTGATAGTGTGGACACTGAGGAGTGTTTTGAAGCGAGATGGTTCATGTCCGATGTACTATTGAGGAATAATCACCGAAAAACAGTTTCACGAGCGCGCGGCCTTAGCTAAGTAAGATGTCTTATTTTCAAGTAAGAGTCTTGCTCGCTTAGCTCAATTTATTTCAGTCGCACCCTGCACTGAATTCCTGGTTAAGTTTCGCTTGTTCCCAGTACCATGGACACGGTCAATGGGGATAATAGGAATAAAATTAATTATTTTTATTGAGTTCGGTGTCCCCATTAATAGGGCTACCGTCAATGGGGACTACAGGAATAAATTTCATTTTTTAATTCTGTCTCCATTAACAGGTAAATCGTCAATGGGGCCAAGAGGAAAATTTTAATTATTTTTATTGAAATCCTTTGTCCCCATTCGATGGTGACAACGTCCATACACCAAAAAAACTGTTAATTGGCTAACAAAATCCAAATCGTTGGACTTTTTTGGTACCTTGATGATGAATTCTTGGTCACAGATTAGGTATGTCGGAATTGCAATCACACTCCCAATATTTGGACCGTTCTCTCCATTACAATTTTCCTTTTCGTACTTTTTTTACATCCAAATCCGATCTTTTTCAGTACTGTAGACAGACTTGTCAAGCTTCCTTTGAATAAATCTGCGTCTTTGAGAGACGCACTCAGTTTTCTAAGGGATGGAACTTCACCACGGGTATAATAGGCATTAATATGATTACGAATCGCCGCGGCGTCGAAATCGTCGATATTCGTGACTGGGGAAGCTTTTATTCTTTTTTTATTTGGTGTTGATAATTTCCTGTCAACATTATCCTCCGAAACATCGTACGATCTTTCTCCATATTTTTCTTTACTGATTCGAGTGACTGTATTTCTTCCAATGCCAAGAGCGTCAGCAACTCGATCGCATACTTGCGACAACGGCAATAGCGGTCCGCCGTTTTGGTTCTCGCGCTCAAAATATTCCCGTAAGCGAACCACAAACTCACGACATTCACCGTTCAGAACAGTTTTTCTTGTCCTCTTTGGCATAATGATACCAAAAAGCAACAAACTTAACGAAAAATGCAACAAAACTTAATAATAAAACGTAACAAACAAACTCAACTGAACAATCACCAAAACATAAACGTAGCGTATACAAGGCGTCCTTCCGCACTCGTACTAATTGACATATGAATGACCAACTATATGACATTGCGCTCAGCAACCAACATGGTAGCCTAGCGTCACTAGGTAGTGTTGCCATCATAATAGTAGTTAGATCAATCGATCGATTGCGACTGTTGTATGCGTTACCTATATAGTTCTATGAAATGATTATATACCTAACTAGATATTTTAGAACTTACAAGGTACATTAGAGATGTGCATTTTATATTATTATGTATTACACTTCAGTTGCGATAAAACTGGCACATAAAGAAAGAAATTATAAGTGATACAGAAGAAAAATCCGTAATCATGATGCTCATTCAAAGTTACTTCGTCCGTTTCGTAGCTATCTGTCACAGTTATCAAGCTGTATTTAGTACATTGAATATTATCGAATTATTACATATTAATATAAAAATGCTTTTTATGACTTCATTTTTGATGTGCTAGTGATTACAATTTGCAGAAATAACTCCGTAAATAACACGCAAATAAAAAATAAATATATACCGGGTGTTAGGGAAATGCTCCCGAAAACGAAGACAAGCAATAGTACTGAAGATAATAAAAATTATGTAGGCTTTTTTCGACTCCCTTAATTATTTTTTTTAACTTTTATAGACATTTTTCACATTCCATGGGGTCGTTGACCTTGGCGGCGTGTGGGGTTAGCGACCGGTGACGTTATACCGATATTCATTGCGGCATTCATTTTTTTTATGTGGAGTAATGCATTTTTTTATTATATAAACATTTCATTTAATGCTGATAAAAAATATTCCAAAAAAAATTACTAGTAAAAAAAAACGCTTAAAATATTTCTTACCTACATTATTATCACCTGTCTTCCTTTTCAGGAGCGTTTCCTTAACATTCGGCAGAATCCTTTTTTTAACATGAGTTTTTGACGACTAAAATACATAGCTCAATCTCCTCTCAAATGATGATGCACAAATGTAAATCAACAAATTGTATAACTTTATGTTTTGTATATTTTATAAGGTATTATCTGGGTTGTCGACGTTTTCTTAAAATGAAAGAATATTATATTAGCTGTAGCTGATGCCCGCGCGGAGGTCGGTTATCGTTTTGTGGTCATATCTCCGGTTCTACTTAACCAATTACAATCAAATATACCTACGGCAGATTTTAAGTCTGTCCAAGACTTTTCTAATAGGAAGAACCACATCAAAATCTGTTTTTTTTTCGCGTCCGTTGCGAATAATACAAATAAATAGACCAGAATTCCAAAAAATATTTTTGTGTTTAGAATCGCTCATTTAACATAACCCAAGTTTTTTTTAATATCTCCAATGTACAGACACAGCTAATTTACAATTTTATAAGAGTATATTATAAAAATTGCTCGTTTAAAGGTATTAGATTAGATAAGAGCGAAGGTGACCAATAAATTCGAATTACTTTTGTGGTCGTTGACTGCACGTTGCCGCGTTGGCAGCTTGTATCCAGGATTACTTTTTATCCCGAAAAATTAAACCTGAGGGCCAATTTTCGTATTAAAAAGATGTTCAAAATTCACTCTCAATCTAGTCTCGATCTCTCAAATGTCAAAAAAGGTGTTCTCGTAACAAAATTTTGTTGAAAATATTGAAAATTCGGGATATCGAGACTAGATTGAGTCTGAATCTTGAACTTTTTTTTATTACGAGAATTGGCTCTCTGGGATGCAGTTATAACTTGACTACTTATTTTAATTTTTGCAGATACCGACGAGAGTTTGAATCTGTCCGATGTCTTGCTTGACAGGATACGAGAGTTGGAACCTAACTTCGAAGAGTTAATCAGTCGTGGAAATTAGTTAATACTAGCTACTTGACCGCGGCACCCTATCAGAATATACCTAGTCATAAAATTGTAATGACATCATAGAAAGAAAGAAAGAAAAATATTTTATTTGCGATACGCACAACAGTAACAAGTTTTCATACTAACTTATTAGCTAATCTTATATTGTAATTGTGCCCAAATAAGGTCGCCATCGCAGCATAAAAATGCTATCCGTACCTGTATGTTGGAGCTATGGTTGTGTATTGATTTATTACTATGCAGCTATGTTGGGTTCGCTGTATATTTTTATTATTATATTATTTTGAGTAAATATATAAAATGTACTAATTATTGACGATTTATGTACCTGGGTCCATTAAGTTTTATATTTATCATTATTCGTATAATGTATATTCAATATTTATAAAAATATGAGAATTCTGTTATTACGTGATGGTTTTATTTCCTTCAGTCCCTCATGACGTGTGTGGCTTAGTGGTAGTGTGTTCGAGGTTTAAGTCGGCGGTCGCGGGTACGATTCCCGCTCAGTGCAAATATTTGTATGCATGAATGTCTATTTGCATTGGTCTGCGTGTTTCTATGCATAGTATGTACATATTTACAAAAAATGTATCTTAGTATGTTTATCCGCATTCTAGAACCCATAACACACGCTAGTAAAGCTATGCGTACATTGGGTCTTGATAGCTCTGTGCAGAATGTCCTAGAATACTTATTTATTATTTATGAAGATTTTAAAAAACCTTTATTTATATTTCCTTATATACCCATAAGTGTTCTTCATTTTCATCTTTTGAACGAGAATAAAGATTTTACTTGTGAAGTTATTCTAACTATAGTTCAAAAAAGTAATTAAGGTATTTGCTGGAAATGCAAACGTTGAATATCGTCTACAAAATATATTGTTATCATTCTAATGCGTTTCAATGCTTCAATGTGGAGAAGGATTAATGGGCTACTTCAGTGTACTCTTTGAGTATTGAGTATATTCTTAATACTCAAAGAGTGTACTTCAATTATCTTGTAAGTACATACAATGCAAACATGTCACAAAAATCATAACAATACGTGTCTGAAAAACCAATGCTTCATACCTTTACGTCATTAATGTCAACTTTCAGAAAAAGTTAAATGTCAAAACAAGAACATTTTCATTTCACGTGTGATTTTTTAAGAATTAGTAATATTAAATGAAACTTCTGGTGAAATAGAATGGGCAAGCGTAAATATGAAACCGAGAATACAGAAAGCCAGAAAAAGACTAAAACAACAGAATCCGACCATGAGGACATCGTGGATGCGGAGCAACCTCAAAATGAGAGCAACATTCACAAAAATGCTTCAAAACGGGGAGGATTTGATGTTAAACATTTCCGTAAAGAACTGGCAGCGAAGCAGGGTCAGAATATGGGTAACGTTAACTATTTTTTTTTATCTTAATCAGTATTTTTTGCAGCGTTAAGCAGATATTTCAGTTTTATTATCATCTTCTTGACTCATTATCTGCTATACCTCTTTTAATAATGCATAGATATGATAATAAATAAATAAATGTTAATTATCGCTCGCTTAATAATGTGCCTGGTAGATGGCAATAAGCTCGCCCCCTATTAAATTGGGACCTTAACATAACTGGCGAATCGTGGGTGTGTAATACACCTCTGCCTACCCCTTCGGGGATACAGGCGTGAAATTATGTATGTATTATGTATGTATGATAATAATAATAATAATGACAGGACTATTGTAGCCAATAAGCCTGATATAGTGGTGATTGATCGATCAGAGCGTCTCGCAATAATTGTTGACATCACCATCCCCCATGATGACAATCTCGTGAAAGCCGAAAAAGACAAACAAATAAAATATTTGGACTTGGCTCACGAGATTGTCGACATGTGGGATGTGGATTCAGCAATTATTGTTCCGATAGTCGTATCGGTTCACGGACTGATTGCCAAGAGCCTCGATCAACATCTCTAGAGGCTAGCGTTAGGCAGTTGGGTCAAGGGCTTGATGCAGAAGGCAGTGCTCCTCGACACGGCACGTATTGTGAGGAGGTTCCTCTCCCTGGAGCCCTAACCACCGGTAGCTTGGTCCCTGTACCCGATGCCGGTGGGCCACTATTTTTTATATTTTTAAATATATTTGTTTTTTTTTATATAGAATGTATTTAAAAATATAATTTATATGTATTTTAAGAGTAATAAGGAGAATAATAATAATAATAAAGAGCTACACGGACGCTTCTATCGGGCCTTAAATGGGCCCGATATAGATTTAAAAGCGTCTGTATCTTGGCTACGGTTCGGTGATCTTTTTGGAGAAACCGAAGGTTTTATCTTTGCAACTACGGACGAAGTTGTAATGACGAACAACTACCGGAAGTATATTCTGAAGGACGGTACGGTTGACATCTGTCGGGCATGTCATCGCCCCGGAGAATCACTCAGACACATTATTTCCGGTTGTTCTCGTCTTGCCAACGGCGAGTACTTGCACGGACATAACCAAGTGGCCAGGATTGTACATCAGCAACTTGCCCTTAAATACAATCTTGTGACTTCGGAGGTGCCATACTACAAGTATGTGCCCGACCCAGTTCTCGAAAACGGTCGTGTCACATTGTACTGGGATCGATCTATTATCACTGACAGGACTATTGTTGCCAATAAGCCTGATATAGTGATAATGGATCGATTAGAGCGTCGTGCAATGATAGTTGATATCACTGTCCCCCATGACGAGAATCTCATGAAAGCAGAAAAAGAAAAACAAATAAAATATTTGGACCTGGCCAATGAGATTGTCGCCATGTGGGATGTGGACTCAGCTATTATTGTACCGATAGTTGTGTCAGCACATGGACTCATCGCCAAGAGCCTCGATCAACACCTTATGAGGCTCTCGTTAGGCAGCTGGCTCAAAGGCCTGATGCAGAAGGCCGTTCTGCTAGGCACGGCACGGCACGCATAGTGAGGAAGTTCCTCTCCCTGGAGCCGTAACCACCGGCAGCTTGGTCCCTGTACCCGATGCTGGTGGAGCACTGTTTTTATATTTTTAAATATATTTGTATTTTTTTTTATATATATGTTTAAAAATGTAATTATATGTATTTAAAAGTTAATAAAGAAGAATAATAATAATAAGCCTTTATTTATTTCACAGCAATAAAGTTACATTGTCAATCAAAAACAAACTTATTAATTTTTTATTTTTGAATAGATTTTTTTTATTACTGTTGAATAATATTGGGTTCTTGAGTTGTAGAGAAATAAAAACGTACTAATAGAAAATTTATTTCAAGTTCCACAATGGTTTTAATGGAGTAAAAATATAAAAGAAGAAAGGGACACGAGCATCAGCTTGGCGTGTGTATGGCGAGTGGTTGGCTCGTCCGAGAGGTCCGGCGAGCCCGGCGGCGGGTGAAGGGGAGCGGTCGAACCGGTCAGGTAGCCGGCTCCGCCCGTGCCCCGCGTCCCGCTGATGACGCGTCCGGAACATCCTGGGGGCCCCTGAAGGTGTCAGCCTTCAAGAACTCTTCGGTTTGGTCGAATAAAGGGCAGAGGTACTTTACACCTCGCCTGTAAGTCCCCGTAACCGTGGTAACGTCGGCCACGCGGGATATCCCGTCCGATCCGGGGAATAATTTGGAGATTCGTCCAAGGCGCCAGTGAAGGGGGGGCGCGTTCTCTTCTTTTACGAGCACCAAGTCACCAAGCTGCAGTGGTCTGCCAGGCACCTTCCATTTGGTCCGCTGCTGGAGCTCCGTGATATATTCCAGCTGCCAGCGCTTCCAAAAATGTTGTCTCATTGCCTCAAGCCTCTGAAACCGGTCTAATCTATTTGGGTTAATGCCCTCCAAGCTGGGAGATGGCAGCGACATCAGGGCGCGACCGACGATGAAGTGACCTGGAGTCAAGGGTTGGAAATCATTAGGGGAGGAAGAAATAGGACATAAAGGGCGGCTATTTAGGATAGCTTCTACTTGGCTGAAAAGGGTTGCCAGTTCCTCGAAAGTGAGGTGACTATTGCCTAAGATCCTTTTAATATGGAACTTAGCCGATTTAACCCCTGCCTCCCATAAACCCCCGAAGTGCGGAGCATAAGCCGGCTGAAATTTAAATTTGATGCCCTCATCTGTTGCGAAATTAGAGATGGAAGAAGAATTTAATTTAAAAAAATCGCTAATTTCTCTGGCCGCTGCTACAAAATTGCGACCATTATCGCAGAGAATTTCACGCGGCTTTCCTCTCCGAGAGATGAAGCGACGCAGGGATAAAATAAAAGCATCCTTAGAAAGTTGACTCACAGCCTCTAAATGTACACATTTGTACCTAGTGCAAACAAAAATAGCCAAATAGCATTTGGTAATTCTGCATCCCTTCCCTTTCCTATCCGTGATAAGAAACGGCCCAGCAAAGTCAACACCAACACTGACAAAAGGGAAATCGGGCGTGATGCGCTCGGAAGGCAGATCGCCCATGAGAGGAACGGCGGTTTTAGCGGTGACGCGCCGGCATGCGATGCACTGCCGCGCGACCGTCCGCGCCAAGTCGCGCCCGGCGACTGCCCACACAGACTCTTGCACGGAGGCTAGTAGGAGCTGGGGACCAGCGTGGAGCAGACGCAAGTGTTCCTGCTGAAAAAGCAACTTTGTAAGCCAATGTTTGGCATGTAACAGCATGGGATGGCGCTTCTCGAAAGAATAAAAAGAGGAGTTGAGCCGACCACCCACGCGTAAAATACCTTCGCTGTCGAGAAAGGGATTTAGGGAAAGGATGTGATTTTTTGAATTAAGAGAAAGCTTAGCGCGACGAATTTTTATCTCGGGTTCAAAACTATCCGTCTGAGACAATCTAACTAATCGTTTGAACGATACTTCGAGCTCCTCAGGCTGCAAGTCTCCCTCTCGTTTATTTTTGGGATAACGGCAATTGTGCAAAAATCTTAATAGATAAGCAAATGAGCGTTGCATAGTTTTAAGTTTAGAATATTTTGCGAAATCAATTAATTTATTTATTGTTTTCTGATTTTCGTTTGCTCTGGTCAAGTTAACTTTTAATTCTGGTATATCTTTAATATTATTATTATTTAATTGGGGCCAGTTTTCTACAGGATCATAAAGAAATAATGGACCGCTCCACCACATGTCTAGGTTATTCAATTTGCGCGCGTCAACACCGCGCGAAGCGTAGTCTGCCGGATTACATGCAGTGGGGACGTGACGCCATTCGGACCCGTCGGTCAATTCTAGTATAGCGGCTACTCTGTTTGAAACGAACGTTTTTAAATTATTATGACTAGTTTTAAGCCACGCTAAGACTATAGATGAATCGGTCCAAAAGTAGGTACGTGTTATTTCACAGCGTAAGATGTTGCCGACCGCCTTGGCGAGCTGAGCGCCTAGTAATGCAGCACACAGCTCTAAGCGCGGGATAGTCGTAGGAGCGACTGGGCTAACGCGCGCCTTGGCACATAAGAGACGAACGGCAACGTCGCCTTTCTCATTTATGGACTTTAAATAAATGCATGACGCGTAAGCACTAATGCTACTGTCGCAGAAACAATGCATTTCGATATAATTAGGTGAATCACAAAGTACATACCGAGGTATTTTAAGCGCGGTTAAAGAGGACAGTCCGTTAACAAAATATCGCCATGACTGATTAATGGAGTCAGGCACGGACTCGTCCCAGTCAATTTTAGCTAGCCACAATTTTTGTATTAAAATTTTAGGAATAATTGTCAGCAAACATAAAAGGCCTAAGGGATCAAATATTTTACAAGAGTCAGATAAAATTGACCTTTTAGTAGGAGAATCGTTCTCAGCTGAATATTGAGTAGGAAAATGTATAATGTCAGCTGCAGAGTCCCAGCCTACTCCTAAGGTATGTGAGGAAGAACTAAGAATTAGACTCCCTGGGGGCTTTGGACTTTGGCTGTCGTTTAAAATAAGAGGTGAATTGGAACGGAATTTGCGTAGGGGAAAACATCCAGCCGATAAAATTTGCTCAACGGTATTTTTTATATATAATAGATCTTCCTCTGAATCCGACCCTGTAAGCAAATCATCAACCAGGAAATCACGCTGTATTATTGTTTTTATCCTGCTGTCACCACATTCTTCACCTAATTGCCATAAGCAACGCGTACTCAAGAAACTTGCACTGGAATAGCCATAAGTAACAGTGTTTAATTTAAATGTTTTTATACTATCGTTTTCATCGCTTCGCCACAATAACAATTGTAAATTACGGTCACACTCCTGGACTAAAATCTGTCTATACATTTTTTCGATGTCGCCAGTTATCACGTACTTGTATGTTCGGAATCGAAGGAGGATATTAAAAAGTAAGTCCTGTATGCATGGCCCTACCATCTGGAGGTCGTTGACCGAGTAGCCAGATGTGGTGGGGGCGCTGCCATTAAAAACTACGCGCAGCTTAGTGGATTCGCTCGAAGGCTTGAGTACAGCGTGATGGGGTACATAAAATGAGGTATCAGGAAATTTAGTGTCAGATTCAGAGAGATGACCTAAATCTAAGTACTCAGAAATAAACTGTTGATACAGAATTTTAAGCTCAGGATTATTTTTAAATCTCTTTTCTAAGCCTAAAAAACGTTTTTTAGCCAAATAAAACGAGTTACCTAAACAGTCAGGCTCGGTAATTAATGGAAGGCGCACACAAAAGCGACCATCTTGGTCGCGGTAGGTGTGTGTAACAAAATGTTGTTCACATTCGGATTCGATATCCGTGTGCTGTCTAGTAGGCTGGGGAATCTGCTCGAGTTCCCAAAACTTAGTTAACTCTTGGTCTAAATTGTTACTAGTCATAGTAGGCAAATGATTGCATTGAATAAAAGAGCTAAAGGAAGCTTGCTGTGTCTTGTACTTGTCGTGCATGGGCCCAGCTAGTACCCAGCCTAACTTAGTATTGCGCATAAAAGGCAAGTTATCGCCTAACGTAATCTGCTCGGATCCAAGTAAGTACCAAAAAATATCAGCACCAATTAATACGTCAATAGGAGCGGGCTGATTAAAGTTGGGATCTGCGAGTTTTATGTGACGAGGTAATTTTAATTGTGAAACATCGATGTATTTATGCGGCATATTTCCAGAAATTGTTGGTAGAACCAAACATGATAAATTAAGATCAAGGTTATTATCGTACCTTGACCGTATTTGAATCGTGCAGCGCTCTGGCGTGCCCGATAAAGGTACATTACCTACACCGACTACGCTGGTATTATTAAGCTGAGGAGTCAACTGCAATTGATTTTTTAAACTGGAAGTTATAAGACTAGTTTGAGACCCGCTGTCTAACAAGCAACGAACAGTTAAACTAGCATTCGTTATAGGATTAAAAACATCAATAAGAGCCGTAGATAATAATACATGATTTGTGTTAAAAGTCGCCATGCCGGCCGTGACCTGTGTCTCCGGCTGCAGTGGTGCATCTACGGGTGTACTAGCAGCCTGAGGAACCTCCCTATGCAACATGGTGTTGTGACGCTTCCTGCATTTTAAACAAGGACCCAACCTGCAGCGATGCGAGGAATGGCCCTTGCGCAAACAATTTAAACAAAGGTTCAACTTCACCGCCTCAGAAATCCTGTCTTCAATGGACTTAGATTTGAACAAAGTGCAGTCGTAAATGCGATGACCGCCGTTGCAGGCGACACAAGAAGCAGGAGCGGCAGGTGAAGTGCCGGCAGAAGAAGCACCAGGAGCGGCTGAAATTTGGAAAGATTTCATGGGTACTTTTGGGGAGTTTGAGAAGTCACGTTTTGGGCTGTTAATGACCTTCTCTGACCTATTGCGCTGGACCGACTCTAAGACGTCGGCGCGACCCTTTAAAAACTTATTTAAATCATTTAGAGAAGGCATGTCATCACATGTGTTCTTAAACTCCTCCCATTTCAAATTAGAGTTACTATCTAGTTTGGCTGAAACCATATGAACTATTAAGGCATCCCACTGATCCGTGGGTTGGCCTAATGTTGCTAGAGCCCGTAAGTTCTTAGACACATGGTCTACTAAATATCGTAAACCCTTGGCCGACTCACGGCCTACCTGTTGGATGTTAAACAAAGAATTTATATGATTGCTTATCAACTGCTTCTTATTGTCGTATCTCTCGCAGAGGAGTTTCCAAGCTACGCTATAATTAGACTCGCTGACTTCTAAATTGCTTATCACTTGAGATGCTTCTCCCTCCAGGTACGAACTCAAGTAATGAAATTTATGGATTGCCTGGATTCGATCATTAGATTGAATGAGAGACTTGAAAGTATCTCGAAATTCGAGCCACTTAAAATACGATCCGTCAAAATTAGCGACCTTTATCAAAGGTAGTTTAAAGGTATAGTCGTTATGATCACAACCAGAGGAGGCTTCTGATTTCAAACTCGTAAATTTATCATTTGACTTTTCAGTTAACCGTTGACTGACAGAAATCAATGAGATAAAATCTTGTTCCATCTCCTCCCGCACATCGATTTCGGCTTGCAATGTAGTTGGACACAAAACCTCAATTTGAGATTGAATTTCATCAAAATGGGTAAAAAGATCACGAAAACGTTCCAACTTCAATGCAAGTTCATCCATTTGATCAGAAGCGAGACTGTCAGAGGCTTTCAATTTGTCAACATAATTTCTATACTTAGTTACACGACCTCTTATCGAGCTTCTCGTCGTTTGAAGAGTAGATTTATCGGTCATCTTTAAAAGTAAAATATAAAACAAGTTAACGCAAATGGATGAACAATCAAATTTAAATTAAAGCAAGAAATTAAAAGGAATACGTAAATGCGTTCGGCTTATGCTCCCAGACAGCGTGGCGACAGCTCGACGTGGCGGCGAGCGGGATGTACTCAGCGTCAGCTGATCGCACAATAGGCGGGTCGATCACCGTAGGCTGCACCTGCGCTGGCGGCCAGCGACCGAGCGCCGCGCGTACCGTTTTACTAGGCAAAAATATCGTAATATTACAATTAAGCAATAAAATGATTAAACGGAGATTTAGCTTTCTTTTAATTAGTATTAAAATTAAGAAAAGGGGTAGGCTGCACTTATATACGCAATAGCATATGATACTGGATCAATAAATTGGTGCAGTTAATTTAAGTTAATTCTCAATAAATAATTTATTATGCTAGAAACGAACGCTTATGCTTAAACGGCAAAGACGCAACTAGAAAATAGCTTAATGAGCTGGCATGAAAGGAAGGTTAAGCTACAAAATTGCAAATCACTTTCTAGGAAAAATAGGCTAAGCGAAATAATAGGCAAAATGGGCTTGCGATAGACTAGAAGATGTATAGAAATTGGCAAAACTTAACAACCAAGTAAAAGGTGATTTTTATAACGGAAAAAAAAAAGAATTATTGGGAAAAGTAAGGAGTGGTGCACTTTCCTGGCTAAGCCTTGGCTGCGGCGTAATAAGATGACCGGCTGGCTTGAAGCAGAAGCAGGCTGGAAGCGGCGGTATGGGGTCCAAAGGTCGTCAACGTAGATTGCGCAGCAAAAATAAGCGGAATTTTTGCATTCTTCGTATTCAGCAGTTCGTAGCTGATAGTCGGGCGATGAGATTCCTTATTATCTCACACCTGGATCATCAGTGGTTACGATACGTGAACGTCGTTCCGTGACCTTTGAGTGTCCTTCTCGAAGCTTCGCTGCGCGGTGCGTAGGATTGCGTTGAACGTGCGTAGTTAGCACATCACGTCGGGGTCACCATGAATAATATTGGGTTCTTGAGTTGTAGAGAAATAAAAACGTACTAATAGAAAATTTATTTCAAGTTCCACAATGGTTTTAATGGAGTAAAAATATAAAAGAAGAAAGGGACACGAGCATCAGCTTGGCGTGTGTATGGCGAGTGGTTGGCTCGTCCGAGAGGTCCGGCGAGCCCGGCGGCGGGTGAAGGGGAGCGGTCGAACCGGTCAGGTAGCCGGCTCCGCCCGTGCCCCGCGTCCCGCTGATGACGCGTCCGGAACAACTGTGAATCCCTTCTCGGGTGAAGGCCTCCTCCATTCCCCTCCAAGCTTCGCGGTCTCTTCCCTTCCATATCCACTCAGGTCCTGCTACCTGGATAATGTCGTCAGTCCATCGTTGGATAGGCCGACCAACATTCCTTTTTCCATCTGGCCCTTTCCACTTTGTTGTTTTCACAGTCCATCTTTCATCATTCATTCGCGCGACGTGTCCTGCCCATTGCCATTTCATTTTTAAAGCGTGTTTGAGTGCATCAGTTACTTTTGTTCTACTTCTAATTATTTCACTTCTGACCTTATTTATTTTCTTTATTTTGAAGATGCTTCGTTCCATTCCTCTCTGGCAAGTCCTTATTCTATTTCTGATTTGGTTTGTGTATACCCACGTTTGGCAGCCGTATGTTAGGCATGGTAGCAGACAGGTGTCCATTACTATTTTTTTCATATTTATATGGAGTCTTTTTTAAGTATTTCTTTATATGCCCAGAATTTCTTCCATGTTGTATTTACACGTCTTTCTACCTCTTCTACGTTATGTAGCTTGTTGAATGAGACTTTTTTTCCTAAGTAAACATAGTTCTTTACATATTCTATCTGTCTACCACTCACTTTGATCGATATTTCGCGACTATTAGTTATTATTTTTGTCTTATCAGTATTTAGTTCCAATCCAACTTTGAAGCTTTCCTGGGAGAGTGTAATTATCATTTGTTGTAGCTGTATGGCGCTTTCAGAGAATATGACGATGTCATCAGCGAATCTTAAATGGTTTAAGTATCTATTACCAATTCTAATACCTTTTCCTGTCCAGTAATTTTTTTTGAATACTGACTCTAACACTGCAATAAATAATTTTGGTGATAATGGGTCTCCCTGCCGGACGCCTCTTTTTATTTTTATTATTTCCCCTTTTTGTTCTAATTTCAATCTACTTGTACTTTTTTCATAAATCTTTTTGATAATTGTAATATATTTCTGGTTGATATTGCATTCTTTGAGGGCTGTCCAGATAGCGTTGTGGCTTATGCAGTCAAATGCCTTGCTGTAATCTATGAATACTACATAGAGAGGTCTATTGAACTCATCGAATTTTTCTATAATCTGTTCTATGGTATGGATATCTCCGTCGAGGCGGCATGTCTCCTAGCCGGGACCCCTCCATGGGACCTGGAAGCGAGAGCCCTTGCGCTGCTGTACCAGTGGCGCAAGGAGGCGCTGGAGCGGGGCCATAGGCCGGAGCCCCGAGAAATCAGGGCTCAGCGGTCCCAGCTCCACCGGGAACTCATGGAGACATGGAGGGTGCGACTTGAGCACCCAAGGTGGGGGGAATCCACCATTGCGGCGGTGAGACCGATCATGAAGGAGTGGTTGGAGAGGGACCATGGGGACCTCTCCTACCGGATGTGCCAGATGGTTACCGGACACGGGTGTTTCGGTAAGTATCTGTGTCGCATCCACCGGGAGACAACGCCGCAGTGCCAGCACTGCGAGGATCCTGGCGAAGACACGGCGCTCCACACGTTGGTGGAGTGCCCTGCGTGGGCGAGTCAACGCCGGGATCTCGTTGCGGTCCTGGGCGTGGACGTTCTCTCGTTGGAGACCATGGTGAGGGCCGTGGTCTCCGACGGGAGCAAGTGGCACGCCGCCGCCTCTTTCTGCGAGCAGGTAATGCTCGCGAAAGAGACGGCGGAGAGGGAGCGGGAGAGAACCCTGCCCCCCGAGTTTCGCAGTCTGCGGCGAGGACGCCGCAGACTCATCTACGCCCGGGACTACCGACCTCCATGATCGGGGCCTGAGGACGGCAGTTGGCCGACTCGCCGTCCTTACAGAAGCAGGCCGTGGCGGAGGCGTGTCGTGTGTGCCCCTACACACGCCTGCCAACTCACCGAAGCGGGATAAAACCCGACCCCACCAGGCGAGGCCGCGTTGGCGGCCAAAGTCCGCCGGCAACCCTGGGGTTATCCTTTCGAGGGCTTACCCGGGGTGCCCGGCAACGGACACTTGGGGAGGACACCGTGCGGTTTTAGTCGAGACACGACATAGCCACCCCCGCTGGCCAGCGGGGGGGTATCCGAAGGGTATCCGAAGGGCACGTAAAAAAAAAAAAAAAAAAAAAAATGGTATGGATATGGTCCATAGTTGAAAATCCGGAACGAAAGCCTGCCTGTTCTACAGGTTGTTGAGAGTCGATTTCTTTTGTTATTCGACGGATTCTAATTTCAATCTACTTGTACTTTTTTCATAAATCTTTTTGAAAATTGTAATATATTTCTGGTTGATATTGCATTCTTTGAGGGCTGTCCAGATAGCGTTGTGGCTTATGCAGTCAAATGCCTTGCTGTAATCTATGAATACTACATAGAGAGGTCTATTGAACTCATCGAATTTTTCTATAATCTGTTCTATGGTATGGATATGGTCCATAGTTGAAAATCCAGAACGAAAGCCTGCCTGTTCTACAGGTTCTTGAGAGTCGATTTCTTTTGTTATTCGACGGAGCAAAAGTGCAGTGAAGAGTTTGTATATGCTCGGCAGTAAGCTGATCGGTCTGTAGTTAGCTATGTTTTTTGGATCTCCTTTTTTGAATAAGAGCACAATATCGGAACTGTACCATTGTTCTGGCACGGTCTCTGTTTCGAGTACTAAATTAAACAAAGTCACGATTAAATCGGCGAGAACAGTGCATCCTCTCTTTAGGGCTTCGTTGCTGATCCCGTCTGGACCTGGGCTCTTTTCTGTTTTCAAATGCTTTATTTGCATTATTACTTCGTTCATGTCTATTTCTTCTACATTGTTTTCCTTTCCTAATCCATGCTCGCCTATTTCTTCATTTTCACAGTAGTCTTCGTTTCTGTTATTTCTTCCATAAAGTTCCCTATAGAAGTTGGTTGCACTCTCTAGAATTTCTTTTCTTGATGTTGTTGTTTCTGAGTCTTTTTCCAGATTTTGTATCCAATCTTTGTGTAGCCTAGTGGTATGGGTAATGGACTGCTGAGACGAGGTCTCGGGTTCGATCCCAGGTTTTACCATGGCACACACCAATGACTTTTCGATGCTTTTCGAAGTTATGTGTGTATTTACCGCAGGTTTATAAGTGCCCGGTTAATGGCAATAGGCTCGCCACCTATTACATTGGGACCTAAACATAAACTGGCGAAATGTGGGTGCTAGCACCTCTGCCTACCCCTTCGGGGATATAGGCGTGAGTTTATGTTCTATGTTCTTTGTGTATTGTTAGTTCCTTGTAAGCTCTTTTTGTACTTCGGTATTTTTTCAGGTTATTTTCTGTTAGTTTCTTTGAATAATTTACTTAACTCTAATTTCATTTCTTTAGTTTTATTTGTACTTTTAATTAATTCTGTCCGTTTTTTTATTAGGTTTTTTGTGCTATCACTAAATATTTGGTTCCTGTTATCTGTCTTGTCCTGCATTTTTAAACTTTTAATAATCGCTTCCTCAAGCATGTTGTAGAACTTTTGAACGTTGTTTCTATTGTCCTCCCGAGTGGTATCTCTTATCGCCTTAGTTTCTTGTTTCAAGTTGGAAAGGTAATCATCTATTTCTTTTTCTGTTCTAGGTGTCTTCTGGGGTTTACTATAGTTGTATCTAGTTTTCTTAGGTATCTTCAGTTGGAGTGTTGCTCGTACTAGTCTGTGGTCTGAAGGAAAGTTTACATTGTTCAGGACTTCTACATCGGTTATTAATTTAGGTTTGTTAGTTAATATAAAATCTATTTCGTTTTTAGTTGAATGATCTGGGGAGTGCCATGTCCATTTCCTGCTTCTTTTCTTTTTGAAATAGGTATTCATAATTGATAAGTTGTACTCATAGGCATAGTTTATTAGTAGCTCGCCTCTTTCATTACGCGTACCATAGCCGTATCTTCCCATTATCATGTTTTCTTCAGGTTTTGGATCCCCTATCTTTGCGTTGAAATCTCCTATAATTACTGTAGTGTTACTTGCAAGTGTATGGGCTATCTCGAGGTCGTTATAGAATGTTTGAATTTCTTCTTCCGAACAGCTTTCAGTCGGCGCGTATATCTGGATTATAGAGATTCTTATTTTCTCGACTTGTATTTCCAGCATGGCTACTCTTTCTGAAATTCCATTAAAATTTATTATATTCTTTTTCAGATTTTTCTTTATCAGGAAGCCGACGCCATGTAGTCATGTAACAAAAAATGTAAAATCTTCTAACTTCTGACATTCCCAGTATGTCGCAGTCTATTTTTTCAAGTGCATGTGTTAGTTCCATGTATCTCTCTGTAGAAGCCAGTGATTTTACGTTGTAGATACAAATTTTTAATGTTTTGATTTTTTCTTTTGGTTTAATTCTTGGTTTTAGATTTACTTGGTTGAGTAGAGGTGGAGGGTATTGGTCTAATCCCCCACGGTGACCAGCCGGCTTGGGGAATGTATGTATGATAAGGGTTAGGATTTATGCTTCCGGTACATCAGAGCCTTTGACCTCGAAGCCCAGAGTCTGCTTACACCTTCATCTTCTTTTGGTTTGGTTTATACGGTTTTTTTGGCAGCGGCAGTCGCCTGACCTCTAACCCCTAAAAAGAAAGCCTCAGAGACCCTGCGCTAGAGCCTGGTCCGTTAAACAGCAGGTGTACCAGAAAAAATTAAGATTTATATTCTGGTGTCCGATTCAGTAACGCCACGTTTTCAAAATGATTAGTAAGAAAAACTGTAAAAAATATTTTAGTATTCAGTATGATCTGTGAAAACAAAACCTACCTTCACTTTAGTGAGGTTATTAAACATTTAGAATTAGTCATAGTTGATTTCGTTTTCAATTAGATTTTGCGATTTAATGTTCGTTAGTTTCGAAATCGTACGTTTCAAAAATGGAATTTTACTGAATCGAGCTGTTTTTATTGTCTGAACACTGAAGCAATTGTTACAGAATCTGACAACATCATATCGACGGTTAAAAGGCGACTTGATTCAAGCGCCATTTTGAGAACTTTACAGGAGAGCATTTTAAAGTTTTTTTTTTAAGAAAAAAAATCACTGTTCCTAAAGTATACAATAAAAATGTACAAATCTCCCCAAATAAAAAGCGGTATATTTTATGCTAATTTATGATTATATTATAACAAATAAAAGGTGTTTTTAAAGCAAGTTAGATGTAACTTGAGCCATTTTGCACAATTCTTTGATCAGGGCAGAAAGGTCCATGTACACGATAACGATTTATGTATTCAAAGCAAAATAGTTTATGTGTTCCTTGCTTCTTGAACAGATCAAGGATAAATGATTTAAATCACTTACCCATTTGTCAACTGTTCATGGATAAATGAGTTAAACCGCTCACCTAGTTGTAACTGTTCATGGATAAATGAGTTAAACCGCTCACCTAGTTGTAACTGTTCATGGATAAATGAGTTATACCGCTCACCTAGTTGTAACTGTTCATGGATAAATGAGTTAAACCGCTCACCTAGTTGTAACTGTTCAAGGAGGAATGACTCAAATTACACAGTGTTATAATAACTATTTATAGCAAATTGTTTTAATCGCAAGATTTATTTGAATCTGAATTGAGGAAAATAGCTCAAAGGTAATAAAATAAATTTCACGATGTAGGGAAAGCGAATGAAATGACACATCAATTTTAAGAAAAGTAACATAAATAGATAAAATTGGCATACTTTTAAGAACATGAGACTTTAAAATCGATTTTGTAAAACGAAACAAAATAAAACAACGCTTTATGAATCAATTTTTGTTTTATTTATTCATTTACGTAAAATTAAGTAGGTATCTGTAAACGTAGGTAACATTTATAATCACTAATAATCAGTCTCCAAATATTAGTAATTTTCAACATCTTCAAATTTTAACTTATTGTAATTTTCTACTTTGGTTGTAATTATTAATTTACTTATAATCTCTAAACATAGGTAACATTTATAATCACTTTTAATCAGTCTTCATTCAATTTCGGAGCTTTTACTTATCACCTCTCTAAAATACTTTTGTCTTTTTCTCTCCATTATTTCTCGTAATTAAAAACTCTTTATAATTATAATAGGGATTGTTTTACTACTCAAACACAACGTTATAATTAAGAATAACTAAATTAAAGGATAAATTTTTAAAAATTATTTAATTTAATTAAATTATTTATAAATTATTAAAATTTAATTAAATAATTATGTACACATCCGACTTATCTGGCATCGCGCAGCAGACTGAACCGACCTCGAATCCACGCGCGACACGCGTGTTGTGGATCTAAGTACCTACCCGCGATGGTTTGTGTTCTGTTGCTTGAGATATAAATGCCATTTTTAATGCGTGGTGAAAGAAGTAAACTGATTTAAGTATGACATAAGTTTAATTATTAAATTAATATAAAGGAATCAAACGTGCAGATATTTATTTTATGCATAGAGAAAATTGTTCTAAATGGCATAAACACTAAAAACTGGTCAAGGATAATTAGCACAAGTCATATACTTCCATTATACTTATTCAGGTAAGATTGATTCAAGCGACAGAGATAATGTTCAAATGTTCAAGGCAAAATGATTTAAGGTGCATACATTAATAAATCTGGTTGAAGCGAAATGAATTAACATCCATGTTAAATTATTTATGATCAAGTAAAAACAATTCAAATGTCAAAACAATTTTATTTCATCCAGGGATTATTGGTTTAAACTACAGATAGTAAGAAAAAACGTTTTTTTTGATGGGTCTATATACATGCTTCGAAAAAAACAACCAAAATTGCTACACTTGATACCTCGTAAATAGAAAAGATACCCAAATTCGTAATGGAGCCAAGCGCCAAAAAAGTGCTCAGATTAACCTCAAACCCGGCTCAAACGACGCGGAAAAATTCCACGATTCCAATGATGTATATAACTCAATATCGCCCAAAGTGGCGCTTGAATCAATTCGCCTTTTAACCGTCGATATAGAATACGATTATTCGCATGAATTTATTTATTAGATTAGATTTATTTGAATATTTCTTTCTTTTAATTTACAGCACTCACACAGTTCTTACAAGTCTGCTTGAACCCTGACAGCCCAGCAGATTACTTACTTGAATATCTCAAAGGTGGAGGCAACTCTCATGAAATTCTTCGTCAAATCACTCAGGAGAGTAAGAAAAACCTCACATTGGCCACACCAGCCTTCCACATATTCCACCTAATCATCCTTAAAGTACAGTCTTCCCTTCCACATATGATAGCCATCACTGAAGAAGCATGTCGCTACTTTCTAAACACCTTCATGTCAACAGTTGAAATCATGATAAGCGAGAACTCTGGCCCTCGCCACAGAAAAATTGTCCTTAAGCTGTTAACATCAATGGTAACTTTAAATTCTGATTTGGGTATTGAAGTGCTAAACCAGGCTCCTTTGACCCCAAAACACTTGCAACATATAGTTGAGAAAGGAAATTTTAAAGAAAAAGATAATGTGAGAACGTCATTTGTTCACTTTATGACTTCATTCTTAGTTGATGGTAACTTGCCGTTGATCAAAGCATTGCTTGAGAAACAGGGATTACTTGCTCTAGTTATTCCAGGGTTGATAAGTGATGAAGCAGAAGCAACATTGATATTTTTAAATATCTTGAAAAAGAATGTTGTAGACAATGCAGCTATTTCTAAAAGTTTGAAATTGAAAACTTTCAGTCACCAAGCGCTGCATAATTTCTTTAAAGTATTCTCATGGAAAGGGCCCCCGGAGCTCAGTCAGGAAGCCAGGAGTGCTGCAAGACCCGAGATCATGGGTCTCTTATCAGATATTATTTTAACTTTGTTCACATCACATAGGTCAGGTCTGTATTTTATGGATAAGTCTTTAGGCACAATAGATGCCAACAAGAACCAGAACTTGTACAAAGCTTTGCTAACTTTAAAAAGACCCTGGGAGAATGAATATGAATGTGATGTAATTTTAAATATTATGTTTAAGTGTCCTGACTTGCATAGAGCATTATTTAGTGTAATTGAACAAAGCTTTGAGCCACAACATTCTCCGATATGGGAACGGACTACAGACTTTACTATAAAATTGCTAAACAAATTGAAACCAGAAGAAATGGTATCCAGAATGTCAAGTTTAAATGCTATGCAAGTAGCTAATTTCATCCGATTTATCACATTACCTATCCCGTTGATAAAGTTGATTAATTTAAATCTCGGTAAAGATCAAACTGTCTCTTTGTACTGTGTAAGAGTTTTAGTCAAAATGTTGCAGTCATTGAGAAGATACCTACAAATATTAGAGATTAGGGAAATACCAAGTGCTGATTTACGTAGCAAATTGGAATATTTTATTCCTAAACATCTACCTCCACCCACTACCATAGTAAAACTGATTGATAATGTAATCTCTAATAAAACTGATAAAGATAGTCCTAAAGACTACAGACTCCCTAAAATTAATGATACAGATGCGTTAACTGCACTTGTGGATCTTCTTTTACTATATCATGACATAAATCCAGCTTATTTTGAAACCTTAGAAGGTAATGTTGACATGAAGAAAATTCTAGACTTTTCTACAACCCTCACAACTGGTCCTGTAGCGCTCTTGAAGTTCAAAGTAGTTTCTTTGTGGCTGACTTTAGATAGCTCTACTGTTTCACTAAAGAATCCAATATTCAAAGAGTTGTTTCTCATCATGTTAGATGTGCACATGAGTGATGATGATGATACATGGATTGAAGCAAAAGACACATTACAAATATTCTTCAAAAACACATCCATATTTGAAGGTGATGAAGATGAAATTCATTTAATACTATATACTTTACGAAGTTGTAACGTTAATCCACCGTCACTAATTGGGGACATTGTTGAGTATGTTTTAGAAAACAACAAGGACCTAACAGAGTATGTGAGAAATCAATTGGTTCACTTTGAAATTACTTCAGAAAATAGTGAAGAGAATTTGAAAAAGCTATTTAATGATTTAATGGAAGACAGAAATACTGAGGATAGTGTATTTTTAGAGAGCAAGATACCTTCACCTTTTATTGTAGGATGTATGCAATATTTGCAACTACATAAGGATGCTAAAAAGAGTCTTAAGCATTTTCTGTCGCTGTACATTGCGAATTTACTACATAGTAACTATTCACCTGAATTAACAGAAGTGTTGATAGGTGACTCTAAACTCGATGCAAGGAATTATGTCACCGGTTGGATGTCCAATCCAGTGTCTTTACCAGATACAATCGTAGGTCGAGATGAAGTCCTACAGGGAATGTCTAAATCAATAGTTGATAATGAAAATATACCCTTCAAAGATATATTCCCATGTTTACAAGAGGTCACCGAAGGAGGCGATGTAACGATTGCTGATGTTTTATATAAAATCGATGAAACAGATAACATAGATAGTTCGGAGCTATTGATTTGGGCGAAATATTTAATATACTGCACAATACGGTTGACGAACATGAGTCAGTTAAATGGGGAACAACAGAAAAAGATTACTGATTACTTTCAATGCGTAATTGAAATTGGGAAAAAGAAATTAAGAATTGATATTTGCAGAACTATTATATTGACCCTTTTCAAAAATCCACACTATCTGAAAATTTACAAACCCGTAAACACAGGCAAAGATGCATCAAGTATGCACGCTACTAATTTTCTACTCCAAGTTATTAAGCAACATAAAGATATAATAAACCATCTGAGTACCAAACATAAACTTTTAAAATCCTATCAGCAGAAAAACTACAATGAAATTGTAAAAGCTTTTATAAAGGTCAATAAAAGAAAAAATGTGGATAGTGAATATACCCTTAACGTTTTACAAGTAGTTGGTCTGACGAATGAGGATGATACAAAAATATTGGGTCTAGTGTTTGCCGCAGAAGTAGATTCCTGCGTAAAAGACGACAAAGAACCGAGTTTTGTGTTAGAAATACTGAGATATTTAATAGATAAATATTCACTCACTGTGAATCTAGAGTTGCCGCAGAATATGTTAAAGAAGACTATCTCTTTGTACACTGATTTATTATCTAATAAAGATACGAACCCAAATTTAACTAATTTAGAGAACGCATTAACGAAATATTTCCAAAACAAACCTCATCAAGCGTTGCGAGTGTTGGATGAAGATTTCAAAAAGTTTTTCCAAGTAAATACTATAAGAAAGTCAACTGCCAATCTAGCTTCAGTCTTATTGAAATTTAATGTGAAGCTCTGTAAGGTTTTTAAGGAAGAAATTGCTAGGCCTGAAATATTATCACAAAGAGAGTTGACACTGCCTTTGGGCAGCGCTGTTATTAACCATAGCCAACTTTTACGTGATAATAAGGGATTTTTATTGACCATTTTCAGCGAATACAAAGCAAACATAATCAAATTGTTAGAAAAACCTCACAAGGCAGGCCAAATTTATGTATCTTGCTGGAAATTTATCAGGAAATTAATTATTGAATGCTTGGATGTGCAAGATGTTATGAAATTGTTCAATAAAATCCATAAATTTGAAGCAGTTGAGTTAAGCCATGTGCAATTGATACAAAGTTCATTTTTGAAGTTATGTTTACCTGGCAATGGTGCAAAGAACGAACACTTAATTAACTACATTCTAACTATGCTGCATTTGGCTGTGATTGCTATAAAGGAAGCTAAAACTGATGCCCTTAGCATAATTGTAACTAGCATTCATAACGTCATCGTAATTTCTAAAACAGTGGAAGAACTGAATATTGTACAAAAGCAGGCATTCGTTAAGATTACTGAAAGCACAATATGGCAAAATTTCTCGAAGACAACTCTTAAGGAATCCTTAAAAGTGAAAACCGTTGAACATGCAAATATTATGGGACCAAAACTTCTTGCACTGCACACAGAATTAATCAAACTTATGTACCCCGAAAACCATGAAGATATCATTACCATATTTGACATGGTAACATCTCATTCTGAATTCTTGAATGTGATGCTTAGTTACCACAGTACGGAAATAAAATCTCGGTTGATAGAATTTCTATATACATTGATTGTAAAAAATAAATCTGTAATGAAGGCACAACAAATACCCGTTTACTTGAGTGCCTACCACGCGACAAGAAACCCTTCTGATAGACTCATTGTTGCTATCCTTCATTATTATGAAACAAATGGGTTACCAGTTAATGAATACAAACCTTACGTATTCGGTGATTCTGCGGCAAACTTTTACGCCGTGCGTAAAAATAGATCATCGTCTTTATGGTCTCATCCAACGCCTAACCAAGTATTGAACTTATTTGACAAAGAAGTTATACAGCGGACTATTAAAAACTTCCCAGTGACGCAAAAATTCGAATACGCTTACGAATTGAGGAAGAATATTGGTGTGGCTAGTGAGATTAGAGATTCATTGAGATCAATTCTAGATGAGATGTTGAATGATGGTGTATTTAAACCTTGTGTTAATAAAGATAATGAAGGTGCATTACAAAATTTGATTGTAAAAGGGAAATATGAACCTGTGTTATCAGAGTTTATTGGAGTAGATTTATTGGGAACAACGAATTTGGGTGCAGATGAGGGTATATATGATCCCATGTTCCTGTTTCCTCTTCTGAGTCACTTGCTGGCACCGGGGTCAGTGGCGTCGTGTTTCAAAATGTTGAGGAGTGGACTGCTGTCCGTGCCTGTGATGGCGATAAGCTCCCACTGTCCTACGATGAGGGCTGCCGCTTACCACGTCCTGCATAGGTTCTGCATGCTCTTGGAGACTGAAACGTGAGTATTTAACATTTTTTGGGATCTTTTAGCACACATACACATAGAATATGTTGATTATTTTTGTTTTATGCAACTACGCCTGAATATTTCTGAAGGGGGTGTCTTCTCCTTAAGACACAGGGCTTATTACAGCCTAACTGAAGTTTGTGCTGCTACTAACAATTTTACATGCGTAGAAAAGCGTGATTTTCGAACCTTCACAACTAATCCGTACCATATCCTGGAATTTCTAAAATACTACGTGACAATATCTTTGCAAGAAACCTGTTCATTTGTACTGTTCATTTTGGTAATAAGCGGCTATTACGACATATGTACCTGTTTAAGTGATGGGGACACCGTGGTTCCCAAACCCGCGGGGCCATCTCGAAACCGGAGATGGGTCAGTCGGTGTGTGAGGGAAATGCCCTATGGGCAACCTTACACCTCGGCGTCTGAAGACCCGATACGGCGTGCGATTTTAGTCGGTTCAAGCCCGACATAACCTCCCCCGCTGGCCCGCTGGGTGTATCCGAGGGGATATTCGCACGAAAAAAAATGTATCTGTTTAAGTGATGATATTATACGACATTGTTTATTTATATGACCTAATACATTTTATCATTTGACTCTTCAGGAGGCACAAGAACGACAAGCTATTCCTGACAGACTTCATCAGCACCTTACGTCAGAGTTTGACCACAGCCATAAACAATACCGAGGATGTTGACAACAAGGATGTTAAAAACCCTAGACTTCCAGCAATAGATGCCTTGTACCTCGCTAGAGCCCTTATGGTCTGCACAGCACCCTTCGATCCTTTGTACAAACCAGTGAACAATTTCCTAATAGCTAAGCAGTTCGTAGACCTGACTCTGGTCCCTGATTTCCTCAGTCTTTTCCACGACAGCGACGTTGAATCTGCAGATAGAAGACTTTGGATTCTCGAAGTTATAAGTGATGGGGTTAAAACCATGACAGATATCAACGTTATCTTCAAGACGATGTGTTTGAAGATGATAATGGATTTCTATTCTTCGATTCTGAGCGACAGGCGAGCGAAAGAAAAGATTCTAAGCGCTTTGAGTTCCATAGCGTCTATCCCTAGGGCTTTCGAGATCCTAGTTGAAGGTCACGGCTTAATCTCTTGGCTCCACTGTATCGTGAGGCAGACAAATGATAAATTTCTCGTAAAATATATCATTAGACTGATAAAGAATATGGTGTACAGCACCATGGTTGGTGCTTTCTCTAGAAATATAGCCGCCAAGAAAGGACAAGTTAATGAATTCATTGAATTAAGAACAAACAAGGACGTGGAGCAAGAAATATTAATCGTACATCAGGATCTGTTGATACATATTGACGATATGGATTTAGAAGATGTGATTGATTATGTGAAAGTGTACAGATTAGTGTCCAAAAGAGGGATCAAAAGTTTATCGAAGAAACAAATGTTGGGTTTAGTAAATAAAATGAGTGTTTTACTAAAAGATTGTGAAGTGATAAGACTGTTAACAAAAGCTTTACTGGCTAATGACAGCGTTTTTCTTAAAAGTCGGAATATAAACATTGATTTTGATGAAGAGACTAAAAGTATATTAATAAATACGTTGACAGAAGTTGTACAAATGTATATTTCGTGATTTGTATGTTTATTATGTTAAGAATATATTAATTATCTATTAAACATGTAAAAATATGTATAACAATTTGTTTTTGTTCTTTACCCTAAAAGCGAAATAATCAAAAAGTAAATTGAATTACTATCACGACATTCACGACCGACATTAATTCTCTGTAGGAAGACATTGTCATCATTTTTTTAAAATAATGAACCGAGAATTAAATGAACTTACGGAATACAGAAAAGGTATCTTATTCTATGTGCGGTGTATTGATGTCACGCCTGTTCTGGATGAGACGTCAAAAAAAGTACATTACTAACACATTCTGTTTGTAGTTCACGCGATTGATTAGATCACAATAATAAGTTATAAAAGCTATTTCAATTACCTTGATTCGGAACAGTCTATTTTTATACGAATGGTATTCTAAAATTACCATATAGAGTGTATACACAGTGTGTTCTAAAAGTAAGGTGATTGATTTTTATCAATTTTGTTCTATTTATTCATCAGTATTTATACTGTCTCCTTTAAAAGCAATCCCTTTCAGATATAATATGCTTATGTTGACGCTTTTTCTGATCTTCAAAGCACTTCTGATAAGCACTTTTCGGTATAGCCATTAGTTCTTCCAACGATGCAGTTTTTATCTCCTCAATGTTAGCAAGTCTTCATCCTTTCATGGGTTTCTTCACTTTTTGACCCAGTATAAAGCTGCAAGGAGCTAAATCTAGTGAATATGGTACTTAACTGAAGCATGATTACCGTTTGGTTTTTGGTCCAAGAATCACGCTCAAGCGATGCTCATACGACGGTTCTTCGAGTCATAATTTAGCAGTTTCGGGACAAACTGTGTTGATACATTAAAATGCATAAAATATTCAAAAATTAGCATGGCATGCCAAGTGATATGAATACGTCATCAGCAACTGCTTTAATGGTGACTTTTCTTCTATTGTTAACATGCTTGGACCTCCAGAGTGAAGTTCGTCATTGGCATCTTATTGGCCTTCTCAGAAGAGCTTGTGCCTCTTAAACATTATTTTTACATAGAGTAGACTCGTCATATGCCACTGTCAACATTTCGAGTCCTTGAGAGCACTTAATTTAATTTTTTACACATTTGATGCAAATTCTTTGATCCATTATTTTTTTTCAATAAAAGAAAATCGCCGAGCACACCAATCACTAGAAACTGTTGTACCTCTCACAAATAAACAAAGAATGCTATATAATTATAAATGTGAATATGTATGTTTGTGCCGAGTGCACTAACACAAGAAAATAAAAAGAACTTCGTTCCAAAAATCGAGACTCGAATGTACGTAGCCCGCGCAATTTGAAAAGTTACCTTACTTTTTGAACACACCTCATATGCATAGTAGGGTAGTTAGATACCCGTAGATACCATATCGCGTGCAGGGCCATGTTTATTGCACCAGTTGACATCAAGTAAATGTGTTCGCGTGCAGTAACACCTGTCGGTGGAAATACCTTACATATTACCAGTTATCTGATCGACGGGACGCCTGATTTATTTAAAGATTTAATCAGTAATATCGGCATTTATGTGAGTGTCACAATACTCAAAATACGTTCTAAATACGCTTATATATCGGTGGGGAAAATAGGTCTATTCAAACCCACAAAACGATATTTGCTTTCAGGTTCCACGTAATCGCAGGCCTAACCAATTACCGGTTGGTTTATTATTACCAGCTGGGCAGTATCTAATCATAGCTTCTGTCCAAATTCAAAAACCAAATCCTTTCTTCACGATCCACGTGGCTGTCATTGTATTCGTACAGTAAGTAAGAACAGGCATCTGACACTGATAGGCGTAACAGTGCGACCCCAGATGCCCGGAGTGCATGGATGGCGTCGAGATCAGCTTCCACATGCTTGCTCAATGCCCCATGTACTCACTTATAAGGTGAGAGACTATGGGGACGAACACACTGGACACAGAAGACCTGGAGGATCGGAAAGTGGAACAGATTGTAAGATTTTGCAAGAAAACAGGTAGGTTTGACGGAATGCCGTGATTGTCGGATATCCCATCTCCTCCCCAGAGGGAGGACCAGGCAAAATGGGTGAAATGGCAAAAATGGTGAAATGGAAATGCATTCAGGTAAGACGATGTCCCCGTTGGAAATACTAATAATACGCACAGTAAATTAATATATCTACATATTCGATATCGTATCTCACTTTGACGAGAAAGCCCTCTTCGAATATCTTCGGAGAGCTCACTATTGACGCTGTCGGCTTGCTGTTGTCCATCCCGACGGGCCGAGGTCAATGCCGTTCGCTATGGGTAATTGTTCTTCTTCATCGAGTCAATGGCTAATAATATTCCCTAGATTTCATCGGTTCAATACTTGGCTACGAGTGGCATGAATATTATAGTTCTTTGACTAACGACAATACCATGTGTTTTTACCTACCTATAACTGATGCCGCCATCCCTTTTTTTTCGTGCGGAAATCCCCTCTTATACCCCCCGGCGGCCAGCGGGGGCGGTCATGTCGGGCTTGAACCGACTAAAACCGCACGCCGTCTCGGGTCTTTAAACGCCGGGGTGTAAGGTTGCATAGGGCATTTCCCTCGCACCCCGACTGACCCTGGACCATCTCCGGTTTCGAGATGGCCCACCCGGGTTTTGGAACACGGTGTCCCCGTCTTGGGAGGGGGGGGAGCTAGTCTCCCCACCGTCCCGGCCTGCTTCTGTTGGTGTGACAGGCGTTCTCACCTGCCACCCCCAGGCCTGCGCTCATAGAATGCCGCCATCCCTGAGGAGTGTAGTTTGGTAAAATCTCCCTGATAATTAGGAAAAATATGGTCAAATCGTTCTCTAGTTATTTGAATAATCTACGGACGGAATAAACTGGTGCCTGATACTAAAAGTGTACCTGCATGAACGAATTCGATACAGAGATGAGTTTTACGTTTGTAAACTCATTGCAAATAGTAGTTATTCTGTAACGAGTGCAGCCATTAACAACTCGCCAGCTCGTAATGTTGTAAGATAAATTGTTGTGTAATGTATCCTTATCGATAACGCCCTCGCGGTGATTTTCTTGTCTGGTTCGTGGTTAAATATTTGTATAACGTAGTTCTATGTAAATATTCTTCATTGTCTTTTAAGTACACGCTTTGATCAATTTATATTTATAGGTCCGACTTAGGTACTACGTTATGTCATTAATAAAGAGTCTTGGCATGTAGGGTTTGGGATTCTGTTTTTCACTTTCCTACTCAAACCCAAGAAAAAGCAAAACACATTGTCTCCCCTAGATCATTGTTGATAAAAAGCAACCGAAACGTCCCAGTAAACAAAACCAGTGTAAACTAGGTCTGCAAGGCGAATCGCTGCTTGCAATGTTGAACTGAGTGAGAAAATTTCGAACAGTGATCATTTCTCCGTGGCAAGTCCGATTTTGAAAATTCTTTTTGAAAGTCACAACTCTGGACATGCTTTCTGAGCGTGTGAAGTTTGGTCACAGTGTTTCGAGCGGTTATTATGTAATTCCATCTGGAATTTTTTTAACGGTGATCATTCCTCTGTGGTAGCTTTAATGTTTTCAAAATATATCCATAAACCTTCCTCTGATTGACCTCTTTAATCATGCCAAATTTGGTTCTGATTGGATTAGTAGTTTAGGAGGAGACCTGTGACAAAGAAAATCCCGAAGTCTGGTATGAGGAGCTTTCGCTCGACTTCGTCTCACTCAGCTCAATAAAATAATATACTTAATAACACAAAATAAATCACGATAGAATCCGCTAAATTTGTTTTATTTCGATAAGCGATATTCGCGTAACTTATTAAAAGTGTCTGATGTCAAGGCAACTATAGAAAGGTAGATATAGATACTAATAATTGTCTGAATTGTTTATGACTAAATACTGGTGACAGCTGAGCCACAGAATATAATATACCCTCGTGAGCAGAAAACTACCCAAATAGCTCGAGGCTTATCGATTACCTTGTCTCAGATCAGTTATAAATAAATCAATATTTACACGCAACCTGGAATTTTGTAATCAAAAAGTAACGACAAACGCTTCGTTGTGTAGTGACAGGGGCCAATTTAGTTTTACATAATTCTGCTCGCTTCTTTTTAGGGTTCGGTCCTTAAAAGGGTCCTTTAACTTCAACCATGCTCCGAGTACTGGCCCCTTACTTAGAACGTATAAATATATGTATAACAATTTAAATAAAAAAATGAATATAGTAAAAATGAATAAAAACAAAGCCTAAAAGACAATAACTGCTTGGCTACTCGAGCTGGATTATGCAGGAACTGAAACCCTACTCAAATTCATAGAATGAACCACAACTCATTCCATGTTCCACAGGCCTATCCTATTCACCGATCAATCACTTATTAATCATACGTACATATACACTCTCACACACACCTCATACACACATTAACACACACACACACCTCATACACACATTAACACACACACACACACACACACACACAAAGCCTTACACACACACCAAAATAAAATAAATGTCGCCCTTTAATATGTTCACATAAGTCTTAAAGACAGCGTCAATATATACATATTCTTACATTTAAAACAAAAATTGTTTTATATCTTACCTGTATAATGTGTATAGCACACGATTCATATAGGAATTATAGGACAACTTACTTATGGGTTAGTTGATCGTCTGAGCACTGACACCCAAAATACAGGCTCCAGCCTAGTTTGGTACCAGATACAGTACTTTCATGTGAAAATAAAAAAAAGCCTTGGTTCTAAGATTTTCATTGTCACTTTATTATTGAGACAAATAATTTATTATTTAAATAATTTATTATTATTGCTCTTATATATATTGCTGCAAGGTATAGCCGTTTGTTGGTGGCTGAACTCCTCCGTAACCACTCTCGCGATCTAGACCAAATTTACCACGACGATAGTGTGGACACTGAGGAGTGTTTTGAGGCGAGATTTTTCATGTCCGATGTACCATTGAGGAATAATCACCGAAAAACAGTTACACGAGCGCGCGGCCTTAGCTAAGCGCGCGACCGTAGTAAGATGTCTTATTTTCAAGAAAGAGTCCTGCTCGCTCAGCTCAATTTATTTCAGTCGCACCCTGCACTGAATTCCTAGTTACTTTTTACGAGTATGTTCGATACTATACCCATACGAGGCTTGCGTTGAAGTGGCCATGTTGAAAACGAACTATCTTACACCGCACGGTGTTCCGTCGCGTGATTCTATCACCAGTGGTCCGGGGTATACTCTTGAAGAAGAAGTTCCTCAGGAATCTCGGCAGACATTAACCACCTAACATGCAACAGGTAGCTTCGGCGTGGAGTCTAAGTGGTAAACTCCACACAGAGAGGTAGGACATGACGGTATTCCCGTCCAACTGAGCAGTCCGACTGGGGAAGTACCTCCGCCCTACAGAATACCGCGGCCATAATAACCTCGTGTTGTGTTCCCGGCGGTGAGTAGGGTAGCCAGAGCTCACTGAGAGTTTTTGTGCTGTCAGAGGGAAGAGTCTTCCTTCTGACAGCACAAAAACTAAAAAAGAAAAAAGAAGGGAAAGGTGGGAGTAGCCTTTGGTCTTCCCGGAAGACTAAAGGCTATTCCTGCTTTGCAATTTCTGGCCGGAGCCCAAACTCTTTTCCCATCCCCTCCCAAACACCTTTGCCATCCCCTCCCAAACTCCTTTCCCATCCCCTTTCCTTTACAGGGTCGGCAGCGCGAATGTGACGCCCCTGGTGTTGCACACGTCCATAGGCCACGGTGACTGCTTCCCATCAGGTGGGCCGCGAGCTTGTCTGCCACCTGAGTGGTATAAAAAAAAAAAAAACCCACCACACCGATGGTTTCCCATTCGGAATTACGTTCCCCCTCGCGTTTTGGTGAGTATGCAGTATTACATTTTATGAAGGATAATTATTAATTCCGTTTCAGTGTCTTCTACTATTCTTTGAAGTTGAAGCGATAGTTAACGGAACTTGAAACTTTACTTACCGATTAATGTAAAAATAACATTACCAATTACTGGTAATAGAAATTTGATGACACAAATTTGTCACAAAATTCGGCCGGGTGGGTACCACCGTGCACGATTGTGAAAAACCCTCCATAGTGATCCAATTTCGGGTTGATTGCGTTTAGGGGTCAGCAAGTGCATAGCCGGGCAGGGGAATTGTGGTCGCAGCACTAGTGGGACCGGTGGGTGTCACGCGGTGCTGCGACGACAATCCTCTTTTAATGAGGCCGTCAAGCTGAGTGCCACCATTGTTAACATGGTACGTGTATGTAATGGTAACCCTCTTTCCTGAGACTTTACCTTCAGCTTACCATCAGGCGAGGTGAAGTCAAATTGACGTGTCCTAAATATAAAAAAAAACAGGTTAGGTAAGGCTTTTAATTTCTTTTAAAGCTGAAGTTACTAACTGTGAATAACTACTTATATACCGAATCTATATAAAATACCTACATAGAAATGAATAGATAAGTTTGTTCCTGTGACCACTTTCCACCGTGCTCTTTATTAAACAAAGGGGTGAACCCTAATTTACCCTATAATTGGCAAAGAACTTCAGTGCGTTCGACCGCTATCTTGGTACCTACATAAGTTGAATATGCATGCATGGGTCCATCTGCACTGGATCGGTGATTTACCTCGCATTTTAAACGTCTTGCATATTAATAATCTACGGTTAGGGCATCAAAAACGAGTAGGTTCCTATGGTGTTAACCTCTAACACAAATTACTTTTCTTTTTCGTGCGGAAATCCGCAGCGATACCCCTCAGACGCCTTCAGACGCCGCGGTGTAAGGTTGCCCATAAGACATTTCCCTCGCATCCCGACTGACCCTGGGCCATCTCCGGTTTCGAGATGCCCCCCTCGGGTTTGGGAACCACGGTGTTCGTCGTCGTTCATCGTCTTGCCCCGGTTTTGCTAGTCGCCCGCCGTCCCGGCCTGCTTCTGCTGGCGTGACAAGCGGACTCACCTGCCACTCCCAGGCCTGCGCTCGTATAGGACGGAGGTCGAACAAAAATTACCTAACTATTAAGTAACCTGTGATCCGACTGCAAACTTCAACTGCAATTATGTTTTCATGAAATTCGATTGAATTCTGAACACAATGTATTATTCTATCTGAATACCTACGCAGACGCATGTTATTCGCAATTTAACGGTATCTTTGTCATGTGGGAGTTCGTCAGTTCCCACGGTTGGCTTCAATTTATTCGTTGTGACACACATACATGCCTACCAACTATAATTCATCAATAAGTTCGTTTTTTGTGAATAACTTAGCCTTTCGGTTCGACTACATTGGGAATTAGGTGTGGCTTCAGATACTTGAGTACACTCGTATGTGTGTTTTGTAAACGGTAGGTGTGTTGATAAAGAATTACAGGTCTTTATGGCGTGTGCTCAAAAAGAGCAGAGCAACCTATGAACAAAGCTATCCTGCTAAATGATCCACGGTAATTACGTTCCGAAGGCTTGTTTTATTGGACTCAGAAATGAATTGTTAGGCCAAGCAGTACCTACATATTACGACATACCTACTACAAGTCGTCCGTCCTAGCGTGTCCCCAAACTGGAGCAGTGCACAAGTATACCAAACTCCTGCTTCAGTCTTCGTTCAACCTTGCTGGTCGATAGTCGTCCGAGTAAAAACCATAAAATACCGAAATTTGCGCCGACTGATGCATCGCGATTGTAAATATTCTGTTTACGGAGAGCACATTAATAAGTGGCTCGTCACATCATCGATGTTGAGGAAAAATGACACGCTCTGTGGCGGTATTCTGTAAGAGTATTTATTGAGCTGAGAGTGAGACGAAGTCGAGCGAAAAGCTCTCTATATTTCACTCGGTGTATTCCGGTTGTGACGCTGCTCCTAAAGTAATCGACCAATTTTGACCAAACTTGGCATGTAAATACAACTGGATACCCGGGAGGCTTAGAAAAAATTAAATTGAAAATCGAACTAGCCATGGAGGAATAATCACCCTTCAAAATTTGATTTCTCCAAAATGATCAATGTTGAGACCACGATGGCGGCAAAATGTACAACTTAACTATTGGCTTCAGACAGAAAAAGAAAATTGAAAATCGGTCTAGCAACGGAGGAATAATCACCGAAAAAACAATTCAATGGTATTCAACTGAAAAAAAATTGCGCGTGAAATGTAGGTAATCATGTAGTGCACTCTAAGCTCAACGTTGCAACAGCAGAATAATGCATGGCGCCCCTAGTAAATCTTCTTAGTTTGATACTCCCCGCGGTTTCCGTATAATTTATTGTCATGCACGTGTTGCTCTGGATAGGAAAGGAGAGGGTAGAATTAATTGAAGGAGTTTTTCGATGAGCACACTCGTCTTGGTAAAGAGAGACTGTTCGGTTAATGCTGACACCGAACACGTGATGAGCCCGCTGGCGACGCGACTTAATTATACATTTTAGTAAAATTAAGTAGTGTACTTTCTAGTGCATTCCTCTAACATTTCCATAAATAACATTTAAACAGTGACATCCTAACATTAACATCTCTTTTAACATTTACATTTAATTTAACTTAACAATTATACAGGGTAATATCTAGTGTAGATCAGAACAATAAACAATTTTGTATTTCCCAACAAACTCTCTTGATTCTTACCTCACATCCGATCGTATCCCGAACAGAGACCTTTATTTAACTGGGTGTACCAAGTCAACCTCAGCTGCAAGTCGCAACAACGGACGAGGTTCTGGCGCAGGCTTTCCCCCCAGGATTGCGAGGTCAGACAGCAGTCGCTCCCGGTAAAGCTGACATACCTACCATTCAACAATAAGTGGATCCTGGGCGAACAATCACTGAACAATTATTGTTCATTTATCTACCATGTAGGTTTTTTCGGTTCTTAATTTTCATATTTAATAAGTTAAAAATAAATATTCTACGAGATTATTCCTCAATGTTACATTGGTCATGAACCATCTCGCTTCAAAACACTCCTCAGTGTCTACACTATCGCCATGGTAAATTCGGTCAAAATCACGCGAGTGGTTACGGCGGAGTTCAGCTACCAACTAATGGCTATTCCGCGTATAAGAGCTTAACTCGCTCAGCTCAAAAAGGAGATCTCGTAACAAAATTCTCAATATCTTCAACAAAATTTTATTATCAGAACACCTTTTTTGACATTTGGGAGCTCGAGCCTGGATTGAGACTGAATTTTGAACATCTTTGTATTACGAAAATTGGCCTTCTGGTAGTTCAGTTGGTCAGAGTATTCCCCCTGTAAGGGACTGGTCGTAGGTTCAATTCTACCTCAATGTTGACTTTTTCCGATCTTTTATAGTGTTACGTTGGTTCTGGTAATTTTAAATCAGGACATGCAGGCCCTGGTTCGTCTGATACTACTTGGCCCGACCCGTTAGGAGTTAATGAAGCAATAAACAAGCACATAGACAGTCAAGCACTCCAGAATCTATATCCCAAATTCAGGAAAGAAAATTTAGAACATTTCTTTCGTTATCCCAAATCCGATCTATCAGTGAGAATACGGATCCGAATGTCTACGCCTAGTAGAGGCGAGGGGACAAGTAAGCATAGTTTAACTAGCTTGTGTTATGGGTTCCCGAATGCGGATAAACATACTTATATACTTTTTTTTTGTAAAAACATACATAGAATACATAGACAGGGCGCTATGTCGCTCATTAGGGGAGACCTATGTCCAGCAGTGGACTAGCATAGGTTGATGATGATGATGATGATGATGAATACATAGAAACACCCAGATCAATGCAAATATACATATTCATGCATACAAATCTTTGCACTGAGCGGGAATCGAACCCGCGCCCCCTGTCGTAGCAGTCGATTGCACTACCGCTACGCCACAGAGGCCGTCAAAGTCAAAGTTAAATAATATTCATTCATTAAAGGTCCGAAGTGTTAATTTTTAATTAGTTATCCACTAGTTTATTAATAAATTTTTTTAACACGACCGAATCGAATGACACCTCGGTCATTTTTTTCAGCTAATAAAATAAATAAATAATAATAATAAATATTGTAGGACAAAGTACACAACGCCATCTAGACCCAAACTAAGCAGAGCTTGTCATATGGGTTCTAGAATGCGGATAAACATACTTAAATACTTTTTTTTGTATATAAATACATACTAAACATAGAAACACGCAGATCAATTCAAATATACATATTTCCACTGAGCGATCCCTGTGACGAACAGAGAGGGATAGGTATAGAAAAGGATACCTTTTTTTTTTTTTTTTTTTTTTTTTTTTATCGTGCGGAAATCCCTTCGGATACCCCCCCGCCAGGCCAGCGGGGGCGGTTATGTCGGGCTTGCACCGACTAAAACCATACCTAGTATCCGTATGAGCGCCTGTAGAGATACCGGGCGAACTTGCGCTGAATTCTCTCGATGGTTAAGGCGTAAGTTATTTCATAGGGGCTCTGCGCAAGTTTGCGCATTTCGGGTCTGGATGATGCGGCCACGACGGAGGAAATTATCTCCGCCGTCGTGGAGGCGGGCGGCTGCCCCCGTGATCAGGTGAGAGCTGGAGAAATCCGGTTCAGCCCCACCGGTCACGGGACGGCAGTCGTCAACTGCCCCGTCGCAGCGGCGCAGAAGATTGCGGACGGACGGAGCCTCCTCGTTGGGGGCTTCCTTAAGGCGCGGGTGCAACTCCTGCAGCCCCGCGAGACCAGGTGCTTTAGGTGCCTGGCTGTGGGGCATGTGGGAGTGCAGTGCACAGCGGGAGACACCGTGGGGGACCGGTGCTTCCGCTGTAGTCAGCCCGGGCACAAGGCTACCACCTGCGATGCTCCTCCGCGCTGCTTCAAATGCGTAGCGGAGGGCAAAGCGGCGGAGCACCGGGCAGACAGCCGATCCTGCGCCGCCTCGAGGCCAAAGCCCCGTTCGTCCGCAGTGGGTAGCGGGGGTGCCGCTCAAGAGCGGCCACATTCGCGGCGGGATGCGGAGATGGACGTCCATTAATGGACACGCCAATCCGCATCCTGCAGGTGAACATAAACCACTGCACCGGTGCTCAGGATCTTCTGTACCAGAGCATCGTGGAGTGGTCTATTAATGTGGTCGTGGTCGCTGAGCCGTACTGGGTCCACCCCGGAAGCCCGGTGGACCTGGACGGCGTAGCGACCGTTTTCGGGGGTTCCGCCGCGGACACTGGCCCTTGAGGAGCTAGGGCCTCGACTGGTGGCGCTCTTTAGCGCATGCCTCGAAAGGGGCCAGTTTCCAAAGGCGTGGAAGACGGGGAAACTGGTCCTTATCCGGAAGGCGGGGCGGCCGGCGGATCAACCATCCGGTTACCGGCCGATCGTATTGCTCGACGAGGTGTGCAAGCTCTTTGAGCGGATTATTGCAGAGCGCCTCGTCGAGCATCTCACGAACGTGGGGCCAGACCTGGCGGACAACCAGTTCGGTTTCCGCCGGGGGCGCTCCACCGTGGAAGCGATCATGCGCGTTAGGCGCCTGGCGGAGGAAGTAGTCTCGCTGGGTGGGGTGGTGGTGGCGGTGTCTCTGGACATCGCCAACGCCTTCAACACCCTACCCTGGAGCTGTGTTAGGGAGGCGCTCGCGTATCACGGAGTGCCTCCTTACCTCCGCCGCATTGTCGAGGCATACCTATCCGAGAGGGCCATAGTTTACCCGAGCTGGCTAGGGCCAGGGCGGCGAGAAGTGTCGTGCGGTGTTCCGCAGGGGTCGGTCCTAGGGCCACTCCTGTGGAACATCGGATACGACTGGGTGCTGCGCGGTACGTTGCTCGAGGGTGTCAGCATAGTCTGCTATGCTGACGACACCCTCGTTATGGCGCGGGGAGCAACGTACCGAAGCGCGGCACTGAAGGCCACGGCAGGGGTTGCTCAAGTCGTGGGTCGAATACGGCGGCTGGGACTCGAGGTGGCTCTCCACAAATCTGAGGCTATGTGTTTTCACGGGCCCCGGAGGGGGCCACCTGCGGGAACCAGCATAACCGTAGGGGGCGTGAGCATCGGCATCGAGCCCACGATGAAGTACCTTGGGCTCGTACTCGATAGCCGATGGGACTTCGGACCTCATCTCCGAAGTCTGGTCCCGAAACTGAGGGGGGCTGCGGCCGCGCTATCGCGGCTGATGCCCAACGTTAAGGGACCCAACGCCCCCACTAGGAGACTGTACCTGGGGATCGTGCGAAGCATGGCCCTATACGGGGCCCCCGTATGGGCGGAGACTCTGGCGGCCCGCAACGTGGCTGTATTAAACAGCCCGTTAAAAGCGATGGCCGTCAGAGTCGTCAGGGGGTATCGCACGATCTCAGTCGAGGCGGCATGTCTCCTAGCCGGGACCCCTCCATGGGACCTGGAAGCGAGAGCCCTTGCGCTGCTGTACCAGTGGCGCAAGGAGGTGCTGGAGCGGGGCCATAGGCCGGAGCCCCGAGAAATCAGGGCTCAACGGTCCCAGCTCCACCGGGAACTCATGAAGACATGGAGGGTGCGACTTGAGCACCCAAGGTGGGGGGAATCCACCATTGCGGCGGTGAGACCGATCATGAAGGAGTGGTTGGAGAGGGACCATGGGGACCTCTCCTACCGGATGTGTCGGTCGGACACGGGTGTTTCGGTAAGTATCTGTGGCGCATCCACCGGGAGACAACGCCGCAGTGCCAGCACTGCGAGGATCCTGGCGAAGACACGGCGCTTCACACGTTGGTGGAGTGCCCTGCGTGGGCGAGTCAACGCCGGGATCTCGTTGCGGTCCTAGGCGTGGACGTTCTCTCGTTGGAGACCATGGTGAGGGCCGTGGTCTCCGACGGGAGCAAGTGGCACGCCGCCGCCTCTTTCTGCGAGCAGGTAATGCGCGCGAAAGAGACGGCGGAGAGGGAGCGGGAGAGAACCCTGCCCCCCGAGTTTCGCAGTCTGCGGCGAGGACGCCGCAGACTTATCTACGCCCGGGACTACCGACCTCCATGATCGGGGCCTGAGGACGGCAGTTGGCCGACTCGCCGTCCTTACAGAAGCAGGCCGTGGCGGAGGCGTGTCGTGTCTGCCCTACACACGCCTGCCAACTCACCGAAGCGGGATAAAACCCGACCCCACCTGGCGAGGCCGCGGTGGCGGCCAAAGTCCGCCGGCAACCCTGGGGTTATCCTTTCGAGGGCTTACCCGGGGTGCCCGGCAACGGACACTTGGGGAGGACACCGTGCGGTTTTAGTCGAGACACGACATAACCACCCCCGCTGGCCGGCGGGGGGGGTATCCGAAGGGATTTCCGCACGTAAAAAAAAAAAAAAAAAAGGGGCTCCATACAATAACGTTATATTCCAACTTGCTTCTTGCATAAGCGTTGTATAGAAGCTTTAGTGCAAGGACGTTATTTAATTGGGATGCTGTTCTGATTATGAACCCCAGAGATCTGTTTGCTGCCTTACATGTATTTTTAATATGACCATGGAAGTCTAATTTTACATCAAGCGTCCAGCCAAAATCGCGTATTGTCGTAACCCGCTCAAGCAGCCTTCCACCCAACATATATGACACTTCTATTGGAGAACGCGATCAAGTGAAGGTATTAATCAATTTGCACTTCGAGATATTCAACGATAGTTTGTTAATCACGCTCCACTCCGCAACTGCATCAATATCAGTTTGCAGGGCCTCGCAATCTCTAATGTCCCTGGCTGATGCAAACAGCTTAAGGTCGTCAGCAAACGTAAGACACTCCGCTCGGGAAATGACAGTAGGTAGGTCATTTATCATGATGAGGAACAAAGTCGGCCCAAGAGTACTACCCTGACTCACCCCAGACCTCGTATAATATAGGTATTTAAACTATCATGGTCACTAACATAAGTATTAGAGTTAACGGGATCATCGACATCGGCATATGGGCCGGACAATGTACCTCCTTTCTTGGTAAAGGATTGTCTGCCGGCTCTCGAAGAACCGCTACTGTACGTATTTAATCTCACCCTGCAGCTGAGTTCTTATCCTAGTAGTTGGAAAGTTTCTCGGGTTACGCTGGTGCCCAAAAATGGGACATCAACACATGTTACTAATTATAGACCCATTGCAATATTGTCTGTATTTGGGAAAATATTTGAGGCTATCCTTAATAGGCATATCATATTTCAGGCCCGTACTCTTTTTAGGAGGGCAGAACCCAGTCGCCCCCATAAAAGCCATAGTAGCCCAGTGTTAGATGCAATAGGAGAGCAGAACCCAGTCGCCCCCATAAAAGCCATAGTAGCCCAGTGTTAGGTGCAATAGGAGGGCAGAACCCAGTCGCCCCCATAAAAGCCATAGTAGCCCAGTGTTAGGTGCAATAGGAGGGCAGAACCCACTCATCGGCAGTCGCACCCATAAAAGCCATAGTAGCCCAGTGCTAGGTGCAATCGGCATCGTAATCAACCGTCGGAAAAGAAAATAATATTCAAAATGACACCTCATGAGGTGCCGTAATGAAATGACACTTCAAAGCGACGCCGTCGATTTGAATTTTTTTAGGCGGCAGCTATTTAACTGTTAAAAACAGCGTTTCATTCATTCTTACGCCGCGCCGGCATCGATTATCAATGGGGCGGTACAAAATGGCCGTCGACCTTGACCAACGCAACATTTCGACGGCTGTGATATCGACGACACTTGGGCGGTAGGCCCACTGCTTCTGCTGAGGTGACAGGCGGCCCCACCTGCCACCCCTAGGCCTGCGCTCGTGGAGGCTCGTGGAGGCGCCTGAGTCGCCTGCGACGCGCGGCGAGCATGTTGCGGCTTGGCGGGCCAGGAGAGTTCTAAATCTCCGGTCAGGAGTACCTGCAACTGGTGTGCAAGCATGAAAATAATTATGAAAGTGACCAAGCGAAAGACGTAAGCCAGGATTGTAGCAAGTGAAAAGATGTTGTTTCTAACTACCCCTATGGGAAAGAGGCGTGACTATATGTATTTATGTATGTATGTATAGAAATGGGCAGAAAGCGTGGCATTTTGACTGCCGCTTGTACTACTTTCGGACCAATAGTATCTCTAATTAAAATTAATTATGCTGAGGTACAATATTTAGATTTTAGATTATTTAGAAGCGTCGGTAGCTTAGTTAAGGAGTCGACACTACGATCGAGAGGTCCCGGGTTCGAATCCTGCATGGCCATTACACTACCGACGTGAACCCACTCCTAACACAAGTAATTAAACTTATCTGGAGGGCTTAGGGGGGATATTAGTCATTTCGGTTAATAATATTCAAAAAAAATACAAATATGCATGTATTTAATTTTACCTACGTTGTAATTATCCCTCTGCAGCAGAAGGACAGATACGCAAAATCCCAGATTAGCAGAAGGACAGACATAACATAACTTCACGCCTGTATCCCTGAAGGGGTAGGCAGAGGTATTTTTTTTTTTTTTTTTATACCACTAAGGTGGCAGACAAGCACACGGCCCACCTGATGGGAAGCGGTTACCGCGGCCTATCGACGTGTGCAACACCAGTGGCGTCACACTCGCGCTGCCGACCCTGTAAAGGAAAGGGGATGGGAAAGGAGTTTGGGAGGGAATGGGAAAGGTGTTTCGGAGGGGATGGGAAAAGAGTTTGGGCTCCGGCATTCTCACTCACCAAACGGAACGCAACAGTTGAAATACTGTTACTTGGCGTCGATATTCTGTGAGAGGGTGGTGCTTCCCCGGTCGAGTCGGCCCATTCATGCAACGGCCAAAATGACTGTTGCTTGACTCTACCACCTACAAATATTGCACACCCACGATTCGCCAGTTATGTTAGGGTCTCAATGTAATAGGGGTTAGCATAAAGGCAGATAGTGTACTGTTTATCTGCCTTTATGCTGTAATTATACCAATTTAATTGTGAAATTATGTTTTTCTCATCCACCGTTATGCTTTAGAGAGATTTTATTTAAAGAATCTAATAATAGGTCTTTACCTATGAAATTGCCGAAATTTTCTTACAAATTCATGAGTTCGTTATTCCTGTAATTTAATAGCTATTTCCATTATTTATATTTTGTTTGAAAGTTGATTTCAAGATTTTACAACACTGTATTAAATTTTGTTTTTATTGGCCGCTTGATAAATTAATTCGATCTTCAAAAACAGTAAGTACTTCCTAAATGCTATCCATTTTGATGATAAATTTCGTATTACTTTTAACAGCTGTCACTTTTCAAAAATGTAATAAAAGTTGCTGTTTGTTAGCTTAATGTTTTCTCATTCATACACAAAAAAATCATAAAATTTGGATTTGTCATTCCTAAAAAAAATTTAAAAATTCCTCCAATTTCTTCAAGAAAAACGGCATTTTCATATGTAACGACCTAATATATTATCTAAAACGAGCAACGCCCCACGGTTTCACCTGTCGTAGTCGATTCTATTCTATCAAGATTTTCGGGGCCAGTCAAACTCACCTGCACACATCTGCTGACTGACGAGGCTCGGGTACAAGCTATAATTTGTGGGTCGGGAGTCAGACGTCAGTAGCACCCGTAAAAGCCAACTAGATCGAATTATGGAAAGGAGGAATACGAGCGGACCCGGGCTCCAAAGTGCAAGCTTTGGATGCAACCAGGATTGGTGCTCCGATGAAGGAGAAATGAATATTCAACGACATTAGAATGTAAGACCAATGTAAAGACCTACTGTAAACATAGCTTAACTGACTTGTGTTATGGGTTCTAGAATGCGGATAAACATTTTTTATTTTGTATATACATACATATTATACATACCAATGCAAATAAACATACTCATGCATACAAATATTTGCACTGAGCGGGAATCGAACCCGCTAACTTTGACTTAACAGTCGATTGCTCTACTGCGCCACAAAGGTCATCGATTTATCGAAAAAGATGTAGAATGAAAAAAAGAATTTATTTAGCCTTAGGCCTTCGAAGATACAAATAAAAATAAAATTATTGTTTTATTTCAATTAAATTAAGGGCCTAAACTGTACCCCGCTGGCGTGCTCAATAGGACCTGGCAGGAGCATGTGCCAGGCTGGTGCCTGGCGCTGATTTTCAACCAGGGCCCTTGCGATCCACAGATGTCAATTAGATTAACATACAATAATAACATACACAACATAACTTTACGCCTGTATCCCTGAAAGGGTAGGCAGACGTGTAATATAGGTACACCCACGATTCGCCAGTTATGTTTGGGTCAAAATGTAATAGGGGGCGAGCCTATTGCCATCTACCGGGCACATTACTAAGCGAGCGATAATAAAAAAAAATAATACACACATAACTACGAAAAGTCAGGTGTGTGCCCGGGGCGACTGAGGATTGAACTCGAGACCTCGTCTCGGCAGTCCGTTACGTACACCACTTGTATGTAAAGTGGCAATAGCCCAGTGGTGTAATTCTTTTTTGTTTCTCTGTGTTTTTTTGGTCTTGCTATAAGTATTGTGTGTACAATACTTATAGCAAGACCAAAAAAACACAGAGAAACAAAAATTTTTTTAATTAAAAATCAAATAACCCGATTGCCCTAAAAAGCCGAAACAAGTTTGATAGTCGAGTTATTTGACTTTTTAATTAATAATTTTATTGGATACTTTTTAGTTATGATATAAATATTTTTGAAATCCCCTTTTAAAGTTCTTCATTTTGATAACCTACTTGATAAGTTTGAGTGAATTTTTTTTAATAACATACATTTTAGCGCCAAAAATCCACCATTTAGTTTTTTTATTATTTTGATATACCCAATGTCACTCTCACAGTAAATACGAATCTAACGACACCTCTCAAGCTAGAATCCATCGAGCCGTTCAGGCTGCAGAGCGTGCCAAACAATTATACATACATACATACTCTCGAAAAACATAACCCTCCTTCTGGCGCAGTCGGGTAAAAATGAAATAAAAACAAAATCAGAATGAAAAAAAATACATAAACTAATAGTAATAAAGGCAATAACAGTCATACCCATGACATAATCATTTAAACACATATAGTCACATGGCCGACTGACATTACAGATTGACATGACAATTTACTCACCGCTCTGTGAGTAAATTGTCATCAAGTGAATTTGATGATTCACAAATATATCAAAAACTATTTGAGATATTTCAAATTTGAAAAAGATTCAACAGAAGGGGGAAATTTCCCAAAAAAAGACCTAGCTCACGGAACTGAAGGACCAATATTTATAATTTTCCAGTGGGCTGAAAATACGCCTGAAAACGGGTACTCTGGCTAGCGCAACCTCGGGCCGTTAATGAATAAATTTTATTTATATTTTTCGGATAATTCGAAAAAGTTTTGGCCTAAAATCACTTGTTGACTAGACTATAAGTAGGTCAAGATTTTATGTTTCCCGAGAATGTAAGTATGTAAGTAGAGTGTCTAAGAATTGATTAATACGTATGGATTAAATAGAGCTAAAAGTAACTCAATAAAGGGATTAATTTCGCTTCGCGTCAAAAGTAATGCGGATGATCCTTTAATCGTCACAGTATTTAAAAAAATTATTTTTATTTTATATTTGGTCGTGCTGTGTGGGCCGCGTCTCGTGACCATGTCATAATATAAGCTGCTTAATTGTGAACTACATAAGGTACAACGCACACAAAGGCAAGTATAGTATTGGGGTGTGTGTTGGGTAACCTCCTCGAGTGTCGCTCCGATTCCGATCCCGCTGCTGTCCAGGGGGAACGGAATCGGAGCGGCCGGTACACCCTGGGCGGCGGTCAATGGCTTCCCCTTCACCCCTTCATAGGGTTGGCATTGATCGTCGGCCAATACCCAACGTGGCGGGAACACATCGCTCTCCATACTCCTCTGCTTTCAGAGGAGACAGGATGAGCGATGCTGTTAGTGGTGAGATGGCCCAGGGTCAGCCGGGGTGCGAGGGATATGCTCTATGGGTAACCTTACACCCCGGCGTCTGAAGACCCGAGACGGCGTGCGGTTTTAGTCGGTGCAAGCCCGACATAACCGCCCCCGCTGGCCGGCGGGGGGGTATCCGAAGGGATTTCCGCACGATAAAAAAAAAAAAAAAAAAAAGGCAAGTATAGTATTAAGTTTTATCTGGCGTTTGGTTACTTTGGTTAGGCATTCCAAATTCAAATTTATGTCAAACTAGCAATACTACATTATAAGAGTAAGAGAGAGAGAAATACTATAAGTCCGTAGAAATATCGGGGTAAATAGTAGCCTATGTCCCTCAGGGATAATGTAGCTTTATAATGGAGAAAGAATTTTTGAAATCGGTTCAGTAATTTCAGAGATTTTTGATTACAAACACACTAATCTCTCTTCTTAATAATATTAGTAGAGATAAGAGATTTAGACTTGTGTTTGTGTTTCATATTTAGTGCTTAATTGGTTTCCCTCTATAAAAAAATGGAAACCTTAAAATATCGCGTTACTTACTAATAACCCTCAAATAAAACACTAATTTCATATGTTAAGACCTAATATTTCTACTTACTATCTATAGAATGGTGTGCGGCGATCTTTATTTCACAAAAGTTTTAACACTCTTATGCGAGTTATCGACCAAGTGAAAGTTTCTCAACGCCCTTACAATATTTCTACAAAGCCAACTATTTAAAAGGCTTAGTCCATAAGACCGACAACCTGTGCGCTTTGGGTCTCGTTGACCAGCTGTCAGATGAGTGTCACCTGGGTTGACTGATTTATTACTGTCGAGTATAAAGGCATGTTTTGTTCTGACAGTTGAAAATGTTTTTTTATTTTTAACAAATATACTCACACTTGTATTAACAGAGGGATAGGCAGAGATTGACTCCTCTTGCGACAACCACGGGAAGGAATATGATAGTCCTTGGATCCTATTTCGTCAGGAAACACGACAGAAGTCCTAGGGTGTCAGGCTGCAGTTGCTCTCATAAAAGCCAAGATAAACTTATAGTGGAAGAGTAGGAGAACGGACTCCAGGCTTCAAAGCGCAGGCTTAGAAGCAACCGGAACTAATGCTGTGATGATCAAGATGATTAACAGTAAATTTTGTTAAAAAGGTTCAAAAACTTTCATAAAATTCATTTTTCATTAATTCATAAAATCTCGCCTCTTTCCGAAAGGAGTAGGCTGAAACCACAGATGTCTTAAAAGACATTAAAAGGCCTTAAAAACCTTGATAAGTAAAGCAAAGCATGGTTACACTACATTTTCATTCGGATTCGATTCCCTTTACTTCATTGTGGATCAGACGATTCGCGGCCATTTTCTAAGATGGCGGCCTTCTTATTCTTCGCCGGCATTCATGTCTGTTGTGTCGCACGCGGCCTATCTTGCCATCTGAGTATTACAAATCTGCGAAAATAAAAGAGTGTGTAATTGCCGGGGTATTTTATGTGTGATGTATCGAAGTGAAGTTATATATTTTTAAGTCAAAATGAAAACCCATTTACTCTGTGTATGTGTAGACCGTTAAAACGGAACTTTAAAACGTCAAACAGAAACTATGTTTAGTAAATGAGAATGAGAAGGCTTCGGCAAGAAATTTACTGGGCTTTTTTATTGGTCTACTAGCTGTTAATCGTGGCTTCACCCGCATGGAATTCTGATCCCGTTCCCGTTACCCATGGAACCATCACCACAACCTATATGAGATACACAATTCCACCATACATCACTTTGTTATATCTCAAAGGGTTTAGGCAGCGTTTTCGCTGAAAGCCTGGGAGGCTGCCTATTTTTTTCCGACACCTCTAACAAATGTGTACAAGAACTTGACAAGTTATAAACTAAAACCTTCCGCGAGAACCACTTTATCGATTGGTGAAAACAGCATGAAAATATGCAGTGCTAAGTGCAGTGTAATTTTTGAGTTTATCGTGAATAGATAGACAGACAGACGCAGCGGAGGACTTTGTTTTTTAATATGTAGAGATAGTAATTTACAAACATGTTTAAGTACTACAAATCTAATTAAATGTTTTATTTGAGTAGCATAGTACAGTAAACAGTTCATTTCCAAACTTGTTTGTCGTCACTCAGGTTTGGATGGTTTGTACAACCGGGGTGCGCGAGAAATGGGCCACCTTACACCTCGGCGTCTAAAGACCCAAGACGGCGTGCGGTTTTAGTCGGTTCGAATCCGACATAACCACCTCCGCTGGCCGGCGAGGAGGTGTACCGGGGGATTTCCGCACGAAAAAAAGAAAGATGTGTATCCCGGGTCCGCTCTTCTACGTTTCCATTGGATATTTTGTTTATCTTGGTTTTTACAGAAGCGACTGCAGCTCTTTCAGGTACTGCTGAGGGACCGAGAGTAAACAAGAAAGAAAGAAAAGTGTTTTTATTGCGGAATAGGTACAAATCTGTGGTACAAATACAATAAAATTAACAAAATAAAAATAAAAACAAAGCTACTCTGGCGGCGAATGCTCGTAACAACCTTGACCGAGAGGCGCGATAAATATATTATTTATCTGTGGTCGCCGCCACCTGAGCTTATACTCTATACGCCGCCATACTTATGATATTTTTACGTCGATATTTCATACGTATGCTATGTATGATACGTATGATATGTATTTAACGATATCGTTAAATAGATCAGGGATCCTGGAAAGCAATTGGTATTTAGCGGCTTTCAGACAATGAGTTTCAATTCTATGTATCCTAGCGATACGTAGAATTAGGATTATTTAGAAGGCATTTTGAACATATTGTCTTATTTTTTTTGGGTCGGATTTCACCAGCGTAAATAATCGTTTCAAGTTCAATTAAACTGGTGCCTCAATGCTCTCAGTTTCACGTTTGACTCAATCAGATTCATTGATTTAGTAATTAATTGATAATATAACATTGGGGCTCAAAGGGCATTAAGCATAAAATATGTGTTTTCACGAGAGCCAAAAAAACGAATATAATACAAAAATATGCATGAAATGACATTAATATTCATATAAATAGCAGAATGGTTGATTGATGTAACGTACGATGGGTTTGGCATATCCTTACCTACGAACCTACGAACTAAAAAATCTTCAATAAGATTAATTTAATTATTATTTTGTATAAGTAGGTCCCTATCCCTTCTGAATAGCCCGTGCTACAAGGTACAATAGTACAGACCGTAGGCAATTGTGCAATATTGTTAAACCACGGGTATTCTGATTGGCTATAGAAGTCTTTCTGCTCATAAACGTCATACAACTGGACTTAATTACATATATTACAAGGGTTGAACAAGCAATATACCTAACTGATTCAGTATTATTTAGTAGGTATTTTTGATTGGCTATAAAACTTTACCCCGCATAAACGTCCTATACGACAGGACGAACCTGCCTACATTAAAAGGTCTGAATAAGGCACAAAATTAATTAATTTAATTTAATTTCTTTATTATTGTTAATTGGCTATAAATGGGCGTTCATTAATCAGTAACGCGATTACGTTGAGTACACTAGACATGAATATAACCAGCTGCATAAAACAAGACGTTATGCCGTTATCTGGAAAAGAAAATAATCTTGCAGTTTTTGATAGTCCACACCAGAAGATTAGTAATTCATTTCAGGTTTCAATGTAAAGATCGTTTGTAAAGTTATTATAAATCTATCCATAAGTTTAGTGTAAATTACACTTTGCCAAAAAGAGTGTTATAAAATTCAAGAACAAATTCGTATACTGGGCAACCTTACACCCCATCTGAAGACCCGAGACGGCGTGCGGTTTTAGTCGGTTCAAGCCCAACATAACCGCCCCCGCTGGCCGGCGGGGGGGGGGGTATACGAAGGGATGTCCGTACGAAAAAAAAGGTAACAGTACTGTTGAATATGTTGTGATTATTTGACCCCTTCGAGATGTCGTGAGATTTGGTTCGACGGCAACGCCCTCCCGCACGAAAAATTTTCAATACTCATTTTTAGTGTAGGTAAATATATCAATCATTGCTTGATTAATCTCTCTCCCCGGCATGAAATAGGTTGGGATTTGGCTCATCAAACGCCACACGTAATGAATGAACGCTCTCTAAGAGTTTGATTTCTCATAAACGTCAAATAACAGGACCTAAATTTAATAAGGTGTTAAAAACGAAGAACTTTAGTTTCAAGGGTTAGAAAACCGCTTGCTATATTTTCCCCTTACTTTGAAGGCTGATAGAAGAAAGGACTTGCTGGCTTGCACGTTTCGCCGGACCCAATAGCGAAGTTTGTTTGTGTTCCCGCGACTTTCGTCGGAGACGCACGAACGCGTTCGAACTTAATTTTTTTATTTTATTTTTCGTCTAAAAATGTCAATTTGTCAAGAAGTTTTTTATGTTTGATTTGTTGAAAATGTAATCAGTGTGGTGTTTTTGTGGTGGCAGTGCGGTGGTGGTGTGTTGTGAAATATTTGAACGAAGGAGGTTACATTTCGAACAGCACGTTCAGAAAAAAAAGCTGTGAGTTTTTTTTTCAATTATTTATCTGCGGCGAGTCTCTGCTTAAACTTTATTGGTTCAATTGCTTTTTATTTCTGCATTGCAATAAAACAATTGTAACGGATTCTATCACGATTTATTTTATATTACTTTATCATTTCCTATAGTTACGTAGCAACTATTATATAGTCTGTTTATGTGAATAGTTTTATTTCAAAGAGTATTATTGGCCTAAACTTGCTACAATAATAACACTTAAATTGTTTAATAGTCGCTGAGATGAGATTTGTCTATGGCGTTCCCAAACTTTGTGAAGATTTACAATCTACACTGATTATACCAGGGTTGCAAGCTATGGTCTTGTTACTCTCACCGGGAGAGAAAGGTGACTATCCTGTAGAGCCCATAGGATTAGGTCTTGATAAGGTATAGATTTTACGTTAAGTTTCATTTATTTGTGAACAATATTTACAACTTGCAATTAATCACTATGCCTGTTCGCCGAAGCTGTAGGCCAAGTACCTATGAGTTTACCAATAAACAAAGGACCACTTATTGAGGACTATGGTGCACGAAAAAACCCTAAAAGGTGTTAGCAAATATATTTTTATATGCCAAGATATACAATAATCTTTTAAAGCTTTTATGTAAGCTTACACGATTTTCACACATAATTATTGTTTATACGGGACTTAATCGCGTTAATAAATATATAATGGTATATATTTACCTCGTCCTACTCGCGACCATGGGCGCAACATCGCGTCCGAAACGTCGAGGTAAATATATACCATTATATATTTATTAACGCGATTAAGTCCCGTATAAACAATAATTATTTTATGTAAGCGTCTGCCCTTTGGCCTCCCTACTCTTCTTGGTAAGTCTGCGTCAGCGCCTCGTCCGTCAAGCAGCAGAAGATAACACAGATGATAGAGGTACCTATATTTCGCCTCTATATTTTTTGGTCCGTAGTAATTTGGAGCGATATTTGGAAAGGAGAAGAAATTTCACTTTTGGAAATTTCACCGCTAAGGAGGTAAACATTTCATATGCCTAAGGCTTCTGTTTTTGCATAAATAAAAAAAACTCTTCAGCTTTAATATTTGTCCCTGTATACATACCACATTTATTAGTATCTACTGTGAAAACTCAGTTAAATCTTATACAATTATGAAATATAACGGTTGCATTACAAACTGTATTTTATGAATGTATTTGGGAAAAAGCATTTTAACTAAAAACAAAATTATGAAAACTAAAATATTTACATCCTAAAAAAAGGGGAGAGAGTATGTAAAAACTAAGTTTAGGTGTCAAAGAATTCCTCCACATCGATATCGACTGGTAACGTCCCCAAAGGATGGCAATTCCAATTCTTTGCACAAAAATCAAGACATATTTTTAGTCACGCGAGGCGTCGACCAGTCACTGTACCTATTAGAACACTGACCTTTATATTCACCCCTACAAACAAAACAACATCAAAATAGAAAGACAAAGGCTAAAGTCATAACTGTTTGGCCGCAAGCACACGATCAATACAGCTAATGTCACGACAACTTCGACTAAATACGGAGCTTATCACGATATTTGTGTTCTTCGCCTTATATTTTATTTCCCTGGAAGAAAGAAAAAAGAGACGTTTATTCAGGACACGCACGAAGAAACCATTAAAATGAAGTGTCAATAACTTCCAGTCTATATATAAATATAGACTGGAAGTACGAAGCAAAAAAATTGGCCACTTAGTTGCACTTGGCAATTGCTGTCAGCTGTCATTTGCAAAAGCGCCAAAATTAATTGATTCATAACATAACATAAACTCACGCCTACATCCCCGAAGGGGTAGGCAGAGGTGCTAGCACCCACATTTCGCCAGTTTATGTTTAGGTCCCAATGTAATAGGTGGCGAGCCTATTGCCATTAACCGGGCACTTATAAACCTGCGATAAATACACACATAACTTCGAAAAGCATCGAAAAGTCATTGGTGTGTGCCATGATAAAACCTGGGATCGAACCCGAGACCTCGTCTCAGCAGTCCATTACCCATACCACTAGGCTACCGCGGCTTGAATTGATTCATACTATAAATATTCATAGTTTCCGAGTCCGGAACCCCTATGCCTGCTTTGCCACCAACGCGACACATATTTGTTCTAAACAGCTAGTCACACGTGTGCAGTTCGTTATCGTGCGATAATTGACTTATGTTACTAGACAAACTGTTTAGAACAAAAAAACCGGTCAAGTGCGAGTCGGACTCGCCCATGAAGGATTCCGTAGCAGCCAGTAAATTTTTTATATGTGAGTTGCTTGAATGAAACGTAAATTGCGGTTTACGATTTATGACGTATCAAAAAAACTACTTGATCTCGTTCAAACCAATTTTCGGTGGTAGTTTACATGTATGTGTACATCATATATTTTTTTTAGTTTTATCATTCTCTTATTTTAGAAGTTAATGGGGGGGGCATTTTACCACTTCGGAAGTGTCTCTCGCGCAAACCATTCAGTTGAGAAAAAAATGATATTAGAAACCTCAATATCATTTTAGAAGACCTATCCATAGATATGGGATGATGAAAAAAAAATTGAGTTTCAGTTCTAAGTATGGGGACCCCCAAAATTTATTCTTTTTTCTATTTTTATGTAAAAATCTTAATGCGGTTCACAGAATACATGGTCCATGGCCCAGGGTCAGTCGGGGTGCAAGGGAAATGCCTTATGGGCAACCTTATACCCCGGCGTCTGAAGCCCCGAAACGGCGAGCGATTTTACTCGGTTCAAGCCCGACATAACCGCCCCCGCTGGCCGGCCATCAGAGGGGATTTCCGCTCGAAAAAAAAGGTATACAAGGTTAGGTATAATCGTATCATGTACGTAGGTACTATCGTGACTGTCGTAGAAATTTGTCCACGCCATTCCCTCAGGGATCAGCGCAGTTGATTGCAGTGAAATGCCGTGTACAAGCAACAACTAAAGCTGTAAGTGCACTATGATTGTAGAAATGACAGCTGTAAGTACTGGTTATTACAATGTATGGCATTATGTTGGTTGCGAGGAAATCGCTAGCTAACTATCTCTGTCTTCGCCCTGGGGGTACTTAGGGAAAGTTGAGGTTTAATGGCTGGACTACTACTGCAGCCGTGGCGATACGGGAGCGTATAACGTGTGTTATGTAAAGTGTAATTAACTTATTATTAATTTAGTTTATTTAGGCAGTATCCCACTAATATCATAAATGTGAAAGTTTGGATGGATGGATGGATGCATAGATGGATGTTTGTAACTTTTTCACGTAAAAACGGCTGAACGGTTCTGGCTGAAATTTTGTACAAGGATGGATTATAGTCTGGAATGTGATATAGGCTACTTTTTATCGAAGCGGCGATAGCCCAGTGGCGTACGTAACGGACTGCTGAGATGAGGTCTCGAGTTCGATCCCCAGTCGCCCCGGGCTCACTTTCGTAGTTATGTGTGCATTAATAAATGGTAATTATCGCTTCATATTGTGCCCGGTAGATGACAATAGGCTCGCCCCCTATTACATTGGGACCTTAACATAACTGGCGAATCGTGGGTGTGTAATACACCTCTGCCTACCCCTTCGGGGATACAGGCGTGAAGTTATGTTATGTTATGTTTTGTTAAATAAATAGACGCCTTCAATCGCGTTCATATAGTGTCACCATACACTGTTTTTTTTTTATTTTTACGTGTCGAAACCCTCACTGGCTTCATCCCATCGGGTGCCAACGATGGGATATGCGTGTTGGAATCGGCTAATAACACACGGTATCCTCCCCAAGTGTCCATTGCCGGGTACCCCGGGTAACCCCTCGAAAGGATAACCCCACATATTATGATCGACGGATTAATATACTCTCTGAGGCACGAAAAAGTCCCAAGGTCTTAAGAATGGTCATTCATCCTAAGACTGACCTGGCTAATACTGCGGGGGGGGGGGGGACTTCCTCTCAACTCTATATTCCGTTTGTAGTCAATTCAATTCATTTTTAGGGTTCCGTACCTCAAAAGGTACCTCTGACTTTTCGTAGTTATGTGTGCATTAATAAATGTTAATTATCGCTCGCTTAATAATAATGTGCCCGGTAGATGGCAATAGGCTCGTCCCCTATTACATTGGGACCTTAACATAACTGGCGAATCGTGGGTGTGTAATACACCTCTGCCTACCCCTTCGGGGATACAGGCGTGAAGTTATGTTATGTTATGTTTTATGTACCTCAAAAGGAAAAAACGGAACCCTTATAGGATCACTTTGTTGTCCGTCCGTCCGTCTGTCAAGACCGTTTTTCTCAGGAACGCGTGGAGGTATCAAACTGAAATTTATATCTAATACTCACGTCTGCTGTCCCTTGGAGCTGTGAAGAAATCAAACTTCTAAGCCAAAACAATCAAAAGATAAGCCGTTTATGCCGCAAATTTCCGCAAATTTTCGAAACTCCCACGGGAATCAAAACCTACAGGGTACTTCCGGTGAACTTAGAATCTTGAAATTTGGTACGAAGTAACGTCTTATAGTACAGATAAAGGATAAATTGCGAAAACCGTAAATTTTTAGTTACATCATATAATAAAAAATATTTTTGAAAATTTTTAAGTTACTACTTCTTCTAACCTACAGGTTTGTACGGAACCCTCGGTGTGCGAGTCCGACTAGCACTTGGTCGGTTTTTTAAGTATCACAGATTTTTCGCCTTGACAATGGCAACAATTTAAGCCAATGACAGAAATGCGATGGAGTCTCTTGTAGTTTAGTAGATTTCGGAAATTTTGTACAAAATAATTAATACTTGCAGCTGAAGTAAATGTGGTCTAGACTGCCTTTCCGTGAGTAGTTGTTGAAATATGTGGAACTTACGATAGACGTTTTCGTGTAAAATTACCTTGATGGTATTTCGAACTACTATTCTGTGTTAGTACCTGTACAACTTAAAGCAGTATAACGTTACAGAATGTGTCGGCGAAGGGAGCCCTGCGTCCGCGCAAGTGTGACCGCGCAATCGATACGCGCATTACGCGCCGGAGCGTAACTTGTTGTCATCGCGTGTGTGAATATAAGAAGTTATTGAACATGTTTTATAAAGAATGTCTTAACGAAACGAATTGTGGTACTTTAAGTTGCAAAGAGAAAAAGTTAGGTGTGTTAGCCTCGCACTGAGACCACCTGCGTTATGATTGGTGTTCAAAGTCTGCCAGGGTTCAGGGGGGATAAAATAAATTTGTTAACATTTTTTGTTGCAAATTAAATTCTCTACAACTTTGGTCCAGTTACTTTTGTTTTTGTTTTTATTTTGTTATTATAATTTTTTTAATTACTAATTTTGCAATATTATTAATAATTAATTATTGACTGTTTTCCCCACCACCCACGAGGTAGAGTCTGGAGGCGCGTTTTTTTTACGTGGTATCCCCAATAGGCATAATCCACGGTGATTTTCATATCGATAACACCTTCCTTCTCCAGTTCTCCCACTGATATTTAATTCAGAAAGCCGATCAGATGCTGAGCCGCAGCCTGGTCCATCGAAAAGACTGAGGACGGAGTAGTTCAAATTTAGAAAATCACCGCGGATTATGCCTATTGGGGATACCACGTAAAAAAAACGCGCCTCCAGACTCTACCTTGTGGGTGGTGGGGAAATTAGTCAATAATTAATTATTAATAATATTGCAAAATTAATAATTAAAAAAATTATAATAACAAAATAAAAATAGTAACAAAAGTTACTGGACAAAAGTTGTAGAGAATTTAATTTGCAACAAAAAATGTCAACAATTTTTTTTATCAGATAAATAGTTTAAGAGATATATCGTAAAAACCATTTCAACCCCTATTTTCAAGATGGCGGCTGTAGGACCAGGGTGGCGACCCCACAAACTTGGTTTTAGCTTTACACTGACCCCCCCTACACATCAAAAAAATAAAATTGCGTCCTCTAAAAAACGCAACCCCAAATGTAACTTTTCAATGGACTAGTAATATTCCCGTAAACTCTAAACAACTTTATGTCTTATTTTATCGCACATTCGGTCATGATCATAACTGTACCATGTATGGATTGCTATCTTAAAGAACCTCATAATTATATAGCTCTTTGAGCACCTGATATACTCAGAGGTTCATTAGAACATACCTGAGAATCCTTCGAACCGATATTTTACCCGCCCAACAGTTTTAATGGGGGTTTTACACCATAAAAATGATTATCAAGTGAATATTAAGAAATCATGGTGGATTATATCTTAAGTTAACATTTTACGAGTATAGAGAGTACCCACAGAACAAATACCTGTAACTTTTTATGGACTTAGAAGCGACAGATGTGGCTTATAATTTATTGTATGGATGTTGTATTTAAGGTGATACGTGAATTTATAGGTGTTTCATTACATACTAGGTGCGACAACTTTATGGTTTAGGTCGTATGTACAGTTAACGACAAAAATATTAAAAACATTCCAATAATGTTAACGGGAATTAACTCGATCCTGTATAGGTACATGCCGGTCGCATAGGTCGTATGGGCCGTGGTCACAGGCTGGCAGCCTGTGACCACGGCCCATACCTACATACATAGTGTAACCTGTTCGAAACGTCAGGCAATCGAAAGGTATGTGTATATACATGATCGCGTTAATTCCCCTTAACAGTATTGTATATCGTCTCGGACTCGCCCATTAAGGGTTCCGTAGCAGCAAGTAACATAATAATGGATTTTTTTTATATTTGAGTTGATTGAATGAAAGGTAAATTGCGGTTTACGATTTATGACGTATCTATTAAAAAAAAAATACTTAGTAGATCTCGTTCGAACCAATTTTCGGTGGAAGTTTACATGGTAATGTACAACATATATTTTTTCATTCTCATATTTTTGAAGTTACAGGGGGGGGGGGGACATTTTACCACTTTGGAAGTGTCTCTCGCGCAAACTATTCAGTTTAGAAAAAAATTATATTAGAAACCTCAATATCATTTTTGAAGACCTATCCATAGATATCACATATGGTTTTGGGTTTGATGAAAAAAGTAACTAAGTATGGGGAACCCCCAAATTTTAGTGTTTTATTTTCTATTTTTGTGTGAAAATTTTAATGCGGTTCACAGAATACATCTACTTACCAAGTTTCAACAGCATAGTCCTTATAGTTTCGGAAAAAAGTGGCTGTGACATACGGACGGACAGACAGACAGACATTTGGCAACGGAACCCTAAAAATGACGAACTGCCCAAATAAACTTGCAACCCTTATTTCACCCTCTTAGGGGTAAAATTTTGAAAAATGCTGATGTATATATGTTCGTTCATTTCTAACCAAAAGCAGGTCTACGAAATTTCGTGCTTCTCACTTTGAAAATGACGAACTTTCATACAAACGTTCATTCCTTATTTTGCCACCTTAAAATTGAAAATTTTCAAAAATTAAATAATAAATTTTTTTTTTTTTTTTTTATCGTGCGGAAATCCCTTCGGATACCCCCCCGCGTGCCAGCGGGGGCGGTTATGTCGGGCTTGAACCGACTAAAACCGCACGCCGTCTCGGGTCTACAGACGCCGGGGTGTAAGGTTGCCCATAGAGCATATCCCTCGCACCCCGACTGACCCTGGGCCATCTCCGGTTTCGAGATGGCCCCCTCGGGTTTGGGAACCACGGTGTCCCCGTCTTGCCCCGGTTTGGGGGAGGGGCGCTAGTCGCCCCACCGTCCCGGCCTGCTTCTGCTGGGGTGACAGGTTGCCTTTCTTAGTGCCTACGATATAAAAAACAATTGAAATTTGGTAGTAGATGACTACCAAATTTCAAATTTCTTACAAATTTAGCGGTTTAGGCTCTGCATTGATGAATCAGTCAATCAGTCTGTCAGTTAGTCGGGACAAGTAATTATAATTATATGTATAGATAGATCATCTGAATCTCCGAAACGGCTCCAACGATTTTCATGAAATTTAGTATAGCGGAGGCGATAAATCGATCAAGTTAAGTTTTATTTTTTGAAAACGTAGAAAAGAAACCAGTTAGAGACACCTAAATATTTATCATTTGTAACTGTATTATTGTGCTGCAACTTTTTACACTGACTGTACAGTTAACTACGAATAAGTCAAAATTTATGAGAGTGAGAAAAACATAATCGTTTATCTTGATTTAGAAACTTTAAGTAAAACAGGCTTACAATAAAGTTAACTTAAACTTAAGTTAGCTAGTTATATTTAACTTAAAGTTAAGTCTGCAGTTACCTAACTTTATCGGGAATAGACACAGCGAGCTAGAGGTTCCACCCTGACCTACGGGACTCTCACGGGGAAGCTGGTAAACGTCAGAGCCTCGTCCGTCTATCATCAGGAGTCACGGACGAGAATCTGGCGCAGGCGAGGAGCCCAGGGTCCGCTCCCCTATTTTCCTCGATTTAGCTTATCTTGGCTTTTACGGGAAACGGTTGACTGAACCCTAGCTCCTAGAAGATAGCAGGTGCCGGCCGTTTGGCATTTATATGGTTTATCCAGAATAAACGACATTTAACCTGACTTACCTTTGAATTCTGGACCCAATCACCTACAATAGGGTCTTTTAAAATTGCCATGAAAATGAAGATAACGCTTGTTAGGCACAGAGACGGCACCTTATCGAATTTGGCAGAGAATGGACGTACCGATCACAGGTTCGAGTCACGTCTTAGATTGATTTATATCCCGTTTAAATTACTAACACAAGATGTGTTAAATAGTTTAACTAAAGAATTGAATAACTTTTTTAATACGTCGATTGTCTTTTGGCTAGTGTCCATTTTTTTTCTCTGTCTGTGTTTTTATATGTGTAAGTACCACAGATAACTGTTCTGTCTGAATGTACATACATTGTGTCAGTACAGTTCGCGTTAAACGTAGCTTAACAATTCATCAAAACAACCAATTAGCATATTGCAGTCTACTGCTGGACATAGGTTTCTCCCAATGCGCGCCATAGTTCCCGATTCTCCACCTGCCATATCCAGTCCATCCCAGAAAACCTTTTCAGGTAGCCATTTCATCTGGCTGGGGACGTCCTACCTTCCTTGCTGGTTCGCGATGTCCACTCCAGTGCAGGCCATCGGCTTCCTTTCGCGGCCATCCCGTCGCCACATTGTACGACTCCTCTAGAAGGGTTTGGGAGCATGTTATAATATTCAAGAATATTTAGACGACAAACAAGCTTGGATATGAACTGTTTGCTCGCTCACTATGCTACTCAAGTAAAATATTGTAACTAGATTAAATAAAGCTCGCCCGCTGTTTCTGGAGTCTTCTCAGGACAGATTAGCGTTTCGAACCGGTGGTCCATTTGGTACACATTCGTTTTTTTTTTGTTTTGTAAAGGCCATTTTCAGAATAAACGATTTTTGACTTTAATTTAGCCCCCGTATTCTATTCATCACACAGCTTTGTTTTTATTGAGCTGAGTGAGACGAAGTCGAGTGAAAGCTCCTCATACCAGACTTCAGGATTTTCTTTGTCACAGGTCTCCTCCTAAACTACTAATCCAATCATAACCAAATTTGGCATGATTAAAGAGGTCAATCAGAGGAAGGTTTATGGATATATTTTGAAAAAATTAATGCTACCACAGAGGAATAATCACCGTTAAAAAAATTCCAGATGGAATTACATAATAACCACTCAAGATACTGTGACCAAACTTTACACGTTCAGAAAGCATGTACCTACAGAGTTGTGACTTTAAAAAAGAATTTTCAAAATCGGACTTGCCACGGAGGAATGATCACTGTTCAAAATCTTCAAAATCTGATTCACGATGTCTCACTCAGCTCAACATTGCAAGCAGCGATTCGCCTTGCAGACCTAGTTCTTATGTAATTTGGAGAAGTGTAGCTTTTTTAGGGTTACGTTGCCAAATGGCAAAAAAAGGAACCCTTATAGATTCGTCATGTCTGTCTGTCTGTTTAAGAACTATGCTTTTGAAACTTGGTAAGAAGATGTATTCTGTGAACCGCAATAAGATTTTCACACAAAAATAGAAAAAAAACAATAAATTTTAGGAGTTCCCTCATTTTTGAAGACCTATTCATAGATATACTATCGTATGATAGTATATCTATGAATAGGTCTTCAAAAATGATTTTGAGGTTTCTAATATAATTTTTTTTAAACTGAATAGTTTGCGCGAGAGACACTTCCAACGAGCTAAAAAGTGCCCCCCCCCCCGTAACTTCTAAAATAAGAGAATGATAAAACTAAAAAAATATATGATGTAAACTTCCACCGAAAATTGGTTTGAACGAGATCTAGTAAGTGTTTTTTTTAATACGTCATAAATCGTAAACCGCAATTTACCTTTCATTCAATCAACTCAAATATAAACATTTTACTTGCTGCTACGCAACCCCTTCATGGGCGAATCCGACTCGCACTTGGCCGGGTTTTTATGAGTGATTCCGCTATTTTTAATCGCAAGCTGTTAAGTATGAACTCTCAGCCCCATTAACTTCAATAATTTGAATAAGTAAGTAAATTACTGCTTTGATTTCTGTAGTGCGACTGCATGCAACCGGCACACGGTAGAAACAATACAGTTTGGAACTCAGCGGTTCGGTGCGTCCTTTCTTTGTCGCACGTTAAAGAGCTGGAATGCTATATACCCGCGAACGTGTTGCCTTCTTCTTACAATCCCGGGTTCTTTAAGAATGGCGTGAAAAAGTATCTGTTGAGGCCTTCAAGGCAGAGACGTTTTAGCATCGTCAGCGTCTGAGATGGTAGCCCATTATCTTCTGAACTTCACCCAAGCTTCTCACCATCCAGTGGGGTACAGTCAATTATTGACGGACTGAATTTAAAAAAGAAGTGTATCCTTTTTATAAGCAGTTCCTTACTTTTTAATAGCAAATTGCTAACCATTAACTCTCAGCCCCAATAACTTCAATAATTTGTGTAAGAAAGTAAATTACGGCTTCGATTCCTGTAGTTTTTGTTGCAAAGATTTCATAGAACAATAGATCAGATAATGACTGGTGTCAACTACAAGCTTGGGAGAAAGGTTTACCGCTTTATAAAACGGTATAGGCACGATAACTGGGCCAATGTGTTAACAGAGATCGAGGAATGGGACGAGCTGGATAACTTTGATTCATATGAAATTAGTGCAGTAGCGCCCAAATAAGATCCTCGGTGCCCAACTAACCTCACCTGCTGATTATTTATTTATTTATTTTAGGCAGTCTTACAGACTATTAACAATTTATATATTACAGTATGATCACAATATTGCTAATTACATGCCTACACAAGTATATATACATACTTACATATATTTAGTTAACAAAATAAGAAGAAGTTTGAAGCGTCGGTAGCTTAGTGGTTAAGGAGTCAACCTTACGATCGAGAGGTCCCGGGTTCGAATCCTGGCCATTACACTACCGACGTGAACCCACTCCTAACACAAGCAATTTAGCTTAGCTGGAGGGGTTAGGGGGGATATTAGTAATTTCGGTTACTAATATTCTTTGTAAAAAAAAAAAAAGTTTACGATAAATTTACTAACAAAAGATACTAACGATACTAGATGATAAGAATACAGATATATATATATATATATATATATATATATATATATAGTGAAAGACTATAAATAAAAACAGAAATAGGTGCACAAAAAAGAACAAAATGCACCGAATCAGTCTACAGCACTAAACTAATTGAGTTCTTCGACGGTGGCTAGCCCCCACCCCAAAGAACTTGTCACCCTTGCGTCTTTAAATTGTGTTCGAGCTTGTACAGAACAAATCTAAGTGTAGGGGTATCGGTACCTCATTAAATTTTCTTACACTACGAATAAAAAAACCACCGCGTCTGTAATTAGTTGAAGCTAAAGAGACACTCAACATTCATCCTCATCAGAAGAGGATTGTCGTCGCAGCACCGCGTGACACCCACCGGTCCCACTAGTGCTGCGACCACAATCCTCCTGCCCGGCTATGCACTTGCTGACCCCTGAACGCAATCAAACCGAAATTAGATTACTATGGAGGGTTTTTCGCAATCGTGCACGGTGGTACCCACCCGGCCGAATTTTGTGACAAATTTGTGTCATCAAATTTCTACCACCAGTGAATATAATGGACAAGGCTCTGGTGGAGGCTTTCCTTTGAGGGTTGGGAGGTCAGACGGCGGTGAGTAGTCGCCCCCATAAAAGCCAAGTTAAGATTCGGGAGCATATGCATAACATAATCACAGATTTAGTCCCGGCTGCATCCAGAGCTTGCCCAAAGAGCTCGGTGGTCTTTCTCCTACTCCCCTTTTCCGTGGTTTTTTTTACGGGAGCAACTATCCATTGACCTCCCGAACCTGAGGCGAAAGCCATCAGAGCCTCGTGTGTCAATTAGCAGGTGAGGTTGATTTGGGTCTCGAAGAGTTTGGTGAGGTTCCTAAACATTCTGTAAAACCCCATGCAGTATCGATAGCAAAATCACCGGTTTTCAAGCGGCGATTGGCCAGTGGCGTACGTAACAGACTGCTGAGACGAGGTCTCGAATTCTATCCCCAGTCACCCCGGGCATTACACTACCGACGTGAACCCACTCCTAACACAAGCAATTTAGCTTAGCTGGAGGGGTTAGGGGGAATATTAGTAATTTCGGTTGCTAATATTCTTTAAAAAAAAAAAAAAAAAAAAAAAAAAAAAAAAAAAAAATGTTAATTATCGCCCGCTTAATAATGCGCCCAAGAGATGGCAATAGGCTCACCCCCTATTACATTGGGACCTTAATATAACTGGCAAATTGTGGCTGTGTAATACACCTCCGCCTACCCCTTCTGGGATACAGGCGTGAAGTTATGTTATGTTATCAATACCAACAGTAGCATGTCTGCTTCGGCCTTAATACGTGGCTTGTGTAATTGCGTCGTTACTCAATCTACTTACGGAGCCTGTCAATCACAATATGGCGGCCGAGACTCGGTATACGGCGCGGTACGGTACGGTACGGCTGCTAGCAATAAATGGGCGATGCATGCCGCACGCGGTTCTTGTAATTACAGTGATACTAGGTCTGCAATTCATTCGGCTGTTGCAAAAATTGAGCGGAGCAATTTCACCAGGACTTTTTCTAACGGTGATAATACCTCAATGGCTAGTCCGATTTTCGTTTTTCTTTTTTTGTCTTGTGTATATATGAACAAATTACTTAATATATACCAATCGCGTGAATGAGGCTTTGTTCATTGAGAAATGAGATTTTAATTATTTTTTCCGGTGATTATTCCTCCGTGGTACTTTTATTTTTGGTTTTCCTAGCCTATGTCCTTCCTAACAGTAACATCTATGCTTGTGTGAAATTTCATTAGAATCGATTCAGCGGTTTGGGAGAAGAAGATGGTCTAACGAAATAGAAGAATCGTCTGGAAGAGAGTTTCAGTCTTTCAGACCTTCGCTCAATAATGTCTGTATCATTGATTGGCATAAGTTTGCGTGTGACGACGGTGAGGTAGCATAAGGCCTGAGCTACACTTAACGGAAATGCCGTAGTGAATCTTCCACGTCGGCACGCCAATTATACATGTTACTGCATATATATGTATATAAATAATAACGAACGGACTACGTAAGCGTCTTACGGCGTCTATAATTCTGATAATTTTTTTACAGTGCCAACAATAATACTCGTCTTGACGTTGTTATACGTAAACATATTTAAATAAATCCAGTGGGGCGGAAATCACACAGTGATTGTCAAATTTCGGGCCAAACCACAGAATAAATAATAGTACAAGTGCCAAAGTTAGATATTTTTTTTGCAGTATTTTTATTCAAAATTACAGACCTTAGGCTTTATGCATATTATTCGACGCGTCTTTATATATTGAGCAATAAATATGAAGAAAATGAAATCAAATCGAACATCTTCGACGTCAAAAACACAATAAATTTATTTTTTAGGGACAATTTGTATGGTAGGTACCCGAAATCTTGAACGTACAAACCCCAAAATCTAATCAGTTCTTACCATTAATCAAACAAGACGATTGGCGAAAGAATTTTTTAAATCGGATAAGTGGTTCTTGAGTTATTGCGTTAACAGACATCCAGACCAGCAGACAAAAATTTTTTTTGCTTAATTAGACTTAGAATCATGTGAAACGTCGAGAAAAGTCATGTAAAGTGGGTGTAAGGTTTTGATTTTTTTTGCGTGATTTTAAGACTTCGGTGTCCACCCACTTTGGTGGCCCGAAGTAATACATTAAACATAATACAGTCTTGCCTGTTGTCCCACAAGAATTTCTGTATTCGGTCCCATATAATTGAGAGTGACCTATTTACATAAACATGGGTCATGAAATTCCTCTGCACGTAACGTACCCAAAAGGCTGATAGCTTTGCCACGTTGGCAATGCTACTTCTTTGTGATAAATATCCAGCTGTCTAACTGAAATTTTCTTTAAAAGCACTTGTACGCCATATAAAAACGAGACGTACGATAATCGATAAATGTCGCGTGACTACGTGACGTACAACCATCGATCGTCACGAGGTCTTCTCGATAAGTAGTTTGAAAATAAACACAATTCAGTACCGGTAGGCACAATAGATATAGCAATGGACTGACTGGAACGGGAAGTAGAAACCTTTTTCTTTAAGTAGGTAGTTAGTTCTCGATTTCACAGGATTTGTGAGCCTAGATACATAAGGGTAAAGATAATTATTGTATGGGGCCAGACCAAGACCGTCGGGGCCAAGGAAACCTCACCGGCTAGCCTGTACCTGGTACAACGCCAAAGCCACGTCCATCGAACCAGGTAACCTGGAACAACGAAATTTACTGGTGGTAGAAATTTGATGACACAAATTTGTCACAAAATTCGGCCGGGTAGGTGCACCGTGCACGATTGCGAAAAACCCTCCATAGTAATCCAATTTCGGTTTGATTGCGTTCAGGGGTCAGCAAGTGCATAGCCGGGCAGGGGGATTGTGGTCGCAGCACTAGTGGGACCGGTGGGTGTCACGCGGTGCTGCGACGACAATCGGCTGTGAAATATCAAAACCTAGCAAGTGGTTTAAAACAAATTTTACAGGAGAGCAGAAAAACGACTTCGCTAATTTAAGGTCTTGCCATACCAAAACGATTTGTTCTAGAATCATGGGAGTAATACCTAATTATGCGATATATATTTAGCTATAAAATCAATAATAAATAATCATTTTATCATAAAAAATGTGTGTACCAGAGCACTTACTTAAGAATAAATTGTTTGCTTAAGCAAAAGTAAGTTCCTAATGCAAATTCAAATCCGAGTAAGGTACTTTGATAGGTTTTTATCTGGTCTTAATTCATTATAAAATAAACTAAAACCATTTCATAAACCTAGTAACGCTTCAAAAATGTTGAAAATAGGTAAATAAACAATCCAATTGTGAAAATAGATTAGTTTAATGCAATAGAATAAAAAATAAAAACAAATAATCATCAGATACAAGTTGTCCAGAAGTAACTAAATCCTGAGAATTGTTATCAGTAGGTAAAAAAAGCGGCCAAGTGCGAGTCAGACTCGCCCAATTATTATGTTACTTGCATTACAAGTAACATAATAATGTTTTTTTTTTTAATTTTTATATTTTAGTTGATTGAATGAAAGGTTTACAATTTATGACTTTAAAAAAAAACTACTTACTAGATCTCGGTCAAACCAATTATCGTTGGAAGTTTACATGGTAATGTACATCGTATATTTTTTTTAGTTTTATCAATCTCTTATTTTAGAAGTTACAGGGACACACATTTTACCACTTTCGGAGTGTCTCCCGCGCAAACTATTCAGTTTAGAAAAAAATGATATTAGAAACTTCATTATCATTTTTGAAGACCTATCCATAGATACCACACATGTATGGGTTTGATGAAAAAAAATTAATGAGTTTCAGTTCTAACTATGGGGACCCCCAAAATTTATTGTTTTTTTTCTATTTTTGTATGAAAATCTTAATTCGGTTCACAGAATACATCTACTTACCAAGTTTCAACAGCATACATCTTATAGTTTAGGTAAAAAGTGGCTGTGACATACGGACGGACAGACAGACATACATGACGAATCTATAAGGGTTCCGTTTTTTGCCATTTGGCAACGGAACCCTAAAAATTGCCAAAATTCTCTTCTGTTCGTCGGCATAAGTGGAAGTAGTTTAGAAACAATGCCTTGTTTTTTAATTTCCTTTATACCCCTCGGTGTACTATTAATTGAAGGCAATATAAGATTGTACTTCTTCATAAGAAAAATATTAAGCCAAGTCAAGTCAAGCAACACACGCAAGACAACGCTTAGAAAGAAAGATACTTATAATTGGCCATCAGCGACACAAGTGCTTAATAATTTTCAATTGTTATTCTACGTTAATTTTCCATTAAATAATAAATTAAAATAATTATTAGAAAAAGCAGTAAAAAAACAAAAAAATATTAAAGAACTCCTTATTGGTATATTATAGGTATATTATTTAGGATGACCACAACCGAAAATAAGGCCCGCGAATAAATTGTAACTTCATGAGTATAAAAGTTCATTATAAAATAGGTCTTAGTTAGTTAGTAATTTAACAGGGCGTTTTTCCGCACGTAGCCTCACAATTGGGCCATTTGTGTGTGACATGTATTGTGGGTTTCAAGTGTACTCACAAAGCAAACCAATAATTAAAATAACTAAACAATGCAAAAAGTATAGTTAGTAAATGTGCCACACCCAACTTAGGCTATTAATTATGGGGTTATAAAAATAATACGACAATAAGTGTTACAACATTTCAAGAAAAAAAAGCGGCCAAGTGCGAGTCGGACTCGCCCATGAAGGGTTCCGTAGCAGCAAGTAACATAATAAAGCTTTTTTTTTAAATTGTATGTTTGAGTTGATTGCATGAAAGGTAAATTGCGCTTTACGATTTATGACGTATTAAAAAAACTACTTACTAGATCTCGTTCAAACCAATTTTCGGTGGAAGTTTACATGGTAATGTACATCATATTTTTTTTTTAGTTTTACCATTCTCTTAGTTTAGAAGATACAGGGGGTGGGACACACATTTTACCACTTTGGGAGTGTCTCTCGCGCAAACTATTCAGTTTAGAGGAAAATGATATTAGAAACCTCAATATCAGTGGGGAGCCCCCAAAATTTATTGTTTTTTTTCTATTTTTGTGTGAAAATCTTAATGCGGTTCACAGAATACATCTACTTACGAAGTTTCAACAGTATAGTTCTTATAGTTTCGGAAAAAAGTGGCTGTGATATACGGACGGACAGACAGTCAGACATGACGAATCTATAAGGGTTCCGTTTTTTGCCATTTGGCAACGGAACCCTAATATTCAAAAATACACTTACAATTTATTATGTTCAACCTCCAAAGAGATCTATAAAATTGACGGTTATTCATTTTGAATTGAAAAAAAACTATCACGAAAACAAAATGAATGCGCGTTCGGTGACTGCTTGCCGCATACTAGGAAGAAGCGCGCGAATTATAAATCAGTTACAATTTCAAACACCAAGCAACTCGCGCGAACAGCTTCTTAACCTAGCAAGTGCAGTCACTTGCTAGGATTTAATTTTGTTTATTGTAAGATGCTAGGTTTTGAATAAGTTTTTTGAACGTATAAAAAAATATATGTGTAGATGCTAGGAATTCCAGTCTTCTTAACTTTTTTTTCGAGTGCTTTTTAAACGTTTTGACAAGCACAATGTGTGAGTTAAACCTAGCAATTTCCACCCATTTTCGAAAAAGTGTCAGTTGCTAGGTTTTAAAATTGCACAGCCGCAATCCTCTTCTGACGAGGCCGTCAATTATTATATATAATTATATATAATTGTATATATATTATATATATAATTATTAACATGGTACGTGTATGTAATGGTGACCCTCTTTCCTGAGACTTTACCCTTCAGCTTACCATCAGGTGAGGTGAAGTCAAATTGACGTGTCCTTAATATAAAAAAAAAAAAAACAACGCTAAGATGACGGCAGGCTTGCAGATGTGGTGGCTAGGGCATGATCTTGGTGGCGCCTCATATATATCTACACCGATTTTCCTATTACACCAGTAGTGGAAGAATGATTATCAAAAAAAGTGGCTAAGTACGAGTCGGACTCGCCCATGAAGGGTTCCGTAGCAGCAAGTAAAATGTTTATATTCGAATTGATTGAATGAAAGGTAAATTGCGGGTTACGATTTATTATGTATTAAAAAAAAACTACTTACTAGATCTCGTTCAAACCAATTTTCGGTGGAAGTTTACATGGTAATTTACATAATATATTTTTTTAAGTTTTATCATTCTCTTAGTTTAGAAGTTACAGGGGGGGGGGGACACATTTTACCAAACAACAGCATAGTTCTTATAGGTTCGGAAAACAGTGTCTGTGACATACGGATGGACAGACAGACAGACATGACGAATCTATAAGAGTTCCGTTTTTTTGCCATTTGGCAACGGAACCCTAAAAACGAGCGAAGCTCGGTCACCCATATATCACTAAATATTATAAAACAAAGTCCTCTGTCACGTCTGTCTGTCTGTCCGCGATAAACTCAAAAACTACTACACTGATTTTCATGCTGTTTTCACCAATGGATTCCGTTTTTTGCCATTGGGCAAATTGGTGGTACTGGTGGTAGAAATTTGATGACACAAATTTGTCACAAAATTCGGCCGGGTGGGTACCACCGTGCACGATTGCGAAAAACCCTCCATATTAATCCAATTTCGGTTTGATTGTGTTCAGGGGTCAGCAAGTGCATAGCCGGGCAGGGGGATTGTGGTCGCAGCACTAGTGGGACCGGTGGGTTCACGCGGTGCTGCGACGACAATCCTCTTCTGATGAGGCCGTCAAGCTGAGTGCCACCATTGTTAACATGATACGTGTATGTAATGGTGACCCTCTTTCCTGAGACTTTACCTTCAGCATATCATCAGGCGAGGTGAAGTCAAATTGACGTGTCCTAAATATAAAAAAAAAAAACGGAACCCTAAAAAGACAATGGCACTCTGGGAGTGCCGACAGAAGTGAAAACTTAAACAATTACGTGTATTTTTTGAATCCTCATCATACATCCCTCTCTCCCTCCCTTCATAAAGCCCTCCATCTATCCCTCCCTCATTAATTCCCTCGATTCATCCCTCCCTCACTACCTCCTTAAATGTCTAATTTATGTCACAGGACTCAGAGTGCATACATTCTCTGACTGTTTTTAAAAGGTCTCTTATATTTAGACCGGTGAATGTTGAAAAAGTATCGTAGTTATGCTATAAATAATCGCTTACAAAGAGGCAGTATAAAGGCTGTCCGTAGTGAGCAGCCGCGCCGTCGTTCACGTGTAATTGGTCTAATAGTCGCGACAGTGCACACCGCTCTTAAATTAGTACACAGCGAGGCGGCATTCTTGTTATAAGTTTATTGTCTATAAATATCTGGGGGCAGCCTTTTATAAAGTTCAAATGAAATTACGCAGAAAATGCTTCCGACTTTTTTTAACTTGTGTTTTGGTCAGTCTATAAGTATCTCTGGGTGTACTTTGGACAGTCTCTGTAGCGGTAGTGCATTCGACTGCTACGACAGATGTACGGCAAATATTTGTATGCATGAATACGTCTATTTGCATTAGTCTGGGTGTTTCTATGTATAATATGTATGTATTTACAAAAAAAAGTAAATAAGTATGTTTATCCGCATTCTGGAATCCATAACACAAGCTAGTTAAACTATGCTTACTTTGAGTCTAGAAAGCGCTGTGTAGAATTTCGTAGAATATTTATTTATTATTTTACGACTGTCGGTAGGTAGCCATATTGGGTGAGGCAACCCTTTACTGTTACCAAAACGGCCCGTCCCCACGCCTCTACTATGGCGTAGACATTCGGATCCGTATTCTCACTGATAGAACGGATTTGGGATAACGAAAGAAGTGTTCTAAATTGTCTTTCCTGAATATTTGGGATATAGATTCTGGAGTGCTTGACTGTCTATGTGCTTGTTTATTGCTTCATTAACTCCTAACGGGTCTTAGCCAAGTAGTATCGGACGAACCAGGGCCTGCATGTCCTGATTTAAAATTACCAGATCAATCGTAACACTATAAAAGATCGGAAAAAGTCAACATTGAGGTGGAATTGAACCTGCGACCAGTCCCTTACAGGGGGAATACTCTGACCAACTGAACTACCAGAAGGCCAATTTTCGTGATAAAAAGATGTTCGAAATTCAGTTTCAATCCAGGCTCGAGCTCCCAAATGTCAAAAAAGGTGTTCTCATAATAACATTTTGTTGAAGATATTGAGAATTTTGTTACGAGATCTCCTTTTTGAGCTGAGCGAGTAGCTCTTATACGCGGAATAGCCGTTTGTTGTTGGCTGAACTCCTCCGTAACCACTAGCGCGATCTTGACCAAATTTCCCACGGTGATAGCGTGGACACTAAGGAGTGTTTTGAAGCGAGATCGTTCATGTCCGATGTACCATTGAGGAATCACCGAACAACAGTTTGAGCGCGCGACCGTAGTAAGATGTCTTATTTTCAAGTGAGAGTCCTGCTCGCTCAGCTCAATTTATTTCAGTCGCACCCTGCACTGAATTGCTAGTTTTAAAGGAAAAGGTGTTCTCGTAACAAAATTTTGTTGAAAATTTTGATTCCCGAACACCTTTTTACATTTGGGAGATCGTTACTATATTGAAACTGAATTTTGAACATCTATTTATTACAAGAATTGGCCCTCTGGACATTGGAATAATTACTGCAAAACAATAAAAAAAATCGTCTCACTAATCCGAAAAACCAGTATACGACACATTTTGTAAGTTGAGGTCTGTCTTAACAAGGCTTCATTCAGGCTCAAGTTTCTTCAAAAACGAAATCAATAAGGATTTTACGTTAGAACGAGTCCTGGTTTTGAACCGCATGTGGTTAGAAGCCATAGCAGTGTTTTAAGCTACTCAACATCATTCAAAGCTAGAAAAAATGTCGTTTTTTTTTTTATATATTTGGACACGTCAATTTGATTTCACCTCGCCTGATGGTAAGCTGAAGGTAAAGTCTTAGGAAAGAGGGTCACCATTACATACAAGTACCATGTTAATAATGGTGACACTCAGCTTGACGGACTCATCAGAAGAGGATTGTCGTCGCAGCACCGCGTGACACCCACCGGTCCCACTGGTGCTGCGACCACAATCCCCCTGCCCGGCTATGCACTTGCTGACTCCTGAACGCAATCAAACCGAAATTGGATTACTATGGAGGGTTTTTCGCAATCGTGCACGATGGTACCCACCCGGCCGAACTTTGTGACAAATTTGTGTCATCAAATTTCTACCACCAGTAAAGGTATTTCACTATCTCAAAGCCGTAGACGGCCCAGGGTCAGCCGGGCTGCGAGGGAATTCCCTTACATCCCGGCATTAGAGACCCGAGACGGCGCGGCGTGCTGTTTGCTGGTACCAATCCGGCATAACTACCGCACTGGCCGGCGGCGGAGGGGTAACCTGGTGTTCCGCAAAAAAAGGCAGACTATAGGCGGAGACAAATATAAAAAAGCAAAATTCATATAAATCAGTCCACCCGTTCTCGAGTTCTCTGCGATCATCACTAACACGAAACACGAATTTTTATATATATTAGGTCGTTACATATGAAATTGCCGTTTTTCGTGAAGAAATTGGAGGAAACCCAATTTTCAGTAAAAACATTTCAATTTTTGCATTTTTTTAGGAATGACAAATCCAAATTTTATGATTTTTTTGTGTATGAATGAGAAAACATTAAGCTAACAAACAGCAACTTTTATTAAATTATTGAAAGTGATAGCTGTTAAGTAATACGAAATTTATCATCAAAATGGATAGCATTTAGGAAGTACTGTTTTTGAAGATCGAATTAATTTATCAAGCGGCCAATAAAAACAAAATTTAATACAGAGTTGTAAAATCTTGAAATCAACTTTCAAACAACATATAAATAATGGAAATAGCTATTAAATTACAGGAATAACGAACTCATGAATTTGTAAGAAAATTTCGGCAAGACCTATTATATAGATTTAAGTCTATCATCATCATTCTATCGTTGTTCCCGTTTGCATCCGAGGCTTTCACCTCAGCCCAGGTTCTCCCTACTCCTTCTCTTCCTTTTGATTTAGCTTCTGCGGCTTTTACAGGAGCAACTGCCACAGTTGTACCGGCTAGCATAAGATTGACTTGGGCCAATGGACCTCGTTTAGGTCCGATATACCTCTTTATTACTTCCCTTTGAGCGCTCAATTTGTCAAGGTCCTTAATATTGCTTTTCCGATTCTTCTTCTCAACTTCCTATGAACATGACGAGCTGTGATACCTTAAGAATCACTATTCATCTATAAGACGTTTGCATCATTTTGCAAAAGTATCAAGTTGATTTTTAAACTAATTTCTCGTCGTTCATATCGACTTGAGAAATTTTGCTAAATTGACGTCTTAATTTATAGCAGAGGATCCGATAAATTATAACCATCAAAAATTGGTCTATAAATTTCTCTCAAGACACATTCTCAAGCCTTATCACAAAAGATAAAGCCTACAGGTAGGTATAATGATCAGCAGTGTCTGGATCATTATATTTCTTTTCGATTTATTTTATTCAAACTAAACTAAGTATTTTTTAAAAATTAAATTTGTAGAATTAACTTGACTAAGCGTGAAATTAATGGGTGAATACATTTGGTTGTGAGTTTAGACGTCTCGTGCCACATCACTGGCTAATTTTATAGACCACTTCACTAATTCGTGATATAAAGTCCGCACTCGATGTAAAAAATAACTTTGCTCACTTATTCAACAAATAACTACCTTTTTTTTGTGTTTTCTTGCGGAAATCCCTTCGTATATTACTTATATCGGGCTTTAACTCGGGCCTTAAGACGCCAGGGTGTAAGGTTGCCCATAGAGCATATCCCTCGCACCCCGACTGACCCTGGGCCGTTTCGAGATGGCCCCCTCGGGTTTGGGAACCACGGTGTCCCCGTCTACCAATTTCGTAATTCAAACTTCGAACCACGTTTGGAGTAGGTGAGTCGCGGATCGCGCGCGTTGCAGTGGGGCCAAACTTTGAATCATTCACTGTACTCAGTAGTCTATGTTAGAATCGCTCGCTACGCTCGTGATTCAATTCTAGACTACCTTGCTAGTTCGTGATTTGAATATAACTTTACCGACTTATTGAACACATACTTAATAACACATTCAATTCGATTCAAAATACTTTTCTTTTTATTAAAAATGGGGTAAAAATTCCTAATTGGATCTTAAACTATAACTGGATTTTAGAAATAGGGGAAACAGTTTTCCATTGAGATCTGCATGTAGGAATGAAAGAAAGCCTAAACGTATTCTGAGTGCCAAGTATAACTGGCTCGTAACATTCTACCGCAGTGTTTATCTGTAAGACTCATTAATTGGATTCTTGTTCGAAGCTTGTTCGTTAATTGGTTTTCTTGCTTTGAAGTATTGAATTCAACATCTGGAAACAAAATAAATCAAGTGCTTACTTGATTTTTGAAGGTTTTTTTTTCGTGCAGAAATCCCCTCGGATGCCCATAACTCCCCCGCCGGCCAGCGGGGGAGTTTGGTGGGCTTGAACCGACTAAAACTGCACGCCGTCTCGGGTCTTCAGTCGGGTGTAGGTAAGGTGGCTCATAAGGCATTTTCCTCGCACTCTGACTGACTCAGGGCCATCTCCAGTTTCGAGATGACCCCCTCGGGTTTGGGAACCGCGGTGTCCCCATCTTGCCCCAGAAGGGGAAGGGCGCTTATCGCCCCGCCGCGCCGCCCCGGCCTGCTTCTGCTGGGGTGATAGGATGCCTCAGTTTCAGAGTTCTAAATCTCATCCGAGCTCGCTCCGCCGCCTCCTCGAGCATTACTCTCTCACAGAAGGAAGCGGCGGCGCGTTAAGTCAATTCCTTGGTATAAATCTGCTTATATCATAAATACAAGTCACTTGCAATTGGAGCTTTTGCCTAATTAGATAGATAGGGGTGTATTGTATTGTAGAGGCCCAAGCGGTGATTGTCTCCTGCAAGGCGCACGTCTTAATGTTGGGAGTTCAAACGGCAGTAGGTCCCAGAAAAGCCGACATACCATTCAACAATAAATAAGCGGACCTCGGCCTCCAAATTGCAAGCTTTGCATGCAACTAGGAGACCGCTATGAGGATGATGACCCAATTAACATTATCATCATCTAAGCGTTGTGTCCCGATTGCATCCGAGGCTTATACCTCGGAGCCGCGGTCCGCTTTCCTGCTTTTCATGCCGCTGCTGAGCGAGCGAAGCTCTTATACGCGGCATAGCCGTTTGTTGGTGGCTGAACTCCTCCGTAACCACTAGCGCGATCTTGACCAAATTTACCACGGTGATAGTGTGGACACTGAGGAGTGTTTTGAAGCGAGATGGTTTATGTCCGATGTACCATTGAGGAATAATCACCGAAAAACAGTTTCACGAGCGCGCGACCGTAGTAAGATGTCTTATTTTCAAGTAACAGTCCTGCTCGCTCAGCTCAATTTATTTCAGTTGCACCCTGCACTGAATTTCTAGTTATATAGTCACAATATATGTAAGGGTATATGGGGCTCCAACATGACCTTTGTGACCAAGCCAACCTGACCTGAAGCCGAGGCTATAGCGCGAGCTCTCCTCTCGGGATTGGGAGGTCAAACCGCATTTGCGCCCATAAAAGCTGTATAAGCCAAAAGGAAACGAAGACAAGAAGTAAGCAGACTTGGTCTGCAGCAGAGATGTGAAAGCGTTGGGTGCAACTGGAAACAACGCTAAGAATTGACGACCCCTGTGGCGCAGCAGTAGTGCCTTGAACTGCGAAGCCAGAGGTCGCGGGTTCCATTCCCGCTCAGTGCAAATATGTATATTTGGGTGTTAACATAACATAACTTCACGCCTGTATCCCCGAAGGGGTAGGCAGCGGTGTATTACACACCCACGATTCGCCAGTTATGTTAAAGCCCCAATGTAATAGGGGGCGAGCCTATTACCATCTACCGGGCACATTATTAAGCGAGCGATAATTATCATTTATTAATGCACACATAACTACGAGTGTTTCTAGTGGGTGTTTCTATGTATAATATGTATTTATATACAAAAAAGAAGTATTTATGTATGTTAATCCGCATTTTAGAACCAATATGACAAGCTATGCTTAGTTTGGGTCTAGATGGCGTTGTGTACTTTGTCCTACTATTTTTTTTTTAAATTATCCTTCTATATCTATCACTGCCTGACCCGGAAAACTTTTGCCTTAGAATCAAGTTATGTTGGTTACCTTATTAGCTGATATTCTTTTTTATTTTTTTTATTTTTTTATTTAGAAACAAACAGTCATAATATAAGTATGGAAATATAGAAACAAATTTAAAAATTGTAGACCTACATTTTCCTGCATTTTTAAAACTACAGTATAAAATTTTATTTTAATAACAACCAAAAACATATTTTGAACTTAAATTTAACAAAATACCTACCTTTATACCTGTGTTTTGTAAATACACATAAAACACATACAATTATTCATTGAGACTATTAATTTATGATATATTTAGAATTATTCGTGAATGTCTCATATTTTTAATTATCCTTATTGCTAGTATAGACACAGTATCCCGAGGGGGCCATCTTAGAGCCTTAGATGGTCACCTTACACTCTGGAATTAGAGACCCGAGACGGCATGCGGTTTGGTTGGTCCGAATCCGACATGATAACCGGCAACCGGGTAACCGTTGGGATTACAGAAGAGAAAACACAAAAGCAAAGCATAGGCGTAGACACCTGGTAAAGAGCGCAGGGACTCTTTACCAGGTCTACAGACCGGTCAAAATGGAAGCCAATGGGGGAGGCTTATGTTCAGCAGAACGAACGGGCTTGGATATGAAATGTTTGCTCTCTCTATGCTGCTCAAATGACTTAGGTTAAGTAAATATGTTTGTAAATAGACCAAAAAAAAGCAGCCCGCTGAGTTTATTGCCGGAGTCTTCTCAGGACAGGGCCGCGTTTCGAACCGGTGGTCCATTTGCCAAACATTAGATATTTTTTTTATGACGTTTTATAAGTGCCGTATTAATGGTCTATGCAGAGTAAATGGTTTTTGACTTTGACTTTGACTTTTGCAGTGGACTTCCTACAGCTGATATGATGATGATGATGAGGCGTGTACAAATCTAATAAATCAAAGATTATGAAAATCGGTCTACCCGTTCTCGGGTTCTTTGTTTCATATATATAGATTAGCATTATCTACATTAGATAGAAATAATATGATATAAATCGACGCCTGTATAAGTGGAGTATAATTAATAAACAAGTTGAATTCCTGAGACGAGCTCAGCCGAATACAAGGGTTTTTTTTTTCTTTATCTTGCAATGGTTCACCCCAGCACGAATCTATTACCGAAAACAGCAATTCGATAGCTAATCTCCTTCATACCCAAAACCGTGACAGAAAATTGGCAACGACGACGTCGACGACAACTCGATAGCAATAGGGCTTTTCTAAAGAAAATCCCTAAACAAGTTGAATTCCTGAGACGAGCTCAGCCGAATACAAGGGATTTTCGATTTAGCGTTTTTTTTTTTGCGATTTTTTTGCGATTTTTTCTTTATCTTGCAATGGTTCACCCTAGCACGAATCTATTACCGAAAACAGCAACTCGATAGCTCATCTCCTTCATACCCATAACCGTGACAGAAAATTGGCAACGACGACGACGTCGACGACGACGACGACGACAACTCGATAGCAATAGGGCTTTTCTAAAGAAAATCCCTAAAAAATATGTTCTCACTAGTTCCAGTGTTAATTTGTCCCATGGAACTATTAAGAACCCTTATCTGGCCACCTTTGTGGTTCCATCATGTTTCTCGGTTCAAGGTACCTTTTTTTTTTTTTCTCTTTCGGAAATCCCCGCCGGCCAGCGGGGGCGGTTATGTCGGGCTTAAACCGACTAAAACCGCACGCCGTCTCGGGTCTTAAGACGCCGGGGTGTAAGGTTGCCCATAGAGCATATCCCTCGCACCCCGAGTGACCCTGGGCCATCTCCGGTTTCGAGATGGCCCCCTCGGGCTTGGGAACCACGGTGTCCTCGTCTTGCTCCGGTTTGGGGCAGGGACGCTAGGCGCTCCGCCGTCCCGGCCTGCTTCTAGTGGGGTGACAGGCGGCCTCACCTGCTACCCCCAGGCCTGCATTCATGGAGGACGGAGGTACACGTGACAACGTTTAACTCAAAATTTCATGATAATAGTTTGAGCAGTTAAAGGTGTGAGAGCTTAAGAACCATTGATGTCTTATTAAAAAACAAACGAACTAGAAATTACTTTTTTGTCATTATTATGTACAAGGATTTACTTAACGTAAACTTCGTTACATAGACGGGCTATAAAAGCGTCATGCTATAAGCGCGCGTCGTGACAACACGACACGCTGGAGCCTTATAGAGCCAAAACCTATAACATTAGTTACATCTTGCGGGCATCTCAAGCGCTCTTTTTTTTTTTTTTTTTCGTGCGGAAATCCCTTCAGATACCCCCCCGCCTGCCAGCGGGGGCGGTTACGTCCTGCTTGCACCGACTAAAACCGCACGCCGTCTCAGGTCTTAAGACGCCGGGGTGTAAGGTTACCCATAGAGCATATCTCTCGCACCCCGACTAACCCTGGGCCATCTCCGGTTTCGAGATGGCCTCCTTACATGCTCTCCACTGTGCCATCTGCTAATCAGAGGGACACGTGGAAAGCTTCCGAACAGCCCTCAACAGGGCCGTCCTCGCCTCGGTCGGAGTTGGCCGTAGGCGGCAGCGTCTCTCCGTTGAGGCGCAGAGGCGCTGCCGTCTCCGTTGCCCAGGGTGCACCGCGTGGAGGTCCCCAACCAAGCACCCCCATCTCAAGCGCCCTGGCCCCAATTTGTATTTTAATTCTACTCGTATAAAAAATCTGGAGAAATCAACATCTAGGACGAATTTCAACCCGTGACTAGTCGTTGTCTAGGCCGTCTTGGTAGGGGTGGGGTTATCCTTTCGAGGGCTTACCCGGGGTGCCCGGCAATGGACACTTGGGGAGGACATCGTGTGGTTTTAGTCGGCCCGATTCCGACACGCCCACCACATCGTCGGCACCGATGGCGTGAAGCACGTGGGGGTTTCCACACGCTAAAATAAAAAAGGAGCCACCATTTTAGGATCGTCAGCATCTGGGATGGTGGTCCATGTCTTGATGGTGGACCATTCAGCGGGGTGCCGTCAATTGACGTAATGAATATAAAAGAAAATCCTTTGAGCAACTGAGCTATTTGGACCAACTAGGGTGTTTTGGAGTATTGTCAAGGTCTGTAGATGTGGATATCCATTACTAATACAAAAGTACTAATACAAATAATAGTAAAATCGTAAATAAAAAATAGGCATATTTAACTGGGGGTGTGTGTTGGGTAACCTCCTCGAGTGTCGCTCCGATTCCGATCCCGCTGCAGTCCGGGGGGAACGGAATCGGAGCGGCCGGTACACCCTGGGCGGCGGTCAATGGCTTCCCCTTCACCCCTTCATAGGGTTGGCATTGATCGTCGGCCAATACCCAACGTGGCGGGAACACATCGCTCTCCGTACTCCTCTTCTTTCAGAGGAGACAGGATGAGCGATGCTGTTAGTGGTGAGATGGCCCAGGGTCAGCCGGGGTGCGAGGGATATGCTCTATGGGTAACCTTACACCCCGGCGTCTGAAGACCCGAGACGGCGTGTGGTTTTAGTCGGTGCAAGTCCGACATAACCGCCCCCGCTGGCTGGCGGGGGGGTATCCGAAGGGATTTCCGCACGATAAAAAAAAAAAAAAAGGCATATTTAACTGAATTAAATGAATATCTGCTTATTACCTTAGGTTCTGTGATTTCGTGTGTAGCGAATATCAAAAGGTCAAACATACACACAAACAACTTCGTGTGTATAATATCCCGATTGGTTTGAATGGGCCGCATGCGATGTGCGCCGGCGCGGGGTCAATGGCCGCGTGCAATTCGTCAGCGTGCGGAGCGGTGTCACTGCACCCCGGCATTTCGCGAGAATTCAACTCCCATTTATTGAAGATTCATTGAAATTACTAATATTTTTACTGGCTGTACGTGTTCCTCGCTGTTAAGGCATTAGGAAAGACGATTGGTGATTTCATAACGACGACATTAACGAACGAACCTGTGGCGTAGCGGTAGTGCGTAGAACTGCGAAGCCAGAGGTCGCGGGTTCGATTCCCGCTCAGTGTAAATATGTATATTTGCATTGGTCTGGGTGTTTCTATGTATGATATGAATTTATTTATAAAAAAAAAAAATATTTAAGTATGTTTATCCGCATTCTAGAACCCATATTACAAGCTCTGCTTAGTTTGATTCTAGATGGCGTTGTGTAATTTGTCTTAGAATATTTATTTATTTATATTATTCGCAATATTATTTGCTATTTTTTTTTACAGGAATTTCGGTTAAATTTCGGTCCGCAATTGCGGATGTACTTTTCATGATAGGCCCACGGTTTACATAATATGTACTCTGAGTGTATTAGGGTTCCGTTTTATGTCATCATTATTTCCTTTATTAACTTTTGAAATACAATATATTATATTTTTAATACATTCTATAGCGATAGCCCAGTGGCGTACGTAACGGACTGCCGTGACAAGGTCTCGAGTTCGATCCCCAGTCGCCCCGGGCACACACCTCTGACTTTTCATAGTTATGTGTGTATTAAAAATATTAGTTATCGCTCGCTTATTGGCGTAATGGACCTAAACATAACTGGCGAATCGCGGGTGTGTAATATGCCTCTGCTTACCCCTTCGGGGATATAGGCATGAAGTCACATTCTATATAAAAACAAATAGGTATATTTAAAAATATAAAAAATTGTGACACACTGACATCGGGTACAGGGACAAAGCTACCGGTGGTTAGGGCACAATACGTGCCGTGTCGAGGAGCACTGCCTTCTGCATCAAGCCCTTGACCCAACTGCTTAACGCGAGCCTTTGGAGATGTTGTTCGAGGGTCTTGGCAATCAGTCTGTGAACCGATACAACTATCGGAACAATAATTGCCGAATCCACACTCCACATGTCGACAACCTCGTGAGCCAAATCCAAATATTTTACACAAGTTTTTCTTTTTCCAAGCGGCGATAGTCCAGTGGCGTACGTAACGGACTGCCGAGACAAGGTCTCGAGTTCGATCCCCAGTCGCCCCGGACACACACCTCTGACTTTTCGTAGTATGTGTGTATTAAAAATGTTGATTATCGCTCGCTTAGTAATGTGCCCGGTAGATGGCAATAGGCTCGCCCCCTATTACATTGGGACCTAAACATGACTGGCGAATCGTGGGTGTGCAATACACCTCTGCCTACCCCTTCGGGAATACAGGTGTGAAGTTATGTATGTATGTATGTATGTTTTTCTTTTTCCGCTTTCACAAGATTCTCGTCATGTGGAATGGTGATATCGATAATTATTGCGCGGTGCTCTGATCGATCTATCAACACTATATCATATCGATCCCAGTACAACGTGATGTGCCCATTTTCGACAACTGCGTCGGCTACATACCTATAGTACGGTACCTCTGATTCCACAAGGTTGTACTGTAGAGCAATCTCTCGATGAACGATCCTGGCTACTTGGTTATGTCTATGCAAATACTCGCCGTCGGCAAGACGAGAACAACCAGAAATTATCTGACTAAGGGATTCTCCGGGACGGTGGCACGCCCGACACATGTCAACCGTACCATCCTTTAGAATATATCTCCGAAAAAACATATTATCTTCAGTAACTTCGAGTACTATTAGCACGGTCGTATAACATTAATTTATTATTATTTATTATATTATTTTTATTAATCAAAAACCCCTCATATTTATTTATTTATAACTAAGAATCTTCTCGATCATATCAGGTTTCAGAAGCTACGATGCCACAGACAGACACACACATAGACACCTCAAAATTATAACACCACATCGTTTTTGCGTCGGGGGTTTAAAAATACAAATAATTTCCCAGTATTGAGCTTTCGCATGCCACTGTGTATACGTATTTAGGGCTTAATTGAGTAATAATGGCTTTCGATACAGCCGTCCAAAGAAAGGCTGAGTTAACTACCGAATTTTGCAAAATTGTACCTAAATTAAAAGAGAATGTTGTAACGAGAATTGAAAACGGTATGCCAAGGTGGTGGTTAAGTCTTACAGGGAACCGGTGGAGGCGGCATGGCCAGATATTTGTTACTCTCGTAACCTGGCGGTCACCGCATTACGAGGCCTCACTAGCAAAGGCGACTTTCCCGCATTTACTACAAAATAAACACTTATAAAGTAACTTATAAGACGGCCTCCGTGGCGTAGCGGTTGTGCATTCGACTGCTACGAATGGGGCGCGGGTTCGATTCCCGCTCAGTGCAAATATTTGTATGCATGAATATGTCTATTTGCATTGGACTGGGTGTTTATATCTATTGATATTTTGTATCTACATACATATTATACATAGGTATAATATGTATATAGATACAAAAAAAGTATATAAGTATGTTTATCCGCATTCTGGAACCCATAACATAAGCTAGTTAAACTATGCTTACCTTGGGTCAGAAAGCGCTGTGTAGAATGTCGTAGAATATTTATTATTTATTAAGAATACAAAATAAATCGCGATAACATTAGTTAAAAAATAGTCTTATTTCATATACAACTTATTTGTTTAAACGCTCTTTTCATATAAATATGAATATGCATAATCTATACAGATAAAGCGTCGGTAGCTTAGTGGTTAAGGAGTCAACCTTACGATCGAGAGGTCCCGGGTTCGAATCCTGGCCATTACACTACCGACGTAAACCCACTCCTAACACAAGCAATTTAGCTTAGCTGGAGGGTTTAGGGGGATATTAGTAATTTGGGTTACTAATATTCTTTAAAAAAAAAAAAAAAATATAATATAATTGTAACGAGGTGAAATTGAATATTTTTCCAAAAAAATAATTGATGTGTGTTCTAGGAGCGATACCGATGCCGAAAATGTGACTTTTAGAATTTTTGTCTGTTTGTCGGTTTGCCTGCCTGTTTGTCTGCTTTTTATTATCGATGTCCGAGCATCACTGAAAAATCGCTGAACAGATTTGACTGAAATTTAGCAAGAACATTCTTCTACGGCATGTTCATGAACTGCGGTATATTCATCATTCATTCATTATAGAAGCAGTAGACCAAAATCGGTATAAATTATTATTGATGACAATTTTATTATTACAAGATAGATCTTTACGAAATTGTGTTGTTAAGCAGAACTCAGACGTGTTCACAGTCCGGATTATAAATCATCACGCTATATTTTTTTTTTTTTCGTGCGGAAATCCCTTCGGATACCCCCCCGCTGGCCGGCGGGGGCGGTTATGTCGAGCTTGAACCGACTATAACCGCACGCCGTCTCGGGTCTTAGGACGCCGGGGTGTAAGGTTACCCATAGAGCATATCCCTCGTACCCCGACTGACCCTGGGCCATCTCCGGTTTCGAGATGGCCCACTTACTTGCTCTCCACTGTGCCATCTGCTAATCAGAGGGACACGTGGAAAGCTTCCGAACAGGCCTCAACAGGGCCGTCCTCGCCTCGGTCGGAGTTGGCCGTAGGCGGCAGCGTCTTTCCCGCCCTAGGAAAGAGGCGCTGCCGTCTCCGTTGCCCAGGGTGCACCGCATGGAGGTCCCCAACCAAGCACCCCCATCACGCTATACCTAAAAGGTAATGAGCACTAAAATGTAAAATCTCGAAACTCCACAAAGTTACCCACGTATAAAAGATAGTTGATTACAGACGCATAAACATTTCATAATGAATATCATCATGCTATTATATTAGGGATTAAGGCAGAATTGATTTCGATGTTACACATTTCTTCATCTATTTCGAACGAATTCTCAAATTCAAATTCAAATCAATTTATTGTCAATTTAAAACTTGTATTTTCTCAATGTAAAACGGGTGCACCAAATCACCTCATCCGGCTCATTAAATAAAATAACTCAATACTCACGTGTTAGTATCGAGATATATTCCGAGCTTAACGCGTACGAAGTCGCCGGTAACAGTTAGTAATGTTATAATATCAGTAGGTAATATTTATTATTCATAGGACAACACCCACAAAACTAACATAAATTGATTTGTTTCATTGTACTTTGAGTACCTACCTATAAAGTAAAATACAATGTATAAACCGTGACTTTACGGGGATAGAGCCTTTTTGCTTAACTTCTTCCTAATGATGCCTTCAAAGCTCATGACCGCGGCTTCTAGCCAAGGAAATGTAATAGGGCACTTATAATGGCTTCTCAAAGCACCGAGCCAACCTTTATTTAAACATATTGTATGAAAAACCAGTTGTATAGCCTTCTATTGTTTTACTTTCCTTCCTTGAAATGCTGTCCATTACCACACACAGATATCTTTCGTAATTCTATAGCAGGTAATACCCCTTGCTTGTAATGTATAGAGCTGTAAACCTATGATTGCTTTTGACTGAGCAATGTATAAGAAATTGTATGATAAAAAGTTTATGGGTGAGATTTTGTGGTAGGTTTTAGCCGGAGGGTACGCTTTCTTGTTCGTAGTATCCGAGACATGTATAGTTGCCGCGTAAGGCATAGGAGTTATGCTAGTTATGTGGTGCGGACCGACCTCGAACTGTTTAGTACTTTGTAAGAGTGATTTAATGACAAAATTGAACTTCTACTGCTTCAATAGTTTATTCACTTTTCATGCCATTTACTAGATCTTTCGTTTCCTGATTCAACTTCTGAAAGATTTGTTTTGTCTACTTCCCTATCAAATGGCAGAGAATGTAGCCTCATGCTGCTAATTATATTTTGAACCGTATCTACATACTCGTAAGTCCTGTCCTGGATGTTCTCTTTTTCCTATCTAAATCTATCAAATCTATAGATGTAATAAAACTATGTTTAACGGATTCTATCGTGGTTTATTTGACGTTTGTGTATAACTTACAGGGGTGTGTGTTGGGGGTGTGTGTTGGGTAACCTCCTCGAGTGTCATTCCGATTCCGACCCCGCTGGAGTCCGGGGGGAACGGAATCGGAGTGGCCGGTACACCCTGGGCGGCGGTCAATGGCTTCCCCTTCATGGGGTTGGCATTGATCGTCGGCCAATACCCAACGTGGCGGGAACACATCGCTCTCCGTACTCCTCTGCTTTCAGAGGAGACAGGATGAGCGATGCTGTTAGTGGTGGAGGCCACCGTAGGGTCCTGGGGGATCCAGGGGCGGGTTGGCCCACTGCTGACGCAGGGGCCGACGGGCACTTGTGCCGCCGCCGGTGAGAGAGGACTAGCCATCCTCTCGCGTTCCGTAATCGGCACGTGATCAGCAACGACCTGACTGGTGGCTCCAGAAGGGTACGCTGTGAACATGCCGACCGGAGGGCTTGCCTTTATTGGCCGGCCCACGACAAGGAAAAGTCTATAACACCCGACAGCGAAGTCGTCAAAACCTATGGATACCAGCCGACCTCCATAGTATATAGGCTTATCCAGGTGCAGGGGGCTCCGCCTGGATGGACCATCTTTCCCCCATACTCGTGGGATTTGACATGGAAAATTGTAACTCAAATAAAAACAAACCGGACGATTTTAGAAACGACGACCAAGGCGCGCACAATGGTATCCGAGAGGAAGGAGCGGAGGTAGCTGGGGGTGAAGAGGAGGCGAGGCGGCGGCCTCACCCGCGGTCGGTTAAGGCTGTCTTCACCAGACCCGCTACTCCGCTACCTGTAGGCGGGGAAACGGACGCAGACGTTGCTTCTGCGGCGTCAACGGCGGGTACTGACAACGAGTCAGTATCCAGCCGAATGGAGACCGAGGAGGGTCTCCGACGTAAGCGGCCTCGCTCGGGTGGACCGTCCCTTGACTGGAGCAGAAGCTCCGGGCAACGGACGGTCTCCTCGAGCGAGGACGATAGGCCGGCCAAAATATTGGCCACCGCGGCGGCCAGAACGTCGAAGCAGCCGATTCACGTCCCTCCACTACCCAGTGGCAGGGAACAAGGCGGCCCCGCGGCGAGGGAACTCCTCGCAGCACTTGCCCGCATAACGGACACCTTAAAAGGGTCCAAAAATGTGTCGGGCAAGAAGAAGACGGTGGCGGAAAACGTCGCCGTCGCCAGGACGGCGCTGGAGGAGGTACTTGGTAGGAGCGTCTCCGAGGAGGAGGCGAAGCTCAGGGCCCGGGTCACAAGCCTGGAAGCTGAGCTCGCCAACTCCTTGGAGCAACAGCGGGTCCTCAGGGAGGAGGTCAGTCAACTGACCCAGATGATCAGGGGATCCCCGGAGGCCCAAAAGGCCCCAAGAGCCCAGGAGGTGGTGGACCACCCTAGGGCCCTTGCGCCGTCAGGGGGGGCGCCTACGTCGGCGCCAAAGCCGGCGCCAAAGTCGGCACCTAAGCCGGCGCCGAAAACAGCGCCTAGGCCGGCGCCCAATCCGCCGCCTGAGCCTGCGCCTAGTGTGGTGCAGCTCTTGGCGGCCATCGAGAGGCGACTCGGCGTTTTGGAGGACCGGGCTTACCGTCCCCCTCTGGCACGGACAGCGTCTTTCGCGGCTGCTGTCAGTGGTAAGCCCGGCCCCGCCGCCCCAGTGGCCCCAACGCCACAAGGGAAGGGGAAGAATCGCGGCACCCCCGCCCCCGCCTTAACCGCCGCTCCCGCTGCACCCGAGCGTTCCTCCAGAGGGGAGGAATGGGTGGTAGCGGGAGCCGCCAAAAAGGCGAAGAAAGCCGCCAAAAAGGCGGCTAAGAAGGCGGCAAAAGCCGCTGCGGCGAAGGCGCCGAAGAGGCTCCGCGCCCCACGTTCCACTGCCGTCGTCCTGACGGTGACGACGGAGGGTGTGGAGAAGGGCGTGGGGTACGCCCAGGTCCTGAGGCAGGTGAAAGCCTCAGTGGACCTCAAGGCCCTCGAGATTGAGGGGGGGCTCCGGTGCAAAACAACTCGCACCGGAGCTCGCCTCCTCGAGGTCTCCGGCGCCACCAGCGGCCCCAAAGCCGACGCCCTAGCGGCCAAGCTGAGGGAGTCGCTGGATTCCGAAGCCGTCCGCGTCACCAGACCCAACAAATGCGCAGGTTTGCGCATTTCGGGTCTGGATGACGCGGCCACGACGGAGGAAGTCATCTCCGCCGTCGTGGAGGCGGGCGGCTGCCCCCGTGATCAGGTGAGAGCTGGAGAAATCCGCTTCAGCTCCACCGGTCACGGCACGGCAGTCGTCAACTGCCCCGTCGCAGCGGCGCAGAAAATTGCGGACGAACGGAGCCTCCTCGTTGGGGGCTTCCTAAAGGCGCGGGTGCAACTCCTGCAGCCCCGCGAGACCAGGTGCTTCAGGTGCCTGGCCGTGGGGCATGTGGGAGTGCAGTGCACAGCGGGAGACACCGTGGGGGATCGGTGCTTCCGCTGCAGTCAGCCCGGGCACAAGGCCAGTGCTTGTGCTGCTCCGCCGCGCTGCTACAAATGCGTAGCGGAGGGCAAAGCGGCGGAGCACCGGGCGGACAGCAGAACCTGCGCCGCCTCGAGGCCCAAGCCCCGTTCGTCCGCAATGGGTAGCGGGGGTGCCGCTCAAGAGCGGCCACATTCGCGGCGGGATGCGGAGATGGACGTCCATTAATGGACACACCAATCCGCATCCTGCAGGCGAACATAAACCACTGCACCGGTGCTCAGGATCTTCTGTACCAGAGCATCGTGGAGTGGTCTATCAATGTGGTCGTGGTCGCTGAGCCGTACTGGGTCCACCCCGGAAGCCCGGTGGACCTGGACGGCGTAGCGACCGTCTTCGGGGGGTCCGCCGCGGACACCTCGCGCCTTGCACTCATTGCAAGGTGCAGAGGCTGTGTCGCGGCGGACTATGAGGGCTTGGCTGTCGTGGCCGTCTACTTCTCGCCAAGCCTTGACCAGTACGAGCTTGAGCTAAGGCTCTCTGAACTGGACATTGTTCTCGCTGCGTGCCGTCCTCGTCCTGTCTTGGTCCCGGGAGACTTCAACTCCTGGTCTCAGGCCTGGGGCTCCCGGGAAACCAATGACAAGGGGCGAGTACTGGAGGACTGGGCCAACACCCGTGGTCTAGAGGTCCTCAACCGGGGGAGTGTCGCCACCTGGGAGCGGCGGGGGCTCAGTTCGGTCGTGGATGTTGCATTCGCGACCCCTGCTCTCTCCCGCCGCGTCCAGGGTTGGCGCGTGGTGGAGGAGGAGGAGACGGATTCCGACCATAAGTATATTCGGTTCAACGTCTCCCCTCCAACTAACCTGCCGCCGACAATCGCGAATCCCCCGGATCCACGTTGGGCGCTCAGACGCCTGGATCGGGAGGCTCTCCTGGAGGCATCAATAGTGCAGGCCTGGATCCCGTCACTGGCCAGGCCTGCCGATGTCGACGCAGAGGCGGAATGGTTCAGGAGAGCCATGTCGCATATCTGTGATGCGGCGATGCCTAGGGTTAAGCCCGGCCCGGCAAAGAAACAGGTGTACTGGTGGTCAGCGGAGCTCGCACAGCTGCGAGCAGCGTGCGTGACCGCTCGCCGCCAGTACACCAGGTTTCGCCGGAGGCGTCGCCGCCCAGACGATGCGGCAGCCCGAGAGGCGGAGCTGTATGAGGCGTACAAGGGGGCCAAGAGGACCCTCCAGGAAGCCATAAAGCAGGCCAAACGGCGGGCCCGCGAAGAGCTGCTGGAGTCTCTGGAGCAGAACCCATGGGGGCGTCCTTACCTTGCGGTCAGGGGCAAAATCCGCCCAAGGGCGCCCCTACTGACCCAGAGCCTCCAGCCGGAGCGGCTGGAGGGGATACTGGGCTCCTTGTTCCCTGCGAGAGCGGAGGAGCATGTCCCTCCGCGTATGGCTCCGCCTCAGGCGCCTGACGCTGATAATAGCGAGAGCGATGTGCCCGAAGTCAGGGAGAGTGAACTGGGGGTAGCAGTGCTCCGGCTTAAAGCCCGGAAATGCACTGCCCCCGGACCCGACGGCATTCCAGGCCGAGCATGGGTCCTGGCCCTGGAGGAACTAGGGCCTCGACTGGTGGCGCTCTTTAGCGCATGCCTCGAAAGGGGCCAGTTTCCAAAGGCTTGGAAGACGGGGAAACTGGTCCTTATCCGGAAGGCGGGGCGGCCGGCGGACCAGCCATCCGGTTACCGGCCGATCGTGTTGCTCGACGAGGTGTGCAAGCTCTTTGAGCGGATTATTGCAGAGCGCCTCGTCGAGCATCTCACGAACGTGGGGCCAGATCTGGCGGACAACCAGTTCGGTTTCCGCCGGGGGCGCTCCACCGTGGAAGCGATCATGCGCGTTAGGCGCCTGGCGGAGGAAGTAGTCTCGCGGGGTGGGGTGGTGGTGGCGGTGTCTCTTGACATCGCCAACGCCTTCAACACCCTACCCTGGAGCTGCGTTAGGGAGGCGCTCGCGTATCACGGAGTGCCTCCTTACCTCCGCCGCATTGTCGAGGCATACCTATCCGAGAGGGCCATAGTTTACCCGAGCTGGCTAGGGCCAGGGCGGCGAGAAGTGTCGTGCGGTGTTCCGCAGGGGTCGGTCCTAGGGCCACTCCTGTGGAACATCGGATACGACTGGGTGCTGCGCGGTACGTTGCTCGAGGGTGTCAGCATAGTGTGCTATGCTGACGACACCCTCGTTATGGCGCGGGGAGCAACGTACCGAAGCGCGGCACTGAAGGCCACGGCAGGGGTTGCTCAAGTCGTGGGTCGAATACGGCGGCTGGGACTTGAGGTGGCTCTCCATAAATCCGAGGCTATGTGTTTTCACGGGCCTCGTAGGGGGCCACCTGCGGGAACCGGCATAACCGTAGGGGGCGTAAGCATCGGCATCGAGCCCACGATGAAGTACCTTGGGCTCGTACTCGATAGCCGATGGGACTTCGGACCTCATCTCCGAAGTCTGGTCCCGAAACTGAGGGGAGCTGCGGCCGCGCTATCGCGGCTGATGCCCAACGTTAAGGGACCCAACGCCCCCACTAGGAGACTGTACCTGGGGATCGTGCGAAGCATGGCCCTATACGGGGCCCCCGTATGGGCGGAGACTCTGGCGGCCCGCAACGTGGCTGTTCTTAACAGCCCGTTAAAGGCGATGGCCGTCAGAGTCATCAGGGGGTATCGCACGATCTCCGTCGAGGCGGCATGTCTCCTAGCTGGGACCCCTCCATGGGACCTGGAAGCGAGAGCCCTTGCGCTGCTGTACCAGTGGCGCAAGGAGGCGCTGGAGCGGGGCCATAGGCCGGAGCCCCGAGAAATCAGGGCTCAGCGGTCCCTGCTCCGCCAGGAACTCATGGAGACATGGAGGGTGCGACTTGAGCACTCAAGGTGGGGGGAATCCACCATTGCGGCGGTGAGACCGATCATGAAGGAGTGGTTGGAGAGGGACCATGGGGACCTCTCCTACCGGATGTGCCAGATGGTTACCGGACACGGGTGTTTCGGTAAGTATCTGTGGCGCATCCACCGGGAGACAACGCCGCAGTGCCAGCACTGCGAGGATCCTGGCGAAGACACGGCGAGTGCCCTGCGTGGGCGAGTCAACGCCGGGATCTCGTGGCGGTCCTGGGCGTGGACGTTCTCTCGTTGGAGACCATGGTGAGGGCCGTGGTCTCCGACGGGAGCAAGTGGCACGCCGCCGCCTCTTTCTGCGAGCAGGTAATGCGCGCGAAAGAGACGGCGGAGAGGGAGCGGGAAAGAACCCTGCCCCCCGAGTTTCGCAGTCTGCGGCGAGGACGCCGCAGACTCATCTACGCCCGGGACTACCGACCTCCATGATCGGGGCCTGAGGACGGCAGTTGGCCGACTCGCCGTCCTTACAGAAGCAGGCCGTGGCGGAGGCGTGTCGTGTGTGCCCTACACACGCCTGCCAACTCACCGAAGCGGGATAAAACCCGACCCCACCAGGCGAGGCCGCAGTGGCGGCCAAAGTCCGCCGGCAACCCTGGGGTTATCCTTTCGAGGGCTTACCCGGGGTGCCCGGCAACGGACACTTGGGGAGGACACCGTGCGGTTTTAGTCGAGACACGACATAACCACCCCCGCTGGCCAGCGGGGGGGTATCCGAAGGGATTTCCGCACGTAAAAAAAAAAAAAAAAAAGGGAAGAAAACCTAACACACTTAGGTAACCTCCTCGAGTGTCGCTCCGATTCCGATCCCGCTGCAGTCCGGGGGGAACGGAATCGGAGCGGCCGGTACACCCTGGGCGGCGGTCAATGGCTTCCCCTTCACCCCTTCATAGGGTTGGCGTTGATCGTCGGCGAATACCCAACGTGGCGGGAACACATCGCTCTCCGTACTCCTCTGCTTTCAGAGGAGACAGGATGAGCGATGCTGTTAGTGGTGAGATGGCCCAGGGTCAGCCAGGGTGCGAGGGATATGCTCTATGGGTAACCTTACACCCCGGCGTCTGAAGACCCGAGACGGCGTGCGGTTTTAGTCGGTGCAAGCCCGACATAACCGCCCCCGCTGGCCGGCGGGGGGGTATCCGAAGGGATTTCCGCACGATAAAAAAAAAAAAAGTGTATAACTTACAATGAACACGCCGGCGCCGTTTAGATTGCTTTTCAGCAGCCATGGTCACGGGGGTGTGATATTCGCGTAAACTTCCGACAATATCATTAGGTGAATGTCAAAAAAAAGCTTTTATGTTTTGTCAAGAATATTAAATGCGATATACGGTATTATATATATATATATATATATATATATATATATATATATATATATATATATATATATATATATATAATAAGATATAGACTAATGTTAACATCGGTTTGTATCAAGAAAAATCTGTTATTTGGGATCCAAAAAACCCGGATTACTTTTGCCACGACCACATGTCACGGCCTTTCTATTTGGCGTATTCGTAGCAACTAAGTGAAAAAACTTTTGAACAAAATTCGTGACTCAACACGCGAATCATGTAATTCGCATTGAGTTCGTGTGTCCACACCGTTGAAGCTAAATTCTACTAAAAGCTAAACCACCACGCCACACTGCTCATCGAAGCTCTGAGTGACGGATCGCTCTTTCTTCCACCTTAGACCACTCAACTAATAGCTTATTAGGGCTCTTCTTGAGATATTTCTTCGGTCGTGGCTCTAGTCAGGAATGTATTAATTTTCTATAGCCGGATCTGCTGTCCAAGCTTGTCTTTATATTGTCTGGGTATCATTATTGTTGGTTGAGCTGAGTGAGACGAAGTCGAGCGAAAGCTCCGCATACCAGACTTCAGGAGTTTCTTTGTCACAGGTCTCCTCCTAAACTACTAATCCAATCAGAACCAAATTTGGCATGATTAAAGAGGTCAATCAGAGGAAGGTTTGTGGATATATTTTGAAAAAATTAATGCTACCACAGAGGAATGATCACCGTTAAAAAATTCCAGATGGAATTACATAATAATCGCTCGAGACAATGTGACCAAACTTTACACGCTCAGAAAGCATGTCCAGAGTTGTGACTTTCAAAAAGAATTTTCAAAATCGGACTTGCCACGGAGGAATGATCACTGTTCAAAATTTTCAAAATCTGATTCACGATGTCTCACTCAGCTCAACATTGCAAGCAGCGATTCGCCTTGCAGACCTAGTATATATTCTGTTCCTATCTACCTAGTATAGTGACCGGTAAACATCTTGACAAGCGTGGGTGGCTTAGTGGTTAAGGAGTCTACCCTACGATCGATAGGTCCCGGATTCAAATCCTGGCCATTACACTACCGGGGTGAACCCACTCCTAACACAAGCAATTAAACTTAGCTGGAGGGGTTAGAGGCAATATTAGTAATTTCGGTTACTAATATTACGTATATAAAAAAAATTGAGTTCAATCAGAACTTTTGAGTTTTTGAAGCGTACCTGAAGATGCGCAGAAAGCGTTTTCTCGGTCTCTTTGGTGACTGTGCGGGGTGCTACGGCCGAGGTGCGCCAATTAATCAATCATAGATTATATTAAACTAGCATCGCGGGTTCACCCACGTAAGTCCTGATCCCGTGGGAATATCGGGATAAAAAGTAGCCTATGTTACTCAGGGATAATGTAGCATTCTAATGGTGAAAGAATTTTTGAAAGCGCTTCAGTATTTTTTGAACCAATACGTTATAAACATACTTACATACAAATCTTTCCTCTTTATAATATTATATAGTATAGAAGTATAGATTAATCGTGTTCAAAGGGTAGTGTCATTCTGCTGGAGTCTCTGGAGCAGAAGCCATGGGGGCGCCCTTACCTTGCGGTCAGGGGCAAAGTCCGCCCAAGGAATAGTATCTGTGGTTTATCAAATCTTAAGTAATGTTTGGTCCCCTGTTGCACGTGCTCACATACAGCAGACTTTTATAAAATAGAATACGTTAAAAATAGTTATATTTCAATGTGTGATATAAGGTTCAAATAAAAGCTTACAATGTGATCGCAGCCCTCTAATTAAATATTAATGAAATGTGTGCGCACGCGTCGATGTTCGTTGTTCGTTGCGGTGAAACGCGTTTACCGACCCGTGTGTCGTTAGAAAGTATGACTGATTTGATCAACATGGCACAAATAACTTATGATCACTTGTGTTATATATTTCAAACCCGAGGGGGCCATCTCGAAACCGGAGATGGCCCAGGGTCAGTCGGGGTGCGAGGGATATGCTCTATGGGCAACCTTACACCCCGGCGTCTGAAGACCCGAGCCGGCGTGCGGTTTTAGTCGTCATTTCCGCACGTAAAAAAAAATACAAAATAAAAGTGTACTCAAACCATTTTAACATGGATACTATAGAAGATAGAGCTAGGTTTGAGTATTGCGACGTAGCCAGTGTGTCTGGGCCTAAACCAACCTCACCTGGACCGCTACTATTGTGTGCTTTCACGGCCGGCGTTGCATGTAGAATATACTGCTTCCGGTCTGTTTGGCCGTGGTCCATATGAGTGCGTAGAACTCTTGTCGACGGTGCCTGTCTGCGACTGCCGCCCGGACCTGTACCACTGAAGATATCGACCGCAATCATCGACGAAACGTTTAGAACACAAATTTCATCTGGACCACGGCCAAACAGCCCGGAAGCGGTACATTCTACACAATTAAATAATAGTCAGCATACCTACAAATAGTCAAAATTCCGACACAACCATAATAATAAGTGTTAGTAATATTATTACAGTAATAACCCGAGAACCGAACCCGTAATTTCATCTCAATTACTTAATAATACACAATAAAGAAAGAATGGCTCAAATGTGCACAGTCATGCATTATAATAGTCAAAGTTTGACACCGGAAGGGGAATGGGGCTAATAATTTAATTAAAAACTATTACAGGTTGATGAAAAAATTTGTAGGTACGTTTATGTAAGTGCGTAGGTACCTAGGCCATCTCGAAACCGGAGATGGCCCAGGGTCAGTCGGGGTGCAAGGGATATGCTCTATGGGCAACCTTACACCCCGGGGTCTGAAGACCCGAGACGGCGTGCGGTTTTAATCGGTTCAAGCCCGACATAACCGCCCCCGCTGGTCGTCGGGGGGGTATCCGAAGGGATTTCCGCACGAAAAAAAAGGTACCTACTATTAATAGAGGACTAAGGTTTTCGGACCACAAGCCAAGCTCACGACGAGGCTCAAGGCCTTCCTTTCGAGGTTGGGGGACCAATGGCAGTCGCTACAGTAAAAGTCAAGATAAGGTACAGTCAACGACAAAAGTGCATTAACACTAAAATATTTATTAACTTTTTTTACATTGGAATACATAACCTAACAATGCATGTTTAAGTAGTTTTATAATCCCCAAAGGACAAATACTTTATTATTTTATGAAAGGTTTAAGAGCTAAAGTGATCAATAAATTAGAATTTGTTAAGCCACTTTTGTCGTTGACTGTACATAAGGACATGATTATATGAAGGAGAAAATGGCGGAGAGGCGACCTCGGACTCCAAAGCCAAAATGCAAGCTTAATTCCCACAAAAGTAGCTTAATTTACGCCTTATAACGTGCTGATGTTATAAGGCGGAACTCAGAATACTTTTTTCCCACCAATATCGACTGAACCGATTTTGACAGGATTTCTACTGCATAATAACAGCACACCTGTAGTAAAAATAACGTCGAAATCGCTCTATGGCGGAGATTAACTGGACCAATTGACAGTTACACAGAGACAATCTGGCAAAAAAATAATTAAAAAAGTATAACGGAACTCTATTACTAAGACTCCGCTGTCCGCCCGTCTGTCTGTCCGTCTGTCACCTCACCAGGCTGTATCTCATGAACTATGATAGTTAGCCAGTTGAAATTTCCACAGATGATGTATTTCTGTTGCAGCTATAACAACAAACTCCAAAAAATTGAATAAAATAAATATTTAAGGGGACTCCCATATAATAGACCTATTGTTTTTGGCTTTTTATGGATAATGGTTTCGGAACCATTTGATGCGCGAGTCCAAATCACACGTGGCCGGTTTTTTTCGTACATACTCAAGCAATTAATAAAAAAAGCTGTTATCTCAACCTTACAAACAGACACTTCATAACATAACATAACATAAACTCACGCCTATATGCCCGAAGGGGTAGGCAGAGGTGCTAGCACCCACATTTCGCCAGTTTATGTTTAGGTCCCAATGTAATAGGTGGCGAGCCTATTGCCATTAACCGGGCACTTATAAACCTGCGATAAATACACACATAACTTCGAAAAGCATCGAAAAGTCATTGGTGTGTGCCATGGTAAAACCTGGGATCGAACCCGAGACCTCGTCTCGGCAGTCCATTACCCATACCACTAGGCTACCGCGGCAGACACTTCAATTTTATTTATTTGCATAATTTCACAATGGAAATCGATTCAGAAACCAAGGACGTCACCTTGTCTGAGTTGGTAAGCTTGAGGGGAAGTCTTAGGAATAAGGGTCACCATTGCAGATACCGGGAGGTAATGTGCTGCAATGGTGAGACTCAGTTTGACGGACTCATCAGATCCTTTTTCACTCCCCGCTTAAGGGACCCGGGATTTCTTACGTTTGTTCATTTTTATTATGTTTAGTCCGTCAAATTGACTGCACCCCGCCCGATGGTAAGCTGAGGTGAATTCCAAAAAGTAGTGGCCACCATTTCCAGAGATTGTCTCTAGAAAAAAAAAACGGCGATAGCCCAGTGGTGTACATAACGGACTGCTGAGACGTGGTCTCAAGTTCGATCCCCAGTCGCCCCGGGCACACACCTCTGACTTTTCGTAGTTATGTGTGCATTAATAAATGTTAATTATCGTTCGCTTAATAATGTGCCCGGTAGATGGCAATAGGCTCGCCCCCTATTACATTTGGACCTTAACATAACTGGCGAATCGTGGGTGTGTAGTACACCTCTGCCTACCCCTTCAGGGATACAGGCGTGAAGTTATGTTATGTTATGTCTCTAGAATGGTGGCCCCTACCTAGACGGCCTCAACAGATGTTTTTTCACGCCCCGCTTAAAGAACCCAGGATTGTAGGTAGAAGGGAACCCGTGTGTGGGTAAAGCGTTCCAGTGCTTTATGGTTCGACAAAAAAAAGGAATCACCAAACCGCTTGGTTCGCGATGGTGTCGATTTTTCTATTATAAGTAGTACCTTTACTTACATACAGCCTGTTTCGACATCATGTATTCCACTCAGCCTATAAGCGTAAGTGAATGGAAATAAACGACGCATACGCAGGTAGGGGCGGGAACTCGATAAATAAAATTACACCATATCACCACACTTTCGTAATCATTCGTCGCAATTACCATATAAATTGATACATTAAATAGCGTTGCATAGCATTAAATTGTTGCTTCTAAGGGTTAGGGTGTTACCACACGATTCGATCGATCGTCGATCGATGTTAGCTTCGGCTGATCGATGCATATCGTTCGGTAAGACTTCGACTGACTTTATTTCATCAGTCATTATCCTCCGAGCCTTCTCCGAACTCAGTTGGGATTGGCTTTTCAATCTTACTACGATACGGTGTAAGGAGTCCCTACTAACATCTTTCGGGACCCAAGCCAACCTCGGCTGCCAGCGGTGCACTCTGCTGATTAACGGAGAAGGCTCTGGAGAGCCACCAACACGCACTGGACCAGCGCGGCGGGTTATGGTCCATACCAAAATGACGAAAGTCAATGGGGGAGGCCTATGTTCAGCAGTGGACTTCCTACGGCTGATATCATGATATCGTCTGATATAATTTTAAAACCTGTGCTACAGATCACCAGGTCCCCACCCACTAATACACCATAACAACGAAATATACAGAATCTTGAGCATACCCAAGTAACACATCATAGCCATATAACGGTTGCAGTACGGCATTTTGGTATCCTTTTGGCATTTTAGAGTTAGCATTATAGAAGCCGTATAAACGTTTATACGGCTACTAAAGCTCTTAAATGGGCACAAATTATACGGCTTTAGATCCTAAATGGTTTCACATTTAGTTGTTTAATGGCATTACAGGCACATTATATTAGCATTATTTTGGTCAAAGAAGGTGCCAATTGCATTAAAGAAGCATTATAAGGGTCAATGAAATTGCCAATCGCATTGTAGAAGCATTATATAAGTAATATTATTTATAATGAAGATGTTAATAACATTACAAAAGCATTGTACTAGCATTTCAATGTACGAAAAGCATGAAGGAAGCTTTTTAAGTGTTCACAGTTAGAACTTGAATAAACCCTGGGTCATTGCAAAAACATCTCTAATTTCTTGGCACAAATGTTATTACAATTAATTCAACGATGTCATTTTACTTTTACTACTTTATATCTCGTATAAATATTATGGACGACGACGGTGAAGTTCTGAAACTAAGTGAAGTGATTACATACCGTGTTTACAAAAACAAAATATAATACTGGGTATATAATATTAAGTACTGCGCAATACAGTTTACTGTAAATGTCTGTATAAGTTTCATTGAAAATTTTCACGCGCCTTCTATATTTTGTGGTTTTGATATAAAATGTTACATAAAAATATGCGTGAAATAATTATAATAATTGTGAATTTTTTGTATAGAACGAATTTTGCACAATAAGCAAAACTGTATTGGTTAGGCAGTAGTAAATTAAGTTTATTAATTATTTTATCATTCTATTGTTGTTATAAACAGGTAAAATTGATAATATTTTTTGGTTATAAAATATTTACAAAATGGCGACAGTTTATAACAGTCAGGTGACCCTTTATAGACGCTATCTAATGCCGCCAGTAGTATAAATAGTCACGCGTGAACAATTATCGAGCCAGGGGTCAGAGAGAAGACTTTTGATGTAACACTGAAATTCTATTGGTTATAAAATAGTTCTACTTGGGCTCTCAAAGACATCATGATTTTTGCTTTTTCCTTCGACATTTTCCTTCTGAATCCTCCGGTACTTAACCTCGTTTTAAACGTTTTTTTCATCATTTTATGGAACACTGCACTTATTCTTATCCATATTTGATGCAAACCAAAAGAAAAGTAAAAGAAACATGCGATTGTATATGACCGACCAGACCGACAAATGGATTTAAGAAGACAATCAATTAATGTTTTATACAGCTTTACGCATTACAATAACTCACGTGTATATGATTTTAGAGCTGTTAGCTGTACAACAGCATTCAGTTGATCTTTAACAATGCTACCATTATAATGATTCACGATTAAGCTGATTAACGCTTCAAGGCTTTTACCTTCCACTTAAAAGTGCTACTATACAACAAAGGGCACTAAAAATTGCTTAAGGCTGTATAAACTGATTTTTGTGGCATTATAATGTTTCATGTTAATGTTATTAAACAGCATGAAGCATTTATCTACTAGCTAAAAATGCTAATGTAGAACCTAAGGCACTAAAAACAGCTGATAGCTGTATAATGGCTTTACATGGCATTATAATGGTTCTTGTTTATGCTATTAAACAGCTTTAACCATTTGTTTTCTACTTACAAGTGCTATTGTAGAACCAAAAGCCCTAAAAATGGCTGAAAGCTATACAACTGCAATGGGGTTTGCTGCACTAAAACTAAAGGTTTTATAAAAGCATTTCGATATGCTATTATCCAACCACTATACAGTGTGAAGCATCATAATGGTTTAAAAATGCCAATATAAAGCGTCCAGATGCGCGGTGAGATCATATAAGACTTTATAAAGGCCTTAAGCTCTACATAAGTTTACTATTTGTCTGTTAACGTGCTTCCTGTGTTACTTGGGTAGGTAATGGTGAGCACAACAAGGATACACATTGACTTTAAAATGGTCGTTGATAATACAACTTACAAGTGTTTATGTATGTGTGTGTGAGAGGGTGAGTATGTGTGTGAGTGAGGATTAGTTAATAATATTAAATTTAGTAGTATTTAGAAGAAGACGCGTTGTTGATGGCCCGTACGAGCCACTTAGAGTAGCGATTACTCGTACTATATTCATAAACATAAAACATAAACATAACTTCACGCCTGTATCCCCGAATGGGTAGGCAGAGGTATATTATATTCATGTGCTCGTACTACACAGTCTACCATCGATCGCCAACAGATGGATTGGTGTAGTCGAAACTATTGATGGACGTCGACTCATCCATTCGACCATGTGTTACCATGGGGTGCGCCAAAGTTCACCTAAATTTTCAACTCCGAAAATTGGAACTCCGAAAATGTTCTTCCTAACATTTTTCATCCTAACAATCACAATTCCTAACTACTCTGTCTCTAATGTTTTAATTCCGAATCATTCAACTTCGTAATGTCGGTAGCAATAAACATCTATTATACTATTATTTCTTTTCCTATATTTTGTCAACATAACCATCTTTCACTCACCGTTGTCACTTCGTGTCAGTAGGTTGTGTAACTAACGTTGCAGTATACAATAAAAATAATTAAATTTGCGGTAAGCGGGGTCCCGACCGGTACGGCCGGGGCACCGAGCGCGCGCGATGAGTAATCGCTCTTGTGACGTAGATAATGGAGTTGAATATCGTGAAACAAATATTGACAGTTATAATCTTTTGAATGAAGCGGAGAATAATAACATGGAATGCAGTGATCGGACACAAACAAGTAAGGAGGTAAGAGAAAGTAGATTAAATAAGAGGACGAGGGACGACAATTCATCAGAAGAATGGAACACGGTTCACAGAAGAAGTAAGGTGGTTCGTATGTCTAGCCAGGAACTGCAAGATAAAATTCAAGTGTCAGTTACACATAGTACAGCTTTGCCTAAACAGTTCGCACTCGCTTGATTGTTTACAGAAAATAACATAAAAGGTATTCAGCGCATCAAGTATGTTCACCAAAACAAAATGTTAATCACTTTTGAGCGTATATCTGATGCTGAGGATTTTATTCAATGCAAAGCGTTCTCTGATTTAGGATGGAGAAGCCAAAAAACTTCTGAGGTCGGGATCTCTTACGGAGTTATTAAAAATGTGGAGTTAGATCTCTCGGAGGAGGATATTTTAAAATGTTTATCGAGTGATTACGTCATTGTATCAGCTAAAAGACTCGACAAGCGGAATAATATTAATGAGTTACCCTCCTCGACCAATCACAATTGGATCAAAAGTGAAACGATCCGCCTCGGCTTCCGAACTTCATCACTCCCGGGGTACGTTTATATTGAACATCTAAGGGTAAAAGTGGAACCGTATGTATTCCCCGTGACGCAGTGCTCCCGTTGCTGGAAATTTGGTCATGCGTGGAAAATGTGTCCATCCAAAAAAGTTGTATGTCCTAAATGTACAAAAAGCCATGAGAATTGCGAAACCACTTCCTATAAATGTATTAACTGCACCGGTAATCACATGGCATTGCATAAAACATGCCCTATATATAAAAAAGAAAGGCGCATCAGGGAGTTGATGTCTGAATTTAATTGCACATATAGAAAAGCCCTGTTAATGTATGTACCACCTAGCCCCATCAATACGCCTAATCCAATAAGGAATGAAGAAGAAATTGAATCACTACGAATTACAAACCCAGCGAGTACTTACAACCAACAAGAAGTCCCGGAGGGTAGTGAACGCCTGTTGTCTCAATTATTCACTCCTGTCACGGAACGATCCCTAGAAATTTCAGGTCAGGGCCGCAAGAAGAAGAAGAAACCACGGGCACCGACACCATTGCCCCCGCCCCCGCCTGCCGATACCACTGGTGGCATGGAAACTGACTGGAACAAAGATGAGACGTGGTCTGGTAGCTCTGAAGACTGCCCTCGAACTGAAAAGGAGACTCGGAGTAAGAACACATTAGGGAATTTAAGTTTTATACGCCTATTATTAAAATTAAAAAATATTATATTTAGTAAGCTATCTTTAGAGTGTAAAATAAAACAAGTAGTATCACTGTTTACAGACTGGATCTTGTCAAAAATAATGAGTGGTATCTCCGCCAGTTCTTTGTTTGATAGCCTAGTTGATTATGGATAATGCCTCTGTCAACGTGAATATAGTAATAATTCAATGGAATTGTCAAAGTATAAGGCCAAAATTCCTATCTCTCGAGAACCTTCTACTGCAAGAAAAGGTACATATCGCGGTCCTCAGCGAGACTTGGTTAAACCCAGAAAATGTATTGCGAATAAATAGCTATAACATGCATAGATCCGACAGACAGGAGTGGTATGGGGGTGTTGCAATATTAACACACAACTCCATCAGGTGCACCCCATGTTTAACTCGTAGCACTAACTCGGGTATTGAATTAATACACGTGAGAATTTATAATTGCTCACATATAGAAAACATAATCTCTGTGTATTGTCCATCATCGGTAAGAACTACACCCAATGACTGGGATTTTCTATTTTCCCTCTCTGATAGGAAAACACTTATTCTAGGTGACTTTAACGCACATCATCCCAATTGGTCAAGACGTACCGAACAGAGAGGTCACCAGGTATATGATTGTATGCTAGATCATAATTTTATTTACTTAAATAACGGTAGCCCTACACGTATTAAACTCGTTGACGGAATATTACAACAGACGTCCCCAGATATTTCCTTTGTATCCTCTGACTTAGCGACCTTATTCACTTGGCAGACCATGAATGAAAACTTGGGTAGTGATCATGTAATAATAAAACTATCGGCTAGTATACAATTACCTAAAAATTTAAGACCAAAAAGAAATTTTAAAAAGAGTGATTGGCAAGCATATTCCTTATATATACAAACAGCGTTATCTTCAGTATCCACCCCCACACAACTTCAGGACTTTTATGATTTATTTGAAAATATTATACAAGAAGCAGCCAATCTACACATCCCTTTACAGAAAATCCCTCAGCATATAACTAATAAATTTACACCTAAACATTATTGGAACGCAGAACTGTCGAGAGCAGTGGCTGAGCGCCGCCTTGCCCTTACCAACCTGCGACGATGTCCGTCTCCCGTTAACTTAGCTACACTAAAAAACAAGATAAGTAATGCACAACGCGCCATTCGATTAGCCAGGTGTCAATCCTTTCGGAATTTCTGTTCGTCTGTGGATGAAACCTCGTCCTCAACAGTCCTGTGGCGAAAAATGAGATGGATAAAAGGTCACCATACATCTAGGCAATATATTGAAAGAGAGAAAGCAGAGAAACTTTTAAATGATATTACTCCCGATTTTGTCTGCCCTCCTCAGCCCTGTATTCGATGGAGGAACCACCATTTGGAATCACCTATCACCCTACAGGAACTAGAAAACTGTATTAAAAGTACCGATACCGCGCCAGGTAGTGATAATATTTCCTTTTCGATGATAGCACACCTCCCACCTATTGGTAAATCTGTTTTATTGACATTGTACAACCAATTTCTCTGTCATAGTTTTGTACCCTTACAGTGGCGTAACGTGAAGATTAAGAGAAGAAGAAGAGAAGATAAACCGGGTCGTGATATAAATTCAGATAATGCACTACGCCCAATATCACTAATATCGTGTCCTTGTAAAATTCTACATTCTATTTTGAATAAAAGATTGGAATGGTACTTTGAAAAGGGTCAGATGTTTCCAGATAATATGGTAGGTTTCCGTAAATCTAGATCCTGTTTAGATAATCTCACTCGGTTAGTTACTCATATTCAGACAGGATTTTCGAAAAAATTAATCACAGCTGCGTGCTTTATCGAAATAGATAATGCATATAATAATGTAGATGTGTCATGTTTAATAAAAATACTGGATGGCTTTGGAGTCGGCTCTCGGATGTGTTTATACATCTGGACTTATTTAAAAAATAGACGATTGCATGTTGAAATCGATAATTTAAATGTAACTAGATCTACTGGCCGTGGTTTAGCTCAAGGGGACCCACTTTCTCCATTACTTTTCAACATTGCAACCCTGAATATATGTGAAAAAATTCAAAACGTTGAAATCTCGCAGTATGCGGATGATTTCGTCTTATACAAATCAGATCAAAAGTTGACCGATGTAGTAGCGGAACTAGAAAATGCTTGCGGTAGTTTAAACTCATTGTTGACAAACTTAGGTTTAGTAATCTCACCAACGAAAAGTAAATTTTGTATATTTAGGAAAGGTTATCATAGAAACAATACCGAAATTAAAATTAATAATGTCTCACTTCACGCAGTCAACCACGTTAAATATCTGGGTTTGTGGTTAGACAGCTCGTTAAGATGGGGTAGGCACATCGGGGAGACGACGCTAAAGGTATCCAAATTAATAAATATCCTAAAAGTACTAGGTGGAAGGGGATGGGGCCTTCACCAGAAACATATTAGACGTCTGTACATTTCTCTTATTCGGAGCAGAATGGATTATGCTAGTTTCCTGTATGACAATAGTTGTAAGACGAACCTTATGAAACTAGATAGAATTCAAAACCAAGCATTACGAGTAATAGGCGGCTTTATTCGTAGTACTCCAATACATGCAATGGAAAACGAATTACACTTACCTCCACTACAATATCGTCGGCGATACCTAGCTAGTAAATTTTACCTCAAAGCTAAAACTTTTAGTGACAATAAAACGATTACTATTTTACGTGAACTATCTGAGAATACACATACATCTTACTGGACCAATAGAAGACTACCTATCCTTGTATCCATACACCAATCTCTGGATTCCGTGGTATTGCATTCCTGTAATCAACTAGAGATGTATTCATTGCAAACATGGGTTAGCAATATAGGTTTATCGCAGGTTATATGTGACTATATCCCTTCAGTGGATAGAGGAAAGCACCTATATGATCCTCTCGAACTGCGTAATAAATGTATGGATTTTGTGCAACGACAATATATCAGATTCCATAAAATCTACACGGATGGATCTAAACATGGACAAACCGGTGGTGCTGCGTTTCTAGACCCTTTACATAACTGTAGCGTCAAATTAAGAATTGATTCTAATATTTCCATTATGCACATTGAGTTAATTGCTATAGCAGAAGCCCTATCATACGTTAAATCGATTAATTATGATAAGTTCGTAATTCTGACTGACTCTAAAAGTTCGTTGCAACATTTGGCTCGATGTACCTCGCACGGGCGAGGTAATCCGATAGCCTATAAAATATTAGAGTCTATTCTAGATTTTCAGATAGATGCTAAAAAAGTTGTACTCCGATGGATTCCTTCACATATTAATATTGAAGAGAATGATATTGTTGACCATCTAGCAAAGGAAGCCTGTTCGGATGGCATCCCATTACATGTTCTACCTTTATTTTCTGACCATATTAGACGGGTAAAGGAAGAGTGTAGGATGTGTTGGCAGGAATATTTTGACGAGAGATCGAGGGTGAAAGGTATTTGGTACCGTACTATACAGCCGCAAATATCAGGATATCCATGGATAGAGAAGATAGGATTAAGTAGAGGATCGTTGGTGACAGCCCTTAGGCTACGAACAGGTCATATAGCCTCAAAGAAATTTGCATGTTTAATGGGCAAAGTCTTATCTCCTAACTGCGAGGACTGTGGCGTCCTTGAAGACGTTTTACACATTCTTCGCGAGTGTGTACGCAACAGAGCTTACCGAGTTATGCATTTTGGAGTCGCGAGAGATATGAATATTGGCATTTGTAATAGTCTCCTGGCCAACCCTGCGTCGGTTGAAGCCCAGAAATTGTACAAATTAGCAGAATTAGGTTTGCACTTTTTTATTTAAGCTTATTTGTATACCATGATTGTATGTCATCACGGGGCGATGTGGTCGCAAAGCGACAAAGCCCTTTATTAAAAAAAAAAAAAAAAAAAAAAACCATATTTTACACTATTATTGAAAGTCATAACTTTTTTGTTTAGATTTATTTTTATTAATAATAATCAGTATTATATACATTAATTTTGCGTAACTTTTCCAGTTTCAGTTATTTAGTTATTTTCACATAACATGTATAACATATAAGTATAACAGTACCATGGTACAAGTAGCACTTTACCCACCTTATACCACGGTACTATTTATAGTCGTTGGTTTAGGTTAGGTTAGAACTGTGACCACAACGCACGAGCCGAGCGAGCGAAGCGAGCGTGCCGCGGCAGCGGCCGGCGAAGTGCCAATTACTCGGTAAATATTTCATTCCGAGTATTAATGACAATATTATGGTAATTATGTTTAGGGATAAAAACGTTAGGATAAAAACAGTAGGAGTTTTAATATTGTATGTTAACGATTTTATTGATAACAATTTTCGGAAACATGAGTGTTATGAACATCGACGGTAGCACTACAAATAATATGAATAAAAACTTTAGGATGAAAAATTTTAGGAGTGATCATTCGGATTACAAATCGTTAGGATGAACAATTCCGGATAAAGAACTTTAGGTGAGTCAATATGGACCCGTTACCATGATGTGTTGATGCGTGATGCATTGACGTGTTAACACATCAAACGATCGTCGACTAATGCCATCGGTTGGTGTGATACCACCCTAACAGTGTGCTTGAGTGCAACATGTTATTGGCAGAACTAGAGTGCAACTATAATATTTTTCACGTAGCATGGGTACGGTGACATTAGACTAATTCCATTTCATGCATGATTCATTTCGAAACAATTTACCTAACGCGGAATACAGGAAACAACACTTAATACGAAGATAAAAAGAAAACTGTTTTATTTTGCATTTTTAACTTAAAACTATTTTTATTTCTCCGTAATTATTTAAACTTTAAATATAAACATTCCAAATACATAATTCTTGATGCGTGAATCGAAACAGGTTGCGTTAGAGATTGACATAGTAAAATCGTTATAATCGATAAATTGTCGAATAAAGTATCATAAATCGTTAGTTGTATTTTTAACTAAAATACGATTATAAAATATAATTATGTAATAATAAACTTTAAACAAAGCATTTTTGTCTTTGTGGAGCTTTATTATAATATAGCAACACTGCTTAAGCATGAGCTGGCAGGCATCTTGTTATATCAACTCAGTACGAGTGCGTCTGCCTTGTATGCGGTCTGTTTTCTTTATTTTGAGCTTGCGTGGTGTTTTTGTTACTGGTTTTTGTTATTGACTATCGTTGTGCTTTGTTGTTTTCGTTACCGTTTTTTGTTATTGACTTTTGTTTTGTTGTTTTTTTTTGGCAAAATGCCAAAAAGAACGAAAAAGACTGTGCTTGGTAGTCAAGCCCGTGAATTTGTAGTTCGATTGCGGGATTACTTTGAGCGGGAACGTGAGAATGGCGGAACGCTATTGCCTGTGTCCAAAGTTTTGGATCGAGTGGCAGATGCGTTAGACATTGGGCGAAACACGGTTTCTCGAATCACTCGAGAAAAATATGGTGCTCACGATACAGAAGAAAATAAGTTGTCCACCCCTAATAAAAAGCGAACCAAAAAGGCATCTGTAACAGATGTAGACAGTTTTGCGGCCGATGCTATACGGAGCCACATTTATAACTATTACCAGAATAAAGAATTACCGACGCTTCTAAAGCTGGTCAAGTCTTTAAAAGATGCTGATTTGTTTACTGGAAGTCCTACATCCTTGTGGCGCGTATTGAAGGACATTGGTTTCCAATTCAAAAAAGTAAACAAAAGAAAAATTGTCATGGAGAGGGGCAATATAGCACTTGCGCGGGTTACCTTTTTGAAAAAGGCTAAAGCGATTACCGATTGGAGCAATGTCGTCTTCCTGGATGAAACTTGGCTGAATGCCAATCATACGGTCGGTAAAATGTGGACTGACGATACACCTCATGCCTCGACCAAAGTGCCAGAAGGAAAAGGGGAGAGATTGATTATTTGTCACGCAGGCACATCGAAAGGATTTGTAGAAAATGGGCTACTTGCTTTTAAATCGAAAAAGACGGGAGAATATCACGAAGATATGAATGAGTCAGATGACGATGATGATGATGATGATGATGATGAAGATGATGAACATGTTTGATTTTTAATAAATAATTAAACAGGTTATCAATTTTGTTTTACTTTTTTTCTTCAAAATTATTAGTTAATAGAATCGATTTCTTCTTCATTAATAAATGATCTCGATAAGATATATAATCGATTTTATTTCATGCGATTTTATCTTGACTACATCTCTAGTAACTTCAAATCCCAAACGTCACCGTACCCATGCTACGTGAAAAATATTGTAAGTAATAATTCGATTCTAAATGGAAATAATATCAACTTTATTATTTATATTATATATCAAACAACTTTATTCTAGGATAGGCTCCAAGCGCAAGTAATGAAAGGTTGATTGCTGTGAAATATTCTAGCCTAATATTACTACGATCAAGAAAAAAGGTGCTTTTAAGCATAACGGATTGAAATAATAAAAATTTGGGCAAATGAAGTTTAGCATTGCCGGATTAAGCGAGGATTGAAAGCAACGATAGGAACTGCGATTAAGGCGAACTATATAATTTGCTTAATGAATTTAATTGAGTAAACGTTGAAGCTTAGTTAAGTTAACGGATCTGCAATGGGAAATTGTAACATTCAGTCTAGAATGATACTGATAAAGTAACTAGGTATCTGCATCAGACGGCAGATGCCATCGGAAAAGTTAAGATAAAGTTATCAGAAGGAATAGAAAAGTGGTCCGCTGGTGCTAGCTTTGATGCAGCGTGGCATACAGTCAAATTTCGCCAACTATGTTTTATCTCCCACTGCAGCCACGGACGTATACTGGCTCATACATGCGTCTAGTCAACACACCTTGTAATGTTCCGTAATTTTTCTGAACTATAATAATGTCTCACGTGTATTCTTAACTGGTTTCCAAGTTCCCGCTATCAGTACAACTTGTAGCCCTCAGGCAAGTTGCACGATATTCTACGTAATTGTAGTTTCGCGCATGGGCGCTTGAATTAGATACGCTTATTCAAGATCATTAGCGATGCATTTTATTAAACGCCTGGAGTTAAAAAGGTACAGCTGCACTTTTGTTAGCCTATAAACGGTCGCAACATAAGAGGTGTTATTTGTACCTTGGTACCTTTAGCGAAGAAGGATGGAATGGAGGGATGGTATAAAGAAAGAGATATAAGACCTCTGGCGCTCTCCCAAACTATTTGAAATATAGCGTAATGCTAGTCGGGAAGGTGTACTTCTCAGGTTCAGCCGGTATAGTTACACATTTAACCATTAGAAATGGTAGAAATATATAGATAGTATTAATAACGTTATCCATCTGATATTCGCGGAAATTTATGCGAATGTCACACATTGAAATAAAACTAATTTTAACGGATTCTATCGCGAACTAAAATACAACAAGACTTCATGACACTGTGAACTCATTCTGCGTAAATAGTAACACCAACAATTCAGCATAGTTCGGGTACTTTGAGATAACTTACACTTCAAACTACAAGACAACAACCATTTTAGTCTCCCCGTGACCATGGCTGCTGAAAAGCAACCGAAACCTTGTACTATTATTTATTCTGTGCCGAAACGTCGGGATCAATGTAAAATATAAAATAACATCAAATAAATCCCGATAGAATCCGTTAAAAATAGTTTTATTTCAACAATTATCCATCAATAAACTTATAGCATACTAGTCGCCATTTTAAGAATATGTATGAAAACAGTACTGCATAATTGAGCACAATGAGTTGTCCTTTTAAAGGACAACACGCCTCATAATATATCGAAGTACTTATCTTTAAAGATGTTCGTAGCGTGAGACAATTTACACGAAGATAACCTACACACAATGTGCGAGTAGGATGCTAAGCTAATACCTTTAATTATTAATAAACTTTTATTAGAAACTACTAGAAATTTGTAGTAGCCGTTTAGTAGGTTGGACAGCCAATTTACCGCACTAAGTATCTGGGAAATTCCTTATGGGGCCACCTTACACCCCGAGACGGCGTGCGGTTTTAGTCGGTTAGCGGGGCCCCCGCTGGCAAGCGGGGCGGAATCCGGAAGGATTTACGCACGAAAAAAGGTCGAGATTTCTTTCGATCATCTACCCTCATTATCCTTCTAGCGACTTCTCAGTTGCGCAGGGGTCCACTTAATATTTTTGATTGGTTTTTATGAGAGCGACTACCATCTGATCTTCTAACCCTGAACTGAAAGCATGCGCCGGAGCCTCGGCCGTTGTTTAGCAGCTGAGGTTGACTTGGGCACCGAAGGTGTTGGTACTGCCTCTTGACCTATACTGATTATCATTATCCAAGCACCATGCAATCCTTGAAAGAAATCAGGGCTGACCTGAGCTAGCGCGGAGCACATACGTCAAGGTCGCCAACGTGGGTGCCCATGGCCCGTCAGGATCTCAGAAATATCCTACCTAGAGCGCACCTGGTTCCCCGGTAACACAGGCAAAGTGAAAGAATACCGTGCGGTTTTAGTCGGTACGAGTCTGACATACTCACTTCATCATTAGCATTGGGTGAAGCCCTTGGGGAAATTCAAGAGTTTCCGCTCTTAAAAAAATAGTCAGCCATGCGGTACGTGTTAATAAATGAAATAAAATAAAACAGCCATATACTACATCTACAAATATTACATTCCGACCATGAAAAGCGAATGAACAACGATTAAAAGAAAAAAACAACAAAAAAACAACAACCAGATCCGTGGTTTCAGAACGAGTACAAACGCACCGCGACCATTACACGCGGTAACAACAAAATGGCGTTTAATTCTAAACACGCAATTAACGTGATAATAAAATGTATTTGTTAGTTTTGGTGATTTCCACGTCCGACACGCTGGTGATTATGTACTGTACGGTGTTGATTAAGGTCGGGGAAGTGTTATGTGGGTTTTATTGATATATTTAAGGCATAGTTTTTATTTAGTGGACAATTTGTTGCTAACTATACGCAGAGCAATGTTTGAAATGTATTAATAATTGTTTTTATAGTGTAAGTCCATCTTCTGACAGAATTACGTCATTATAAATGGATCATCGTTTCACTGGACGATAGACATTACTAATGAATAAATAAATATTTTTGACAACACAAACACTAAAAACTTTATGAAATTAAAGAAAAAAAGTCTCGAAATTTTTGGAAATATACGGCACAACAGTGGGTAATGAAAACGCGGTCGATCGCTATGAGTTTTATTTATAAATAGTATACATACATACGTATACTCACACCATTTTCGTTCCGGGGTAGGCAGAGACAACAGCCCGCCATATGCTTCTGACCTTACATACTTCACGAGCTTCCTTCACTGTCATTAAAACTTTCATGTTAGCCCACCGGTTTCGGGTGCTTTTGACCTGCCCTTTTTTCAATACCTCATTAATTTGATCAGTGTATGTTCTGCGAGGTCGACACCGGCTTGCCTGCCCATTTAAATACTATTGAATATAAATCACGTAAAGACAAACCAAATTATAAGAAAGAGTAGGAGAGCATATATGCTGCACCCCAAAGTGGAAAGTTTGGATGCAACGGTAACTAGTCCTGTGATAATGATGACGATGAAAATGCATCTCGGGTGAGGGAATTCCAAAAATCTGTTATGATTTTAAGGGTGTAATGTAATCTTTAAACAGTTGCTACACAAAAACTTCACACACGCTATCAGTCTTATCTTCCACACACAAATCTTGTTAACCAATAGTGTCGTCTCAATTTTTTAGGATAGAAGTGCTTCTCCAAACAGGCAACTATTTATTTTGTTTTATTATCAAATCATCTTATCTTTAAGACTAAGTGACGATCGAAAAAAAATATTCTAACAGCAAACAGTAAGCTGCAATCTGTTTGCTTCACGACAACGTGCCTTTAAGAGTGCCATGTAAAAACCGTATCGTATTTTTGATCTTAGAATCGCGTGAGATACTTTAGGCGCCAGTGATAGAAATGTCTCAATGAGTACCTACCGTGATGGGTGAAGTTTATTGTTGAACTTTTTATTTATTTTCCCTTGCTTAGTATTGTAATACTATCTACTTTGTAAAATGGCACACAATTATAATACAATGTGTTGATTTGCATTTCTTATTTTTTACAAAGAATATTAGTAACCGAAATTACTAATATTAGCCCTAACCCCACCAGCTAAGCTAAATTGCTTGTGTTAGGAGTGGGTTCACGTCGGTAGTGTAATGGCCAGGATTCGAGGCCTGGACCTGTCGATCGTAGGGTCGACTCCTTAACCACTAAGCTACTGACGCTTTGCTCATCATTAATAGGGGAGCAGGTGGCAGGGAGACAGCTACATACATACAGTCGTCAAAAATTTATGCTAAAAAATGTATTTAAAAAGCATTATTATGTTTTTAATTTCATTTGTGTGTTATTTACGGACTACGGAGCTTACTCAACCGATTGCAATCACTAGCACATGAAAAATGAAATACAATATCATTATTATTTTAATTATAATTTTATCTACACTCAAATCGAAAAATTCGAATTACGAATTCAAAGACGATTCTATACATGCGCACTTTATAAACGCATATACATAAAATTAAAAATAGCTATCTTTTTTTATTCATTAAACTAGTCTATGGTTTTAGGGTGAATATGAAAAAAAAGGCGCACGCATGCACAGTTCGAACTGTGAAAAAAATATAAACATACCAGCACCAACTACAAGCAGAAATACCGCACCTGACGAGAATGCAGTAATTAACATTCAATTTCATAACTGCACCATCCACAATTTAAATAATTACTATACCAAATAAATTACCTCCTTGTAACCTACCTACTTTGTTTAATTTCAATTTTAACTATGAGTGAAGATAAAGTAGTGTATGAAACTGCATATAACTTGATATGCTCTATGGGCAACCTTACACCCCGGCGTCTGTAGACCTGAGACGGCGTGCGGTTTTAGTCGGTTCAAGCCCGACATAACCGCCCCCGCTGGCACGCGGGGGGGTATCCGAAGGGATTTCCGCACGATAAAAAAAAAAAAAAAAAAAGGTATTAAAACACTCGAGTCAACCTGTTATCGCATTCGGCTTCGCCTCAGGCGATAAACAGACTCTCGTGTTTTAATACCCCTTCTTATATGACAGTTGCATAAACTACTATTATAATTTTTTAAACCTAAAATGCAATGTGCGATTTTATTGTTTAATCTTATTTTTTAACATGAATTCTTGCTCAAACCCCCACGTGAATGATACGCAAAATGCAAATAAACACATCTATACATATAAATAAAATTGGAGTGTCTGTTTGTAATATTGAAATAACCGTTTATTACTACATGTATATGAATATATTATTATATATAGGTACATACACCAAAATAACATTTTTTACAATTTTTGTCTGTCTGTCTGTCTGTTTGTTCCGGCTAATCTCTGAAATGGCTGGACCGATTTTGACGGGACTTTCACTGGCAGATAGGTAATGTTACACCTTGTAACATTACCTATCTATATAGTACCCCTAGTATATATACTCTATATAGTAGAAGTACTTTAATTTTAGAAAAAAAAATAGGATTCCGTGCAAAAGAACCAAAACCATTAATAATCGAAATCCACGCGGACGAAGTCGCGGGTACAGCTAGTTGTATATAGTTTACTGTATGCATTGAAATTCATGTCTTCCGTGTGTCATAACGAAGACATGTTTATACTTAGCTCTGCCCGTATTTTTTATGGTTTATTCTTGTTTTACTTTCGAATCCATAGATTAGGCATTATTAGGTGAACACCTGTTTGTGGTTTTTTTACACGAGAAATACAACTTCATTATAGGTGCTTAAAGTACAAATTACTTAATAATTGGTCTATAGTCTAACCATAAGATCATCCAATACACACATACTCAGAGGAGCTCTTGCGATCAGAACTTGCATAATCTCGTAGTGTATGTCTGCACGCATTTACACAAATTCGTTCTATGGTTATTAAGAGTTACGCACACACACAATTAAACACATGCACACGCCCACACGTAATTATATGAATCACGCACACTCCACAACTCACACTCCTAACGTGGCAATGTATTTTCAATCATTCTTAGTTATATTTATATTTAATTTTATTATTATTTTTCTTTTCTTTCTTTTCTTCATTATCTGGTTCCCATTAAAACAGGTATACCTAGTTTTGGGGACTCAGAAAATCAAAAATCCGCTTTAAATCAGCGATGCGAGGGCTACAACCGTGCTGTTTGGGATTATCCTTAACCTACCTTGAACACAGTTCCTTACTAGCACCGGATTGGGAAGGGCTTAGTCTAGACGGCTGTTGCGGCTAGACGTATTTGAAGTTTTAAAACTATTATTTTTAGTGGATACATGTACTTAATTGTTTTATTACCAATAAAGTTTATCTTATTTTATTATTTTAATAAGCATGTGTAATTTATATTCCTGAATGTTTAGCAAACATGAAATATTATCCAATCATCCTCTTTTTGCAAGCTGTTTTGGTCCTTTATGGGCGAGCGTATTACAATCAATAGGATCGTCGGTGTAGGCACTGGTTCGCCTAACCGAACGTGTTTTTATGGGTCAGCTGCTAGCTGCTAATAGACGAGCTAGTCAGCAAGATAAACAGGATGCACATATATACACAGGTATATTCTGATGACGGTGTGCTCCTAATCACAGGCAAAGTCCTCAGTGTCATGTGCAATATCATGAACAGAGGTCTGAAAGAAGCACTAGGATGGTGCAGGAGCAAAGGCCTCAACCTCAACCCTGACAAAACCAAACTAGTTCTTTTCATCAACAAAAGGAAAATTGGAAGTGCTGAACCAGTACGACTAGAAAATCATGACTTGGAAGTAGTGAAAGAAGTCAAGTATCTGGGTGTCACACTGGACAGCAAGCTGACCTTCAAGACTCATATAAGCAACACATGCTCAAAGGCGAAAATAACCATGATGCAATGCAAAAGTGCAATAGGAAGAAGCTGGGGAATAAAGCCAGCCACAGTACTCTGGATCTATAAGGCAATCATCATGCCGAGAATCCTACACGGCGCCCTAGTATGGTGGCATAAAGCCAACATAGGAAGGAACAAACAAGAATTAGACAAAGTCCAAAGACTGGCGGCCCTGATGACCACCGGCGAGATGAGGACTACACCCACGGCTGCGCTTGAGATCATACTGGGCCTGAACCCCCTAGATTTGGAAACGAAAAAGAGAGCGATTGAACAATGGTTCAAACTGAAAAGTACTGGCCTATAGACTGGCAACACATTTGATGAGGGCCATACCATGATCAGCCAAGACTACGAAGAAAAACTATCAATGATCCTTTCAAACAATGATCTGATAAAGAAAGAAAGGACCTTTGATAAGAAGTACAGAATACACATAGGACCGAGAGACGACTGGCAGATGAACACCAATGGCACCATCTGATACACAGACGGCTCCAGAAAGGAAACAATCAAGCTCTCTGGCTCCGGAGTACACATCAAGTCCTCAGACGGTACAGAGAAAAATAGGTCAATACCCCTAGGAAAGTTTGCAAGTGTCTTCCAAGCAGAAATCTTCGCTATCATGGAATGCGCAGAAATGGCAGGCCACCTAAACAACATGGGAAATGTCACCATCTACAGCGATAGCCAGGCAGCGCTGAAGGCACTTGGCAAAGTAGAGACAACATCAGCTGTTGTCAAAGAGTGCAAAAAGTCATTGGAAAAGTTGTCCAGAACAGCTGACGTGACGATTGCCTGGGTACCCGGACACGAGGGCAACACAGGCAACGAAATAGGAGATGAAATGGCCAGGAAAGGAGCTCATGAAAACCAGGTTGGCCCGGAGCCCCGGCTACCAATCGCCCACAAAATAACAAAGGGAGTCATCAGCCGAAGGATTGAAGCAGAGACCAACCGGAGATGGAAATCATCGACAGGCATGAGACAGTCGAAGATATTCATAAAAGGCCTAGACAAAAAAAGGACGAACCAACTAATAAAACTCTCAAGAGTAAGCATGAGGCTCGTCATAGAAGTGTTAACAGGACACAGCCGACTGAACAGGCACCTGACACTGATAGGCGTGAAAACCGACCCCAGATGCCCAGAGTGCATGGACGGTGACGAGACCAGCTTCCACCTGCTCGCCGAATGCCCCATGTACTCACTGATAAGATGGGAGACAATGGGGTTGGATACATTGGACACAGAAGACTTGGAGGATTTGAAGGTGGACCAGATCGTAAGATTTTGCAAGGACACAGGTAGGTTCGACGGAACGCCGTGATTGCTGGGTAACCACATCCTTCCCAAAAGGAAGGATCAGGGGAAATGGGTGCAATGACCCACTGAAGAAGGGTTGATCACCGGCCAGGTCATCGGCGTCCCCGTTGGAAATAATAATAATAATGGGTCAGCTGCTGAGGTCACTTGACCGAGCTTACCTAGTTGACATTGTGGTCAGCTGTGGGGTCACTGACCTGTGCTGGATGTACTTCCTATCTACTGCGCCAGCTGGCTGAGTTCCTTGGACCGGCCAGGTCTACTTTCAGACCTTCGTACCGTCGCCAAGGATTTGCTCTGAACTATTAAACCGCAATGGGGAACTGTAGCTAAGTAAAAGACAAAGCGACTGTGAACTGTGCTTATTGAGTAAAATGGGCCGTCTAATATATATAATTTTATAAATCTTAAGGCTTTCACGGCCCGCGTTGCATGTTGAATATACTGCTTCCGCGCTGTTTGGCCGTGGTCCATAGGAAACTTGTGTTCCAAACATTTCGTCAATCGCCGCCGCACTCGTCGGCTCCCGGACCTGTACCCCTGAAGATGTCGACTGCAGTGATCGACGAAACGTTTGGAACACAAGTTTCCTATGGACCACTGCCAAATAGCCCGGAAGTAGTATATTCAAAATATACAATTTTGATCTACAAGTAGTTACTATTTACAAGTGCAAGAATCTCCTTTCAATCAATCAGCTTTAATGACATCGGTTATCTTAAATCTATTATATAAAATTAGTTCGTCGTGCTTTTATTATAACGGCTTATGGCGCTGCGCGACGTCGTTATATAAATAACATAACATAACATAAACTCACGCCTATATCCCCGAAGAGGTAGGCAGAGGTGCTAGCACCCACATTTCGCCAGTTTATGTTTAGGTCCATTAGGTGGCGAGCCTATTGCCATTAACCGGGCACTTATAAACCTGCGATAAATACACACATAACTTCGAAAAGCATCGAAAAGTCATTGGTGTGTGCCATGGTAATACCTGGGATCGAACCCGAGACCTCGTCTCAGCAGTCCTTTACCCATACCACTAGGCTACCGCGGTTATATAAATACTGCCACTATAGGCTGGTAAAAAACTCTATCTAAGGGGCTATCACCCTGGAGTCACCTCCACGGGACCTCAGGGGTTCCGTGACGTTCAAACCGTCACTGGTTCATTCTAAGAACTTCTCACTGGCGTGCGGACGTGTCGGGAGCGTACTGGCAGCGGGTTCAATTTTTCGTAATCTGTATGCCTTGTGTCACGATTAAAAGAAGGAAAACTGGTGAAATGTTAAAAGGAAAATACGCAAATAAGATATCGCTCTAAAAGTCAGGGTTGCATTCTTGAAAGATTGCAAGGTCTTCAGGGTGCAAGCCGATGCACCTGTTGATTGACGGATCTGGCGCAGGCTTTACCCTTGGGTCAAGGTAGCCGCTGCTGGCAAAAGCCAAGATAAGCCAAATCAAGGGAAAGATTAGCAGAGCGGACTCCAGTATTTAAATCAAAGCTTGCAATATATAAAAAATAAGCAGACCTTTACAGTGTCAATATAAATTTATAATTTAATAGAAGACAATTACACGGTGCCATAGATAAGAGATCTCCCGCTATCCGTTGGCATCGACATGGACATGTTATCGGTCGGCGCATCTGACGGCTTGCCATCGTCGCTTGCGCATATTTATCTGATACATCTGGCCGGGGCTGCGCAACTATTATGTGCTACTTGTTATTCAAATATTTCTTTGTTCGTTAGTTCAATGTGTTTTGCCACATCATGGTTGCTGCAACGGGTTGTTAAAAATGATGGTTTTTATATTAACTTTTGCAATTGTATCTTGTCTCCTCCAGACTCCTAGGTGCATGGGGGCCCACCAAGACCTACGGGGTCCAGCCAACCTCACCTGCAAACTGGTCATTATCATCACCTCGGAGCCCGGGATCCACTTTCCTGCTTTTCCTTCTATACTTTACTCGATCCTGGGCATCCATGGTAGTTAGACCTACAACGTCAAACCAGCAATTCTTGGGTCTCCCCCTCCTACCGGAATCCGGCGGAAATGCCATGACCAGACCTTTCTTACCCACGTAGTCAGGCGACTGCCGTAAAACGTGGTCGCAACAGCCTCACCTGCAAACTGGTACACCGGCTCTCTGGCGCAGGTTTTACTCTCGGGGCTGGGTGGTACGGCAGACGGCACTCTGTTCGAATACAAGGGCCCTACTAACACTTTTGGGGCCTACCTCACCTGCATGTCGGTGCACCTGCTTAACAACGGGCGAGGTTCTGGCGCAGGCGTTCTTCTCAGGGCTAGGAAAAACTATAAGTTCCAGCCCCCTCCCGGGCCCACGGGCTTCAAAATGCAAAGTTTGGATACAACTTGCAAATTGCTAACTTCTAGCAAAGTTTATAAAGCGTCCTTAATTTGTGGTGAGCGCTTATCATCAGGTGACTCGTATCCTATGAGTCTTGTTGCAACCAAAGTACAAAAGCAAGTATATAAGACTATTTATACTGTTGATTGATGGAACTCGGTGGAACTTGCTGCACATATTGAAATAAATGTATCACTTGAACTTTTCCACTATTATATTTCATAAATTACACCTGACCGGTTTCGCATCACGGCATTCTCAAAGTTTTTTTATATTTATTATAAGTATTTATTTATTTTATTTATTATACACATTATTGTACACCAGGTAAACATAATGTACATAAGTATTATAAAATTAGAGGAGGAAGCAGTACAATGGGCGGCCTTATCGCTTAAAGCGATTTCTACCAGGCAACCTTTGGATGGTAATGTGTTGGTAGGATTGAGCGGTAGTTGTTTGGCGTACTAATTGTAGTTAAATATAATAGGTACATAATACACATAATCATTAATACCTATATTCTAATATATATATAAGTAAGTAGTAAGATGTTGTACCCGTAGGTCAAACAAAAACGATCTCTTCGTAACAATTTTCGTGCAAACGAACAGCTCACACCTGCACGCTTCGTATTATAACTGTTAGACTTAACACTCATGAACAAGACGCACTTGTTCAATAGCACACGTCAAATATAGCGCACGCGCAATGACCGTTACATGACATGTTCGAAATTTTTGGAAACATAGGCCACAACAGAGGGTAAGGAAAAAGCGGTCGATCGCTATGAGTTTTATTTATAAATAATATACATATATACATACACTTACAACTTTTTTACCTCAGGCGTAGGCATAGACAATAGCTCGCCATCTGCTTCTGTCCTTACAACACTTCACGAGCTTCCTCTACTATCATTAAACCTTTCAGGTAAGCCCGCCGGTTTCGAGTGCTTTTGACCAGTCCTTTTTTCCAATACATCATCAATATTTCATCAGTGTATGTTCTGCGAGGTCATATGTACAAACCTACTTGTCTTATTTGTATTTATTTAAAACCACTTTTTAAAAGAATAGGTACGTTAGCGTGTTAGAGGTCGCTTAACGACCTCCGTCCTCCACGAGTGCAGGCCTGGGGGTGGCAGGTGAGGCCGTCTGCCCAGCAGAAGCAGGCCGGGACGGTGGGGGGTCTGTAGACCCGAGACGGCGTGCGGTTTTAGTCAGTTTAAGCCCAACATAACCGCCCCCGCTGGCCGGCGGGGGGGTATCCGAAGGGATTTCCTCACGAGAAAAAAAAATGTACGTTAGCGTATTATCCAAGGCCGGTAGGAGTCCCAGGGATTTCCTTTCCAGGGCTTACCTGCATGTTCACTTATCCATCCAATCTTTCGCATTCACAATAGTAACTTCTAGATCTAGATTTTCTTTTTCTTTTTACATCATGAGACTGATTTTCTTAATTATACCACAGATTAAATAGATTATACGATATTTTGTCGCTTTTTGGTAACACAAAAAGTTTTCAGATAAGTGGCGCCGTCCACATTACCTACACGTGTGTTTCCATCATCATTTACGAGTACCTATTACTATTGAATCGCAAGCTAACACTGCGCTATAACTTCTCTATAGTCGCACATAACTGATGAACGATGATTTATTGTGTCTAGACTATTTAGTCGACTTATATTTTATTCTATAAGAGGCTAATGACTGCGTTGATATGAATAGTGATTAATGAAGCCACATCTCGCTAGACAAGGAATGTTTCGAGGTTGAGCAGTGTGATATACCTACAATTTTGTTTTAATTTATTTTATATTAGCCTTTGCACGTATCTACACTTGTTTGGGAGTACTACACAAATAAAAACCGGCCAAGTGCGAGTCGGACTCGCCCATGAAGGGTTCCGTAACAGCAAGTAAATTTTTTATATTTGAGTTGATTGAATGAAAGGTAAATTCCGGTTTACGATTTATGACGTATTAAAAAAACTACTAAATAGATTGCGTTCAAACCAAAGGAAGTGTTTGGAAGTGTCTCTCGCGCAAACTATTCAGTTTAGAAAAAAAAAATTAGTAACCTTAATACAGTCGATTTGGGTAACTTTGAACATTTTTTACCTGATTATTAATGTAACAATCTGATTATATTTATTACACCTTTATTTTATAGAATAAATAGTGTCCTTTTGAGATGGTTTATTTTTCTAAACCAATAAATTTATGGAAAAACAAAAAAACTCACTAAAATTTCCCCAAAACTCAAATTCAAAGTTATCACGAGTTTTGGGTAACTTTGAATATATATTTTTTTGGATTTAAAAACCTTTATTATTCAAATATTTTAAGATTTGGGTAAAATTGAATGAGGTATTCTTATTAAAAAAAGTTCAATCTATAAAAATCATAAGTAACTTGATGTATACCTGTGAAAAATAGCGTAGTCTTGCCATATGAAACAAGGGGGTCCAATTTGGTGGAAAAAAAAACATTGTTAATTTTTATATTTTTTAATAAATCAAGATAAGTAGGAACACAGTGTATTATTTGGCTTTCAGATGAGATCAAAATCGTAATGACTGCTAATAATTAATTTTGAAATTTTTTTTTAAAACAAAATCAATCACCCCATTCCATGAACAAAATTTCATCGTCAATATAATTTTTTCCAGCTTTTTTGGATATCTGTTCCTCTTTTAAAATACTTATTTTATTGGCCTCATCTAATTGGCATATTTCAACTTTGGAAGGCCAGGACCAACCTCCTAAAAGATGTTTTTGGAGCACAGCAACTTGTAAGGGTTTAATTTTTCCTATCATTCCTGGAAACAAACTATCCTCTTCTTTATAGATACAATATGTATTCTCTTTTATTTTCATTTATTATTCTTATTATCATTTATTTATTATATTTATTTTTATTCATATTTATATTTATTTTCATTCCATTTTGAACCATTCAATGTTACCCAAATTACTTAGATTTTGATCGTCGTTACAACTTTATCGGTTTTAGAAAGAAAGAAAGAAAGAAAAAAGTTTTACTTGAGTTATCTGCACAATGTGAAATAATACAGCAATACAATACTATTACTAATACTACAGCAACATTCAATCATCGCGCAGACCCAAATAGGGCCCCATCTCAGCATGAATGCTGCGTACATCATTAGTATACGCAGCGCTGGTTTTAGACAATATGTAACATCATGTACGGACAAAGATTTAAAAATAAATAAAATTTATAGTACCTTTTAAAGATAAACACCAAAAATTACCTGTTTACAGTAAGTTTAGTACATATAATTCCGATTTAAAATTCGACTAACAAACACTGCTAACAACTTCACTCGAAAAAGGCGGTTAAATTGCAAAATTATGATATTGACGTTTATTTTTTTACGTTTCGTTTGTTAAAAAAACATTATGACGATCCGTTTTACGCAGTTATAATATTGAAACAATAAAACATTTCCATCAAATAAATTAATAAATCTTTTTCACAACTTTATTCAAAGTTAAACGGCAATTCAATGTTACCCAAAATGACTGTATCATTTTTGAAGACCTATCCATAGATAACACGTATGGGTTTGATGAAAAAGATTTTTTTCTGCGTTTCAGTTCTAAGTATGGGCCCCCAAAATTTATTGTTTTTTTTTCTATTTTTGGGTAAAAATTTTAATGCGGTTCACAGAATACATCTACTTACCAAGTTTCAACAGCATAGTTCCTATAGTTTCGGAAAAAAGTGGCTGTGACATACGGACGGACAGACAGACAGACATGACGAATCTATAAGGGTTCCGTTTTTAGCCATTTGGCTACGGAACCCTAAAAAGGGGTAACTTCTGTTTGTTATTCTAATTTTGACATTTCTATCTCGTTGGTTCTATGGCATAACTTTTCCCTTATGCTTGTATGCATCATTATCGTCATCAGAGAGCCAACCGCGGTTGCACTGTAGGGCCCGAGGGCTTTTGTTTTTGGCTTTTACGATAGCGACTGCCGTCTAACCTATCAACCACGGAAGTAAAGCCTGCGGTAGAGCATCATCCGTCAATTAGCAGGTCTGGATAATGGAGCGAAGCTCGTCAGAGCTTTGCTCTCTTTTAGACGACTCAAGTATTTCGTTAGACCATCTTGTCCTCCCAAACGGCTGAACCGATTCTAATGAAATTTCACACAAGCAAAGATCTTACTGAAGGGAAGGACATAGGCTCGGAAAATCGAAAATCAAAAGTACCACGGAGGAATAAACAGCGGAAGAAATATTTAAAATCTGATTTCTCAATGAACATAAAAGCCTCATTCACACGATTGGTATTAAATTAAGTAATTTGTTCATATACACAAGACAAAAAAAGCGGCCAAGTGCGAGTCGGACTCACCCATTAAGGGTTCCGTAGCAGCAAGTAACATGATAATGCTTTTTTTAAATTTTTATATTTGAGTTGATTGAACGAAAGGTAAATTGCGGTTTACGATTTATGACGTATTAAAGAAAAACTACTTACTAGATATCGCTCAAACCAATTTTCGTTGGCAGTTTACATGGTAATGTACATCATATATTTTTTTTAGCTTTATCAGTCTCTTATTTTAGAAGTTACAGGGGGACACACATTTTACCACTTTGGAAGTGTCTTTCGCGCAAACTATTCAGTTTAGAAAAAAATGATATTAGATACCTCAATATGATTTTTGAAGACCTATCCATAGATACCACACACGTATAGATTAGATGAAAAAAAATTTTTGAGTTTCAGTTCTAAGTATGGGGACCCCCAAAATTTATTGTTTTTTTTCTATTTTTGTATGAAAATGTTAATGGGGTTCACAGAATACATCTACTTACCAAGTTTCAACAGCATAGTTCTTATAGTTTCGGAACAAAGTGGCTGTGACATACGGACAGACAGACATGACGAATCTATAAGGGTTCCGTTTTTTGCCATTTGGCAACGGAACCCTAAAAAGAAAAACTAAAATCGGACTAGCCATTGAGGATTTATCACTGTTAGAAAAAGTCGTGGTGAAATTGCTTCGCTCAATTTTTGAAACAGCAGAATGAATTGCAGACCTAGTGTAGGATCTATGTCGTTACATATGAAATTGCCGTTTTTCTTGAAGAAATTGGAGGAAACCAAATTTTCAGTACTAACATTTTTGCATTTTTTTTAGGAATGACAAATCCAAATTTTATGATTTTTTTTGTGTATGAATGAGACAACATTAAGCTAACAAACAGCAACTTTTTTTTACATTTTTGAAAAGTGACAGCTGTTAAGTAATACGAAATTTATCATCAAAATGGATAGCATTTAGGAAGTACTGTTTTTGAAGATCGAATTAAGTTGTAAAATCTTGAAATCAACTTTCAAACAAAATATAAATAATGGAAATAGCTATTAAATTACAGGAATAACGAACTCATGAATTTGTAAGAAAATTTCGGCAATTTCATGGGTAAAGACCCATTATGTATATCTCTGTTAGTAGGTTTATGGGATAGTTTGAATACTAGTATGTACATAGTAAAGTAACTGACTTTCAATGTGAGAATCCGCCTAAGATCGGTTTACTCCGGTTTTGTAGAGCGCTTTCTCTGTCACACATCAGACTGACAGTCTGATACCTTTATAGGGTAATTAAAACAGTTTGTATTTATAAAATACTAGCTGTGTCTGCGACTTCGTCCGCGTGGATTTAGATTTTCAGGGTTTTAGTTCTTTTGCGCAGAACCCAATTTTTTTCTAAAATGAAAGTAGCTTATGTTACGCTTGGTACCAACTTCCAGAGTAAATCGATTTTATTCACCATTTTGTGGATTTTCATATTTTTTTTGCGCGGATCCCTAATTATTATTCTTAAATTAAAGTAGCCTATGTTACGCCTTGTAACATTTGTTACCTATTTACCAGTGAAAGTACCGGCAAAATCGGCCAGCGGTTCCAGACATTACCTCTTTCAAACAGACAGCAAAACAGACAGACATACAGACAAAAAAAATTAAAAATGTTTTTTATTTTAAGTAACGTGTGCAATCATTAAAAATCTGTTATTTCCATAACAAACAGAATATATTACAAACAGACATTTCAGTTTTATTTATTTGTATAGATTAAAACTGAAACTTCGGTAATAACTACTCTAAAAATATATCAAGATGTAGACACGCGCTGTGCGACAGAGAGAACGCTCTACAGAACCGAAGCAAGCCGATCTTAGCCGAACTCACTGTTCGTACCGACTTGTAAAACCAAAAGCAGGGTATACCTATAGGTTGGGGTGTGTGTTGGGTAACCTCCTCGAGCGTCGTTCCGATTCCGATCCCGCTGCAGTCCGGGGGGAACGGAATCGCAGCGGCCGGTACACCCTGGGCGGCGGTCAATGGCTTCCCCTTCATGGGGTTGGCATTGATCGTCGGCGAATACCCAACGTGGCGGGAACACATCGCTCTCCGTACTCCTCTGCTTTCAGAGGAGACAGGATGAGCGATGGTGTTTGTGGCTGAGGCCACCATAGGGTCCTGGGGGATCCAGGGGCGGGTTGGCCCACTGCTGACGCAGGGGCCGACGGGCACTTGTGCCGCCGCCGGTGAGAGAGGACTAGCCATCCTCTCGCGTTCCGTAATCGGCAGGTGATCAGCAACGACCTGACTGGTGGCTCCAGAAGGGTACGCCGTGAACTTGCTGACCGGAGGGCTTGCCTTTATTGGCCGGCCCACGACAAGGAAAAGTCTATAACACCCGACAGCCAAGTCGTAAAAACCTATGGATACCAGCCGACCTCCATAGTATATAGGCTTATCCAGGTGCAGGGGGCACCGCCTGGATGGACCACCTTTCCCCCACACTCGTGGGATATACTATGGCTTACATAAATATTAAAAATATGAAAAAGGATCGATTAACAACAACGAAAATGGCAATGACAAAGGACGACGAAAATGACGAAGACTGCGCGGAGATCGCGCAGCAATCAAGCGCGGAGGTAGCGCTAAACACCTCGGCGGTGTCGGAGAAATTCGACACCGCCAACGAGAGAAGCAGGGCGAGCAGCCCGGCGGGTCTGGGCGTGCCGCGGACCCGCAAGCGCAGGAGGCGCGCAAAGGCTCGGGCGGGGGAGGACGTGTCGGATGAGGACTTTACCCTCACCGGGACGACCTCCTCCTCCAGCAGCGACGAGGCGTCGAAGCCGGCGTTCAAGGTGGCTGCGGGCCGCCGAGGGGCGCGGGGTGGCGTGAGGGCTGGACAATCCACCCGAGCTCCCTCTGCTCTTGGAAGAGCCGTGGGAAACTCACCGCCGAGGCCTTCCACCTCGGCGGTGTCGGTGTCGGAGCCGTGCGGGAAGACGCGGTCACTCCTGGAGAGACTCCAGAAGGTGGCTGCGTCGTCCCAGGGGTCCCCGGACCCTCAGCAGGAGGAGATGCTGAACATTGTGTTCGGCATCGCCTCCGAAAACGAGGCTCTCGCCTCACAGCTGGCCGAGTCCCGTCGAGAGACGGCTCGGCTAGCTGCAGCTCTGGAGGAGCTGAAGAGGTTGGTGGCGAGCTCCGCCCAGCCGGCACAGCCAGCGCAATTGGCGCAACCAGAGCCGCGCGCGCGGGTGACGCGATCGACGCGGTCGACGCAGCCGGTGCCGGCGAAGTCATCGCAGGCGGAGCAGCCGACGCAATCGGTGCGGCGGCCGGCCCAATCACCACCGGAGGAGCCCTGGGTAGCTGCTACTCGAGCGCTGGAGGAGAGGATGACGAGTCGGTTGGAGGCCTTAGTGGACTCCATCCGCCGTCCGCCTCTGGCGCCACCGGTGGCCGGCTACGCGGTAGCAGCCCGGAAGGGTAATACCCGCCCGGCTGCAGTGGAGGCTCTGCCGGAGCCAGCTCGTCGCCCCGCTCCCGCTCAGGGCCCCGCTCCCACTCAAGGGAAGGGAAAGGGGAAGGGCAAGGGCAAGGGGAAGACGTCCCCAGCCCAGGCCCCAGCCCCAGCCCCAGTTGCGGCTCCGGTAACCCCCACTAGAACCCCCTTGGAAGGGGGTTGGGAGGTGGCTGGAGCCAACAAAAAGAGGCGGAAGGCCGCAAAGAAGGCCGCCAAGAAGGCCAGGAGGGCCGCGGCCGCCGCGAAAGCAGCGCCGGGGAAGCTCCGTGCCCCCCGCACTACGGCCGTCGTCGTCACCCTGACGGCGGAGGCTGCGGGGAGAGGCATGGGGTATGCCGAGGTGTTGGCCAAGGTGAAGGCCAACGTCGACCTCAAGGCCCTCGAGATCCCGGGCGTCCGGTGAAAGAGCACACGGACAGGAGCCCGACTTCTCGAGGTCCCTGGCGCCGCCAGTGGCCCCAAGGCCGACGCCCTAGCGGCTCGGCTGAGGGAGTCGCTGGACGCAGCCGACGTCCGGGTGTCCAGGCCCATTAAATGCGCAGAAGTGCGCATCACGGGCCTGGACGACTCCGTCACGGCTGAGGAGCTTAGGCTCGCCGTGGCGGAGGCCGGGGACTGCTCCCCGGACACAGTAAAGGCCGGAGCTATACGCTTCGGCCGCGGTGGACAGGGGGCAGCAGTTGTCGGCTGCCCTATCGCGGCGGCCCAAAAGGTCGCAGACGGGCGGAGCCTCCTGGTGGGAGGCTTCCTGAGGGCGCAGGCACGGCTCCTGCAGGCCCGACCGGCCAGGTGCTTCAGGTGCCTGTCGGTGGGCCATGTGGGGGTGCACTGTACGGCGGAAGTGACGGCGGGTGACCGTTGTTTCCGCTGTGGCCAACCCGGTCACAAGGCCGGCACGTGCGATGCCCCGCTGCACTGCTTTAGGTGTGCAGCGGGAGGCAAGCCGGCCGACCACAGGGTTGGCAGCAAGGCCTGCGCCGGAGGGGAGCCGAAGCCGGGAGGCCGGCCTTCCGCCTCCAGTTCACAGCGGGATGCGGAGATGGGGGTTCCATAATGGATCCTCAACTCCGCATCCTGCAGGTGAACGTTGGCCACGGTGCCCATGCTCAGGATCTTCTGCGCCAGAGCATGGCACAGTGGGCCATAAATGTCGCCGCTGTCGCCGACCCATACACCCACCGGTTCCTCGGGCCTACCTGGGAAACCGCGCTGGATGGGTCGGCGGCACTGGTGCACAACCCTGCCGCCGGCAGCCCCCCTCTTGCCGTCGTTGCAAGGGGACCCGGCTGCGTGGCGGCGGCGGTTGGGGATATAGCGGTCATGGCCGCTTATATCACGCCGAACCGAGACCAAGCTGCATATGAGCAGTGGCTCCGTCAGCTGGCCGTCGTCTTCAATGCCTGCCAGCCCCGTCCGGTCCTTGTGCTCGGGGACTTCAACGCCTGGTCGTATGCCTGGGGTTCCCGACACGAAAGGGGCGCGACGGGGCATAGAGGCAGGGCACTGGTGGACTGGGCCGCACGACTCGGCCTAGTCCTCCTAAATCGGGGAGCCGTGGACACGTTCGTGACCTCGAGGGGTAGCTCCATCGTGGACCTATCGTTCGCGAACCCTCGTTGGCGCGACGTGTTCAGGGCTGGCGCGTCGTTTTGGGGGAGGACACAAGTTCGGATCACCGATACATTCGGTTTGACGTGTCCCCCCCTGCGAGCGACGCGCCGGCTGCACCGGCTCCACCCGAGCCACGTTGGGCGCTTAAGCGACTTGATCGGGAGCTCCTCCTGGAAGCCGCCATCGTACAGGCCTGGGCCCCTGCGCCGGACAGGCCTGTCAGCATAGACGATGAGGCGGAGTGGTTCCGGGAGGCCATGACCCGTGTCTGTGACGCGGCGATGCCTAGGGCTCCGCCCTATAATCCGAGGGGTCAGGTCTACTGGTGGTCGTCGGAGATCGCGCAGCTCAGACGGGGCTGCGTGATCACGCACCGCCGGTGGGCCCGATTCCGTAGGAGGCGTCGCCGCCCCGCAGATGCGGAGGCCCGAGAGGCGGAGTTGTACGAGGGATACAGGGAGGCCAGACGAGCCCTCCGAGCGGAGATAAGGCGTTCCAAACGGGACGCCTTCCGCGAGCTGCTGGAGATCTGGAGCGGGACCCTTGGGGGCGGCCCTACCGGATGGTGAGGGGCAAGCTGCGCCCCAAGGCCCCGCCGTTAACCCGGTGTCTCCAGCCGGATCTGCTCGGAGGACTTGTTGGCTCCCTGTTCCCAGCGCGGGCGGTGGAACATGTTCCACCGCAGATGACTCCGCCCCGGTTGCGCATGGCGCCCGACGTGGAAGACGACGACGTGCCCGAGGTCACTTGGGTAGAACTAGAGCTGGCGGTGAGAAGGCTAAGAGCCAAACACACCGCCCCGGGACCCGACGGCATTCCAGGCCGAGCGTGGGTCCGAGCTCTAGTCGACGACGCTCTCGAGCCCCGACTGAGAGGGCTTCTCAGCGCATGTTTGGAGCGGGGCCAGTTTCCGAAATTGTGGAAGACGGGGAAACTGGTCCTCATCCGAAAGGAGGGGCGCCCGGCGGACACGCCGTCCGCCTACCGGCCCATAGTGTTGCTCGACGAAGTGTGCAAGCTCTTTGAAAGAGTAATTGCGAAGCGCCTCGTCGAGCACCTCTCAAGAGTGGGGCCGGACCTGGCGGATGGCCAATATGGCTTCCGCCAGAGGCGCTCCACCGTGGATGCCATCATGCGCGTGAGGGCTCTGGCGGAGGATGCAGTAGCCCGGGGTGAGGTGATGTTGGCGGTGTCCCTTGACATCGCCAACGCGTTCAACACCTTGCCCTGGAGTTGCATTAGGGAGGCGCTCGTGTATCACGAAGTGCCTCTCTACCTCCGCCGCATAGTCGGGGCGTATTTGACGGAGAGAGCCGTCATCTACCCAACCGTGACCGGTCTCGGTCGGCGTGAAATGTCGTGCGGTGTTCCACAGGGATCGGTCCTGGGGCCGCTCCTGTGGAACATCGGATACGACTGGGTGCTTCGCGGTGAGCTCGTAGGCGGTGCCGCCGTCACGTGCTACGCGGACGACACGCTCGTGACGGCGTGCGGGGCGACGTACCGCGAAGCGTACCGAAAGGCCACGACCGCGGTTGCCCAAGTCGTTAGGCGGATCCGGCGGCTGGGTCTCGAGGTGGCCCTGCATAAAACCGAGGCCCTGTTCTTCCATGGGCCTCGGAGCAAGCCACCCGAGGGATCCAGTCTCATCGTAGGAGGAAATCGCATCGGCATCAAGCCCCAAATGAAATATTTGGGGCTCGTGCTCGACGGCCGATGGGACTTCGGAGAGCACATCCGAAGTCTGGCCCCCAAATTGAAGGGCACAGCTCTTGCTCTGGCTCGGCTGTTGCCCAACATGAGGGGGCCCGATGACTCCTGCAGGAGACTCTACGCGGGGATCGTGCGGTCCATGGCCCTATATGGGTGCCCAATATGGGCGGAGGCCCTGAGGACCAGAACTGTGCGGATGCTGCGCGCTCCGCAGCGGGTTCTGGCCATCAGGGTCATCCGAGGGTACCGCACGATCTCCTTCGAGGCGGCGAGTCTCCTTGCCGGAACTCCGCCATGGGAACTGGAAGCGAGAGCCCTTTCGCAACTGTACCAGTGGCGAAAGGAGGCGCGGGAGCAGGGATGGAACCCCGAGCCTCGAGAAATCGAGGCCGTGCAGTCCCAGCTCCGCCAAGCCATCGTGGTGGAGTGGAAGCAACGACTTGGGCAACCAAGCGCAGGGCACGCCGCAATAGCGGCGGTAAGGCCCATCATGGAGGATTGGCTGGAGAGGCGACACGGAAGCCTCTCCTACCGACTGACGCAGGTGATCTCAGGGAAGGGGTGCTTCGGGGACCACCTGCATCGGATCAGGAAGGAGCCAACACCTGAGTGTCATCACTGCGACGCGAGCGAGGACTCAGGGCTGCACACGCTGGCGGACTGCCCAGCGTGGGAGGCGCCGAGGAGTGACCTCGTGGCAGCCATCGGGGTGGGAGTCCTCTCGCTCAGCAGCATGATTGCGGCAATGGTGCGGAGTGCGAGCGCGTGGGCCGCCGCCGCCTCCTTCTGCGAGCATGTAATGCTCGCGAAGGAGGTGGCGGAGCGCGCCCGGGAGAGACTTAGAACTCTCCCGGTCCGCCGAGCCCGCAACTTGCTCGCCGCGCGTCGCAGGCAACTCAGGCGCCGGAGGTCGCTTAATGACCTCCGTCCTCCATGAGCGCAGGCCTGGGGGTGGCGGGTGAGGCCACCTGTCACCCCAGCAGAAGCAGGCCGGGGCGGTGGGGCGACTAGCGCCCCTCCCCCAAACCGGGGCAAGACGGGGACACCGTGGTTCCCAAACCCGAGGGGGCCATCTCGAAACCGGAGATGGCCCAGGGTCAGTCGGGGTGCGAGGGATATGCTCTATGGGCAACCTTACACCCCGGCGTCTGTAGACCCGAGACGGCGTGCGGTTTTAGTCGGTTCAAGCCCGACATAACCGCCCCCGCTGGCACGCGGGGGGGTATCCGAAGGGATTTCCGCACGATAAAAAAAAAAAAAAAGGGTATACCTATAGGTTAATAGCAAGCCGTGATGGTGAATTTCATTTCAAACTCCGAATATGGCATATGAATATAAATATAACTGTTTCTTTAGTAAGGACCTTATTGTTTGAAAAATAAGGTTGTATTTCAAATGGTTTTACCGGAGTACGTCTGATATAAGGCTTTTGTTTCATGGACGTTGTGAATCGTATTAGATACCCACAGGACAGGCTTGAATAGTGTGGGGCCACTGGATGCGAATTTATTTTTATTAACTTATTTTATTTTTAGCAATAGATCAGGAAAATCAAACAAGAAAAAAAACAATTTGAAAAGTACATCACCAAACGTCTGTCCAACTCGAGCGCCGCCGTGCAAATGCACCCGAACAATGGCGCGACTACTATTTATAGACAAGGTAGTGAACGTTATTTTTAAAAATTAACGGAAAATAAGCGTCTCTGCTTATATTATTTTATAAATATATTGAAAATCTGGACAGCATTGTTGCAAATAAGCGATAGATGTGAAGCATTTCCTCTTGATTTTCCGCTACATGTTTTTTATAGGACCCGTCAAAATGACCTCAGCCCACTAGATGGTAAGAAGCTGTAAGTGAAGTTTAAGGAATGAAGATACCCATTACAGATGCCAAGAATGGTCAATAATGAAGTAGCGAGCTTATTATGGTATACTAGCTCGCGCGACGCCACCCGCGTGGAAATGTGATCCCGTTCCCGCAACCCGTGGGAACCTATTCCCGGGATAAAATAATGTATTCCTGCTTCAAATTTCAGACAGATCCGTTCAGCTGTTTTTGCGTGAAAGAATAACACACATCCATACATCCTCACAAACTTTCGTGTTTATAATATTAGCAGGATCACCAGTTTTTTTTAATGAAATTGTTGGTTTTTGTGGTTATTTATCAACCACTCTACGCAATAATTATTTTAGGTTTAATTTCATAGACAAGGACAGTCATTTTATTTTGATTCAACACCGGCATCGTTTTTAGTAGAGAAAAGGAGGGTAATGTGGAATATTGTTGATAATTTGGGATAGTAGGGTTCTACAGAAACTTTTGCAGACAATATTTTTTGTAATTTACATAGTCTGTACTCTTTCTAAGATGGCCTAAACTACCTTCCTTTCCTTTAATCGCTTCTCGCGTTCAATGCGACATATACCTAACGCCGTATTCAAATATCGCGACGGTTCGCGCTGACATCTCTATAGCGAACAGAGTTGTTTTTGGTTTCTTTTGGTCGTGATAAATGTGCATAGTTTATGTGTGTTTGCATGGGAATGTTTCAGTATGGTACATTATCTTATCCGCTATATCGGACAGTACATTTTCGATTTAAGTACCTGTTCATGTGAAGAGCTTTTTTGCTGACAAAGAACAGACCACCTTCAGTCGTTTTGTATGTTAATTTTAAGTCCGTAAGGCCTATTATTGTACAGCATTATGCCTATAGATATTTTTCAACTGACTTTATATATGATATTGTCGGAAGTATGAAATGTGATGACTTTATATAGTCACGAACTGACTTTACGGGAGAAGTAGGTAGGTACCTACAAATTACCGGCGTCTTAAGACCCGAGACGGCATGCGGTTTTGGTTCAAGCCCGACGGGGCAGTATCCGAAGGAATTTCCGCACGAAAAAAAGGTACCTTTTTTTTGAACCGACTAAAACCGTACGCCGTCTCGGGTCTTAATACGCCGGGGTGTAACGATGACCTTCAGTCGAGCGAGTAGGTCCTCAAGCTAGGAGGGCACGCCGCAATAGCGGCGGTAAGGCCCATCATGGAGGATTGGCTGGAGAGGCGACACGGAAGCCTCTCCTACCGACTGACGCAGGTGATCTCAGGGAAGGGGTGCTTCGGGGACCACCTGCATCGGATCAGGAAGGAGCCAACGCCTGAGTGTCATCACTGTGACGCGAGCGAGGACTCAGGGCTGCACACGCTGGCGGACTGCCCGGCGTGGGAGGCGCCGAGGCGTGACCTCGTGGCAGCCATCGGGGCGGGAGTCCTCTCGCTCGGCAGCATGATTGCGGCAATGGTGCGGAGCGCGAGCGCGTGGGCCGCCGCCGCCTCCTTCTGCGAGCATGTAATGCTCGCGAAGGAGGTGGCGGAGCGCGCCCGGGAGAGACTTAGAACTCTCCCGGTCCGCCGAGCCCGCAACTTGCTCGCCGCGCGTCGCAGGCAACTCAGGCGCCGGAGGTCGCTTAACGACCTCCGTCCTCCATGAGCGCAGGCCTGGGGGTGGCGGGTGAGGCCACCTGTCATCCCAGCAGAAGCAGGCCGGGACGGTGGGGCGACTAGCGCCCCTCCCCCAAACCGGGGCAAGACGGGGACACCGTGGTTCCCAAACCCGAGGGGGCCATCTCGAAACCGGAGATGGCCCAGGGTCAGTCGGGGTGCGAGGGATATGCTCTATGGGCAACCTTACACCCCGGCGTCTGTAGACCCGAGACGGCGTGCGGTTTTAGTCGGTTCAAGCCCGACATAACCGCCCCCGCTGGCACGCGGGGGGGTATCCGAAGGGATTTCCGCACGATAAAAAAAAAAAAAAAAAAAAAAAGGTCCTCAAGCTAGGGAAAGCATGGTTACAAAATAAATAGTTACCGAAGGCTGACTTTATACAGCAAGTGAAAAGCACAGGGATTCGTAATGATTAAAACTGGTGGAGGTCTCCGTAAATAGAATTATATATGTCTATGTGTATTTGTGTGTGATTGGCGCCAAAAAACTGCTGTTTTTAGGCGCCAAATATATATTTTTGAAAGTACGTACCGCAGTCATGTTTTAATACTTTTGTATGTTTTTATTTCTTTAAATAAATTTTATTTTGAAGTATTTGTAAACCATTATTAAAACTTCCAATTTTCCTATTTTCTCCTGCAATAGGTATTTAACAGTGCCTTATTCAATACTGTAACAAGCCAAATAAAATGATTATTATTCACCACATAATTACGGGCAGAAAGCCTGTCAGATTGGCCTATCCTATACGAAAGGTCTATTGGTGGAACTTGTTTATTTTTAAAAACCAGTTTCACCACAGACTGTATATTTATTCGCCATAAATGTTAAATTAATTATAGAGGCTTGACATTAAGTAGATGATATATAGACAAAACGGTTTAGTTCGGTTATTATTGTAATATTTAAATACTTTATTTTGCTAGGCTGTTTTGTGTATTTATTTAGCTTATAAACTTTCTAGCTGATACTCGCGGCTCCGGCAGTTTTTAGTTCTTAGGTCTGACCAAAAGCTTTCTAATAAAAAAAAATGGGTACGTGTACTAGTGTACACAGGTAAGAACTGAAACTTCTTTATGACCTTATTTTTCGAAAAATGATATACTATATGCAACTTTACAGAAATTGGTTAAATAAAGTTAAATTAGATAAAGTTTAACAAAAGGCTTTTATTATCATAGACATGAATACAAATAATACAATTATTTCATTTTACCTTATTACTACTAAGATTATTACAGCATTTCATTTAATAACAAAACAGTCGTATTAGTTAATAATAACTAGTTTTAATGGAATTATATACATTGACCGATAGTTACAATAAAAAACTGAGGTTAACCTATAACTTGAAAAAAACAAATACCATAATCACACCCACGTGTTAGAAAAAGAGATAATTACTTACTTTTTTTAGAAATTCACTGGAATTAGAATTAAAATAAACCCTTTGATTTTGCTGATCACTATCAGTCGATTAAATCAACTTTTTTTTTTAAAGATGGGCGCGTAACGGAAGAATGTGACGGTAATTTTTTTTCCAACGCTGATAAAGAAGTATCACTTCAGAAAAATTAAATTCAAGAACTAATTTCCTGGTGTAGGTTATTCACTTCATTGATAAAATTGATGTCTATATTAATAATACTAATTTAGAAAAGTAAGTTAATCTCTTAATGAGCGAGACCCACGCGCGGGTTTATAAAGTAAATACACTTTGAGTGCAGAAAGCAAATTAAATGTAAAGATATATTATGTGCTAAATTGCGCATATTATTGAATCGAGACTTATCCCACGTCCACACTGTAGCCACAGCCATCATTATTGTCCGCGCGTCTGTCAGGGTCACGGTTGCATAGAAAGCTTGTAGTTCGGAGCCCTGTGTCCGGTCTCTTTCTCTTTTCCGTAATCCATATTAGAGCGTCTGATGTCCTCAATCCCGCGAAAAAAGCTTGTAGAGTATAGAGTATCATCTGTCAATGAGTTGGCGATGATGGCGTGCCGGTTTGCATGTGAGGCCTCATACCCTATCCTTGCTACCTTAGTAATTATAAAAAAATTAAGTAAAGTAAATTCTGTTGAATTGTATTTTGTCATCTCTATTGCTAGAATTCGAATTGCGTTAATAGCTATGCGCACTATAGTGTGGATCAGACTTTTTATTGGTTGGTCCGGTCGGTCGGTAATTTAAGTACCTAACAGTTTGAATTAATTGCGACATGATTTAATGTTAGCTTTTATATTGCGACGAATGTTTTCATGTAATGATTTAGTCTTAACAGCTTATTAATGAGTTTGTCATTACCATTTGACGACTTCTGTGACATAACGATAAAGCATTTGACGGCTAAGTCAAGTTCGATTCCCCTTCACAGAATACATCTACTTACCAAGTTTCAACAGCATAGTTCTCATAGTTTTGGAAAAAAGTGGCTGTGACATACGGACGGACAGACAGACAGACATGACGAATCTATAAGGGTTCCGTTTTTAGCAATTTGGCAACGGAGCCCTTAAAAGAAGAAGAAAAGTACTTAAAAGCTGAAGTAACTACCTCAACAGCAACATTAATTTTATTTAATGGATGGATATTAATTATTTAATGCTTTTATTTGTAAGTACAGTAGTTTGTATTTTTATAAATTTTATTTCTTGTTTTGTACAATAATTAAGTATCGTTAAACATTTACTGTGCTTGGATAAATTACTCAATTAAGTTTTTAAACACGGTTTCATAGTTTGACTAGTAGCGTAATATTTTTTATGTTCTTTCTATTAAATCAGCATAATCCGTAATTATCGTATACTAATAATAATCGTATACTAATTGCAATGTGATTGATAAAATTATATATATTTATATAACTAATAATAATAGTTTAAAAACTAAAAAACACGCTCAATGATGATTGTTGTAAGCTTTTAACGCTTAACGCTTTTAATAATATTTTTTTACGTTTTGGTTAGTCTCCCCTTAAAGCGTGTTTTTTAATTTTTTTGAACTAAAATTGTTTATTTTTGATTATTTAGTTAATTTTCTTCATTATTGTATTGCTATCAGTCCTTTTGGCCTTTGCCAGGTGTGCAAAATTTCAAATAAATCGAACGTTTGGAAGTGCTCTAAAATTGACTCCAAAGATTCCATTACAAACAAACGTACAGTCAATGACAAAAGGTTAGCAAATTCTAATTTATTTATCACTTTAGCTCTTAAACCATTCATAAAAAAATGAACTAAACATGTATTATATTAACTTTGTCTTGGTAGGAATATAAAACTAGCTATACCTACATCAATTTTTTGTACATGTATTCTTATGAAAAAAAAAGGTTTGTAAATATTTTAGCATATATCAACTTTTGTCGTTGACTGTACGTACCAAGTTAATAAAAGCGTGTTACTATAAAAGAACCTTAACTAATATTCCTGTCGAAATTACCTACCACTAAACCGATGAAGCCTTAAAATAATTTGTGTAAATAAAACTCATAGAACTAACTGGGTGTATCTGGTTATCGGGTTACAAATCACTGCGCCGGTGATCGGTGTCTCATACGACATGTTTGATGTTAGTTCTCTCGTTACGTCTGTTTTATCCATAGATATTTAAACCTAGAGATATGCCATTCGCGTCAAAAAAAAACGTGCCCCAGTACCATAAATTTGTTATTAAACAAATCGTTTTACACAATTTTCATAGCGCGTTGTAATTTTTATTAGAAATACGACTATATGGGCATGTAGGGTAGATAATTTGCTTAAGTAATAGATACATTATTTGCGATAAGTAATATTATTGTCATTTATGTTAAGTTTTAACTTCTCTTGCTCGACTAAACTTTCTATTCGTCTATGATCGTGCTCCATACTTTTTCAACTTTTTGGGATGATTTAAGAATGGATATTGGGACCGATCCTTGGGGGAGGCCTATGCACAGCAGTGGGCGTCGTTTAGCTGACATAATGATGACGATGATGATTGGGATGAGTTAAGAATCTATATACTATTATTAAATTAGTTGTGCCTGTACATTGGAGATATTTGAAAAACAATACTTGGGTTTATGGTAAATGAACGATTCTGAACAAAAAATATTTTGTTTGGAATTCTTGTCTGTTAGTCTGTATGCTCACGCAAAAACACACACACAACAACAAAATAATTTACCTCCGCGTGGGTGTAGGCGCGGGTATCAACTAGTAATAAATAATTTTCTAATGTGGGCTGAGTAAGGAATACGCATTTGGGATGAGTTTCAGTGGGATGAATACGAAACAACCCACTACAGCAATCATTTGTATAAAAATAAAGTCTGCTCAAAAGTCAAATTCAAAAATCGAGTGTAATAGTTGCGAAGTTCAATATCGCGATGTACGTTACAGCGAAAGTTTACTATTGCGACGGACGTTGTTGCAAAAGTTCATTATCGCGATGTACGTTACAGCGAAAGTTTACTTTTGCGACGGACGTTGTTGCGAAAGTTCATTATCGCGATGTACGTTACAGCGAAAGTTTACTTTTGCGATGTACGTTATCGCGAAAATTGCAGCGTGTTGCAGGCTTCGGTGGTAGCGGAAATATCATATTGTTGGGCATATGAAATAAATGAACAAAAATTGTAAGGAAATTTAATTTTTATTGGATCAAAAGACGTTTCATTGTTTTTTTTTTCATATTTTGTTTTTTGTCTGGCATATTGAACTTCGCAACTATGATTTATTCTGTATATTATAATGTAATTGTTAATGTAATGTAGACCATTAAACCGGTACTTAGTCAAAAACAAATCAAGTTAGACTTACATAACATAACTTCACGCCTGTATCCCCGAAGGGGTAGGCAGGGGTATATTACACACCCACGATTCGCCAGTTATGTTTAGGTCCCAATGTAATAGGGGGCGAGCCTATTGCCATCTACCGGGCACATATTATTAAGCGAGCGATAATTAACATATTTATTAATGCACACATAACTACGAAAATTCAGAGGTGTGTGTGCCCAAAGCGACTGGGGATCGTACTCGAGACCTCGTCTCAGCAGTCCGTTACTTACGCCACTGGGCTATCGCCGCCAGTTAGAGTTATCTTTAGCAAATGGACCACCAGTTCGCCACCCGACCCCATCCTTGAGAGGACTCCAGTAAGAAACTCAGCGGATTGTTTTTTTGGTCTATTTACAAACATATTGTTTTGTTTGAGTAATTTATTTATCGTCTAAATACTTTTTCTTCAATTTTATACTAGCGTTTTTGACAAAGTTTTTTTCTTTTTGATGGTGCGCATACCAAATGCTGACTAGGTATCACTTTATTGTCGGGGCTCGCACCCCGACAATAAAGATATGCTCTATGGGCAACCTTACACCCGGTCTTAAGACCCGAGACGGCGTGCGGTTTTAGTCGGTTCGAGCCCAACATAACCACCCCCGCTGGCCGGCGGGGGGGGTATCCGAAAGGATTTCCGCACAAAAAAAAAGAAAAAATAGGAACTTTATATTTTTTTTTCGTGCGGAAATCCCTATAACTTTATTATCGACTGACGCGCTGTGAATTTAATATATTTCATATCTATCGTATGTTTGCTCTGTGGTGTTTTCAGTGGCATTTATGCCACCGTCTATTAAAAACTGTCCGATTAATTAAAACTAACCGAAATGGTGATTCTTCTAAGATTAGTATCATGTTTCTTGTGCTACCCTTTTTTTTTTAAACCGAAGGTGTAGAATTTAAGTCGTTGTTAATGGCGGGTAAAGTTGAAAAGTTATCTGTGTCTCATCACAAATTCTGAACGAAGTTTCACATATACCGGTTTGATAATAATTTTGTGTGCTGGCTACTTTATTATATTTTTATGTTTCTATTCATAGACTTTTTTCATACAAGGGGCGGCATATCCAAACATCGTAATGGCAGCAATTGTGTACAAATCTATAAAAATAAATAAAAGTGAAGTGTCATTGTAATATTGAATTAAATAAATAAATAAATAAAAAAAAATAAAAAAAGCCTTTTATTTCCTACTTTACACAGTTAGGTTTTACAATATTAAATAAAAGAAAAAAAAGAAATTGTTGATTAGTTTTGAAAAACTGATTTAGTGACACAGATAAGTTGTACTTAGTACGAGATAAGTAGATAAGTACTTTTATTGTAGTATGTACATTAATTAAATATATGGTAAAAAGACCTCGTGAGTTTAGTAATGGTTGTAAATTACATTTCATTCATAATTATTTCCATTGTAAGAACCCCTCTCAGTGGAAGGTAAAGGCCTCCTTCAGAGATAGCCAATTTGTTCTATCTTCTGCTACTCGCATCCAGTGGTCGCCGGCTATTTTTATAATGTCATCTGTCCACCGTGTATTTGGTCTATCTTGTCTCCTTTTGCCTGATGGTCTCTCTACTCTCCCAATATTGAATTAATAGGTTTTAAATATATGTACGATACATAAAACAAAAAAGTTTTTTTTTAAATTTCACTGTCTGTCTTTCTGTCTGATTGAATCAGGTAATCTCTGGAAAGGTTGTGTCGATTTTATCGGGTATTCACTGGCAGGATTATATTATAAGGCATAACATTGACTACTTTTATGTTAGAAAAATAATTAGGGTCCCGCGTAAAGAAATTAAAACCTAAATTAAAACTAAAATTAAAACCTAAAAATCAAAATCCACGCGGTCGAAGTCATTTTAGATGCTAATGCATTTTTATAGTAAGCATGAATTGCCTTTTTTTTTTTTTTTTTTTTTTATCGTGCGGAAATCCCTTCGGATACCCCCCCGCCGGCCAGCGGGGGCGGTTATGTCGGACTTGCACCGACTAAAACCGCACGCCGTCTCGGGTCTTCAGACGCCGGGGTGTAAGGTTACCCATAGAGCATATACCTCGCACCCCGGCTGACCCTGGGCCATCTCACCACTAACAGCATCGCTCATCCTGTCTCCTCTGAAAGCAGAGGAGTACGGAGAGCGATGTGTTCCCGCCACGTTGGGTATTGGCCGACGATCAATGCCAACCCTATGAAGGGGTGAAGGGGAAGCCATTGACCGCCGCCCAGGGTGTACCGGCCGCTCCGATTCCGTTCCCCCCGGACTGCAGCGGGATCGGAATCGGAGCGACACTCGAGGAGGTTACCCAACACACACCCCAGCATGAATTGCCTGGTCTTCCAGGATTAGCTACATAAACATATAAAGGAACTTATCCAAACTCTTCAACGGTCAACACAACACATATACAAAATTTTGTGCACGTATTTGAAAAGGTGGTTTTTCACTAGTCATTTATTTTGCCCTCAGTGGTGTGCAATGAGAGCGTGTAGTAGTAAAAAGTAAATGCAAAACGTGATCAATTTGTGGCTGTGTTAACAAAAAGTACCCTTTATTAAAGTCAACGAGCTCTACCTGTAGGTACGACTATGAATACGTGTGATTCCTTCAAGTTACGTCATCGGTGCTAACGTGAAAGGTTAGTTAGTTATATTAGTTACCAGGATGATTTTTAAGGTTCCGTACCTTTTTTTTTCGTGCGGATCTATCAAATCTCCCCGGATACCCCCCGCCGGCCAGCAGGGGTGGTTGTGACGGATACGAACCGACTAAAACCGCACGTCGTCTGAGGTCTTCAGAAGCGGGGGTGTAAGGTGGCCCCATAAGGCGTTTTCCTCGCACCCCGGGAGGGTCCCTGTACCGCAAAAGGTAAAAAAGGATACCTTATAAGATTACTCTCTGCTCCACCTGTCCGTCTTTCCGTGTGTCACCACCGATTTTCTCATGAATGGGTGGACCTAACAGATTGAAATTTATACCAGATATTTAAGTCTATAGCCCCTATATATACATAGTATATGCCAATTAAGATAGGCCTCTGAGTTGTATGGGCGCTCATACAATTTCGAGGTCTAGCTTAATTGACACTAAACTCAAATAAGGTATCCAGTTTTGTACGGAACCCTCAGTGTGCGAGTCCCCATCGCACTTGACTGGTTTCTAATTATAGGGTTTTTTGCAAAGATCTAAAAGATAACTGGGATGTTTGCGAAAATTGGCCTTGGATTCCAACTGTCCGCTACTCCGCAATCTTCCTAGGATTTTCACAATGATCTAATTCCTCTGATTTATCTTACGACAAATATAATCTATTTCATGAGATATTCCTTATTTTTTCTAAGCCTAATTTCCATAATTCTTATCAGGTAAACCATGGACAATACATTTAAATAATTAGTAGAGCCATGGGTATTAAGTTAACTACAGGTAAAAAAATTGTTTATTGGTGGAACACCTACATAGATCACTTAGGTGTTCCAACCTTCTATGGCAATTCCGCTCATAAAATCCCAACAACACATGGCTAAGCACTTAACCATACAGTTCAGCCCATTCTGAACCATGGCAGTCGGCAATAACACGAGTTGTTATTATTAATTAATTTGTCTTGTCTTAGTTTTACTGAGTTAATGAATATGAATGTACCTCCACAATTACTTCACAGCGGGCATTGCCATCAAGTACACCAACATCTTTATTTAGTCAGATCATGATAAGATAAGATAAGGCAGGTTTTTGAATACGCGATAAAAATTATAGTACGTCTTTAAAATGCATTTATATTTTGAGGTAAATACGTTTTTAAATATCTTTATCTGGGTGTATGAGTTCCCATAAAGAACTTCGGGGTTTAAGGCAACCACCCCTGCAAGTCGGTGATCCGGAATCCGGCAGATCCACTCTTAATGACAGTAGACGAGGAGGAGGTATTGAGACCTCTCCATGCTTCGGAGATCACGTTCACCCGTCGGTACCGGTTGCCATACGAACATCCGTGACATTCGTGAATCATAGATTTAGCCCTTTTTTTTTGTTTTTATATTTAGGTCACGTCAATTTGACTTCACCTCGCCTGATGGTAAGCTGGAGGTAAAGTCTCAGGAAAGAGGGTCACCATTACATACACGTACCATGTTAACAATGGTGGCACTCAGCTTGACGGCGTCATCAGAAGAGGGTTGTCGTCGCAGCACCGAGTGACACCCATCGGTCCCACTAGTGCTGCTACCACAATCCCCCTGCCCGGCTATGCACTTGCTGACCCCTGAACGCAATTAAACCGAAATTGGATTACTATGGAGGGATTTTCGCAATCGTGCACGGTGGTACCTACCCGGCCGAATTTTGTGACAAATTTGTGTCATCAAATTTCTACCACCAGTACCCTACAGCCCTAAAAAGTCCACCAATCTGGTGAAACTACAGAACTTCGCTAACGCTAGTAGTCTGTGTAAGTCTGATGGTACTCACTTCAAGTAAGTTCGGCCGTTTCGTAGTTAGACTGAAAACCGATCCCAACTGAGTTGAGATTTGGCTCGGAGGACGGTAATGATCTATCAGCTATATAGCCAAAAAGCTGTCAAGTCCGAGTTGGACTCGCCCATGAAGGGTTCCGTAACAGCAAGTAACATGATAATGTTTTTTTTTAATTTTTATATTTGAGTTGATTGAATGAAAGGTAAATTGCGGTTTAAAATTTATGACGTAAAAATAACTACTTACTAGATCTCGTTCAAACCAATTTTCGGTGGAAGTTTACATGGTAATGTACATCATATGTTTTTTAGTTTTATCATTATCTATTTGGAAGTGTCTCTCGCGCAAACTATTCAGTTTAAAAAAAATATATATTAGAAACCTCAATCATTTTTGAAGACCTAATTAATGAAAAAAATTTTTTTGAGTTTCTGTTCTAAGTATGGGGAACCCCCAAAATGTAATTTATTTTTTCTATTTTTGTGTGATAATCTTAATGCGGTACCAAGTTTCAAAAGCATAGTTCTTATAGTTTCGGAAAAAAGGGCTGTGACATACGGACGGACAGACAGACAGACATGACGAATCTATCAGGGTTCCGTTACCCTAAAAACGAATTAGACCGCTCGGTAGCTAAAAGATTTTTAGTCGGTTCAAGCCCGACATAACCGCCCCCGCTGGCCGGCGGATCCGAAGGAATCTCCGCACGAAAAAAAAAAGAATGTACTCGATAGGCAGGTTATCCTCTCAGGGTTGAGGGCAGCGACGAGATTCGCTTCCATTTTAAGATAAAACTAATGGCAGTCGCGTTCAAAATCAGAACATACCTTTTTTTTCGTGCGGAAATCCCCTCGGATACCCCCCGCCGGCCAGCAGGGGCGGCTATGTCGCTGTTGAACCGACTAAAACCGCAAGCCGTCTCGGGTCTTCAGACGCCAGGGTGTAAGGTTGCTCTAAAAGCATATCCCTCGCACCCCGACTGACCCTTTGCAATCTCCTGTTTCGAGATGGCCCCCTCGGGTTTGGGAACCAAGGTGTCCCCGTCTTGCCCCGGTTGGTGGGAGGGGGGACGGGACGCTAGTCGCCCCGCTGTCCCGGCCTGCTTCTGCTGGGGTGACAGGCGGCCTCACCTGCTACCTCTCTGGCCTGCCCTCATGGAGGACGGAGGTCGTAATCACAACATACCTTCAAAAATATTATTAAACAAACATCAGCTACTTAATATTTGCCGCACGTAGCCATAACTTAATACTATATACACCGGTAGCTGCTTGTAGCATTTTAAAAAGTTGTTTTAGAACCACTCGAGCACGTACGGTGACGAGCGTGCTGATCTAGATGATGAAGTCGATACTTCACTCCAATAACCGATGTTATTGAGTGGTCGTATCCTGTTCTTGGAGTATGACGTGATATTAAAGAGGATATTGCGATGAATGATATTTATAAATTAAAGCAAATTATAAAGCAACTAGTCCCGGCTTCGCACGGGAATAAATTCTTAAAGGAGATGACCCAATTACTACTGCGCCGAATTTTACGATATTTCAGAAGAAATTGACGGCCTCTGTGGCGTAGCGGTAGTGCATTCGACTGCTACGACAGGGGGCGCGGGTTCGATTCCCGCTCAGTGCAAATATTTGTATGCATGAATATGTCTATTTCCATTGGTCTGGGTGTTTTTATGTATAATATGTATGTAGTTACAAAAAAAAGTATATAAGTATGTTTATCCGCATTCTGGAAGCTAGTTAAACTATGCTTACTTTGGGCCTAGAAAGCGCTGTGTAGAATGTCATAGAATATTTAATATTTATTAATTTATAGGATTTGTGTGGTATAAAAGGCGATTATTATAAACATGAAATACTTAAGGTATCTTTTTTTTTATTGTGCTGAAATCCCTTCGGATACCCCCCCCCCCCGCCGGCCAGCGGGGGCGGTATTGTCGGGTTTGAACCGACTAAAACCGCACGCCGTCTCGGGTCTACAGACGCCGGGGTGTAAGGTTACCCATAGAGCATATCCCTCGCACTCCGACTGTCCCTGGGCCATTCGCAGTGTCCCCTTTGATAACAGCAGAGGGGTACCTGGAGTGACCACCCCCACCCGCGTGCCTTACAGGCCCGCCATACCCCGACCCCCTCGTGCAATGGGGTCAGCTGGCCCTGAAAAGGGCCGGTTGGTCAGACTCTTGGCCGTTGACGTTGACGCCAGCTACTCCAGAGGAGAAATCAATGATGCGTCATCGCCCACGTTGCCCAGGGTGCACCAAACTTGGAGGTGATCCAACCAATCGCACCCCTGCTTAAGGTATCTAACGTATTTAATTTGATAGATATTGATAGTGTATTCATCTGGATAGCTTTCTAATAACTACTCATATGTAACTTTTTAAGTTAGACATAACTTCACACCTGTATCCCCGAAGGGGTAGGCAGAGGTGTATTACACACCCACGATTCGCCAGTTATGTTATGGTAAAAAAAACATAACATAACATAAACTCACGCCTATATCCCCGAAGGGGTAGGCAGAGGTGCTAGCACCCACATTTCGCCAGTTTATGTTTAGGTCCAAATGGAATAGGTGGCGAGCCCATTGCCATTAACCGGGCACTTATAAACCTGCGATAAGTACACACATAACTTCGAAAAGCATCGAAAAGTCATTGGTGTGTGCCATGGTAAAACCTGGGATCGAACCCGAGACCTCGTCTCAGCAGTCCATTACACATACCACTAGGCTACCGCGGCTTATGTAATAATGTAATTTATCTACGCCCATGCTTTAAATCCTCTATAAAAGATTCTGAAACAGTTAGCTTATTGCCAACATTAATACATCCAATGTCCTAATAACCATAATATCATCCGAACGGGTGTTATAATGTTGTATGAAATTTCATAATAACACTCCTTTCGCTTTTTCAATCTCTTCCGCGCAAAGGGTTACTCATCAGACAGCCAAATTCTTACCGCTCGATGCGTGGAATCTGTATGAGTTTCAAAAAAAGAACTGTCATTCACGCGCGTTGCATTGCACTACCACAGCGGCGGCGCGCCGTAAAAAAAAATGAAAGCTTATTCGTTCGAATTCGATTTCCCGCTATTTTTCTTCGCTATTATTTTTGCAAATTGTTTTGTTTACTTACGAAAATGAGCGATTTAAGTTTTGATAACACACCTCCAGACATTTCGAATGCAGCATAGGACATTTCTAACAAATTACTACCAGCAAAATCTAGAAAACAGTATGAAAAGGCGTACCAAGATTTCATGAATTGGAAAATATCAAAGGGCAGTACATCATTCTCTGAAGATGTATTATTAGTTTATCATGGGTGTAGATAAAGTCTTGTTTGCAACTGTATAATTAGGTATTAAAATACTCATGTGATACTATTATCACACTCAGCTTCGCTTCGTGTGATAAACCCACATTCATGTTTTAATACCCCTCATTATACCACAGTTGCATAAATAACTATTATCTACACCCATGCTTTAAATCCTCTATAAAAGATTCTGAAACAGTTAGCTTATTGCCAACATTAATACATCCAATGTCCTAATAACCATAATATCATCCGAACGGGTGTTATAATGTTGTATGAAATTTCATATTATCACTCCTTTCGCTTTTTCAATCTCTTCCGCGCAAAGGGTTACTCAGCAGACAGCCAAATTCTTACCGTTCGATGCGTGGAATCTGTATGAGTTTCAAAAAAAGAACTGTCATTCATGCGCGTTGCATTGCACTACAACAGCGGCGGCGCGCCGTAAAAAAAATAATTAAAGCTTATTCGTTCGAATTCGAATTCCCGCTATTATTTTTGCAAATTGTTTTGTTTACTTCCGAAAATACACATCATGGGTGTAGATAAAGTCTTGTATGCAACTGTATAATTAGGTATTAAAACACTCATGTGATACTATTATCACACTCAGCTTCGCTTCGTGTGATAAACCCACATTCATGTTTTAATACCCCTCATTATACCACAGTTGCATAAATAACTATAATGTAATAAAAATAAATGCCATCTACCGGGCACATTTGATGCACACATAAGTATACGAAAAGTCAGAGGTGTGTGCCCGGGGCGATTGGGATCGAACTTGAGACCTCGTCACAGCAGTTCGTTACGTACGCCACTGGGCTATCGCCGCTTCTTTAAAGTTAGACGTAGCTAAGTTCATAACCATCGTAGCATTGTGACCTGATGGCGTTCTATATTTGGAATCTGGGGTCTGCTGGCCTGCTTTACCTTATTTACTTCGCACGATCCTGGCCATTCGTCGTTATGAGACCAAAGCTGACGTCCTCAAACTAGAAACCAGGTAAGTGAAAAAGCAAATTTCGAATAAGAGCTGAAAAATGAGGGCATATTTTCAAACCTATGCTAGTACCCCACTAATATCATGAATGTGAATCTTTGGATGGATAGATGGTAGTATAAATAAATATTGTAGGACAAAGTACACAACGCCATCTAGACCCAAACTAAGCAGAGCTTGCCATATGGGTTCTAGAATGCGGATAAACATACTTAAATACTTTTTTTTTGTAAATGAATACATATTATACATAGAAACACCCAGACCAGCGCAAATATACATTTTTGCACTGAGCGGGAATCGAACCCGCGACCTCTGACTTAGCAGTCGAACGCACTACCACCACGCCACACAGGTCTTCAAACGACCTATATGGAATTGGATGGAATATGGATATGGATGGATCTTTCTTACTTAATCATGCCAGAATAGCTGAACGGATCTGGCTGAAATTTTGTACAGGGATAGGACAGTCTGGAATAGGACATACGCTTGTGGACATACTGGTGCTAGAAATTTGATGACACAAATTTGTCACAAAATTCGGCCGGGTAGGTACCACCGTGCACGATTGCGAAAAACCCTCCATAGTAATCCAATTTCGGTTTTATTGCGTTCAGGGGTCAGCAAGTGCATAGCCGGGCAGGGGGATTGTGGTCGCAGCACTAGTGGGACCGGTGGGTGTCACGCGGTGCTGCGACGACAATCCTCTTCTGATGAGGCCGTCAAGCTGAGTGCCACCATTGTTAACATGGTACGTGTATGTAATGGTGACCCTCTTTCCTGAGACTTTACTTTCAGCTTACCATCAGGCGAGGTGAAGTCAAATTGACGTGTCCTAAATATAAAAAAAAAAAAAAAGACGCTACTTTTTATCCCTGGAATAGGTTCCCACGGGAGGCGGGAAAGGGAACGAAATCTTACGCGGGCGGAGCCGCTGGCCACATGAAGTTTTGTATAAATCTGCAAATTCGTTATCATTTAACAGTCGGTGCAGATATTTTTGAGCATTTACGAAAATAAAGTTACAATTGAAATATATAAATATTTGTTTAAAGTTAACATGGAATAATTGATCAGAAGTCATTTCACCGCCTTTTAGCTTGAGAACGGCATGTCATATCTTACGATGTCAAACCAGCACCGTATAAAACATAGCTTAAACTTCGACGCCCTCGGAATATCCCCCCCCCCTCCCCCCGCTGGCCAACGGGGGAGGTTATGTCGGGCTTGAACCGATTAAAACGACAAGCTGTCCCGGGTCTTCTGACGCTAGGGTGTAAAGTCGCATATAAGGCATTTCCCTCGCACCCCGACTGACCCAGGGGCATCTCCGGTTTCGAGATGGCCTTCTTGGGTTTGTGAACCAAGGTGTCATCTTACCGCGGAAGGGGTGGGGAGGTCTCTAGTCGTCTCGCAGTCCCGTCCTGCTCCGGCCTCATGGAGGACGGAGGTCGTTGAGCGACCTAGTAGGTCTACCACCTATACTTAACTTAAACTAACATACTTTTTAAATTAAGATTCTTTATAAGTCGCAAGTCCGGCCCCAGATGGAGTACTGCTGTCACCTTTTTGCCGGTGCACCTAGATACCAACTTGACCCGTTCGACTCGGTGCAAAGACGGCCGCTGAGGATCGTCGACGATCCCATACTTACAGGCAGTGTGGAACCGCTTAACCTTAGGAGAGATTTCGCCTCCCTGTGCGTTTTATACCGCCTTTATAACGGGGTGTGTTCAGAAGAATTGTTTGATATGATGCCCACGGCCACATTCTATCATCGCACCGCTCGCCACAGACAGGGAATTCATCCTCACACGTTGCGACCGGAAACGGTGCGTACAGTTAGATATGAAAGGCACTTCATTCCGCGCACCCTCAGGCTGTGGAATGATCTCCCTGCTGTGGTTTTCCCAAGTCACTACAATATGGGGTTCTTCAAGAAGGGCATTACAAGGTTTTTACAGGGTCGGCAGCGCGAGTGTGACGCCCGTGGTGTTGCACACGTCCATAGGCCGCGGTAACCGCTTCCCATCAGGTGGGCCGTGAGCTTGTCTGCCACCTGAGTGGTATAAAAAAAAAAACATACAAACTCAGTAAAAGCCCTCAAACACTCAACTAATCGCCCACCATAAATGAAACTCAACCTAACCGTAAGCGACAAGTTAATTCGTACAGGCTAAACACTTGGACGAGCAAATGGTAATCACCGTCGGTGACCACCGTCCACCATTCTATAAAAGCAAAAAATCTGACCACAATCTGTTATGATAATGAGCGAGAATGATTACCAGCCGTCACACTGTCACTGAATCACTCTCGGTAACTGCGCGTGACATTGCGCGGCATACTTCATAGGTAACAAGCGGCGATAGCCCAGTGGTGTATGTAACGGACTGCCGAGACGAGGTCTCGAGTTCGATCCCCAGTTTCCCCGGGCACACACCTTTGACTTTTCGTAGTTATGTGTGTATTAAAAATGTAGATTATCGTTCGCTTAATAATTGCCCGGTAGATGGCAATAGGCTCGCCCCCTATTACATTGGGACCTAAACATAACTGGCGAATCGTGGGTGTGTAATACACCCCTGCCTACCCCTTCGGGGATACAGGCGTGAAGTTATGTTATGTTATGTTGTTACTTCGTAGGTTTTAAAATATACCCTCATTTTTCAGCTTCTTCAGAAATTTACTCTTTTACTTAGCCGCTTTTTAGTTTGAGAACGACAGGACAGTAGGCCTGCCATTCAACGTACATCAGGGCCTCACGAAACACGAAGGAAAGAAGTGGTATTTAGGTACCATCAAGTTTGTGAGGGATATGCCCTATGGGTATCCTTACACCCCGGCTCTGTAGACAGGACACGGCGTGCGGTTTTAGTCGGTTCAAGCCCGACATAACCTCCCGTCGGGGGCGTATCCGAAGGGATTTTTGTGAGTGGTCCGACTCGACCGGGGAAGCACCACCCTCTCACAGAATATCAACGACAAGTAACAGTATTTGAACTGTTGCGTTCCGTTTGGTGAGTGAGAGTGCCGGAGCCCAAACTCCTTTCCCATCCCCTCCCAAACTCCTTTCCCATCCCCTCCCAAACTCCTTTCCCATCCCCTTTCCTTTACAGGGTCGGCAGCGCGAGTGTGACGCCACTGATGTTGCACACATCCATAGGCCGCGGTAAAAGCTTCCCATCAGGTGGGCCGTGTGCTTGTCTGCCACCTTAGCGGTATAAAAAAAAAATCCGTAGGAAAAAAAGAAAAAAAAAAGTTGCCATCAAGTTCGGTATGGGAGTCCTCTGGCTCGGCAGCATGATTGCGGCAATGGTGCCGAGCGCGAGCGCGTGGGCCGCCGCCGCGGGCAACAGCTTGTATCATATAAGATGATAAAAGATGTATGCAGAATGTCATCAATTTCCTCTCGGTCGTAAAAATATAATGTTCATTCAGCCATTAAAAACATTGTTTATACCTCTTTGTATTCAACTCTATCTTCTATAGCGGCTAGACCATAGGTTCTCAATGTGGACGTTTGAGACTTTTAGAAAGAAATATAGGGGGCATGGAAATGAGGGCGTGGGCAGAAAAAAATCTAAAGTTATATTAGAAAGACAAAAAAGCACGTTTATGACGTACTAAAAAACTAAAGTAATAAAAATTGTCGGGAGTTTAATGGTTAAGAAGGTTCCGGGTTCGAATCCTGGCCATTACACTACCGACGTGAACCCACTCCTAACACAAGCAATTTAGCTTAGCTGGAGGGGTCAGCTGGATTATTAGTAATTTCAGTTATAGTTAACTTTAGTTTAATATTCTAATGAATATTAAAAAAGAAATTAAGGCCAATCTTTGAGTGCCTCTTTTAAGCCCAATCTTTGAGTGCCTCTTTTTAATAAAAGAGGCACTCAAAGATTGGGCTTAATTTGTGACCTGCTAAAAAAGTGTAATTTAAAAAGTTTGTTTGTTTGAACGCGCTAATCTGGAACTAAATATGCGATCTGAAAAAATCTAGTTGCAAATAACAGCCAGGTTCTTGGAGTAGATTATGGGCTATAAACTCTATAGGGCCCCACCAAGATCTTTAAGCTCCTCACCTGCTGATTAACGGACTAGGCTCTGGCGCAGGCTTTCCTCGGGGTCACACAGAAGTTAGAAAGGCTAAGATAAGCCAAATCAAGAGAAACAGTATGCGGACCCTGGGCTCCAAAGTATAAGCCTTGGATGCAACCTGGACTGACGCTGTGGTGATGATGATGAAATGGATAAAAATGAAGACTACGCACTACGCAAAACTAGAAAAAAATAATAGCAACTACCTTTTGCCCGCGGCTCCACCCGAGCGGGGGTCGGTTATCGTTTTTGGTCATATCTCCGATTCTACTTAACGAATTACAATCAAACACACGGCAGAATTTTAAGTCTGATCAAGACCTTTCTAAAAGAAAAAACTGCATCAAAATCCGTTCAGTAGTTTTTACGTTCAGTAGTGTTGCGGAGGTAAGTTATCTTGTTGTTCGTGTGTGTTTTTGCGGGAAAAAACAGACAGATAAGAATTCAAAAATAAGAAATACCAGGCCACTCAGAAAGTATTGCGAGAAAAAGTTTTTATATATGAGAGACTGGTCAGTTATAATCTATTTCTAAAATATGATTATTTATGAGTAAAAATAAGTACGTTCCAATTTCATAATTTCTCTCTGCATTTTTTGCAAGATAATTTCAATTATTGTGTCTCATTGAAAAATGGATCTGCGTCGGGAACATTTTCGCGCTATGATTTTCTACGATTTCAAGTGTCACCTGAAACCAGACGAATCGTACGATAGACTTCAAATGGCATTCGTGGATGAAGGCTCTTCCAAGGCGACCGTGTATCGTTGGTATAACGAATTCAAGCGCGGTCGACTGACTTTGGAGGATGAAGAAAGAAGTGGTTGCCCTTTGACGGCTGTTACGGAAGAAAACGTGCTAGCAGTGAAAAATTTAATCCAAGATAATAGACGAGTCACATATCAAGAGATTCAGCCCATTCTTCAGATTGGATCGGGAAGCCTTCACGAGATTCTACACGTGCATCTTCGTGTGAGAAGGATAGTTTCACGCTGGGTGCCGCACAATCTCACCGATGCTCAGAAGCAGGCCCGGGTGGAATGGTGTCGTGATATGATAAACAAGTTTGAAGCAGGCGCGTCTCGGCGTGTTTATGACATCATTACAGGTGATGAGTTGTGGATTTATCAGTATGATCCAGAAACAAAACGCCAGTCGACGGTTTGGGTGTTTCAAAACGAATCAACACCTACCAAAGTGAAGCGATCTAGAAGCGGAGGGAAGATTTTGATCGCGAGTTTTTTCAATTTGTCTGGCTACTTGTTATCAATCCCTTTACGAAATCAAAGAAGCATCAACGCTGAATGGTACACTACCAAATGCTTGGCAGAAGTTTTCTCTGTAGTGAGCTACAAGCGACAAAACACAGGGCTCCGCGGGATACTACTCCACCATGACAACGCGCCCGCACACACCGCGCTTAAAACGAGGGACTTCCTGTACAGCACTCTGGTTAAACTCCTAGGTCACCCTCCTTACAGCCCTGACCTTGCACCGTGCGACTTCTTTTTATTCCCGAAAATAAAAAATCTGCTCAAAGGGATACAATTTTCGTCGCCGGAAGATGCGCTGTCAACGTTTGAGCAGGCTGTAAACGAGGTATCTGCGGCGAATTGGAAAAAGTGTTTTGAAAACTGGTTCAAACGCATGAAACTTTGTATAGAGGCTGGTGGAGAGTACTTTGAAAAGATTTAATAAAAAAATATTTACCTATAGAACACTTTTTTTTATTTTCGCAAAACTTTCTGAGTGTCCCACGTATAGTTCAGGATCGTTCATTTAACATCACCCAAGTATTCTTTTTCTATATCTCCGATGTACAGACACAACTAATTTACAATTTTATAATAGTATAGCAGTGGGTGGAGTGAATAATAAGGTTGAGAAACTATGGCCTAGACCACAACTTCATGCCCGCTCATCGAGCGAACCATAAACTATTGTGGGAAATACGAACTTTTTATGTAACATTATGCGGGCGCTTGAAACCGCGAACGGGCTTGTACCTAGCTTGCGAGTTGTAAGATTCACTGTTATGCAATTGTAATGTTTAAGTTATTTATTATGATAGGAGATTATTGATTCGTGAAATATGTTATTGGTGGTTGTATAATGGTTTAGGTGTTGTAGTTATTGAGGTTACCGGTTCAATTCTAGCTAAACGTGACAAAGAGTTAACTAGATACCGCGTTTGCATTAAATAGTATGAAAACTGAGTATGACTTCTTGACCACCGTTACGTCACGTGAGCCATTTAGTGATAATGCTTACCATAAATAGAATCGTTTTATTTTTTCTTATTTTAAATTGTTTTGGACTATTTCAACGCGTTGTTAAGTAAATTTACTATTTCTAGTTAGGTTAATTTACCAGTAAAGTTGAACGTAGACTTGTAAGAGTAACGAACGCGAATGTAGGAGTGTAAGAAGCTTAGCTGGAGGGTTTAGGGGAATACTATTAATTTCAGTTACTAATATTCTTTAAAAAAAAGGCACTAAAGATTGGGCTTCAATTTTATTCTACTAAAAGAGAGTCATTAAAAAAAATATCGCTACTTCTCGTAGTTAATAAAAAACCGGCCAAGTGCGAGTCGGACTCGCCCATGAAGGGTTCCGTGGCAGCAAGTAAAAATTTTATATTTGAGTTGATTGAATGAAAGGTAAACTTTCGGAAAAAAGGAGCTGTGACTTACGGACGGACATGACGAATCTATAAGGGTCCGTTATTTACCATTGAACCCTAATAAAAAGCTAAAGAGTTGATTTGTTCGTTTGAACGCGCTAATCCATGGAACTACATGTGCGATCTGAAATATTCTTTTTGCATTTGATAGCCTAGTTCCTGGGGAATGGTATGGTTTCAAGCTACGACCATTAGGAGCCGAGTAATAAGAAAAATAGTTCCGAAGGACACAGGCGGACGGGTAATGCGAGGCCAACCGAAATCAAGTTCGGTGGGTGAAGTCGCGAGGCGTAGCTAGTAGTAGAATATAAGAAATTTGTGTTCATGATTCGTGACGGCAGCTGCGGTAATGTTATGGTTTTGATCATCACAATCAGAAATACTCGGCAAGCAGGTGAATTCATCGTGCTTGTCAAGCATACTAAATAATATGTCGTTTGTGCTCACACCAAGACGATTAACAAATAAAATACGTAAATATTCTATCTAGGATATACGACATTTTCCATCCTAAGGTTGCCTGGAAGAGATCGCATTTAGCGATAAGGCCGCCCATTGTGCATTTAACTGTATTACTGTTACCCATGCTACATTGTCTTTAAACTTAAAGTTGGTGTACAATAAAGAGTTGTCTATCTATCTATCTACATCGGGTCTGTGGGACCCCACCAAGATTTCAGGGGCCCAAGCTAACCTGACTTGCAAGCCGGTACACCTGCTTATTGACGGACGAGGCCTTTGCGCAGGCGCACCTCTCAAGGTTTGGAGGTCAGACGGAAGTTGCTACCGTAATGATAAATCAATAATAGGGAAGTCGGCGACTGAACCTCGGGCTCCAAAGTGCAGGCCTCGGATGACTGTCCTTCGAACAGTGTGACGATGACGATGATAATAAGAATTACGGTCTATGGCTCCAGCGTCGCTCCGGGAAGTAAAATATATCAGAGACTTTCGAATATCTAGGACGTGTCCGAGTAACTCAGTTGATCAAAGTATTCCCCCTGTAAGGGACTGGTCGCGGGTTCAAGTCACGTCCTGGATGTTCACTTTTTCCGAAAATAGCTACAAAATTTCGATGGTGATATCAACTTCTAAACCAAAGCAAATGTTATATTCCTAAATATAAATATTTGCATGAGTGAGAACTTAACCCGCGACCTCTAACCTAGTAGTCGAACGCTGAACCACCACGTCACATGCTGCTACAGCGAAATGTATCTAACATATCTCTGGCTATAGGCTATAGATATAGGCTTCAGGAATATACACAGATATACAATGGTAACCTATCTTATCCCCTTGTAACTCGTTCAAAACAACTAAGTGATTTGGCTATTTTTCATCCGTGAACTCACCCCTGTAAAGTTTCTGGTTGTTACGTTGTACCAATAAACTTAGTAATTTAAATCGGAAGAAGCCCAGTATCCAGAACGGGACTTGATTCCGCGACCAGTCCTTTACAGGGGGAATACTGTAAACAATTAAGCTGCCTGGACAAATCCTGTTATGGATATTCAAAATTCTCCTATACTCGTACATACGAGTTAAATTTTACCGATTTATAGAAAATGTTTGCACACTTAATTACTTCAAAATTTAATTCATCTAAGAAAATTGGTGGAATTAAGTTGCTAATACTCTTATGGCTACCCTTCCAGGGATTGAGTATACGTATATAGATAGCCACACATATCAACTTATGTTCCGAGAACAAGCGTCTCGACTAGCAAGTCTGATTGTCGCGACTTATAAAATTACAAATCAACTTTTTTTGCCGAAAGCTTTCGCTCCATCAAAGTTGTATACATTTATCATACCTGTATTTCTGTCTCAGGTAATTGGTTCGCCAGCTGCGAGTGCGAGGGAGAAGGGAAGACTGCAGAGGTGCGCGGCCGCAGGCTTCGACGCGTCAGTCGTGTGAAACCTTTACACGGAATCGCTATGTCGATAGTGTCGTTCTTTTTACAAATTATTTTTTTAAATTTTGTAAGTGGTTTTAGCACGAAGTGACAAGTGTGTTGTGTTGTGTATTGTACATGGATGTGTGTTGTGTGGTACATAAAGTGTGTGTTGTTTGGGTACGTTTCTGGGTTCACCGTGGTGCCATTGGATTTGCTCGAGGTGTGTATTTTGTTTGGATATTATGTAGTTTGTGTGTTGTAGTCATTTGACTGCACCTTAGTTCTAGAAATATTTTAATTTTAATTTTAATACTATTTAACTGCTAATAGAACTATGCCTGTATAACTAACTGTGGTTCTAATTTAGATTTTCGGGTCGGGCAGTTTTAAAATATTCTTATAAGCTGCACTTAATCAGGAAATGTTAGCGCTTCATGGCAATAAATTCGTCCCCTATTGCGTAGCCCAAACATAGTGAATGAAATTTAGGTTACAATACACAACTGCCTAACCTCTTCAAATAATATTAGGAGTATTCGATCGATTCATTGAATTTTGACTCTACAACTCATTCATTCAAGGTTTTCCTTGTATTGAGAACTTTACATAGAGATTGAAGGTTGACCTTATACCCAAAATGAAACAAAACTATCCTTAGAACGATAGAGCGTTTAAAAATAATCCATTAACAAAAAGAATATTGTTTATACGACTTGACGTCCCTGAAGGGGTAGGCCAGGGTTTATTAATACGTCATTTCGCCATGTTTTCAGCTTGCTTTCGAATCTATTATCATCAACGGATCACTTTTTTCTTAAGTACGTATTCCTACTGAATATTTCTTAACCAAGACGTATGTAAAGGACAATTTCAAATAGCCAAAAGGCACCTTAGAAAGGTACTAGTCGCAGGTTCAAGTTCCTTCCCGCATATCGACTGTTTCCGATTAAAATTTTTAGGAAAATCTATCATACTAATTATTTCAAAATTTAATTCATCTGGTAATACTTTGCAAAACCCAGAAATCGAATTTGAAAAGCCAAGTTTAAAATATTTTCTCCGTCTACATAACTTTACTCACGCCTCTTACCCCTTAGGGGAAATATGTCTATCTTCACATTGCATGAATATGTAACATGATATTTCATTAATCATTAACCCTCGCGGCGATACGAACTGCGGGCGACTTTGAATACAAGTTGATAAGTCAACTTGCATGAAAATTTGACTTATGTAAAACTTGAGACAGAATAATTGATAAATGTTCTCGCACTACCTGAAAATTCACACGAAATTTATTATATTTCAATAATGAACAGCTGGAAAGAGAAAATTTAAACTTAAAAATGTTTTCCCAGAAAAGTGTGATTTTTCGAACTATCAACTTATTCACGCATTGTTAGTATGGATTTACAAGCAGAAGGGCAGATTCCGGGCCCCAAAAAAGTACAAGTTTTGGATGCAACCGAGACTAACGCTGTGATAATGATTATGACATTACCTTTTTTTTTTTTTTTTTTTTTCGTGCGGAAATCCCTTCGGATACCCCCCTGCGTGCCAGCGGGGGCGGTTATGTCGGGCTTGAACCGACTAAAACCGCACGCCGTCTCGGGTCTACAGACGCCGGGGTGTAAGGTTGCCCATAGAGCATATCCCTCGCACCCCGACTGACCCTGGGCCATCTCCGGTTTCGAGATGGCCCCCTCGGGTTTGGGAACCACGGTGTCCCCGTCTTGCCCCGGTTTGGGGGAGGGGCGCTAGTCGCCCCACCGTCCCGGCCTGCTTCTGCTGGGGTGACAGGTGGCCTCACCCGCCACCCCCAGGCCTGCGCTCATGGAGGACGGAGGTCGTTAAGCGACCTCCGGCGCCTGAGTTGCCTGCGACGCGCGGCGAGCAAGTTGCGGGCTCGGCGGACCGGGAGAGTTCTAAGTCTCTCCCGGGCGCGCTCCGAAACCTCCTTCGCGAGCATTACATGCTCGCAGAAGGAGGCGGCGGCGGCCCACGCGCTCGCGCTCCGCACCATTGCCGCAATCATGCTGCCGAGCGAGAGGACTCCCACCCCGATGGCTGCCACGAGGTCACGCCTCGGCGCCGCCCACGCCGGGCAGTCCGCCAGCGTGTGCAGCCCTGAGTCCTCGCTCGCGTCGCAGTGATGACACTCAGGCGTTGGCTCCTTCCTGATCCGATGCAGGTGGTCCCCGAAGCACCCCTTCCCTGAGATCACCTGCGTCAGTCGGTAGGAGAGGCTTCCGTGTCGCCTCTCCAGCCAATCCTCCATGATGGGCCTTACCGCCGCTATTGCGGCGTGCCCTGCGCTTGGTTGCCCAAGTCGTTCCTTCCACTTCACCACGATGGCCTGGCGGAGCTGGGACTGCACGGCCTCGATTTCTCGAGGCTCGGGGTTCCATCCCTGCTCCCGCGCCTCCTTTCGCCACTGGTACAGTTGCGAAAGGGCTCTCGCTTCCAGGTCCCATGGCGGAGTTCCGGCAAGGAGACTCGCCGCCTCGAAGGAGATCGTGCGGTACCCTCGGATGACCCTGATGGCCAGAACTCGCTGCGGAGCGCGCAGCATCCGCACAGTTCCGGTCCTCAGGGCCTTCGCCCATATTGGACACCCATACAGGGCCATGGACCGCACGATCCCCGCGTAGAGTCTCCTGCAGGAGTCATCGGGCCCCCTCATGTTGGGCAACAGCCGAGCCAGAGCAAGAGCTGTGCCCTTCAATTTGGGGGCCAGACTTCGGATGTGCTCTCCGAAGTCCCATCGGCCGTCGAGCACGAGCCCCAAATATTTCATTTGGGGCTTGATGCCGATGCGATTTCCTCCCACGATGAGACTGGATCCCTCGGGTGGCTTGCTCCGAGGCCCATGGAAGAACAGGGCCTCGGTTTTATGCAGGGCCACCTCGAGACCCAGCCGCCGGATCCGCCTAACGACTTGGGCAACCGCGGTCGTGGCCTTTCGGGTCGCTTCGCGGTACGTCGCCCCGCACGCCGTCACGAGCGTGTCGTCCGCGTAGCACGTGACGGCGGCACCGCCTACGAGCTCACCGCGAAGCACCCAGTCGTATCCGATGTTCCACAGGAGCGGCCCCAGGACCGATCCCTGTGGAACACCGCACGACATTTCACGCCGACCGAGACCGGTCACGGTTGGGTAGATGACGGCTCTCTCCGTCAAATACGCCCCGACTATGCGGCGGAGGTAGAGAGGCACTTCGTGATACACGAGCGCCTCCCTAATGCAACTCCAGGGCAAGGTGTTGAACGCGTTGGCGATGTCAAGGGACACCGCCAACATCACCTCACCCCGGGCTACTGCATCCTCCGCCAGAGCCCTCACGCGCATGATGGCATCCACGGTGGAGCGCCTCTGGCGGAAGCCATATTGGCCATCCGCCAGGTCCGGCCCCACTCTTGAGAGGTGCTCGACGAGGCGCTTCGCAATTACTCTTTCAAAGAGCTTGCACACCTCGTCGAGCAACACTATGGGCCGGTAGGCGGACGGCGAGTCCGCCGGGCGCCCCTCCTTTCGGATGAGGACCAGTTTCCCCGTCTTCCACAATTTCGGAAACTGGCCCCGCTCCAAACATGCGCTGAGAAGCCCTCTCAGTCGGGGCTCGAGAGCGTCGTCGACTAGAGCTAGGACCCACGCTCGGCCTGGAATGCCGTCGGGTCCCGGGGCGGTGTGTTTGGCTCTTAGCCTTCTCACCGCCAGCTCTAGTTCTACCCAAGTGACCTCGGGCACGTCGTCGTCTTCCACGTCGGGCGCCATGCGCAACCGAGGCGGAGTCATCTGCGGTGGAACATGTTCCACCGCCCGCGCTGGGAACAGGGAGCCAACAACTCCTCCGAGCAGATCCGGCTGGAGACACCGGGTTAACGGCGGGGCCTTGGGGCGCAGCTTGCCCCTCACCATCCGGTAGGGCCGCCCCCAAGGGTCCCGCTCCAGCGTCTCCAGCAGCTCACGGAAGGCGTCCCGTTTGGAACGTCTTATCTCCGCTCGGAGGGCTCGTCTGGCCTCCCTGTATCCCTCGTACAACTCCGCCTCTCGGGCCTCCGCATCTGCGGGGCGGCGACGCCTCCTACGGAAGATTATGACATTACCTAACCCGAGAATCGAACCTGTGATAGAATTTAATTGGAGCGAAAAATATCTTCTATCTCTCTCTACATTGCATGAATAATATGTGCATCATTAATCATTGGCTCTCGTAGCGATAAGATCGTTAGTGACAATAGATCGTTAGCAGATACAAACGAAAGCCTTCGACTATGCAAAACACTCTACATAGACTCTACAAAGACTACATAGAGTCGTTGTAATTCGAAAATAGCCTGCGGTCTAACGGTCAGACATGTAGAGGTTTTGTCTGTAGTAATTTTTGTTGTTAACTACTATTACAAATTAGTTTATGCTCGAGTTGAATATTGGACACGTTCCCGCGAACCACAGGAACCGATTCCCGCAATAAAACGAAGCCCATTTCAGTTAAATCCAACCTGCCATTATTGCGTGTTTGAGAAAGAAATAAACAAGGGAACTCATAACACATAACATAACATAAACTCACGCCTATATCCCCGAAGGGGTAGGCAGAGGTGCTAGCACCCACATTTCGCCAGTTTATGTTTAGGTCCCAATGTAATAGGTGGCGAGCCTATTGCCATTAACCGGGTACTTATAGACCTGCGATAAATACACACATAACTTCGAAAAGCATCGAAAAGTCATTGGTGTGTGCCATGGTAAAACCTGGGATCGAACCCGAGACCTCGTCTCAGCAGTCCATTACCCATACCACTAGGCTACCGTAGCTTATAGGGAACTCACTTTAGTATATATCCTTTTTCTTGTAAATTGATAAGAAAACGGCGTCTATTCTGTTTTGTTAAATTGTTAGTTCGATAAATCGAATAAAACATAAAAAATACATAATTTTTTTGTCAGATCATGGTCTTACAATCCGGAAGATCCGGTTAGTTCGATAGTCCAATTAGTCTAACAATACGAAATAAATATTCTGCTGTGAAAACTGTGATGATTTAGATCAATAATAAATGTTTAGTAAGTTAGTTTAAAAAACTGTTTAGTATTTAGTATATTAACTATTACTATTAACTAAAATACAATCTATCAACATCAGAGTTCGTACTTAAAAGTACTAGGGTAGCATATCTCGCTCAAGGATATTTCTTTTTAGGGCACACCTGTTTTTCCGGTCACACAGGCCAATGTGATGAAACACCGTGCGGTTTTAGTAGGTTCGAGTCCGACATACCCACCTCATCGTTAGCACTGATGAGGTGACCCTCTCGGGTCAATTATGATCGTTAGAGGAAAGTTACCAAATATGGAATAGTATCCCTTTTTTTTTTTTTTTTTTTTTTATCGTGCGGAAATCCCTTCGGATACCCCCCCGCCGGCCAGCGGGGGCGGTTATGTCGGGCTTGCACCGACTAAAACCGCACGCCGTCTCGGGTCTTCAGACGCCGGGGTGTAAGGTTACCCATAGAGCATATCCCTCGCACCCCGGCTGACCCTGGGCCATCTCACCACTAACAGCATCGCTCATCCTGTCTCCTCTGAAAGCAGAGGAGTACGGAGAGCGATGTGTTCCCGCCACGTTGGGTATTGGCCGACGATCAATGCCAACCCTATGAAGGGGTAAAGGGGAAGCCATTGACCGCCGCCCAGGGTGTACCGGCCGCTCCGATTCCGTTCCCCCCGGTCTGCAGCGGGATCGGAATCGGAGCGACACTCGAGGAGGTTACCCAACACACACCCCTGGAATAGTATCCCTAACGTGAATTTTTTTTTTTTTAAGTTTTATTATTATTTGGGTAACCTTTGACCACAGCTTTGGCTCTTTCTTCCAGACATGCATGTTACATGGGGTATACTTTGTATTTTATTAGATTGATCTAACAAATCTGGTTTTTTTTCCGTATTGTTAGATCAATGTAAAAAAAACGGCATGCTTTTACGTTTTGTTCGATTAATCTAAAAGATCGGAAGAACGAGAGACTACTTTCTCTCTGAACAATAACAGACATAATATGTAGCTATATGTATCTATGTATTTGTATGTATGCTTATGTGTTTATATATACGTTTATATATTCTTATGTGTATTTTATGTATGTGTATGTAGGTTTATGATGGTAATATATTAGTAATGCCTTTTGTCAGGAGTATACATTTGGTATATCTCCTCATATTAATGAATGTACACAAGACTTAACCTCTCATTGGACTGCAATTCCTCTGTGCACTCCCGGGTTTGCTGGAAGAGAACTCAACCTTGAGTTAAGCTCGCCTTTGTACATATTGTCTCTCTGATTTGTTTAAATGCCATGTAAGTGTACAATAAAGAATAAATAAATAAACGGAATGTTTGTTTCCTTCTTGTTAGATTACAGAGAAGATTTTTTTCCAGGTTGATCCGGATCAATCCAACAAAACGGAATATTTTTTTCGTACCGTTCGATTACTCGAATTAACAGTCTAATAAGACGGAATAGACGGAAAAAGATATTAAGACATAGCTACTTCTTCCAAAATTCCATGGCATTTGTTATGGGTAGTTGAAGTCCTAAAAGTCCGAGAAAATGGTCTAACTACAGAACTTCAATATCCCCAGGGAGTTGTAGAGGTGAGATGGCAGTCGTGTCACTGATAATATCAACATTCGACCGTATTGTAGTTAGACTGAAAACTGACCTCAACTGAGTAAGGAAAAGGCTTGCAGGGTGATGATGATGATGATAACTTCTGCAAAAAATCTTTTCTTTACTTTATATTATTAATTTTTTTTTTTATTTATTTAGGAGGCGTCAATTTGACTTCACCTTCACATCGCCTGATGGTGAGCTGAAGTAAAGTAAAGTCTCAGGAAAGAGGGTCACCATTACATACACGTACCATGTTAACAATGGTGGCACTCAGTTTGACGGCCTCATCAGAAGAGGATTGTCGTCGCAGCACCGCGTGACACCCACCGGTCCCACTAGTGCTGCGACCACAATCCCCCTGCCCGGCTATGCACTTGCTGACCCCTGAACGCAATCCAACCGAAATTGGATTACTATATTATATATTCCAACAAGAATTCGTAGAAAAACAATAGTATCTAATAAAAAGTGAAAAAAAAACCGGCCAAGCAACATAGTTTAAAAGTTCTTGTAGTTCGTTGTAACTTTGATCGAAGGTAAATTGCGGTTTACGATTTAAGACGTATTAAAAAAACTACTTACTAGATCTCGTTCAAACGAATTTTCGGTGGAAGTTTACATGGTAATGTATACATCAAATATTTTTTTAGTTTTATCATTCTCTTATTTTAGAAAATACAGGGGGGGGGGGCACACATTTTACCACTTTGAAAGTGTCTCTCGCGCAAACTATTCAGTTTAGAAAAAAATGATATTAGAAACCTCAATATCATTTTTGAAGACCTATCCATAGATGGGTTTGATGAATAAAAATCAGACAGACTTCAGCAAGTCTAGATTTTTAATGTGTTTCGACTATTATGGTCACCGTATTCCGCATGACAATTATTATTTGTTTATATGGGTATCGAACAAGACTACTATCTAACTACTAATTTGCTTCAGAACTCCAGAGATCTGAAATTGTTTTCTCTTTTTTAATTTTATTTTATACAGTCGAGTTTCAATCTTTTTTTAAAATATTTCATGACTTTGTCGGAAGTTTACGCGATTATTACACATTGAAATAAAACTATTTTAATGGATTCTATCACCATACAATAACACCAAATAAATCGCGACAGTTTTATTGGTCAATTTTTTATTCATGATTATGATTATAGAAATTATTGTCAGAGTGAACATCAATAAAAAGCTATATCATATACTCTCTACATTAAATAAGCCTCACTTAACATAGAGAGTGTGTAAATAAAGGATTTGGTTTGAACCGAGCTGCTCTACATAGGCTCTACACAGAGTCTACCACTCTACAATGGGTTCGTAGATCTTATCTCAGAACAGACATCAACGCGATCGCTATTCTCGGATTGCGTGCAGCCTTTTTCGAGTACAGTTTTTTTTATTCTATTGTACTAGACTAAGTGCATTTATTTGTTTGGAGCATATCGTATAGAGATGTGTGCCTTTCATATTTAAGGAATACTTGTAATTTACATAACATAACATAACATAAACTCACGCCTATATCCCCGAAGGGGTAGGCAGAGGTGCTAGCACCCACGTTTCGCCAGTTTATGTTTTAGGTCCCAATGTAATAGGTGGCGAGCCTATTGCCATTAACCGGGCACTTATAAACCTGCGATAAATACACACATGACTTCGAAAAGCATCGAAAAGTCATTGGTGTGTGCCATGGTAATACCTGGGATCGAACCCGAGACCTCGTCTCAGCAGTCCTTTACCCATACCACTAGGCTACCGCAGTTCATGTAATTTAAATTACTAATAGGTATAGTTAATTAAAATAAAATATTTTTTTAACGGTTTCTATCACGATTTTTGCTATTGCTATTGCTTGTGTCGTGATAGGTAGAACCTGCGACCTCACGATTGCAATCTAACTCATCGACTGATTTTTATTTAAGAATATTAGAAACCAATATACTAACTAGTATTCCCCCTAACCACTCCAGCTAAGCTAAATTGCTTGTGCTAGGAGTGGGTTTATATCGGTAGTGTGATGGCCAGGACTCGAACCTGGCACCTATTGATCTTGAGGGCGATTCCTTTACCACTTAGCTGCAGCTTGTCGATGACACTTAATGAAAGATGTTAAGTAAAATATGCAGATGGAGTTTTAATTGGATGAAAAGTGTTTATGGTCTTATGGATTTTCGGGACCTTAGCCAGCCTCACCTGTAAGCTTATCTGCTGATTAACGAACGAGACTGGCGCAGATATTCCTCTCATTTTTTGACGTTTTGTAAGTGCCGTTTCAATGATATATAGATAAAAAATAAATAATTTTGGAGTATAAGTTTGACTTCTAGTGAATCTCCCGTATCCCATATTAGATTATGGTACATTATTTATTTATTTAAAATGTATGCACACACAATAAAAATACTAAAAAAAATGGAAGGCGAGAAAGAATAACATTACCACACACAAAAAAATAAAATAAACTAAACATGTAATAAATAAATCTAAATATACATTTTATACATCCTTACTATCCCTACTATTATAAATGCGAATGTAAGTTTGTTACGCTTGCACGCCTTAACCACTGAACCGATTTTGCTGAAATTTGGTACAGGGGTAGATTAGACCTTGGGAAAGGACATAGGCTATGTTTTGTCGCGATAACCGACATCAACGCGGGCGGAGCCGCGGGCAAAAGCTAGTATTCAATAAATTAGCAAATAATAGGTCTTTACCTATGAAATTTCCGAAATCTTCTTACAAATTCATGAGTTCGTTATTCCTGTAATTTAATAGCTATTTCCATTATTTATATTTTGTTTGAAAGTTGATTTCAAGATTTTACAACTCTGTATTCAATTTTGTTTTTATTGGCCGCTTGATAAATTAATTCGATCTTCAAAAACAGTACTTCCTAAATGCTATCCAGTTTGATGATAAATTTCGTATTACTTAACAGCTGTCACTTTGCTGCTCAAAGTTGCTGTTTGTTAGCTTAATGTTGTCTCATTCATACACAAAAAAAAAACACGAAATTTGTACTTGATATTCTTAAAAAAAATGCTAAAATGTTAGTACTGAAAATTGGGTTTCCTCCAATTTCTTCAAGAAAAACGGCAATTTCATATGTAACGACCATATAGGGGCATGAGTAGTTAGGTCACAAAGAAGAAGAGAGATAGTATTCTTCAACGGTACATTGTTCTTCAAGTACATTCTCCAACGGCTTCCATGTGTTGAATCCATGGTACCAACTAAAGCCTTGGAAGGAACCGGTATCTTCCACACAAAGAAATGGAATCCCTAGTTAAAGTACATATACATATTAAAGACAGGCCGACGTTTGTCGCATATCTGAATTTTCATGAAGCCATGAAAATGTCAATTGCGCCCATAAAATCGATAATAGTGGAATTATACAACCTCCGCACTGATACAAGACATTACGAGCTTTATGCAAAATATCTTGTAGTTGAAAATGCATTGAAAGCATTCGTCATTATTACTGATACAAGATAATTAAAGCTTTATATTTAAATGGTTATAGTTGAATATTCATTGATAGGTAATGTAATCTAGTCTTGGTTTAGCAAAATTAATATTAAATTTAACGGTTATAGCTATTTAGACTCTATTTGAGAGGAGTTAAGCTATAAATTATGCTTTGATGATGATGTTTTAGAAGTTGGTGTAATTTTTCTATTTTATTTAAGATCAACTTGTAATATTTTATCCGATGTGATGGTGAAACAGGACTTTATATTTTACACCTGCACATTCTCAAAGATATAAAATAGTTCACAAACTCTATCAACTCATTTACTAGCAAAACGTAATATTTTTACGATATAATAGGAATATATTCATGCATATATATACCCCAAGTGGAGGGCAGCAAATAATAGTAGTTTATGCAACTGTCATATAAGAAGGGGTATTAAAACACGACAGTCTGTTTATCGCATGAGGCGAAGCCGAATCCAATAATAGGTTGACTCGAGTGTTTTAATACCTTAGTTATAAGCAGTTTCATACACTACTTTATCTTTACTCATAGGGAAAATTGAAATTAAACAAAGTAGGTAGGTTACAAGGAAGTAATTTAGCGTGCGCCATTTTTTTCACAGTTCGAACTGCGCATGCGTGCGTCTTTTTTTCATATTCAGTCTAAAACCTTAGACTAGTTTAATGAATAAAACAGACAAACAGACTCTCGTATTTTAATACCCCTTCTTATATGACAGGTGCATAAACTACTATTATTTTTAATTTTATGTATATGCGTTTATAAAGTGCGTATATATAGAATCGTCTTTGAATTCGTAATTCGAATTTTTCGATTTGTGTGTAGATAAAACATATTTCGCCACCTGTATAAAAGTTACTGGGCACTTTCACAGAGGCCGGCCCGCTACTGAAAACTAATAATAAATTTACCTAACTCGCTCATCAAATCCTGTGCCACACACAGCAGTCTCACACTGTTACCACTGAGCCACTGTGGCAGACAGTAATTTTAATTCTATGCTTAAAAAGAGTAAGTCTATAAGTACGTTGCGTCATCTCTTTGCTTTGGCGGATATTAGTTTGAAAGGAAGTTATAATCATGTTTGTTAAGCTAGTGTATGCATTAATTTGTGCAACGGTATACTCACGCCTATTCGTCTGTTATCGTTAACGCGATCAAAACATTCCTAAAGCTAGTCATTCATAGGTAAACTACTGCCGAGTCAGCAACTTGCTTTCACCCGGAAAAACTCGTACCCTATACTTAATCAAGACACATCTTCGGTTGTGCTCGCATGGCGACAATGAAAGCAATAGCTGATTGCACACAGCAGTAAGTTATTGAATCTACAACGGTTAAATGTAACCGTAACAAAATTATATCAAGTCATTATGTTACAAGAATGTGGAGAAATGTGGTGACAAAACTTAAAACTTTTTCATATGTATACTAGAAATAGGCTGCAGGACTAATTCTAGGCACATCCCCACTACTGTAACTCCTGTACACCAGAATCAACATTTAATGACACTCGGATAATCCCAGGGAAAGTTAAAATATCTTTGAACCCGCATTGAAAATTATCGAAGTAAATTGTAAAAGTTGGAAATATAATAAATAAATTTATCTTCGCTCCTAAGCAAACTGGAGACAATTGAAGTCCAAATTGAAAGACTAGCGCTTCTCGACGGCCGAGGTACGGCAGATACCCCCCCCCCCCTCACGGAAGACCGTGGTTCCCAAACCCGAGGGGGCTATCGCGAAACCGGAGATGGCCCAGGGTCAGTCGGGGTGCGAGGGAAATGCCTTATGGGCAACCTTACACCCCGGCGTCTGAAGATCCGAGACGGCCTGCGATTTTGGTCGGTTCAAGCCCGACATAACCGCCCCCGCTGGTCAGCGGGGAGGATTTCCGCACGAAAAAAAAAGGTAGGTTCACAATATTTAGTACCACCATTCGATTTATGACGTACGACCTCTGTGGCGTAGCGGTAGTGCGTTCGACTGTTAAGCTAGAGGTCGCGGGTTCGATTCCCGCTGTGTATATTTGCATTGGTCTGGGTGTTTCTATGTATAATATGTATTTATTTACAAAAAAAACTATTTAAGTATGTTTATCCGCATTCTAGAACCCATATGACAAGCTCTGCTTAGTTTGAGTCTAGATAGCGCTGTGTACTTTGTCCCACAATATATATATATATATTATATACGTCTATTAGTACCAACGCCAATCATCACAAATTCTTTCATTGAATCGACTAATGTCATAAGACATTTCATGCTATTACAATGCCGATACATTACTTAGTTCTAATATTTGCGCAATGAGTAAAGAACTACTTACTGATTTACACAACTTATACTTTACAGAAAACAGTATATTTATTTAGAAATGTATTCGCAAAAGTTCGAGTCTATGACTTTTTACAATGGTAAAAAGTTGAGAGTTTGGCAGATGTACAAATCCAATGGGATTTGTATATCTGACACATTCTCTACGATGTGGCATTTACGCTAATTACCTACATTGAAAAATCGTACGATTTCACTGTGCATCTGCCACAAACTGACACACGCCCTGCCTTTAACACGTTCAGCTCTGGACTGATTGACTCTCCGAACACGTCATATAGGTAGAAAGCGTAGGTGTTTTGATTTTTCATGGTATAATTCAGAATTTATGTAAATCTTGATAACCGTTTTTAATCCTCCTATCAATGACCTTCATTTCGGTATCATTTTTATTTTTCTAATCTGAACACAACTCAAATAAAACCGGAATGCATTTTTAGTTAGACCAATCTTTGAGAGCAAATTTTATCGAGGAAAGTAAAAGTCATCGTGTATCGAATAACCGAAAGTACTAGTTTAAATAGCCTAGTATAACATATACGATTTTCAGAATACAGGGACTCATTTTCGAAAAGTCTTAATCTAAAACACCCTTAGGACCTTAGGACCAATAGGACCCGTAAGAATTTTTGAGCTGAGAGTGAGACGAAGGATACTCCACTCGGCGTATTTCGGTTGTGACGCTACTCCTAAACTAATCAACCAGTTTCGACCAAACTTGGCATGTAAATACAACTTGATACCCGAAAGGTTTAGAAAAAATAAAATTGAAAATCGAACATACCATGGAGGAATAATCACCCTTCAAAAATTTCAAAATCTAATTTCTCCAAAATGATCAATGTTGAGACCAAAATTTTGGCGCCAAAATGTGCAACTTAACTATTGGCTGAAGACAGGAAAAGATTTAAAATTGAAAATCGGTATAGCAACGGAGGAATAATCACCGAAAAAACAAATCAATGGTAATCAATAGAAAAAAAAAAATATGCGTGAATTGTAGGTAATCATGTAGTGCACTCTCAGCTCAACATTGCAACAATAGAATGCATTGCGCCCCTAGTTAATCGATAGTTAGTTAGTCGACTGGCTGAACATGTCTCAATAAAGAAAATACACGTAGGATCGAATGACAATACGAAGTAAAATTATTTCCTTTGCGTGTATGTCGCAACTCTTCGCACAGTATTTGCATCTCGTTTGCTCCAATTGAGTGGTAATGCGGATTGCGGCTGCTCAAACGCATACACTTGAATTGCTTGGTTGTAAATCATTGTGTCTCGTATAATCGTGGTGTAATCGCAAGTTGTCCAACAATTTTAGAAAATGTGAACGCTTTCGTTAATTGTCAACAATTATCCATTACGAATGATTTAAACAATTAAATATCAAACTTGAAGGTTTATTTCGTTAGATATTCTCGCCTGTTTATCGCCGAAGGCGTTAGTAAAGGGGTATCAACAACGATACTGTCATCACCAGTCTTCGATCCCTCGTGTATTCGATACTCTGACCAATTGAGCTACCTAGACACGTCCCAGATCTTTTTTTTTCGTGTGGAAATCCCCACAGACGTCCCCCCCCCTAACCGACCAAAACCGCACGCCGTCTTGGATATCTTGGGTGTAAGGTAGCCCAATAAGGCAATTGCCTTGCACCCCTACTGCCGCTAGACCCTGCGTACCTATTTAGTATTCAAAAGTTTTTTTTCTCAAAACATTTATCAAATAAGACATACGAAGACTAGACTTGTAAAACAAGTAGGTATTGCCAGTAATATAAACAATACAAGCATTTGTTTTTTTTTAATCTTTATTTATTTACAGGACTTTTATTATAAGACATGTTAGTCCAATTGTAACAAATTCCATTATCTACAAACTATTCTACAAGCATTTGATAAAACTAAAAGAAAATCAATTTAAATATTTACATACACGAGTCATATAAAATTCCTCCGCATCGCCGCTGGCTGGTCACATTCCCCGAAGGTTGGCTGTATTGTCTCGTTGAACGTCAATAGTTTTACTTACTGCATTACAAAATATAACCTTATAAGCTCATTTTGGTACTTTTCTTACATAGCGCCTATAATAAATTATTATCTACTAGCTGTTGCCCGTGGTTTCAACCGCGTGGAATTCTGTTCCCGTTCCCGCTACCCGTGGGATCCTATTCCATCACAACAACCTATATAAAATATTTAATTCCACCATACATCATATTGTTATATCTCAAAGGATCGATTCAGCGTTTTCGTTGAAAACTCCCAGATGGCTGATTTTTTTCCGATACCTCCATCAAATATCTATGTTTCCATAGTTCGCAAGAATTACAGTAGATTCCTCCAGTGTTGCCCCGAGACGTATATAATATATCGGAGAATTTCCAATATCTGGGACGTGTCTAAGTAGCTCAGTTAGTCAGAGCATTCCCCCTGTAAGGGACTGTCCGCGTGTTCAATTTCCGTCCTAGATGTTCTCTTTTTCCGATTTAAGTCTATACGAAAATTTAGCATATTGGATTGCTTCAAAATTTCATTGAATGAATGAGTTCTTCTCTTTTTACATTATGTGCAAAATATTTTCAATAAATATACGATCGACCTTTACAAAACAATGTGAGCTGTGAACCGGATGACGTATGCGAGGTTGAGAGGGATGCAGGTGTGCTCCACAGCCGGCCTTACATCCCCCCCTCCTTTAAGACGTACTGACTTTAGAATTGGCGTTCTATTTGTCCGTCCAGTGAACACCTTCGGTACGGTAAAGTAGTAGTTAAAATATTCTTATCGAAAAAGACATTATTAATTATGCAACTTTTACAAAATATAAAAAAGCGGCCAAGTGCGTGTCGGACTCGCCTCTTAAGGGTTCCGTAGCAGCAAGTAACATAGTAAAGTTTTCTTTTTAATTTTTATATTTGAGTATAATAAAAGGTAAATTGCGGTTTACGATTTATGACGTATTAAAAAAATATACTGAGACTTTACCTTCGGCTTACCATCAGGCGAGGTGAAGTCAAATTGACGTGTCCTAAATATAAAAAAAAAACAAAAATAAAAAAACTTACTAGATCTCCTTCAAACCAATTTTCGGTGGAAGTTTACATGGTAATGTACATCATATATTTTTTTTAGTTTTATCATTCTCTTATTTTAGAAGTTACAGGGGGGGGGACACATACTTTACCACTTTGGAAGTGTCCCTCGCGCAAACTATTCAGTTTAGAAAAAAAAAATATTAGAAACTTTAATATCATTTTTAAAAAAAAAAGAAGACCTATCCGTAGATACCACTGGGTTTGATGAAAAAAAATTTTTTGAGTTTCATTTCTAAGTATGGGGACCCCCAAAACTTATTGTTTTTTTTTTCTAATTTTGTGTGAAAATCATGACGAATCTATAAGGGTTCCGTTTTTTGCCATTTGGCAACGGAACCCTAATAATAGCAGTGATCACAGTGTGGACCCTTGTGAAACACCTTTTTTTAAATAACCGAATAGTATTTCCGTTACTCGCTCCAACTAACCGTTCGTAACAGTTCGAATCTATTACTGTTTAATCAAGTCCGATTTCTTAGCTTAGGCTACCGGCGATTCGCAGCCAAGGCCAGTTGGGGTCTCAGGGACATCCTCTGTAAGGTATACCTGGTTCCTTGGAAATACAGGCAGATGTAGCGAAACACCGCGCGGTTTTAGTAGGTTCGAATACGACATACATCATCGTAAGCTCTAGCGTGGTGAAGTCCACACTCAGAAAAAAGGCTACCGGCGTAACGGTAGTGCATTCGACTGCTACGACAAGGGTCGCGGGTTCGATTCCCGCTCAGTGCAAATATTTGTATGCAAGAATATGTCTATGTGAATATGTAATATGTATTTGCATTGGTCTGGGTGTTTCTATGTATGACATGTATGTATTTACAAAAAAAAAGTATATAAGTATGTGTATTCGCATTCTGGAACTCATAAGACAAGCTAGTTGTCTAGAGAGCGCTGTGTAGAATTTCGTAGAATATTGATTCATATATATTTATTAGTATTACAAAATCAACTACTAAATCCATAACGTCCTTTCATAAAACACTGATATTACATGCTCACTAATTTAGTTTCAGTTATAACATAACTCAATTTTCTGATTACGATCCTCAAATAAAGTGAACCATTGTTAAGTCGGGGCATCTCTAAATCTCTACAAACATATTAACTGCAACGCAATGGGTTTCACTACTCATTTCACAGAGCACTGACTCTACATACCGGTGTAATATTAAAATGAATCTTAAACAGTTGAGATAAAGGTCAAAATGGTTCAGTAAAGTTATTGTTAGCTCTATTATTCAAAATTTCCATTGTGTAGAGTTTGTTCGTTAAAGTTGTGTGTGCTGTTTGATTTAGAGAGAGCAGCTCTTAGCTCTACTACCATGTACTTATGATAGAACCCGGGTGCAGATCCGATTTTGAATGTAAACCATCCAGCGACTCACACACGATCATCAAAATAGGTTTAGTTGTTTCGGAAAATTTTCAGTGACACACTCGTTCAGTCAACGACAAAAGTATTTATCGATTTATTAAGCGTAGCGAGCCGAAGGCGGAAAAGCGCCTTTGGTTTCAAAGTTGCATTTCAAACAAATGATACTCCTCCGAGACCGTTTGACCGATCTCGACCAAATTTGCCACGGTGATCAAGTAAACATTACTGACTGTCGTAAGGGGTCGAATGTCCAGATCGGTCTTACCATCGAGGAATAATCACCGAAAAACAATATATTCAATAACAAATTCAATATTAAAATGAATCTTAAACAGTTGAGATAAAGGTCAAAATGGTTCAGTAAAGTTATTGTTAGCTCTATTATTCAAAATTTCCATTGTGTAGAGTTTGTTCGTTAAAGTTGTGTGTGCTGTTTGATTTAGAGAGAGCAGCTCTTAGCTCTACTACCATGTACTTATGATAGAACCCGGGTGCAGATCCGATTTTGAATGTAAACCATCCAGCGACTCACACACGATCATCAAAATAGGTTTAGTTGTTTCGGAAAATTTTCAGTGACACACTCGTTCAGTCAACGACAAAAGTATTTATCGATTTATTAAGCGTAGCGAGCCGAAGGCGAGCAAAGCGCCTTTGGTTTCAAAGTTGCATTTCAAACAAATGATACTCCTCCGAGACCGTTTGACCGATCTCGACCAAATTTGCCACGGTGATCAAGTAGACATTACTGACTGTCGTAAGGGGTCGAATGTCCAGATCGGTCTTACCATCGAGGAATAATCACCGAAAAACAAAATCAATGGAAAAATTCGACCGGTCACGTTGACCTATTGTTGGATAGGCAAATCTCGCTACGCTTAAGTTTGGGTTTGGTAACCGTCCTAGTTAATTTAAAGATCATCTGTATATTTGTTAGTGACTGTACACTAGAACTCGCGTCTGATACTTAACCGTGGCACATAAGAACTCGCCTTATGTTGTGACAAGCTTAACGACCACAAACTAGTACCTAGTGGAGTCAGTTATCGTCAATAGTTGCACTTTCTCTTGATATTTACGGCTGCTACTTCCGTGACACGAATTTGTCGTCTTACTTCAAACATGGGAGACGTATATATCTTTTTTAACGACTCATTTCACTAAACGTCAAACAATCTAATATAGGTACTTCGGGTGCGAGGGATATGCTCTATGGGCAACCTTACACCCCGGCGTCTGTAGACGGGGGTATCCGAAGGGATTTCCGCACGAAACAAAAAAAAAAGGTACTGATCAGAGTCAAGGGGCACCACTTAATTACGTGAAGCGATTTTAGCGATTTCTTGACGCCAACTCCTGTATAATGACATATGTATGTTTATGTTATGTTATGTCATTTCACTAAACGTCAAACAATCTAATATAGGTACAGATCAGTGTGGGGTGTGTGTTGGGTAACCTCCTCGAGTGTGTGTGTGTAAAAAAAAAAAAAAAGTACAGATCAGTGTTAAGGGGTGCCACTTAATTACGTAAAGCGATTTTAGCGATTTTTCGACGCCAACTCCCGTATAAGTTGCGCTTCTATATAGTCATATTATATTTGTAGTCAGCTAACTATTGCACTACTATCGGATTGACAGTCCGTGTTGAACTCTACCCTCTTTTTAACGTACGTACGAGACAAATAATATATCATACATAACATAACATAACTTCACGCCTGTATCTCCGAAGGAGTAGGCAGAGGTGTATTATACACCCACGATTCGCCAGTTATGTTTAGGTACAAATGTAATAGGGGGTGAGCCCATTGCTATCTACCGGGCACATTATTAAGCGAGCGATAATCAAAATTTTTAATACATACATAACTACAAAAAGTCACGTATAAAAATTTTTCAGTGGGCGGCTGAATCCGTCTACTAAAATGAGTGTTATGTTATTATAGCAACAGAGGTGCAAAGAAATGAGTTTCATTAACGGTTCCCGTAAAAAAAAATAGAAAAAATAAGAGTTGTGTGACCTGTGTTTTTTTCATAATATGGTAATGAGGTTTGCAGCGATTCAGAGGTGTGTGCCCGGGGCGACTGGGGATCGAACTCGAGACCTCGTCTTGGCAGTCCGTTACGTACACCACTGGGCTATCGCTGCCTTGTGTACGTGTACTTTTAATATATATACATAGCTAGATACACTATACCTCGCTTGGTGCGATGTTGTGAGTTTTGGCTACACAAATCTACGTGATATGTATTAAGAGACATGAGATTCGACGCGATGCCCTCATCTAGTTGCCTTACGTAATTAATGGACGTCATCTCACGACGTGTAATGTAACATGTCAAAGCAAGCATTCGTGAATTCAGTACATTGAAACAAGCATTTTTCTCCATACTGACTGTACGAATGGTCCCTTTATAATAATAAAGATACTATTTCACAGCTATCGCTTATGTGCCACATTTAAGGTTCCTTAGCGAGATCTCTCTTCCTGGAAAATCGGGAATTTCTCGAGACGAGAAAAAAGTGTCGAGAGTTTGAGAATTTTCAAGTCGTGTTTTAATTCTTGACTTATTGTGTATGTCTGTACCTACAATGCTGTGAAGATGTTCCAGATATCTAATTGATGACATTTATTTTTAGATGTTTTAAATCATAATCATAGGTTTTTGTTTCATGTCATGACTGCCTCTGTGGCGTAGCGGTTGTGCATTCGACTGGTACGACAGGGGGCGCGGGTTCGATTCCCGCTCAGTGCAAATATTTGTATGCATGAATATGTCTATTTGCATTGGTCTGGGTGTTTCTATGTATAATGTATCTATTTACAAAAAAAAAAGTAAATAAGTATGTTTATCCGCATTCTGGAACCCATAACACAAGCTAGTTAAACTATGCTTACTTTGGGTCTAGAAAGCGCTGTGTAGTATGTCGTAGATAATTTATTTATTATTTATTTATTTATTTATGTAACGTGATTATAAAAATAATTGAAAAAAATGTATAAAACAAATTATAGACGATACCGTTTCAATTGTAACATCATTAACGACTTTGTACATGTGTACAAATTCGTTAGTGATGTTACAACGGATCACTGAGATTCAGAAATCTATACATATATACAAATAAATAAAATTGAAGTGTCTGTTTGTAATATTAAAATAACAGATTTTTAATGATTGCACACGAATGTGTGAATATAATAATTATAATAAAAATACATTTTTTTTATCTGTCTGTCTGTTTGAAAGAGGTAATATCTGGAACAACTGGGCCGATTGTGACGGGACTTTCACTCGCAGATAGGTAATGTTACAAGGCATAACATAGGCTACTTTAATTTTAGCAAAATAGTAGTAGTTAGTAATTCGCGCAAAAAAAAATAAAACCCACAAAATTGTGAATAAAATCAGAATTAGTCTAGAACGGCTAGAAAAGAATTAGGGTACCGCGCAAAAGAACTAAAACTCTAAAAATCTAAATTAACGCGGACGAAGTCGCCGGTACTTCGATGTAATTTTCACTGGAAACTTTGAGCGTACCAGCCGATTACCATCTTCTTCAAAGAAATTCTATAGCCAAAGCTTAAGAAACCGGATAAACAGAACGGACGTGCGTCTTAGACGTGTCTTTGTTTTTAACATCCATAGTAACACACATACATAGTAACAGAATGACTTTTTAGTGTAACTTCTTTCATTTTTAACAATTTGACTATTTTTGAAATTATTAATGTAATGGTAACATTAATAATTTTATGAAATACAGTCTCAAATTGTAAAAAAACACCTAATTTTCTAGATATTTTGATATAAATAAAATTGATACAGACGAACATATTCTTTCATTCTTTTTGAAGTCGGATAACAAATATTTTAGGACATTCTACACAGTGCTATATAGACCCAAAGTAAGCATAACTTAACTAGCTTGTGTTATGGGTTCTAGAATGCGAGTAAACATACTTAATAAATTTTTTTTGGTAAATACAAACATATTATACATAGAAACATCCAGACCAGGCCAAATATACATATTCGTGCATACAAATATTTGCACTGAGCCGGTATCGATCCCGCAATCTCTGACTTAGCAGTCGAAGGCTCTACCACTGCGCCACAGAGGTCGTCAAAACACACTTTTATAGTTTGTAACATTGTTATATGTTATTGGTACTTAAGTTTTTATTTTATTTATTTATTTGGTTTCCTTACTAACAAAGTATAACGTCACTTCTAGGTTTATATTACAAGGATTTGTTAATTTATTGAGCTGAACGAGCCGAAGGCGAGCGAAGCTCTTATACGCGGGATAGCCCCTTACAAACTCGGATGGAGTGTCCGAGTTTGTAACCACAAATCTGATTTCAACCAAATTTGGCATGGTCATAACGACAATCTAGGGGCATGTTTTGAGACCATAAAATTAAAAATCGGACATACCATTGAGGAATTATCACTGAAAAACAAATTTACCATTGTAACTAATCGAAAAAGTTCGCGCGCGCAAAAATTGAATTTTTAAAATTTTGAAATAAAAAAATAAATGCTCGCTCAGCTCAATTTTCTTGCGATCGGCTTACTGCATCGCATCCCTAGTTTAATTTTATTGAGTCGATAAAAACTATATTCTCGCTTTCTGTTCAACGAAACGAGTGTTCACCTCGACTGGCGTCCTGCACAAAGGATCGCGAAAGTCTCATAAAACTTGATCGGTACTGTGGGCTCTATGCCGGAGGTCACAGGTTAATTGTGCCCTCAGAGCTTGCACTCACAGCCCTCTAGTCAGCCGTATCGGTCTGCTGATCTCACATAACACTATGGGAACTATGCATTGTGGGGAAACACAATGCTTTGTGAAAGATAGCTGGCTGATTCGGTTTTTGTTGGAACGGGACGACCTCATCGCGAACGAATGAATTTATCAGTTTTAATCGATACTATTATAAAATTGTAAATTAATTGTGTCTGGAGAGGAGATATTAAAAAAAAATTGGTTATGTTAAATGAACAATTGTGAACACAAATTTTTTTTTTTATTCCTATCTGTTTATATCTTTGTCAGTTTGTTCGCGATGGACGCAAAACTACTGAACGGTATTCGATGCGTTTTTTTCTCTATTAGAAAGGTGTTGTTCAAACTTGAAATCTGCAGTATGTTTGATTGCAATTGGTTTGATATGACCAAAAAAACGATAAGCAATTTCCGCGCGGGTGGAGCCGCAGGCATCAGGTAGTTATACTATAAAAACCTGTTTTTTTTTTCTAAATCACGCAAACGGCTGGATAGATTTGAATGCGATTCAAAAAAAAAAAAAATCTATGTACAAAATTCTTTGGTACAAGTTAGTACAATAAACTAGTACTTGGGTGACCAAGCTTCCCTTGGATTATATTATTTTTTTATTATACCTATAAACTTAGAAAGTAAAACTAAGTATATTTATATACAGAAACATATAAAATCGTATTTCGTCCAAATCGTTTCAAGAGAGGTAGAACATGACGGTATTCCCGTCCAACTGAGCAGTCCGACTGGGGAAGTACCTCCGCCCTACAGAATAAGGCGGCCATAATAACCTCGTGTTGTGTTCCCGGCGGTGAGTAGGGTAGCCAGAGCTCACTGAGAGTTTTTGTGCTGTCAGAGGGAAGAGTCTTCCTTCTGACAGCACGCAAACTAAAAAAGAAGCGAAAGGCGGGAGTAGCCTTTTGTCTTCCCGGAAGACTAAAGGCTATTCCTGCTTTGCAATTTTTTTTTTTTAGGGTCGGCAGCGCGAGTGTGACGCCCCTGGTATTGCACGCGACCATAGGCCACGGTGACCGCTTCCCATCAGGTGGGCCGTGAGCATGTGTGCCACCTGACTGGTATAAAAAAAAAGCAGTTTCCAACATAGTAGTGTATATACGAGAATTACCTGTTTAATAAATAGTATCAGATAATAGTACCCTAGAACACGAAAATGAGACTCTTAGTTGAGTTTAACATATTAACCTCTGTACGAGACTAAAACAAAGATCTCTAGTATTCATAACTCACAGTAATATCGCCATAAACAAAATAAAACAATGTAAGAACAAAACAAAATTGTACAGCCTGCAGCGACGGCACTACAGCTTTATGTAGATAAGTAAAAGGGTAGGGTCCCACTACTGGCGATTCGCGAATATAAATATGAGCTAGTGACTAGCATATAATGTCATTATTTTGAAGATAATAAATAAATAAATATTCTAGGACAAATTACACAACGCCATCTAGGGCCAAACTAAGCATAGCTTGTCATATGGGTTCTAGAATGCGGATAAACATACTTAAATAGTTTTTTTTGTAAATAAATACATATTATACATAGAAACACCCAGACCAATGCAAATATACAAATTTGCACTGAGCGGGAATCGAACCCGCGACCTTTGGCTTAGCAGTCGAACGCACTACCCCTATGCCATAGAGGTCGTCGTATAGATATTACGACAATGAACCGGAATGAAGTCTTTGGTGCCCAAAGCAACCTCACCAACAATCTACTGTAACTGATGAGGTTTTGGCACGCCAAATCGTGGGGTTCGCAGGTCACACGGCAGATGGCTCGAAGAGAAAGCCTCGGGTGTAGCCAGAAGCATCGCATATTCAAAAGACATTAATCAGTGTTTGTTGCCTGCAGCTCCGCCAACGTTTAACTCTGATCACTTTCCCGCAACCCATGGGAAACCTACCTTGTGTTATTCAAGACTAAAATCTACTCCTGTACCAAATTTAAGTCACATCTGTACAGCCGTTAGAGCGTGATTCAGTAACAAACATCCGAACATCTTCATAAACTTTCACATTTATAATATTCGTAGGATAAGTACAAACCCACCAAACAGTCAACACGTCACATTCTTCATCAATCCAGGGTAGATAAAAAAAATCGTGGTTCGCATGAAACTATTTATTTTACATAGATAAACGCTAGACGCTAAGCTAGCAGCAAGACCTGAGGTTTACTTTAATTGAATAGTGACGAGACGAACATGACGGAGTGATTATCGCAGCGGGAAATGATATTATTTGGTGAAAACAAATGATGGCGGGATTTTTATTGTGAATTTAACACGAGGGGCGCTAACCATTCTTTGTAATTAAACCTTTTGTTTAAAGTTCCCTTGTTGACGAGGTGGTGATTAGTCACTCGAGGTCTACAAGGGGACTTTAAATCAAAACTATGTATTGTGTTCTAACAATTTATATCTAAGATGTTGTCCCTACCTACCCCAATAATACAGAGGCGTGACTATATGTTTGTATTGTCCAGATTGTGTAATAATTTGAGCCAACGTTATTATCATCACAACTTGTTCCGGTTGCAACAAAATCTGTGAGACTCTCGCGCAGGTTTTTTTGGGGTTGGGAGGCCATACGACAGTTGCTCCCATACAAACTGTATAAGCTAAATCAAAAGGAGAAGTAACCGAGGTTTTATCAAATAAGGACATTGCAACAAGTTTCGTTGATATTTTATCATAACATAACCTCACGCCTGTATCCCCGAAGGGGTAGGCAGAGGTGTATTACACACCCACGATTCGCCAGTTATGTTAAAGTCCCAATGTAATAGGGGGCGAGCCTTTGCCATCAACCGGGCACATTATTATTAAGCGAGTGATAATTAACATTTATTAATGCACACATAACTACGAAAAGTCAGAGGTGTGTGCCCGGGGCGACTGGGGAACGAACCCCAGACCTCGTCTCAGCAGTCCGGTACATACGCCACTGGGCTATCATCGCTTAATAATATTTTATCAGTAATCAGTTTATTTTGTAAACATAGGCAGTATAAAGATGTAACATTAACAAAAATATATAATGCTCTTCTATGCTCCACCTATAGGCATACGATAAATACATGGCCATATTATTTAAACGAAATAGAGGAATAAAAAAAAAACAAAATCAAATAAAGTAAAACGTAAATAAGAACGTGTATACACGGCCTTTGGCATTTAAGTTTTTTTTTTGTTTTAAATGAAACATGAAACTCGTGTTGGGGACAGAGGGCGTAATTGACTTAATTATCGTCTATGAACGCTTACAACCGTTAATAGTGGCACACGCGTGTTGCCACCTGCAGAAGGCAAGGGGACGGAAGGGACCCTCACACTATCTATTAACGTATTTATTTAAAAAATACTTAAATGTAGTATAATTTAGATAGAGGATACGAGTTTGATTCCCGCTCAGTGCAAATATTTGTACTATGATACGACGACTGACTATTGGCATTGATCTGGGTGTTTCTATATATAATATGTATATATTCAATTAAATTTTTAAGCATTTTGTATGCTTACTTTTTTCTAAAGATTTAGATCGGAAAAAGAGAAGATCTAGGACGGGACTTGAACCCGCGACCAGTCCCTTACAGGGGGAATGCTCTGACCAACTGAGCCACCTAGACACGTCCCAGATATTCGAAATTCTCCGATACATTATTACGTCTTAAGGCGACGTTGGAGCCATCTACCGTAATTCTTGCCTTCTTCGCCTTAAGACGTAATAATGTATCGGAGAATTTCGAATATCTGGGACGTGTCTAGGTGGCTCAGTTGGTCAGAGCATTCCCCCTGTAAGGGACTGGTCGCGGGTTCAAGTCCTGTCCTAGATCTTCTCTTTTTCCGATCTAAATCTTTAGAATATGTATATACTTATAAAAATGTTCATGCGTATTCTAGAACGCATATTACAATCTATGTCCTAGAATATATATTATTTACTAGTTATTTCCCGCGACTACACCCGCTTGGAATTTCGATTCCGTTCCTGTTTCCCATGGGAACCTATTCCAGGGATAAAAAGAAGCCGATGTCCTATTCCAGACTAATCTATCCCTGTATTACATTTCAGCCAGATCCGTTCAGCCTTTCTGGCGTGATTGTGTAACAAACATCCATCCATACATCCATCCATCCATCTAAACTTTCACTTTTAAGATATTAGTGGGATAGCTATTAAAGAAGCCGCGGTAGCCTAGTGGTATGGGTAATGGACTGCTGAGACGAGGTCTCGGGTTCGATCCCAGGTTTTACCATGGCACACACCAATGACTTTCCGATGCTTTTCGAAGTTATGTGTGTATTTATCGCAGGTTCATAAGTGCCCGGTTAATGTCAATAGGCTCGCCACCTATTACATTGGGACCTAAACATAAACTGGCGAAATGTGGGTGCTAGCACCTCTGCCTACCCCTTCGGGGATATAGGCGTGAGTTTATGTATATGTATTAAAGAAACATGCAAATATAAGTTACACATAACACAGATAGTAAAAGTACAGTTTCATTTTAAAAGGCATTATATTATTCACAAGCTCGATTACAAAACACATCAAATCGCCATTAATCTTGTATTGAATTAGTAAGATCACATTTAATTACAACATAAATTATAAAGTGAATGTTATAAATTTGAGAAATAAATTACTACGTCAATATTATTATCAATCAATCAATTAGACTATTATTGAAGTTCACCACTGGAAGTAAACCTCTCAGAAAGTGCGCCATAGCACCCAATGCTCCTTCCGCATTGTCTTTAAAGCCATAAAACATAATGGCACCAATTTAAAAAGGCAGTTGTAAATAGCAGTTTTGGTAAGTTAAAAATTATAAATGGCACGTTTAATAACTAGTTCAGTATTTAAAACTAAGCAGTAAAGTAAACAAAAATTAGTAATAAAAATAATTAAATGGATCAGTGAATATATAATTGAGCAGGAACATTAAATGGGCGGTAAAAATTATTGAACGAGCGGTAACGTGTGGGCAGTAAAATCGGAATTTGTCGGTACGACGAGCTCCTATTTCTACGTGCATTGTCACAAGTGATCGAAGTTTATCGAACCGCTCATTCCATCATTTTACCGCTCATACAGTTATTGGACTGCTCAATTATTTTGTATGATAAAATAACCGACTAATTGATTTTTTATTACTGTCCATGTTTTACTGTCGCAATAATTAATCAACCGCCATTAAATTAAATAACTGCTGAATATGTTTTCCAACTGATCATAATAACATCTCGAATATTTAAATAACAACTCAAAAAATTAGTACCCAAAAATAATTATATTGGTGGTTGAATGGCGAAAGCGACACAAGCGACATCGAATATTCAAAGAAAAGGAATTTCAAATGACACTATACACATTAAAAATAATTTTCTGGTCAACTGTCATAGTCACTTATATTCTTCAGCCTTTCAAGTTTCAACCGTTCAATAACCAGAAAAATAATATACGATACTCTTTATTTCGGGAGGGTGAGAAGACTTCGGGGCCCAAGGCAACCTCACCTGCAAGCCTGCTCCCGTGGCTTGACGGACGAGGCTCCGGCGCGGGTTTTATTCCCTAAGTGGTGAGGTCAGACGGCAGTAGCTCTCGTAAATGTTAATAAACCAATTAAAAAAAAAACGACGGTTGCACTCCGGGAGTGCCGGCAGAAGTGAAAACTTGAATATTAACGTTGTGCATTTTTGATATTTTGGCATGGTTAGGGAATAATTTTGCACGAATTGCTTTAATTATCAGTATAAAAGTACTATCGTTTATGTGGTAACATATAATATACATTTATTGCGCTATCGTACCCAAACATGACAATTTATATTACATTAAAAATTTAACACTTCAGACCTATTACAATTATTTTACATTAAAAAGTTTATCTCTCAGAAAAATCACTTTTTCTTTATCATTATTACCAGAACCATCATCGCCAATATATTTATAAAGTACTCACTCATTTTCTTTCGCTATTTCTTCGTCACTGTTTTCATTAATATATGCACGTTGTTAAATTTCCATTTTATGTCAATAGATTTATGGCACAAAATATAATAAATATTACAAAAAGTTATACGATGATAAAAAGTATTTCTTGGGCCTCGGTCGGAATCGATCTCAGTCGAAGTCAACGATCACTCATTAGACGAACGCGCCATCAAGGTTGTTAAGTACAGTGTGAAATTAACGCTTCTATATTTGTCTGCAAACGTCTTACGAATTTTCGATCAGGTCACGTGTCCTGAAGCGAGTTCAACCTTTTTTACCCATTACAAAAAAGTGCACAGCGCCGCTAAAGAAGTTTTCACTTCAATAAGCGAAACTCGATTTATAGTGTAAACTTTGCACTCTGATGATGATGATAATTAGTTAGTTTTTTGTATATATTTATGTTTGCGTATATTAGTATTATGTAGGTATGTTTACTTACTTTACTTCTACACGTGACCAGAACGCTGGACTTGCTATTCAACGTTTTTTTTTTATATATATATTTAGGACACGTCAATTTGACTTCACCTCGCCTGATGGTAAGCTGACGGTAAAGTCTCAGGAAAGAGGGTCACCATTACATACATGTACCATGTTAACAATGGTGGCACTCAGCTTGACGGCCTCATCAGAAGAGGATTGTCGTCGCGGCACCGCGTGACACCCACCGGTCCCACTAGTGCTGTGACCACAACCCCCTGCCCGGCTATACACTTGCTGACCCCTGAACGCAATCAAATCGAAATTGGATTACTATGGAGGGTTTTTCGCAGTCGTGCACGGTGGTACCTTTTTTTTTTTTCGTGCGGAAATCCCTTCGGATACCGCCTCCGCTGGAGAGCGGGGGGTCTCCAGCGGGGGCGGTTATGTCGGGCTTGAACCAACTAAAACCGCACGCCGTCTCGGGTCTTAAGACGCCGGGGTGTAAGGTTACCCATAGAGCATATCCCTCGCACCCCGACTGACCCTGGGCCATCTCCGGTTTCGAGATGGCCCCAGCCCTCAACAGGGCCGTCCTCGCCTCGGTCGGAGTTGGCCGTAGGCGGCAGCGTCTCTCCCGCCCTAGGAGAGAGGCGCTGCTGCCTCCGTTGCCCAGGGTGCACCGCGTGGAGGTCCCCAACCAAGCACCCCTGCACGGTGGTACCTACCCGGCCGAATTTTGTGACAAATTTGTGTCATCAAATTTCTACCACCAGTCTTCTGGTAACATTACCAGTGGGTGATGCGGAGAAATTCTATGACGCATGTATGTAAATATTTTTCTATCGTTTAGGTTTCGTTTTCTTTAGATTTATTTATAATTAGTTGTACATAATCATTTTAAGTTGTTCCAAATGTAAAAAAGTTACAAAAGAAATACTAATATTATATACTAGCAACCAGCCCTCGCTTGGCTTCTTACGGTTCATCTATACATCTATACATATAAATAAAATTGGATTGTCTGTTTGTAATATTGAAATAACCGTTTTTTACAACATGTATATATATATATACGGTACATACGCCAAAATATCTTTTTTTTTTTCTATTTTTGTCTGTCTGTCTGTCCGTCTGTCTGTCTGTCTGTTTGTTGCGGCTAATCTCTGAAATGGCTGGACCGATTTTGACGGGACTTTCACTGGCAGAAAGGTAATATAACAAGGAGTAACATAGGCTACTTTAATTATAGGAAAAATAATTAGGGTTCCGCGCAAAGAACTAAAACCCTAAAAATCTTAATCCACGCGGACGAAGTTGCGGGCACAGCTAGTTTGATATATATAATTCAAAAAATTTACATAAACTCACGCCTATATCCCCGAAGGGGTAGGCAGAGGTGCTAGCCCCCATATTTCGCCAGTTTATGTTTAGGTCCCAATGTAATAGGTGGCGAGCCTATTGCCATTAATCGGGCACTTATAAACCTGCGATAAATACACACATAACTTCGAAAAGCATCGAAAAGTCATTGGTGTGTGCCATGGTAATACCTGGGATCGAACCCGAGACCTCGTCTCAGCAGTCCTTTACCCATACCACTAGGCTACCGCGGTCAAAAAATTTACTTTCCATAATGCACCTACTTTTGTTATTTTCTGCATCACGCATAAGTTTGATTGGTAGAGAATGCCTTTTTTTTTTTTTTTTTTTTATCGTGCGGAAATCCCTTCGGATACCCCCCCGCCGGCCAGCGGGGGCGGTTATGTCGGGCTTGCACCGACTAAAACCGCACGCCGTCTCGGGTCTTCAGACGCCGGGGTGTAAGGTTACCCATAGAGCATATCCCTCGCACCCCGGCTGACCCTGGGCCATCTCACCACTAACAGCATCGTGGCATTAAGTCCGCCAGTGTACATTTTGTGCATAAAGTTTTAATAAATAAATAAATAAGTTCACAGAATCACTTTAATAACTACTCATTCTATAGAATATTATCATAATGAATCTACTTAGCATAAAAGCGTGGCTAACTCTTGGCATGGCATATTAAATCATTTCCTTTTAAGGTGGATAAAGGAACAGAGGTGTTTGATCCTAAGTAAACTGTAAAATATATGGCGAAAAGGGCAAACTAGTATTCAGATATAGACAAAGGAATATTGTCATAACGGAATATAGTGTTGTCAAGCTTCAAAAGCTAATAATAAATAATAAATAATAATATAATCTATATTGTAATATTGAAATAACAGATGTTTAATGATTGCACATGAATGTATACACGATAAATATAACAAAAATACAGTTTATAAATTTTTTGCCTGTCTGTCTGTCTGTCTCTCTTTCTGTCTGTTTGAAAGAGGTAACCTCTGGAACGGCGGGGCTGATTTTGACGGGACTTTCACTGGCAATAATAGGTAATGTTACAAGGCGTAACATAGGCTACTTTAATTTATGAAGAATAATTTGGGACCCGCGCACAAAAATGAAAACCCACAAAATTGTGAATATTATTAAAATTGTGTTCCAGAGTAAATCAGATTTTTAATGATTGAAATTAAAAATCTATTATTTTAATATTACGAATAGACACTTTAATTTTATTTATTTGTATAGAAGATGCGTAAGATATACAGATACGGGCTAAAATTCTGTACCTAACCTCTGTAACGGACAATTAACGTTAGCGGATTTTAGTTGGAATTTGAAAGTAGATACTTTCTTTTATGAAGCTAGTTTGCTTTCCCAAATGAATTCTACGTAATGGACACGTTAAAATTTAACCATGTGTTTTTAATTTGTTGAGATGTATATCAGATAACATATTAAAACCGCTTCTTCTTATCTTGAATGGCTGTAGACAAAACTGGCTATTAATTTAAATCAAAAGTGAGTGTTTTTATGCCTCGCGCAAATGCGTGATCTGAACATCCGTGCTACTTTAACGAAGCGTATTAGAAATCTGCCGAGGACTACAACATGGTTAGTTTCAGAGCAAACGCCTAGTATTTAGTATGACTTGGTCACGAACTTAGCATTCAAAAGGTAGCTGTGACGCCCGTGGTTCCAGTGACCGACCGAAGCTGAGTAACCAAACTCTGCCAGCCTACGCTGTTCCCGTAGGCAATGCACATTGAACAATCATAGCGTATCACTTAGTAATATTTACTAGCCCAAAAATACTTAATTATCTCGCGAGTTTTGGTTTCGCCAAAGCGTTTGATACAGTTTGCCACGTGTCGCTCATTTTCTTCTGCTTTTAATCTGCCATGCCTCCTTTATTATGCACCTGGACTACCAACTTCATACATAAGAGCTACATTCGATTCCATTACAACGATCGTGCTTACGAAGTTTTTGCTAATTAATTCGGGAGTGCCTCAGGGATCCATCTTATGTCATATCGCTTACTTTCCTTATTTTGCATATATAATCAAGTACAATATTGTCCATCGGTAACATACACTACTATGCAGATGATAGCACTCCGTATGGGCGATATCACGGACATCTGTACAAAATCCTTGAAAGATAGCTTAGTGGAGAGTATTTCGCCATCCACCGGGTACTTTTTTTTACTGCACGATAGGCACCTGCAACCATCATACCAATATAGATATTTCACAACAAAAAAAAAACAAACTAGTTTCTAACGACGGCGACGGTCGCTTTAAAATCGCACGGCCGACGAAATATAATGGGCCCATTATTTTCGGTAATTGTTTGGCTGCAAAACAAACACGAACGAATTATTCTCTTTTAATAGAATATCCTATCCTAAGTAATTGAATGTGTAATACTATCGCATTACATCATTAGGTACACGATACATTCTTGTGCGTTTTTGGTTTTTTGATCGTCGAAACATGGCCGGCGTCGTTAACTGGTTCAATTTGATTTATTACTTTTAAAGTTGTACAAAGTTTGTATTATAATAATAAGGCTGTACGTACCTGGGAAGATGTTTCAAAATTTTTCCAAATTACCTACATACCTTTTCTTTTCGGACTTGAACCGACTAAAACCGCACGCCGTCTCGGGTCTTAAGACGCCGGGATGTGCTGGAGGTCGCTTAACGACCTACAAATTACATAACTTTTTTTTGTTTTTTTCGTGCGGAAATCCCCTCGGATAGCCCCCTGCCGGCCAGCGCTTGTAGGGCTTGAACCGACTTTATACCTTTTTTTTTTTTTTTTTTTTTCGTGCGGAAATCCCTTCGGATACCCCCCCGCGTGCCAGCGGGGGCGGTTATGTCGGGCTTGAACCGACTAAAACCGCACGCCGTCTCGGGTCTACAGACGCCGGGGTGTAAGGTTGCCCATAGAGCATATCCCTCGCACCCCGAACCGACTTTATACCTAATGAATTGGGTGTTATGTGGTGAAAACCCATTGTAACAATGAATGAACTGAGTGGGAGAACCCATCACGCACCTTCTCTGCCTTGGTTTGTTAGTCCCCAACGTAGCAATAGTTAATATAACATAACATCAGGCTCAGCTTCAGAACATAACTGTTCCATTAATATGATACAATTATTACTGACCATCTTCATAACTTCACGCCTGTATCCCCGAAAGAGTAGGCAGAGGTGTATTACACACCCACGATTCGCCAGCTGTTTAGGTCCCAATGTAATAGGGGGCGAGCCTATTGCCATCTACCGGGTACATTAATAAGCGACTGATAATTAACATTTATTAATGTACACATAACTACGAAAAGTCAGAGGTGTGTGCCCGGGGCGACTGGGGATCGAACTCGAGGCCTCGTCTCAACAGTCCGTTACGTACGCCACTGGGCTATCGCCTCTTCAATATAAAATTTAAACCCGCTTAAATATAAACCCTAGCGAATTCCAGGGGTGACATAACCGCCTCACCGGTGAGTAAAAGCAGTAGACCAACCTAATTTGCAAGCCAGTACATCTGCTGATTGACGAACGAGGCTCTGGCGCAGGCTTTCCCATCGAAGTTCCCAACTTCAAGGTCAGACGGTGATGGCTCCCATAAAAGTCGTAGATATAAGCCAAACCTAAAGGAGGAGAAGGAGTTTAGCGGACGCCGAGGTCCGAGGCAAAAGACTCAGATGCAATCGGGAACTACGCTGATGATGATAAAATGTATATTGTAATGTATTTAAATGTATATTGTAATGTATTTAAATGTATATTGTAACTAACTGTTGCCCGCGGCTCCGCTCGCGGTGAATTCTGATCCCGTTCCCGCAACCTATGGGAACCTATTCCCGGGATAAAAAGTAGCCTATGTGTTATTTCGAACTAAAATCTATCCCTGCTAAGGGTGCCAATCCCTGTGCCAAATTTCAGCCAGATCCGTTCGGCCTTTTTTGCGTGAAAGAGTAACAAACATCCATTCATACTTACATAAACATAACAAATACATATAGTATTAGTAGGATGTATATGCATTGTGTACTTACAGTAAACAATAAGAAACATTTTATCGAACCCGGAAATCGTACCTAACACTTCAAACACAACAGCCGCACTCACAACCACTGCACCGTAGACGCAATGGTTACACAATAGTGACGTCATAGGAAATAAAATTTACAACATTACAGAATTGGTGGTTCAATGTATTACTAAAACAATGTCGTCCGCCCACGAACTGTTTTACATATTATTATTTGTGGTGAACCGTTGCTGTGGTCGTGAGCGTGGTCACGGGTGGTCGCGTGCGCCACACTGATTGCATGTGGTCAAACATTTGTGGCTTTCAATCGTCCGTTCGATCCATTCCCTCCAGTCCATTATCTGTTCCAGGTTGAGCATTTGGTAATTAACCGTAGTAAATTGTCACGCTAGAAGTTTTATGTGTTTTTGTTAAGCTGTAACTGTCTTTTTAGTCATATTTAATGTAATCAGGGGCCCGGTTCAGTAAAATTATGTTTAAAAAACGTGTCATTTCTAAATAGTGTCGGTAGCTGAGTTGTTATGGAATCGGTGTTACGAGCGAGAGGTTCCCGGGTTCGAATCCTGGCCAATACACTACCGTCGTCGTGAACCTACTCCTAACACAAGCAATTTAGCATAGCTGGAGGGGTTAGGGAGAATACTAGTAATTTCGGTTACTAAATTCTTTATATATAAAAAAAAGTTTAAAATCGAATTGAAAGCGAATCAAATTATGAATGATTCTGAACATTTAATAACCTCACGAAAACGTAGGTAGGTTTTGTTTTTACAAAGCATACGGAATACCAAAGCGTTGTTTACGTTTTTCTTTCTGATCCAATTGAAATCACACGTTAAACCAAATCCGTACAAAACGTGGCGTTATGGAAACGGACCTCCTTCTGCCTGTTATGTCTTACCTACGGCGTGGAGACGAGGACATTTACAGTGGGGCTAGTTAACAATAAAAAAAGCAATAGCAGGCTATGAAGCAGCTAGGGGTTTGCTCCCAAATTTCACGGCGAGACCACCTGCGTTATGCTTATGATCAAAGTCTACCGGGGTTCCTGGGGAGTTACTTCCTAGGGTCCCCGGTTCTCCGGACGGAACACCGTCTGGTTTTAATCGGTTCGATCCGGCATTAACCACTTCTCTGCTAGCCTTGGTGAGGCGGCGGTATCAGTTAGGAGATTTTACATGTAAAAAAGTGATTGAAGCGAGTATATTTGGAGTTTCTTGGGAGTACAAAATTCATATTGAGATCATCCGAAAAAGAACCAAATTTACCCGCACTCAATTCAGTAGGAATACCTATAGGTACCAGTAGGAATATATATTTGTTATACAGTATCAACGTTTTATTATTAATCTACCTAATTTGCTAAAATTTCCTCAATGGACATGAATAAAGTCTCAAAAAATCTTGCTAGACAAGAAAGTAAATTTCGCTATGCTTTTGTCAAGTTGCGACACACCTACATTTATTTACGAGACTATAAGACTGCGAATTAATGTTAAACCATAGACTAATAAATATGCAGTAACGTTTTTATTTGTTAAGTGGTATGCCACAGATATTTTTTTTTATACCACTCGGTCGGCAGACAAGCTCAAGGCCCACCTGATGGGAAGCGGTTACCGTGGTCTATGGACGTGTGCAACACCAGGGGCATCACACTCGCGCTGCCGTTTTCTTGAAGAACCCCTTATTGTAGTCGCTTGGGAAAACCACAGCAGGGAGATCATTCCTCAGCCTGAGGGTGCGCGGAATAAAGTGCCTTTCATACATAACTGTATGCACCGTTTCCGGTCGCAACGTGAATTCCCTGTCTGTGACGAGCGGTGCGATGATATAATGTGGCCATGGGCATCATGTCATACTTCTTCTGAACACACCCCATTATAAAGGCGGTAGAAAACGCAAAGGGAGGCGAAATCTCTCCTAAGGTTAAGAGGTTCTACACTGCCTGTAAGTATGGGATTGTCGACGATCCTCAGCGCCCGTCTTTGCACCGAGTCGAACGGGTCAAGTTGGTATGTAGGTGCTCCGGCAACAAAAAGGTGACTCCATCTGGGGCTGGACTTGCGACTTATAAAGAAGACTTATAAATGTGCAAATTTGGTTACTTAGCAATTTTTGTCGCTCAGATTTTATTAGTCAGACTTACATACATCTCCGTGGTAGACAGAGACCCGGCTTTCGATTTAGCAGAACGGGAAGAAGAGAGAGAGGTTTTGATACCGGTCTATATTAGAGTACCTTGTTAAAACTGTTTTTGTTTGTAAAATATACCACTTTCATGAAATTGTTTTCAGACAGGCTCGCCGGTTACTTTTGACCTGGATTTTCTTAAAATGTCCTTAATCTAATTGATATTCGTATGCCTAGATCGACTCTTATCAAACTCTCATTAAACAAAAAGAAAGAAAAAGCTTCTAAACAAAAGTAAGAAAATCAGTTAACCATCAAAGGTAAAGGAACTCTATTATTGTCTTTGCCTATATAAGATATACAGTTTCATGTTTTTGCGCCATAAGATGACGACCGGTCAGTGACAGTGCGACACCGGCGATACTATCCATTTATTACCTTTTTAATGCTAAAAGTGTTGTGTCTGTTACGTATTTTTAGCATCCCTGACTGGTTCCATTAAGATAAGACCTCAGTTTTGGCGCCAACGCGGGGAAAGACACAACGAGGCAATGTTGCATTTTCTTAAATTTGTGTAATTGTGAGTTTTTATGTGTAAAAATGGTGAATTTTTAGACATAATGTTTTCGATAACGTGCGCATGTTTGGAAAAGTGGCATATTTGCTGTGAGTTGTGATTACTGTGTTGTTTCCAAAGCTCAAAAAAAGCATCTTGTAAAGTCTCTCTTACTTTAGGGGTAGGCCTTTGCCTTGACTATGACTAGGTTTGACTACGACTATGACGGATTTAACTTGACCTTTACTCTGACTAAATGATGAAAACGCTGCATAATATTGAAATCATAAGTAAATGACTTGATATATCTAGAAACCTACTTGACACTGGCATATGCTCCAATCGAGTGGAATGAGTCCATATCAAAGAATAAAAAAAGGTAAGAACCAATATAAATTGTACATTTTTTTAAATTATTTCTACGATTTTAATACAGCGTAGGTATAGATCAATTAAAAGGTTGAAGAAATATTGTTTGGTAGTTAATGACTGACTCTATCAGCTTCAATAGGGTTGCCAATCGTATAAAATTGTGACTGGTGCTGTAACAATTTTTATCCAAGAGCCTTAGTGAGTGAGATAGAGCACTGTTGTTGGTAGAAATGGGTTATGTAGGTAGGTAATACGTCAGTTTTTAAGTCAGTCATAATTTGAATAAATGACAACATAACATAAGATAACATAAGATAAGGGGTAGGCGGAGGTGTATTACACACCCACGATTCGCCAGTTATGTTAAGGTCGCAATGTAATAGGGGGCGAGCCTATAACCATCTACCGGGCACATTATTAAGCGTGCGATATTTAACATTTATTAATGCACACATAACTACGAAAAGTCAGAGGTGTGTGTCTAGGTCGACTTGGGATCGAACTCGAGACCTCGTCTCAGCAGTCCGTTACGTATGTCACTGGACTATCGCCGCTTATAAATGACAGGAAATAAATTGGTTTACGGCAAATAAATCTTAGTGTATACCGGTTGTACGGAATGGGTGTACAAGGCTCTCCTAACATCCTTGAGGCCCTAAATAATCACACCTGTAAGTCGGTGCACCTGCTAAGCAATGAACGAGGCTCTGGCGCAGGATTCCCTTTCAGGTTTGGGAGATCAGACGGCAGTCACTCCCGGAAAAGCCGACATACCAATCAAAAACAATAATTGGACCCCGCGCTCCAAAGTGCAATTCAACACAACTGCCATCTTTCATGGGTATTCGTTTACTGTTGCATCCTTTGGTCACCTTGAACGACACCCACAGAAGGTAATGGTAATAGCTCTTGTATTGTTTGAAATTTGACGCACATGACACTCGTTATTAGTTTATAACGAGTGTCATGTGCGTTAAGACAATTCCTGTTAAGAGAGGTAGTCCTCTCTTAACAGGAATTGTCTTAAAACCTCTCAAAAATCTAACAACCATCAAAACTTCTAGAACATTACCAATGATAAATGATTATGACGCGGCCGCTTGTAATAATTATAAAATATTTAAATCATTAATATCTGCTTCACATTCCGGAGCAGAGAAAAAGTTTTCAACCTCATTTTATCCTGGTTAGATGCTTAGGGCTGCCACACACTCAGGTAATGCTTAGTACCATCTAAAAATAAACACGTAAGTAAATGCGTGACAAATTATTCAGACTTAATAAACAAAAACAACCTTATAAATAGAACGGAAAATAATAAAAACAAGGAATCAAAATAATCGAATAATTGACTATAAACTTCGTCTTGTAAAACATATCTACCATCTCTGGTTTTCATCATCATAGCGATACTATAAGAAAAATAACTGTGGAATACTTTTTGTGCAATGTTCCAGCAGACAAACAACATTCATTTGCAGTCTATAATAATGGTGATTCAATTTAAATATTACCTAGTAGGTAAATTTACATAAATATATAAAAATGAAATGATATGTGTGTTATGATGTATAAAAATGAAATTAAATATTTTTAATAGATTTTATTGATATGGTTATGGTTACTAGTCATAGCAACCCTAGATTAAAAATGCACCGCCATATAATTAACGTGTCGGACACCGGACGAGCGATATTTTACATTAATACAACGCTCAACATGACTGTCGAAAATATGTATTGAGTTTTTATTACATGTCCGCTCTACCTGTTATAAGTTTATGATCAGTTTCGACCATAGATAGTAGAGATTTATTAGCAGTGGTAGCCTTCTGCGGCCATGTTTTTTTTATTTTAACCGAGGATGCAAGCAACAAGGTTGTAGAAACACAAGCGGTATGATAGCAGCCGATTCTTTAAAAGTCAATAACAAAGATGCATAGTGCTTAAGTACGGATAGAGGATTCCGTTCTGGGGGGGAGGGGTAAATTTACAGAATTCTATTTAGGGGGCAAATATACAGAATTTAGTACAAGAGGAGTGTAAGGATTTCAAAGAGTGGTTCTGAAAGATTTATATTGAAATTGTCGAAAGGTGCTTGGGTTGTGAGTCAACGAGGGTGGCTGTACCCTTTCCCCTCCCGTCTATTCGCACCTGATTGTAATGGTAGAGGAAAACACTCTTCTGACACTAATTCTGTGCTGAACGACCCTCAGACTGTCGCGTGTAGATCCAGAATATAGCTATGTCGAAAGTTCGCACTAGCGGAAGGCTGCATGAGTATTAGTTTCTTCTTCTGCTAGGGTGACGGCTAGCCCCGACCGTCACTCCTAGGCCCGCGCTCATGGAGGACGGAGATCGTTCTGAGATCTCCGCCGCCCGGTGCGCCTTCTACATCACAGGAGAGTGCTAGACCTCTCCCGTACCTTTTCTGCCGCCTCTTTTGAGCGCATCACTGCCTCGAAAAAGAAGGCGGCGGCGTTCCACGCACTCTCGCTGCCGACCATGGCCAGCACCAGGGTCTGTAGCGCGACACGGCGCTGCTCCATCCACTCTGGGCTCTCTGCCAGTGTGTGAAGCGGCATGTCCACGGAGCAGCCCCGGCAATGGTGGCACTCGGCCGTCGGCTCCCGGCGTATACGATGCAGCTGATTGAGACGAAGTCGAGCGAAAGCTCCTCATACTAGACTTCAGGATTTTCTTTGTCACAGGTCTCCTCCTAAACTACTAATCCAATCGGAACCAAATTTGGCATGATTAAAGAGGTCAATCAGAGGAAGGTTTATGGATATATTTTGAAAAAATTAATGCTACCACAGAGGAATGATCACCGTTAAAAAAATTCCAGATGGAATTAAATAATAACCGCTCGAGACACTGTGACCAAACTTTACACGCTCAGAAAGCATGTCCAGAGTTGTGACTTTTAAAGAGTTGCGTTAAAAGTTATAATACTCATAATAATTAATTGTTTTGCGACATTTTCTATTTACTTATAAAAACATCATTCTCATTTAACTGTGATTATCGACATTTACATAACATAACATAACATAACATAACTTCACGCCTGTATCCCCAAAGGGGTAGGCAGAGGTGTATTACACACCCACGATTCGACAGTTATGTCAAGTTCCCAATGTAATAGGGGGCGAGCCTATTGCCATCTACCGGGCACATTATTAAGCGAGCGATAATTAACATCTATTAATGCACACATAACCACGAAAAGTCAGAGGTGTCTGCCCGGGGCGACTGGGGATCGAACTCGAGACCTCGTCTCAGCAGTCCGTTACGTACGCCACTGGGCTATCGCCGCTTTATCGACATTTATTTATTTTAAAATTGACTCGGATGCTTTGAAATTGGAGCGACAAATTAACATTCATTTACAGACAAATTCGTTACAAATAATTTAATAAATAATTGTATCAATAAAAACATTAATTTTATTAATTAAGTTGTACATCGATAGGATTTATTTGTTTCTCTGAGATGGCAGGCGTGAGATGAAATGACTTTATCGTGTAACTAATACCTTCATAAAAAGTAATTTACGACGAACCTTCGTGCCATTTAATTTAATACTTATACATATCCGATTAATATGAGATTCTAATAATCTTTTCTTTCATTTTGTCACTTTTTTGCTTGTACAGTTAGTTGTGACAAGATAATTATGATTATATAGCTTCGAAAGGTCAGAAGTCGGAACCCAAGACCTTTCAAATGGAGAAATGTCTAATAAATTTCTCCAGTAGATGCATTTCCAAACATTCCTTTTGATATTTGATCTGATTTCTGTTTAAGTTCTCGTTTTCGTTTATGTTGTTAATTTACAAAATAAATCTACAATAAACATAATTGCAGAGTTTTTTTTATAACGAAGTTCTTTGTATTGTAATAAGTTCTTTTTTTTTAAGAATTATGTAGGTAATCATATATATGTTAATCAAAATAAATGTTAAGCAATCATAATATACGTTCATCTGTCTTATCGAAAACATATAAGTTATGGAATTTTAAAGTCTATGACACGTTGAAATAAAACTATTTTTAACGGATTCTAACATAACATAACATAACATAAACTCACGCCTATATCCCCGAAGGGGTAGGCAGAGGTGCTAGCACCCACATTTCGCCAGTTTATGTTTAGGTCCCAATGTAATAGGTGGCGAGCCTATTGCCATTAACCGGGCACTTATAAACCTGCGATAAATACACACATAACTTGGAAAAGCATCGAAAAGTCATTGGTGTGTGCCATGGTAAAACCTGGGATCGAACCCGAGACCTCGTCTCTGCAGTCCATTACCCATACCACTAGGCTACCGCGGCTACGGATTCTATCGCTATTTATTTGATGTTATTTTATATTTTACATTGATCCCGACGTTTTGGTTGCTTTTCAGCAGCCATGTTCACGGGTAGTCTATGACACGGTTTGTTTTGTTAAAATGAAGTACGACCGTGCCTTGAGCATCTTACTTGCTGATTCTGCTGTAGTAGAACGTCAGAGGAGTAAAGTCATCACCATTTGTTGTGTGGTCTATCAAAAACGTTCTCCACTATAAGATCAATATAAGATCGCCATCAATCCATCCGAGTGAAAATACTTACATGTTTGGTATAATGTAAACGTAGTTAATACGGTCCCGAACTCAGCGGTTCGGTGCTTCCTTTCTGACGATAAAGAGCTGAAATGCTCGAAAACATGTTTCCTTTTTTTTATATTTAGGACACGTCAATTTGACTTCACCTCGCCTGATGGTAAGCTGAAGGTAAAGTCTCAGGAAAGAGGGTCACCATTACATACACGTATCATGTTAACAATGGTGGCACTCAGCTTGACGGCCTCATCAGAAGAGGATTGTCGTCGCAGCACCGCGTGACACCCACCGGTCCCACTAGTGCTGCGACCACAATCCCCCTGCCCGGCTATGCACATGCTGACCCCTGAACGCAATCAAACCGAAATTGGATTACTATGGCGGGTTTTTCGCAATAGTGCACGGTGGTACCTACCTGGCCGAATTTTGTGACAATTTTGTGTCATCAAATTCCTTCTTCTTGCAATCCCGGATTCTTCAAGCGGTGCGTGAAAAAAAAAACCTGTTGAGGCCATCAAGGTACGGACCACCATTTTAGGGTCGTCAGCATCTGGTATGGTGACCCATATCTTCTGGACTTAATCCCAGCTTTTCAACATCCAGCGGGGTGCAGTCATTGGCCGACTAAATATTTTAAAAAAAAATCTTTCTATCAACCATTCATAGGCCACGTCCACACCAGACATACTAGTTTTACAGTGAAATTAAATTGTTTATTAAATCAGACAGACTCGATATTAGGTAAAGCCACGAGCGGAAGAAGCGAACAAACAAACACTATTTGTACTACCGAACATTGAAGCTCTACTTTGCGGTGAGAAGCCTCTACAAATAATCGAGTATAATGTAGAGGGTAATGGTAGAGCAAATAGTCTAACGTGGAAGGCTGCGGTTGAACATATTTCCTTGCTATGTAGTAGAATACGCTCATATTTTATTTTTTTAAAAGGCCTAGGCATCCGTCCTTAAGTCCTAAAAACTTGCTTTTCTCGGTTATTTGAGCATGAATCGAAGGTGTACGGGTAGTTTCATAATTATCCGATCATGACGGCCTCTGTGACGTAGCGGTAGTGCATTCGACTGCTACGACAGGGGGCGCGGGATCGATTCTCGCTCAGTGGAAATATTTATATGCATGAATATGTCTATTTGCATTGATCTGGGTGTTTCTATGTATAATATGTATATATTTACAAAAAAAAAGTATATAAGTATGTTTATCCGCATTCTGGAACCCATAATACAAGCTATGTGGAATGTCGTAGAATATTTATTTATTTATTCATCTACTCACAAACCTCGTATTAATAAGACATACCGTTACATAATCGATTGATTTCAAATTTATACCATTATTAGTTATATCCGCAGAATAATTTAGTGCTATCATATACCATATTATTTGTCTATGGTGCTATTTAACATCAGGATTCAACCCTTCGAAGCGAAGCAGTTATTTTTACACTCTACTTAGGCCACCTAAAGCTACAGAGCTCACAGTTGCTCCCAATATAAAAATGCCTTCGGTCCGAATTTCCCCAAAAACTGTATTTATCAACTTAACTAAGTACCTTAACTCACGAAACAGGTTCTCAGCCGAAATCAAGTACAGCGTGTAAGATAACGGTCACTGAGATAAATCTTGGCCATTGTTCTCTATGTAAAGTTGCAGGCACAGTTTCTGGTGCGTACAGCGATATGCCGATGCCATAAACTTGACGTTACTAATTGTTATAGCAGAACGAAATCCATGAAGTATCTAAGCTATTTACTCGAACTAGAAACATGAGACACACATATTTTATTAATTCGTGACTTCTTTCCGGACATGCCCCACTCAATAGGTTTTTGCATCTGATGGAGAAAAGTGCCAGCCCACATTGTGCATTTCTGAGGATGTACATCATCTATTGGTGGAGTGAATTTATTGGAAGTTGCTGATATACGACCATCCTCTTCTGATGAGGCCATCAAGCTGAGTGCCACCATTGTTAACTTGGTACGTGTATGTAATGATGACCCTCTTTCCTGAGACTTTACCTTCAGATTACCATCAGGCGAGGTGAAGTCAAATTGACGTATCCTAAATATAAAAAAAAACCGATAGATAGATTTTGGAAGGTTCAATAGCAATCTGGCCGAACCTCTCTCTGAAGCTGCTATTCTAATTTATAAAGTGACATATGAGATTTTGAAAGCGCAGTGTACATGTAGGTTAGATAATTTTAAGTCATATTTAAGCTCAGGGTACGTTGGAGCTGCCATGGCCTCTTAGGCCAAAAGCTCCTTAACAAGTAAAGATTTAAAAAAATAAAATAATCCGTGCTGGTTCGGGAACAAGAGAAAAACATGGAATGCGTCAGCTGTTTATCTTCCCGGGTAAGTCTTAAAGGTCGCAGATTTAGACGGTACTTTCACTGTCAGATAGCTGATGTTATAAACCACAACATATGCCATTTTTATTGTAGAAAAAGAAATAGGGTTCCGTGCAAAACACTTAAAACCTAGATCTTAGCTAACACGAAAGTTGCCGGCACAGTTAGTTAAGTATATATTTGCAAAGGTAAGGATTTCTTATAAATACAAGATTAAAATGTTCTATATTACAGTTTTTTTTATTACACCGGCATCCGCTAATTAAAACTATCTTTATGTGTTGTAGGTTTTAATTTTACGACACAATAAATTTGAATTAAAATATGATATTAGTAATGATGATATTAGCCGCTTTGATTTACATATCTAGTATGTTTTTATGCAAAAAAACCCGATAATGTTAACGGGAATTAAAGCAGTCATAGTAGGTACTTAGATTATCTTTGAATTGCCTGACGTTTCGAGGTTGCATGTGCAACTAGGAAAGAGCTAATGGTATTCAAATCCCTGAACAGATCTTCATAATTTATGGCTAAGAACTATCTCAATTACAGCTTTAATTTAAAATTAATTATTTAAAAAAAATATTCAGCGAGCTATGATGCTACAGACACATACACAAACAAGCAGTTCAAACTTATAACAGTTATAACACCCGTCATTTTGCGTTAGGGGTTAAAAAGAAAGTAGGAATAAATCTATACAAATAAATAAAATTGAAGTGAATATTTTTAATATTAAAATAACATATATTTAATTATTGCATGTGTTGGATGTATACACGGACACCTATAGAAAAAATACAATTTTTCAAATTTTCTGTCTGTTTGTTTGACTTAGGTAATCTCTGGAATGGCTGGGCTGATTTTGATGGGACTTTCGCTGGTTGATAGGTAATTTTAAAAGGCCTAGTATTTTAGAAAAAGAATTTGAGTTCAGCGCAAAAAATTAAAACCTAGATCTAAGTTCACGCGAACGAGATCGCGGGCACAGCTAGGATACCATAAATTCACAATACTATTATTTATGCCTATACTATTGCATATAGCCACGTGGGTGTAATACACCTCTGCCTACCCCTTTGGTATACAGGCGTGAAGTTATGTTATGTTATGTTATAGCCATATAAGTGCTTTCTCTGTTATTCATTCTGGTGTTTGTATGTGTGCGGTGTGTGTAAAAGTATGGTATTATTTATTGATTAAGTGTTGTTGTCCTTGTACGAGTATATTGCGACAGATCACATTTTATATGACAGAAAATAATTTTATCATAAAACTAAAATCGCAAATGTGCGTTAAAATGTATTGAGGCAATTCGAATTATCGCTTCGGGATGTCGTTGTTTTCGCGATACATTTTTTATTAGAGAATTCAGGAAACAATAAAATACGTGTACCCATAACGATATATGATACGTTTTAATTAGATTCACACATCTAATCTTGTTTTGTGGATTATTTCGATTATAATTATAATATTCAAGCCAGTTTTTGAAGTAATTAATACCTTGGTGGTCCTATTTATGGGATTTAGTTTAGTTTTAGGTGCTATTTAGTTTAATTGTTTCCGTATGTATTTGGATCAGATAAAATCTTATGTAGAGGTTTCTACCCTCCATCCACTTGGATCCATTGCTTCCATTAATGAATCCTAACATGCTTTCTTTCTTTGGGTGCTATTTAGTTTAATTGTTTCCGTATGATTAGATATTTGGATCAGATAAAATCTTATGTAGAGGTTTCTACCCTCCATCCACTTGGATCCATTGATTCCATTGATGAATCCTAACATGCTTTCTTTCTTTGGGTGCTATTTAGTTTAATTGTTTCCGTATGATTAGATATTTGGATCAGATAAAATTTTATGTAGAGGTTTCTACCCTCCATCCACTTGGATCCATTGCTTCCATTGATGGATCCTAACATGCTTTCTTTCTTTGGGTGCTATTTAGTTTAATTGTTTCCGTATGATTAGATATTTGGATCAGATAAAATTTTATGTAGAGGTTTCTACCCTCCATCCACTTGGATCCATTGCTTCCATTGATGGATCCTAACATGCTTTCTTTCTTTGGGTGCTATTTAGTTTAATTGTTTCCGTTTGATTTGATATTTGGATCAGATAAAATTTTATGTAGAGGTTTCTACCCTCCATCCACTTGGATCCATTGCTTCCATTGATGGATCCTAACATGCTTTCTTTCTTTGGGTGCTATTTAGTTTGTTTCCGTATGATTAGATATTTGGATCAGATAAAATCTTATGTAGAGGTTTCTACCCTCCATCCACTTGGATCCATTGATTCCATGATGGATCCTAACATGCTTTCTTTCTTTGGGTGCTATTTAGTTTAATTGTTTCCGTTTGATTTGATATTTGGATCAGATAAAATCTTATGTAGAGGTTTCTACCCTCCATCCACTTGGATCCTAACATGCTTTCTTTCTTTGGGTGCTATTTAGTTTGTTTCCGTATGATTAGATATTTGGATCAGATAAAATCTTATGTAGAGGTTTCTACCCTCCATCCACTTGGATCCATTGATTCCATTGATGGATCCTTACATGCTTTCTTTCTTTGGGTGCTATTTAGTTTAATTGTTCCCGTATGATTTGATATTTGGATCAGATAAAATCTTATGTAGAGGTTTCTACCCTCCATCCACTTGGATCCTAACATGCTTTCTTTCTTTGGGTGCTATTTAGTTTAATTGTTTCCGTATGATTAGATATTTGGAACAGATAAAATTTTATGTAGAGGTTTCTACCCTCCATTCACTTGGATCCATTGATTCCATGATGGATCCTAACATGCTTTCTTTCTTTGGGTGCTATTTAGTTTGTTTCCGTATGATTAGATATTTGGATCAGATGAAATCTTATGTAGAGGTTTCTACCCTCCATCCACTTGGATCCTAACATGCTTTCTTTCTTTGGGTGCTATTTAGTTTGTTTCCGTATGATTAGATATTTGGCTCAGATAAAATCTTATGTAGAGGTTACTACCCTCCATCCACTTGGATCCATTGATTCCATTGATGGATCCTAGCATGCTTACTCTCGACCTGAGTCCATCAAGCCGAGCAATTGAAATCTAATTTTCAATAGAACTACGGAGTATAAAACCATGCTTTATGCTTTGTAAATGGTAATAGACTCGACATTTTGTGGGACCAAAAACTATAACATTTTCATACGACTACCCAAAAAGAGGTGTAAATAAGTGATATTTAAAAGACGACCTCTGTGGCGTAGCGGTAGAGCATTCGACTGGTTATTTTTTTTTTTATACCACCTGATGGGAAGCGGTTACCGCGGCCTATGGACGTGTGCAAGACCAGTGGCGTCACACTCGCGTTGCCGACCCTGTAAAGGAAAGGATGGGAAAGGAGTTTGGGAGGGGATGGGAAAGGAGTTTGGGCTCCGGCACTCTCACTCACCAAACGGAACGCAACAGTTCAAATACTGTTACTTGGCGTCGATATTCTGTGAGAGGGTGGTGCTTCCCCGGTCGAGTCGGCCCATTCATGCAACGGCCAAAATGACTGTGAATGAATTCCCGTTCATTGCAAATATATATATTGGCATTGGGCTGGGTGTTTCTATATATAATATGTATTTATTTGAAAAAAAAAAAGTATCTAAGTATGTATATCCGCATTCTAGAACCCATATGACTCTGCTTAGTTTGGGTCTAGATGGCGCTGTGTAATATGTCGTAGAATATTTATTTATTTATTTACAGGGTTTTTTGAGTTTCTTTATTCCACCATACCTTTATAACATAACATAACTTCACGCCTGTATCCCCGAAAAGGTAGGCAGAGGTGTACTAAACACCCACGATTCGCCAGTTATGTTAAGGTCCCAATGTAATAGGGGGCGAGCCTATTGCCATCTACCGGGCACATTATTAAGCGAGCAATAATTAACATTTATTAGTGCACACATAACTTCGAAAGTCAGAGGTGTGTGCCTGGGGCGACTGGGGATCGAAATCGAGACTTCGTCTCAGCAGTCCGTTATGTACCTACGCCACTGGGCTATCACCGCTTTTTAGGGTTCCGTTGCCAAATGGCAAAAAACGGAACCCTTATAGATTCGTCATGTCTGTCTGTCCGTCCGTATGTCACAGCCACTTTTCAAAAAGTATAAGTACTATGCTGTTGAAACTTGGTAAGTAGATGTATTCTGTGAACCGCATTAAGATTTTCACACAAAAATAGATAAAAACATTAAATTTTGGGGTTTCCCCATACTTAGAACTGAAACTCAAAATTTTTTTTTTCATCAAACCTATACGTGTGTGGTATCTGTGGATAGGTCTTTAAAAATGATATTGAGGTTTCTAATATATTTTTTTTCTAAACTGAATAGTTTGGAAGAGAGACACTTCCAAAGTGGTAAAATGTGTGTCCACCCCCCTGTAACTTCTAAAATAAGAGAATGATAAAACTAAAAAAAAATATGATATACATTACCATGTAAACTTCCACCGAAAATTGGTTTGAAGGAGATCTAGTAAGTAACTTTTTTATAATAAGTCTTAAATCGTAAAACGCAATTTACGTTTCAGTCAACAACTTAAATATAAAATTTATAAAAAAGCATTATTATGTTACTTGCTGCTACAGAACCCTTCATGAGCGAGTCCGACTCGCACTTGGCCGCTTTTTACCTTTATATGAAAGGACCAAAGAGAATATATCTTTATATGCAAAAAAAGCTGAATAGTTTTGATTGTATGGGGTATCGTTACAGACCTTACAGCATCCTGTGACATGAGTGACATAAGTTGATTTTAGAAGAATATTATTTTTGGCACGGAAGTCATACTCATTTCTTTTCTCCAATGGTTGTTGGCTTACCTTAACTATCTAGAAACGAATCCCTGGCATTTAGCAATACCTACCTAAATTTATATTATACTAGCTGCCCGGCTTCGCCCGTGGCGTATTTCGGACCTCCGTTGCTTCCCTTTAATCCACAATTCCCGTAATGTATTTGTTTTCAAATAATGTATGGGAATCTGCCGGATTTGTTGACATTTATGAATACTGATCCGCTCCCTTGAATAGTAGCGTAATGATATATAGCCTATGACATTCATAAATAATGTGGCTTTCTATTGGTAAAATATTTTTCAAAATCGGTTCAGTAGATCCAGAGATTACCCGCTACAAAATCACAACATCACAAACTTTACCTCTTTATAACATTAAGTATAGATTAACAGTCTTATTCATAAAAAGTTATGGGAGGTTTATAAGACTGCTATAAGGTGATCGTCGAAAATTTGTATTCATAACAGCATTTTAGCACTAATATGCTCTATAAACTCTCGATAAACTTCATATAAGTTATGGAAGGCAAGAACCTACAATAGCCGTGCCATAAAGCAATATTAGGAAAAAAGATGGCCGACCTGCGCAACAGCTGATGTGTTTGACTGCTCTGACTAGCATCGTTGCTTTGTACGCATTAGTTTGGTGAATTATTGAATATATCTCTAATAACTCTGATTTGTTTCCAGACAAGCACAAGCCTTTATTATTATTATTACTTATCTAGGTCAATTACTTTGTGGAGTTTGTGGTAAATTTATTGCGGCAGAGTGTTTATCAGTGTCTTCCACCATGCAAGCTTTACAAAGCCTAGATGTACTTGAAGCTATTGAAAATATTGGGAATCCGCAACCAAAAGTGTATCGACTATAAATTCATTAGGGAGCCATGAACTTATGTCTTCACTGTCTATTCTGGTAGGAGGTGGTGGACCACCACCCGTTTTAATGAGCTCTCTGCGCTCATAAGCCTTTCGCTTTTTAGAGTTCATTTTAATAATACCCCACTGGGCTTTTACTTGGGCAAGGGTGCGTGGGGGCCCCAACACACATATAATTGAAACTGAAATAAAAAAATATGTATTTAATTATATGAATCACTAATAGGTTTACCAACAAGTTTAATACCTATTGTGTAAACTAGCCCACGCCGCCACCTTCTTCGCGTTAGTGTTCGTGTCGGTGTTTTTATTTTCCAGCACACCGACCCGCTCTTTCACCAGTTCTTGTAATATGATCTTATGAAGCAAATAACCATAGCGTTAGTAATGCATAATAAACAGGCACATCAAATAACACGGCAGAAAGGACTTAATAATTTCAATTTCAGTTAAATTTTGATAGTCTACAACTTTTAGTAACTATGAAAAGTAACGTACCTTGTCCTCGTCTAACCAATTTTCACTTCTCTGCCTTTTTTTGGCACTCGTCGCATGTTCCTTTCGTTCCATTTTTATTTATGCTTGGAAAAAATTGCAATAGGTACGAAAGAATTTTGAATACATAAACCAGCAGGGCTAGCATGGCATGAGGACAAAAAGTCCCAGGGGAGTGGAGAAAAATTTGTCTCTCCCTCCGTTTTTGTCCCTTTAGCTACCACGGCGTCGAGGAGAGACTAGTTTGTCACCGGGGACAACGTTTCTCGACTCAATGCTACCAATATACGAAAAAATATTTTTCAATACCAAATCTATGGTTAAATATGGCTAACTTATGGTCTTATGGTTTTTTCAAAGTAATATTCGACAAAATTGTCAAAACCTAGCAACGTGCATATTTTATAAGCGCAATAGTGACTTTTAAAATTATCAGTATTATGATGCAGAATATTATTATTGACTGTGGCATGTACTCAAAGAGTGACCCATATTGATGAAAAAGAAAAACAATCTGTCATATAACGTTTCTTTAACCCGACTGCGCCAGAAGGAGGGTTATGTTTTTCGACATGATGAGATGTATGTATGTATGTATGTATGTATGTGTAGGGTTTTGGGTCCACAATACAATTCCCGCCAAAACCGCGCTTGCACAGATGCAACAAAATTTGTGCATTTGACTGCGGCGAACGATTAGTTCCGCGCCGCCCGTATAGCCGATGGCGCTAGTGTTATCAACGCGTTCGAACGAGACGCTGCGCGCTCCTAAAAATAATTAGAAATATACCGATATCATCAAAAATTCACTCAGCAAGACCTGCACCCAGTCAAAAGCAAGCTGCAAAACTAATTGTGCACCCAACGTAGCGTTTGGAGACCAGGAGTACGGCAGTCCTGGCGCCGGTCGTGAAGTCGGGTAAGTGTTGTGGCCCATAAATACTTTTCTGGGGGTTTGTTCGAGTAATTTTAATAATCTTTCACAGCTGAGCTATCTAGACAAGACATTTTGGTCCTTCGAGCCGGATTAATCCAGTTATAGAATCAATTTTACACTTCACAGTAACAAATAAAATTCATACCTACATTTAAAAAAGTGTTCGTAACTATTAAATTCGTGTTTTATTTCATATAAACTCATTGGTTTTAGTATTTTCCATATTATTCCGAACTAGTGTAACATATATATCTTTATGAAATTGCGAAATAAACAATCAGTTTTGAAAATATAATTACGTAAAATCTCGAATGATCGCATACGCAGGTACCTACTTGTCAGTTCGATTGAAATATTTCGCTATTTTAAAAGGTTGTACACATTTATTAGTGCTAATTGTAAACAATATATCTAATATAATTGAGTAGTATACCTACTAATATTTTTGGTGCGATCACGCCCCGGCCAGCTGCCATTACTCGCGTGAGTTGTAGCCGGTAGGTATAATATCCTTTTGTAAGGTACGACTCGCTTATTAATATTGTTAATACTTATTTATCATTATTGAGTGTTGCTAAAAATGGCTGACGAAATTGATATTGATGACATATTGCAACCACTTCTGACGTCAAAGGAGATGTGTTTCCTTCGACTCCAGCATTTGTATGAAAAATCAAAATTAGTGGAAAGTAAGCCATTATTGAAAGCGGAGTTTTCGGCCAGAGTTCAGGATCTTAGTAAGATTCGAACGGAATACGACCAATGCGTAACGAAAATAAATTCGATAAAATGTAAATATATACCTAACTTTGTTGCTTCATATAACGAAATAGAAGCGTTTGACGAACTGTATTATGCAATTCGGAGTGTAGAAAACAACCTTAAACCTAGGGATGTGAGCCCTACGGTTAAGGAGGAACAGGTCATGAGCCATGACGATCATAGAAAACGGCGGGTCAAGCTACCTGAATTAAAAATATTCAACTTCGATGGTCAGTTTGAAAACTGGACTACGTTTCGCGATACATTTACAAGTCTCATACATAACGATTCTGGTATTAGTAATATCGAAAAATATTTTTATTTGCTGTCGTCTGTTACTGGGCCAGCACTTACAATTGCTAAGTCGATGCCGGTCACCGCGGATAATTACCCGATAGTTTGGAGTACCCTCGTGAAGCGCTACGAAAATAAGCGTGCGCTTGCTACTACTTATCTTGATAAAATATTTAACTTTAAATCACTCACAACTGAGTCCGCATCGAATCTTAATTATTTTATAAATACATTTCAAGAGAATATTAAAGCATTAGAGAATTTAAAAATACCAGAGTTGTGGAGTTTTGTATTATTTTACGTATCATTAGGTAAATTAGATCCTATGACTAAGCGTGAGTTTGAACAAACTATTTCAGTGAGTGAAATACCTACCGTTACGGAGTTATTGACGTTTGTCGAGAAACAGGCTCATGTACTTGAACGTTCAGAATGCAAGTCGGTGTCCGTGAAAATAGCGGGTTCAGTTAAACCTAATATAGTAGCTGCGAAGACGTCGACCTCTCACCAGAGAATTTCTAATTCTAAATATTCTTATCAAAAACCTTCATTGGCTTCGGGTGTGGCCAGTACGAGCAAACGTGAGTCAAAACACTTCCACACTTGTTCGTGTTGTCAACAGCCACATTCGATATATCGATGTACCGTCTACAACGAACTCACACCTGAGCTACGCACTGCTAAAGTCAAAGAGCTCAAGCTGTGTGAGAACTGTTTGCGTGACAATCACACTCTAGATGATTGTACGTCCAAATATAGTTGTACGGTCTGCAAAAAAAGACACCATGTTTCTCTTCATCAAGATCCGACTAAGTATAAAGAGAATGTGGTAGCTCTTACGTGCTCAACTGAACAAACAGTTTTGCTGGGTACAGCTGTCATTCACGTCGCAGATGTTTGGGGTCAATACCGCACCGTACGTGTTTTAATTGACAGCGGAGCGATGTCGAGTTATCTTACGCTCGATTGCGCTAAGAAACTAGGGTTACCGCGTCGTAGGTGTAATTTCGAACCTGTCGGTCTAGGTGGGAATCGAGTGTCCCATTTTGGGTTAACAACTTGCACGGTGAAACCACGTAACAGTAGCGCACCAGTACTGTCTACTGAAGCTGTAGTAGTTTCAAATATTACAGGCAATCTGCCGACCATTGGTATGCCAGACCGAACAGTAGAACAATTTCAACATCTTACTTTAGCGGATCCAGAGTATTATAAACCATCACACGTAGATATGCTGATAGCAGGTGACCTGTTTCCATACATTTACAGCGGTAATAAAATATTACCTGTTCAAATAGGAACACCGGTTGCTCTAGAGTCAATATTCGGGTACGTTATCACGGGGCAAGTTGAGCTATATCAACAACATCAAAACAATGCTGTCATAAGAACGGCTGCTACTAGCAGTACAGATGGCGCTTTCTGTGGCTCCACAACCTCTCTCACACTAGATCAAGTCATGAATGCGTTCTGGGAGGTTGAAAATATACCGACACAGAAGGTACAGAAACCGGATGATATACTGGCTGAAGAACTGTTCGTAAAAGAATATAGTCGTAACGAAAGTGGCAGGTATATTGTCAAGTATCCTTTCAGACCAGATAACCAACTAGGTGAATCGCATCATATGGCAGTACGTAGATTGAATAATTTAGAAGCGAGACTTGAACGTGATCCGGTACTTAAAACTGAATATCATAAATTTATGTTCGAATATGAGTCGCTGGGACACATGTCATGCTTGGGTGAGATGAAAGATGTGGATTCCAAGTACATAATACCACACTTTTCCATCATAAAACCTTCCAGCACCACAACAAAACTGAGAACGGTGTTTGACGCGTCATGCAAAACTTCTAACAATAGGTCACTTAATGACGTCGTCTTGCCTGGTCCGAAGCTTCAATCAGATATTAATCAAATATTAATTAACTTTAGGATGCATGAGATTTGTTTATCAGCGGACATCTGTAAGATGTACAGACAAATTCTTATTCATCCGGAACAACGGCCGTTCCAACACATACTGTGGAGATACTCAAAAGATCAACCCATGCGGGTGTATGAGCTTAACACAGTTACGTATGGCGTCGCCAGTAGTCCTTATTTGGCAATCAAAGTGTTGCACACTTTGGCAGAGTCTGAGACGGAGAGGTATCCAGCTGCTGCGCGGGTTCTTAAGTCAGGGTTCTTCATGGATGATCTACTCTGGTCAGAACCAAACGTAGCCGACGCCTTGCAACTCCAAGCCGATCTACGCACAATATTGGAAGGAGCCGGCTTCATACTCTGCAAGTGGTCAAGCAACTGCCCACAAATTTTGTCTGCAGTACCAGAGGATCACCGCGAGACGCCAATAGAGTTCGACGACGAGCAAAATCTATCACTCAAAGTCCTGGGTCTCCAGTGGCATCCAGTCACTGACTACTTTTCATTTCGGACCTCACAATTAGACCAACGGGTCACAAAGCGTACTATCTTGTCACAGATAGGTCGCTTGTTCGACCCACTAGGATTTGTGGCACCGTGCGTGTTTTATGCTAAATGTTTTATGCAAAAGCTTTGGGCTCAACACCTTGACTGGGACCAATGTTTACCGGAACAGCTCGAAACAGAATGGCTATCATATGCACGAGAACTGCCACTGCTTAGCGAGCTGAGGCATGAAAGACATGCTTTGGTTAAGCAAAATTCATATTGCCAAATATTAGGTTTCTGTGATGCATCAGCCCTTGGCTATGCCGCAGTGGTTTATTTACACAGTAAAAATAATCATAACGAACAAAAGGTTAGTTTATTAGTTGCAAAGTCTAAGGTAGCGCCTTTAAAAACCCTTTCTATTCCTCGTTTGGAGTTGATGGCCGCACACTTGCTAGCGAAGCTAGTAAAGTATATCACCTCCATACTAAAAGAGAGAAACGTGACCATCAACAGTACATTTCTTTTCACCGATTCATCTGTCGTACTATCTTGGTTGAATACGCCGAGCTACAAATTAAAGATATTTGTAGCAACACGCGTGACTAAGATATTAGACGCAAGTTCTAGTACTATGTGGTTCCACGTGAATGGGGCGAGTAATCCGGCTGATGTATGCTCGCGAGGTGCGCAACCATCAACACTTCTAGCAATGCCGGAATGGCTGAACGGTCCCAATTGGATACTGAGTAACAGTTGGCCAGTACGGTCCGTAGGAGAGTTCAGAGAATTGAATTTACCAGAACTCAAAACCGTAGTTGTAGCAGATTGCTTAGTGTCCACAGAAGTCTCTGACAATATAATATACGAATTAACAAAGATACATTCAAATTTCCATAATGTACTAACTATTGTTGCACGGTTACACCAATTTATACGTAACTGTAAAACTCCTAAGCATGAGCGTTCCCAACTTTGTATAAGAGATACGCGAAAGGCTTACGACAGCTTAGTTAGATCCGTTCAGCAACATCATTTCGCTGATGATATACTAGCTGTATCAAAAGGTCTTAAACTTGAACCGTATTTGCGAAAGCTCAACCCCTTTATAGATTCCAATGGTTTTCTCAGGGTGGGGGGTCGACTTTCGCAATCTCAATTAAATTATGATAAACAGCATCCCGTGTTACTGCCTAAAAAATGTAACTTTACTAATTGTCTAATCGATTACTACCACCGGCTGTACTTACATGTCGGCCCACGGACACTTCAAGGTATTATCAGCCAGAAATACTGGATAATATCAGCACGTAGTGTAATTCGATCACGGACGAGCAAATGTATTCCCTGCTTTAGAGTAAGGCCTACAAATAGACAGCCTATCATGGGTCAGTTGCCTAAATTTAGAACCCAAGATATTCACACATTTCACACAGTTGGTGTGGATATAGGAGGGCCTTTCTACACAAAAGAGTCTAAACGTAGAAATGCTCCGATCGCAAAGGCATATTTGTGCGTCTACATATGTTGCGCAACTCGTGCGGTACATTTAGAAACGTTAACCTCGCTAAGCACTGAGTGTTTTTTAGCATCATTTGATCGCTTTACTGCTAGACGTGGTCTGTGCCAGACTGTAATCTCAGACAATGGCACCAATTTTGTATCAGCTGGTAAACAGTTAGCTGAGATCTCGCAATTCTTAGAATCGAAAACAGATGAGATATTTAAAAGTTTTACCACACGTAAAGTAGAGTGGAAACACAATCCTCCAACGGGAAGTCATTTCGGAGGCCTATACGAGGCTGCTATTAAATCCGCGAAAACTTTATTGAAAAGGGTTGTAGGTGAGAAGGCACTAACGTTTGAGGAATTAACCACTTTATTTGCACGTGTCGAAGCAGTATTAAACTCACGACCCCTATATGCGTTGTCATCCGACCCTAGGGAGTTCGAAGTGCTCACACCAGCACATTTTTTAATAGGCCGTGATTTACTAGAAGCCCCTGAGTATGATCTGACTAGTCTTTCATTGAACAAACTTGATCGATGGCAGGCTGTTCAACAGATTGCACAACAGTTTTGGCGTTTGTGGCGCAAAGATTACCTGCACACACTTCAACAGCGTCAGAAGTGGTTCAATAGTTGTCGAGATCTAACAGAAGGGGATCTGGTGCTAATCCACTCTGAAGCTCCCCCCCTTCAATGGGCTTTAGGTAGGGTATCCAAGCTTCATCCTGGTCCCGACGGTGTTGTACGCGTAGTTAGTGTTCGCACCAAAAATAGTGAGTTAACTCGACCAGTGGTAAAGTTAAGTCCTCTTCCTTTGGAGCAGGACTCTTAGTGGCTTAACTAACTTATTATCATTATAATTAGCACTAATTTTACTTATTTAGTTAACTTAGTTTAGAAACAAATATCTTGTATTTATCAACATTTATACAGTCCACTACTCAAAAATGATACTCAACATTCAACACATTTACATTCACATTCAAATTACAAATACATTTGAAGAGTTGAGTTTAATCGATCAGGATTAAACTCAAGTGATTCCTTGGTTTCATAACTGGGAAATCCTAACGGATTTCGGTGGGGGGAATGTAGGGTTTTGGGTCCACAATACAATTCCCGCCAAAACCGCGCTTGCACAGATGCAACAAAATTTGTGCATTTGACTGCGGCGAACGATTAGTTCCGCGCCGCCCGTATAGCCGATGGCGCTAGTGTTATCAACGCGTTCGAACGAGACGCTGCGCGCTCCTAAAAATAATTAGAAATATACCGATATCATCAAAAATTCACTCAGCAAGACCTGCACCCAGTCAAAAGCAAGCTGCAAAACTAATTGTGCACCCAACGTAGCGTTTGGAGACCAGGAGTACGGCAGTCCTGGCGCCGGTCGTGAAGTCGGGTAAGTGTTGTGGCCCATAAATACTTTTCTGGGGGTTTGTTCGAGTAATTTTAATAATCTTTCACAGCTGAGCTATCTAGACAAGACAGTATGTATAATTGTTTGGCACGCTCTGCAGCCTGAACGGCTCGATGGATTTTAGCTTGAGAGGTGTCGTTAGATTCGTATTTACTGTGAGAGTGACACTGGGTTTATCAAAATAATAAAAAAAAACGAAATGGTGTATTTTTGGCGCTAAAATGTATGTTAATCAAAAAATATTTTCACTCAAACTTATCGAGTAGGGTATCAAAATGAAGAACTTTAAAAGGGGATTTCAAAAATATATATATCATAGCTAAAAAGTATACAATAAAATTATTAATAAACAAATCAAATAACCCGACTGTCCTGAAAAGACCGAAACAAGTTTGATAGCAGGCGGGACCCAGATACCCGAGGGGGCCATCTCGAAACCGGAGATGGCCAGGGTCAGTCGGGGTGCGAGGGATATCCGAAGGGATTTCCGCACGATAAAAAAAAAATAAAAAAAATAAAGGCGGGACCCAGATGCAAATCATAACCCGAAAGGAAATTAATGGGTCCCGCCTGCTATCAAACTTATTTCGGTCTTTTTAGTGCAGTCGGGTTATTTTATTTTTTTATTAATAATTTTTTTGACATGTTTATTTATTGACCCGGTACATAATGAGTGAAATTACGAAGAAAAACTTGTAAGTATACTGTTATTGTGAATAAATGTGTGAATACTGTGAATTCGCTCTAAACAATTTGTTACAAAGAATACATTTTTTAGGATTATTAGAAGCGAGACACTTTTAATTGTGTATTATGCAATATAATTTATTATTTATCAAATCTTGTCCCCACCTCAATAGTTCGGAGACTAATATCTCTCTATCATCTGTCAAAAAGAGACAAATTATCTCCACTTTACGGCCGCCGTGCTAAGCAAGTGGAGAAATAGTCCCTTGTCTACGTCACAGCGAGGGACATAAGTTATCTCCTTTGACGCCATGCTAGCTACCGGGGAGAAACACCTTTGTCCTCTGTCAATTTGACATAAGCGGTGGAGAGAGATATTTGTCCCGCGCCCATGTTAGGCCTGCAGGGGCGGGAATCGGTGTGACGTTAACGAAATAGTGACATATGACAATGACTTCAAACCATGTGGCAACATTTTCATCTATTAATCTCTTATAGCGACACTATAGTTATCGAAGGCTTATAGAGCAGTTATGAATACAATATTTTAAAATACGTATGATAGCGTTATGAGACGTTTTAACTAATGTACGCTATAAACCTTCGATAAGCATTTTTTATGAATAAGACTTAATCTATATTTATACATAATTATAAAAGAAGGTGAAAACTGTACCTTTTTTTTTTCGTACGGACATCCCTTCGGATACCCCAGATAGATTTTTTTTTCCAAAAAATATTATTATGTTCTAGGAACGATACCTAGTTTAGTCTGTTGGTCTGTTTTTTATCATCGACGTCCGAACACCACTTCAAAACCGCTGAACAGACAGCTAAAATTTAGCATGAACGTTCTTCTATGGTCAAGCTATTATAAGTGTGATAGGAGCAGCAGGGTAAAGTTTTTCGTTAGTTTTGAAATCATACGTTTAAAAACGCAATTTTACTGCATCGAGCCCAAGGAGAGAACTTGACGTACATATGCCAATCAGAGCGAGGCAAGGGCAGGTCAAGATTACCCGTAACCGGCGTTTATGTATGAAAACAACTATGAAAGTAGAACCTAAAGGCGTATGCCAGGATTGCATCAAGTGTTACCCTAATACAAAAAACGTGTGTCTGAGCTAGGCAATTAAAAATAAATTTTTATTTAATATAATTATAATATAAAGTGATAAAATATTAAATGCCCATATTTTAAAGATGAGGCGAGAAAACCAGTCCGTTTCCTGCACTAGTTTTCTAAATTATTATTTACTCTGTCAAGGTCCACACCCGAGGGGGCCATCTCGAAACCGGAGATGGCCCAGGGTCAGTCGGGGTGCGAGGGATGCTCTATGGGCAACCTTACACCCCGGCGTCTGTAGACCCGAGACGGCGTGCGGTTTTAGTCGGTTCAAGCCCGACATAACCACCCCCGCTGGCCGGCGGGGGGGTATCCGAAGGGATTTCCGCACGAAGAAAAAAAAAAAAAAGGTACACTTAAGGTGAATTGTTGGGGAGACATGTTGCGCGGCGTGCTGTTTCTTACAAACACATAGAGCACTGCTCTATTAGGAGTGAATTATGCAGAGATGGCATAATGAGAGCAAAATTGCGTCCGTTCATCGCCTGTCCGTCGCCCATCATACGATTTATTCATTCATTTCGGAGCACGGAGTACGCTCTCCGCCTCATCTTTCCATAAACTGGTTTATTCCGCTTTTATTGAAACGAAAGCCGTCTGACCCCCAACCCCGAAACCCCGTCCATCAGTCAGCAGGTGTACAGGCTTGCAGTAGAGGAATCCAGAAGATATAGGATTCCCTACACCCCAGCTAGTGCACTAGTCCTTCGGCAATAGCACCTCAACACGTGCGAGCAGTGAGTCACTTTTCCTGTACAAACTGTCCATTAGGCTACGTCCTACATAGCGGCGGTAAGGCCCATCATGGAGGATTGGCTGGAGAGGCGACACGGAAGCCTCTCCTACCGACTGACGCAGGTGATCTCAGGGAAGGGGTGCTTCGGGGACCACCTGCATCGGATCAGGAAGGAGCCAACGCCTGAGTGTCATCACTGCGACGCGAGCGAGGACTCAGGGCTGCACACGCTGGTGGACTGCCCGGCGTGGGAGGCGCCGACGCGTGACCTCGTGGCAGCCATCGGGGTGGGAGTCCTCTCGCTCGGCAGCATGATTGCGGCAATGGTGCGGAGCGCGAGCGCGTGGGCCGCCGCCGCCTCCTTCTGCGAGCATGTAATGCTCGCGAAGGAGGTGGCGGAGCGCGCCCGGGAGAGACTTAGAACTCTCCCGGTCCGCCGAGCCCGCAACTTGCTCGCCGCGCGTCGCAGGCAACTCAGGCGCCGGAAAGTCGCTTAACGACCTCCGTCCTCCATGAGCGCAGGCCTGGGGGTGGCGGGTGAGGCCACCTGTCACCCCAGCAGAAGCAGGCCGGGACGGTGGGGCGACTAGCGCCCCTCCCCCAAACCGGGGCAAGATGGGGACACCGTGGTTCCCAAACCCGAGGGGGCCATCTCGAAACCGGAGATGGCCCAGGGTCAGTCGGGGTGCGAGGGATATGCTCTATGGGCAACCTTACACCTCGGCGTCTGTAGACCCGAGACGGCGTGCGGTTTTAGTCGGTTCAAATTAAAATCCTGCGTTTTGAAAACGTAGCGTTATTGAATCGGGCTCCAGCAGGTGACACTCCCTAGATCAACAGTAGGTAGATCAACAAAGTTCTGTGCTATAAAATTCCTTAGTACCTAACTAGAGTGGTAGAGTCAAGCAATAGTCATTTTGGCCGTTGCATGAATGGGCCGACTCGACCGGGGAAGCACCACCCTCTCACAGAATATCGACGCCAAGTAACAGTATTTGAACTGTTGCGTTCCGTTTGGTGAGTGAGAGTGCCGGAGCCCAAACTCCTTTCCCATCCCCTCCCAAACTCCTTTCCCATCCTCGCCCAAACTCCTTTCCCATCCCCACCCAAACTCCTTTCAAAACCCCTTTCCTTTACAGGGTCGGCAGCGCGAGTGTGACGACACTGGTGTTGCACACGTCCATAGGCCGCGGTAACCGCTTCCCATCAGGTGGGCTGTGTGCTAGTCCTGCCACCTTAGTGGTATAAAAAAAAAACTAGTTTTTTAATTAATACATAACATTAAAAAGTGCGACGAATTGACAGCAGTCATGAAACGGATATTTGTAATAAAACTTTGATTGCAATGGTTATTAGCACTGGCAATAATAATTTAGTGGCGGAAGGCGGAAGTCAAATATTAGTAATTCCGAAATATAATTTATATATTAGAAGAAATTTTCTCGCGTGCTAATCACGTGTAGCTTTTCACATGTATATTAACACCAATGTAATTTGCAAACCCTACTACTTAATATTATAAACGCGTAAGTGTAATACCCGGTATATAAAGTAGCATATGTGGTATTTCGGACTGTAATCTACCCCTGTACCAAATTTCATCCAAATCCATTCAGCCGATTTTCCGCCCTACACACGCCTGCCAACTCACCGAAGGGGGTAAAACCCGACCCCACCAGGCGAGGCCGCGGTGGCGGCCAATACATCCTGACAAACTTTCGCGTTTATAATATTAGTAGAAAGTAGGATGGGATTTTCCGTTCACCTGTAGTTGCGCTAAAAAGAATGGCTATAATCAATATGTTGTGCTTATTTGTGCGTAATTGTTCCATTAGGAACACATTCTTACATGGCATAACTAATTATGCTTACGTAGTTGGTCCTTGAAGAAAAATTGTGTTGTTGCGTTGTGAAGATATATGGATTTAGGGATGTTTGTTACTCTTTCACGTAAAACGGCTGAACGGATTTGGCTGAAATTTGGTACAGGGATAGATTACAGTCTGGCTACTTTTATCCCGGGAATAGGTTCCCATGGGAAGGGGAAAGCCGTGGGCAACAGTTAGTAAATTATAAAATCATTCATCATCACCATAGCGATTTCCCACTTGCACTTTGAAGCCCGAGCTCCACTTATTGTTTTTGATTGCTATGTGGGCTTTTCTGGGAGCGACTGCCATCTGACCTTCCAACCCTGAGAGGAAAGCCTCCGCCAGAGCCTCGTCCGTTATTTAGCCAGGTGCATTAACTAGCATGTGAGATTGGTTTGGGTTTCAAGAATGAAGCAAAATTTCGAAGTATGTTGATCCGTATTCTTGTTTGAGTCAAATTTTGAGCAAGTGAAGCTGCTAGTAAAAGTTAGTCTACGAGGAACAAGACTCTCTGAAACCCGTTACATGCAATGATGACAAGCACTCTATTTATCTTCTTAGAGTATCGAACAAAGTCACAGCGCATGTAAAATCGATATCGAAGCTCAACAATAAAATAGTGCATTAAAAAGCTATTCCAACACAATGTGTCTATCTCTAAAAAAGGTCATTAAAATGCCGGGTGCGCGTGCGCCAGTATGCGGAAGACGACAACATGGCGGGTAAAAACAATGAGATAGACTATTTAAATTGTCATTTAAAATACACATTTTACCTTGGAAGTGTCTCTCGCGCAAACTATTCAGTGTAGAAAAAAATTATATTAGAAATGTCAATATCATTTTTGAAGACCTATCCATGGATACACGTATGGGTTTAATGAAAAAAAATTTTTTGAGTTATAATAAATTTTGGGGGTTCCCCATATTTCCCCACATTACTCACATTACGCTTTCATACCAGTTCTTACTTTTTTGCTGCTCATACTTCCATTCCACATACTTTCTCTTTCTTTCTTTCAATCTCTTTCAGACTATTACAGGAGGATACCTACATTTCTTTTTTTTTTTTTTTTTTATCGTGTATTCCAGCTGTTCTACTTGATTTTTTGCTTTTACTTATTTATTTTGTCTGGGTTAATAGACACTTAACATTCTTATATTTATCGTTACATATCTTACATTTTGCTTTAACTCAAGGTGAAGGAACGGGTTCCATCAAGATTTTCGAAGCCAAGCTGCATACCTGCATGGACGGACGAGGCTCTACTCTAGCGCAGGCTTTTGTCTCTTTATTGGGCGGTAAGAAGGCAGACTGTAACTCCGAGCCTGCGCCTGCGCAGGTGTTCCGACTTGACATTGGCTTGGTTCCGAGACCTGGTAGAGCTCCCTATACCCTGGTATGCCCACCCAGGATACAGTCTAGGGAAACCAGCCTCGTTTGGTAACTAACATGTCCCATTACAGTACGCACTTTAACAGTTTTAACCATTAAAACTTTCAATAGAGGAAATCTCGACCAGACAGCTGTATGCACCCTGTCTAGCTATCTTAAAAGCTGCTAAGTTAGGAGAATTGTCGCTTTCCGGAACGCACAGCATGAATAATGTATCTGTGACAATTAAAGGCGGAGGAATGCTGATGTACCTTACTCCTGTTACGAGATTTCATACTACGAAACGGCTACAAGTTTGGCGAGCTCATCGTAATGTTTCTTGTATGAAACGACGAGTTTTCTTTTAAGGTTGGATTTATTTATTTTGCAAATGTATATGGAGAGTTGGTATATTACAAAAGTATTATTGAGCTGAGTGAGATGAAGTCGAGCGAAAGCTCCTCATACCAGACTTCAGGATTTTCTTCGTCACAGGTCTCCTCCTAAACTACTAATCCAATCAGAACCAAATTTGGCATGATTAAAGAGGTCAATCAGAGGAAGGTTTATGGATATATTTTGAAAAAATTAATGCTACCACAGAGGAATGATCACCGTTAAAAAATTCCAGATGGAATTACATAATAACCGCTCGAGACACTGTGACCAAACTTTACACGCTCAGAAAGCATGTCCAGAGTTGTGACTTTCAAAAAGAATTTTCAAAATCGGACTTGCCACGGAGGAATGATCACTGTTCAAAATTTTCAAAATCTGGTTTCTCACTCAGCTCAACATTGCAAGCAGCGATTCGCCTTGCAGACCTAGTTTAGGTATGCAACAGTATCAAACAATATAGGCATTACACGGCATTGCCGGCCTCTGTGGCGTAGCGGCAGTGTATTCGACTGCTACGACGGGTTCGATTCCCGCTCACTGCAAATATTTGTATGCATGAATATGTCCATTTGCAGTGGTCTGAATGTTTCTATGTATAATATGTATGTATTTACAAAAAAAAAGTATAAAATAATCTTTATTCGCATTCTGGAACCCATAACACAAGCTATTTAAACTATGCTTACTTTGGGTCTAGAAAGCGCTATGTAGAATGTGGTAGAACATTTATTATTTATTATTTATTACACACTTTTATTACTAATGAAATTATCATCATGTAAATTATCATAACATATTAAACAGAATAATTATCATATTTATAAAAAAACTGTTTAACTAAATTGAGTTTTCACGTTTATCTCAATGAAAGAATTAAACGCGTTTATATTAAACAGAATAATTATCATAATTATAAAAAAACTATTTACCTAAATTGAGTTTTCACGTTTGTCTCAATGAAAGAATTAAACGCGTTTGATTTCATCTCATTTTAATTTCATTTTCAATCAGCACCAGATTTTATTTAATTTTCATTCATTAGTAGTAACATTACTGACGTCTATATATCGTACAGTAGTACGGTTTGTGGAACTCCCCTTTCATCAGTCCCCTCGGGACTATACTCTATCCAGCCATTTATTTAACTTTTGACAGCTCAATTTTTCATTAAATAGTTTTCCTTTTTTCTTCGTCACGCCGTCTAAGATCTTCAGACGCCGGGTACACCCCGGCGTCTGAAGATCCCAGGTGGCCCAAAAGGCATTTCCCTCGCACCAAGAGTGACCCAGGCCATCTCGGGCTTCGAGATGGCCTCCTCGGGTTTGGGAACCACGGTGTCCCCGTGAAATCTTGCTTTGAAATCGAATAGGTTACGCAATAGGAAATAGTTATATCCTAATGAACTTAATTTCTGAAGAAGTCATCTTATTTTTGCTCGATATTTTATATTTTTTTAGAACTTTTTTTGTATGCTTAATTGACTAGAATAATAATGAATGACAATTGATTATAATAAAATAATAGTGATGTACCTTTTTTTTTTTTTTTTTTTTTATCGTAAGTAGGTCGGTCGGTAATCGCCCCCGCGTGCCAGCGGGGGCGGTTATGTCGGGCTTGAACCGACTAAAACCGCACGCCGTCTCGGGTCTACAGACGCCGGGGTGTAAGGTTGCCCATAGAGCATATCCCTCGCACCCCGACTGACCCTGGGCCATCTCCGGTTTCGAGATGGCCCCCTCGGGTTTGGGAACCACGGTGTCCCCGTCTTGCCCCGGTTTGGGGGAGGGGCGCTAGTCGCCCCACCGTCCCGGCCTGCTTCTGCTGGGGTGACAGGTGGCCTCACCCGCCACCCCCAGGCCTGCGCTCATGGAGGACGGAGGTCGTTAAGCGACCTCCGGCGCCTGAGTTGCCTGCGACGCGCGGCGAGCAAGTTGCGGGCTCGGCGGACCGGGAGAGTTCTAAGTCTCTCCCGGGCGCGGTCCGCCACCTCCTTCGCGAGCATTACATGCTCGCAGAAGGAGGCGGCGGCGGCCCACGCGCTCGCGCTCCGCACCATTGCCGCAATCATGCTAATAGTGATGTACCTATTTTAATTGCTTCTAATCCCTACACAACACCACTTAAACATTTTGATGATTTTCATTAAAAGTAAATACAATAATCCATAACTACAAACAAAAGTCGACATAAATGCAAAAAAGCACAATCTGTTACGATAACTTGCGATTCAGATCAGATGCAGAAAAATGTACCTTTCTTGCGGAACCCTCCCCCCCTCCCCGCCGGCCAGCGTGGGTGGTTATGTCGGGCTTGAATTATCTAAAACCGCACGCTGTCTCGGATCTTCAGACGCCGGGGTGTAAGGCCCATGAGGCATTTCCCTCGCACCCCGACTGACCCAAGGCCATCTCCGGTTTCGAGATGGCCCCCCTGGGTTTGGGAACCACGGTGTTCCCATCTTGTCCCGAGTAAAATGTACCTAACCTACCTAGATTCATATGAGTAGGCAGTATATAGTTTTATAAGCTTTGAAATTTTAATTTTTATAAGTTTTCGTAAGTTCTGAAATCGCACGTTTCGAAACTGTAATTTTACTGAAAAGGTCCTTGATCATTTATGCTAATGGAAACAAAGGCCCTTTACCCTTCAAACAAAGCCCTGGCCCTAATTACATATTCAAACAAAGCGTAAAACATTTAATTTCGAATAAATAAAAGTGACCTTCGAGCTTAGGAAGGTATTTGTATTAACATTCACACACTGCGCATGAGTTTCGAAACTAATTAACATTTATTTGTAGCAACAGCAGTTTACTTGGCTATTAATTAAATATTGACGTTACGTCCCGGTAATAAGGTAGTTTTATGTATGAATGTGTGTTTTTGTGTTTATCATGGGCAGTCTAAGTTGTAGGATATAGCGAGATTATCATTCAATATTTATAATACAGTATATTGATTGCTTCGTTGGCGCAACGGTAGCGGGTTAGAGGGCTGTACAGGGTCCCGGGTTTGATGTCCAGACAAGGACGTGTTTTTCTGTTAGAACTTCTCAATAACAGCGCGGAGTTTGAAAAAAATATTCGGTTGTCAGCAATAGGCTTGCCTTCAATTACATGGGGACCGAAACAAAACTGGTGGATAGTGGATTATTATGCTTATATAGGCCGTGAGCTTATCCAGACGTGAGTGACTACAAAATAACAAAATTATTAAATTATTAAAGAGGATTTGTTATCAAACTTTATAATTGTTATTTTCATTTTCAAAGATTTGAAAAAGTACTTTTTATTTAAAAATAGTGACAGCCTCCCAATAGTGCCTCTACTCAAAATGTTTTAAGAACGGTCACCCATCCTAAGAGTGACCTATTACATAACTTTGCAATGTGTTTACTTACTCGGTTACGAGTCCTTTTTTTTCGTGCTGAAATTCCCTCGGATACCAGCCGGCCAGCGGGGGAGGTTATGTCAGGCTTGTACTGATTAAAAATCAACGCAGAATTGAATTCGTAAAAAGTTGCTCCAGTTGCCCCATACTTATTTGTAGGTACAGTCAGCAGCATATATTGGTTGACAAAGTCAGTAAACATAATTATTAAATATTATCATTATGTCGTTATTACTATGTAACTATTAAATGTAATATCTCTAGTAGATAGAGATTTAACACTGCAAAATGTTAATATAAAATACAGTTTCAAAAGTTCAGCTTATAAACAAACCGTGATTTAATAGATTTAGAGCCACGTTTTGACGATGGTTTACTAGCATCATAGCAACTAGAAAGTAGTGGTCTCTGCCTACCCCAATGGGAAAGAGGCGTGACTGGTATGTATGTATAAATAAATTGGTTATCAAAATAATTAAGGAGAGTAACCCAAATACATTAAAAAATTGTACATAGAGTGGTTAAATATGTAATAGAGACAGTAGTAACTTCGCTTAAAGACCTCCGTCCTCCATGAGCGCAGGCCTGGGGGTGGCAGGTGAGGCCGCATGTCAGCCCAGCAGAAGCAGGCCGGGACGGTGCGGCGACTAGCGCCCCTCCCCCAAACCGGGGCCAGACGGGGACACCGTGGTTACCAAACCCGAGGAGGCCATCTCGAAACCGGAGATGGCCCAGGGTCAGTCGGGGTGCGAGGGATATGCTTCATGGGCAACCTTACACCCCGGCGTCTGAAGACTAAAGACGGCGTGCGGTTTTAGTCGGTTCAAGCCCGACATAACCGCCCCCGCTGGCCGGCGGGGGGGGGGTATCCGAGGGGGTTTCCGCTCGAATAATAAAAAAGAAAAAAATATCACAAACGTACAGTAGTAACTTAGTGATATTTGTTTGTTATAAAATAATATGACCAAGGTTTCGAATAAAATCGTACTAATATTATAAACTGACTGTAACCCACCCCGTACAACCCTTTTTGTTGGATATTGGATTTATCAAACTTTTCTTTCATGTAAACCTAGTCCTGACTATGAATGTCCTCGATGCCTAACAATAACAATCATAACAAAACATTAAAAAAAACATCCAAATTGGTTGAGGTGGTGCCGAGTTTTAAGCTTACAAACAAAATTTTCAAAAAAAAAATACTTGGCGATACGTTTTTATCAATGAAGATTTTTTTTATTTTCCATTTTTATATGTTTTTACTCAATCACACAAAAACGGCTGAACAGATTTATAAATATGAAATTTGGCGCACAGATATTTATAGGTATAAATACATTTTTAAATTTTCTCGCGACCCAATTCTGGAGTCCACGCAGACGAACCACTGCCTACCTCTTCAGGAATAGAAGGGGGTAAGTATACAAGAAAGTGAGTGAATTACACCAATGATATGAACCGAGATCATAAAAAAATGCATAAACAACGTTTTACTCGATGAAAACGTGTATTAAGTTAAAACAGTTTAATTGAAAAGATTTTTTAAAGTGAAATTCAGCGTTTAGCATCGTAATAGAACCGCTTTAATGGCTATTGTGTCTGTCTGTATGTTTGTCTTTGTGTTACTAATGATCAAACTGTGAAAGGTATGTGATGTACGCACATAATTTGTTACGGCTATTAAAAAGAGAAACTAATGTACGTACAGTCAGTAAGAAAAAATGCTGAATACTGATTTTACAAACGGGGTGTAAGAGTCCTATCAACACCTTCAGGGCCCACCGGACGAGGCTCTGGCGCTGGGTTTCCTCTCGGGGTTAGGAGGTCAGTTGTTTTTTTTTTATGTTTAGGACACGTCACTTTGACTTCACCTCACCTGATGGTAAGCTGGAGGTAAAGTCTCAGGAAAGAGGCACACCATTACATACACGTACCATGTTAACAATGGTGGTACTCAGCTTGACGGCCTCATCAGAAGAAGATTGTCGTCGCAGCACCGCGTGACACCCACCGGTCCCACTAGTGCTGCGACCCCTGAACGCACTCAAACCGGAATTGGATTACTATGGAGGGTTTTTCGGAATCGTGCACGTTGGTACCCACCCGGTCGCATTTTGTGACAAATTTGTGTCATCAAATTTCTACCACCAGGTCCTCCCGTATAAGCCGTATAAGTCAAATGAAAAAGAGGAGAAGACGTTAGAAGACTCCGGGCTCCAAGGTCCAAACCTCGGATGCAATCGAGAGTAACGATAATATAATATAGAAGCGTCGGTAGCTTAGTGGGTAAGGAGTCGACCCTACGATCGAGAGGTCCCGGGTTGGAATTCTGGCCATTACACTACCCACGTGAACCCGTTCCTAATACAAGCAGTTATTATTGAATTAAAACTATTTTTAACGGATTCTATCGCGGTTTATTTGATGTTATTTTATATGTCTCCCCGTGACCATGGTTGCTGAAAAGCAACCGAAACGTCGGGATCAATGTAAAATATAAAATAACATCAAATAAACCGCGATAGAATCCGTTAATAGTTATTTATGCAACTGTGGTATAATGAGGGGTATTAAAACATGAATGTGGGTTTATCAAACGAAGCGAAGCTGAGTGTGATAATAGTATCACATGAGTGTTTTAATACCTAATTATACAGTTGCATACAAGACTTTATCTACACCCATGATGTGTCCTCTATAAAATATACTGCCCTTTGATATTTTCCAATTCATGAAATCTTGGTACGCCTTTTCATACTGTTTCCTAGATTTTTCCGGTAGTAATTTGTTAGAAATGTCCTTTGCTGCATTCGAAATGTCTGGAGGTGTGTTATCAAAACTTGAATCGCTCATTTTCGTAAGTAAACAAAACAATTTGCAAAAATAATAGCGAAGAAAAATAGCGGGAATTCGAATTCGAACGAATAAGCTTTAATTTTTTTTTACGGCGCGCCGCCGCCGCTGTTGTAGTACAATGCAACGCGCGTTCTTTTTTTGAAACTCATACAGATTCCACGCATCGAGCGGTAAGAATTTGGCTGTCTGATGAGTAAACCTTTGCGCGGAAGAGATTGAAAAAGCGAAAGGAGTGTTATTATGAAATTTCATACAACATTATAACACCCGTTCGGATGATATTATGGTTATTAGGACATTGGATGTATTAATGTTGGCAATAAGCTAACTGTTTCAGAATATTTTATAGAGGATTTAAAGCATGGGTGTAGATAAAAATAGTTTTATTTCAATGTGTAACATTCGCGTAAACTTCTGACAAGCAATTATTTTTTTTTTTTTTTTTTTTTAATACTTTCTTAACAATCCTTACATTGTGTTGAAATGTTACTATAGTCTAACTTATTCTAAACATCTGGAGTATGATAATTTTAATGAATTTTGTATATGTAACCATACACTAAACATAACACTTTTGCACACCAACATGGTAAAACATGGATTGGACAACCATAGTTCTAACACCCTACTATGTACCCATGTTTAGCAAAATAAATGATTGATTGAGTTTTTCTTAAAAATAATGACCAAATGAGTACGATACATTAATTGTCATAATTATATGTCATGAAAAACAAAATCTATAAAGAATAAAATAAAATTTACATACAAAAAAATAAAATAAAAATAAAATAGCAGATGTCCCTTAAATTGTCATTGATATATATAAAAAAGATGTCACATTTGTTTGTACGTGTCGTGACGTTTGTACGAATTTAGCTTAGCTGGAGGGGTTAGGGGGAATATTAGTCTAATATTCTTTAAAAAAATATAAATATTATTCTTTATTGACATAAATTTGTTTCATTACATTATATGAGTCCCTCACACCTGCGCTGGTAAAAACTGTGTTGCAGGTGTCAGTGCCTTCCCCACTACTAAAGTGACAATAGTTTGACATTAATAAGATTGAATATTCTATGTAACTAACAATATTTATAATATACCAAAATTCTAATTAATTCATTTATATAATAAATATGTATACCTACTAAACGTTTAGAGCTTACAAATATAGCTAATCATGCTTGCATTCGTGTGTGTGTATGTGTGAGAGGGTGTGTGTGTGTGTGTATGTGTGACAGCCTCCGTGGCGTGGCGGTATTGAACGCGGCCGCTACGCAGGAGGCGCGGGTTCGATCCCCGCTCAGTGCAAATATTTGTATGAATGAATATGAGTATTTGCATTGGTCTGGTCGTGCCTCGGAGAGCACGTTAAGATGTCGGTCCCGGTTGCCATACGAATATGTATGACAGTCGTTATAGGGGAATTGGGTGAAATGGCCCCACATAGAAGGGCTGATCACCCGTCCCAGTCAAACGGCGTCCCCACTGGCAGTAGCAGTAGTGTGTATGTGTGTGAACTATAGCGGTGCGGTGTTACCAGATTCTCTACGGAGTCATAGTCCATGGATTTTAGCCATTCACATACAATAATTTTAATTTTTTTATTATTTAATTTACGTACTTTATGCTGATATGGCGACCTTTTGAGGCTCGCACACCTATCATCTACATGTTTATATGTATACGTATATTTATGTTAGCTATGTGTGCGTGTCCTTAATTAACATATTGTCTTTCTTTCAACCTTATCACATTTATTATACGTGTGAGGATCTAAAACATTGTATTGCCTTTGGGCAAATGTAGATTTAGTACGAGGCAAGAGCATCGTTTTCTACATCTACGCTAAAATGATGAGGGTGAATATTAGTGGGTAATCGATTTAATATACGTTTAATAACTAAGGTGATTTACAAATTTGAAGTGTTAAGCTACTTCTGTCGCTGACAGTACATTTACTGTAAATTATTACCTATATGTACTATTTCAGCGCGTTGTCGAATGGTGATAACATGAAGACTCATTGTTGCTTATATTCCGTATTGCAAAGTTCAAAAGCGATGTCTATTCACGTCAGCTAGCTTATTCATTATTCTAAAGCCGACTGTATACGTTGGCTAACCTAGTAGTTACAGGTAGATGGCCCAGGTTCAGTCGGGGTGCAAGGGATATGCTCTATTGGCAACTTTACACCCCGGCGTCTGTAGAGCCGAGACTACGTGCGGTTTTAGTCGGTTCAAGCCCGACATAACCACCCCCGCTGGCCGGCGGGGGGGTATCCGAAGGGATTTCCGCACGAAAAAAAAAAAGTACGATAGTAAAATTTACCAAATGCCGTTTTGTTTGCTAACCATATACGTAGTGTATATGTGTAGAATATATACACATATTACATGTGTATAGATGTGTAGTGTAATGTAAATTGGAAGCGTCGGTAGCTTAGTGGTTAAAGAGTCGACACTACGATCGAGGGGTCCCGGGTTCGAATCCTGGCCATTACACTACTGACGTGAAACCACTACTAACACAAGCAATTAAGCTTAGCTGGAGGGGTTTGGGGGAATATTAGTAATTACGGTTACTAATATTGTTTTCAAAAAAGAAAAGTGTATGGGGTATGGTATGGTATGGTTTCGCGAGCTGGTATCCGCAACTCCACGACAGGGCGCGGTTTTTGCGTGAGGGTGGGCATTTCACTCGATCCACCCCAACTCTTTGAAGAACGCCAGCAGGCTATTCACGCTGCTGGCGATCTCCCGGAGCGTACCTGTATTTCCGAAGTACTTTACCCTGTATGTGGCGGTTACAGGGCAGTGTAGGAGCACGTGTGCCGCTGTTTCTTCCTCTTTCATGCAGGCTCTGCAGAGAGGGCTGTCGGTGATTCCTAAAATATAAAGGTGTTTATTGAAGGAGCCGTGCCCCGTGATGGCAGCTGTGGCCGTGCGCAGTTGCTGTTTGGTCAGTTGTCGAAGACGCCTGGTCAGTCTATTTTCAAGCACGGGGAGTGCTTCCCTCGCCTGTCTGCAAACTTCCAGATTTATCCAATAGCTGTTGTGTTGATCTCTCGTTCGTTTGTTTACCATGGTTCGTAGGTATGCAAAGGGGATCGGTATTATGGGCTCAGGTCCCATTACCACCATGTCAGATCCTCTCCTGGCAAGCTCATCCGCTGCATCATTGCCGCGCGAGCCGCTGTGGCCCTTAATCCATTGCAAGGTTATGTTATTGAAATGGCCTATTTGGTTCAGTTTACGATGGCACTCTAGTATTAGTCCCGAGTTTATAGTGTGGCTGTTTAAAGCTTGCAGCACGGCCATGCTGTCGGAGAGTATGCGTATTGAGTGGCCTTCCACTCTCCTGGCCATTACCGCTGAAGCTGCCAGGGTAATCCCCATGCATTCAGCTTGAAATACTGTGTTGTGGGTCCCCAGCGGTGTTGATATGGATATATTAAGGTCCTCCGAGAAAACGCCGGCCCCGGTGCCTGTACCAGTCTTTGATCCATCTGTGAAGATGCGTAGTTCCGTTGGGCATAAAGCCTCACAGCGGTGGTCCTCATGAAGTTGGATCTTGTATTTTTTGTCGAATATGTATTGTTTGGGCACACGATCATTCATTGCTCCTATCATGGGTATCTCCTTTATGAGATCTGTGAGCAGTGAGGTGTGTCGCGTGTTTCTCTCGCTCCATAGGTTGAGTGCCCTTAGGCGTATGGCCGCAGCTGTTGCTTCTTGGCGGATGAACAGATCCAAGGGTGGGAGTCCGAGCATGGCTTCCATTGCCGCGGTGGGGGTAGATTTCATGCATCCAGTGGTTGCCATGCAGGCTAGTCTTTGGGTCCGTTGTAGTTTAGCCGCTACTGTGCTGTTTTCGGTCCTTGGCCACCAGACGATAGCACCATACGCTATCATTGGGCGGATTACTGTTTCGTAAAGCCATAGGATGATTTTAGGTGATAGCCCCCATTTTTTACCAATCATTCTTCTGCACTGCCAGAAGGTAATCCCAGCCTTTTGTAATTTATTGTCTAGGTGGCTACTCCATTTTAACTTGCTGTCAAGAATAACGCCAAGGTATTTGACCTCTTTCGACAGTTGGAGTTCCGTGTCAAAGAGTTTGGGTAATCGGTATTCGCCTAATACCCTCGCCTAATACCCAAAGTGTATGGGGGCCCCACTATGTCCTCCGAGGCCCAAGCTGGTACACATGATTGACGTCCGAGGCCCTGGCGCAGGTGGTCCTCTCGAAGTTGGGGGGTCAGACGGCAGTTGCTTCCATAAAAACCGTATAACTCAAACCAAAAGGAGGCGAAGAAGAGAGTGCAACTGTGGATGCAACCGGAATTAAAATGGCGACGATGATAAGTTGTTCCTGACGTGGGTAATTACAAACGTATGTTAATGAACTGAACAGTGGTTGTTTGTAGGTAGGTACTACAAAAAAAAACTACTAAATACCGTTTAGTTTGCAAGCTTTCTCTAATATTTGCTGCTGACTGTATCTACTAATAAGTAGGTTGACTTGTGTAACATAAATACTTTACTACGTTACTGTAATATTTAAAAACTTTGCATTTTATAATTACTGCAGTAACTTTAATTTACAACCGACCGACATTTTGTATTGTTTCGCCATTTCTAGTTTCCTTTTTTAATGCAATTAAATAACGTAAGTATTGTAGTGTTCGGACTCCTTCGAACACTATAGTTAGTGGCCTGGCCATCGTGGGTCAGCGGTATTAAAATAAAATGGTATAAATATTTCAAATAGATAATATAGGAAAAAAGCATTTGGTTGGACAGTTCGAGACAGCGGGTGACGAGGGGCTCTGGCCTCGACCCGCGTGGTCGTAGACTCAATCACTGAGCAGAATCCGTGTTCCTCTTCAGTTCGTATAGTAAAACTTAATAATCTCGCGTAAAATCCCCTAAAACTCGTTGATAGGATTTGTGTAAAAAAATAAATGATATAAAATATACTTATTACTTGCGTTATCATTTAATTATCACGAAAGGCTGTGAAGTCAAACCCCCCGACGTCACAGTATATAATAATATTCTATAGGACAAATATCACAGCACCATCTAGACCTAAGCTAAGCATAGCTTGTAATACGGGTTCTAGAAGGCGGATAAACCTTTAAATAAAGTGGCTACATCTAGGCGGCAAATTTGGTATCGACAATAGTTTTATATCTTACAGAGACTAAACGAAACACATTTTTTGTATAATTTATCTTCTGCTAACTGCTAACTGGGTTCTAGAAGGCGGATAAACCTTTAAATAAAGTGGCAACATCTAGGCGGCAAATTTGGTACCAACAATAGTTTTATATCTTTACAGAGATTAAAAGAAACACATTTTTCGTATAAGTTACCTTCTGCTAACTGCTTACTAAGTTCTTAGGTCCACTCAAACAATTCAACATGTTATAATCGTCAGTGGGTTGTAAAAATAACTGAGCGACTGACATTTTGTAGACGTCTCGGCTGCAAAACTTGAATATATAGAAATTTATAGATTTTGAACATGCCCAACTACAATACGTAAACTCAAGCGAATAAAAAATGGCCGTGACCTATTTTAACATTGTTTTATACGAAGTCGTTTTATTTCACGGTCTGTAAACAGTTTGATAACAATTATATTCATAACAGCTGTCGTATAGTACTATCTGTGGTTCGGCGACTCAGCTTTTTTATATGGCTTTTTTAACGCAGAGGTGTTACCTTGAAAACTGTTACGTAGAAACAACTTTGCGAAACTCCAACCTTCATGTCCGTGATATGGCAGACTAACGGCAGGAGTATCGCCTTCGATGATACTCAAGACCCAAGAAGTACAAGCTTGACGTCGTAAAAGATGACATGCGGGCCAATGATCTCACTGCCAGGGATACTCAAACCGGGGGATGTGGAGAAGGACCCACCTAGGATCAATGCTGAAGGAAAAGAACATTTTGCGAACTATTCATAAAACGTGTATACGGAATAGAAGACAACAAAGCACTTTTAATACTTGATAAAAGTGCTATTGCTTCTCCGTAGGCAATTCTGACAGTTTGGAAATATTGATTGATTGACAGTAATAGGCTTACTCCTCGTAGCCAAACCAACCTTGCCTGCAAGCCGGTATCATCAAAATCGGTTCACTCAATAGAAAGTTCCGAAGTAACAATAATTTAAAAAAATTTGTCGAATTCGGAACCGCCTCCTTTTTGAAGTCGGTAAAAATATTACTACATATATATGTGCCAATAAATAAACTTGAATGACTAAGCTTTGACGGCAGGACAGATAAGTCGTAACGGTCTTTTCGGGCCGCCTATATTTAGTATTACGTCTTGGGATCACATCCTTATGAATGTACTTTCTTATGCAAAGTCATGACTTCCAATCTCAGCCGGAACTTCGTTAAAGGAAATCGTATATCAGTCGTTCAGTGGCCATATTGCTAAATGGCATAATAATGTCAAGTAGAAACAAACAAGTAATAAAGCGGGTGAGCCTATTAGCTATCGTCAACTCAAGATGTCGGCGGAAGGGCTTGCCAGCACTGGACCGGTGATAATTGTGCATTGTTTACAAGAGGATGTTAGGACGTATGTTTGCTGTTGAACGGAGCGGGTGATGGATCGTCGTGGTTCTGAGCGGTTGATGCTTGTGAGGTCTTGCTACGCATCTCTGTAAGCAGTGCGTGGTATTGGATAGGGGTTTTACTCTTCTGACGAGCCTATAGACATCATCCAGATACTTTTTCTATTACTTAGAGTTCCATACAAAAAAAAATATAGCAAAAACATTGTCCGTTTCACGCACATCCACCAGGGGATTCATAACCACTAAGCGGGTCTAGGTCTAGGATCCTTGGATAGGAATGGAATAGACCTTTTCAAGTTAAGTAGAGTATCCTCATAGAAATGAATTACCTGGTGAATGGAAATGCAATAGTTTGAGGAAACAAAGTGTCAAAAGGAGTAGAAATTATTCCCCTGGTCGATTTTCTGGCTGCATAAGAGTAGAATAGAGCTTATAAACCAATGAATCGATATGTTTTCTATGAAACTCATTGTATAACAGCACATTCGTGATATTATCTGCGCAGTTATCTATTACTTACGTTCAATGCGATATAACTGTAATTTGTTCCTAATAATTACAATTTAGTTAAACTTATCTTGAAAGCAATATATTCTCCAATGCTTGTGAACCAATGTGCTCAAGATAGAGCAATAATTCAATAATCAAAAGAGATTACATCGCGACTATTAAGATATAATATATTAGGCCGTATTTTTTAACGGTTTAAATTATGTGTATGCTTCAGTCTGCTCAGTAGCATACGTTTTATAGAACAAGTTAGAATTCTGTGTTTTGCCTTCGGTAGACAAAGAGATAGAATACATTTTAGTCCTTTCAAACCATTTAAGTTTTGAGTTTTTGAGGAGCTCGTGGTGGAGTGGTGGCAAGGTCAAGCAATAATAGCCGGGTCAGTCTTAGTTTGAGAGACAAACCGAGACCACGCCGTACCTCAGAGAGCACGTTAATCCCTCGACGGTCCCGGTTGTCATATGAACATTTTTTAACTAAGAATCTGGTCTAACTACAGAACTTCCATATCGCCATTGGGTTGTGGATGTCAGATAGCAGCGGCATCACAAGAAATAGTAAAGACTGTTTCATAATAAGACTGAAAGCCGACCCCAACTGATTGGGGAAAAGGCTTTTCAGTTTTTTCTGACAAAAAAAAATCGAAATCGTTGTCTTTTAAAAATGATTTAGATATACAGTTCGACGATTATAAATCCCGTAGCGCAAGACAGCTTTGTAAACTTGTACAACATACAACAGTGTCGTGATTGGTTATAATGTTTAATAAAGAAGTCATGGCGCTATGGCGCTCATTAGGGGAGACCTATGTCCAGCAGTAGACTAGAAAAGGTTGATGATAATGATTATGATTAAAGAAGTCAGTTAGTAGCCAATAGCGGGCCTACATCAACCTCACCTATAAGCCAGTACAGCTATCGATTGACAGACGAGGCTCTAACGCAGGCTTTCGCGCTTGAAAGGGGCCATCTCGAAACCGGAGATGGCCCAGGGTCAGTCGGGGTGCGAGGGAAATGCTTTATGGGCAACCTTACTGTTACTATCTGTAGATTCGAAACGGCGTGCGGTCGGTTCAAGCCTGACATAACCGCCCCCGCTGACCGGCGGGGGGTATCCGAGGGGATTTTCGCACGAAAAAGAAACGGTAGCCTGACAACGATAAAACGTTAAACCGAAAATGATAAAGGGAGAGGCCGAATTTTGTTTGTTTATATATTTACAGTAATCTTCGGAACCAGTACTTATTGGAAAAATTCTTTCAGCATTTGATGGACTTAGGCTATATAATATCTATCTAAATATATAAAACAAAGTCGTGTTGGTGATGACCGCGATAAACTCGAGAACGGGTGGATCGAGTTTCATGATCTTTTGTTTTTTTTTTCTTTATACTACTAAGGTGGCAGACAAGCACACGGCCCACCTGATGGGAAGCGGTTACCCGCGGCCTATGGACGTGTGCAACACCAGTGGGCGTCACACTCGTGCTGCCGACCCTGTAAAGGAAAGGGGATAGGACAGGAGTTTGGGAGGGGATGGGAAAGGAGTTTGGGCTCCGGCACTCTCACTCACCAAACGGAACGCAACAGTTAAAATACTGTTACTTGGCGTCGATATTCTGTGAGAGGGTGGTGCTTCCCCGGTCGAGTCGGCCCATTCATGCAACGGCCAAAATGACTGTTGCTTGACTCTACCACTCACAACTGTAAATACATACACACCCAGACCAATGCAAATAGACATATTCATTCATACAAATATTTTCACTGAGCGGGAATCGAACCTGCGACCCCTATCGTAGCAGTCGAATGAACTACCGCAACCGCCACATAGGCCGTGATAACGGACATTATTAGGTGTATATATTTATTTGAATTTTGTTCAAAACTTCAAATATGCACGAAATATTCACCAGTAAAAATCCGACCTACGGTGCCAATTAGTACAAATTGCCTCCTATGTTGGTTAAATGGCCACATGACTTTCAGAGTATAATTTAAATACTGGACATTCCATAACACCGATAACTGTCATAAATCTAAAGGTTTCCGATTAAATTAATTATTGATTTCGATTATCTGATCAAATGGTGTTAAATTTTATACTCAATCGAACTGTGTTTTTATTCAATAAATATCAGTTTAACAGGTTCTTATATCAAACAAACCATTTAACTTAATAAGCTTAAATAACTACTGAAGTTCAAGCTAGACACGATTGATATAATACTCAGACTTGTCATGGATGTGGCGCGTTTATCTATTTATACTACAAATTATCTAAAGAGGAAAGAGTAGTTTGTTTGTAATGCATAATTTCTGAAACTACTGAACCGATTTCAGAAATTCTTTCACCAATAGGATGCTATATTATCCCTGAGTTACATAGATTTTTGTATTTTATCCCGATATCCTCACGGAATCAAGACTTACGCGCGCGACGATGCTAGTAATGTATAGAAATGACACGTCACGAAACAGACAACATGGGATGCGCAAACGACTCTCCTGTCTGCGTCTTGTCTACGCATTCTGGGTCCCGTCAGATACCAGCTAGACAGCAGGCGTCTGGGTTACGCTTATTACTGCTATAGGTATTCGTTGAAGAGAAGATTTTTGCACCTTATTATTATTATTATTTCCAATGGAGACGCCGGAGACCGGGCGGGCAATCAACCCAACCTGAGTGGGCCATTTCACCCATTCACCTGGTCCTCCCTTTTGGGGAGGATGTGGGATATCCAGCAACCACGGCGTTCGGTCGCTTTTTGCACCTTAGGTAATTAACAAGCTAGAAAATGTCTCTCTCTTTTTTGGAAAGTCCTACAATGTATCTTAAAAAATATTATAATAAGGTGTATACCAATTAAAAACTATAAGCGGACCCCGGAGTCCAAAACGCAAATTTTGGATGCAACTCAGAAGTTGCTATAAGTATGATGATGATTTCTTGCAAACATAACTCGCTTCTCCCTTTAATGTGAACACACCCGATACTATCTACCGGTAGCCACCGACATATGTAATACACGTTAGCTGATTGTCGTATATTAGTATCGAGCGATGCGTACTACACACGCTACGTAATGTGCAGTGAGGTGTAACCCGTGTAACGTTCATATCATTACGGCTTTTATGCAAAAGGGGATAGACTGCACTACGATTTCACACGTGAGTTCACCTATGTGTCTCATAATATTATTGTTTATTAGTGACTGGCAATCCCCTTCGCTTCGTTTCGGTTTAAAAGAGTTTTTTACAGTCAAGCCATCATAATTTACACATAATATACTTATACTTATAGCCTATGTCCATAGGGATAATGTACCTTTCAAATGGTGAAAGAATCTTTCCAATAAGTGCAGTGGTTAACCGATGATTTCCCCAGACATAAATATACAAACTCACAATTCAACCTCTCTCTTAATAATATTTGTATAAATAGGCCCGTGTTTTGACCACTATCTCGCCCGTTGCCAGTACTGCGAGTGTGGACGCCGTTTGACCAGACGGGTGACCAGCCCTTCTATGTGGGGCCATTTTACCCAATTCCCCTATAACGACTGTCATACATATTCGTATGGCAACCGGGACCGACATCTTAACGTGCTCTCCGAGGCACGACCAGACTAATGCGAATACTCATATTCATGCATACAAATATTTGCACTGAGCGGGGATCGAACCCGCGCCTCTTGCGTAGCAGCCGCGTTCAATACCGCCACGCCACGGAGGCCGTTGGTTAGTGATGATATGGTCGATGATTGAACAGGCTTCCCGAGAAGCAACCTATTCACTCTGACTGGAAGACTCCCAGGTTATAGTTTTCCCGAAACACAGACGCGGGCAAGGAGTTTCACTACTTAACAGTACGCATAATGAACGTGTTGCCAAAACATTTTGTGCGTATGAATGGAGTATCCACCATGTAGCGGTTGTGTGTACCTTTTTTTCGTGCGCAAATCGCCTGGCATACCCTCCCGCCGGCCAGGTTATGTCGGGCTTGAACCGACTAAAACCGCACGCCGTCTCGAGTCTTCAGACGCCGGGGTGTAAGGTTGCCCAAAGGCATTTCCCTAGCATTGAAGTCTGACCCTGTGCCATCACCGGTTTCGAGATGGCCCCCTCGGGCACATTTATTACAGGATACCTTGATTACATCCTAACCTGCTAAAATAAGACTATCATGGAAGATTATAGATAGATAGATATAAGGTAGTCAAAGTAAGAAAACGAAAGAAAATATTCACGAACATTTTCAAATAGTCGAGAGTTTAACTGCAACGTCATAGATATGTAAAATTTGTATGTATCTATTTGCTATACTTATTATAGTAAAAAAAAACTGATAAAAATATACTAAATTATGGTCAATTAGCACAAAATTAGTGGGTTCATGTAAATTGCATTAAAAAATTAAAAGACGGAAATCCGCTAGCTGTGAGCTGTCAAAGAACTGGCTGAGAAAAAAAGTGTTAATAAAAAAGAAATTTAAAATGAGAGCTGATATGTAGTCACATTCCATATAATTATTCCTAATTAAAGCTTTTATGTTCTATGTTGAACAATCATTTTAACGGGACGCTACATCCGTTTGAAGTAGTTATCACTAGGACGGTTACCCAGCTTCGCAATCAACCCAAACTTAAGCGTAGCGAGATTTGCCTATAAAACAATAGGTCAACGTGACCGGTCGACTTTTTCCATTGATTTGGTTTTTCGGTGATTATTCCTCGATGGTAAGATCGATCTGGACATTCGACCCCTTACGACTCTCAGTAATGTCTACTTGATCACCGTGGCAAATTTGGTCGAGATCGGTAACGGTCTCGGAGGAGTATCATTTGTTTGAAATGCAACTTTAAAACCAAAGACGCTTCGCTCGCCTTCGGCTCGCTACGCTTAATTAGTATGAAAATTAAATTAAAACTATAATTATGACGTCTCTTTCCATCTGAGGTAGGCAGAACAACAATCAGTACTTTGTTCCAAACATACCTCACACACACACGCTCACACATATGTACTCTCATTTACCCATATTCTTTATATATATTTTAATATCAAGTTCCTATTTATTTTGGAACCAAACCGCTTTCCTATAGGTAGATACTTATTGAGCGCTATTAGTCACTGTATCGAAGTGGAATAATGGTGACCAGTAACACAGGTAGTTTATTACCTACCACAGGCACCAGCGATCCACAACCAAAACTTTTGTGTCCCCTATGATAAGCAAACATTGTATTTAATTTTGGTTGTTGGTGAGAAAATATACAAATTATATTATATATTAGAATTCAAAATGGCGAATTATTCGCTTTCCAAAAAGAACCGCAGTCGGGTTTTTAGTTTTTGTAATTACTAATAAATTTTAAAGAAATGAATGAATTTGCTTAAACTAATTCTCAACGAATGACCCTACGAAACTAAAACGGAATTAAAAAGCAACCTCCTGTTAGGATTACTGGGCAAAACCATTAAAAGTAACAGATGCCAGGAATATATCATTGACTCCTTTTTTTGGTAAAAATATTTTCATTTTAGAAGCATGACCAACGTAACCAAATTCTTACTATAAGATTCTTAATATAATTTGCTCTCAACTAAGGATCTATATTTTAATGATACGCTACGTGAAAACTTCGGACATCTTTTTCTTCTCTGTTTGTCAACCGAGTTTTTTCGTTTAGTAACCATGTATTGACGAGCTTTAGTCTAATCGTGTAAAAAAAAAACTATGGTTGAACTGGCTTTATCAACCTATCTATTGCGATGCTTGCTTGGAATTCCTAGTGCAAATTTGATCAATTTGCTTTTCAAACATTTAATTTTTGGATATCATGTCGTTCCCCCTCGTTCGACAGTAGCGGGCGTACTCCGTAGTACGCATACTCTACTTTGAGAAAACCTGCCATAGAGCATATAATTTGCAATGGCGCCCGCAAATAGATATTAACAGATATTAATAGGCCTGTAGCGTTCACACCTTTTCTATTTTCGATTTTATATCCTATTTACGGTGTTGCATATCATTAGGAAAACAAATTAAATATGCAACATGCATCATGTTCGAAATACCTAATTATATCGATAAACATAGCCCTCTAAGGATGCCTGATATTCATTAAATTGATTCCCGTTAAAGGATAGCGCTATAAGATAAGAAAACGAGTTTCCATTATGTTTACGAGCGCAATTTTATTTTTAAAGAATCTACATCGGTTTCGGTTTGTCTAAGGACTGCTAGCATAAATTTAAGCTGATATGAATTTTAATGTAAAAATAAATACTGATGATACAGTTATTAGTGTTATCATATCATACATCCGAGTTTAATTGAAATACTTTTTAGCATTTTAAAGGTTTATGACCTAATTGCAACGGATGGTGTAAAATATATTCGCTCATTAAGTGAAATTCGACCATAATCATTATTGAAACTACAGAAACTAATAATATATTTAAGGATTTAAATGTCTTATTATCATAATGGCACAAAGATCTAGACTTAATTTCTGGGTCAGGCTTGAATTTAATTAACTTGATGTAGGTGTTGCTTCTTAAAAAATAAGATTTTACTTCGAATTATTTGAACTATTTTATGAGAACCCGTTTCATTCATACAACTAAGAAAATTATCAAGCTAAAAGTATATTATTCTAAGCTCAGATTCTTCAACAAATCCATGAAACCAACTGAAGCACTATTATTAAACTAACAATGGCTACACTGATGCTAAGGTATGGCAAGCCTGTGATTTAAGAATCAAATAGCCGCTTTTATACAAAATACGCGGTCTTCACACAAATAACTTCAAATAAGCAGACACTGACAGTCTCGAATTATGGCGGGAACGTATTTGAACTTCAAACCATAGAGAAAAGGTTGTATTTTCCCGAAGGCACATCGAAATAGCTCATAGGGTCTGAGAAATAAAGCTGGTTATACTTATAGTCTCTGCAAGTGCATCTTTGTATACGGTTTTGAATGGAAGTAGTCTGTAAATAGGATATCTTATTGTGGAGTTATTTAATGTGACTGCGCTTAATGATACTCATTTGTGAAACACTGCTCTTGGTTCAAATGAGGGATTTTGTATACAATGTAATCATTTTTATATGACACAAGTTGACACGACATTGGATTACTACTTATAAATTCTTTGAATGAGGTTATTATGATTTTATTCTAGCCATTAGACTCGTAACACAATACATTACTAAACGATGGTTTGAAATAATTGTGATCATTATTTCTCTTCTTTCTAACTGACTTATATAAATAGAGGTTTTGTATTCGAGTCGCATTATGAGCGTTTATGTTTACGATTTTCTAAAAAAATAATAAATCATCTGAGAGGTGGGTGTAATAGTTACCCTTTTTAACTGTGAATTATTTAATAGTTCCAATTTGTATTATTTGAAGGGGATTCATATCTAAATATTTAATAGCAATTTTATTTGATTTTGTATTATTGGATAGCCGCGGTAGCCTAGTGGTATGGGTAATGGACTGCTGAGACGAGGTCTCGGGTTCGATCCCAGGTTTTACCTTGGCACACACCAATGACTTTTCGATGCTTTTCGAAGTTATGTGTGTATTTATCGCAGGCTTATAAGTGCCCGGTTAATGGCAATAGGCTCGCCACCTATTACATTGGGACCTAAACATAAACTGGAGAAATGTGGGTGCTAGCACCTCTGCCTACCCCTTCGGGGATATAGGCGTGAGTTTATGTTATGTTATTTTTATTTTTTTATTTTTTTGATTGTTGGCTAATTAATTTCAAATTTTGTTTTGTTGAAGGATAGGTTGAGGTAATATATAAATATATATTATTAATGGTAGTAGTATATGGGTTTAAGAAGGAGTTTAAGAAGATGTTTGTAATTTAAACTTAGAGGGGATGTTGGAAATAAGTTTGTTTTAAAAGATGTATTGAATTATTTGATAATGTTTGTTAATAAAATAATGAGTATGAATGTAAAGTGAGAAATAATAATGATGGAAATGCAAAATAGAACTTTTATTTGGCTCCCTCAAAGGAATTCATCAAGAGGTTATCCATGTAGAAATAAGAGAAAAACAATCACAAAAAATAAAATAGTAAAAACAAACATATCCTAAACTAAAGGCGAGTGAAGCAATCCAATGCCACCCTCTCAAATTCTGCCAAAGTACAGACAAAAATATCTAACCGCTTCGAGATGGAGTTGGCACAAAAAAAATCCTCAAATTTTTGTAAATAGTTTTATAACGATTAAAATGTTTTTTTTTTTCAAGTGTATAATGACATCTCTACAATATTTTTCAACCGAATCTATAAACTGTTCAAATAGTTGTGTATGTAACGTAATCAAGTTATAATATCAGAACTTACATTATACAGTTACGTAATAGAGCCATTTTTATCTTTTTAATATCTTTAAATTTGTAAAACCATGATTTTAAATACAACCACTTGTGGTACAAGTAATACCCGATTAGATCTTCTGAGGTATTTCATAGACAGATCTAACAAGATGGCTATTTGCATAGCGAATGAAGGGTTATTAATCGGTGTACTTAATACAATCTTTAGAATAAAATCAACATACAAGGAAGGCTTTTTTTTACTAAACATTTGTATGAATGAATATGTCTATTTGCATTGGTATGGTTGTTTCTATGTATAAAATGTATGGTATTTACAAAAAAAGTATATAAGTATGTTTATTCGCATTCTGGAACCCCTAACACAAGCTAGTTAAACTATGTTTACTTTGGGTCTAGAAAGCGCTGTGTAGAATGTCGTAGAATATTTACTTGTTTATTTATATTGGCACTCTATAATAATATACATTCTAGGAAATATTGTATAGCTCTTTCTAGACTCAAACTACGTATAGCTTGTACTATTAGTACTAGAATGCGGATATACTTTAAACATACTTCTAAAATTCTATATTAATTCTGCTGCAACTATACTAGCGGCACGCTACGATGGCCATTTTGACACGTTTACATAGTGATGGAAATGTCAATTTAAAATAGAAAAAATCAAATCAAATGCGAGTCACGTCTATAGTTTTTGGATATTTAATTCATTTTTTAAATTTCGAATCTCGAAGAACATAAATGCCATGTGGTGTCGTAAATTAGTACACTGCACCTCACTATTGACAATAAAGAACAGAAATTTACTCCTTCAAACTTAGTATTTATTTTTACGAAACTTCATGAGCGGACAAACGTCAAAACGGCCATAATTAGCGTGCCGCTAGTATAGAAATAATTATCTGCGAACCGCGATTTCACTCGCCGTACTTTATTCTATTCCAGCGCGACAATCGCTGCATCTGCGTCTCTCTAACCTTTTTAATTATTACTCAGCTCCCAAGGGTTGTAGCGTAATGTTATATAGCCTATATATAACCTTACCCAAAAACTGGGCTATCAAATACAATAATATTCTTTGAAATCGCACAGTTAGTCCCAGAGATTAACTCGTTCAAACAAACAAACTCTAGTAGGGTAGGTAGTGACCACATGATGCGAGGGAAATGCCTTATGGGCCACCTTACACCCTGGCCTCTGAAGACCCGAGACGGCGTGCGGTTTTAGTCGGTTCAAGCCCGACATAACCACACCGCTGGCCGGCGGAGGAGGGGGGGGCCGAGGGGATTTCCGCTGAAAAAAAAGGTACTAAAGGGTTAACGTACTTTCCAGGCTGTGATTGAAGACGTGGAATCTTGCTTGGCTGGGAACAACTTATACTTACTCTTTAAGGACAAATCAAGTTCTATACATAGAGCGGCGGGGGGGTACCCGAGGGTATTTACGCACGAAAAAAAAGTTGGTGACCACATGCTTCTACTTGCTATGATCCTAACGTGACATTCACCTTTCGCTTATACTTACTTTCATAATAATTGTTTTCATACATAACCTTACTTAACATACTTAACCTACCTTTCTCTAAAATGTCCTCGATTTGCGCGAAAGAGGCAGCGGAGAGGGAGCGGGAGAGAACCCTGCCCCCGAGTTCCGCAGCCTGCGGAACTTGTCTAAGCCCTAGACTACCGACCTCTATGATCGGGGCCTGAGGACGGTAGTCGGCCGACTCGCCATCCTTACAGAAGCAGGCCAAGAGGAGCAGGAGGTTTGTCGTCCTACACACGCCTGCAAACTAACCGTCGCGGGATAAAACCCGACCAAATAGGCGAGGCCACAATAAAGGGGCAAAGTCCGCCGGTAACCCTGGGGTTGTCCTTTCGAGGGCTTACCCGGGGTGCCCGACAATGGACACTTGGAGAAAACACCGTGTGGTTTTAGTCAGTTCGATTCCGACACACCCACCCCTATTAGTATAGATATATTAATAATATTTTACGTTGTTCCAGTGATGGTGTGAGCCCGCATGGGTCTGGCCGCGGCGCTGCTAGAGGCGGCGGCTCGCGGCGAGGCGGTGCGGCTCGCCAGTTTGCTGCACGCCCATGCCACGCATGTCAACGTCACTGACGAGGTAACGGACACTATTATATTTACCCACTAAAACCTACGGAGCTAAGCAAATCTCGCCTGCAAGCCGGTACACCTGCTGATCGACGGACGAGGCTCTGAAGCAGGCTTTTCTCTCGGGGTTGGGAAGTCAAACGGCAGTCCTTAAAAGCTGTATAGAGCAAACAGAGTTGCCAAATAAAAAACGGAAAACTGTTTTTAGGGTTCCGTAGCCAAATGGCAAAAAACGGAACCCTAAAAGATTCGTCATGTCTGTCCGTCCGTATGTCACAGCTACTTTTTTCCGAAACTATAAGAACTTTGCTATTGAAACTTGGTAAGTAGATGTATTCTGTGAACCGCATTAAGAGTTTCACACAAAAATAGAAAATTAAACAATAAATTCAATTATAGCTTAGTGGTTAAGGAGTCGACCTTACGATCGAGAGGTCCCGGGTTCGAATCCTGGCCATTACACTACCGACGTGAACCCACTCCTAACACAAGCAATTTAGCTTAGCTGGAGGGGTTAGGGGGAATATTAGTAATTTCGGTTGCTAATATTCTTAAAAAAAAAAAAAAATTACATTTTTAAGCAATTTGTGCTTACTTTACCTATAGATTTAGATCGGAAAAAGAGAACATCTGGGACGGGACTTGAACCCGCGACCAGTCCTTGCAGGGAATTCCAGTCACGTCCTAGATGTTCTCTTTTTCCGATCTAAATCTATAGGAAAAAGCAATAAATTTGAGGGTTCCCCATACTTAGAACATAACTCAAACATTTTTTTAAACTTTTTTGAAATCCATACGTGTGGGTTAGGTATCTATGTATAGGTCTTCAAAAATGATATTAAGGTTTCTAATATCATAATTTTTCTAAACTAAATAGTTTGCGCGAGAGCCACTTCCAAAGTGGGAAAATGTGCATCCCCCCCACCCCTGAAAACTGAAAAAATATATGATTTACATTACCATGTAAACTTCCACCGAAAATTGGTTTGAACGAGATCTAGTAAGCAGGTTTTTTTTAATACGTCATAAATCGTAAACCGCAATTTACCTTTCAATCAATCAACTCAAATATAGAAATTTAAAAAAAACATTTAATTTCATATTAAAGGCCTTCCTTAAGAACCACTCTATCCATTGATGACAACAGCATGAAAATCGGTTAAGTAGTTTTTAAGTTTATCGCAAACAGACATACAGACCCGGCGACCCAGATTATTAGTTGGATGGATATAAAAAAATAACACAACAAAATAATGTTTTGTTACTACTGTTTTACTATCTATTCTTTATGGTAATAAGCTCAGTTACGTAATGTATTTACTCTACGGAGTGGGGCTCCGTAGCTAGGAACTTATTCTAGCACCGGTTTTTTTTTAACGTGTGGAAACCCCCACGGATTTCACCCAATCGGTGATAATGATGGGGCGGGCGTGTCGGAATCGGACCGACTAAACCACACGGTGTCCTCCCCAAGTGTCCGTTGCCCGGCACCCCGGGTAAGCCCTCGAAAGGATAACCCTAGGGTTACCGGCAGGACTTTGGCCGCCGCCGCGGCCTCGCCTGGTGGGGTCGGGTTTTATCCCGCGACGGTGAGTTGGCAGGCATGTGTAGTAGGACACACACGACACGCCTCCGTCTTGGCCTGATTCTGTAAGAACGGCGAGTCGGCCGACTGCCGTCCTCAGGCCCTGATCATGGAGGTCGGTAGTCCCGGGCGTAGATGCGGAACTCTGGGGGCAGGGTTCTCTCCCGCTCCCTCTCCGCTGCCTCTTTCTAGCACCGGCTAGAATAAGTTTCGAGCTACGTTAATGCAAATCCATTGTGCCCGTATTTAACCATCCTATCTCATCTCTATACCTCTTCCTCCACCGTCTTCAACATCCGAGCGCATATCCTGGTTGCATACAAGGCTTGCACTTTGAAGCACGGGGTCCTCTCGAAAGATTTTCGCCTCGTTCGACATTCAGCAGATGCACGGGCTTGCAGTAGGGTTTGGCTTGGGCCCCGAAGGTCTTAGTGAATTCCCATAGACTCGTTCCAATCGATACATACTAACTTTAAAAGAACATCCTTCATCATTAACTACGTAAGTGATACATCTTCGTCTGTGCTCTCGAAATAACATGAAAGCATTTGTGTTAGCCTAAAATAACAGGAAACGTGTGATAATAAAACTTTCCTGACCGAGATTTATCTTATTTGACAGAATAAATAAATGGATTACCCGTCTCAAAACATCAAACATGTTTCTTGCTTTTTTTCTCACTGCTATCTGATGAGACCCGCCTACGCGCTAGGAATAAAGAGGTTCACTTTTTTACTATTTTTGAACAGGCAGCACTGCAACATCACCAGTGTTGCTATTACAGAAATACAAATGGCGTCCAATAAAACTGTTTTCTCGTATATTTTATTCATAGGCTAATAAATTTAAAACGTATTTATGACTAATGGTGGCAGTTTATTAAACTTTAGCACTTTATATCGCCCAACAATGACATGTGCGTTCCATTCTACTCAGTAGCTCGGTCGACATCGAATCGGCACCCGACTGCGAACAAATTAATACCTCGCAAAATTAATATGACATTCGTACAAAGGAATTGAAATCCTAGTACTATAGTGGAATAACGTTCAAATTGCAACAACATTTGAAGGGAATTTTCTGAATTGATTTATTCACCACGTGTTCCCACAGGCCCTGTAGTTGTCCCTTAAGAAAGTCGATTAATAAATGATTAAAATAGGACGATATATTATATAGTATCGATTAATCTCTTACGTCACTGCGGGGGGAATTAATGGTCTAATATAACGAGCACTGGCATTTACAAGCATACCATAATCTTACTAAGTAGCTACATACTTTTTTAAAATCTTATATAGTTTATTTAATACAACAGAATCATAAGGTAGGTAAGTCAAAACTATATCTACGAGACACTAGACCGTTTCTACGAAGAACGAGTCTAAGAACGAGTAGAATAGCGGACTCCGGGCTCCAATGTGCAAGCTATGCTTTAGATACGACAGGGATTGGCGCTGGAATGAAGAAAGACACGACACCACTCGAGACGCTTAAGTCTTCAGTGCCGTACTAAGAGGATAGGTATATACTATATGGAAATGTTACCAGAGCACAAAACTTGTTATTATCGAAGATTTTTAACTACCCACCATTCAGCGAATAGTTTGATCATCAATTAATTCATTTTTTATAACGAAGGTAGTAAAAAATCGATCAAAAGAAAACACGGTTGTACACAAGTATTTTTCTTAATTGACATTTCACTTTATAACGTAAGTTATTAGCGCGCGAAAATGGTCAGCTTTCAATAACTTTTTAAAGAAAAATAAACAAAGATAATTGTCCATATAGAATGATTACGAGAGAGTTAATTGGATCCCACGATGTACGGTCATCAATCAAACTAAGCTGGTTCGTGAGCAAGGTCTAGTTTTTCTAATAGTGTAAAATATTTTTTGTTTATTTTACAGATGATCGTTGAGAATAAAGCGTAAACGTATAGACAATTGAATCGAACACGGTCATTTAGACGAATTCTGGAACATTTAAATTAACTTTTGATCGACATACATTATTAGATTACTACGTTACTTGTTTAAAATATTTTAATTAGAATACAGCATATCAAGTTATCTAAAGCTACGTTTGTCGTTACAAGTTCGGATATTTATATAGAGTGCTGGTTGCTGGTGTTAACAAGAATAAAAGTAAATTGAAAAAATAACATAGTAAGTAACTACAAAAAAGCCAAGCTTTTTTATAAAATATGTAATTAGCACTAACTGTTGCCCGCGGCTCCGCCAGCATGGATGTCGGTTATCGTGACCAAACATAGCCTATGTCCTTTCCCAAGCTCTATTCTATCTCTGTACCTTTTTTTTTTTTTTATCGTGCGGAAATCCCTTCGGATACCCCCCCGCCGGCCAGCGGGGGCGGTTATGTCGGGCTTGCACCGACTAAAACCGCACGCCGCGTCGGGTCTTCAGACGCCGGGGTGTACGGTTACCCATAGAGCATATCCCTCGCACCCCGGCTGACCCTGGGCCTTCTCACCACTAACAGCATCGCTCATTCTGTCTCCTCTGAAAGCAGAGGAGTACGGAGAGTGATGTGTTCCCGCCACGTTGGGTATTGGCCGACGATCAATGCCAACCCTATGAAGGGGTGAAGGGGAAGCCATTGACTGCCGCCCAGGGTGTACCGGCCGCTCCGATTCCGTTCCCCCCGGACTGCAGCGGGATCGGAATCGGAGCGACACTCGAGGAGGTTACCCAACACACACCCCTCTATCTCTGTACCTAATTTCATCAAAAATGGTTCAGTGGTTTAGGCGTGAAAGCGTGACAGACAGAGTTACTTTCGCATTTATGATATGACTGTAGAATTTAAAATAGAAACCTCACAAAACATTATATTATCTGTAGCAAACTCAGTAGGTACTATCCCTATTTGGCCACCTGTGCGGTAGTTGAAAAACCAATACGTTTCTTGAGTAGATACTGGTGTCACGAGGCCCTCGTTAAAATTCAACACAGTAGTCAGATGCCATTTCAAATTGTTGACATAACACGGTTCGTGCGGAAACTGATAATTTCGAATTATCTCAGGCAAATGATTGATTATGGCAACTGTTTATTCGGTCTAATCTGGTCGAGTGGACTGAATGTGACCAATCATGAATGTTGAAGTTATACATCTTCATCTACATAGAATTGCGTCAGAGGTGCCGTGTTCGATTCCTGAACTAGACAAACAGTTTTTATACCTGAATGCGGCAGAGCCCAAAAGAGCAGAGTTATGTGTAGAAATAGCTTTGAAAACTGATATAACGTTTAATTCGTCTTTGATGCGTGAGTGTTATTGGGTATTTTAACTACCTATATAAAAAATAATAAGACGGATTTTTGTGCAAATTGAATTGCAATTAAGTTTATTAGTTTTTGTGATATTTTTTATTTTTTATTAGATACATCAACAGATACCGCCCCCGCTGGCCGGCGGGGGGGTATCCGAAGGAACTTCCGCACGAAGGTATTACAATAATTATCTTGAAATTTTAGTAAATTACATAGCTAACTCATACATAAGCGTCGGTAGCTTAGTGGTTAAGGAGTCGACCCTACGATCTAGAGGTCCCGAGAGGTCCCGGGTTCGAATCCTGGCCATTACACTACCGACGTGAACCCGCTCCTAACACAAGCAATTAAGCTTAGCTGGAGGGGTTAAGGGGAATAATAGTAATTTCAGTATCTAATATTCTTTAAAAAAAACAGGTTTATGTTATGACGATGTGAAGAATTCGATAAGCAACTAAATTCCAACTAGGTAAAATTGCATCTATGGGTAGGATTCGCTGTTAGGAAATCCTAAAAACGCAGAGTCGTGATGGGACTTAGAAGGCTCACTTCCTATTACGTGAGACTAAAAACAGTTAGCGCAATGGAAGTAGAGGCACAAATTAGATAATAGTTACTTTGTTAAATACCGACATTATCCTTAAGGAGTCTACATAACATACAGATAATATAGAGATAGATACAGACATATAAATAAAGTCATTAAAGTAACTAGACACATCATTAAAAGGTGTTTGTTTCATTACAATTTAATCTTAATTGTAACTATGTCATACAGATAAATTATATCCACACCTTGAACACTGGTAGCTTTTATAGTTTTACGACTTTTTAAAACCCCTTTACTGCACTCCTGTAGAGCTATAAAACATTTGATGTCATATTTAATGAGACACTTGAGGTAACTTCTTAACGGACACGTCTTAACTTTATCGAAAATGATAAGACTTGAGACGTTTTCTGTTTTTAAACTGTTAAGCCGCTTCTCCGACCAAAAGTCCTTGATCATTTATTTGCTCTCTATGGCAAGATACACATACAAGCCTATAATACCCCGAAGGGGTAGCCAGGTAGTATCATACTGAACATTACGACTATAGCCGTATATGCCGACCCCACTTATCAGATGCCACTGTGCAGGTAAAAATTCCGCACAGAAGACGCAGTGCCACCTTTTCTCAACAAAAAGGTGGTGAAATATATAATAAATAATACTAGTATTACCAAAAGTGTGTATATTTAACCCCAGCTTTGAAATACTTATAGTATTGACTTCTACCAATACTCCATTAATCAATAAGCTACCTAAATAGAAATAATGATTATAGAACCAACTCCTGCCACATATTTCCAAACTTAGAGAAATGAATTTCACAAAAAAACGTCCATCACAGATAAAATAATATATTGTATGGACTATAGACGAATGAATGACTGATTTAACCAACATGTCTAACGATAGCGGTATTCTCTGATTTCCGAACTAAAAAAGTTGCTGTCAATAGTTTCCAAACATTTAATGTATCCCCTATCGGCATCGTTATCTGCTGTCATCTATGAACTGCCGGACTCCCCGTGCCGGGTGCCCGAGTTCATTAAAAAACTAGTCTGCTCACTGCTCACTGGACCAGTTCTCTGGTTACGCACATAATTTTGTTTTGTTGGACCCCGCTTTAGTAACTATTTTTTTTCCTGGGCCTTTTATAAATCATAGACTAAGTTTAATGTCACAATAATTTTGTTTTTGAACCGTGTCAGTTCAAATAAGCGTTTCGCCATTAGTAATTAATTTTATAGAAATTTATATTGTACTTGACATTAGTGATTTTTAGGGAATACTCCTCATCAGAGCCTTGGTCTCCGGTTACATTCAAAGCTTGCACTTAGAAGTCCTCTTAAGGTACAGGGCTATTCCTAGTTTAAGAGGCAGAGTTTCTAATGTATCGAGCATAGTATGTTACAATGTCCTAAACATTTTATAAAATTCATGCAATGATGTATATTAATTGTATAGCTGTGTAATCTTTTTTGCAATAAACATTATTATTATTATCTCTTTATTTACTTTTAAATTACTTATAAATTATATTTTTAAATACATATTAAAAAAAAGAAAACATCTATTTAAAAATATAAAAAATAGTGCTCCACCGGCAGCGTGGCAGGGCCCAAGCTACCGGCGGTCGGGGTCACAGAGAGAGAAACCTCCGGACAATGCGTGCCGTGTCGAGGATGACCGCCTTCTGCATCTGACCCTTGACCCAACCATCTAGCGAGAGTCTCTTGAGGTGTTGGTCGAGGCTCTTCGCTATCAGCCCGTTCGCCGAAATGACTATCGGGACAATGATTGTTGAATCGACATCCCACATGGCGGTAACCTCGTGAGCCAAGTCAAGGTACTTGCTGATTTTGTCCTTCTCAGCCTTCACGAGGTTTTCGTCATGCGGGATGGTGATGTCAACGATCATTGCCCGGCGCTGGGGCCGGTCGACTAGCACGATATCAGGCTTATTGCAAGCAATAGTCCTGTCCGTGATAATAGAGCGGTCCCAGTAGAGCAATGCATGACTATTTTCAAGAACCGACACCGGTGTGTACCGATAGTACGGCACCTCAGACTCAACATGGCCATATCGAAGAGCAAGTTGCTGGTGGATGATCCTGGCCACTAGGTTATGCCTGTGCAAGTACTCGCCGTTGGCCAGATGAGAACAACCCGAAATAATATGCCTGAGTGACTCTCCGGGACGACGGCATGCCCGACAGATGTCGACCGTACCGTCCTTCAGGATATATTTCCGATAGTTGTTCGTCATCATGACCTCGTCAGCAATTGCACAGGCAAACCCTTCAGTTTCCCCAAAGAGGTCCCCGAAGCGTAGCCAGTTCACCGAGGCCAGAAGGTCCACATCGGGCCCTGTTAAGGCTCGATAGAACCTCCCGTGCAGCTCCTTGCCCTCCCATACGGTCTTGCGGTCCGTGACGCTCAATACCGTCGGTCTGCGCCAGTTCTCGTTCGCCAAGGAGAGCGGAGTGAGACCCTGGTCTACTGCCACCACATCACGATGCATCCCGCATTCGTTGCTCTGGAAATAATCCCTAAGTCTGCACACCTCACGGTTGTGGAGGTTCTTGGCATTTAAAAAGCCTCGGCCCCCCCACCTCCGTGGGATGTACAGTCTCATAACAGACGAGCGCGGGTGTAGCATGCGATGAGTGGTGAGCAGTTGACGGACCTTTCTATCCAGGGCGTCCAGCTCAGTCTGAGTCCATCTTAGTATGCCAAAGGAGTAGGTCAGTAGAGGCATCACCCAACCGTTGAAGGCTCGCACCTTGTTGCCGCCCGACAAAAGACTGTTGAGTACTTTTGTGATGCGGCAGAAGAAGCGTTCCTTCACCGATTTCTTGATATCCACTACTGAGATACCCAAAGACTCTGCCATACCGAGATACTTATAGGTTTCGGTTTCAGAGAGAGATCTGAGAGTCATAGTCTCAGAAAGTTGCAAATTCGTAGAATTCACAACTTTCCCCCGCTGCACATGTAAGACCGCACACTTATCTACACCGAATTCCATCCCAATGGCGTTGCTGAAAACCTGCGTGATTTTCAGCAGCTCCACCAGGTCAGGAAGTTTCGGTGTGAAAAGTTTGAGGTCATCCATGTACAGCAGATGACTAATAACCTCACCCTCTCTCTGAAGCCGGTAGCCTAGACCTGAATCTCTCAACAAAGTGCTGAGAGGATTCAGTGCTAGGCAAAACCAAAGCGGGCTCAGACAGTCGCCCTGGAAGATGCCCCGCTCAATTCTTATGAAGTCCTGGGGGTCAGAGGAGATCTCCCCGCCGCCCGGTAGACGAAGGACTGTGGTCCACTGCCCCATACACGCACTGAGGAAGGATCTCAGAGTTGCATCGATTTTATACAACTCTAAGATCCTCCTCAGCCATGAGTGAGGCACCGAATCATAGGCCTTCTTGTAGTCAATCCAGGCCGCGGACAGAGCCCCCCGGCTCCGCCGGACTTGCTGGCTAATAGTCATGTCTATGAGGAGGAGCTCCTTAGTACCGCGGGACCCAACCCTACACCCATTCTGAGCGGGGGCCAAAATGTTGTTCACAACAATGTTTGTGTTAATTTTGATGGTCAGAATGGATGTAAGGAGCTTGTACATAGTGGGCAAGCACGTGATGGGTCTATAGTTTTTAGGTTCAACGGTACTACCAGTCTTATGGAGCAAGAAGGTGATCCCGGTGGTCATAAACCGCGGAAGGGAGCCAACTTCGAGGGCTTGTTGGAACTGCGTCGCTAAGCGGCCATGGGAGCACCGGATCCACTTTATCCAGAAGTTGTGCAACCCGTCCGGTCCAGGACTTTTCCAGTTCGGGGCCGTACGGATCGCACAACTCACGTCTTCGGGGTCTATAGTTATGGACGCCATGGGTTCGATGCTCCCACATTCACGCTCAACAACGCACATCCAATCGCCCTCTGTGTGTTCGACGGGCGCTGACCAGATACCACGCCAGAAATTAATCATGGCACTGGCTCCTAGCAGCCCCTCATCGACGACACATTGGGTGGTTCCATCCCACTTCCGGTACACCTTCCTTTGGTCACTCTGGAAAAGGCGATTCTGCCAGTACCGATCCACGCGCTCTCTGTACCGGCGAATACGGGCTGCCCATGCATAGACTTTCTGCTTCAGGTAGTCAATGCGCTCCGTGACGTTAGCCTCAAAATCCGGGCGCCGAATACCGGTCCCGGCGAATGCTTGAGTCACGAAACGCATGACACGGGGGCGGTTATTCCCCCGACTGAAGCAGACCAGCTTCGCAATGAGAGTCCTGAATGTGCTGATACGCCGCTCGATCCGTACCTGCCAAGCGGGTACAACCTCGGCGAGCCGCGGCGCCCGGTCAGTATCTGGAAACTTGACACGAGCGACGCGGCACACCGCGATTGCTCCACAGTACATGATCGAGTGGGTATCAGACAAATCTTTACTAGCCCGCATGTACGGGAATAGTAAATCATTCAGGGCTCCCATCAGTGCCAGATTTCGCCTATGAGTGGGCAGACGTGGTAGACGCGGCCTAGATTCAGGCGCGGACCTATACTGGCGAATAGCGTCCTCCAAAGCCCTCCCCAATTGCTCACTTACCTGGATGCTAACAGTCGTACTCACACAATCTCCATCATCGCCCACGGGCTCCACCGATGTCGCTGGTGTCACTCCTGACAGCGGAGCTGACGACGCGGTGGGTGAGTCCCGTATCAAGGCAGGAGTCGCGCGAGTAGGTTGTGCCTCCAGGCGGAGCCGATCAAGCACAGATTGATCCAACAGGTTACACCGCTGGATAGCTCGCACTTGATCCGACAATCGTTGGGCGGACACTGTGATGGTTGGATCGAGGACCTGAAACAGAGCAAGCATCCTGTCACGATACGCCGTTCGAATGGTTTCTCCCTCTGTAGCCCCATAGTAGGCGCGCATGCAATTCTCATTCATAATATGAGTCCATCGCATGCGACGCACTACACCACCGGCAGCGGGGGCCCTATTCGAGGCCGGTGGGCCTCGGGACCCCAAGCAGGCCGGGGGCCGGCCTCTCCCTCGCCGGCGCGCAGGTGTTGGTGACGTCGGTGGGGAGAAATACTCGTCACTAGAGCTGCTGCTCGACGCCCCAGGGATTCCACTTGAGGTTGGCTGTGGGGCGGAGCTTAGTGACGAGTCCGGAGATGGTAGGCGTGCTGTCCTTTTCTGGGATCTTGTGATCATTTTTGTCCTTTTACATTATTTTATTTTGTTGCTTTTTATATATGACAGACATTAGATGTCATGTATTGTCATGTCATATTTTCTGTGTTAATATTTTATAGTTTTCATTGGATTCTATTGTAAAATTATATCTATTTTCATTGTGGAATTTATTTATGGTTTGGTTTTGGGTTTTGGGAAAGCTTTTGTGTTGTTTTATTTGTATATTTTTCTGCAGGCACAAAAATGTCGTCCGTTCGTTCCCAGTGTTGCCAGGTTATTATTATTATTTCCTTTATTTAAGTTTAAATACATATCAATCATATTTTTAAATACATTCTATACATATAAAAAAAAACAAATATATTTAAAAATATAAAAAATAGTGGGCCACCGGCATCGGGAACAGGGACCAAGCTACCGGTGGTTAGGGCTCCAGAGAGAGGAATCTCCTCACAATACGTGCCGTGTCGAGGAGCACTGCCTTCTGCATCAAGCCCTTGACCCAACTGCCTAACGCGAGCCTCTGGAGATGTTGTTCGAGGCTCTTGGCAATCAGTCCGTGCACCGATACAACTATCGGAACAATAATCGCCGAATCCACACTCCACATGTCGACAACCTCGTGAGCCAAATCCAAATATTTTATTTGTTTTTCTTTTTCGGCTTTCACAAGATTCTCGTCATGTGGAATGGTGATATCGATAATTATTGCGCGGCGCTCTGATCGATCTATCAACACTATATCAGGTTTATTAGCTACAATAGTCCTGTCAGTGATGATAGATCGATCCCAGTACAACGTGATACGCCCATTTTCGAGAACTGCGTCGGGCACATACCTATAGTACGGTACCTCTGATTCCACAAGGTTGTACTTTAGAGCAAGCTGTTGATGAACAATCCTGGCTACTTGGTTATGTCTATGCAAATACTCGCCGTTGGCAAGACGAGAACAACCAGAGATTATATGTCTAAGGGATTCTCCGGGACGGTGGCACGCCCGACATATGTCAACCGTACCATCCCTTAGAATATACTTCCGATAGTTATTCGTCATCACAACTTCGTCCATAATTGCAAACACAAAACCTTCGGTTTCCCCAAATAGGTCACCGAAGCGTAGCCAAGACACAGATGCTGGTAAGTCTATATCAGACCCATGAAGAGCCCGATAGAAACGTCCATGCAACTCCTTGCTCTTCCATACATCCATGCGGTCATTAATACTTAATACCACAGGTTTGCGCCAGTTCTCTTTAGCCAAAGCTAGCGGGGTAAATCCGTTATCCACCCTTACTACATCACGATGCATATCAGCTTCATTGTGTAGGAAGTATTCCCTGAGGTTGCACACCTCACGGTTATGGAGGGACTTGGCATTTAAAAAGCCACGTCCCCCGCATTTCCGTGGTATGTACAACCTCATCACAGATGAACGCGGATGATGCATTCGGTATGCAGTAAGAAGCGTACGGACTCTCCTATCCAGGGTGTCTAATTCCGTCTGAGTCCACCTGAGTATGCCGAAGGAGTACATTAAAACCGGCATGACCCAACCGTTATAGGCGCGCACCTTATTACCGCCTGACAAAAGACTTTTGAGGACTTTTTTCAAGCGGCCAAAGAAACGTTCCCGTAACGATTGCTTCATGCTAGCTTCTGTAATGCCTAACGCCTGCGACATACCCAGGTATTTATAGGTGTCGATTGCAGAGAGAGACCTGAGTTTTGTGGAATCTGAGAGCTCAACCCCATCAGATTCCACAATCTCCCCTCTTTTTACATGCATGACCGCACATTTGTCCACACCAAATTCCATCCTGATAGATTTACTAAAGGTTTCGGTCATCTTTAGTAACGCTATCAGTTGGGAATTGTTGGGGGCAAATAATTTAAGATCATCCATGTAAAGGAGGTGGGATATAACCTGACCATCTCTCCGCAATCGACAGCCTAACCCTGAACTCTCCAGCATATAACTAAGAGGGTTCAGTGCCAGGCAAAACCATAATGGACTAAGACTATCACCCTGGAATATGCCCCGCTCTATCCTTATCAGCCCGCCATTCTCGCAGGTCCGTCGACACCCTGGATAGCAAAGGACCGTACTCCATTGCCCCATACATGCCTTCAGGAAGGTACATAGAGTTGTATCAATTTTATACAACTCAAGCACCCTCAAGAGCCACGTATGCGGCACGGAGTCATAGGCCTTTTTATAGTCTATCCAACATGTCGCCAGGTCCTTACGATTACGGCGTGCCTGTTGGCTAATGGCCATATCAATTATAAGGAGCTCTTTAGTGCCACGAGCCCCACTTCTACATCCATTCTGAGAGATAGACATGATAGAATTGTCGGTTAAGTGTGAAGATATTTTTACTCTCAGGATGGATGTAAGAAGCTTATAGACCGTAGGAAGACATGTGATCGGTCTATAATTTTTAGGGTCCGTAGCACTACCGGACTTGTAAAGAAGGTGGGTTACACCAGTGGTCATGAAATTGGGAATCAATCCTGATTCAATACATGATTGGAATTGAGATGCCAAACGACCGTGTGAGCTTTTCAGCCATTTTAACCAAAAATTTTGCAGTCCGTCTGGTCCCGCTGACTTCCAGTTAGGCAACAGACGGACTGCATCGGTTACATCCTCTTGCAGTATAGTAACTGGATCCATGATCTTAATAGGCTCACACGATCGCTCAACATCCTGCATCCAATCACCCTCCGTATGACTGACGGGCATCGACCAGATATTACGCCAGAATGTATTAGTAATATCATCATCTGGTCGACACACGTCAGCCCCAGTCGAATCAGGGCGCTCCCAATCTCTGTAGACCCACCTTTGGTCCCTTTGGAACGTGCGATTCTGAGAATATCGCTCCACTCTTTTTTTATACCGCCGAATCCGGTTTGCCCACGCATAAACTTTTTGTTTCAGGTAGTCGATACGCTCTGTGACTCGTGCCAAAAATTCTTGAGGCCTAATATCAGACCCCGAGAACGCTCGACTCACAAAGCGCATCACTCTTGGGCGGGTATTGCCCGACCTGAAACAAATGAGCTTTCCAATGAGTGCCCTAGTCTCGGTGATACGTTGCTCAATTCTAAATTGCCAAGCCGGCACAGCAGATTTCGGTCGAGTAGCTAAGTCGCACTTTGGAAATTGAACATTAGCTACTCGACATACTGCGACGGCCGCGCAATAAAGAATTGAATGTGTATCACCGAGATCTTCGCTATTATCAAAATAATCTGATAATAACGAATCCAGGGCACACACTAGCGCTACATTTTTTTTATGCGTTGGCAAACGTGGTAGGCGAGGTCTATTAACAAAAGGCATGGAACGATATTCCCGCATAGCACATTCCAAAGCACTCCTTAATTGCTCGTCGTACTCGGTACTTACGTCTATAGCCCTGGTATCAATCACTTCTTCGCTACAGATGTGTTGTGAGATGGTCTCCGTGCCTGGTTGTCTCACTGTTTGCGGAGAGGGTGTGGTACCCGGGCTACTTCGTATGTTAGAGCGTAGCCTCTCAAGTACAGAGTCATCCAACAAATGACAACGTTGGATGGCCCGCACTTGATCCGATAGCCGTTGTGCGGATACGTTGATAGTTGGTTCAAGTACCTGAAACAAAGGCAACATACGAACACGGTACGCAGTAAGGTTGACTCCTCCCTCTGTAGCCACAAAATATGCCCGCATGACGTTTTCGTTCATAGAAGTAGTCCATCGCATGCGGTGCACATCACCACCGGTAGCGGGGGCCCTATTCGAAGCCGGTGGGCGTCGGGGCTCCAAGCCAGTCGGTGGCCGGCCTCTCCCCTGCCGACGCACAGGTGTTGGCGACGTCGGCGGGGAGAAAAACTCGTCGCTGGAACTTGAGCTCGACGTCGCTGTCACACCCAGAGAACTGGCTGGTGGCTGCGGGACGGAGCTGAGCGACGAGTCCGGGGTTGTTGGGCGTGCTGCTGCTCGTGCCTTGGCTCTTGTTATCATTTATTATTATTATTATTAGTTTTTTTTTTGTGCAATAAATAAGAAGGATATGACGTAATGAAGAATCTATTGAAATAAAAAATAGGACATTAGAATGTTGTTCTGCTCTTACTAGCGACTCTCCGCTAAAAAAGTTTCGTACAACTAAATTAAGGTCTTCTAAGCCAGATTAAAATCAAATTTATGCCATCTAGTTTATCAAGTAGGCCATAAATCTGGTTTAAAATATAATTGAAGCTTCGATGTTCACGACTGCGTTCGCGTAGTATCTGTTTAAAAATCTAAATTAGATTCATAGGAATATCCCAGCTCGTCTCAAGTCGAAAGAATTACTTAATTTAAAAGTTTTTTGAGAGAGTTAGTTACATTTGGAATCTGTTTAAATCCATGATGGTTGTCCATTGTACCATGTGTAGGTACTATTGAATCAATTGGATTACACACCCCGCGTTCTTTATTAAGTCTAGAAGAAATTATTTACATTTTCAAATGATTACAAAGACCAAAAATCCCTACTCAGCAGTTCCTTTTTTTCGTGCGGAAATCCCCTCGGATACTCCTCCACCGGCCAGCCGGGCATAGATCATATCCCTCGCACTCCTACTGACTCTGGGCCATCTCCGGTTTCGAGATGGTCCCCTCGGGTTTGGGAACCACGGTGTTCCCGTCTTGCCCCGGTTTGTGGGAGAGCTGCTAGTCGCCCCGCCGTCCGGGCCTGCTTCTGCTGGGGTGACAGGCAGCTTCACCTGCCGCCCCCAGGCCTGCGCTCATGGAGGACGGAGGTCGTTAAGCGACCTCCGGCGCCTGAGTCGCCTGCGACGCGCGGCGAGCATGTTGCGGGCTCGGCGGGCCGGGAGAGTTCTAAATCTCTCCCGGGCTCGCTCCGCCATTTCCTTCGCGAGCATTACATGCTCGCAGAACGAGGTGACGGCGGCCCACGCGCTCGCGCTCCTCACCATTGCCACAAGCGACAGTCGCACATTAAAGACGAAAATCGGTTCAGTCGAATATACCTATTGATGACAATAACTCTTTACATGTGTTAAATGGACCCGAAACTAGTAGATAAAATGCTATGACTACCATATACACCAATAGTCTGGCTGTACCTTTTTTTTTTTGTTATTAAGTCGTCTTTGGTTTCAAAGTTGCATTTCAAACAAATGATACTCCTCCGAAACCATTTGACCGATCTCGACCAAATTTGCCACGGTGATCAAGTAGACATTACTGAGTGTCGTAAGGTGTCGAATGTCCAGATCGGTCTTACCATCGAGAATAATCACCGAAAAACCAAATCAATGGAAAAAGTCGACCGGTCACGTTGACCTATTGTTGGATAGGCAAATCTCGCTACGCTTAAGTTTGGGTTGATTGCGAAGCTGGCAACAGTCCTAGTTACATTCATAATGACTAGCTGTTGAAAGCGGCTTCTTTTCCCGCTACCCATAGTAACCAATTCCAGGTATAAAGTTAACCTATCTAACGTGTTATTCTAGAATCTAGACTATTTTATACCATTATACTCTCTCCCTGTAACAAATTTCAACCAGATCCGTTCAGCCGTTAGAGCGTGATTGAGTAACAAACATCCAAACATACAAACATCTTCACAAACTTTCACATGTATAATATTTTTTGACGGCCTCTGTGGCGTAGCGGTAGTGCATTCGACTGCTACGACAAAGGGCGCGGGTTCGATTCCCGCTCAGTTCAAATATTTGTATGCATGAATATGTCTATTTGCATTGGTCTGGGTGTATCTATGTTTAATATGAATGTATTTACAACAAAAAAACGTATATAATAATGTTTATCCGCATTCTAAAACCCATAACACAAGCTAGTTAAACTATGCTTACTTTGGGTCTAGATGGCGCTGTGTAAAATGTCGTAAAATATTTATTTATTATAGTGGGATAAGTCCTGTGATATGTAATGTATGTAGTAGTACTCCGCAGTTCAAACTTGGGAATTTGTCAACGCCTGATGGACATTATATCAGAACAGAAAAAAAAAACAGAATATTATAGAAATATGAGACAACAAGGACGGACGTTTTGCGCGAATATTTTAGTAATTTACTGGCAGAATGCGAAACGGTTGGCCACCTTATGAGAAGGTGCCTACTAAAATATAAAATGATCAGAGATTATCAATACTGTATTAATGACAAATGATGAGAAGAATTTGCATAACTTACAGATGACTTAATATTTATGGTCAGTAGGTAATCTATTACGGGATTTTAATAAATCAGCAAGTTTATAACTTTATGTTTAAGTATAAAATTGTGTCATTCAAAATCTACTAAGCAGGCTAAACTGAATTTATCAATATCATAATATACATTAAAATATGTCATCAAATTATATAGTATTTTAATTATACTAAATTATTTTCAAACCAATTGAAACCTTACAATTACAGGACCAGGGTACAAAATTGTACTCTTGTTGAGATAATATTTTACAAAAATTATTCTGAATTCTCTAATTGAACACTTAAATAGCGAATAAGTTTTACACAAATCAAACTTAAGCTATAAAATAAGCTATAAATATTTCCTAAGCTTATTAATCTTTCACTCTTTGTGAGAAGCGTAGGTAAATAATTTTTTATGTATATTGAAAATGGGCTTTTTGTTCGGAATAAGTATCTAATTACGGTTATCTTGATTTGATTAAACCGCTTGCTCCATCAGATGTCTGTCAGCCCAGCCAATAAATTCATCCAATACAAATATTACAGCTTCATAATATTACCTACAGAGTAGCAGTAACGAGTAATCAACACAAATATAAACTACGTGGCGTGGTTACGCTAATGGAGGTTCCATTAGCGTCCAATTATTTTAATATTATTTATTCGGGAACACATATTTCATTATGTGAGGGCACGATAGTAAGCCAAGTCACCCGAAGCAGTACACACTACCTACCGTTTCGTTGTATTTCTCAATCCTCATAGCTTTGATCTTAATACTAAAGAACCCAAATTACTAAGTAATTTTGATTTGAATAATACCTAAGTTACGTAGATTTCATCACTAACTCATAACTTTCTACATAACTTCCTTAAGTGGTTTGACACGCAATCTAAAATTTACAAACAAATAACGAATCAGTTAGAAATGGTTGAAGCGCATGTATCACGAAAAAAATATAATAACTACTTACTTATATTAATAAATCATGGATCATAAGATGGCTTAGACCCGCACGCAAAAAAAAAAAAAAAACAAGCTTATAATACTTCCATCTCCGTTTTCCCGCCATCGTTTAGACATTTCGAAGGAATTAAAGCAATTAACAAAGGTTCTTTGGGCTGCGTTTCTATAAAAGCTGACCCGAGCAGAGCGGAAACGTTCAAAAGCGTTCATTCATTCATTAATTCAATCATAGATCTTGTAAAAACATACATACTCGTACAAACTTACAGTCAAACTGAGAACTTCTTTTGGACCGACTTCAAGATGACGGTGGTTCTCAATTCGACCTGTATGTTTTTTTTAACGGGGTTTAAAAGTTAAAACGTTCCCATAACACTTTACACGTAACAACGTTCTCATGACAATTTTGTATGGCATTTTACACTTCATACTTTAATCGTCGTCCTAGAAATGAAATCGGTGATATGTTAGGCAAATGTCATAATTATCATACACAACTTTACTCAAAATCTATCTATGTGAATAAAATCGATTGCCTCAAATATTTCTCCGCGCATCACTTGAGAACGGCTCAACCGAATTACTCAACTGATTTATTTTATTACGTTTGCATAACGGTGAACTTAGGCACAGTATTTAGTGTACTGTTAGTGTACTATAATAATAATATCATTTATTTCAGACATGGTCCATATGTGTTAGTAACAATGATCTTACAACTATGTTAGTTCTTCACAAATAATAAAAATAAATAAACATAAACAAATCAGCACATCACATAGTAAATCGCGGGGATGCGCTAGCATGCAGTCGCATCCACCTTTGTAGGACTGGAAGGTCCCACCTCTCGGACAATACCCTCAGGATGCCATTAGTGCTGCCCAGCAGTCGAGTAAACATTGAAGCGCTCCGCTTTCTTATGATCGCATAAAAATCATCGCAATGTGCTTCCGCGAACATAGCTGAGGCGCTACAAAACCTGGGCAGATTCAACAGCATCCTGAAGGCATTGTTATACTGTACCCGTAGCGCGCTGTACGCCCGCTGCGTAAAGTTAGTCCACAGGCTGCACGTGTAGAAGGACTGACAATATGCTTTGAAAAGAGTAACCTTGACTGGTGTAGTACAACGTGCGAACCTGCGCGCCAACATATTACACCGGACAGACAGCGCCCTACGCTCCCTCTCTATATCAAGATCATCTGATAAATCATCGGTGACCCAGTGGCCAAGGTACTTAAATTTATGTACCCTATTTAAGGGGGTACCGCAAAGAGTTAGTGGAGGAACAATTGAGTAGCATTTGGTTCCGGCTTTAAAGATCATGAACTCACTCTTCTTGGTATTATACCTCAGCCCATGAGACGCCGCATATGACTCACAGATATCTATGAGCTTACGTAATGCACCAATCGATGGGCTCAGCAACACCATGTCATCAGCGTAGCTTATGTTATTTATGCACACACCATCAATAGAACAACCAATGTTAGTGCTACTGAGCTCACCGATCAGCCCATTCATATACAGGTTAAAGAGACGAGGCGAGGATATACCACCTTGCCTCACGCCGCACTCCAACCCGTACATGTCTGACCGCGCATCCGACCATCTTACCCTATTTTGCTGCCGACTGTACCAATATTTAAACAGATATACAATCTCACGTGGTAACTTCGTATCACATATTAGCTTTTGCCACAGCCTGTCATAATTTACAAGGTCAAAAGCTTTTGACAGATCTAAATAACAAGCGTATATAGGTGTATTTCTAGTTGTATAGTACTGTACAGTCTGCTTGAGACAGAGTACAGCACTCTGTAGTACACACTCAGTTGATAATCCGGGCCTAAACCCAAATTGAGCATCATGTAATTGCAGGTGCTGTCCCAACTGCCAGTCAAGCAGACTGTCCAGCACTTTAGCAATAACAGTAGCAAGTGAAATTGGCCTATAATTAGACATATTCGACAAGTCGCCAGTCTTATCCTTTACGATAGGCACAACTTCCGTGCACATTAAATCATCCGGCAAGAAACCATGACTAAGACACAGGTTAAACAGTAACGCAAGTACCCTTGGTAGATGTACGCCGGCATACTGCAAGTGCTCGATGCTAAGACTATCGTGGCCCGGGGATTTGCCTCTTACCATGTTTTTTATAATTAAAGCAACCTCCTTAGCAGAGAACCTGATGTTAATATCCCCGGGACGACCGTCCGCCGCGAGCACCTGCGAAGACAACCCAAGAGGTGATTTAACACTGAAGTGATGCTGAAAGGCACAAGCTATATCATGTGGATCGTGTACACCACCCACACTCACCGGAGAGCTCAACTTAGGGTTCAACTTACGCGTGTTTTTCCAAAAATTAACAAAGTTTTTATCCGAATGATGTTTCGCTATAATATCCATCTTAATTTGAATTTCATTGTTTTGGCACTGCTTCAATTTAGATTTAAATATACTTCTAGTCTCACACATATTTTCATATATATATCCCGATCTAGGCTTGCCGTAGGTCACCCATGTCTGAAACCAAAATCTTGCCCTCCCGTGTGCGCCACTAACATACCTATTCCACCCAATTATATATCTATGCTTCCGTACCACTACTGTGCAGCTCAACTTGGCAGCTTCAGTAAGAATATCGACAATCTCGCTATACATTTTAGTTAACAGTATTTTATGGTACTCATTATTACACATTTTATCAGTACAGTTACTAAATTCTGTTGGGAAGTCAATTAATTTTAATTTAGAGTTACAATAAGTGGTATATTGTTGTATTTGACAATGATCTCTCGACCCCCATTTTACATAATTAAAGGAGTCAGTAATTACCGGAATCTTAGGCAAAATAACATTTAAATTACATTGTATGAATAAAGGATGATGATCGGACCAGTATGTGCCGTACAATACACTCGTATTTACAACCGTGCGCCTCGCCGCGCTCGTTACAACGCAGTGATCGAGCCAGCGGCGGCAGCCGTGTGACTCACTCACGAACGTATAGGTATCTAGCGGCATGCACTCAACGTCTACGAGCGACCATGATCGCTCGGAACAAAAAGTTATTAGTTCATCACAAAACAGCTCACCTGGGTGTGCGTTGAAATCGCCCAGAACAAATACCGATTCCACATCACTACTTTCGATTATTGCGTCTAGTTCGCCTAAACAATCCGTGTACTCTGCTAAATTATCCATAGTACATGTGGGCATGTAAATAGTTATCACCAACATGGACCGATCGTTGATCACAAGCTTTATCGCCGCTAGACGCACACTTTTACACGGTATCACTGACACTGACGGAAAAACAGCCTTCCTCCAGAGTAGGGCTACCCCACCATACGGCCTCCCTCTAAGTACACCAACTGATGTATCTACCGCGGAATTCGCAGTAAAAGAGAATGCATTATCAATACCACCCACAAATTGTATATCATGGGGTAGTAGCCAAGTCTCCTGAAGCGCAACTATATCGGCCTCCTTACACAGTCTTCTTACACATTCCACTGACCTTATGACATTCTTACAATTAAACGATACAAGCCTAGTTGTACTTGTACTATCCATCGACTTGTAATTTAACTCCATTTATCTCCCGATAAGCAGGTGTACCCTGCTTTCGTTTAAAATCAAAATAACGGCGGTATAAAATACCTTCAGGCCAGAAATCGTCTTTCAAAAATAATTCTAATTTTTGCTTAGGTACATAAGCTATATAACTGTTATATTGCTTACTTAATTTCATGTTCATTTTATCCAGCTTTATGTCTAAGTTAGTCTTTTGTAGTAAATAATCTTTGATATCACTTGCCGTTGTCTCTTTAGATACATTATATATATATATTGGCACTTTACTATCCGCTGCCTTAAAATTACTATCGGAGTCTATGATTGCTTTTCCCGTACTTCCTACAAATTTATTTCTTAGTCTCCTTTTTTGAACCAAGGTCCACTCCTCAGCCTCAGAATGCGGTTTCAGCCGTTCAATCTGCAAAATCTCTGAGAAAGTTTTCTTATTCTCATTGCTCACACACGGGTTAGCCACCGGCACAGGTGGAGGCAGCGGCGGCGGATTTTTGTTAAGCGTACAGCTCGCGGCAGATCTCGGTGCCGGCCCGCTATTACTCACCAACTCGCACATCGGTGGTGGCGGGCGATCAGCTGTTGCTTCTTTGACAATAGGGATCACGCCGATAGAAATTACGTGCGGAGTTTTAATAACTTCACGCCCTTTCGGCGTAAAATTACTGTGCTTCGGGATGGGTGTCACCTCAGTAGCCTGGGTTTCTGTAGAAGGATGCATACCATAAACAGGTGATAGCCCCATGGGTCCACTTTCATACTCAAAGTCAGTTCGTAAACCAGCGCCCCGTTTGACAGTTACATTTCTAGAAAAGTTGTTGACCAGTGACGCATTTTTAAGTGCTTCTACTTCTGCCCGTAACTCTTGCAGCTGATTGACTGGCGCGTACTCAGTGGAAATACGATCAAGTTCACTCCTAAACCACACCAGGTCCTTCAGAATACGGGTCACATCGACGTGATCAAAAAGAACTGGGGGTAGTTTTTGCAAATCTCGAGCAACAAAAATAGGAATATCCTCAGGATCCGTTTCTTTTAGTAAGCAAACTATATCATCAATGTCACGAATACCTTTCCTTGTCTTCTTCTTATCTTCTTTGGCTTGGTTGTCGATATAGAATCAAACAACAAATGTTTGGCATCTAAAATTTCACTTTCGGCAAAGGCACTAACACAAATGCGGGTAATACTTTGCTCATCCATCACGTCCAGCTTATTACAAATGAAAGCTAAGACTTCATTTATGACTACATTGCAATTAGAGCACTTCACAATATTAGAACTCATTGTATACAACAGATCTTTTCACCAATAGTAGGCAATCGAACACGAAGCGACGCAGTCGCACCTGTCGACACCGCGTGCGACGCGAGAGTATATGATGACTTAGGTTGAACTATGACTTAGGTTTATATTTATATTCTGTTTTATTTTAATTATAAATTATACGTGTTTTATTGCTTTTATGGATAGACTTATATCTAGGAGAAAAATCGTGATCTCAACATTGATCATTTTGGAGAAATCAGATTTTGAAATTTTTGAAAGATTTTTCCAGGTTTTTTTCCAGGAAAGGTTTAATTCCTTCATGGTATGTTCGATTTTCAATTTTATTTTTTCTATAGAGATGACTGAATTAATAAATATAATATTTTATTATTATAAGATAAATAACTAGCTATTGCCTGCGGCTTCGCCTGCGTAGAATGTATCCGCGTGGAATTCTGATCCCGTTCCCGGTACCCATGGCACCCTATTCCACCACCAGCTCCCAGCCGGTTTTTTTTTCCGACATCTCAAACAAATATCATTATATTTTAGCCAATGTACACAAAAATTTGACAAATAATATACTAAAACCTTCCTCGGGAACCACTTCCACATCCATTGCTGAAAACAGGATGAAAATGGGTGAAGTAGTGGGTAGGGTATAAGTTTATCGCGAACAGACAGACAGACAGACAGACAGATGCGGCAGAGGACTTTGTAAAGTTGTTTGTTTTGAAAGAATATTTTTGAAAAGTTTACGGGGTGGGGGAACTTTCTATAACTGGGCAAGGCGCGGTTGGGACAGTACACTAGGGCTTCTTGTTGATCATGGCGCCAATCCCGGTTGCATCAAAAGCCGAGGTACATTCTGGTGCCCGTGTTCGCTCTCCTACTCCAACATTATTGGTTTATCTTCGCTTATATGGAAGCGACTACCGTCTGACCCCCCCCCCCCCCAAACCCTAGAGGAAAATCTGCGCCAGAACCACACCCGTCATGCGGCAGATGTATAGCCAACGACAGAAGTCGCTTAACAAATTCTAATCTATTGATCCCCTTAGCTCTTAACCCTTTCATAAAACTATAACTTGGTCCTCCAGGAATTATAAAACTACTTAAACATCCACTATTGGTTCATGTATTCCTATGTTAAAAAGATTTGTAAATATTTTAGTGTTAACCAACTTTTGTTGTTGACTGTACCAGCTTGCAAGTAAGGATGACTTGGGCTTGGTATGGCCCCCATACACCCTAGCTAGGCCGCTACCAGCTAATTTTATATAGAACTAGGTCATTTAGCATGATTTTGGTATCGATTCCATCGTTTCATCCGTCCCAAAAGCCCTCTGTCTCCACGTTCATACTTTGAGCTTTTCTACCAACATAACTCTAATTTCTTCTCATAAATATGTCCATATCAACACAGCCGGTTACTGCTCAATCATGCATAACGGTTATAAATTCAATCCACTGATTAACTTGTAAATTATAAAGCGATATTTATCCGGATACAATTCTATTTACTGTTAAAATTGACGAACCTATTATTTTTTGATGCTCGTTAAAAAGTACAAGGTAACTATAATTTCGGTCCAATCATAAAGACGAGTGTACATGTTGGGCCAAGAGGTTGGGCCCACATGTGGCGCCAATATATCAAATTACGAAGGTAGCTACTCTTGCAGTCAAAACAACCAACTTATGAATAAGTCAACGTGTGAATAAGGTTTGTGGAGGCCCAGATCAAATCCAATATATTTATTCACGTATATTAAAAAGTAACGCCTATGAACGTCCAGTACTGCATATGCATTGACAGTTAGATTCGCAAAGCAACAAAATAAATAAATAATCCTGTATTGCTCTCTGTCAACAACCAACCGGAACTGCGCCGGTCCACGTCCGAATTTTCCGCCACTCTTTTGTAATTGCCAGTAATTAATTCTTTTGATGTGTGCACATAAAATAGACAATATTTAGTTGGCTGACCAGTACTGGTTGCAAACTACCAACATCCACCAAATTGGTGTGAATATATTGGACCAATATACTGGACCAATGTGTACAGCCAGCGTATGATTGCTTGTTATAATTTTAGTTAGCTATTTGCCCAAATTTATGATGCTAAGCGAGCGAGTGTTTTAGATATTTCGAGGTCACATTCCGCATGAGGCTGTTATAAGCTAGTTGACAGTTAAAGGTGTCTATTATTAGGAATCATTAATCACAGCTAGTAACACTTGTGTAATTTTGTAACCGATTTTTGTAACCTTTTACGGAGGGCCACTACACTTAATTATTGTGTTGTGCCGCAAAATATCCCTTTATCAAAATATCCCTTTCTCAAATGTGTGTTTCGTAAAACGTCCTTTTATCAGAATGTGTCTTTCGCAAAATTACTCTTTTGCAAAATGTCTCTTTTGCAAAATGTTTCATTGGACTTTCTACTGGAGCCCGTAGTCTTTTGCAAGTTTTTCTCAAACATTTGAAGCAAGCCCATCTGTTTCGGATGCTTCTGACACCTTGACCCTTATCTTGACCGTCATGGTGACGAGAGCTGGAAAAAGGTAATCCACAGTATTTAAAAAAAATTAATTGCTTAAGTGGAACCGGAGATATGAGCTAAAAACGAAAACCGACCTCCATGCGGGCAGAGCCGGGCTTCAGCTAGTAGAATATAATGTTATTTATTTCTTAGATTACACGTAAATGTTTATGCCTTTACTTAGTGCGTCATCGGTAATGTAATTTGTGTAATTTAAGTAAAATGTTTATTGCGTGTTTATATCGATACTTCCGTTATCGATATTTCCGTGGCTGTACGACACTATTTAAATTTATATCGAGCTATTAAACACGTAAACTGGTAGCTCTCTGCCACAATTGATGGAAGAGGTAGCTTGTTGATTTCTTTATAGTAAATACATTAAAGAACCTATAGAGATTAATCTACTTACCTTAAATTAGGAGATATATTTTCATTAAAGCAGTTACATAAAAAAAAATACAAATTGCGCAGTTAAATTTTTTGTTCCTAAGAGAATTTAAAAATTATTCACTTTCACACAAAGATTTCTACTTTGTAGGCACATAAGTCAGTAGGGATTTCCGCACGAAAAAAAAAAGGTACCACTAGACAACCGGTTATATCTATGGAAAAAAAATAGTATCTAGTTTTTTATCACCTAACCTTAATTTAAGTTTTTGTTGCTGTCAACTATTAAGGCGCTAAAATTAATATAGATTTTTTTTAATCTTCATTTATTTACAGGATTTTTATCCTAAGACATCTCGTCCTATTGTAACAAATTACATTATCTGCAAAGTATTCTAAATTACAAACAATTTAACTTTACTAGGTATTTCTACACATTTCATAAGGACTTTTATGGCAGCATCTGAATGATTTGCAGATAAAATTATGTGGAATGAGCCTATATTTTCTATTTTAATATTATATTCTAAAATTATTTTTTTCCCTAGAACTACGATTCCTTTCACACTCCAACAGCAAATGTTGGACATCGTCAATTGTGCCACCTGTTAAACAGTTGGGCGAATGAGTCATTCACTCACATCAGATGTCCAAATTTCCGTGATGGAATATGACCAGAGCGCAGTCTCAAAGCTGTAAACCACTTAAATTCTATTAACTTAGCAAACCAAGGGCAATGACGAGGTTACCTCTGAATGGTTTTGTACCAAATTCCTTTCTCTTTTATAACAAAGATTACTTTTACTTTCACAAAGATTAATTTTATAAAATGTGACCGTAATTTGTAGTTTGTACAGAGCGAGTCGAGCGAACATATAAATGTGTTTGAAAATGACATGAAACTTGTACAAAATTAAGAAACTTTAAAAATAAATTCATTTTCACACAAAGACTGCTATGTTGTATTTGTAATGATCGGCAATTTTCCAGACAATGTACCTTTTTTTTTTCGTGCGGAAGTCCCATCTCGACGGCCAGCATGGATGGTTATGTCGGGCTTGAACCGACTAAAACCACACGCCGCGCCGTCTCGGGTCTTCAGACGTCAAGGTGTAAGGTGGCCCATAAGTCATTTCCCTCGCATCCTCGCATCCGGTCATCTCCGGTTTCGAGATGGCCTCCTCGGGTTTCGGTGTCCCCGCCTTGCCCCGGAAAGGGGGGGGGCGCTAGTCGCCCTACCACCCCGGCCTGTTTCTGCTAGGATGACAGGCGGCCGCATCTCTCTAAAGAGTTTTAAATCTCTCTCGGGCGCGCTCCGCCATCTCCTTCTCGAGCATTACATGCTCGCAGAAGGAGGCGGCGGCGGCGGCGGCCCACGCGCTCGCGCTTCGTACCATTGCCGCAATCATGTTGCCGAGCGAGAGGACCTACCCCGATGGCTGCCACGAGGTCACGCCTCGGCACCTCCCACGCGGGCAGCCTGACAATGTACCTATTCTAGCCTACTCTAGCTCCGCAGAACGCGTTTTTAGGTCTCTTTGGTGGTAAGCGCGGGGCGCGACGGTGGAAGCGCGCCATTTTACCAATCACGGGCTCAAAAGTCTCGTGTTCTTTTGTTATGTTGTTGTTAATTTTAGTTGATCTGTGCACATTCGCGAACTTTCCGACTTTTGTTAAAGAAGTTTACTGGCACTTATAATACGTGTTCCCCTCAAGGCTAATTAGATCCTACATTTTAATTATCCTTCACGGGAACAATTTAACATATAACGAGACAAATAAAAGATCTGTTGCACATCTACCTACTTAATGCATTCTCGCTTTTTGTGAAGCGAATTAATTGACGCGGACGGTGTTACAAGGCGTTCGACCGCGAAAAAGGAACGCGCACTTGCCGCCATTTTGTTTAGTGATGAACTGATGAAGCTACCACGACACGGTGGAAACTACGACACATGAATAAATTAAATAAGTATTTAGAGACTTAAGAGAACTAGATACCTACTTAATACGTTTGTTTATGACTTAGCAGACTTTATTTAATCACTAAAAGCTCACGAGCTTAAGTAGGTATATGACTACTCGCTGGCCGGGGAGGCATCCCCCCATGCGAAGGGATTTCCGCACGAAAAAAAAAAGTTTCCTATGTTAGGGTAAGTATTATATAAGGTGTCACAAAATTAGGTATCTGAATTTGGTGAGATGACTTGGTATCGACAAAATATGTAAGTACTTATTTGAAACAAAAAAAAAAATCGGGTAAAATAAAATAAAAATTTAAAAATAAAAAATATAAAAATGAAAAAAAAAACACCACCAGCGACCAGCGTCACGTGACGCGACGAGCACACGTGACGCTGGTCGTGATTTAGGTATTTCCCACACATCCGCATGGAGAATACTGCGAGGAGGACAGCACGCCTACCACGTGCGTCACGGGCTCGTCGCGTCACGTGACGCTAGTCGCTGGTGGTGTTTCTTTTTTCATTTTTATTTTTTTTATTTTTATTTTTTTATATATTTTTTTTATTTTATTTTACAAGATATTTTTTTTGTTTAAAATACATATTTTGTCGATACCAAGTCATCTCACCAAATTCAGAGACCTAATTTTGTGACACCTTATATACAGGAGTTGAATAAATAGTCATTTAGTTTAATAAACTGATATAAAATTCTCATGACGTCTTACTACACAGTAGCTAAAAATAATATTCTCATGACTTCTTACTACACACTAGCTAAAAACTTTACATAGTGTAGCATCACTATGTAAAGTTTTACACAGTAATTCGCAGTATTGAAATAAGTCTATTTTTAATGACTTCCATCGCTATTTATTTCGTGTTATTTCATTATTTACACTGATCCTGACGTTTCGATTGCTCTTCAGCAGCCATGGTCACTGGTAGCTGCTGAAAAGCAACCGAAACACATCGAACATAACGACCAAAAATCGAAATAAGTACAAGAATTCATCAAATGCTATTTTGGCATTATATTTTAGCTTAACATACACATAACATAACTTCACGCCTGTACTCTTGAAGGGGTAGGCAGAGATGTATTACACACCCACGATTCGCCAGTTATGTTTAGGTGCCAATGTAATAGGGGGCGAGCCTATTGCCATCTACAGGGCACATTATTAAGCGAGAGATAATTAACATTTATTAATGCACACATAACTACGAAAAGTCAGAGGTGTGTGCCCGGGGCCACTGGGGATCGAACTCGAGACCTCGTCTCAGCAGTCCGTTACGTACGCCACTAGGCTTTAGCAATTTTATTAGGTCTTTACCTATTATATTACCGAAATCTTCTTACTTTTCATGAGTTCGTTATTCCTGTAATTTAATAGCTATTTCCATTATTTATATTTTGTTTGAAATTTGATTTCAAGATTTTACAACTCTGTAGGTATTACCTAAATTTTGTTTTTATTGGCCGCTTGATAAATTAATTCGATCTTCAAATACAGTACTTCCTAAAAGCTATCCATTTTGATGATACATTTCGTATTACTTAACAGCTGTCACTTTTCAAAAATGTAATAAAAGTTGCTGTTTGTTAGCTTAATGTTGTCTCATTCATACACAAAAAAATCATTAAATTTGGATTTGACATTCCTAAAAAAAATTGAAAAATGTTAGTACTGAAAATTGGGTTTCCTCCAATTTCTTCAAGAAAAACGGCAATTTCATATGTAACGACCTAATATTTATTCTTTCAGCAAAAGATAGCCATGTAAAACATACGAATTTGTTCAAGATGTTTACTGGCACTTATAATACGTGTCCCCTCAAGGTTAATAAAATACATTTTAATTATCCGTCAGGGGAACAATTTAACATATAATGTCAGGTCGATAGAGGAGAAGGAGAATGAATCAAGGCACCAATATAATTAAACAAACGTTTATTCCAATATTGCAAAGATTGGGTAGGTACATTTCTAACATATTAATCATCATAAGGATTATACACCCGGTATTCGTTTTAATTGTTAACACACACATATGGCAATGTAATTTTTAATTATACTGTGCAGTACTTACATGAGGATATTCCACCTGTTCGCTTACACTGTTCAGACCAGAATAATAACGTTTACTAAAAATGGCGTTAACCAAGCTACTCCTTTTCCCCACCTTCTATCTCACAATAGTCAAGCAACATCCTTTTAATTTGTTCCATTAATCACAATATCTGTTAATGCCATTTTAGTATTAGATACAAATAAATACTTATTAGTTTGTAATATTTGAGAATGATCAAAATATTTACTTTTAACTTTATAAAATAAATAATAATGATTTATAATTCTTACACAGATATATTTAATTCTACTAAACACTATGTCCGTTAGCGGCCTTCTAATATTACAAATAAATATTCATTTATTGCTAACACTTGAAAATAACTGAGTATCCTAATTCTAAATTCGTGAAATAAATAATAACGATAAATGACGCTAACATTAACGAGACAAATAAAAGATCTGTTGCACATCTACTTAATGGATTCTCACTTTTTGTGAAGCGAATTAATTGACGCGGACGGTGTTACAAGGCGTTCGACCGCGAAAAAGGAACGCGCACTTTTATACAAGAAACGCATTAAATCTTCGATGATAAACGGCGTGCCAAAGCTAACACAGATCCACCACATTCAAATAGAACTAGTTAATTAAGAGCGAAGCACACCCGCTGTGAATTACGATCATTACTTCAAACAACAATATCTATAAATTTAAACTCAGACATCGAGTATTCATCGATGTTTTCACATCACTAGCTAGAGTTGTATTGTATCCCTGGCACGACGCCTCGAGCACTTCGAGGCAGAAATCGTTTGCGTAACAATCGTCCCTTGTCCGGGCATTCCTCCACGCACGACTCCCGACCATTTCCTCGTGTCCACTTCACTTTATACGGAAAGATTCCTAGACAATTGCTTTTATAAAACTGTAATGTATTTTAAACATTAGCGAATAGACATTGAAGTTAGTTTTCCTTATTATTATTTTTCGGGTTGTCTGAGCAACGTTCAAAAGCGAAACGGTCGGTCGTCTGAATAGGCGCGGAATTGCGAAAACAAACTGCTTGAAACCGAATACAAAATTGTAATGGCCGCAAGGGACAAATAAAATAGTGGAATGTAACAAGAAATATGAAACAAATCAAGGAATAATGAGTTTAGAAGCTATGTGAATATGCCTAATACGATTTACATTACAGTATGTTTCACATTTTATACGTCAGATTAGCCTTTTGATAATTATAACCTTCAATAGGGCCTGATTCAGTAAAATGACGTTTTTAAGACGTGTGATTTCAAAACGTATCAAATTCAATTTTCAGTCTAACTAAAAATCTCTAACAGAAGAATCATTTTGTAAATCCTTCTACAAATGAAAGAGTTAACCCCGAACATACATCAAAAGTATAAACATCCGAATTGAGAACCTCGGTTATAGCGGATCAAACTATGACGAGTGATTCTGAAGGTTTACCTCACGAAACCTTAGATAAGTAAGTATATAGGTTTGGTTTTGACATATACCCACCTATGGAATATCAAAGATTTTAGTATGTATTCCGTATGGTCCTGATCATGTATACAGATAAACATAGTTATTTAAATTCTTCGTATATTTATACGAAGCTCAATTTGCCGGGGAATGTTTTCCGTGATTGTAGTGACGTTATAACGGCGCCTGATGGCGGCACATCACCATGTGAAGATTACTGCTTGATTACCATGTGTGTCCGGCGATGCACGAGCATAATGTCTTGTGTACAATCTATAAATACACCTAATATAATAGATATAAGACACAAAATGAAATATCCGTTAAAGACTTTTGTCATTTCCTACACATATGTACTTATCAATGTTTTGTTTTCTTAAACCCTACACTCTAAAACCAGACACGTCCGTGGACTAGCGTATTGCATACGCGTATAGGTAAAGCCGGGTCCAGACGAGTGTAATTGTATCGTGTAACGAAACACGAATCCGGCGGTGTGTGGACAGCACTACGAGCATTCGAGCAGCGTCGGTAGCTTAGTGGTTAAGGAGTCGCCCCTACGATCGAGAGGTCCCGGGTTCGAATCCTGGCCATTACACTACCGACGTGAACCCACTCCTAACACAAGCAATTTAGCTTAGCTGGAGGGGTTAGGAGGAATATTAGTAATTTCGGTTACTAATATTCTTTAAAAAAAAAAAAAAAATATTACATGTTCTTATATTACGCTATCGTTATCGATGACTTTTTTCTTTCCCTTTCCTACACAGTGTTATTGTTTCATTTTACTAAACCCCAAATATTAAAACCTGGCTACGAGACTTAGCGTATTGCCGAGGGCAATACACATAGCTTGTGTTTGTACATGCGCGATTACAAACGCCTTTGAAGGCGTAGAAGCAGTTCTAAGCCGAACGCGCGCACGATAGATTCACGAATACATGTTGCTAATTTGCTATTGACTTAATCACTGGTTCTAGCGAACACGCCTTTTCACCGGCTATACGCCTGCTAATGAAGTAGGTACTTACTTAACGGAAAGAACCAGTTTGCACGTCACTGCGACACTTTCAATATTAATGATACGAATGCCCGTCACTAGGAAACTGAACGGTAAGCTTTATTTAAACAGCGGGCTAACCACAGCGCTTATAACAATTCAGTTTTGGACAGCAGAGTAGAGGGAGAAATAATTAAGCGTCGATAGCTTAGTGGTGAGTCGACCCTATGACCGAGAGGTCCCGGGTTCGAATCCTGGCCATTACACCCCCCGAGGTGAACCCACTCCTAACACAAGCAATTAAGCTCAGCTGGAGGGGTTACGGGGAATATTAGTAATTTCGGTTACTAAAATTCTATAAATTAAAAAAAAAATTTAGCTATACACGGTGTATAGCTCCATCTCTTTCCTTCATCACCCCTGATATTGATTATTCCACTTAAATCACCTAGGTGAATTAAGTATCCCCAGCCGGTGGACTTAAATCACCCGGCTTTTAAAATCATAGGTAAATACAGTGATGGATTTACGCCTAGGCCCGTGAGGCCCGGGCCTAGGGCGGCACAATTTGAGGGGCGGCAATTTTTTCAGATTGTCAAAATTTTACACTTATAAAATGTAACGACAATTCATTCCGCTTTGGAGGATATCAGTAGGGTATACATACTTCCAAAACATACTTCACTGTTGTTATGGGGGATTTTAATGCAAAACTGGGTAGGAGGGGCGATGACGAGTTGAGAGTGGGGCAATTTGGATGTGGGCGGAGAAATCCCAGGGGCCTGAGGTTGGCTGACTTTCTGGAAAAGGAGGAACTCTTTATGATGAACTCCTTCTTCAAGAAGCCACCTCATAGGAAAAGGACCTGGATGAGGCCCGACGGTTGCACGAGGAATGAGATCGACTTCATTATGTCTACAAAGAGACGAATATTCAATGATGTCTCCGTGATCCACATGGTGAAAACCGGAAGCGATCATAAAATGGTTAGAGGCACATTGAATATCAATGTCCAACTGGAAAGGTCTCGACTAATGAAATCCACGCTCCGACCTACTGTAGCCCATATACAAAACCCCGAGAGCTTTCAACTCGAGCTCGCAAACCGCTTCTCTGGCCTGGAGGATTGCGTTTCTGTGGACGAGGTCAACAACAGGTTGGTAGAAACTGTCTACAAGGTAGGGGAAGACCCCGCCGGAAAGATAGACCTCAAAAACTATCAGATGTCACCCTCGACCTTATGTCAGCACGACGCTCATTGACGTTGCAGACTTCCGAGGACGCAAGCATATCGGCAGCTCAATAGACGGATCTCTAAGTCCTTGCGACACGATGTTCGTGTCTTCAATACTAATCATATTAAAGATACGATAGAGCAAAATAAGGGCTCTATAAAGTGTTCGTAAGAGACTTGTCTATTGGGGCAGAGCCAGTTGACGAAGCTGAAGACGGACGACGGCAGTGTAGCGTCTACTAAGTCTGAGGTACTGAGGGAGATCGAAAGGTTCTACGGACTGTTATATACCAGAGGCTCTTTAATTCCGTCCTGCTCGAGGGTACTACGCCCGAAGCGTGGAACAGAAGCGTGGTGGTTCTCTTCTTCAAGAAAGGTGATAAAACCTTATTGAAGAACTACAGGCCCATCTCGCTTCTGAGCCATGTTTACAAGCTGTTTTCGAGGGTGATCACGAATCGGCTCGCACGCAGGTTTGATGACTTCCAGCCTCCCGAACAAGCCTTCATACGCTGCGGCAGATTATACAGAAGACCAAGGAGTATAATTTGCCACTATGCTTGGCATTCGTGGACTACGAGAAAGCCTTCGATTCGATCGAGACTTGGGCGGTGTTGCAGTCTCTTCAGAAGTATAAAAACGCCACCATGTCGGTCCTAGTACAGGATCAGAGCACAGAGGCTATTCCGTTGCAGAGGGGAGATAGGCAGGATGATGTCATCTCGCAGAAACTCTTTACCAATGCAATGGATGACGCCTTCAAGCTTCTGGATTGGAAAGAATTCGGCATCAATATCAATGGCGAATACATCACTCACCTTCGATTTGCTGACGTCATCGTAGTCATGGCAAAATCCTTAGAGGAGCTCAGCACTATGCTTGGAGGCCTATGAGTGTCCCAGCGGGTGGGCCTGAAAATGAACATGGACAAGACGAAAGGTCATGTCAAATGTCCATGTGTCGCCCATGAGTCGCTCACCTCTCGAAGTTGTTGATGACTATGTCTATTTGTGACAAACCTTCCAACTAGGCAAATCCAACTTCGAGAAGGAGGTCAATCGACGAATCCAACTCGGCTGGGCTGCGTTCGGGAAACTGCGCAGCGTCTTCTCGTCCAAAATACCGCAGTCCTTGAAGACAAAGGTCTTTAATCAGTGCGTGTTACCAGTGATGACCTACGGTGCCGAGACGTGGTCTCTCACTATGGGCCTCATAAGGAAGCTCGGGGTCACACAGCGAGCTATGGAACGGGTTATGCTTGGGGTTTCTCTACGAGATCGAATCAGAAACGAGGAGATCCGTAGACGAACTAAAGTTACCAGCATAGCACTCGCTGACTCGCAGCAAGCTGACGTTGCAGTGGGCAGGGCACATAGCTCGGAGAACCGATGGCCGGTGGGGCAGAAAGGTTTTTGAGTGGAGACCACGTAACGACAAGCGCAGCGTATAAGGTGGACCCGCAAGGTGGACAGACGACCTAACAAAGAGCGCAGGGACTCGGTGGATGCAAGCCGCTACAGACCGGTCGAAATGGAAGTCCATGGGGGAGGCCTATGTTCAGCAGTGGACTTCCTACGGCTGATATGATGATGATGATGAATGATAATAAATCCATAGAATTTCGTCTATTAAAAAGGGCGGCACAACAGACAGGGCCTAGGGCGGCAAGAAGGCTAAATCCGCCACTGGGTGAATAAAGTCGACCGTAAGAAACTAATATTTTGAGTATACTTTAATCACCTTGGATATGAATATAATCGATGTAAAACGGGTAAAGTGGGTAAGGTTAGGTTAGAACTGTGACCTCAGCAGAGCGCGAGCCGAGCGTAGCGAGCGTGCCGCGGCAGCGGCCGGCGAAGCGCCGGAACCACTCATCGCAAGAAGTGCTATCTATGAAGATATCCAAGGTGATTAAAGTAAACTCAAAATATTAGTTTCTTACGGTCCACTTTATTCACCTATGATTTTAAAAGCCGGAGTCCACCGGTTGGGGATACTTAATTCATCTAGGTGATTTACATAGGTGATAATTCTTCGTTCTTCGGTTCGTGGGTCGTGGTTAGGGCACAGGACCGGTGTGGTGTTACGGAACGTAATGTAACATGTTACAAAACGAGTATTGTGTATTCAGTACGGGGGAACAAGGTTACCTGAAGGAATCAAATCGTTTCATAACTTTTCACGTACCGCAGGCAAAAGCAAAAAATGACACTTTTGTAAAATGCCCAAAATAGGATTCTAAATGAGCTGACAACGAGCCACTCGTAGGTACATATTTTCTGGGGTGTGTGTTGGGTAACCTCCTCGAGTGTCGCTCCGATTCCGATCCCGCTGCAGTCCGGGGGGAACGGAATCGGAGCGGCCGGTACACCCTGGGCGGCGGTCAATGGCTTCCCCTTCACCCCTTCATAGGGTTGGCATTGATCGTCGGCGAATACCCAACGTGGCGGGAACACATCGCTCTCCGTACTCCTCTGCTTTCAGAGGAGACAGGATGAGCGATGCTGTTAGTGGTGAGATGGCCCAGGGTCAGCCGGGGTGCGAGGGATATACTCTATGGGTAACCTTACACCCCGGCGCCTGAAGACCCGAGACGGCGTGCGGTTTTAGTCGGTGCAAGCCCGACATAACCGCCCCCGCTGGCCGGCGGGGGGGTATCCGAAGGGATTTCCGCACGATAAAAAAAATAAAAATAAAAAAAAGGTACATATTTTCTACATATTGCTCGCTACGAATGTTACGTTACGCTGTTAACAGCGGACAGTACGCACCATTACCCTTACCCGTTACATAAGGGCTTCTTACACATAAACACGACACGACGACGCGCGACGTCGCATCGTGGTACGAGTGCTCCGACAATACGATTTATAAACAAAAAAGTTTTTGTACTCGTAATGAAATGGTAATTTTATTAGGCACTAGCTGATGCTTGCGGCTCCGCCCGCGCGGAGGTCGATAACGTTTTTTGGGCAAATCTCCGGTTCTACTTAACGAATTTTAATAAAAAATACGGCAGATTTTATGTCTGACCAAGACTATTGTAATAGAAAACCGCATCATAATCCGTTCAGTAGTTTTTGCGTCCATTGCAATATTTTTCTATTCTGAATCGTTTATTTAATACTAGCTGTTGCCCGCGTAGATTTCCGATTCCGTTCCCGCAACCCATGGGTATGGTAGCCTGGGGTGCGACTGGTTGGATCACTTCCAAGTTTGGTGCACCCTGGGCAACGTGGGCGATGACGCATCATTGATTGCTCCTCTGGAGTAGCTGGCGTCAACGTCAACGGCCAAGTGTCTGACCTACCGGCCCTTTTCAGGGCCAGCTGACCATTGCACGAGGGGGCCGGGGTATGGCGGGCCTGCAAGGCCCGCGGGGGGGGTGGTCGCTCCAGGTACCCCTCTGCTCTTATCAGAGGGGACACTGCGAATGGCCCAGGGTCAGTCGGAGTGCGAGGGATATGCTCTATGGGTAACCTTACACCCCGGCGTCTGTAGACCCGAGACGGCGTGCGGTTTTAGTCGGTTCAACCCCGACATAACCGCCCCCGCTGGCCGGCGGGGGGGTATCCGAAGGGATTTCCGCACAATAAAAAAAAAAAGGGTATGGTAGCCTATGTGTTATTCCGGACTATAATCTATCCCTGTGCCAAATTTCAGTCAGATCCGTTCAGCCGTTTTTGCGTGAAAGAGTAACAAACATCCATCTATCCATACTTACAAACTTTCGCGTTTATAATATTATTAGTAGGATAGCCTTTTTTTTTTAAATATTTCCTATGTACAGACACAACAATTATATAATAGTATAGATACATATAACTCCATCTCGTATACCCTTGAGGTACTCACTGGCCACCTCACACCTCAAAACTCTACGAGATGGCAGTAAAAACAACAAAACTCAGTTGCTCAAATACTCTTTACAAAACAGGAATAAACTGAACAGTTTACTAGTCAACCCAACATAATCCATCACTAATAATCGCTCGGTTAATGTTACGAAAGATAATGACGTTGCTGACATTTTTATAGCATCTCACAAAAGATTTAATTAAAAATACCGTGATATCAACTTAGTAACTGAAGCATTACAGAGATGTATCGCCATGGTTTCATTTACATACTCATCCAATAAACATTTCTGTGGACAGATACTTACTTGAAATAAATTACTTTGTTTATATTACCAAGGTAGGTACTAAATAAACGTACACCACACTTATTGGCAAGCGGATACCGTGTGAACGTTGTAGTTACATCACAGGTGTCACTCCTCGTGTTGCCATCATCTGCCCCCTTGTATGATGCTGTAGACTCTTGACTCTAAACTCTCTTCATTAAATCACAGAAACATCTGTTTCGTGATCACAACGACTGTGGTAGGCGTAGGCGCATGTTTGGTGTATGGATCGTGATTCTTGATGGTCAGCAGCCTTAGCGAGGAAGACTCGTTTCTTATTATACTTTCTTCGAGATCACGAATGCCAACGGTTGATGAAACTGCTTGGCCGTCAATATAACTGGCTAATTTAACCAGATCATACCAGAGATGCAGTCAAATTGACAGCTTAAAATTAAAACAAAGGAATTAAAAAAAAATTAATATTACATACACATATTCCTATGACCACCTTTCAATTCCATCATCAGACTCAGGTTACAATTGAAAGACAAACCACTCGTCAAGATGATTCAAACGAGCCCGAACTCGGTGAAGTTGTATCGTTTTATTGCGAAGTTCCTATGGCCACCTTCCAGCTCCATCATCAGATCAGCACTATCTTATCATAATATTGCATTTTCATGCGATTTACAAATGTATGCAAAATTTCAGCTCAATCGGTAGCCGGGAAATGGATTTAATTTACTTTGCAAAATTTGATGACAAACATCGGGACAGTTGAAGCTTAATGAAAGCTTATAAAGAAAACCTTTTTGTAAGGCTTTTTAAACAAATCGTAAAGCTGTCAACGGTTTACCAAGTTGTATGCTACTCGTAACTTCAGGATTCACACTAAAGTTTAAACAAGTTGAATTCCTGAGACGAGCTCAGCCGAATACAAGGGATTTTCGATTTTGCGATTTTTTTTTTTGCGAATTTTTGCGATTTTTTCTTTATCTTACAATGGTTCACCCCAGCACGAATCTATTATCGAACACAGCAACTCGATAGCTCATCTCCTTCATACTCAAAACCGTGACAAAAAATTGGCAACGACGACGTCGACGGCAACTCGATAGCAATAGGGCTTTTCTAAAGAAAACCCCTAAAAAGAAGGTTGATCACACCGGTCTTTGTGACGTCTCGTTCTGGATTGGTTCATGTCCAAGAGCTGTTTTTAATTATTAAATAGTTTGCAGAGATGGTTGAATATTAGAACGGTGGTTGATTTCTACGATAATAACGAGGATATTTGTAATATTAGCTCAGCCGGCGCGGTTCCGCACGGGCAAATGTTGTAAAAACAAATTCCTGTTTGAAACACTGGATTGCAATGCCACCTATCGGATCCAGGGACTTAGGTTCTCCAACAGATACAAATTTTCATCAGATAAATAAATATTCTACGACATTCTACACAGCACTATCTAGACCCAATGTAAGCATAGCTTAACTAGCTTGTATTATGGATTCTAGAATGCGGATAAACATACTTATTTACATTTTCTTTTGAAAATATATACATACTAGGAATTCTGAGCAGGGTGCGACTGAAATAAATTGAGCTGAGCGAGCAGGACTCTTACTTGAAAAATAAGGCATCTTACTACGGTCGCGCGCATAGCTAAGGCCGCGCGCTCGTGAAACTGTTTTTCGATGATTATTCCTCAATGGTACATTGTATTTGAACAGTTGACCCCTCTAAACACTCAGCGGTGTCTACACTATCACCATGGCAAATTTGGTCAAGATCGGTATTGTGGTTCCGGAGGAGTACAGTCTCGACCAAATGGCTTAGCCACGTATAAGAGCTTCGCTGCGCTCAGCTCAATAACATAACATAACTTCACGCCTGTATCCCCGAAGGGGTAGGCAGAGGTGTATTACACACCCACGATTCGCCAGTTATGTTAAGGTCACAATGTAATAGGGGGCGAGCCTATTGCCATCTACCGGGCACATTTTTAAGCAAGCGATAATTAACATTTATTAATGCACACATAACTACGACGACGGGGCACTGGGGCACTGGGGTGACTGGGGATCGAACTCGAGAGACCACGTCTCAGCAGTCCGTTTCGTACGCCACTGGGCTATCGCTCAGCTCAATTATAAATAGAAATACCCACACCAATGCAAATAGACATATTCATGCATACAAATATTTGCACTGAGTGGGAATCGAACCCGTGACCTCTGGACTTAGCAGTCGAACACACTAATGCTACGCCACAGTTATCATATAAAAAAATGAATCGTCAAATGTGTTACTAAGCGCAAAACTTGAGAATGGCTTGACCAATTCGGAAAGTACCTATATAGGTATGTGATTTGCTTGAAATTATCATAAATCATTGTATCCGAATTCATACCAGTGATTTCATTTTTTAAATTCATTGTTATGTTCTTTATTTATTACTGGGTGTGTCACGTCTGGCCAACCTCACCTAAACCGGGTTTCTTTGCTGATCAACCTGAATCCGAAGTCAGTTTTAAGAAAGATTCCTAACAGCAGAATAGAACTTTGTAATTTAATAACTAAAATATGTAGGTGCATACATAGAATAGAAAGATACGTTGACTGTTTACAACGAAACAAAATAAAGTCATTCAACATCAGCGAATGAGAAATTCATTTAAATTATCGCGAGCGCAAATCGCAATAGAGAACCCAATCGTAAATTACTTAGGAAACAACCGTAAGACATGCTCGTATATTATCTCGGAACTTGAATTAATACATCAGGAATTTATTCAAAAAATATTTAGCCGCGGTAGCCTAGTGATATGGATAATGGACTGCTGAGATGAGGTCTCGGGTTCGATCCCAAGTTTTACCATGGCACACACCAATGACTATTCGATGCTTTTCGAAGTTATGTGTGTATTTATCGCAGGTTTATAAGTGCCCGGTTAATGGCAATAGGCTCGCCACCTATTACATTGGGACCTAAACATAAACTGGCGAAATGTGGGTGCTAGCACCTCTGCCTACCCCTTCGGGGATATAGGCGTGAGTTTATGTTATGTTATGTTATGTTATATTTAGCTAAAGTCGTTTCGTAGCAAACGTTTTAGACGGCAAACTGTGCATGACATCCTAGGCTTAATTCACTTTTTTTATTCACAACTTCAAAATATAATCATTTGAGTATCATTATGCAAGAAGGTTCAGCCCAGGGTGGCGGCGCATCATGGTCTCGCAGGCGTATCTATAAGGAAGTTGGCATTAAAAACAATACGTCGGGATTGCCAAAGTTTGCGGCCAACGCCGGTCGGGGTTCCAGAGGAACCTAGATAAGGTTGGGCGCAACTGGTTCACCGGCAACACAGGCAGACTAGACGAAAAATGCAGGTGGTTTCAGTTAGTTTGAGCCTGATATATGCAATACCTGGGGTACTTTATACATATAGGCTCAATATATCAATCAATTAGCCTATTGCAGTCCACTGCTGGACATAAGCCTCTCCCATTGTACGCCATAGCACCCGATCCTCCGCCTTGCGCATCCAGTCTATCCCAGCCACCTTTTTCAGGTCGTCCGTTCATCTTGCTGGGGGACGTCCTGCCTCAATATATATATATATACATATCATTATTTTATTAGCGTAGCGCGCGACGGTGCGGGTCAACAAACGATACGAAAGTACGCTCTCGAAGCACAAGCGCGACTAAAGGTCACCTTGATGTGGCAAAGCATTGTACGGCCGCGGCCGGGGTGTGGCCGCGATGTATTCACGCCACGCTCGGTGTAAATAATATGGATAGAAAGGACAGTAATAGAATAGAGTAGTATAATATATTAATTGTTGTAGTAGGCATGAGTACAAGTATGAAATTGTTTATTTATTCTATTAAATATATATTATTATGTAAATGTGAAAGATATTAATAAAATAATTATATGTATATATATATAAATATATATTGAGCCTACATACCTATAGCTACTCGTAATTAGTGAACGAGACTATCTGCCATTCATTACACTTCCACATCTTGCAGTCACTGTTGCAACGGGAGCTGCGGATTTTTTTTCATGGTCTTCAAAAATGATATTGAGGTTCCTTGTATAATTTTTTTCTAAACTGAATAGTTTGCGCGAGAGACACTTCCAAAGTGGTAAAATGTGCCCCCCCCCCTCCCACCCCTGTAACTTCTAAAATAAGAGAATGATAAAACAAAAAAAAATATGATGTACATTACCATTTAAACTTCCACCGAAAATTGGTTTGAACGAGATCTAGTATGTAGTTTTTATTTTAATAAGTTCTAAATCGTAAACCGCAATTTACCTTTCATTCAATCAATTCAAATATAAAAATTTTACTTACTGCTACGGAACCCTTCACAGGCGAGTCCGACTCGCACTTGGCCGGTTTTTTTTTAAATAAACACCACCACAATAAATTACTTTAATTAGGTACGTATAGCATTCCGTAAAACTCGTTACACGTCACTAATTGTTTATGGTTATACCCCGCCATTTTCTGTTTAATAGAATAAATTGAGTGGAAAAGTTTACAGTATCTGTGACCAGTTCTTATATAAAAAATAAACACCTTGACTTTATGTATCCAATGGATAATTAATTTATGTTCCCTTTATGGGATCATCGGTCATCCGTTAGATAACCTTTATATTAAAGATGTGGTCACACATGGTTACTTGTAATTGAAATTACGTAAAAATAATCTTTAGTGAAATTACCTATCTAGCCAAGTCCGAATTGGGATTGTATTGTGTGTAATGTACTTAAAGGCCCATATTCCATCCTCCATCATAATCTTAGCGTTTGATTTGGCTTACCTTAGCTTTATGGGAACGACTGCCGTCTGAATCTCTGTCTCGAGAAGAAAAACTGAGCCAGGGCCTCGTCCGTTAATTAGCCGCTCTCCCAGCTTACAAATGAAGTTACATGGAACCCAAAAACACCACTATCTCAGGGTCACTGCTGCATATGCTCAGACGATATCATAGCCACAGTAAGCAAGCAATTGAAGCAATGAAGGGTCCACATAGAGCTAAACAGCAACCCGACCCCCTCCCCTCTCCGAAGCCATGAGTGAATGTCCGAAGATTTCTACCGTATCCAGTAGCCTTTTTTTTTCGTGCGGGAATCCCCTCGGATACGCCCCGCCGCCGGCCAGCGGGGGAGGTTATGTCGGGCTTGAAAGATAAATTGTTCAGAAGTGCTGGTTTTGTCCCAGATTGTATCTATCACACCAATAAAGTGTTACCTGTTAGAACGTTACCTGAAAGCAATAACGCCTTCCCCAAACAAAAAAGTTTATACACCACTTCCATTACCTACTCAAGGTGCAAAACGACGAGTTTTTCTGACCAAGCTCCCCTCTATGAACCTAATAAACTAAGCAACAAAATATATGTAGAAGGATGTTAATAAGATATAAATGTAGTCTGGAGTACATTGACTACGTATTTATCGCCAAAGGTCAGTTTATACTAGTTCTCCTTGTTACAACACAAAGGGAGGATCCTCCGCCGACCAGGCAAGGTATCTGACGCCTGGCGGGCCACGGCCCAACGGTTGCTATTGAAATGTTGTATATATGTTATACAAGCGCGCGAACTTCAATTTCGCGATTCAGGATCGGTGACGTGACGTAGTAGTAGCGAAATAGTTCAACTTGTTGTTACTAGATGGCGCTGGGTGGTATCGCCACGTACGTATAAACCAAAATAGAAGAATATCGACTTAAAGGTTGATACCTACCCTAAAATTCTTTAAAATCTATCAAATCCTGTTGGGTAAATAACTGGAATTATCTCGTTCCTTATAAGTTTATTACGAGGTTGATATTGTTGATAGAGATAATAGAATATCTGTAAATCTATAAGCTGCTGTGGGACTCCCCCAAAGGGATAATTTTATAAAGAATAAGTAGATATAGAGTTGTATTTCGGTCTAGCACGTACCTAATGAATGGCTTTACGTTATAAGGACTAAATTAAACAAAGGTGCAATGTTTTATTACAGAATGGATGTAGCGCGTTGCAGCGCGGGGCTGCCGACGGCCATATCGACGTGGTGCAACTGTTGCTGCAACATGGCGCTGACCCAAACAAACAGGATAATGTGGTGAGTGTAAGCCTAAATAATAAACAATACACAATTGTAAACTATTTGATTATGGCAAAGAGTACTCTGTAGGTGAACGTGGTGTGACGTTTTTTTTTTTTTTTGTTCCTTGTTTTATGTTCCTTCGACACAAAGCCTCCGACGCCAACCAAACAAGGTGATCGCGCATGGCTGGCCGCAGCCCAACGATTGGTATGGGTAGTTGCATATATGATAATTTAAGCAGCGTCAATACTTTAAATTGTGCTATGCAGGATCAGTTGTTTTTTAATGGTTCCGCTTGCTGTCGCTAGATGGCGTTGGATACATGTAGTATTGCAACCTGGTTTTTTTGTGAGTTTGTGAGATTGTAGGGGGTAATCTCTGAATTTACTGAACCGATTTTGAATGTTCATTCACCAACAGAAAGCCACATTATTTGTTTGGCTATATATCATCACGATACTACCCAAGGGAGCGGAACAGTAATCATAAATTTAAAATCTGGCAGATTGCCATTGCATATTATAAAATTATAATTAGTTGTGTCCATAAATTGTAGATACTTAAAAAAATACTTGGAAATGACCGATTCTGAAAACAAGTTTTTTTTTTAATTCTTGTTTGTTTGAATTTTTATGTTTGTTCGCGATGGACGCAAAAACTACTGAACGGACTTTGATGCGGTTTTTTTTAGAAAGTGTTTGTCATACTTAAAATAAACGGTATGTATGATTGCAATTGGTTAAGTAGAACCGGAAAAAAGACCAGAATACCTATAGACTACCAACCTCCACGCGGGTGGAGCCGCGGGCATCAGCTAGTACATTATATGAGAATTAATAAATTACGGTTGAAGGGATACAACGAGGGTACGAAATGCGCAACGGGGAGGGCCAGCTAGTAGCCACGTAATAAAGTGTTGTGGTCACCCCAGCACGGCAACACGGCGGCGCACGAGGCGGCGTGGAAGGGCTACTCGCGCGTGGCGGCGCAGCTGGCGCGCGCGGGCGCCGACCTGCGCGCGCGCAACGCGGCCGGCTTCGCGCCGCTGCACCTCGCGTGCCAGAACGGCCACAACCAGTCCTGCCGCGAGCTCCTGCTGGCCGGCGCGCCGCCCGACGCGCAGAACAACGTGAGTGCGCATGCCTCATCATCACGCTATACGTTGATTTTTATTTTTCACCTAGATCATCGGTCAATTGGCGTGACAATAATTTTCAGGAATGTGTAGTAGGTTCAGAGTGTCTCTAGTCGACGACGCTCTCGAGCCCCGACTGAGAGGGCTTCTCAGCACATGTTTGGAGCGGGCCAGTTTCCGAAATTGTGGAAGACGGGGAAACTAGTCCTCATCCGAAAGGAGGGGCGCCCGGCGGACTCGCCGTCCGCCTACCGGCCCATAGTGTTGCTCGACGAGGTGTGGAAACTCTTTGAAAGAGTCATTGCGAAGCGCCTCGTCGAGCACCTCTCAAGAGTGGGGCCGGACCTGGCGGAAGGCCAGTATGACTTCCGCCAAAGGCGGTTGCCAATAAAGCATATCCCTCGCACCCCGACTGACCCTGGGCCATCTCCGGTTTCGAGATGGCCCCCTCGGGGGACCAACTTACCTCGTCATTAATTTCCACCATCACATCATTAGTCGCGGTTGCATTGAATGCATGGAACCCGGTCCGCTGTCTTACTCTCTCTTTATTTGACTTATATTGGTTTTTACCGGAGCGACAGCTATCTGATCAACCCCGAGAGGGATGACTGAGCCAGAGCCTCGTCTGATAATCAGCAGATGTACCGGCTAGCAGATTAGGTGGGCTTGGCCCCAAGATCTTGCTGGCACCCTAACCTCAACGTAGAAAAAATACATTGTAGATCATAAACATAACTTCACGCCTGTATCTTCGAAGGGGTAGGCAGAGATGTATTATACACCCACGATTCGCCAGTTATGTTAAGGTCTCAATGTAACAGGGGGCGAGCCTATTGCCATCTACCAGGCATGTTATTAAGCGAGCGATAATTAACATTTATTAATGCACACATAACTACGAAAAGTCACGAGATGTGTGCCCGGGGCGGTTGGGGATCGAACTCGAGACCTCGTCTCTGCAGTCCGTTACGTACGCCACTGGGCTATCGCCGCTTTTTGTAGATCATCCTTAATATAGAAAAACTAGTTATAAAACTTCTATATTTCTTGTTTTCAGTACGGCGATACCTCTCTCCACACGGCGGCTAGATACGGGCACGCCGGCGTCACTCGCATCCTCATCTCAGCGCAGTGCAAAGTTTCCGAGCAGAACAAGAATGGAGACACAGCTCTACATATAGCTGCAGCTATGGGCCGGCGAAAACTGACCAGAATACTCCTTGAGGCCGGCTGTGATAAGTCAATACGTAATCACCAGGGTGAAACTGCAAGAGACATCGCCACCAGAAAGGGTCTTGAGGAAATCATTCACATTCTGAATACTCCTGTAGCGAAGCAATCTAAGAAAAAGCATCGAGACAAGAGCAAAGATAGAGGTATAGATGAACCAGATGAAGGAAAGAAAAAAGAAAAAGGCAAAGAAAAAGATAAAAATAAAACAAAGAAGAATGTACATTTTGAGACCCCGGCACAAGTCCAATGGTCGCCATATGGCTGCCATTATTATCCCGATCCAAAATTTTTTCCGAAACCAAAACTAAGCTCGTTACCCACCGAACCACTAAAAAAAGGCGAGCAATACTACTTAGATTTGGCTGGAAATATTAAAAAGGGGCCAATAGGTGCAGGTTACACTTGTTACTGTGCACCATTTTTCAAACATATGGAAGATAAGTTAAATGAAGATAAGAAAGACTTAAAGAAACATATTGATAGAGCACACGAGAGGCTAGACCAAAAGGTAACTGACTTAGAAGTGAAAACGCAAGGACAAATATCAGAGCTGACTAGATTCGTTGCGGCGGAAAGAGCTCTATGTAAAGAAAGGCATAAACACTTAGAGCATTGGTTAACACGAGGTATGATGTTCCGACAATCGGAAAGAGTTAAGAAATTAGACTTCAGTCCTAAGGGATCTTTAGATATACCCCCTCTAAAACGAACTAGAAGCTTGGAATTGCTTGATGCGGATACTGAAGAATGGAACAAAGTGCACAAGATAATTAAAAGCTTTAATAAAAACGCTGATCAATACGGAAGTCATGCCAAAGACCTGAACGATAGTAAAGCTACGTCCAAAAGCACGGAAATTCTGGACAGTAGAAGGTCACCTAGTCCTAGACGGAGATATCAGATCAAGAACTCAAAAAGTAGTGATCAATTGGATGCTGGTCCGAGCAGATTGTCAGTTCCACCGTTTTATAAGTCACCTTCCCATTCCCGACACGAAGGCCATCAACAGAACGTCACAGCAGAAATTCATGTCAAAGCAAATAAGATGTCGGTCTCTCAATCACCAATGTCTATGGAGGTAGAAAGTTACAATCAGAGGTACGTATCACCTAGTCGACAGTCAGATGCAAGATCGCCAAGTAGTAGTCATAAACAATCAAGTGATTTTGAAGAAGATATCAAGAGCTCAAAGGTCCAGAATGTGCCGTTATGGAAAAGTCAAGTGCTGCAAAGAACAGCGGACGATATTAAAAAACGCGTAGCCCTTGAGAAAGAAATGGCTGATGTTGTCGCTAGAAATAAATCTCTAGACATATCACAAGACGGTTATGTAAAGCTAAGGAAACAATGTACATATCAAAACAAGGATGATGTAGAAAGGGAGCCGAGAAAATCTGTTCAAGAATTAGTAGCAGAAGCGGAACGGCAACGAAGCATATCTCCTGAATCTCTACCTAGAAAACTGCAACCCACCGAAAATGTTGAACCTTCAACGAGTCAGAACCCTGGCATTCTTAAAATGCCACAGCAGCCACAAAGACCAGCGCCAGTTTTAAAAGAAAAGCCACCGAAGAGCAAACGTTTTAGCTTGCACAATTTAATACCGTTCCCGACCAGAAAAACCTTTCAAAACCCACCAAAGGATACCGGTAATAATTCAGAAAGTAGCGACGAGGAAGACAACCCGATTAGAAGTTCAATGCAGCCGGGCCCAATGACGACGAATACCAACTTACTTCAAACACTGCCTATGCCTAACTTTGAAACAGTATCAACTTCCCCATCGCCAGCACAAATGTCCACACAAAATCCTTACCCTCACAATTTACGGCCAATGATACCCAAAGATGCTTACTTTCACGAGATTCCTAACAGACAAATGCCTTATTTGGATACCGGATTACCTGTTCCTCAATATGCATCGTCACAATATGATTACAACCAGCCAGGGCTACCGAATCAAGTGCAAGCTCGGAACAGAAACCCCTTATACCATCATCAGACAGGAGTATTTGACGCGATGATGCAGGATCATATCATTAGAGAAATGGAGCGGATACCACACTGTTACAGCGACCATTTAGACCAAAACACTGAAGTTGAAATCGCAAATCAGAATGACTATCGGCAATGTTACGACCCGTCTTACCCAAATTTTAGGGGGAATCCGCATGGAATGACCAGAAAACCGAACCCTGACCATAGCTTACTTCACAGTCGGTTACAATCATTGGCAATTAACACCCACCTGGCTGAAACCCAGAGTCAGGCGGACAGGGAGTCTCATAACGACTCTGGATATAGTACGAAGGTGTACGGGAGCTCGCAAGGGCCGTCGCCAAGTTTGTCAGGTCATGCGGATGGTTCAGATAACATATCCGGGCAGAGAGTAAATATTTTGCCGAATGGGAAGCCCGCGGGTGGTCAGATCAGTGCGTCTAGTTTAGTGTGAGTTAAAAAACGTGTTTGTAACGGTAAGAATACGTCAATGTTAGTTGAAATATATTTTTTATCAATTTTTTACATTTGCAACAAAGAATTGTTGAGTCTCATCAGCTGGTCAAATTACGGGTCATTTAGTTTGATTTCACAATTACCTATATATTTCTTCAAACATTTGACAAAAGCGGAGATGGCAACATTTTATGAATGTAGTGGATAATTATTTGGTGTTTGAAGATGATTCTTAGGCTTAGCCCACAAGATTCTAAAATTATAATTCAAAGTGGAAATTGTAATATCCACTTAAATATTGTGTTCATTTGTATCTTGTTAGGAATTATATTTGTAATATTAAAAGGAAATGTATAGTTATCAAAACTGCCGTAGCAATCTTAGACTCGACGTGTTGCAAAAATTAAAGTAGACCACAGTAGACCTCCCTAGGTACCCCTATATGTAGGCATAGTCTAAGCCACTTTAACATCACAAAACCACAAGCTGACAAATAACTGATTAATGAAATTTTATAAAAGTACAAATTTAATGTAGGTTTTAAAGATGCCATGTATCACAGTGTAATGTAATTAATTATAAGTATTAATAAGTTTGTTAATTTTAATTCAATTTTTAAATTGTAAAAAAATACTCATTTCATAGTGTGGATCATCATAATCATCAGATTGAATTTATAAAAAAAGTAAGTTTGAGGAGCACGCTTTAATTGCTACCGTGCGCTATTGCTCAAGCGTGCTCTCCGAACTTACCCACAGCAGACTTGTACAGATTAGATAGCAATTAATAAAAAGTAATTGAATGTGTCAATTAATTTAATTAATAGTACTTTATTTTATTGAAAATTGAGAAAGACGTTGGCCTATATTATGTTAAGCAGTTCTTACTTTTACACAGTATGTAAAACAAACCTCATAACTTTATAAGAAAATCAAAATATTTATTTCTAGATCTTTGACAATTCTGTCTATTTGATTGTGGCAACATTGCTCAACTTGCTCAATATACAACGGGCGAAATCGCACACTCACACTCAGGCCTCAGTAGATGTGAGTCTTTGATGATCAAAGCGCGGGAACTCACACCTACTGAGGCGATTGCACGTGTGTGTGCGTTTTCGTTCTTTGTATGAAGCTGACTTCTGTACCCATATTACAGACCTGAAAAAGTGTCAACCACAACAGATTATTATTAATATACTACGCGTTTCAAAATGAGCCTTATTTAATATAGGAATTGAAGTCACAATGTTTTGTAGTCTCTCATTATTGTAATTATATTTATTGTGTTGCATTGTATTTGATTCATAACTTTGTACTGATTGATTCTAATAAATGCACTTTTGAAGTGTCACGGACTAAAATAAGTTATTTGATTCTGACGCCATGAAGTGGTTTGGAGTAAATCGAACCAAAACATCACAGCAATACGACGTTGGCCGAATCTTGAACAAAGGATGGGTCGCAATTTTTCGCGACAAAGGGTTTATATGCAGACAAAGCTGCATACAGCAGCTAGTCCATCAGTAAACATAAACAAAAACGGTAAACTGTCAACAACTTTACTACCTATTTACACTATTTTACAAATTTACAAGTTTACAGTACGCCTTTCTCCCCACTGACATTCTCGATAAAAATTACATAGACTCGTATGATACAGTGGCACACCAATAAAACTCGAGGATTTCGCCGCTACAATCTTTACCGCTACATAATCTCCCGGCTTTGCCTCAGTTTTCCCGCCATCTTCAGTCAAAATGTCTGCCTGATTGAACGCTACTTTTAGGTAAAACTCGTTCCTTCCAATTATTTGGCCCGATTTCTTGGCAACACCTTCGACGAGTACTAAGTGAGTGTTGCCAATTTCTGCTTCGTTTAGTTGTTGGCACTTCCGCTTGTAGATGTCAATCATTTGGTTGTGGCGGTATTTTTTTATATGCTCTGGCACATCGTCTTTATATCTACGATGAGCTGTAGTTTTCTGTGAAAGAAAAGTTTAGTTTATTCTTTTTAATCGTAAGTCTACTTTTTTGCCTGAAGCTATTGCTTCTTTAGTGAATTAATGTGGCGGAGTAATCAAAAAACAATGTTTAAAAATGATTGTAAAGTCATTCATTATTTCCGTAGTTCGCAAGAATTCCGGTTGATTGCTCCAGCGTCGCCTTGAAAAACAAAAACAAACAAAAAAACGCAAAATCGAAAATCCCTTGTATTCGGCTGAGCTCGTCTCAGGAATTCAACTTGTTTTGTTTTATTGAGCGAAGCTCGGAAAGAGTCAAGCTCTCTTTTAGACGACTCATGTATTTCGTTAGACCATCTTCTCCTCAACGTCTGAACCGATTCTAATGAAATTTCACACAAGCAAAGATGTTACTGCTGGGAAGATCATAGGCTAGGAAAACCAAAAATGAAAAGTACAACGACGGATTAATTAACGGAAAAAATGATTAAAATCTGATTTCTCAATGAACAAAAAAGCCTCATTCACGCGATTGGTATTAAATTAAGTAATTTGTTCATATACTCAAGACAAAAAAAGAAAAACGAAAATCGGACTAGCTATTGAGGAATTCCGTAGGAATCCGTAGGAAATCCGTAGGAAAAGTCCTGGTGAAATTGCTTCGCTCAATTTTTGCAACAGAAGAATAAATTGCAGACCTAGTAATTGCAGGCCCAGTGGCGTAGCAAAGGGGGAGCGGCGGGGGCGGGCCGCACCGGGTGTCACCTTTTTTGGGGTGATACCCACCCGGTCTCTCAACTTTAAGAACATTGTACAAACAAAAAAAAATCGCTAGCACAAAAATTTATTTTTCGGGAATACCTCCACTAGCACTAGTTCAGCTCTATGTATAATTCGGGGATTAACGCAAAAAAGCCTGACGCTGTTGTGGGGGATTCCCCGTCCCATACTCGCGATCTTTGACGTCTCAGTTGCAAAATTTCTCATTTGTTTCGTGAAGTATGTTGTGTTTGGTTGGCGTGAATTGTTAAACGTGTATTATTCTATAATGATAGATAATAAAAAAGCGGCCAAGTGCGAGTCGGACTCGCCCATTAAGGGTTCCGTAGCAGCAAGTAACATAATAATGTTTTTTATTTTTTATTTTTGTATTTGAGTTGATTGAATGAAAGGTAAATTGCGGTTTACGAATTATGACGTATTAAAAAAAACTACTTACTAGATCTCGTTCAAACCAGATTTCGGTGGAAGTTTACATGGTAATGTACATCATATATTTTTTTTAGTTTTATCATTCTCTTATTTTAGAAGTTACAGGGGGGGTGACACACATTTTACCACTTTGGAAGTGTCTCTCGCGCAAACTATTCAGTTTACAAAAAAATGATATTAGAAACGTCAATATTATTTTTGAAGACCATACCACACACGTATGGGTTTGATGAAAAAAATATATTTGAGTTTCAGTTCTAAGTATGGGGACCCCCAAAATTTATTGTTTTTTTTTTCTATTTTTGTGTGAAAACTCTTAATGCGGTTCACAGAATACATCTACTTACCAACTTTCAACAGCATAGTTCTTATAGTTTCGGAACAAAGTGGCTGTGACATACGGACGGACAGACAGACAGACATGACGAATCTATAAGGGTTTTTTTGCCATTTGGCAACGGAACCCTAAAAAGTAGTGATAGATAGATGCGGAAATCCCTTCGCATACCCCCCCGCCGGCCAGCGGGGGCGGTTATGTCGGGCTTGAACAGACTAAAACCGCACGCCGTCTCGGGTCTACAGACGCCGGGGTGTAAGGTTGCCCATAGAGCATATCCCTCGCACCCCGACTGACCCTGGGCCATCTCCGGTTTCGAGATGGCCCCCTCGGGTTTGGGAACCACGGTGTCCCCGTCTTGCCCCGGTTTGGGGGAGGGGCGCTAGTCGCGTCATAGATACCTAATAGAAAATTTATAGCTTTTTACTTTCGATGGGGTGACACCGCCAACTTCCGCACCGGGTGCCACCCAAGGTAGCTACGCCACTGGTGAGGCCCCAGTGACATACAAAACAAGTTGAATTCCTGAGACGAGCTCAGCCGAATACAAGGGATTTTCGATTTTGCGATTATTATTTTTTGCCATTTTTTGCGATTTTTTCTTTATCTTGCAATGGTGCACCCCAGCACGAATCTATTACCGAAAACAGCAACTCGATAGCTCATCTCCTTCATACCCAAAACCGTGACAGAAAATTGGCAACGACGACGTCGACGACGACAACTCGATAGCAATAGGGCTTTTCTAAAGAAAATCCCTAAAAAGGAAAATCTTTGTTTTCTGCCGCGGTGGTCAGTACTGATTAACGAATGACGCTCAGGCATAGGCTTTCCTCTCGCGGTTGGGAGTCAGACGGCGTGGCTCCCGAAAAAGCCGACATACAAACCAAAAACAATAAGCGGACTTCGGGCTTCGAAGTGCGGACTTTAGACACGTACACACGCCGCAAACAGTACACATTCTAGTCGAAAACCAGCGCCAAGGTTCATTCTGAATCCTGGCATATGCTGGACTGGACACCCATTTGATGCAACCGTTAGGCACACAATAATATATATTAAATGAATTTGTACTAGTAATAAGTTTTTAATGTGACCACTAAATAAAAGTTTCTTTCTTTCTTTCTTTCTTTCTTTCAACTGGATAATCACTATGAGGATGATGATGCTCTGGTGTAGGATTTCCTCTAGAGGTTGGAGGATCATACGTCAGCGCTCCCATAAAAGCCAAGATAAGCCAAATGAAGTGAAAGAATTGGCAAGTGACTCCGAGTTTCAAAGTGGAAGCATTGAATCCAAAGAGCGAATGAATAATGAATCAAAGTTAACATAACATAACATAAACTCACGCCTATATCCCCGAAGGGGTAGGCAGAGGTGCTAGCACCCACATTTCGCCAGTTTATGCTTAGGTCCCAATGTAATAGGTGGCGAGCCTATTGCCATTAACCGGGCACTTATAAACCTGCGATAAATACACACATAACTTCGAAAAGCATCGAAAAGTCATTGCTGTGTACCATGGTAAAACCTGGGATCGAACCCGAGACCTCGTCTCAGCAGTCCATTACCCATACCACTAGGCTACCGCGCCTACCCATTACCCATACCACTAGGCTACCGCGGCTACTTTAAAACTTACTTTCAAAGTTAAGGAAAGGAATATATACGGAAATTTGGATCGAAATGCCATTTACAATCATTGTCATTTAGTAATGGTGAAGTAGACCAATTAAAAAATCCGTTTCCGCAGGGGGAACGTACAGGTAGATTTCGTGCAGCAATTAATATTATTTTATATAGAGAACTACGGACTTACACACACAAGTAAACACAGTAACATTTTTAACATGTTTAATTTTTTTTCTCGAAAACGGTAACTTTTAGCGAAAAACTTTTCAGACATTTATTTTAGACTTAAAAATGGCCTATCGATTAAAAATGTTTCCGACCGCAAGAATGTTCACCGGTTAGAAGTTATGATTTTTTTCCCGAAAAATTTTGGTTTCCCCCCCCCCCTCCACTTTTAGTTTAAGTTTTAATCTTATAGGTTTTTAATTAAAGGTTGTTGGTATTCATGTATACTATGGGATAAAATTAGAACGGTTCGAATATCTTTCATGGAACGTGAAATTTGAGGAAAAACTGATTTCACAAAAAGTGAGGCCCTACCGTCCCCTTAGGCCGGATTCCACCCGTTCACGAACTTAAGCTAAGTTTACACCCAAGCTATTTTTGACCGCAGTTTGAAAGCAATCGGGGCAAAAATGCGACCGTGAGAGTGCCGCAAATTTTGGGAAGTGGAACCATACATACATATAAATATATAAACTTTTGACCAGTGGTCATTTCGGACTCAGGGGGTCATAAATAGACCTCCTATGAAGAATTTTTTTTTTAATTCGACAGTAGTCAAGAAACCAATAGGTAGATCGATTTCATCGAAATCTACCTAATAAATAACAAATATTCAAGGACATATTACACAACGCCATCTAGACCCAAACTCAGCAGAGCTTGTAATATGGGGGCGGATAATCATACTTAGATACTTCTTTTTGTAAATGAATACATATTATACATAGAAACACCCAGACCAATGCAAGCATACATATTTGCAATGAGCGAGAATCGAACCCGCGACTTCTGACAGCAGTCGAAAGCTCTACCGCTACGCCACAGAGGTCGTCAAAACGTTTTCTTAGCGCCATATTCTCTTTTTTTTGTATGTACGTGTAGGACTTTTTAGGGCTCCAACTACCCGTGACGACTGCTATAGATGTTCGTATGGTAACCGGGGACCGACGGCTTAATGTGCTCTCGGAGGCACAGAGGGGTCTCAATGTGTTAAGAATGGTCACCCATCCTAAGACTGCCTTGGGTACTGTTGCTTGTCGGGGTGCGAGGGATATGCTCTATGGGCAACCTTACACCCCGGCGTCTGTAGACCCGAGACGGCGTGCGGTTTTAGTCGGTTCAACCCCGACATAACCACCCCCGCTGGCCGGCGGGGGGGTATCCGAAGGGATTTCCGCACGATAAAAAAAAAAGGGTACTGTTGCTTAACTTTGCAATGTGTTAACCTACTCGGCTACCACTTAGCCATGAGCCCCCCATTAATGACATTAAATTATATAAATAGCAGGAATAATAATAAATATTCTATGATATCCAACACAGCGCTTTCTAGACCCAAAGTAAGCATAGTTTAACTAGCTTGTGTTATGGGTTCCAGAATGCGGATAAACATACTTATATTTTTTTTTTTTGTAAATACATACATATTATACATAGAAACACCCAGCCCAATGCAAATATACATATTCATGCATACAAATATTTGCACTGAGCGGGAATCGAATCCGCGACCCCTGTCTTAGCATTCGAATTCACTATGCACTATGTGTTGATTAATAGTATAATGAATATCTCACCGCTCTCATACTGTAAGGGAACAAAAACGCCATATTATAGTCGACAATCTCCATTAGGGACAACGTTTCTTCAAACTCCTCGTCCGTCTCTCCGCAGAACCCGCAGATCATGTCTGTTGATAGACCCACTGTAACAACACATCACTATCTTCATAAAACTAGTCGTTGCCCGCGCCTTACTCGTTAGAAATACTGATCAGGTTCCCACTACCCATAGGAACCTATTCCCGAGATAAAATGCATACAGTAATACCACGGACTTACGCGATAGGTGGGACCGAGCGATGACCGTGTAAGTCGAATTCGGGTAAGTCGGGGTGTAATTTTGGATATAAAAACGTATAGTTTACATATAATTGGGACTAAGACGTTTAAAATAAACTAATAAAATAAATTAATAAAAATATAAATATGCTGGATACAAATAAACGCAATACCGAAGTTATTTTGATGTAGAAACACGCCTCAACAGTTGAATTTTGCTTCTCACGCAAAATTGCCACGTGGCACCTGGGTCTTATTCAAATTTTTAACCCCTTTTCCGTTGTACTGATGGCTTCTGATAAAATTCGTCATGGTTTTACGATCTTCTGATTCCGCTGGGTCATATATAATACATATACATTGCATGGTATAAACGGCATATCTCCGAATTCGCGTAACACGGGGTACCGTAAGTCGGGGTATTACAATACTTGCTATACAGTCATACACTACTTTTTCATACAAGCACCAATCCCAGTTACAGCCGAAGCTTATATTTAGTACCCCAGAGTTCACTCTTCCACTCCTGTCTTCCAAAATTTGGTTTATTCTGACTGTCGTCTGACCCCTTAACCTCGAGAAGAAAGACGGTAGCTGAGTGGTTAAGAAGTCGACCTTACGATCGACAGGTCCAAGGTTCGAATCTTGGCCGTTACACTACCGACGTGCACTCCTAACACAAGTAAAATAGCTTAACTGGAGGGTTTAACTGGAATACTAGCAATTGCGGTTACTAGTACACTTTAAAAAAAACCTGCACTAATTCCTCATCCGTCCATCAGCAGATGTAACGGCTTGCAGGCTTGGGCCCCGGCCCCATATAGCCAAGGCCATACTCTACCTATTTGCAAAATTCGCATTTTTAATATTAACTATTCCTGGAATAAAAAGTAGACTTACCTCCAGGAATGGTGTTCTTGACGTTTTCCACTAGCTGAAGGTAGGCCTCCCGTGAGTACCCGCGCCGCATGCGCTCCAGTACCGTACTGGAGCCGGACTGCGCCGGCAAGTGCAGCAGCTTGCAGATGTTGGGGCGCTCCGATATCAGCTGGAGCACCTGCGGAAGTCAATACTCTTGCTAGTCATATAATGGAGATCTTTTGAGTATTTACATGGAAGATGCCTTCACTATCCGAGGCGTGAAGAATTACTCTTCCGCTTTCAGCGAGGGTCGAGGTACACATGTATAGCACACAAGAACATTATTATGAACATTATAACGCACACTTAAGAACAGGAATTTTATATACCGTTACCTGATTGGTCGCCTACTATACCGCCACGACCAAACTACTACACCGCCACGACCAAACTACTATACCACCACGACGTAACTACTATACCGACACGACCAAACTACTATCCGCCACGACCAAACTATATACCGACACGACCAAACTACTATTCGCCACGACCAAACTATATACCGACACGACCAAACTACTATACCGCCACGACCAAACTACCACACCGCCACGACCAAACTACTATCCGCCACGACCAAACTATATACCGACACGACCAAACTACTATACCACCACTACGTAACTACTATACCAACACGACCAAACTACTATCCGCCACGAGCAAACTACTATACCACCACGACGTAACTACTATACCGACACGACCAAACTACTATCCGCCACGACCAAACTATATACCGACACGACCAAACTACTATACCACCACGACGTAACTACTATACCGACACGACCAAACTACTATCCGCCACGACCAAACTATATACCGACACGACCAAACTACTATACCACCACGACGTAACTACTATACCGACACGACCAAACTACTATACCACCACGACGTAACTACTATACCGACACGACCAAACTACTATCCGCCACGACCAAACTATATACCGACACGACCAAACTACTATCCGCCACGACCAAACTATATACCGACACGACCAAACTACTATCCGCCACGACCAAACTATATACGGACACGACCAAACTACTATACCGCCACGACCAAACTACTACACCGCCACGACCAAACTACTATCCGCCACGACCAAACTACTATACGATATTGTTGAAGATTGTTGTGCCTTGGCGAAAGGAGAACGCGCGCGAATGGCATCTCCCAAGGTAAAATAATCAAAGTTTAGAACCATGAGTATGGTCGACAGTTCCACACAAACAAGTGTGATTGAAGCTCTTAGCTGAAAATGCGCCTCAGTTTGTGGTCTGCCGATTTATGTAACTCCTTATATTTTGAGGTATTGTTTGAGAGACGGATATGCTCTATGGGTAACATTACACCCCGGCGTCTGTAGACCTGAGACGGCGTGCGGTTTTAGTCGGTTCAAGCCCGACATAACCGCCCCCGCTGGCCTGTTTTGTTTGAATTGTTTGAGAGTTGTCCATAGAATGGATGGCTCCTGGATGTTGATTTGTTCCAATCTAAATCTACAGTGTGAAATACCATACCTAGTAACATCGACATAGAATTAAGTGAGTAGTTTGGTATTGACCAGTAGATGGAAAATAAATAAGTCGACTGGATCTAACCCTACTTCAACACACACTCATTCCCGCAAAATGTCACGCGTCTTTTCATATGGAAATCTAATGACTAAACCTTCTCTCTATATCTGCTCCGTGTATGTTGAATAACTTACCTCATCAGGAAAGTCCTTTGGATGGGCGGCTGTGAACCTGATTCTCATCTCAGGATCTACAGCAGACACTTTGTCCAGTAGATCAGCAAACCTCATCCCTCCCTTTTTTGTCTTGTATACAGTTTTAAAACCTGTAAAATATCATAATATCATATTTGCTAACCACACACAGCTGTTGTGATGCAACTAAAAAGAGTGGACATAATGAAACTGTGGACCTTATGAAGAGTGGACATAATGAAACTGTGGACCTTATGAAGAGTGGACATAATGAAATTGTGGACGTTTCGATACAGTGGACGTTTCGATACAGTGGACATTTCGATACAATAAATAAATAAATAAATATTCTACGACATTCTACACAGCGCTTTCTAGACCCAAAGTAAGCATAGTTTAACTAGCTTGTGTTATGGGTTCCAGAATGCGGATAAACATACTTATATACTTTTTTTTTTGTAAATACATACATATTATACATAGAAACACCCAGACCAATGCAAATAGACATATTCATGCATACAATGGACAATTCAATGGACAATTCGATGCAGTGGACATTACGTGACTAAACGATGAGTATGTGACTTTTCCAATGAAGAAGTTTTCCATTAGCGTTGCATCTATACTTCTATATCTATAGTGATAGTATGAAGGGGAAAGATTTGTTTGTTTGTAATTGATAAACTTTGAAACTACTGAACTGATTTCAAAAATTATTTCACCATTAAAATGGTACATTATCTCTGAGTGCCAAAGACTTCTTTTTATCCCGATATTTCCACGAGATCAGCAGGCCTACCATGAAACGTACATCCGCAAATTGCGGACTGAAATTTCGGGAAATCGGTACCACGAAACGCATTTATCCCGCAATCGGGCACGAAGACGGCACATGACAGTTCATTCGGCCTGAACCATACCATGAAACGACCTGAAACCGCAAAATTCGGAATGTTGATAGCCCGCCAAGAAAATCAATAAATTAAAACACGATACTATTCGACTTATTTCAAAAGGTCGGTTATCATAATCCAATACAAAGGAATGTCTTTTTCAATATATTGGTTTATAATCGTTTATTTTTTAATATAAATATATTGTAAAAGAAAACCTCCTTGACATATTTGATTCTGTCCCGAACATACTTTATGGTCCCGACCCAAAGTAAGAAATCCGATGTAACTTCATGGTACCTAAATCACACTTCTTTCGTTCGTAGGTGCCCGCATTTCCGGATGTACATTTCATAGTAGGCCTACTGGACTTAAGCCGCAGGCAACAGCTTAAGTGGCCAGGCTAGTTGGGTTTGACCTTGCAGAACACACACTGATCAAATTGATGATTTATCAGAAAAAGGTTTTCTTGATGCAGGATGCTCGTGAAATATTTAAATCAAGAAGCAAATCGTCTTGTCTCTACCAACTCCAGAGGGAGAATATACGAGCAGTCAAGGTTAAATACCTTTCGCCATATGAGTGTCGAACTTCTCCGTAGCCTGTGACACATCTCTGTAACTGTTCACATTCTGTCCCAATAGGGTCACTTCCTTGACCCCGTGGTCGGCCAGTTGTCGCACTTCGTCCACTATGGAGGGGACAGGTCGGGACCGCTCCCGGCCGCGAGTGAACGGCACGATGCAATAGGTACACATGTTGTCACATCCACGCATTATTGAGCTGGAGAAACATAATACGACATTTCGATTTTGTATCTTAGTGTTTAAGGAGTCGGCGTTATGATTCAGAGCGCAAAGGTTCGAATCCTGGTCATTACACTACCGGCGTGAATGTGTGTTCCTAAGTCCTGTTCCTAAGTTCCTAAGTGGAGGGATAAGCGGTAAAAAGTTACGCATATGTTTTTTGTTTTTTGCGGGTCTTGAGGTATTGTAAGCCTCACAATTTATTTTAGAAACAATACATCTCAGAAAAAGGTAGCTGGGATAGACTAGATGCGCAAGGCGGAGGATCGGGTGCTATGGCGTACAATGGGAGAGGCCTATGTCCAGCAGTGGACTGCAATAGGCTAATTGATTGATTGATTGATAACTTAAGATAAACATTGGTAATAGATATAGGCTAAACTTATCAAGTTAACAAGCAAGATAGCATCTGTAGCCGAACTAGGACAAGTCTGTATCTCGGCTAACAGCGCCCATCCCCTCCGAAAAAAATAGTCTGTTAAATAGCCGTAGCCAAAAGTTAATCCAAAACCATCGGATCATGAAGTAAATTACATCAAATAAGTTTATTTTTAAACAAATTATTACTATGCATGCGATATCGCATGAATATGAGTGTGCGTGTGCGTGTGTGTGTGTTTTTTTTTAACAAATTATTACTATGCATGCGATATCATATGAATATGAGTGTCTGTGTGAGTGTGTCGTGTGTGTGTGTGTGTGTGTGTGTGTGTGTGTGTGTGTGTGTGTGTGTGTGTGTGTGTGAATCGTATCGATGTATAATATCGTATGTATATCGATTGACCAGATCAAGAGTACCCGCAACTGGTGAGCATGTATGAAAACATTATGAAAATAGGACAAGTAAAATGTGAATGCCGGGAGTGGGATTTATTGTCAACAGAACAGTTGTACATTCACAACCGTTTTGTTGACAATAAAAGGAATGCACCGTATTACATGGAAGAGTTGCTGGCAAAATAGGCTATTATTTATTAGACGCATATCTCCACATAGTGTCTTAACGCACCAGGTTTCTTCTTAACGAAAAAAGAGAGACCCGTGACAAAATCATCACCTTCATCTTAGCGTTGTGTCCCGATTGCGTCCGAGGTCTATACCTCGGAGCCCAGGGTCCGCTTTCCTGCTTTTCCTTCTCCACTTCGCTCGATCTTGGGCATCCATGGTATTGAGACCATTGGCACGCTTGTCATCCCTTCCGACGTCAAACCAGTACTTCTTGGGGCTACCGAGGCCCGGCAGAAGAGCCACGGCCCGACATTTGTTACCCACGTAGTCAAGCGGTTGCCTCAAAATGTGGCCCCACCAGCGAAGGCGACACTCCTGCATTTTATCTGCAATGTCACGGACAGGGAAGCTGCCGCGGATACTGGAGTTCCTCACGCGATCTTTACACGTGACTGCGCACATGCATCGCTGCATATTCATCTCCGTGACACGCAGCTCCTGCTTATGTCGCTCTAGCAATGGCCACGCTTCACAGCCGTGTAAAAGAAGTCCTGATGATGCTTTTATAGACCTACCCCTTTAACTTAACCGGCATTTGGGGTCATAGATGACACCAGTCATTTCACGCCACTTGGCCCATGTAGCAGCGATGTGTGCCTTGGCGTTGCAATCGATGTCACCAGTCGCGTGAAGTACAGATCCCAACTATCCCAAGTACTTAACTTGGTCCGTGCGCTCGACCAAGTTAGCGGATGGGTGTGGCATCTGTTGAGTTCAAAGCCAAGTACTCAGTCTTCGCCACATTAAGCTTTAAACCACCGTTCTCAAGCGCCTCCTTCCACGTCTTCACACGTTGCACCAATCTGCCCCTGTCCGCGTCCGCCAGCGCGATACCATCAGCATTTCTGATGCTGTCCGAAAGAACGTCTAATATCACGCTAAACAGAAACGGACTAAGGACGGATCCCTGGTATACCCCAACTGTGATGGGGAAGAGTTTCGTTACACCGCAGCAACAGCAGCCGAACCACGGAATCGGAATCGTGGTACATGTCTCGGATGATGTTAATATAGGATTCTGGAGCCCCTTTGAACTACAATGCCCATCTAATCATCGCGCGAGGAACACAGACGAAGGCATTCTGTATGTCCAGAAATAGGCAATGCAGAGGCGTATTCTTCGTCCTGTATTACTCCGAAAATATCCTTATTGCAAAAACAGGATCCAAGGTCCCGTGGCGGGGCGAAACCCATATTGACACTCCAAAAGTGCACAGTCCTGTCTAATCCGGGAGTCAATTAGCCCATCGAAGAGCTTCATGGCATGGGACATTACCTTTAAAGCGGCGTATGGTATGGTATGGTATCACGGGCTGGTATCCGCAACTCCACGACAAGGCGCGGTTCTTGCGTCAGGGTGGGCATTTTATTCGCCCGGATTATTATTTTATTCACCCCAGCTCATTGAAGAACGCCAGCAAGCTATTCACGCTGCCGACGATCCCGGAGCGTACCTGTGTTTCCGAAGTACTTAACCCTGTATGTGGCGGTTGCAGGGTAGTGTAGGAGCACGTGTGCTGCTGTTTCTTCCTCTCTCATGCAGGCTCTGCAGAGAGGGCTGTCGGTGATTCCTAAAATAAAAAGGTGTTTATTGAAGGAGCCATGCCCCGTGATTGCAGCTGAAGCCGTGCGCAGTTGCCGTTTGGTCAGTTGTCGAAGACGCCTGGTCAGTCTATTTTCAAGCACAGGGAGTGCTTCCCTCGCCTGTCTGCAAACTTCCAGATTTATCCAATAGCTGTTGTGTTGATCTCTCGTTCGTTTGTTTACTATGGTTCGTAGGTATGCAAAGGGGATCGGTATTATGGGCTCAGGTCCCATTATCACCATGTCAGATCCTCTCCTGGCAAGCTCATCTGCCACATCATTGCCGCGCGAGCCGCTGTAGCCCTTAATCCATTGCAGGGTTATGTTGTTGAAGTGGCCTATTTGGTTCAATTTAAGATGGCACTCCAGTATTAGTCCCAAGTTTATAGTGTGGCTGTTTAACGCTTGCAGCACGGCCATGATGTCGGAGAGCATGCATATTGAGTGGCCTTCCACTCTCCTGGCCATTACCGCTGAAGCTGCCAGGGTAATCCCCATGCATTCAGCTTGAAATAGCGAAAGCTTGAAAGCGGGGTAGTTACTACACTCCTGCACCGCTCCTTGCCTATGAAGACTGGAGTAATGATACTTTACCTCCATTGGCTTGGGATCTTCCTGGTGAGGAGTTTGTAGTTCAGTTAAGTTTGTAAGGATGCCCACACCACGGGGACCCATTACCTTCCAGGCATCGATGGGGACTCCATCGGCTCTGAAAGCATTCTGATTCTTCATGTGGCAAAGAGCAGTCTGCACTTCTTCAGGTGTGACAAGACACTAAGAATCATAATAATTGCTACGCCCTAACCATTGGTAGCTTGGTCCTTGTGCTTGATGGAGTGAGGCACTGTTAGTTTTATATTTTCAAACATTAATATTTATTTAAAAATTTAAAAATAAGTATATATTTATATTTATATATTTAAAAATAAGTATGTACAAAGTTAAATAAAGAGGAATGATAAATAATTAAATCATTTCATATGGAAAACCTCTGGCTCTGGCAACTTTGCAACAATAGTTGTCTGATTATGTAGAATATTGTTATTAGGTATTATGTTTGAGCAATGAACTTACATAAAAGCAGAAACACTATCCTGATTCAACCGAACTGGCACTACATCTGCATATGTCTCATCTAATGATAATAACACATTGACAGCAGTTTGGCCGCTATCCGTAAGTGCTAGTAACCTCGGTAGATCTCTGTAACTGTCTGGACCAGCCACTACAACAAATTTTAAAAATATAATTTCAAGACTCGTAAACAGCTATTTACATATACCTACACAAAAATCATCAGCCTAAAACAATTTTCTTATAAAATTTAAGAAGAGAATGAACACAATGGGATTTGAAATTATTTCAGTCCCAATAGAGAGCTACAGCCCAGCCTGGTTTTTTCCTTTGAATGAAGTAAGGATGTAAGTATAAATAATAATAGACAAAAATGGGACAGTGTTTCATGACCTTAGAATTTTTAGCTAGAAAATATGGGCGAAATATAAGAATACCCTTGTTATATTCACCATCAACATGCTTACCAATATCAACAGCTTTCTCCTTCTCAATTAATTTCTCTTTCAATCTCTCAGCCATACATCCCAAAATGCCTATTTTCACATCACGATTCTTAGCGCGCCTCTTGTACCCTCTTAAGTGGTTCAAGCGATGCCAAATCTTGTTTTCTGCTCCTTCTCTTATTGCACATGTCATCACTAAAAATATATCAGCTTCATTTTCGACTTCTGTCTTCTCAAATCCTTCTGTTTTCAAAATAGACCACACAATATCAGTATCGTTCAAATTCATTTGACAACCATATACATCAAAGAAAACTTTCCGTTTATTCTTTATTTTATTTTTTTCCAGCAAATAAGGTATGTGAGGATGGTCTGTGAGTATTGGTTCAGAGTCTCCAATTATGAATTCTTTCAAACCTGGTCCTTCTTTCAATCTTTCTTTGATTGAAGTAATGCGGGTCGAGGTTGAGTAACACCAGCATTTCGCCATAGGAGGAATGTCGATAAGTTTACATAAACGATTTGTACGTCTTATAAATAGCATTTTTGTAAGTTTTCATTGAATTAGTAAAACTAATAAACAAATTATAGCTTGTAGTTAAACATAACCTACAAATCAGTCATAGTACTCTGCAGACTCTGCAGTACTCTGTGATTTGAACATTTTGAACTGTCATAATAATTAATAAATAACAAAACGCTCAGTAAATTTGACTGCTCATGAAATTAAATTGTAAAATTTTATTATAAAGCAAAAATATTATTATGTTATTAGTATATTATGAGAATAATTTTTCATATATCTATTTCTTTAATCGTCATCGTCATCTCAAATCAAACCAAAAAGCAGAAACCTCTAACAAACGCTCTCGTGGCTTATGAAAATAAAAAACGTAGATAAAAAATGAAAATGGCTGACTTGACTTGTCTGACTGCTTCTAACCTGTTGTAGGAATTTATTTGCCAGAAAATTGTAAAATCTTTATTTTATAATATTCATAACATTTAATGACTAAAAAAGTTTTTAAAACGAAACAACGATGAGTGGCCGTTACCACAACTACGATAAAGGTATTAGAATGGCATGAAGTACAATTTTAATAATAGAACGAACTTAGAAATAGCATTTCACAATATTTAGTATTAGTGCACTCAAAGATGTATTTTTATTTATCTTTGCCAGTGTTTTCGCATTGGCAGGGTCGTCTCGATCCACGCGCGATGATTCTAGGCAGTACAAGGAGAGGCGCGAAGGCAGAGAACGAAAAAGGTCGAGGTCGAGATCTCCACGGCGATGGTCTCCTGGTAGGCGCTATTCGCGAGAAAAATCTCCAAACAGCAGGGAAAGGGAGTATAAAGGTAAACGAAATATATCTTATGCATTTGTATGAATTGAATTTTTATGGTAATACTGTGTTTATTCGAACTAAAAAACAACCAATCACATTATATGGTTGCACCGAATTTTGCTGAATACCAAAAATATAACAAACAAGTCTCACTAAAACACATCACATACCTGAAACTTACTGACTTAACAAACTTTCATTGTTACAAATGCACAACAACTTAATCCTTATCTATTTTATTGTACTTGGGCTTTGGGCAAACATCATACTGTGACTGATAATTATATTTATCTATTTCAGAAAGAAGACAGTCATCAGAATATGATGAACGCAGAGAAGTGGTCCCTGCAGCACCACCCCCTCCTCGTATTACCAAAATCTCAATTGATTTTAACAAACCAAAACCACCACCAATCAAGATGAACCTTGGTGGACCGGCTAAGCCAGTTGCGCCAAAAGTGAAACCCACTATAGCATCCGTGTTCAACGCTGACGATGATGAAGATGAGCCTGAGGAGATGCCAGCCGAAGCTAGAATGAGGATGAGGAATATCGGCAGGTATGATTTTTCTACCTGACCTACTGAAAATTTGGATCCTACTAATATTTATACTTAATACTATAACCTTATAAATGTGAAAGTTTGTTAAGATGTTTCTAAGTTTGGATGTTTGTTACTTAATCACGCTCTAAAAGCTGAAGGAATTGAGCTGCAATTTGGTACAGGGATAGAAAATAGTCTGGAATAACACATAGGCTATTTTCTATCTCAAGAAAAGGTTCCCATGGGTTACGGGAACGTGATCAGAATTCCACACAGGCAAAGCCACGGCAAAAGCAAGTAATTTGTAACATTGAGCTTTTATAACATACATACAGTCAAGCCCCTTTCCCAATAGACCACATGTATCCTTACGAAATAATAATAATACTTTCTACGATTATTATTATTATTTCCAACGGGGACGCCGATGACCTGGCGGGTGATCAACCCCTCCATAGTGGGTCATTTCACCCATTTCCCCTGTTCCTTCCTTTTGGGAAGGATGTGGTTACCCAGCAATCACGGCGTTCCGTCGAACCTACCTGTGTCCTTACAAAATCTTACGATCTGGTCCACCTTCAGATCCTCCAAGTCTTCTGTGTCCAATGTATCCAACCCCATTGTCTCCCATCTTATCAGTGAGTACATGGGGCATTCGGCGAGCAGGTGGAAACTGGTCTCGTCACCGTCCATGCACTCTGGGCATCTGGGGTCGGTTTTCACACCTATCAGTGTCAGGTGCCTGTTCAGTCGGCTGTGTCCTGTTAACACTTCTATGACGAGCCTCATGCTTACTCTTGAGAGTTTTATTAGTTGGCTCGTCCTTTTTTTGTCTAGGCCCTTTATGAATATCTTCGACTGTCTCATGCCTGTCGATGATTTCCATCTCCGGTTGGTCTCTGCTTCAATGCTTCGGCTGATGACTCCCTTGGTTATTTTGTGGGGGATTGGTAGCCGGGGCTCCGGGCCGACCTGGTTTTCATCAGCTCCTTTCCTGGCCAGTTCATCTGCTATTTCGTTGCCCGTGTTACCCTCGTGTCCGGGTACCCAGGCAATCGTCACGTCAGCTGTTCTGGACAACTTTTCCAATGACTTTTTGCACTCTTTGACAACAGCTGATGTTGTCTCTACTTTGCCAAGTGCCTTCAGCGCTGCCTGGCTATCGCTGTAGATGGTGACCTTTCCCATGTTGTTTAGGTGGCCCGCCATTTCTGCGCATTCCATGATAGCGAAGATTTCTGCTTGGAAGACACTTGCAAACTTTCCTAGGGGTATTGACCTATTTTTCTCTGTGCCGTCTGAGGACTTGATGTGTACTCCGGAACCAGAGAGCTTGGTTGTTTCCTTTCTGGAGCCGTCTGTGTAGCAGATGGTGCCATTGGTGTTCATCTGCCAGTCGTCTCTCGGTCCTATATGTATTCTGTACTTCTTATCAAAGGTCCTTTCTTTCTTTATCAGATCATTGTTTGAAAGGATCATTGATAGTTTTTCTTCGTAGTCTTGACTGATCATGGCATGGCCCTCATCAAATGTGTTGCCAGTCCATAGGCCAGTACTTTTCAGTTTGAACCATTGTTCAATCGCTCTCTTTTTCGTTTCCAAATCTAGGGGGTTCAGGCCCAGTATGATCTCAAGCGCGGCCGTGGGTGTAGTCCTCATCGCGCCGGTGGTCATTAGGGCCGCCAGTCTTTGGACTTTGTCTAATTCTTGTTTATTCCTTCCTATGTTGGCTTTATGCCACCATACTAGGGCACCATGTAGGATTCTCGGCATGATGATTGCCTTATAGATCCAGAGTACTGTGGCTGGCTTTATTCCCCAGCTTCTTCCTATTGCACTTTTGCATTGCATCATGGCCATTTTCGCCTTTGAGCATGTGTTGCTTATATGAGTCTTGAAGGTCAACTTGCTGTCCAGTGTGACTCCCAGATACTTGACTTCTTTCACTACTTCCAAGTCATGATTATCAAGTCGTACTGGTCCAGCACTTCCAATTTTCCTTTTGTTGGTGAAAAGAACTAGTTTGGTTTTGTCAGGGTTGAGGTTAAGGCCTTTGCTCCTGCACCACCCTAGTGCTTCTTTCAAACCTCTGTTCATGATATTGCATATGACACTGAGGACTTTGCCTGTGATTAGGAGCACACCGTCATCAGAATATACCTGTGTATATATGTGCATCCTGTTTATCTTGTTGACTAGCTCGTCTATTAGCAGGCACCACAGTAGTGGCGATAGACATCCACCTTGAGGGAAGCCTCTCCTAGCTATCACCGTGCGCCTTGTTCCGGCTATCTCTGCTTGTATCAATCGGTGTTTTAGCATGTTTTTCACCCATTCTGATATGTCTTTATCTATGCCTTCGCGGTTTAGGGTATCCTCTATTGAGGCCGGAGTTGCCTTGTCAAAGGCACCCTCGACATCGAAGAAGCAACCCAGTGCATATTCTTTGTTGCTTATGGATCTTTGCACTTTGTTTACCAGGTTGTGGAGTGCAGTCTCAGTTGACTTGCCTTCCATATACGCGTGTTGGTTATGGTGAAGTGGAGATCCGCTTTTGACTATTTGTTCTCTTATTATTCTGTCTAATATTTTCTCTAATGTCTTAAGTAAGAATGAGGAAAGACTGATACATCTGAAGGCTTTTGCCTCTTGGTACGTAGCCTTTCCAGGTTTAGGTATGAAGACCGCTCTTACTTCTCTCCATTTCTTTGGGATGTATTTCATTCTGATGCTGCTATTGTATAGAGCCAGAAGATCGTCACTTATGTACTTGATGGCTATTTGCAGCATTTTTGGGAAGATCTCGTCCGGTCCAGCGGCTTTATAGGGCTGGAATGACCGAACACTCCACATTATGTGCTCTTTTGTGATTAGTGCCTTTTCCATCGTCTCCACTGTGGGATTCGTATCAGCTGGCGTTTCATCACCTGTGTGTTCTTCACATTCTGGAAAGTGTGTTTCCAGCATCACTTCTAAGATCTTTTCCGGGTCGGTTATTAGTTCGTCTCCGTTCTTGATACTTCCTAGTTTGCAGGTATTGGTTTTTGAGAACATTTTTACTAGACGCGCTGCGTCGGGGTATTTCTCTACTCCTTCGCAGAAAGCTTTCCAGCTATTTCTGTTCTCCCTTCTGCATTCTTTCTTAAATATGTTTCTTTCTCTCTTGTATATGAGCCAGCTTTCCTCATCGCCCTTTTTTTGGGCCTTTCTGAGAGCACGTCTGGTCATTTTTCTTTTCTTCTCTAGTGCCCTTGTCCACCAGGGCTGTCCTTTACCTGATTTGATCTCTTTGAGTGGGCATGCCTTATGGTATGCTTCTCTTAGAGCTTCATCCAGTCTGTTGGCCTCTTTTTCTATCTCTCTGCTGTCTTTTATCGAGGTTTGGTTGCCTGGGCTCCACTTTTTTATGTGAAGTTCATATGTGGACCAGTCAGTTTTCCTCGCATTCCTAACTAAGGTTTTCTCAATTTTGGTTCCCAGACTAAAAGTTATTCGTCTGTGGTCCGATTTCGAGTCGCTTTCGTCTACTTTCCAGTCTGTTATGTACCGGCTTATCCTGTCTGTGGCGATTGTGATATCCAGTACTTCTCTTCTGGTTTTGGTAACGAACGTTGGCGTGTTGCCTTCGTTTATTATGTCGAAACCTGTTGCGCTTATAAAATCTAATAGTAAGTCACCTTTAGTATTGCAGTCTGTGCTGCCCCATACCACATGGTGGGCATTGGCATCACAACCTAGAATAATCGGAATGTTCTTACCTTGGTATTTTCTTATTATGTCTTCCATTTCTTGTGATGGTGGTTTGAAGTCTGCCTCACTGGGTAGATATGCGGAGACTAAAAGCACCCTCTCTTTGTTGCCTGTGTTCGTATGTATTGTCGCTGTGGCACTAGCAAGGTCACTGTAACAATCTGCCTTTATTATACCTAGAGATCTTACCCTACTGCTGGCATATATGCATGCCCTAGGAGTTGACTCACCCATTTCGTGGTAGATGATTTCTCCTCCCAGGGAGCTGAGCCCTGACACACGTCCTTTTGCGACGTATGGCTCTTGCAGTAGAGCGATGTCTATTTTCTCATCCAACACGTGTCTGCAAAACTCGATCATAGCATCGCGGCAGTGGTGTAGATTTACTTGAACTATTCTTATTTTTTGTGTGTGTGTTTGTGGTGTGTTATTGTGTCTGTACATGTATGGTGTTATTGTGTTTGTGTGTCTGTGAGCGTTAGTGCTCCCTCCCTTTACTTCGTCACGTCGGTGGACTCTTGCCCAGCCAAGACGGTTGCAGTAATGCAACACTTGGTGGGGGAGTCCGATCGCTCCGTGTCGTAGGGAGGGGATGTGTCGTGTTTTGCTCTGGGCGTGTCTGTTGGTGGGGAGTTTGGTTTGCGGTCGTCACCCCCTTTGGGGCTTTCGTCCGCGCTCCGTTTTCCCCTCCTTCAGGCCCAGAGCTGTGTGTGTCTGGCGCCTGTTGTGTGCTGTTTGGGATCGAGCGCTGTAGGTACGGTCTGCCTTCGTCAGTGGCTCCCCTCTGCGGGGTTGCGGACTGAGCGTTACTGCCGCGTTCTACAGGTTCTTCTCCCTGTGCCTTTGTGTGAGGGTTGGTGGGATGGACTGGGCATGGGCATGTGCACTTGTCAGGAACTTGGGTTGGTCCTTTTCCCAGGACCCGGGCATACACCTGTGTGGCTTGGTAGTTCAGCCACACGTGGGCTTTTGCTGTTTCTTCAGGGACTCCCACCACAAGTCGTACTCCCAGTGGCAGTATCTCCTTGCGGATGAGAGTCCACTCCGACAGCTTCAGTTCCTCCCTGTAGTTGTTCTGGATCCTGATGAGTTCCAGCGGGTCAATGCGTCGACCTCCAGTGCTGCCAGGGAGCCAGATGGATAGCCTATGGATATCCAGCTTTCTAGGCTTTAATGGGACGCCGTTCCACTCACCGAAGTCGCAGCCAAGCAGCCAAGTCATCGCCTCCTCGGTGTTCGGGCTCACGAGGAAGTATCCCTCGGCTACCAGTCCCGATGCCGCGAATGAGAGGCTCTTGCCGCTTACCCCGTCTAGAGCAGCTTCCTCAATCTTATCAACTAGTCTAATTCTAATTTCAGCGGCCGTAGCATCGTCCATCGCCGCGCCATCTCCCCGGTGGATGATAATCGAGAGATCACTTTGGCCCGCGTTGGGTCGTCGTGGTCCCTCGTTACGTGGGGTGGGTTGTGGCTTCGGACGCTTCGGTGGACGCTGCTGCGTTCGCTCCTCAGGGTCTGTGCCCTGCCTTTTCATCTTAGTGGCTCTTGACCTGGTTACCTCTCCTCTCGGTGTGGCAGTCTCCCTGCTGGTTGACGCACCGGATTTGGTTTGGCTGGTCCTCTCTTGCTGCCGGCGCGTTCTTTCCCTCCTCTTTTTGGATTTGGTGATCCACGCGCCGTCAGCCTGCTTGGAACTTGTTTCCCCGATACTCATGCTAGTGAGGCCGTCTCCGAGAGATTCCGAAATGGATCTTTCGTGTCGGCTGGGGATCTTGGCAATGCTTTCTTGGGATTGGGTGTGCGCTAATGTGCCCCCCCCAGAATACGAGGGGCTGCCTGCATCACTAGGTGACACAGGGAGGGATTCTCCGGCATTGCCGGTACCCTCCTGGGGTAGTTTAATCTTGTCATTTGCGCTCATTTTTGACGTTTCCGGGATTGCCGGGTTTGGGTTGGGGATGGGATGGGTGGGGAGGGATGCCGCGCCCCTGTGCCGCGGACGCCCTACGAGCTCTCTCGCGTCACGTCCGATGCACAAGCGCGGGCTGGGATGAGGATGAGGATGGGATATGGGAGGGGTGGGAGGTGGCCCGGTTAGAGGTTTTTGTTACGTCTGTTTCTTAGGGAATCAGACCAATAACAGGCGGCAACCTCGAGAAGGATAACTCTCTAACCTTGCCCTGAGGATCCTCACGACTTGCGCTCTCCCCCAAGGCCTACGCCAGACTCTGCACCGGACTAGGTGCCGAGAATAGGGTGTCTCCGACCAGACGCACTTATCGCAGGTCGGATCCACCCCGCCCATACTTTCTACGATAGTTTTTTTGTTCTGTTGTTTAATTAATGCTAGCCGGTTGCCTTTTAATAATTTTGAGCCATTTTCATAGATAGAAATACTCTTTATGGTATATCAGCCCAAAATAGAGTAAAATACAAAATTGTAACTAACCTCAAAATCTAAAGCTGTCCTTTGGTGGCCTTATCGCACCTTGCAATATTATGTTCGCAATACATAGTATGTATTGCAAAAGTATATCCACATATTTCAAAATAACATCTTTTATATATGGAATATAAGATGTGGTAACTTGAAATAGATATATTTGGAAACATATTTCCTACACATTACATTCCTATCTCCATATTTTCTATCTTTTACAGAGAAACACCAACATCGGCAGGTCCGAACTCATTTGGCAAAACAAAACAAGGTTTCTGTGATGCAAAGAAAGTATTTGAGAAGAACTTGAAGCAAGCTCTGGACATGGCAGACAAACCAGGAGTTCAAAAGTTACCACAAACTATCTATAAAATTAAAGGTCCATGATGTTGAAACAAAAAAATTAAGTATAACTTAATTAGCTTAGCATGGAATAGTTGACCTGTTTGACTCTTGACATTTGATATAAACAGTACTAACTTAAGTTAAAAACATGTAATATATTATAGACTTATAATATATTAGAGGCCTGTTTTGGCTTCACATGGGAAAATTCATATTACCACCATAGAAGGGGTAAAATATCAAAAAATTCTTCCTCAGCCTTTCAAGCTCTGCATTTGATGATTGGTCAGTCAGATTATCATGTAATTATATTGTTAACGACTATACTGTCAAGCTGCAAAAATATGATGTTTCAGGCCTCTTAATGTAGTCGAGTTGTTAAGTCGCGTTCCGATGTTAAAAACAACAATTACTCCATTTTTCTGATGATGTATACCCGAACAATATAAAACAAATATAAGCAACCATATTAATAATCTACTGCTTTTTTGAAGTCAGTTATAAATCAAAAAGTATTAAAATAGAACTTTGGCATCCGAGTCTACATGTCATGTGTGATAATTAAGTATTGCTTTTGACGTGACAACGTCTTATAAATCGATGGAGCCGGCTGCACGCACGAAAAAACATGACGTATGCGGCGTTTTTTAAATTATATAAGGATAGATTAATAGTTAGTAATAGTTCATTGAAACAAAAATCTTGTTCCACGTTATTAGTGAATGAAGCCGCCTTTTAAGCAAATAGTTTGCCTGTGTCAGGAGAAAAATAGAATGGTATTAAAATGTTGTGTTGTTAAATGCCTAATTTAAGTTTCGCATAAACTAACAATACAATATTTATTTGTCTTATCAGAGCTAACTAAGATATGCATTTTAAATTCTACAAGTGGCCCGGGTCCCGGATTCGCCTGGAAATATATTCGTAAAAAATCCGACAACCCGATTGCAGAAAAACCATATTTGAAGGGGGTAAATACCATGTCAATATTTGAGCTGAATCGATGCAGAACTTTCTGAGTTTTTGAAGTGTACTCAAACTAACTTAACATTTTATGTGTATAGATAGACGGATTGTTTAATTGAAGTCCGATCACGCCTTAATTTCTTCTCGATTGCATGGCCAAGTGCCCTTTTTTAAAATTATTAATCGTGTAATAAACTTCCATTGTTCTATATTTCTGATTAAGTTACTAAAATATATCGTCATTTTGTTAATGTTCTTTTTTTTTAATACGTCGTAAGTTTAGCAACTCAGACTTGACATTTTATACGTAAAGCGCATAACTTCCCAAAGTAAGGCAATTTGGTTATGTAATGGGAAGTAAAAAGTTTCCATTCTGCCCTACATTTTTATTGTATGCAAAACTGTCATGAAGTGTTGAAATTTATCTAGTGAGTACATTTTAATTTGCTAAGTAAACGAAAATATTGTGTTTACGCATCGCATTTTGTCTACTGTACTACGTTGCGGCGGTAACCGCTTCCCATGACGTGGGCCGTGTGCTTGTCTGCCACCTAAGTGGTTTTAAAAAAGTCGGTGAAATTCAAAAGTAAATCACCAATAGTAGCAGTCGACCGGTTGCCTTGAACCGCGGGTGCGCGAATACCATGCCGCGAATCGAGGCTTCGTATGGTATCACGGGCTGGTATCCGCAATTCCACGACAAGGCGCGGTTTTTGCGTGAGGGGTAGGCATTCCATTCGATCCACCCCAACTCATTGAAGAACGCCAGCAAGCTATTCACGCTGCTGGCGATCTCCCGTAGCGTACCTGTGTTTTCGAAGTATATGGCGGTTGCAGGGCAGTTTAGGAGCACGTGTGCCGCTGTTTCTTCCTCTCATGCAGGCTCTGCAGAGAGGGCTGTCGGTGATTCCTAAGATAAAAAGGGTGTTTATTGAAGTAGCCGTGCCCCGTGATGGCAGCTGTGGCCGTGCGCAGTTGCCGTTTGGTCAGTAGTCGAAGACGCCTGGTCGGTCTATTTACAAGCACAGGGAGTGCTTCCCTCGCCTGTCTGCAAACTTCCAGATTTATCCAATAGCTGTTGTGTTGATCTCTCGTTCGTTTGTTTACTATGGTTCGTAGGTATGCAAAGGGGATCGGTATTATGGGCTCAGGTCCCATTACCACCATGGCAGATCTTCTCCTGGCAAGCTCATCTGCTGCATCATTGCCGCGCGAGCCGCTGTGGCCCTTAATCCATTGCAAGGTTATGTTGTTGAAGTGGCCTATTTGGTTCAATTTAAGATGGCACTCCAGTATTAGTCCCGAGTTTATAGTGTGGCTGTTTAAAGCTTGTCTCCTGGCCATTACCGCCGAAGCTGCCAGGGTAAAAAAAAAAAAAAATTTGTTCCGAAAAATCGAACATTGGAAATTCTCCGATATATTATACGTCTTGAAGCGACGCTGGCGCCATCTAATGTTCACGATTTTATCGACATAACGTACCAGATTGCCCATTTAATAACAATGTTTAAAAGTATTGTTCATATCATTTGTCAATTTAAATCACTAGGCATATTGTCCTGTATTTCTTAGAGGTTCGAGGCAACATGTTTCATTTCTGTTCTATTTAGAAAGATGTTAAACAGGTCTTTTAATCTTGTAATATATTTGTAATGTAGCTTGTTTTTAAACCAATTTGCCTAAAACACTTGTTCAAAACTACGAATTGATTCTTGTTAGAATAATTCAATTATGTAAAGTTTTTACAACGCAGTATGGAATGTTGATAATGTTACCAAGCTATGTAACATAGTTTTTTTTATTAGGTTAGTCATCTTAAATTTTGAATTAGTATTGTTTTCAGTAAATGTCTCATTCGCAAAATATCACCGTGAAGAAAGTCCCATTCGTGTGAATTCGTATATTGTATGCGGGTAATCCCACTGGTACTCTCGAATGGGACCTTCTGCGTCAACGGGACTTTTTGGGAATGGGACATTCTGCTTCAGATCCTTATTTACTTCTCGTAGTCTTAAATACCTATAGGTATAATTGGTTTTTGTTGAATTGCTTATCATCTTAACATATATAAACAATATAACTTCACTATAGTTTATGTATGTGCCCACAGATTAATAAACGAATGTATGTATGTACGGAAATGTTCTTTTATTTTGGTCTTCACGCATTCTAGATTTGAAATTCCGCTAGATAATTTTATAAAAGTTTCCCCTACTAAGTATTAAAAGCTGTTTACTCCGTTAACTGGATTTTCCCGACATTGTTATCTTTAGTAGGTATATTTTCGTCCGAATTATTTTGTGATACTTTCTAGCGGTGACACGGTATCGTACGAAATTCAGACTTACATAAAAAAAATTATGAAATTGTACGCTAAAAAAAATGCACCTAAGTACTACAATGATCAACGAGAAAATGATGATCAAACTCTCCGCTAGGAAACATACTTTCTAGCGGAGGCTGTTTATTTAAAATAGCTGTCGAGTTTTTGACTTTCTGAGTCAGAAAAAAAATGTACTTTCAGGTTTTAAAGTGTTTTTACAAGCTGTCATGTAGTTTCATCATCTTCTAGTCATCTAGTCTCGTGTCTGTAATCTAATCGTGCAAGTTAAATTAAAAATGCGCGATGGATATCGTGTGATAATATATATATATATTGGAACTGATCTGATGATGGAGCTGGAAGGTGCCTATGAGAACTCGTAATGAAACGACGTAATCACAACCAATTTCAGCTCGTTTGATTTATTTTGGCAACAGGTCACAGGAACTCCGTTGAAAATCGATAGGTATAACCCCATTGAGTTTGGGCTCGTATCTTTCGTCTTGACGAGTAAGTACTTAATCTCCAGATGGTATCCTCGGTCTGATGATGGAGCTGGAAGGCGGCCATAGGAACTCCTAAACTAAACAAGATAAACTTATCGGGTTTGGTCACATTTGTTTTGTCTTGGTAAACACTCTTGTTATATGGTTTTTTTTTATTTTAAAGATTTACTTGTCATATTTTGGAAACTCAAGGTCCAGTGCTAATGAAATAAAAATGGAAGCACTCTTAAATAAAGTTCATAAACAACGGAAAAGAAAGTCGAATTGAGAACCACCTCCTTTTTTCGAAATCGGCTAAAATGGTAATTGAAAATATTAGTTACGACTGCATTATACATAATAAAGTATCTTAAATAATTAAGCGTAGCGAGCCGAAGGCGAGCGAAGCGTCTTTCTCCACAAATCGGGTTTTCGCGTGAAACCATACTCCTCCTAGATGGCTCGACCGATCTTGACCAAACTTGGCACGGTTATCAAGCACAGTGTGCTGAGTGTCTCTATGGGTCGAAAGTTGATGTCCGACGTACCATCGAGGAATAATCACGGAAAAACCAAATCAATGGAAAAGTCTTCTATTGTTGAATAGGCAAATCTCGCTACGCTTAAGTTTGGGTTGATTGCGAAGCTGGTAACCGTCCTAGTTATCGTATTTACACTTGCACCCAATACAAAGAGGATGGTGACCAATGTCAGTAGACCCAGAAGAGGTCAATGTACGAAATTCTTCCTGCTCGGTGACCGCGCTTTAGCGTGGAGTTTCGGGGATCGCTTATCATTCCTATCATTCTCAGGTGCCTTGGCTACGTCCATATTAAAACTGCCGCGGATTCAAGTACCGTTCGGAGTGCTGGCTGTTTCCATTTTAATCTATATAGTCTGTAACAAAACTAGTGTCCGATAAATAAGGGGTCCATAGGTATCCTAAATACATAACCACACATGAAACTAAAAATAATATTTTAATGAAAATTAATGTGGGTATTATAGGAATTTTAAATGCCATTTCCTAGATCATAATTACCCAATATCTCTCCAAAATCTAAAAATATGACAACATAAAGGTACAATAATATTAAGCGCCGGCCTAGAACACCGGCGACCTCTGGCTGCACCGTCGCACCCTCTTATTTTTTTTATTGGCGAGGGTTTGTTCACAGTGGGCCTGCTGTGGCATCCACATTAGGCCTTTACACACGGGTAACTAAAGCCGCAAGCCCCAAAGTTGGGTAGCATTCGACTTTGGCCGCGTGGCGACCGGCTGGTGACTGAAATCCACCGTATAAACGATCAGCTGCAGGCGTGCGACCGCCTATTCTGTTCATAAAATGAAGTCTGGAAATGATTTTAGTCACCTGGCTAGCGATGCGGCTGGGTAGGCGTTTGTAAAGCAACTAGCCGTAAAGGGAAAATCTACCAGTTAGTCATACGTGTAGAGAAGCTATAACTTTCCGCATCGAAGTAAATTTTATTAGTTTTTGTGGGGTAATTTTTCTAAGCTTATTTTCAAAAACGGATTGCATTAACAGAACCTAATATTGATACCTATATAGACCTTCACGGATCGGACACTAATTTTGTTACATATTTTATCCTGTTAATACATAATATTAATTTGACCTATTTCCTGACTTATTCAGTTGTACTTTACTCCCGTCAATTAGTATATTCTGATGACGTATTGGTAAGCTGTTAAGAATTCTGATTTTAGGAATCCTGCACATCCAAATCTAGAAAGTGGATTATCTGGCAAATAAAACATGTTGTTGGGTTTTATAATATTTTAATGATGATCACTTCACTTCCTTTGGACATTCTGGGGGCGCTGCATGTCCCTGGGGAAAGTACTCTTGGGTGGCGTACGGATCCGTCTGTCCTTCTTCGACCTGTTACGCACCACTTTGCTGTGGATTGCGCAGGAAACGCAGTAATGGAGCTTAGCATACAGTTTGGGGAGCTGGAACGCTGTGGATGAAGAAAATTATGAGTTAGCAAAAAGTTTACTCAAACAAAACAGTTTGATGCGGAACCTCTGTTAAATTAGTACATTTTTTATTTTCATTCTATATTTTTGATATTATATTTGTCTACGTAGTAGAGTCATGTTTCCCAGCCTGAATGGGATGGCTCAACCAGAGAAGTACCTTGCATCTCAAAGAACATTGCTAGGTATTTGACATTTTGTGTAAGTGCCTCAGGTCATAATATTACTCTCCTGTAAAAATTATATGAATTTATGATCATAAAATGGAATCTCTAGTTGGGAATCTTTATACTTTTTAATGATGGCTTACTCTTACTTATCTAGAGTCAAATTTTAGCCATTTTCTGCATAATGGAGAATTAATAAATATATAATGGAGAATTTATAAATATTCACGTTGTTAACATTTGTAGGAAGACCCAGTTACAATAAGTTAAGAAGGGAGAAAGGCCAAGTCATGCTAAAAACAATAAAAAAAGAAATACAGGTTTGGATGAATAGATGTTTGTTACTCAATGATGACAGAATGGTTGAATAACCTGAATTAAATTTGGTGCAGAGATAGATTAGTTTGTAATAGTACATAGGCTAGAATTATCCTGGGAAGAGGTCTCTATGGATTAGTCAATGGAACCTTTCAAACAAATTGGCCACTAATCAACCTAGAGTGATACCTAGAAGAGTATACTAACTATTGATACTGGTTGTCACAAATACCAGGGAAAATTTATTGGCAATGTGTTACAAGTATAAGGAGCCAGTACTCAATACAGTCTCATACTGGCAAAACTATAGAAATACCAATAGTTCCTAATTCTTTAATGTACACAAATGTATGTATTACACGTAAAATAAATTATGTACAAAGGAGAGCTTAACACTAAGATTTCTCTACTAGCAAACCTTTGAGCAATAGAAGCAAAAAAAATTACAGAGGGAAGTAAAGTATAGTGAACTAAAAGTCTAAATTAACAATGAAAACAAATGATAGTAAAAATAAATCAATAGAAATACTTATTGACGGCCTCTGTGGCGTAGCGGTAGTGCATTCGACTGCTACGACAGGGGGCGCGGGTTCGATTCCCGCTCAGTGCAAAATATTTGTATGCAAGAATATGTCTATTTGCATTGGTCTGGGTGTTTCTATGTATAATATATATGTATTTACAAAAAAAAGTATATAAGTATGTTTATCCACAATCTGGAACCCATAACACAAGCTAGTTAAACTATGCTTACTTTGGGTCCATAAAGCGCTGTGTAGAAGGTCGTAGAATATTTATTTATTAGATATACAATAAAATAATATATATAGTGATAACTTAAGTGATGATTTATTATACCGTGGTTCCCAAACCCGACGGGGCCATCTCGAAACCGGAGATGGCCCAGGGTCAGTCGGGGTGCGAGGGATATGCTCTATGGGCAACCTTACACCCCGGCGTTTGTAGACCCGAGACGGCGTGCGGTTTAAGTCGGTTGAAGCCCGACATAACCGCCCCCGCTGGCACGCGGGGGGGTATCCGAAGGGATTTCCGCACGATAAAAAAAAAAAGGTACACCACTACAACTACCCAATTCTAGCAATCTAGTTCATTGAAAGGTTGTCTTGAAGAGATTGCAAATTGCGATAAGACCACCCATTGTACACATATTTTTTATGTATCTTAGTCATTTGTATCCGGTTTGGTGTGCAATAAACCATCCTGTCAATATTGCCAACATTCTTTGAAATTCGAATGGTTAAATAAAAGGAGCAATGACTATCGCCTTCTGTTTACCTCTGAAGGTTCGAGATAGGTAGATTCTTTTAAATGAAGGTTTTTATAAAAATGTCTACTATGCAATTCCCAGCAAAGCAGAAAGGAACACAAGGCAACAAAAGAATAGGGCAGTTCTTCGTGCTACAGTACACCATACATCCTCCAGTTAACTATTATGTTGGAGCTCATTTAATTGGTGTATACAAGGGTGAGTAATGTATTTTTCTTTAAAATTAATTCAAATGTAGGGCAATATGAATAATAAGGGCCAGATGCGGAAGGCCTAGCACATATTATGAAGTTTCTATCTGTGGAGCCCTAAACAATGGAAGCTTGGACCATTGTTTAGGGACCAAGCTTCCATTGCTGGTAGTGTATTTACATACTTATTTGATTCTAGACGTTTTTCAAAATGCATATTGAGAAAATAAAGAGTATAATAATAATATTGATTAACTTAGGCGCTGGGTAAGATGGAGGTCATAAATAAACAATTGGTGCGAAGTGATCCAAGTAGATTCATCGTCAATAGGCATTTGTTTAGGTTCTTTTTCAGGTGGTTCAACAGGGAATATTTTAGGATCAATTGATTAGCTTTGCTGTTGTCAAACTGCTGTTACTGCTCTCTTTATCTAGGTTATGAATGTTGTGGATAAGCCATCAAAGGAAAGAATTAACACAATGTAATCGGAAATATTCTTAGAAAAAATATTCAAGAGATGTCGACATAAAACTCACATGCATATACGGAGGCTTCGTTTATGTCTCTGACGGCAGCCGCTTCTACGATATTCCTAATCACAAACTTTTTGATTGCCTTGTCTTTAGGGACGCATCGCGCGCAGTTGGTGCACCTAACGGCCTTAACGTGGCCACGGCCGTGCTTGGCACGTCCTCCATTGCGACGTTTACGAGTCTGAAAACAAAAATTAACCACTCTTCATCAGGCCACATGCTCAACTGGACAAAAGTGACGCGTGCATTTCGGGCGCACACATATTCACATAGTTTAATTATTAAACTATTATCGATATTTGTACCACTTGTTAATTTATTTGCTGTAGCATTTTGAGTTTTATAGTCTTATTTTACCAAATATTAATTATAAAGTTTACGCACCATGTTTCTAACCTCCGATTCGGTGAACGAAGAACGACGGAAAAGGTATTTTTGGCATAGACACGAGACGGAGTTATTGACATTGAACGATTTCCTATTTTTTTTTTTTTTTTTTTTGAAGATTTTTGGCTTGGTTACAAGACCTTTAAGCCATGTCTTTATTTATAATAGTTTTGTTTATTCACTTCCATAGTTCACTTCACATTACATTCACAAGCTTCACAAGTCACAATACACTGCGTTTTTAAACTTTTACTATGGTGTTTTTAATAAATTTAAATAATGAATTATAACATTGTTTGTTTTTTAATAATTCGTACAAGTGGCGGGAGGAATTATTTGCCATAATATCACTTAATTCACTGGCGAGTATTAACCTGTGCATATTCCACTTTTGACAGCAGAAGAGCACGTGTTCGATATCTGCTTGTGGCACATTACAGTCTTTGCACCTATTATCGGTTATAATTCCCAGCCTTGCCAGGTGGAAGGGAGTGGTGGAGTGTCCGAATCGAAGCCTGTTCATAGTTGTTATGTACTCTCGACTTGCTGACGTCAATTTGTAGTACCAAGGTTTAGTAGGTATCTCTTCTTGAATTTTCCCATACCACTTTCCTTTCTCATCTTGATCTTTCTTCCACATATCTCTCCAGAATCCCAATATTTCAATTTTTAGAGTGTAGTAATAATCTGTCAGTGGAATGTCCATTACACATTTAACATTTAAAGCGTTAATCCCTTCAAATGCAGTTTTATCTGCTATCTCATTACCAGAGATACCTTTATGTGAAGGTATCCACATAAAGACTACCTCTATTTCTAGTAAATGTAATTTATATATAATCTCTTTAATAAGATACAGAATATAGTTTGTTTTATAGTTAATTTTTAAATTATTTAAACCTTCTACTAGGCTTAAAGAATCTGATAGAATTAAAAAGTATTTACACGTTTTCAAATGAATTATTAATTTTAAAGCTTCTAAAACTGCATATGCCTCTGCTGTGAATATTGAACAATTGTTATCCAAAACGAAACTTTGAGAAAAATTGGTTTGTGGATCAAACACTGCAGATCTCACATGGTCGTTGCTCTTACTACCGTCAGTGTACAAAGTATAATAATGAGGATTCTCTTCTAAGAATTGTAACATGTCAGAATTACAGGAAATTTTGTGAGTTAAAATAGTAATAGGATGAAGTATACTTTTGAATGAATGAGAATAACATGGCCATTGTGACTGTTTTCTAACATGAGTGCATTTTTCATGAATTTGCAGAAAAATTCTACATATCTGAGGAGAGATATCTCTTAACAATTCGTCTGCGGAAGTTAATGGGCCTGATATACTAATAAGGTGAGGAACTATTTTATGTTTAACTTCATTATTTTCTAGTGCTAACAGTTTCAGACAATATCTTTCAATTAGTAGAATCCTCCTTAGTATAAGAGGCATAATTTTGGTTTCAACCTCCATTGCTCTAATAGGAGTAGAACACATTGCTCCAGAAATAGTTCTCAAAGCCTTGTTTTGAATCACATCTAATCTATGTACATAAGGACTATTTACATAAGCTAGAGTACTGTAATCAAAGTGACTCCTTACAATTGCTTTATATAACAGGGACAATATATTGGGGTCTGCACCCCAAGACAAACCAGCTAAGCATCTAATGATATTAACACCTTTAAGAGCATTTTGAGAAATGTATTTAATGTGTTGCTCAAAGTTTAACTTCTGATCCAAAATAACACCTAAAAATTTATGTTGATTAGCTCTATCTATTATGTCACCATTGTATATAACATCTGTACGGGGAGTCTCATCACTAAAAATCATCACACTACTTTTACCAGCATTAATTTTCAGATTTAAAATATCTTGGTAATAGTTCTTGAGTTCATGTAAGGCTAAATTAATATTGTCTATTGCTTTAGTTATGTTGTTATCAGAACTATAAAGAACCAGATCATCTGCAAATTGCAGAATCTGTACATTTTTCAAATTTACATATTTACATATTTCAGAAGTATACAAATTATACAATAAAGGTGAGAGTGCTGCACCTTGCATTGTCCCTTTAGAGGCCTCTTCTGGGCCATACAGAATATTATTGTGTCGTACATACAGGACTCTCTTGTTTAAAAAATTGTGTAACCATTTAGAGATTTCACCAGGTATGCCTAGGCTACCAGTTAAAATCTTAACTAAAATCCCAGGGTCGAGACTATCAAATGCACCTTGTACATCCAAAAATACACAAACAGTATTTAATCTTAAATTTTTGGCTTTTTTCAGGTCTGTTATAAGTGAGGTGAAACTATCTACACAGCTGCAGCCTCTTCGAAAACCATATTGGATCCGTGGAAGAAAATTATTTGTTTCAACATACCAATCAAGACGATTTTTGAGCATGTTTTCGAATATCTTACCGAGACATGACGATAAAGAGATAGGTCGATACGAACTGGGTAGTTCAGGTGGTTTATCTGCCTTTAAAATGGGAATGACACATTGTGTTTTCCATTGTGTAGGGATGATTTTTTGTAGCCAGAGCATATTTAGAATTTTTAAAAATAACTGTTGTATGGACACATGAAGATTTTTAATTAAAATGTATGGAAAATCATCAAGACCTGGAGTTGTATTTTTCCTGGTTTGTAAGCTCATCATAAATTCACTCCATGTAAAAGTATCTAAGAGAAACATTGATTTGGGATTATCATTATTCACATTAAAATAATTGCAATATGAACTAAAATCTATCAAATTATTGTTGTCTGCTAATTTAGACAAAAATGGTTGAACAAACTCATCCTTATAAGATTTATTGCCAGCTTTTACACCCTTGAATCTTTTAATTAAATTCCAAATCTTGCTTATTGGAGTAGTTCTGTTGAAAGTGTTACAGAAGTCATTCCAACCACTCTTTTTCTGCTCGGAAATAGTCCGCTTTTTCAAAGCGTCCAATCTTTTATAACTGATGTAGTTTGCTATAGTTGGATCACTTCTATATAATTTCAAGGCATTGTATGACGTTTTAACACTTTTCTCACAAATATCATTCCACCAGGGTGATGGAGGCCTACTTTTAAAATCACTAGTTTTTACGAATTTTGGGATAGCGAGTTGTTTAAGTTTGTCTAGACGAGAGCAAAAGTCTAAATATACAGACATTGGATCTTGTTCATCAACTGTTGATGTCATGTCAGTGAAAATATTTTGAGAAAGGTCACGAAATTTATTCCAATCTGTTTTATTATACAAATATTTATCAACCGGTGGATTGATTTGATATTTGTCAGTACTCAGTGCAATACTAATAATTGTTGGGTAATGGTAACTACCCATAGCATTATCATGCAAGGACCATTTACAAAGTGGTGCCAAATTCGGACTAACAAAGGTAACATCTATTGCAGATGGGTTATGCCTAGGACTATTAACAGTAGTGAAGCTACCATCGTTTAAAATACATAAATCACAGTCATCTATCACATTGTACAAATCTCGACCGCGCCCTTTCGTACTTAGACAGCCAAAGGCAATGTGGTGGGCATTGAAATCTCCACTAACAAGGATGGGCTTTGGAAGACTACCTATCATGTTGCATAATCTATTTAATCTTATATGTCCACTTTTAGGAGGACAATATACATTTAAGATAGTAATATTACCAATTTCTGTGGATATTGAAATAGCAATTGTTTGTATTTCTTCATAGAAAGTTGTATCTAAAACATTGTATTTTAAATATGGTTTTATTAAAATTGCTACACCATTATGATCATTCACAGAATTTTTAAAGTAAATATTAAACCCAGGTATTTTAAACTGTTTATTATTGTTTTTAAACCATGTCTCATTTAGTAAACAAATATCTATATTATTTTCATGTAAAAATTTGATTAATAGGCATTTTTTACTATTGGCACTTTGAATATTATATTGTGCAATACGTAAGTTAGAACTTATGTTACTGGCACTTATATCCATTGTTTATGATGATAAATTTTTAAGTAACATTTGTTTTATGGATGTTGTGGTGATAGGCACATCATCCATTTTGTTTCCTAGTTGTACTAAAGTTTGTACAAGGGCCATTAGAATATCATTATTACCTATGACTTGTTTAATTACATCTGAGGTAGAGCTTTTCTTCTCAGTCTGAGATTTCTCAGTTGTATTTACATTAGAGCTATTTACAATATTATTTACTCCTGTTTTATTAAATGTTTTATTTACACTATGGGACTTTTCTGGTAAAAGAGGAAATTCTTTAACATCATTTTTATTAGTTTTAACTACACTTGAATAACTTATTTTTTCTTTTTTTTCTACTATCTTCCTCATTTTTACTGGACAAGTCCTAGCTACAGCCAAATGAGTTCCACCACAATTAACACAGCATAATTCATTAGGCTTGTCACAATCTTTATAAGAATGATCACCTGCACAACAGCTGCAGCGCTGTTTACCATTACAAACCTTAGCAGAATGATTAAATTTGAAGCAGCGATAGCACTGCTGCAGAGGTGGGATGTATTCAGACACTCTGTATGAGAATAAATCATATTGGACATTATTTGGTAAGATATTTGATAGAAATGTTATGCTGACTGTCTGCAGTGGGGCCCAGCTGGACCCTACTTTCTTAGTAAATCGGCGTACTGCAACTATTTCATATATTGAGGAGAGCTTCAAATATAATTCCTTATTGGAAATGTTTGTTGGTACATGTCTAATTATACCTATGCGCTCAATTTGTGCTGCAGGTATAAAGGCTTTAATTTTGTATTTCTCTAGGAAATGTTCATTTTTAATAAAATTGTTTGCAGTATTATATTGTTTGAATATAACACCAATTCGATTGGCATTAATTCGCCTTATAGCTACCACTCCCTTTACTTCCGATGCAAAAATATGGTTCAAGTAAATAGGGCTCTTATTCCCTATACGGTCTTTATCACGGCTTTCCACGAACACATTGAACTCGGTATAGTTAGAATTTTCTGGATAGAGTCTTTTATAATTAGGTTTAAAAAAAGGCAAATAACTTTTTTCACTTTCCTCACCACTGTCGCCAGTCCTAACATTGTCTTCCTTCCTCTTCCTCACTTTAGGATTCGGGGGAGTATTAACACCCCCGCCTTCGTCCTCCTCCATTTTGAGCAAGTGCTAAACACTATTTTTAATACTATGAAGGGTTTGTACAAGTATTTACAACTTTAAATATAAATGTTGAAAGAATTGAAAAAAATCGCGCCCACTCTTTTCAATTTCCCGCCTCGGAATCAACGATTTCCTACATTCAATTTAAATGTTGCTATATGTACAAGAGAAAATTAGGTTTAATATTATAAAAGTCTATTATTTTAAGTTTAGTCGGCGTCATGATTATATACACTCTTTTAACCATGGTATATCAAAAATTGCCAGTAAAAGCTATACTATAATTTTTGTAAGAATAAAAAAAAATCATCGACAACATGGAATTCCACGTTCCAAGTGATCTGGTAAATCACTCATTTCATTCACCAAATCACCATCAATCAACAGAAAAAAAATAATAGTCTGTCACGCTGAATTTATTTCATTGTAATATTATTTTTGTTGCAAAATAATAATAGCTTCGTCAAAAATTCCTTTGTTTTCCTGTTTCACGTAATTCAAACTATAATTTCAAATATGTTCGATGTATGTCCGTAACTGCAAATATAACGTATATCCGTCATCGTGTGTTTGTGCCGAGTGCCCCGTGTCTTGTCTTAATTTACGTTTGTGAAACATTTCTGTGAATTGCGATGTTGTGCAGATAGTCATTTGTTGTGTACCGCGTGTGAAATGTCACAACATGGATGCCCAGAGAGACTGTCGAATAGATCCAAAGGGTACACGGATGATGGACCTAGTCAGCCTACGATGGAGGTTCTTGTGGAGACCCTCACTGGAACTGCGTTTGAAATGACCGTGTTGCCTACGGACACAATATTTGCCATTAAATCGAAGATATTCAGAGTAGAAGGTAAGTGGTGCTTGTGAATGTGTATTACACAACTGTATTGTGTATTTGACAGAGTAGTAGGCTTGATCGTGCGTCATCCAAGTTCGACAAAGGATGTGGTGTTTGTGCGTCGTAACTTACGACACTTGTTTGATAACCCAAGTTACATACCTAAAATATTCAATAACTGCAGCTTCTCAACTGGCAAAGAAAGAAAGCCAAAACACATAAAGCAAGTAAGTAAGTTAATTATAGCACTTATTGTTGTAGGAACTAACTCTGGTTATAATGTAAACAAAGTTATGTATACACTTGTACATAGTTAATGTAATTTGTGTTGATTATAAGCAGAGGGTGTTCATGACAAGAGAGCACTTATTTAAGTGCAAATAACTTAATTAGATTGAATTGAAAATTAGTTTGGTTATTAAAATTAGAAAACTAGAAATCACCTGCTCTTTGACCTCAAACTTACAGATGTTTAATAACTAATAATTATAAATGACTTAATTCTGGCATCCTGCCACGATAATTCTGCTAGAAAAAAAAAATCGTGATGTAGGTTATGTTATGATCCTATGTGAAAAAGTAACAGTAGGATGTGGAAACTTATTTTCAAAACAAAAACTGTTTGTTATAAAGCATCCAGAAACTGCTGGAAGTCTAGATAATTATTATGCAATGTATGTTATCTTGACTCAGTGGCATTCATTGTCTTTTATACTATTATTGGCATTAAGTGTTATGATTACCTAGAAGTATTTGTTACGAGTTGCCATCTGGGCTCTAGAAATTAATAGATGCACCTATAAATTTTATCGTAAAGCGAAAAAGGAGATGGTCTATCATCAACATTGTCTTTATAAAATCTAATTTGAGTTGTGAAATGTTTTTTTAAACATAATTCAACTTGACTGACATTTCTTGACCAATTATTCAGAGCCAATGTACAATATTGAATCATGAATTTTCATTCCCTTTCACATTGTGAGTGAAGTGTAGTGAGAAAAAAAGCAAGCAATTAACTTTTTATCAGTCTCCTTCCTTACAGCACTAAGTGCTTCCTCTATCAATTGAAGATAATTTCTGTTTCATGTTTTCTAATAATAATACTACTTATTACTATTATTATTATTATGAAAATAATACTAATGGAATTTCTAATGTGAATACCTGCTATTAGTATTCCTAATAATTGTGTAATAATTCCTAAAATCACTGGTGGTAGAAATTTGATGACACAAATTTCTCACAAAATTTGGTCGGCTAGGTACCACGTGGTTTTAGTCGGTTCAAGCCCGACATAACCGCCCCCGCTGGCCGGCGCGGGGGTATCCGAAGGGATTTCCGCACGAAAAAAAAAAAAAGGTACTACACAGGTGCACAATGCGAAAAACCCTCCATAGTATTCCAATTTCGGTTTGATTGCGTTTAGGGGTCAGCAAGTGCATAGCCGGGCAGGGGGATTGTGGTCGCAGCACTAGGGGGACCGGGGGGTGTCACGCGGTACTGCGACGACAATCCTTTTCTGATGAGGCCGTCAAGCTGAGTGCCACCATTGCTAATGTGGTACATGTATGTAATGACCCTCTTTCTTGAGACTTTACCTTCAGCTTACCATCAGGCGAAGTCAAATTGACGCGTCCTAAATATAAAAAAGTATATAAAAAATTGTACTACTTGATTTTTTATAATAATACAACTGGAAGCCCATTTCCTGTAACCCCAGATAAAATATCTTAGTAGACAACGTTAGCACATTCAACTTGTGAATTTCATTGAGTTGTGAGGTGGTCACCTCATCGTAAGTGATTACAATAGCCTGTAAACACTTGTATAACCTGGTGGCCTGTGCCTGTAACATAGCTTACCTTGAATCTCTTGAGTCTGACCAATGATATCGCATAAAATATGTCATGTGACTGAAATGATACATTCCTTGAATGGAAGAGACCCGAGGGAGAAGTCTGTGGGCTACAGTACGCAAAAGAAAGAGAGGGAAAGCCTCTGACACTCATAAACTGTATGAAATGGAGCAACCTGGCATAACCAGGTATAAAACCAAGCTCACAAAGACACTGAAATTGTCTATGGGATTCATTCAAGCAGATTATATTAATATAAATTAATGTTTCATTGAATTCCTCTATTTATTCTATTGTAACGAAACTTTGCACGTCTCCATGTAGGCTCTTAGTAAAAAAAGATAAAAAAAAGGTGTTGCAATATTATGCTACATAAACTAACCATAGTTAAAACCGGGTGATTAGTATAATCTATAATCTAATAAGTAATACTACTAGCTAAGAACACTTGACTAATATTTATATTTCTTTTTATTATCTTATTCTTGGTGTACAATAAAGAGATACTACTAATACTACTACTAATTCACCTTTCAAAGAAAGAAACAAAATTAAAATCAGTTCATCCATTTGGGTGCTACGATACCACAGACAGACACACACACAGACATGTCAAACTTATAGCACCCTGTCAATTTTGTGTGGGGTGTTAATAAAAAGGATATTTCTTAGGGAAGTGTGAGGAATGACAGATAAATGTGGTTGTAATTAAACATACCCATTATGCCAGACACCTTTGTTGTGACTTGGCTCACTAGACTCATCATGGTCCAAGCGCCAATACTGGTTGCATCCAAAGCTTGCACTTTGGAGCCTTTGTTGACTCTCCTACTTCTCCTTTTCTTATGTATTAGTTTATCTTGACTTTCATGAGTGTGACTGCCTACTGCCTGCACCAGAGCCTTGTTGTCCGTCAGTTAGGTGTACTGGTTTGCAGGCGAGATTGACTCATTAAACTATCAAATAAATATAACAATTTCCTTACATACCCAAATATTGACACAAATACTGTTCTGATTTTTGGATTTTGCTGGTTATCAAAATGTCAATGTGCCAAGTGGTTGGGGAATTCCCATTAAGCAACATTTTCCTTGTTAATTAACGTTACATTAAAAAAAAAGGCAGTTACTGTGTGCTTGCAACACCAGAAGTCTCACTGAAACTTGCTAATTGGACTATTCACCTGACAAACTAGGCAATCTGGTAATGTAACTTGTGGAAAACTAATTTGCTGCTATTTCCCTCGGGGTACTGAGATTTGCAAAAAAAAAAAAAGCCAGCAAGGTAGGTCTGTCACCTTAGTCATCTGTGGCAGTATCCATAGGCGTTCACAATAATCCTATCTAACATTAATATTCAGTGATAGAATGCTACTTGCCTGGTAACAGCATGGCTATGTTAGAATCAGCATTGTAGTGCAATATGTATGGTGTGACAAAATCCACTCTAAATAATTTCAAAGAGCTGATCAGTGCTTTTTTCTGGTTTTTTATACCTTTTTTTTTTTTTTATCGTGCGGAAATCCCTTCGGATACCCCCCCGCCTGCCAGCGGGGGCGGTTATGTCGGGCTTGAACCGACTAAAACCGCACGCCGTCTCGGGTCTACAGACGCCGGGGTGTAAGGTTGCCCATAGAGCATATCCCTCGCACCCCGACTGACCCTGGGCCATATCCGGTTTCGAGATGGCCCCCTCGGGTAAGATGGCCCCCTCGGGTAGATGGCCCCCTCGGGTTGGTTTTTTATACCTAGGGCACGTCAATTTGACTTCACCTCGCCTGATGGTAAGCTAAATTAATAAGCTGCACAGGCAAAACAACCATGATTATACTAAGATTAAGAGGTTACCACAATAAAACTAATATTGTAATAGCTAAATTGCAACTATCTATATTGCCATTTTGTAATTCAATATTACAAATATGGACACACTGTCGGTAGCTTAGTGGTTAACGAGTCGACCCTACGATCGAGAGGTCCCGGGTTTGAATCCTGGCCATTACACTAGCTGGAGGGGTTAGGGGGAATGTTAGTAATTTCGGTATTCTGTAAATCATGAACAGTGAAGGGGAAGTCACAAGAAAGAGGGTCACGTAGGGCCTCGTAGCATTACTCAACCCAGCCAGTGTGTTGAGTAATGTGTCCACGGAGCAGCCCCGGCAATGGTGGCACTCGGTCTGGCCATGGTCGGCAGCGAGAGTGTGGAACGCCGCCACCTTCTTTTGTGAGGCAGTGATGCGCGCAAAAGAGGCGGCAGAAATGGTACGTGAGAGGTCTAACATTCTTCTCCCGTGCCGTAGAAGCCGTAGGCGCACCGGGCGGTGGAGATCGCAGAACGATCGCCATCCTCCATGAGCGCCGCGGGCCTGGGGGTGACGGTCGGGGCTGGCCGTCACCTTAGCAGAAGCAGGCCCAGGATGGCGGCGCGTTGTGTTTCGCGCGCGCTTCTCTATAGGGGAGGGGGGATTTAGATACATAACAACACGTCGGGGTCACCAGTGCTGGCGGCCGGAGTCAGTCGTGGTCTCTGGGATATCCTTTCTAGGGCACACCAGATTCCCCGGCCACACAGGCCGATGTGACGAAACACCGTACGGTTTTAGTCGGTTCGACTTCGACATGTCTGACTCACCGTCATTGAAACCAGAGGATGATTGTGCACGAAAAAAGAAAATCAAGAGTCACCATTGCAGATACAAATATGCAACAATGGTGGCCCTCAGTTTAACTGCCAAATCAAATGCTTTTCACACCCAGCATTAAAAACCCGTGGTTGCAGGAAGAAGGCACTGTCCCTACAAATCATAGACTGGTACAGTCAGCGTAGTATTCTAATTTTCAGATTAATTTAACTGTACAACCGTTGATGAAATACTAAACTGAATATGAAATATATTAACCTTGTCCTCAGAGCATTACAAAAATAATTATGCATATATTTTTATTTATAACGGAGGTATTTAAATCTAAAGATTGTTTGCAAATGTGTTTTTTTTTGGTCTGGCTATTCTAAATATTAGATAAGAACTAAGCACGGGTTTTAAAGTTTCATCATGAAAAGTTTACAAGGACAAGACTCTGATGCAGACTTTCCTCTCAGGGTTGAGGGGGGCGGGAGAGGAGTTCACCCTTAAAATAATAGTAATAAAGCCTTTATTTTCCAGTTACATATTTAACGGTGAAATAGTTACTAATTTTTAGGAAAAAACCCTGAACCATCATTTTGGCGTTTATGGGAGTCACTACCATAAAAGCCAAAATAAACTCATTCAGTGCTGGAAAGGAAGAATAGGCTTCCAAAGTGCTAATTTTAAATACAATCGGGATTGACATTGATGATGAAGACATTATATTTTTTTCACATCAATATTCTGATTAGTTTTTAACTAATCAGAATATGTATGTCACAAAAAATTTCACTCTTCGAGAATAAAACCTGAAGTACGAGTAAAGGTGCCTATTAACATACACAGGAAGTGACACGCAACCACATCATACCGTGATAGTGTTCTAGTAGGCCAAACTATACATATCATGGTAAGAATATGATTATTTGTGGTTTCCATACTACCTATAATGATGATGAAACTTTCGTAAATACACAACACAATGTAGGTACCGGTTTTAGTCGGTTCAAGCCCGACGTAACCGCCCCCGCTGGTCGGCGGGGGGTATCCGAAGGGATTTCCGCACAAAAAAAAAAGATACCTACTTTCCTTTTGCTACTTTTCGCGCAGCAAATAATAATATGCCACAAAATAAAATTGTCTTCTCGAACTTTTGCATGCCTTTTTTTTTAACTTTTGAAAACCCCCACAGTGCCAACGATGGGGTGGGCGTGTCGGAATCGGACCGGCTAAAACCACACTGTATCCGCCCCAGGTGTCCTTTGCCGGGCACCTCGGGTAAGCCCTCGAAAGGATCAAAAGATATCTTAACATTTCAATAGACTAAAGATAGGCTTCAATTCCTATGTTGATAATTTTGAAACGTTATTTCAAACTGTACACCGATTTAAAGAGACCGTAATCTTAGCAATCCATGGATTCTCCGTGCGGGTGCCGGGTCCATCGCGTTGCTGAGTTGGGAACTCGGGACAGTGCCTGGGACTTGCGACCCAAGTGTAGGTTTAGAAGGGGCCCCTTTTGTTGATGTACATCAACACTCACCTTCACTACCCAAGTTCCCCTCCCTGCCTAACCAAATTTGATACGAACCTACTAGTGCCGCTTTAGACATTCGTCCTAGTAATGAGCTTATTGTAGCTCTCGATAGGCCTAGATCTTTAAGTAGGTTATAGAGAGATTTTGCTGGTATACCTCTCGCTCCCACTTCCACTGCATACAAATTAACCACGTAACCGTTTTTGATTAATTCGAGAAGAATTGTGAGATCATAGTATTTAGTTTTCTTTATTGTGTGGTCCTTCGGTATATTTGTTTCCCACGGTACAGTAAGTTCCACAAGAACCACATGTTTTAACCTCTTAGAATATAGGAATATGTCAGGTCTAGATGACGAAACCCCAACATCCTCCGGAATTTTATAGTGCTTTTCATACGTGTCGATTAGGAGAGTCCAATCTGGGGCAGTATCTAAGATTGAATAAGGTTTGTTCCTGGGTGTTATGGATGAACCTTCAGACACAAAGTTGATATGACGTCTGTTAGTAGTCAATCCTTTTTGGGCTCTAGCTACTGCCAGACTCATTGCTTCACGTATGATGATAAGCACCTTATCGTGACGAAAAAATCATGTAATATTGGTGCGATCTAATAAAAATAAGTACATCAATATTAAGTATTTGCACCTTTTACCCAAACCGGAAGAAAGTAATACGTATGCACCTGTACAGGTTATTGACCCTACCTTTGCACATTGTATGGAAGTAGTTCAAGGTCAACTAACGCGTAGATATAGGTTAATGAAAGGTCATCGGCCGATTGATCGATAGGAAATCTCAATTCGTAATCTCTAGGGGCTTTTTAGGGTTCCGTTGCCAAATGGCAAAAAACGGAACCCTTATAGATTCGTCATGTCTGTCTGTCCGTCCGTATGTCACAGCCACTTTTTTCCGATACTATAAGAACTATGCTGTTGAAACTTGGTAATTAGATGTATTCTGTGAACCGCATTAAGATTTTCACACAGAAATAGAAAAAAAAACAATAAATTTTGGGGGTCTCCATACTTTGTAAACTGAAACTCAAATTTTTTTTTTTTCATCGAAGCCATATGTGTGAGGTGCTCTTCAAAAATGATATTGAGGTTTCTAATATCATTTTTTTCTAAACTGAATAGTTTGCGCGGGAGACACTCCCAAAGTGGTAAAATGTGTGTCTCCCTGTAACTTCTAAAATAAGAATAATAAAACTAAAAAAATATATGATGTACATTACCATGTAAACTTCCAACGATAATTAGTTTGAACGAGATCTAGTAAGTAGTTTTTTTTTAATATGTCATAAACCGCATCATCGTAAACCGCAATTTACCTTTCATTCACTCAAAAATTAAAAACAAAAATTATTATGTTACTTGCTGCTACGGAGGAACCCTTAATGGGCGAGTCCGACTCGAACTTGGCCGCTTTTTTATTTTATTTATTAGTTAATAAATGTACACGTGCACTCTTTGTCCCTCAAAACCGAATTGATGGTTTGACTGGGGGGCTATTTACATACATACTTGCATAGTTATAATATATATAGTTATAATATCTGTATACTTGTATACAGATATAAAGAGAGAGGCCGCATATTGTAAGTTTGTTTATGTGATAAGGGTAATCGTCGGGACCACTGCACTTATTAGAAAAAATCTTTCTCCATTTGAAAGGTATATTTTCCCCTATGGATATAGGCTACGTGTCTTGAATTAAAAAAAACTCATATAAACCGAAGCCGAGCCACGGCGGGTAGCAACCCAGACTAGCAAGTCTGGATATGCCGCCAATCGACGGCCTCTGTGGCGTAGCGGTAGTGCATTCGACTGATACGACAGGGGGCGCGGGTTCGATTCCCGCTCAGTGCAAATATTTGTATGCATGAATATGTCTATTTGCATTGGTATGGGTGTTTTTATGTATAATATGTATGTTTATTCGCATTCTGGAACCCATAACACAAGCTAATTAAACTATGCTTACTTTGGGCCTAGAAAGCGCTCTGTAGAATGTCGTAGAATATTTATTTATTTAATGGGTTTAACATTGCGCACAATATCTGTAACACACAAGGTACATTCATGTTGTTATCAAACCATGAAAATTATAACATGTCGTAAATATGCTAGCATTCATTGGTTGATTTGATATTGTAAATAGAACAATGTTCAATGAGTAAAACGTTAATCCAGGCTAAGTAAAACTCATCTCATCTCATAAACTCACGCCTATATCCCAGAAGGGGTAGGCAGAGGTGCTAGCACCCACATTTCGCCAGTTTATGTTTAGGTCCCAATGTAACAGGTGACGAGTCTATTGCCATTAACCGGGCACTTATAAACCTGCGATAAATACACACATAACTTCGAAAAGCATCGAAAAGTCATTGGTGTGTGCCATGGTAAAACCTGGGATCGAACCCGAGACCTCGTCTCAGCAGTCCTTTACCCATACCACTAGGCTACCGCACGCATACAAAATGCTTAAAAATTTAATTGAATTAAGTAAAACGTGATTACGCAGTTTAGTTTAATTGATCTCAGTTCCTATCATTGGTGAAATCCGTCCTTAATCATAAGGAAGAAACCGACAGTAGTATTCTACTATTTCATTGTTCACCATAATTCTTAAGAATTCCAAGAAGTAGACGGTTCAAAGTGTTCCTAAGAGACGGGAAATAATGATTTATTTGCGGTCGTCATCATCTTCATCATAACAGCGTTAGTCCGGATTGGATAGGAGGTTGCCACTTTCAGCACGGCTAATCTTGGCTTTTGTGAGAGCGACTGCCGTCTGTTCGTCCAACCCGAGGTGCGCCTGCGCTAGAACCTCGTCTGTCAATCAGCAGATGTACCGGCAAGCAGATGATGTTGACTTTTATTAAATGTCTACACAACTTCACCCATCATGTTAAACGATTCGCTCAACGACTTTACTAGTTAAATAAATAAGAATTGTAGGACAAACTACACAACGCCATCTAGACCCAAACTAAGCAGAGCTTGTCATATGTGTGCTAGAATGCGGATAAACCTACTTAAATACTTTTTATTTTGTAAATAAATACATATTATACATAGAAACACCCAGGCCATTGCAAATATACATGTTTGCTTTAAGCGGGAATCGAAGCCGCGATATCTGGCTTAGCAGTCGAACGCACTACCGCTACGCCACAGAAGTTGTCCTTCAGCTAGTTCATTGGATGCCGGCATTTAATGAACGGCCTAGGCGGCCAAGCGTCATATATACGAACCGACTTCGTATAGGGAATTATGCCAACCAATCTGAATAATTATCCGCAAAAATTATTCAAATTGGTCAAGTCATTTGGCCACTAAGCGTGTAACATTGAACGGACGGACAATACGAAATGATGCAAGCAATTTTATATTTTAATAAAGTAGTAGACCAGTTTTAATTGCATCGCAATATATATTTGCAAACGTTATATTTATAAAATTGAAAATGTATTTATACAGTCCGAATAGTGTCATAATATTCGGATTTATGCGTCACCACAAAGATCTTTACAATGCAAGCCAATCTCAATCTCGCCTGCTAGCCGGTACCCTTTTTTTTTTCGTGCGGATATCCCTTCGGATACCCCCCGCCGGCCAGCGGGGGCGGTTATGTCGGGCTTGACCCGACTAAAACCGCACGCCGTCTCGGGTCTTCAGACGCCGGGGTGTAATGTTGCCCATAGAGCATATCCCTGGCACCCCGACTGACCCTGAGCCATCTCCGGTTTCGAGGTGGCCCCCTCGGGTTTGGGAACCACTCTGTCCGCGGTTTGGGGGAGGGGCGCTAATCGCCCCACCGTCCCGGCCTGCTTCTGCTGGAGTGGCAGGTGGCCTCACCAACCACCCCCCAGCTAGCCGCTACTCACGTGCTGATTGACGACCGGTTCTTACGCAGGCTTTTCTCTCGGGGTTGGCAGGTCAGACGGCAGTCGCTCCTGTAAAAACCCAGATAAGTCAAATAAAGAGAAAAAGTAGGAGAGTGAACGCCGGATTCCAAAGTACAAAACAGTTGCACCACTAGAAAGATAAATTAGTTGAGTGGTGTTGGGTGCCGGGCAATGGGCGCTTGGGAAGGACACCGTGTGGTTTTAGTCGGTTCGATTCCGACATAGCCTGTGGGCGTTTCCACACGAAAAAAAAGTGTGTAATACCTTTTTTTTGTCGTGTCCCCACGGATAACAACTCCCCCAATGTGAACATCCAGGACGGGACTCAAGTCTATAGGAAAAGTTACCATACTAATTGCTTCAAATAACTTTCGTATATTTTTCATACAATCTAATCTAATTTAGATTTTTTTATTAGGAATTTTCTTTAGAAAAGCCCTATTGCTATCGAGTTGTCGTCGACGTCGTCGGTGTCGTCGACGTCGTCGACGTCGTCGTTGCCAATTTTCTGTCACGGGTTTGGGTATGAAGGAGATGAGCTATTGAGTTGCTGTTTTCGGTAATAGATTCGTGCTGGGGTGAACCATTGCAAGATAAAGAAAAATTCGCAAAAAATCGCAAAAAAAAAAAAAACGCTAAATCGAAAATCCCTTGTATTCGGCTGAGGAATTCAACTTGTTAATCTATGAAATAGTCGAACGTTTGTTACGTAAATATTACACTTTGGCTGCTGAAAAGAAACCAAAATGTCGAGAATTGTATTCTGTAGATGAACAAGGCTGGATTTAACCCATGAATATAAAAGCGTTTAATTCAATAAAAACTGCTAGCACATTTTTATTCAATGATTTTATTTGAGTAAACTTAATTTAGTTAAACGAATGAATCCACTCTAAATAAAACATAATCGCGATTCGTTTTATTCCAAATTTTAAAATAATAGGTTTGTACCTTTTTTTTTTTTTTTTTTTATCGTGCGGAAATCCCTTCGGATACCCCCCCGCCGGCCAGCGGGGGCGGTTATGTCGGGCTTGCACCGACTAAATAGGTTTGTACCTATGAAATTGCCGAAACTTTCGATTTCTTACAAATTCATAAGTTCGTTATTCCTGTAATTTAATAGCTATTTCCATTATTTATATTTTGCTTGAAAGTGGATTTCAAGATTTTACAACTCTCTGTATTAAATTTTGTTTTCATTGGCCGCTTGATAAATTAATTCGATCTTCAAAAATAGTACTTCCTAAATGCTATCCATTTTGACGATAAATTTCGTATTACATAACAACTGTCACTTTTCAAAAAATTAATAAAAGTTGCTGTTTGTTAGCTTAATGTTGTCTCATTCATACACAAAAACAATCATAAAATTTGGATTTGTCATTCCTAAAAAAATGCAAAAATGTTAGTACTGAAAATTGGGTTTCCTCCGATTTCTTCAAGAAAAACGGCAATTTCATATGTAACGACCTAATATTATGGACGGTACCGCTAATCAAACGGCAACGTACAGTCACCAGTTAACATATTCCTAGTTTTCAAGTTTAAGCGGGGCGTAAAAAAGCGTTTGATGAGGCCGTCAAGCTGAGAAACTGAGTCACCATTAAAGACACGGATAATTTTGTTTATTTGTTTATTTATTATCTCTTCTACATCTATCTTTACAGGTACACCCTAATACAACAGAGTAGGTAATCTAATTAGGTTTATACTATATATCTATCCCTATCTGTAACATATAATATACATTACTGTGTCTGTAAACTCACTCTGAGAGCAACAAAACAGGTCAACACTTTGCGAAACGGCGTTGAGCGTCCGGAGAGCCCGCGTCAGCGGCGCTTCCTTCAGCAGGTTAGTGCGCCCGCTCGGCAACTGAAGCAGCTGCGGTCTCCGGCGCCTACCCACGTACCCATCCGGAACGAATATATTAATTCGCACCAGTATATCCGGATTTTGGACCTTTCCACGCATAACCTTAAATAGGTATATGGCCAATGCTAGCTCCCTCCTTACCCTCAACTCATTATATCCAACCATACCTAATATAAATAGTGTTGGATACAATAAAGGATAAAAACAATTTACAATGGTGGCATTGTAACATTATCCGTGTCTTTAATGGTGACTCTCATTGCTGAGACTTTACCTGTAGCTTACCATCAGGCGAGGGGAAGTCATAATGAAGCCACCATTATCTAAAAAAATAGCTCAAAAACATTTACATAAAATAATAAACAAAAATTGAAAAATGTTAAATTAGTCCTCTAAAGATTACCCAAAATATTACATAAATTTATTTCAGTATAAAGATCTTTTGGAAATGTGTGCGCATTCAGAAACTTCTTAGGGATGTTTATTGCAAGCGTTAAGGCCGCCCGCTGAAGCGCCCCCGCAGCGTCACACTTGCGGGCACCTGTTTCGTGCAAATAAAATAGTGCGAATATAGTTCAAATAATTTAGTGCAAAAATACATACGAGTTGCACGAAATGCAGGCGCCCGGACGGACCGAGAGGCCACGGTACACTCGCCATCGCGCATCGGTATTAGCTTAGCACATTCCAAGTTACTTTAAACTAACACTTTGCATAAAATAATAAATAAAAATTTAAAAATGTTAAATTTGTGCTCCGAAGATTACTAAAATAATTTTACATTAATCTATTATTGGTTTTACGATGATCAATCTAAAGATCGTTGTAAATTCGATAGTGTTCAGCAACTATCGCGGCCTCGGTTCTCGTTATTGAACAGATCTTTTTAAAGTCGACATCCATATTTGTTTACACACATAGTTAGATGCATGTGAGTCTAAAAAAATATGCGCAAACTACGACTTGTCATATTTACGAGGCTGGACAGAAATAGAAGAAATCGGTTGCGTCAGACAACATGGAGGGTTTCTTGACCCTGCTCTTGATTTACACGAGAACGGAACATTTCTCATCACGTCATGTAGGTAGAACAGATGTACGTACTTATTTTTTATGTCAATCGTAGTCGAATCTTCGCGAAGGTTGAATACACGGAAATAAATAAGGACAAGTACAACGCAGCTATTACTCTTGTGTACATACGTACATATACTCTCTCGCAGGCTATCCTCTCAGTACTGGGGCGTCAGATGCCAGTCGCTGCCACAAAAGCAGTAGGAGTATGAGCCAAATAAAAATGAGGAAGACTAGGCGGTGGCGGACCCTAGGCTCCGAGGTGAAAGGGAACATCGGATGCAACCGAAAACAACGCCACGATGATGAAGACAAAATATAAAATCAACAGCATCATTCAAACTCTTCCAATTGTGTGTTGCGGGTTACAAGACGGTACAAGTTTTCCCGGGACCGCCCGAGTGTCAATACTCAGTGTGTTCTTGGTTAATTCCTGTTGATCCTGGTGTATAGGAGTTATAGTAGGTAGTAGGTATGTAGGAGGGTAGCAGCGGTAAGGCCCATCATGGAGTATTGGCTAGAAAGGCGACAGGGAAGCCTCTCGTACCGACTGATGCAGGTGATCTCCGGTAAGGGGAACTTCGGGGACCACCTGCATCGGATCAGGAAGGCCAACGTCTGAGTGCCAACACGGCGATGCGAGCGAGGACTCGGGGCTGCACACGCTGGTAGAGTGTCAGGTGTGGGAGGTGCCGAGGCGTGACCTCGTGTCAGCAATCAGGGTGGGAGTCCTCTCGTTCGGCAGCATGATTGCCAGGGCCAAGAGCCATCTCGAAACCGGAGGTGGCCCTTGGTCAGTCGGAGTATCGGAGGGCATTTCGCCTTATGGGTCCTCCTAACACACCGGCGTCTGAAGACCCGAGACGCCATGCGGTTTAGTCGGTTCAAGCCCCACATAACCTCCCCCGCTGGCCGGCGTTGCACGAAAACAAAAAAGGTATGTGGGAAGGATTGGTCCCGCATAAAAAAGGAAGAGTTTGTTTTCATGTCAACATAATTGACAAGGCGATTGGCTATTAACTGATAATTTACTTTTATGATTTCTGTTGAAAATTATGACCAATAGGATTTGCATGTAAGGTTTCATGACAATAAAGGAAACTCGTGAGCTCGTGAGGCTGTTTGCCTACCCCGGCAGTAAACAGGCGTGATTATATGAATGAACGTCTTATGCCAATTTCAATTTTAACATCCGATTTCGCTACCTACATACCTACAGAACAAAATTTATTATTACATTTTAGACAGCCATCTCGTGATCTGTTTTTCTGATCTTCATACACACGGCCTTAGTAAAGAAACCATTTATTTCAACTGCCCCAATTCCCTAGTTATAGTTTTAATGGTTGTTTATCACTAGCTCGTTCTTAATTTAGAGATCTACTGGATTGATCAGAACCACGGACGGGTATACCTTGCTGATTAGCGGACGGGGCTCCGACGTAAGCCTTTCCTCTTGTGGTTGAAGAATCGGACGGCAGCTTCCGTAAAAACCAACCAAATCAATAATGGTGAATTAGAAAAGCGGACCCGGGCTCCAAAGTGCTAAGGAGCTATCTGTGAATGCAATGTCTGGCGGAGGTTTTCCTTTCGGGGTTTGGGAGTCCATTGCCATCTACAGGGCACATTATTAAGCGAGCGATAATTAACATTTATTAATGCACACTTAACTACGAAATGTCAGAGGTGTGTGCCCGGGGCGACCGGGGCTCGAAATCGAGACCTCGTCTCAGCAGTCCGTTACGTACGCCACTGGGCTATCGTCGCTGTGTTTTTAAATATATGAAAATCATTCTTAGCGTTTGGTGAATAGTGATTTTAGTGAGGTTTTTATGCTCTATTCTTTTCTCACAGGCTCAACTATTGCCTAGATAGTCTGGCTGTAAATGTAGAAGTAGTATAATGTAGTTGTTTGTAAGCGTTAAGGGGCCTCTACACAATACAATCACGGTGGTAGAGTCAAGCAACAGTCATTTTGGCCGTTGCATGAATGGGCCGACTCGACCGGGGAAGCACCACCCTCTCACAGAATATCGACGCCAAGTAACAGTATTTGAACTGTTACGTTCCGTTTGGTGAGTGAGAGTGCCGGAGCCCAAACTCCTTTCCCATCCCCTCCCAAACTCCTTTCCCATCCCCTTTCCTTTACAGGGCCGGCAGCGCGAGTGTGACGCCACTGGTGTTGCACACGTCCATAGGCCGCGGTAACCGGTTCCCATCACGTGGGCCGTGTGTTTGTCTGCCACCTTAGTGGTATAAAAAAAACAAAACAATTTTATGCCCAATCTGACTAGATTGACAATTGTGCCGTGTGGATAGAAAATTTGATCTACAATGTACATTGTACGTGTCGATGAAAATTGGCAAATCTGACTGGGCAATTAAATTGTATAGTTTGGAAGTCCCGTTACTTTGCGATCTTAAATGAATAAACACATTAGAATTTGAAACGGACGGTCTTGACCGGTCTAAAGCCACAGCACCGACTGCGAACACAATACAAATGTTTAGGCCTGTGTACATATCCGTCCAGCTCCCAGAATTAGTGCGGAATAGATGTAGGGATGCTACTTTCTACTAATCATACTTAATATTTTAAACACGAAAGGGTGTAAGGATGTATGGATGTATAAATATTAGTTTCTCTTTCACGCAAAAACGGCTGAACGGATCTGGCTGAAATTTGATATTTGATTGACAGTGATAGATTATAGTCCGGAATAACACATAGGCTTTTTACCCCTGGAATAGGTGCCCATGGGAAGCGGGAACGAGAACAGATTTCTACGCGGGTAAAGCCCCGAGCAAAAGCGAGTTTTGTAAATGTAAATGTTTGTTACTCAATTACACTCAAACGGCTAAACGGATCTAGCTGAAATTTGGTACAGGGATATTATTATAGTCTGAAATAACACATAGACTATTTTTATCTCTGGAATAGATTCACCATAGGTTGCGGGAAGGCTATCACAATTCCACTTGGCCGGAACCGCGGGCAACAACTAGTTCTTAAAAAATTGTTTCTCGTCGACACTGTTTTAATGCCACGTAGGCCACTAAGCCCCCTCCGGACCATCTGACCACCATGAACTTGCCACTGGTGGTGACTTTGGATTTCTATATCCCAACTGACTACCAGTGACCAAATAACACAGTAGTACTCCCATATCACCACCAGTGGTGAAAATTGTCTCAATTTACCGCTAATGTTAAAATAAAACAACATCAGTAGCACTTTACCACCAGTGGTCAAATTATAAGATCAGTTTCAATTTAGTAAAATCAAGATTATCTAAACCACTTGAATAAATATACCGTTTACTATATCCAAAACATTGTATTAATTTGTACTTAAACCAAACTATCCGCTCTTAGCTATCATAACCTATATTTATATTATAAACTATTTGGATCTAAATTGGGTACTTCATTTAAAAATTATTCTGTATGTTATTCTAAAAAAAATAAGTATTCTGGGTTTCTGGCATTAGTAAGCAAAGGGGCTAACTATCTCTAGACAGTGGCCGACAGTAACATTGTTATCCTTTAATGCTTCTACAGTCCTCTTTTTTTTCATCGTTTTCGGCACGATCACGACTTTTTTGTACCATTTCACCCCTGGTGGTAAAATTTTACACCATCTCAACACCGGTTGGCAATTAGAACTAAAATTGTCCCATTTTATCACTAGTGGTGAATTGGGAATAAGTTTTTCCCAGTTGACCACCAGTCGTAAAATGGGGTGGTTTCTGTCTCAATTGACAACCGGTGGCAAGTTCATGGTGGTCAGATGGTCCGGAGAGACTAAGCCATCCCACCCAGTGGGAAAACTGAAAAAATATGACCACCTCTGTGACGTAGTAGCGATTGTTCGACTGGTGCGTCGGAGGTCGTGGGTTCGATTCACGCTCAATACAAATATTTGTATGCATGAATATGTCTATTTGCATTGGTCTAGGTGTTAGCATGTAGAAGTATCTTGGCGTAGTGGCAAGCGATCGAGTCGTGGGAGGTCGTAGGTTCGATTTACGCTCAACGCAAATATTTGTATTCAATGAATGAGTGTATTTTGATTGGTCTATGTATCTAATATGTACGATTTCTATGTATCTAAGTATTTTTATTCGCAAACTGGTTAAGCTATGCTTACCTTGCGGGATAATCGTGTTTCATGATACAAATTGCCTGAATTCAGTCAATTACTTCAGTCTGTAGCTTCGGAGGTACGGATCACGGAGCTTCGACCACCTAAGCTCGCGCTCGCTCGCTTGCTCAAAAAGCAGCCTTAGCCTTGTTCCACCAGGGAAATACCAGAAAACTCTGTCACGTAACCAAGGTGACGTGACTACGTGACTACTCATTTCATTGTTCAAAGAAACGCAAGACACGATTCTACGGTACCGTCTCCCGTGCTACGAGGTAGGAAATTTTATGTATGTTAGTGGGAATGTCCGGTCTGAACTAGACGTATGGTCTCGTCATGATTATTACATTGAAATCGGTTAGCAAATAGATTCATTACTTTAATCTATATAATTAAGATTTATAAACTTATAAGAGAAACAAATCAAGGTCAATACGCGATCAAATTGTTAGCATTTTTTAATAAAACTATGACGTGCTCTTTTTTTTTTGCACTAGGGACGTTTTTATTTGCAAGTTAGTGTAGCGACTAGTGTAAGTGACACACATCCATTGTAAAATATACATACGCGGCAAATGTTCCGACAAAATAAGTTTTTTTTTTATATGGAAGACCAGAGACTTAGTCGCAAATTAAATAAGCATAGAAAGAAGTTCGTCTACGCAGATATTTAATTCCAGAGATTTGCTATTGGCGCCGAAATATTTGAGTCCAGTGTCACATACTCGATTTCAACCAAATCGTTTCACACATTTGCGCGCGGAAATCGAACATGGGACCTCATACACAGTAGTTATCACTACCGCTATACCACCGAGGCATTCTGTTTTACAATTTTTAAGTCTGTATCCGTATTGAAATTTATTATCTGGTGTAAAATCTATTCTCAGAATATTAAGGTGTGGTCACAGTATCGGTTTTTACGCACTCAGGTCAACGAGTTTACAACTTTGATGTTTTGCCAAACGGCCCAAGAAATTTGCTGTGCGCTCGCTCGGACTCATATAGTTTTGATGCGATTGATTTATTTTCAAATGCTTTCAGAATTTATGTAGAATCGATTCAATGGCTGCCAATATTTATCTAAATATGCAGTTCGATCTTCAGTACCTGTATTTTAGTATATCTTGATAAGTGAATGAATTTGAGCCAGTTGCTGTATGGTCTGGGATTACTGTGCGAAGGTACAGCTTGCGGTATGGTGAAGGATTACTGTGTGGAGGTAGAATTGAAATATAATCAAATAGAAAAAACTTTATTGTACACCAATCAGAGTATGCATAGTTACTTGGAATACACAGTCAACATATGTACAAATAGCGGCCTTATCGCTAAAAGCAATTTCTTACAGGCAACCTTTGTATGGACACGAATTGGAACATTTATGGGTAGTTATTGGTGTAGTTAATAGGAAAGGAAAAAATAAAAGATAAAATGAAATAAATAAAAATATTATTCATTCATATAAAATAAATATCAATGTCAACTTATGTATTTATGATTATGCATGTATATGCACATACCCCATAAGATATATATACGATACACAATAATAAGAAACTAAGAAGCCAGGTAGTGATCTTTAACCATCTTTTTAAAGGTTGCCAGAGATTGGGCGCGCCTGATGGATAATGGCAGTGCATTCCACAGCCGTACCAGCTGTACAGTGAAAGATTTATCATAGAAGTTTGTGGAATGCTTGGGTACTGCCAACTCCAATATTCCAATGATACAGGTGACCTCAAGGACCTTGAATGTATGTCATTGAGAAACACAAAACGTTCATTTAGGTAACTAGGAGTAACGGGATTAAAAGGAATACTGTAAATCATGGAAAGAATATGAGGTACAGTTTATTCTACTGATAGGTGACCATATTGTTGAGGCTTTCCTCTTGGGGTTAAGGGGTCAGATGGCAGTCGCTCCTGTGCCTAAAAACCAATATAATAAAACCTTACCCGGCGCGATATGAAAAAGAGACTTTTGAGGCACCATCTGAAAATCAGCAATGCATGCAATGTGCAGCTTCACGTCTAGATATCGAACTGTTTAAGTTTGGCACAGCTGTTATTAAACGATCTGTATCTGCTGTTTTTGTTTTGCTAAAAATCTGTTAAAATTTTGTTAATTTCGTTGTTTATAATTGCTGTGTATTCTTAAATACACGTGTTTCTTTCTTTTTATAACTCGCCGGTCACTACTCACAGATCACTCAATTACCTCACCCGTAAAAACCTCACTTTCATCTTGAACGTAAACAAGCTTAATTTTGCTGCAAAAGTCTAGGTCTAATTAAACTAATATTAGTAATAATATTAGTATTAAATTAATATTAGTACGGAATTTATGTCTTGAAGCTCGTTAATATGACAACGAGTGTCGCTTAACTCTCACATTTGACCCAACACGTCACACAAAACAGCAAAATGATGGCAATTTAATTACAACGCCTATTTTACATTTTCCTGGAATAAATTGATACGCGGACACTATTCCCGCGTATCAATTTAATGGTGACTTAGTGGCGACACTGTGTGTCTTATCAGGAATTGAGTTCATACATATAATGTGCGTATAATCATGGCTTTCTTCCTTCGGAATAGGCGAAGACGGTTTTCCGTTTTCATTTTCCGTTATAACCTTACAAGCTTTTTCCACCATAATTAATCGTTTCATACACGCTCGGTTTTGGGTGCTACTGACTCTCCGCTTCGGTCTTCTCCCTCCCAGACCTAACCACCGAGAAAATGCGTACCGATCTTAGAGAAAAGATGCTTAGTTCTAAGAGACATTCAATATCATTCACGATCATTATTATCAATTGAGGTTTGGAGGAAAACGTCTTGAGAGTTTTCGATAGTTCCTGAAGGACAGTGAGGTGTCTGCTTTTTAATTGGGACTAATCACATCCACATTTCCGCTACTGCGACTCCTGTACCCTAAGATGTGATCTACGAAAACGCCGAGCATAACACTCGGTAAGTTGTAGAAAAATTAAACTGCCTGGAACCCACATCGACATTAACGAGAATAATGATACCTTTTTATTTTTTTCGTGCGGAAATCCCTTCGGATACCCCCCCGCCGGCCAGCGGGGGCAGTTATGTCGGGCTTGAACCGACTAAAACCGCACGCCGTCTCGGGTCTACAGACGCCGGGGTGTAAGGTTACCCATAGAGCATATCCCTCGCACTCCGACTGACCCTGGGCCATAAATAATATAAGAGCAGAGGGGTACGTGGAGCGACCCCCCCCCCCCGCGGGCCTTGCAGGCCTGTAATACCCCGACCCCCTCGTGCAATAGGGTCAGCTGGCCTTGAAAAGGGCCGGTTGGTCGGACTCTTGGCCGTTGACGTTGACGCCAGCTACTCCAGAGGAGCAATCAATGATGCGTCATCGCCCATGTTGCCCAGGGTGCACCAAACTTGGAGGTGATCCAACCAGTCGCACCCCAGAACAATGATACCTATGTAGATTAAGTGGCGGACCGCTTCCATCGAAAGCTAAGCGTCTTCTCTTTAGTTTGCTATACCATAAAGACTTGGGACTCTTTACCACCGCGTGTGTTACCGTCTTCGTACAATCTCGGGTCCTCTAAGCGGGACGTGAAAATGCTTCTATTAAGGCTGTCAAACACTATTTTTGAATTAAACTTTGTGGGTATCAAGAATTATGGCCTTCACAGCTTACCACCATCAAACAGGTGTAGTCACATTGACATAACCTATATACAAATTAGAAATTAATCCACTTCCTTAGATAGACTGTAGCAGCAAAGGACCACCGTGTCCCTGAGCGGAACAGGATATAAACAGCGCTGATGTAATTTTTATGATTTCATTAAGATCTAAAAGAAAGCACTGATAATACAGTCAGAATTCTTTTCTCTTGGCCTTTTTCCAGCGTCTCGGTACAAGTGATTCATTAAACGGCGCACGCGCATACGGCGTTTCACGTCACTTATCAGATGTTGTACTTATATAAACTCATTGCCAAATTCGTTGAGGCACCCGCACGGATGGCATAGGTAGGCATTTGTCGTGAAATGATGCAATTACATCGATTCTGAGAACTAAATCTAATATTAATGTTTCATGTCGTCTATGTCCGAGTTATGATCGTAGCTGTATTAATGATTCGAATGATTTAATATGGATTGCTAGTATGAAGAATATGAATATAACTGAAATAGGAAACCTGCCAGACCAGCTCGTCTTTTGGAGAAGTCGTAGGTACTTGTCACTCTTCGAAAGTTTTTGAATGATACCAGGATGGCTAAAGTGCGTTCTATTCGGAATATTCCCGGTTATCTCCACCCTGTCGTCCCCACTGGGTACGAGTGGGAAAAAAAAGTTTCGTTCGTCCCCAGTGGTGACGATTGGAACTTTTTATTTCCCACTCGTTCCGCTATAGACCCAGAGTCAACATGCAATGATTGCAACATTACAGTAAAATATTAGAAAACTATGTACAGGTAAACATAGTTTTCTTCTTTGATATATAAGTTATTAGTTAATGATTACCGCACCGCGGGGCTCCTATTTCTAAGTGCATTATCACAAGTGACCTAAAACGAAGGGTTAGGTCACTTGTGATACTCACACACTCTTTGGGCGAACTTGCATAATATGGGTGGAATTGCTTTAATTTGGGTTCAATTTAGCACAAACGGGAGCTCGCTATCACTTAATATTACTGACTTAAAATAAACTAAATTGCGTTCAAGGGCGGGTAGGGGGACAATATACAGAATTTCATTCGGATTTATGAACATTATGATTTCGTTGAGTCCTGAAAACGGTTAAAAATAATTTAAATGGACTACCTTTTGACCTCAACAACACCTCCTTTGTATCCGACCTGCAAGAGGTACATTACAAATGTTCATATGACTCTGTAACAGTTTCCCATCATATAAATTTATGACATTCATCTTCGTCAAATGTTGCTCTGTGACCTTTTAATATGAAACCTAATCGATACCAAAGTTATGACACCTTACGTAATCATGAGCGTGGACTACGACGTCTTGTACAATACCTATTGTGAATTAGTGACGTCCGTGCTATGACGTCACAACATCAATTTGTTTGGAAGGTCGGCTTCATACAATGAGAGAAAACGCACGCATATGCGCAGCCGTATGTCTTCTAAGACGTAGGTCTTGCGATAACCAAGTTGCATATTGGAACCCACTACCAACGGGAACCGCAACAAACAATTTAACTTAGGTAGAGTGGTTCTACGAAAATACTTAATAGTAATCTTACTATTTCGGTTATAATATTTAATGCAGTAAGAGTAGTTCCTGCAATAATAATTCACGGGTCCATACCAGTACCCGTGAATGTGAAGCGCTGGAAATATGTCGAGATGCTTGTACCTTTTTTATTTTTTTTTTATCGTGCGGAAATCCCTTCGGATACCCCCCCGCGTGCCAGCGGGGGCGGTTATGTCGGGCTTGAACCGACTAAAACCGCACGCCGTCTCGGGTCTACAGACGCCGGGGTGTAAGGTTGCCCATAGAGCATATCCCTCGCACCCCGACTGACCCTGGGCCATCTCCGGTTTCGAGATGGGCCCCCTCGGGTTTGGGAACCACGGTGTCCCCGTCTTGCCCCGGTTTGGGCGAGGGGCGCTAGTCGCCCCACCGTCCCGGCCTGCTTCTGCTGGGGTGACAGGTGGCCTCACCCGCCACCCCCAGGCCTGCGCTCATGGAGGACGGAGGTCGTTAAGCGACCTCCGGCGCCTGAGTTGCTTGCGACGCGCGGCGAGCAAGTTGCGGGCTCGGCGGACCGGGAGAGTTCTAAGTCTCTCCCGGGCGCGCTCCGCCACCTCCTTCGCGAGCATTACATGCTTGCAGAAGGAGGCGGCGGCGGCCCACGCGCTCGCGCTCCGCACCATTGCCGCAATCATGCTGCCGAGCGAGAGGACTCCCACCCCGATGGCTGCCACGAGGTCACGCCTCGGCGCCGAGATGCTTGCACCTAAGTAGATAACTCCGTAAAGAATGTTTGCATGACAAACAAGCTTGGAAACGAACATGACATTAAATAAAATAAAAAAAAAAAAAAAAAAAAAACGAGCATGACCACTCAATTTAATGTACGAGTATAATTAGGTTAGCTTGCTATTATAATAAATATGAAAGTTTATGGGGATGAATGGATGCTTTGTAGTCTTTCACGCAAAAACGCACGAACGGCTCTGGTTGAAATTTGATACAGATAGATTTATGTCTGGAATACCACATTTATCCCTTGTTGATCGCGGGAACATGCTCAGTATGTCAACATCTAGGATATTACGTTTGTAAATAGACCACAAAAAAGCCCGCAGAGTTTCCTGCCGGAGTCTTTTCAAGACGGTCATGTCACGAACTGTTGGTTAGCGGCTATACAGAATAAACTTTTTGTGACTTCAACTGCAACCTTGTTCGGCAGGTATACCAGTGTCGCAGCAACACCTGCTGTACAACCTCAAGGAGCTGGACGATGCGTCGTCGCTCCGCGAGCACGCCATCGGCGACGGCGCGCGCCTGCGCCTCGTGCTGGGCATGCGCGGCGGGCCCATCTCCACGCGCCGCCTGCCGCCGCCGCCCAACGCGGAGCCCTGGAGGGACATCGAGAGGCTACTCGATACAAACAGGTAACTCTTTTGATACTGCTCGTGGTAATCACTGTTAACGATTGGGTGTCCATATACTTCCCATGGGCTCCACCAAGATCTTCGGAACCCAAGCGAACCTCACCCGCTAGCCGGTACACCTGCTGATTAACCGACGAATCTCTGGCGAAGGCGTACCTCTCGGGGTAAGGAGGTCCCAAGAAACGTCAAGCTGAGCCTAATCCAGGAAACAAGCAATTAAGCGGACCCCGAGCTCCAAAGCTTCGAATGCAACCGTGACTGACGTTGTCATAATGACGATGATGACGGTCATCACAGTCAAGGTCACGTTTCGCGGTCTATCGGCGCCTTTAGGTTGAAGCATTTTTTTTTAAGAAATTGTTTGGTGTATTTGACTTTTTGGGATTACTTACCACCTAGAGCGATCGGTCCTTTCGCTCTACCCCTAGGCTGGCGCTGAACGCAGCTGAAACCTTCTCAGATCGTAATGAGAAGACTTGAAGAACACATGAAGAATACTGCCACTGACAGGCTATTGACTCGCTGATTCGTATGTAATTTAAAAAAAAAACTCGACAAAAGCGCCATTAACTGTTAGAACCGGTATCCAACTAGGTACACCTAGCCAACAATCCTCCCGGATATCCCTTTAGTACTAGACATGTGCTAAATATTACATAAGATTAGTTTGCTTATTAACTTTGATCTTTATTTCATTACAGAGACGACACAGAATGGGGCGGCAGCGGCTGCAAGGTGACAGTGCTGGTGTTCCGCGACGGCGAGAGAGTCAACATGTTGCGAGTTAAAGAGAACCACGATGGCACTTATTCCCCGCTTCACCCTATCAAATGTGAGACATGTATGTTTTAACATTTTATCCTTATTATTACTATAGAGAATGAGGTAACCGGTTCTTTGAATGATATTTGAACGATAGTTGTCGTTGAATGATATTAGAATTATAGTTGTCGCTGAATGATAGAATGACAGTTATCGTCGAAGTATGGAACGATAGTTATTGTTGAAAAATATACAACATTAATGGTTAATGATGGTTATCGTTAATGATAGAATGATAGCGTTGAATGACAGTTAAGGTTGAATGATAGATCGTTGTTGAATGATGGTTAAGATTCAATGATAGAATAATGGTTATCGTTGAATGATATAAGGATAAGTATTTTTGAATAATATTAAGTAGTGAACTTGCCATTATAAGTGTAGAATCTATCTCCACTTAGTATTACCAGTCGTACGTTTTCGTCACAAGTATTTTAGCATAGCCGACTTTTTGTTGTGATGAATTTACCCTTTTACTAGTAGTCATTATTTAAATTGAAATAAAATATTCAACAAGTTTTGCACAGAACCTAACGCATAAAAGGAAGATTTGCTAAACTTTGTGCTTTCGACCACATCCGTTGCAGACACATCGGCCTCGAGCCCGCCGACGGAGCGCGAGGGCGCGGCGGGCGCGGCGGGCGGGGCGGTGGCGGCGGCGGGGGCGGGCGCGGGGGCGGGCGCGGCGCTGGGCGCGGGCGAGGCGGCGCTGGGCGCGGGCGGCGCGCTGTGCGACAACGCGCTGACGCTGGGCAAGATGACGGAGCTGCGGCGCCGCATGGAGACGCTCTGCGTGCAGCGCGCGCGCCACCTCGCGCGCCCCGGTGAGCCCCTCGCGCGTGCGGACTCGCACACAAATACAAACAGTCCACAGTTACATACAGTCACACATTTACATACAGGCACACATTTACAAACAGTCACACATTTACATACAGGCACACATTTACAAACAGTCACACATTTACATACAGGCACACATTTACAAACAGTCACACATTTACATACAGGCACACATTTACAAACAGTCACACATTTACATACAGGCACACATTTACAAACAGTCACACATTTACATACAGGCACACATTTACAAACAGTCACACATTTACATACAGGCACACATTTACAAACAGTCACACATTTACATACAGGCACACATTTACATACAGGCACACATTTACAAACAGTCACACATTTACATACAGGCACACATTTACAAACAGTCACACATTTACATACAGGCACACATTTACAAACAGTCACACATTTACATACAGGCACACATTTACACACAAACACATATTTACAAACAGGCGTACATTTACACACAAACACACATTTACAAACAGGCACGCATTTACACACAGTCACATATTTACATACAGGCACACATTTACAAACAGTCACAAATTTACATACAGGCACACATTTACACACAAACACATATTTACAAACAGGCGTACATTTACACACAAACACACATTTACAAACAGTCACGCATTTACACACAGTCACATATTTACATACAGGCACACATTTACAAACAGTCACACATTTACATACAGGCACACATTTACACACAAACACATATTTACAAACAGGCGTACATTTACACACAAACACACGTTTACAAACAGGCACGCATTTACACACAGTCACATATTTACGCAAAGTTACACATTTTTATAAAACATAATTATTAATCTACAATCATAACTGTTACAGGTGATAAAGTAGATATTCAAAAAACAAGATCCGAAGAAACTCTATCCGTCCCTAGTTTGTTAGACGAAGGCTTGTCAGACCCCTTCGACCGATCCTACGCGCCCTACAGCGACGCCGAGGACACATTCGCCCCTCTGTACGACGGCAACTACACAAGATATGACTACGATTGCTCTTTTACCGACCGCTATACGTTATTACCACCTATCGGCACGAGGGCAGATTCGGACCAGTCTGTCCAAGAAAGCGCGGAGAATGAAAGGATCAAACTGTCCGATGCGCTGGCGGGTTCCATTCTAGTGAAAGGGAGGAGAGACGCGCGGGATGACGAGGCTGCTATCCTTGAGGAGTGCTTGGACAGCGACGAGTGTCACTTGAGGCAAGATTCGCCGCAACTCGCCGCTAAGAGCCTAGCGCCGATACCTGCAGCTGAGTATGGTAAGTATAAGTATTTTTATTTTTTGTAACGGTCACGTGAATTTTACTTCACTTTGCCTGACGGCAAGTTAAAGGTAAATTCTCTTACTTAACGTTTGACTAACGGATAGTTAGGTTTTCCTGCAGTTGCCGAATGAATATTAGACTGTAGTTGTATATTTGACATTATTGAGTTGAGAGTGAGACGAAGTCGAGCGAAAGCTCCTTTCAATCCACTCAATGTGTTTCGTTTGTCTCCCTTTAGCGCCTAGACCCTTCGACCGATTTTTATGATTTTTAACATAATCATAGATGATAGTGATGTGACGGACATAGGCTATACAAATTTAAATTATATAGTACCACGGAGTAATTATCACCGAAGAAAAAATTCAAAAGTTAATTTCTCAAAAACCGCAATTAGTAAAATCTAAGTTTTGGCGCCAAAACGTAGCCTATATATGGTTATAGGCTACGTTTTGGCCGAAATATTATTTATACCGATTAAAAAAAGAAAACTGAAAATCGGACAAGACACGGAGGAATAATCACCGAACAAAAAATTCTAAAGCTGATTTCTCAAAAACTACAATTTGCAAAACTCGCAGCTCAACATTGCAAGAGCTACTTCCTGCCTTGCGGACCTAGTGTACAATTGCCTACTCCCCTTATGACCCTTTTGATCGTAAACCTCATTGTCCCCTGAAAGTAATGATGAAAGCCGTTCAACATTTTTTTTCATTTCAGACCCTTGTTGATATAAAATTATTTTTAACGGATCCTATCGCGATTGTTTTGGAGTATTTTTTTTGTGTGATATTCGCGTAAGCTTCCGACAATATCATTCAGGCACTTGGCTTGTAAAGAGTTCCTTTAGCACGGGATTCCACAGTTCCACCGTACACTCTGGTACACGGTTGTGTTCGTGTCCCGCAGGCCCGGTGGTGGGCGGCGGCGCGTGGCGCTCGTTCGGCGTGCGCTGCGCGGAGGGCGCGGGCGGCGGCGCGGGCCACTCGCCCCTCGCGGGCCACTCGCCCCTCGCGGGCCACTCGCCCCACTCGCCCCACTCGGGCCACGCGGGCCACTCGTCCCACTCGCACTCGGCGTCGTCGCTGCACGTGCGGCCGGCGGCGCCGCCCCGCCGCGCCGCGCCGCTGTCCGACGCGCTGTTCTCGTCCTCCACGTCCGACCTCGAGAAGCTCAAGCGGAACAGGTGACTATGACATACTGTTTGTCTTTCTCTTTTGTAACTCATACACTGAGCATGTGGAACAACCTCTGGATGTATACATACATACTGTGGAGTCTGGGGTTTGACTTCACAGCTTCTTGTCGATAACTTTTGATATTTAAATTATAAGACCAAGGATTTTATATGATTAATATATTTATTTATAATTCCACTAAACGTGTTTTTATGGGATTTACGCGAGGTTCTTTAACTTTACTGATACGAACAAGAGGATCGCGAACTCCGCTCAGTGATTGAGCCTTACACACTTTCCACTTCTTGAGATTCTCTTCTGTTATATCAAGGACGGAACCCTGACCACCCACTGACTCGATCTGTCCGCCAACCTTTTGTTTTTTCTCTCTAAATTCAAATTTAATTGATTTATATATTTTATTTTAATATCGCTGACGCATGATGGCCCGGCAGGCTGTTTGCTCTCTGTCTCTCTATGCTACTCAAACGAAATATTGTACTTAGGTTAAGTAAATATGTTTGTAAATAGACCAAAATAAAACAGCCCGCTGAGTTTCTTGCCGGAGTCTTCTCAGGACAGAGCCGCGTTCCGAACCGGTGGTCCATTTGCCAAACATTAGATTAATTTTTTTTGACGTTTTGTAAGTTCCGTATTAATGATCTATACAGAATAAATGGTTTTTGACTTTGACTTTGCAACTAACTAAAGTGTTCGAAGGAGCTCGAACACTACATCAGCTAAGGCCATGGACCCTCATGCGACAGCGCCTAACTAAGTTGAAGTCCCTAGGTATACTAAACTGACATAAATGTCGTTGTGTGTTTTGTCCCTTACAATGAGAATAACGAAGTAATCTCTATTTGACACTTGATTAAGTTATAGCAATTAAACTGTAACAAATGCTGAGAAATACGAATAAAAAGATTACTTCATACTTGGTCGGGCAAAACGTCAGAAAAAACCCGACCACAACTCACCTGTCCAAAACAATTAAATTGGTATCTCTTGTAGACACATTTTAATGTTTGTCCGTATGGGACCAAAAGTATAATATACTTTTAAGACCTACCTAAATAACCAAACAAAATGATACAAGATAATCTATCTTTACACATATTACATATGTAATTATAAATGTCTTCCATCGCCTACGAATTAAAAAATTACTTTTTAATCATTATTAAGGAGAAAAAACTTCACCCCATAATGAAAGACTGGTGAAAACCAACTTCCACCATCGCGGGCAACTATGTCCTTAGTGATTTGTCTCCCTTACAAAGTTTAGACTTCGCTCATAACATTAGTCCTACTTCCTATTATCCTACGGATTAGGTAATTATTTTTTCGTCTAAGACATAATGAACAAAAAAAAAAAATTTTCGACAGCGCTCCCATATAGAATAAAAAGGAAAAACATAATGTTATTAACACATATAAACAACACATTATTAATTACATAGATCATAATTCTACTAAAAGTTATTAATGGCGAAGATGACACTGAAATCCCTTACAAAACTCTGGAATGAGATACCATCTGCGCCACCGAAATTCCTTGTCTCAGCCATTTTATAGTAATAATAAAAAAACACAGTAATAATAAATATGAAAATGTTATCTGATAATTGCGTCGCTCCTTAGCCACGCGGTGGCTTTCTTGGCACGTTACGGGGTCGATTGTTCCACCATAAACTTCAGAACGCTGGCGCCTCCACCAATTCTGTGGAGTGTGGAGAACGCCGGCGCCTCCACCAATTCTGTGGAGTCTGGAGAACGCCGGCGCCTCCACCAATTTGTGGAGTCTGGAGAACGCCGGCGCCTCCACCAATTTGTGGAGTCTGGAGAACGCCGGCGCCTCCACCAATTTGTGGAGTCTGGAGAACGCCGGCGCTTCCACCAATTCTGTGGAGTCTGGAGAACGCCGGCGCCTCCACCAATTTGTGGAGTCTGGAGAACGCCGGCGCCTCCACCAATTTGTGGAGTCTGGAGAACGCCGGCGCCTCCACCAATTTGTGGAGTCTGGAGAACGCCGGCGCTTCCACCAATTCTGTGGAGTCTGGAGAACGCCGGCGCCTCCACCAATTTGTGGAGTCTGGAGAACGCCGGCGCCTCCACCAATTTGTGGAGTCTGGAGAACGCCGGCGCCTCCACCAATTTGTGGAGTCTGGAGAACGCCGGCGCTTCCACCAATTCTGTGGAGTCTGGAGAACGCCGGCGCCTCCACCAATTCTGTGGAGTCTGGGGTTTGACTTCACAGCTTCTTGTTGATAACTTGTGATATTTAAATTATAAGACAAGGATTTTATATTTTGAAATAAAACTATTTTTAACGGATTCTATCGCGGTTTATTTGATGTTATTTTATATTTAAAAAAACGTGCGGACCTGTTGCCGCGACCTCACCATCATCCGCGATGTTCGACCTACCACACTTCGATGGAACTTCCTCGTGGACAGCCTTCAAGTACCAATTTGAGATATTGGTAAAAACTAAAGCCTGGAGCAACGAGGAGATGCCTTAGTAATACTGGAAAACCTGCCACCTGAAGGAAGGACACTGGAGTCTCTGATCTCTGAGTCGGAAGCGTTAGACACACGCTACGGTGACAAGCACCTGGAGAATGTCTACCGAGCGCAGCTACGCGAGAGGAAACAAAAAGGTGGTGAAGCCTCCAGGAACGGGCTGTAGAGGTTGAAAGGCTCGTTCGTCGGGCCTACTCATTGACACCCGTGATGATCGAGACCACCCTACTGGAGGCCTTCCTGAACGGTATACGGGACGCAGAAGTGAAAACTAGTGTACAGTTGCGTCACCACCAGACCTTAAAAGAAGCACTGGCTTATGCCCTTGAGGTGGAAACCGTACGGCAGAACGCCGGGATAAGTATGGAGGTCAAGGATGTAGTTGTGGAGAGCAAGCCGCGGTATGTCCCAACGTGTTATTCCTGTAGGGGAAGGAGGAAGTATATGCGACACCCAACCAGGAAGCAGTCACTGTAGCCAAGAAACTGGTTCAGGAAGTGGTCAGTCGATACGGCGCACCTATGGAGATCCATTCCGACCAAGGACGGAACTTCGAGTCTGCTCTATTTCAAGAAATGTGCAAACTCCTCGGGATGAACAAGACCCGTACGACTCCAGCGCACCCGCAGTCAGACGGAATGGTCGAGAGGTTTAACCAGACGTTGGAAAATCACTTGGCTAAAGTTGTCGACGAACACCAAAGAGATTGGGACCAGTACATCCTACTGATCTGCGGTGCATGACAGTACGGGACACACTCCAACTAAAGTAAATTTTGGTCGAGAGATAAGGCTACCAGTGGATGCAATAACCGGCACGCCACCCGATAGTCCTAAGCCCGTGATGGACTACGTGAGTGAACTTCAAAACCGGCTGGACGAGGTGCACAGAATGGTACGGGAAAACAATTTGAAGACAGGTATAAGGATGAAAACCCGGTACGATAGAAATGCAAACACCAACGGTTTCGAAGAAGGAACACTGGTATGGTTTCACAATCCGCTACGCAGAAAAGGAAAATCTCTAAAACTTCAAGCTCGCTGGGAAGGACCCTATACGGTTGTTACAAGAATCAATGACATCACCTACCGCATTAAGAAGGGGCTTAGGGGAAAACCAAAGGTAGTTCATGTGGATAGGTTGACGCGATATCATGGAACAAATGATGCTCGGGACGAGCATGACTAAGCGGGGGGTAATGTTACAACGATCATCGATATCTCGAAAACTACTGATCGAATCTTCTAGAAATTAAAACGCATTGTTAATGTTGAAGTACTCTATCGATCCGTGTCGAAAAATCCAGAAAAGTCAATACAAAATCACAAGCCCTTTAAATACCTATACCTACATTACCTACACATCTTGATAACAAGGGCATTCATCTCGACCTTGGGCGGACTGTACTACTAAGTAGGTATACTTCTCGAACGCTCTAGTTAAATACCTAGCGCCTTATCTCTAGATGATTCCGGAACATTTTACCCCGCTTATTAAGAGCTATAAAAGGACTCCCGGCGATCGACACGAGTCAGTTTATTTTCGAAAGCGAAAGCGAAAACATCTTACCGAAGTGAACCAAGAGAGTTATACCTGCGACTTAAGCAACGATTGTGTCTACTGTGAACTAAGGAGCGACTTGAACTGTTGAAGAGTACTGTGTGTGCCAGTTACGTGCGCGGGGTACAAATTAAATGCCGTTTACACAACAAATAGGTTTATTCGCTCACCACAAACTAGACAACTAAATAACTAGCACACACAGTACTCTTCAACAGTTCAAGTCGCTCAGCAGTTCACAGTAGTCCACAATCGTTGCTTAAGTCGCAGGTATAACTCTCTTGGTTCACTTCGGTAAGATGTGTTCACTTTCGCTTTCGAAAATTAAGTGACTCGTGTCGATAGCCGGGCGTCCTTTTATATCGGGGTAGAATATTCCGGAATCATCTAGAGCACTAGAGCGTTCGAGAATAGTAGGTATTTACTGGGACGTTCGAGAAAACAGGTACCTACACAGTCGTGCCGACGATAGAGGTGAATGCCCTTGTTATCGCGATTTGTAGGTAAAGTAGTTATAGGTAGACAAAGGGCTTGTGATTTTGTATTGACTTTTCTGGATTTTTCTACACGGATCGATAGAGTACTTCGACATTAACAATGCGTTTTAATTTCTAGAAGATTCGATCAGTAGTTTCCGAGATATCGACGATCGTTGTAACAATATATTTTATTTTAATATCGCTGACGCATGATGGCCAGGCAACTAACTATAGTGTTCGAAGGAGTCCGAACACTGCAATACTACCTACGCTAATGGAAAAGATTCGTGACGTTATGTATCGTCACGAATCTTTTCCATTAGAGTAAGCAAAAGCAACATCGTTCCACTCACTACGATCCTCCGATTATACCCCTGGATGCTAAAAGCTAATTCACAGAATTATCATTGTCAGTGTTAGTCCCAGTTGTATCCGAAAATACACTTTGAAACCCAGGGCCCACTAACTGCGCGTGGGAGGTGTCGAGGCGGACCCTCGTGGTAGCCCTCGGAGTGGGAAACGTCTCGTTCGGTGCCGTGCTCACGGTGATGTTACGGAGCGCGAGCGCGTGGGTTGCAATTGTCTTCTGCGAGCAAGCAATGCTCAGGAAGGAGGCGGCGTCACGGGTTCGGGTGAGACTCAAATCTCTCCCGAACTACAAAGCCCACGAGGCGCGGAGGCGACTTAGACTTCATGAGCGCAGGCCTAAGGTATTAAGGTGGAGCCGCCTGTCACTCTAGCAGAAGCAGGCTGGGGCGGCGAAGGCGCGCATTGCGCCCCGCCCTCCCTTTATCCGGGGGCAAGACGGGGTCACTGCGGTTTTCAAACCCGAGGGGGGTCATCTCGAAACCGGAGATGGCCCTGGTTTCCCCACGGAATAAAAGGCTCACTAACTATATTTTGAAATTTGTTTAATAAGGGATGAGTTCTTAGTTAATTTCAAATTATAAGTCAGATATTGTTATATTGGTGTAGCTCATTGATTGTAAATTAACCAATAGGTGTTATTTAAAATTCATCACACAACTCGAAACAATGATACGACATAACATTCCAAACTTGTCCACAGTCGAATTCTACCGGCGCTGAGCAGGCATCGCAATCGCTCCCACCTGCACCTCTCAGACTCCGGCCTGGACGTGTCGGCGGGGGCCGGCGCGGCCGCGCGCGAGGCGGAGCCGGAGCCGAGCGCGCCCCCCGCGGCGGGGGCGGCGGCGGGCGCGGGGGCGGCGGGCGGCTCCCCGCGCAAGGCGCGCGCGCGCTGCCAGCTGTGCCGCAAGCGCCTGAGCATCGCCACGCTGCACCGCTGCCGCTGCGGGGGCAGCTACTGCGCGCCGCACCGCTACGCCGAGGTGCACGGCTGCGCCTACGACTACCGCGCCGAGCCGCGCGCCGCGCCGCCCGCGCCCCGCGCCGCGCCGCAGCTGCCGCGCATCTAGCGCCCCCCCCCCACCCCCCACACGCGCCCCCCACGCACGCGGCTTGGCGCCTCTAAAGAGTAGTTCCATTCTAATGTTTATAAAATGTTCAACTGTATGAAATTTTTTCAATTCTCTGCGCAATCTTTTTAATTTTTCTTTCCATAAAAACCTTCTACAAAGTATTAGAAAACTATAAGAAAAAAGATGAAGGAAACGGTAAAGTCACTCTCATATTATGTCGTGACCGAGGGAAATAGGAATTTATTTTTATGTATACAAATTAAAAATATAGCTTCGGTTTTAACTACTCTATAAAGATGCCAGGCTGTTGATGTGCGTTGGGCGATAGAGAACCGAAGCGAGCCGACTTCAACCGGATTCTCGCTCTTGTTACCGACGTGTGCCGAATCAAAAGTCGTGTACTGTACTTACATCATAGTTACGTTAATATAACCAGTTGAACATTTTTATTTCAATTGATTACATTATTTAGGAATTTTATTTTTATGCAATGTTATATGTCTGTCTCGTAAGAATAATGCACAGTGAACACTTATATCTTTTTAAAATTAATTAATAATTCACTAATTTACATTAAAATATAATTGTGAATAATGTAACTACTTGAAATAAAAATGTTCAACTAGTAAAATTAATATAACTAGGTGTAATAGACTCCCCCCCCCGCACCGCCGCGCCTACGATAAGATCAAAATGTTCAAAAATTCTCCGCCCGCAATGTGTGTCGTTTTCTTTTCTATTTAAATTGAAAAATGTTAAAAAAATGTAACGCTCTATGGAGTCACCGTCCCGGTAGCGGCGAGGTGCTCCGCCCCCGGGCCCGGCGGCGCCTCGGCTGCCGACCGACTCGACTCGGTACTCCGATTCCGACCCCAATTTTAAGACTTCGACTCGTAGTCTCGAGTCAACGGTTCCACTTCGCCTCGAGTCGCCTTACAGCCGCGGTCGACCCCTTCCCTCATTGTTATACCGTGGGTTCTTTTGAACCCCCGAATACGTGTCTTTTGTAAATACTTTCATTATCTAGTACTCGCGGTACAGGGAACTACAGTACCCAGCTATTGACTTGACACGTTGGGAAGACGTGTGAGAGACGGATTGCTTTTGTAGAGCGTTCTTTCTCCCGTACATCGGACTGTCAGTCCGATTTATGACAAGGAGAGCGCTCTAGAAGTCCGATCTGAACCGGACTCACTCTTATTCCCGACGTGTCAAGTCCAAAGCCGGGTTACTGTATCTGTGTATTGTAAACAAAAGACTGCAAGTTGTAAAGTTGTCGAATCCGGTCTAGGGGCGACTGGCGGCGGTGTCCTACGATAAGTCCGATCGGTTGTCCGATGAGCGCTCGGCCGGTTTGTTGTTGTATATTACATTGTATAACACTAGATTAATTAATGCTTAAAACATATTAATTTCTTATTAAATACACTCGTCCGATTCGGTAACACCGCTTTGGTATAAACGTCGAAAGATTATCGGTCAGCCGTCGAGTATAACGGCTCGCTAGTACAACAACGTTTGTGATCACTTAAATCGTGATAATATCGCCTAATATGTATTCATAAAAGTTCCTCTACAACATCTAAAGTTAATATGTTACTCGACACTCAGGTTGTTGTACAAACGAGCGTACTGTTAAATGGCCTACTGTAAATATTCGAGATGTAATGTAGTAGAAATATAAATAGGTATATTTTATTGACATATATTTAGTATATACAATGTTGGGCAGTTGGCCGATGATGTTGCGACTGTGTCGACGTACCACGGCGTCCTACCTACAGTCAATCGACACCAGCTGTGTATATTTCACACGAATATATTAAAAAGAAGATATTGGTAACGTTATAAAAATCCTTAATATTGTTGATGTTTTATTTCTATTAAATCTGTTATATCTGCTTGAATATACCGACTTGTGAGTCCGATTGCTGGTTGACTGTCGGAGCTCGGCTCGGTGCAACTCACTCCATTCACGATCCGTTTATTACAATATGTCGGCTGGTTTGCCAACTTTTTTATTTGATTATATAATTTAAGTTTATATCTAATCTTTATTTTGGAGAATAATTTTGGCTGATTTCGATAATAAATATTTATATCGCGAAAGCGTAAAACGATTTATTTACATTTTCACACAAATATAACAACTTTTAATATGAATTATAAAATCTGTTTAAGTACTAACATGTTGACTTAGTATAGCTCGAATACATCTAAAGCGAGGACACATGATTGAACATTTCGCATGTTGTATACAAGACATGGCTTCCACTAATTCTAAAATATAAATTAATAGCAATCAGACACCTTAAACTACAATAATTTTATTAATAAGTGATAAGACAACATATTATTTAGATTACTTTTTTAATTCGTCATTCAGATATAATTTCTTTATGTAAAAAAATTATAACTTGCATATGGAGTGACACATACAGTTACAGAATACATATTTGCTGATAAATTAATTGTATTATTCCTGTACAGCCCCCTGTACACAGCCAGTGGTATATTTATTGATTGTAGTTTTATTTTACTTATAATTCAAAACCTGCTGATCTGATTTATATATTTCAGAGCAATATAATAAAGTAAACGTTTTATAGTGTACAGGTGTGGACGCTATCGTTGGATTAGAAGCGAAAAGATTAAAAATATTTTATTGGGTGAAGTTGTAAATCAACAATGTGGGTTTGTTACAAGTTGAATTTAATCGTGTAACATGTTATAAAAATTTTGAATAAAGAATGACGTGGTTTAACAAAACGTTCATACTGATTATTACGTTCACACATTTCTTGAATAACGCTACACGAAGCCTCTCTCGGCAAATTCCACGCATCACGCATAAATAATCTGATCGTCGGTCTCCCTCAGAAAGGCCTCGAATATTGCGACGACGTTGTCGATCCCTTCTCTGAAGTTGTCGTCGATTTCCCGTTCCTCCTCGTCATTGAAAAAGGCATGAGCGAAATCGATGATCTTGACGGTACCCCAGGGGTTGGGCGTCGGCGAGTCGTACGACAGCTGGTCGAGCGTCGCGCGGTAGTTCATGCGGATCTTGGACAGCTTGTCGTCGTAGTTGTGGTCGGGCGAGTGCGTCACGCTGATGCGCTGCAGCGCGTGGCTCCAGGGCGAAGCCGCGTCCGCCCGCGTGGGCGACGCGCTGAACGAGGCGTGCTGGAGCGTCAGCGGCAGCGTCGGCACGGCGCCCACCCGCGAGTACACGGGCCCGTGCGCGCCCACCTGGCCGCTGAAGTTGGAGCCCCCGCCCGCCGCGGCCGCGCCCACGGAGTGGCGCCTGGCCGGCGGCCCGCCGCGGCACGGCACGGGGGGTCGTGCCGCTGCGCGAGACCTGAGACCGCACACCCATATAGTAATACTCGCTTTCTGAATAAAAAGTTTAGGAGCCCAATTGGGCAATTTTTACCACGTAAGCAGGATACCATGAAACGTACAGTTAATGACAAAAGTAACTTAAATTTAGTGATCATCTTCGCTCTTGATTGACCCTTTCATGAAATAATCAACAAAACATGAAATATATTAACTATGTCCTCTGAAGATAGTTATTGAAATTGTATTGTGTAAAATATGCTTAAATATTTGAATGCTAAGCAACTTTTGTCGTTGACTGTACATTCGAACCTCCAAACCGTAGACTGATAAACTATCTGTCTACACTTCGAACCCACACGAAAGAAAGAACAGAAATTCCTAACGCTCTAAGGAATTTTCAAAAGAGCTACATTATTATATATTATTAGGTCACCTATACTGTTCCACAATATCTGTTTATAAAACCGGTTTCATCTGATTGCATTTTAAAAAGGTATTATGACAACTATATAGGTACTCTTAACAAACCTTCGAGAACATTACCAACAGGTATGCAGATTTTTCATGGTGTATGCGTTCACCGTTTAAGTAAATAGATAATCATTGATTTCTGTACACTTCAGGGATTCAATTTATTACAGTGAGACTAAAATCGTAAGTAATCGTATAAACAAACCTTTAGAATGCCAAACAAATGCGAAGGCAAGAAATAGGTATGGGGCACCTCATGGGAAATTCTCGTCACAGTCCACACGTACCTACGTGTCAGCGAATGGTCAAAAATTCGTCATTAAACAATACGGAATTGTGCCCCTCACACGCTCTGCAGCCTCTAGCCTGTGTCTCCAACAACACCTCTGTATTTATGCTGTGGTGCTCACATATCAAAGAATGTCTAAAATAACAATATATCCAGAGATAAAAATGTAACTTAAAGATTAATTCTGAGGCGAGTCTCTCACGCCAGACCAGGGGATTTAACCAAGGGATTCTAGTGGACGAAGGGGAACTTGACCTGATTTCTTCTAAAGTGTCCTGTACGTACGGAGCCCTAGCACACTCACGTGAGGGTCTCTCCGCAGCAGTCCCGCAGGCGCGAGGCGTCGTACACGAGCAGCAGCGACGTGCTGTACAGGCGCAGCGCCAGCTGGTGGCGCGCCCACTTCTGGATGCGCCACAGCTGCGACAGGAACTGCAGCAGCAACGCGCGGCACATCTCCGAACCCAGCCCGTTTAGGTACTTCTTTATAGCTGCAAATATTACACCGAATGTCGCTACGTCGAAGACTTTACAGAGAACAGCAGACGTCTACCACAACCCAAATGTATTTACTGGACAAAGCTGTATATAAGCTGCACAGTCCAGTCAGTAAAAGGGCAAATTTCAATAGAGGATTTGATGGCATTTCCACAGGTGACTGCTTAAGTTATATGCCCTGGTATTCCACGAGACAAAAGTTGAAAATTGATTCAAAAGAGCGTAAAGAAGCATCAGCAGATACTGGAACAGCACTCTAATTTACTCACTACGATCTCGCTATTATACCTGAGTGAAGAGAATTGTGAATACTACCGTGAGTTCTTTTTGCTGTGGAGTAATATAGGTTTCCAATATAGAAATTTACGACATATGATAGTATGAAAGCCACACATTTTATGAGAATCATTTAATTAGGTATATGGGAACTAGGAAGTTTTACTGCTTAAGGCAAATGTTTAATAATATCTCGGAAGCCAGACACTATAAGCTAGGAAACTGTTAAATCTCACCATCTTTGACAGCTTCTCCTTGCAGTCTCTTCCCATAGTCCTTGTTGTACTTATGCAACTGCCCGGTGGTGTGCTTGTACACGTGGAATCCAGGGATGCAGAACCCGTACTGCTGCTTGCATTCAGCGTACTTCGAATTTTCGTTCTTGATCTTTTCTTCTGTGGCCAAGGGATCCCATGTTCTTCTGCCTTGAAATTTTAAAAGTGATAGAAAGGATTTACTATATCATGTCTTCGTATGGCAGGGCACTGTGGACTCGTGTTTATCGAGTCTATTTCATCAATGAAATGAATCATTTTGGTCACGCGACAAATTTATCTGGGCTCATTCCCAACGGTCACCAAAATTCCAAAATTCAAAAACTACCACAACTGGTGGACGTCAGAACAATTTTTTTAAATTTGTTCCCACCCTCCCCCCGGGGGTCGATGAGATATACCTTTTAATAGTATTCCCATTGACAACCACCAAACTGCCACTATTAGTCGTAACTCGTAATGGTAGCAGATAGAACAACGTTTCAGGTATTATCCCTACATCATTAGTTGAAGAGCCACGAGTCTTCTCAGCCAATTGTTAAATGAAGAAACTATGGAAGAAATTGGCGTCTGCGCAAAAACCTAGAAATGCCAGCAGATGATAACTCGTTAACTCACTGCTCAGTGTGAAAAAATGCCCGGCAGTAGAAAAACAAAGAGTAAAGAAAGCCAAAACTAGATTTGCCTAAATGGATGCGGCCAGGATGGTAAGCGTCACCATAGTTGTAATTACAAAAATTTCACTAACCAATTTTAACATCCATGATGCACGGCTCCAGCATTCTTTCAGTGAGATCCTCTAGTATGATATACTCTTGTTCAAAGCCATTGTACGTGAACTTCTTGCATCCGAAGTACTTCGGGATGCAGTTGCGCAGCTCGACTAAGTCCGGGTCTTTAGAAAGTGAGATCTTATCATAGAAGTCTATCTCTCTCTTTTGTGCCTCTTTGATTATTGGCTTGAGTACAGTCCCGTTGCTACATTGGAGAAGACCTGAAAAAATGGCACAATTATTCGGTGGACGATGGAGGTCGTATAGCGAGGTCAAAATGTTGACGACCTTCAGTTTTACTCAGTTTTCGATGTTAACCTCGTGTAACCCGTTTTAACCTCTGTTAATCTCTCTTGGATTGGATTTTCCTAGGCTATACCGTTTACTGTCGAATTAGTCACCTTATACAACACTCATGGCAATTAGAGATGGCCAAATCTTTTCTGAAGTTCGTCGCCAAGAACCTGCTAGCCATTACGCTATTGAAATTTTAACTTCTACCGTGGATCGAGTATTTGACTCACCTAAAAACTTCGTGTCCTCAGTCTTGCTGTGTCCGGCTACCTGCATCGTATATGCTTGTACTTCAAAAGCATCGCCAGGCAAAACCAAGGGCTTCGCCATTAGTTCGTCTTTCTTTTTCTTGATGTTGTAGTGGACCTGGTATATCGACCGCAGTCGGCGTGTGTTACGCGGCTTAGATTCGTGCGACACATCGTTCATTTAGCCGGGCGCCTATGGAAGAAAAGAGTAATTATACGGGGAGTGCGGTAAGTATTTTCTGAAGGAAAGCTCCTCGTGACCATGACTGCTCGGATATAGCGTAAGTCGATATAAAAAAACACATCGCCTTATCATACCTGGGTTCCTATGGGATGTGGGAACCACCACGGCGTAATACCCAGGTGGGTTCCCCAATGACCTCATTGAACTTGACCTTTGGGTAATTGACCTTAACCTCGGCTCATAGAGCTTTACCTCGAGTGACCTTGATCTTGTGGAACCACCACGGCGCAGTACCCAGGTCTTTGACCTTGATCTTTTTGGCGCATCGCCCGTCCGCTACCGCGGTGTGCTCGCACGGCTAACAAAGCGAGTTTGTGTCGTTAGAATTAATTAAGATTGACATTAAAAATCAAAGCCCTGGTCGACTAATAGCGTCTTGAACTTTGACCTACAGATAAAGAATGCGTATACGATTATTATTGAATTGGTGAACATTTATCAGAAATAAATAGAAGTTCTAAAACTGTATAAGACATTCGACTTACAGTTCAGAGATGGCGGGTCCATACTCCAAGCGGTAAGCAACGTACATAGTGAACCTAGTTTAACGTAATCTCACCTCGCCTGATGGTAATCTACCGGTAAAATCTAAAGAACATGATCACGCTACTCTTCTAGAAAAGTGATCTTCAGCTCGACGGCTTCGTTTTAAGCTTTTTCACGTCTCGCTTTAAAGATTATGACGGAAACAAATAATTTCAAGTCGTTTATGGAACGGAAAAGAAAAAAAAATACCTTAAAACATAACACTATTGTCTCTCCTGCCACATAACACCACACAATATAGTTTACCTATACACCACTATTAACAATAGGGTATGAACCTATGAAAAATACCTTTACAAGTGCAAGAATGTAATTTTACTGGTGTGCTTGTTCAGGACTTTAGTGAGCATTGACAGACCCCGGCCAATACGTCGAGACTGATTTATTTCCTATTGTTCAAATTATTATGAAGTTTTCCTGCGTCATGAAATAAGTAAGCACATCATAGTTGAATTTGAATTAGTTTACGTATGCTTCATTTGTTTTCTTAGCCAATTTTCGTAGTTAAATAATTTCCTTATTTGAATTATGCAATGCAAAGAGTAGGTAGATTGGGTGTGTGTTGGGTAACCTCCTCGAGTGTCGCTCCGATTGCGATCCCGCTGCAGTCCAGGGGGGAACGGAATCGGAGCGGCCGGTACACCCTGGGCGGCGGTCAATGGCTTCCCCTTCACCCCTTCATAGGGTTGGCATTGATCGTCGGCCAATACCCAACGTGGTGGGAACACATCGCTCTCCGTACTCCTCTGCTTTCAGAGGAGACAGGACGAGCGATGCTGTTAGTGGTGAGATGGCCCAGGGTCAGCCGGGGTGCGAGGGATATGCTCTATGGGTAACCTTACACCCCGGCGTCTGAAGACCCGAGACGACGTGCGGTTTTAGTCGGTGCAAGCCCGACATAACTGCCCCCGCTGGCCGGCGGGGGGGTATCCGAAGGGATTTCCGCACGATAAAAAAAAAAAAAAAAAAAAAAAAGTAGGTTCGACGAAACGCCGTGATTGCCGGCTTCCCTAAATCCTCCGCAAAAAGGGAGGACAAGGGGAAATGGGTGAAATGGCCCACTCAGGTAAGGTTGATCACCCGCCCGGACGCCGTCGGCGGCGTCCTCTTTGTAAATAATAATAATAAAGATTCAATCATTATCTTAGCGTTGTTCCTTTTTGCAGCTCCCCCCCCCCCCTTCTCTGTTTCGGTATATACGGTTTTGATGACCGCTGTGCATGAGGTCTCTGGTTCCATGCTCAGGTCGGGAACAGTCGTGTTATTGTACTTTTCAGAGAATTAACCGTACTTAATTATTATTATTGATTAGGTAAGATACTAAACATGGTAAATATCCCGTTTATAATTCTAATTTTAACCGTAGGAAGTTAAGAAAAGTGCGTTGTTTAATTTGTACCTTTTCTTTTTTTTTTCTTCGTGCGGAAATCCCTACGGATCCCCCCCCCCCGCCGCCCAGCGGGGGCGGTTATGTTGGGCTTGCACCGACTAAAACCGCACGCCGTCTCGGGTCTTAAGACGCCGGGGTGTAAGGTTACCCATAGAGCATATCCCTCGCACCCCGACTGACCCTGGGCCATCTCCGGTTTCGAGATGGCCCCCTTACTTGCTCTCCACTGTGCCATCTGCTAATCAGATAAGTTAAGTTAAGTTTAAGTTTGTACCTATATGTATAGTGAGCTGTCTAGTAGTTGAACTATATACCTACTTTATAATACCTAGAGGTACTCGTGATAACCGAATAGGTTAATACATTGCGAAGTTAAGAAATCCTGGTCAGGTCAGTCTAAGGATGGGTGACCATTCTTAACATATTGAGACCCTGCCGTGCCTCGGAGAGCACGTTAACCCGTCGTCGGTACCGGTTGCCATACGAACATCTATAGCCGTCGGTACGGGTAGTTGGAGCCCCAAAAAGTCCGACAACTGATCTAACAACAGAACTTCGATATCTGCAATGGGTTGTGAATCTCAAATGGCAGTTGCTTCAAGTAAAATATCCAAGAAGCCGACCAACTGTCAACTGAGTTGGAAAAATTCTCGGAAATTGATGACCCGCCGGTCAGCGGGGGTGATTATGTTGGAATCTAACCGAACAAAACCTCACGCCGTCTAGGGTCTTTAATGCCGGGGTGCAAGGAGACATTCACGAAAAAATAACTTGGTCTAAGGCGGAACGAAGTTCCCCGGGTCAGCTAGTATCAATAGCCCGTTAAAACGGTTCCATACCATGAATTACTTACTCGTAAACTATTCACTTCGTCGCATATTATTTTATAATAACAATAAAAAAATTACACAACCAATTACAAAACTTGACACAAAACACAACATACCGTAATCGAAAAAATTCGCGCGAATGCGGGTGTTTTGAAATTCGAATGGTAGTTTATGAATTCTAGATAACATAAAATTAGGCTCTTTAGTTTATGCCTGGGGCCACCTCAACATTCACGACATAAAAAGTATAATATTACTCACGTATTTAGACTAGTCCTTAGTTTACTAAACTTGTATTCAATTAAAATTGAGTATAACAATACCACACCACAGGAATTCACAAACAATACTGTAAGTCACACTATAAGTTATAGTATAGCTCCTACCTTATTCATTTTCAAAATAATACTAGGTAAGTACTTATGAATCAAATCTAGGTAGGTAGGTATACAAGCATTGTGTGGAATTGACGATCTTTTGTTGAAAATCAACAGCGTTACCTCTATTATCCATTATAGTTTCATGAAGGTATGCAAATTATGGCACAGTAAACAAAAGAGGCAAATTTTGAACAAATTAAAAATGGTTACAAACAACACAATATGGTCCAATGAATGACGGACCAAAACAACACTGAGAAACGACACCAAACCACAAAATGACCTAATGAAGCTATTAATAAGTCTGTATACTTAGTACCTATATCACCTATTATAACAAAACTTGATGGCTGTAGGTATGAGTACTACAGCAGTACCGAAAGCCAACTGTATTTTTTTTTGCGAGACATTAGGAAACATTTGGGGAAGTATTTATCTAATCAACGCATAAATCAAGATTGACTTGTTTTTATCAATAGATACGTCTTATTGCGACGTCTATGATATTGATAAATTTTATTTAAGCGTGTAAGAATTGTCGTACCTCTCATAGTTTGAAGATTATTCGTGTTGATAAGAAAAAAAAACTATGGCGGGAAACCGGTCTAGTAAGAAGAGATGTCCTTCATGTTTGTTTTTTATGATATTTTTTGCTTATTGACTATTGTCATTTAAAGCGATTAAATTTATAACGTCAGTAGCTCAGTGGTTAAGGAGTCGGCCTTGCGATTGTGAGGTCCCAGGTTCGAATCCTGGCCATTACACTACCGACGTGAACGCACTACTATCACAAGCAATTTACCTTAGCTGGAGGGGTTAGGGGGAATATTAATAACTAATATTCTCTTTAAAAGAAAAACAACCACTAGGAGACTGATGGATGGTGCATTTACATTATTTCTAAGGTGACACAAACAGCACACATCACACACTTGATGTAGGTATTGAAGAAATTGCGGTTACGCAGTGTCTTGGGAAAACCATGTTGGGTAAGATCAGTTCTAAAGTTACAAATCTCGTGTTATGTTTTCAATGGCAACACTGTGAGCGGCTTGGCTGTGCCCCTGGCATTGCGCAAGTCCGTAACCCGCGGTTACTACCATAGGGGGGTCCCTGGCCTAATATGAAAAGTGCGAATCGCCACAACATTTTTCTAGACGTGTCGATTCGCACGTTAATAAGTTAAGCAAGTGCGAAACGAGGACTAAAATTTTTAAACGGTCGTTTCACACGATACCTACTTGCGAACGTTTTAATGCGAATCTACTATTAAACCGGTTATTCAGCTTTCTGGGAAGAAAGTACGTAGGTACTTATTGTACATATTACTATATTTCGGTATGTGTGCAGGTGGATACCTACATAGTACCACCTAGTAGGGGTACTTAGAATAGGAGAGGTTCGTATATTCTACGTTCTGCAAATTGTCTAGAGACAAGCGTCGGTAGCTTAGTGGTTAAGGAGTCGACCCTACGATCAAGAGGTCCCGGGTTCGAATCCTGGCCATTACACTACCGACGTGAACCCACTCCTAACACAAGCAATTTAGCTTAGCTGGAGGGGTTAGGGGGAATATTAGTAATTTCGGTTACTAATATTCTTTAAAAAAATTGTACAGACGACCTCTGAGACGTAGCGGATTCGAATGCATATATTTGTATGCATGAATATGTCTATTTGCATTGGTCTGGGTGTTTCTATGTATATATAATGTGCATGTATTTACAAAAAAAAAGGTTTATCCGCATTCTAGAACCCATAACACAAGTTAGATAAGCTATGGTTAGGTACTTTGGTGCTAGATAGCGCTGTGTGGCTGTCGTAGAATATTTATTTATTTATTTGCTTTAATAGTGGTGAAAGTGACCATTGCAATTCGCAACTAAAACTCGAAATAAACTAATCTCGTTAATCTTTTAGGTAGGTAACGATATACAGGTAATGTATTAATTATGTCCGATATCATGTTTTGATTTACTTTGGCAAGTCCATAAATAATATTGACGTAGGCAAGTGCTTTACGGACATGCTGTCGTTCGATCGTCGATCTAAATGAGGAGATACGCCTAGGCGTCTTTACCTGGGAAGAAAAGCAGTAAGAATGGATCTAGAAGAAATAAAACAATAAAATATTATAATATTCTTTTAATCATCAATTAATATTATTTACATTTATACAATATGCCTAGTCTGTTTTTAAGTAACAAACACAGCTCCCGACCGTCCAGCAACTATAAGAAACTACATATAAGAGTAGTTCCATTACGGGCGAGGAAAACTCATCCAGAGATAAGCCTTCTCTTTTTATTACACTTTCTAAAATTAGAATATCACGATGGCCAGCATGGTGTAGGTACGTTGCACGTCACAGTTTAAATAAAAACAATGGCAGCTCTATGGCATACATTATGAAAGAACTATGGTTTCACAGAGGACGTACAAAACGTTAAAATACTTTCAAAATGTGAGAGGAGAGGAGGGTGAGGTAAGCGACAGAGAGGAAGGAGGCTAATGCATGGATTAAAGAGGCTTATATTGTATATATATAGAAAAAGCTGTTAGTCTGCAAATGAACAACCGACGTGAGGATGTAGTGACTACAAAGGTACGTATATCTTGCTTTTGTGAACTTACTGCCCCCAACTTACTTGTGAGCATGTTGGCCAACTTGTAGGGGAATGTATGCACCTATCTAATTACTAAACTTTGACGCTCACTTGTCATATGAATAGAATCCCTCACCAGTTTTCCTTCCCAACTTTCCTTCACTAACCATCTTGTCTAAAAGCGGTATAGGCTTAAACACAGGGTTGCCAGTCTTTTGCAACATGATATTTAATATAAACTTCTTGGTATCCAGTCCAGTGAAGTCTGACAACTCTAAAGGTCCCATAGGATATCCAGCTCCGAGTTTCATTGCTATGTCAATATCTTCAGCAGATGCATCGCCTAAAAAGAGATTAAGTATTATAATCATGGTCATCATCTTAGCAATTTGATACGTATCCCACTTGCATCCAAGGCTTTCAGCTCGGTGCCCAGGGTCCACTTGCTATGTCTGATACGGGAGCCGCGCAATCTGACCCCCAACCCCGAGAGGAAAGTCTGTGACAGAGCCCTACCAAGGAGGGGTACCAGCTTAAAGGTAAGGTTGCCTTGGGCTTGAAGATATTGGTAAGGCGTCATACACCCTTCATACCTTCGTGTAGGTGGGACAGAACCCACTGGTCCTCTAATATTCGTCAACTGGTATAAACAATGTAGATTCGATCCCTATGGCGAGCCCGTGGGTACCCTGGGAGGAGACCAGCTGTTAGATATACCATGTAATAACAATGAAAAAAAAAAACAAAAACATTTAAAGTAGGTACCTACATATTAATATCATAATTTATCAATAATCACTATTCTTAATTATTACGTCAACACATGTGACAATGAATCATTACGACATTTACTATATATCTATTGTGTATCAGCAAATAATGTTTATCAGGTAAGTTCATGGATTTTTGTTAGTTTAGATTTTTTTAATGAAATATTACAAAATTTTGCATAAATGTATTATGATTAGTCAATGGTCAATATGAATTAACGGTATTTTTGATATTAAACTACGCGTGGCAACTGGACACTTACACTTACAGGAGAGTTTAAAAAAAATCTGTTTAACATAGGTGTCACAGACAGCGTACTATGCAGAGCCTGTTTGGGGGACAGCCAGCCCCTATACTTTAGGAATGTCCAGCAGTGCTATTCTCTACGGTAGCTCGTCGACGAGCTCGCAAAATGCTGCTTTTGATTTATATTTTATTTTAATTTTGATTTTAATTTATGATTTAGATTTAGATTTAGGTTTAGGTTTAGGTTTAGATTTAGATTTAGATTTTGATTTTGATTTAGATTTAGATTTAGATTTAGATTTAGATTTAGATTTAGATTTAGATTTAGATTTAGATTTAGATTTAGATTTAGATTTAGATTTAGATTTAGATTTAGATTTAGATTTAGATTTAGATTTAGATTTAGATTTGATTGAGATTAGATTGATGATGAATCTAAATCTAAATCTAAATCTAAATCTAAATCTAAATCTAAATCTAAATAAATCTAAATCTAAATCATAAATTAAAATCAAAATTAAAATATAAATCAAAAGCAGCATTTTGCGAGCTCGTCGACAAGCTCGTCGACGAGCTACCGTAGAGAATAGCACTGCAGGACTGGCCGGAGATACAGAATTGCATGCCTGGTGAACCCTTTAAGCCTGTCAGGAAATGAACATCAGGTTTATTCCTTTTAACGCATTTAATTCCTGTTTTCGGTCCTGAAGATAGCACGAGGCACTTCTGTTCAGCCAAAACCCTACCTAAATAATCCGAAGTAACTTCATCATCATAATTTTCGCGTTAGTCCTGGTCGCATCCGAGGCTCTTCTAGCACTTCGCACGGTCATAGGCATCCATGGCAGTGAGTCATTGGCACGCATGTCAAGTAGTCAAGTGTCGAAGTAACTTCAAGGTACCTTTTTTTTCGTGCAGAAATCCCCTCGGATACCTCCCCCCCGCCCGCCAGCGGGGGCGGTTGTGTCGGGCTTGAACCGACTAAAACCGCATGCGGTCTCGGGTCTTCAGACAAAGGTGTAAAGTTGCCCATAAAGCATATCCCTCGCACCCCGTGGTACCTAAATGCTACTGTCTATGTGTGTACATATGTCTTTCGTTTTTCTTTGATGTGGGCCCAAAAGTTTGACCACTCCTTCGGGGATTTACTGGCGTCAGGCGTATATGCGTCATATGTACGAGTAATATATTTTTAGTAGTTACGTATTATACTACACTAAAAAGTTATATCAGCATGAAACTTTATAGCTGCTGATCAATTGTCTATATCTTTTTATATCGCCTTTACAGCTAAAATGGTATAATAGCAATAAAGTTTATTAATGATATTAGAACTGATAATAGTGCGCATACTTAGGTGTGGTTAGGGAGAGGTGTTGGCGACGCGACACGGTGAGCATGGACACCCGAAAAATTCATTTCTAGGGTTCTGTACCTCAAAAGGAAAAAGTTGAAACTTTCTGTTGTCCATTTGTTGGTCCATGGTTGTCAAGACCTTTTACCAGGCACACGTGAAGGTATAAAGTTGAATTTAATATCAAATACTCAGCTTTGCATCCTCTTAAAGCTGTGAAAAAAAAAACTAACTTCTAAGTCCATTGACTTGACAAAATCAAAAGATATAGCCGTTTAAGCAGCATATTCAGGCACTCGCAATGGAACCGAAACCTATAACAGGCCTTATAACAGAAGCAAAAGTCCGAAAACCATGAATTTGTAATTACATCCCCCTAAAGGGAATTGCGTTTAATTATTTCATTCAATCTATTTCAGCCTATTGCAGTATCCGCCAGTTTGTTAAATTGACATCAGTGGAAGATTTGATTACAATTCGAATAACACAGATAATTATTTTGGAGAAGGCAGAGCCCCGTCATCTTTAGACGTACTTCACTTCACTCCCAGTCGCTGGGACTACAACTGGGAAGTACCTCGAACAGACTGCTCGTATTTGAGTAATTGAGTAGGTTAGCACAATGGTATATTGCAAGGTTAAGCAACATTTGCCAGGTCAGTTCGGATGGGTGACCATTCTTAACACATTTAGACCCGTCCGTGCCTCGGAGAGCACGTTAAGCTGTAGGTCCTCGTTGACTTTCGAACATCTGTGGCATTAGTTATAGGCAGTTGAAGCCCTAAAGTCTGCAAGCCAGGGCTGGTCTAACTACAGAACTTTAATATCAACAGTGCGTTGTGAAGCTCAGATGGTACTTGCTTCACGGAAATAATCTAAGTTCAGTCGTTTCGTAGTCAGGCTGGAAGCTGACCCCAATTGTGTTAGGTAGAAGCTCAGAGGAGGACGGTCTTAGAGGGTCTAAAACCGTAAGTAACCGAAAGCTTTCCTCAACAGTTTTTTTTCTCACAGGCTTCATATAATGTAATACACCACTGCCTACCCCTTCGGGGATACAGGCGTGAAGTTATGTTTTTATGTTTTTGTTTTCATATAAGTATTGCCTTAAGAGGCTTTCTGTATAACTGTATAGGCTAATTAACCTGTACCTACGATCATATTAAGTTTTGAAGAATATAAATACTTAATTGATTGATTATACTATTTTTGCTGGCCTAGCAATTAAAAAGCTATTTTTGCTATTTAGTTAGAAGATATCGAATATATAGAATAGGTCAATATTATACAAGATCACTATTATTGGTGCGCAGTTAAAATAAATATTTTTTATCACGCTATAAAATTACATCCCCTGACATCGTTGCTGCGGGCTGTCTTGGTGAGATGTAAAATTGCATTTGTCTGCTAGATTCAATGCAAACTTGAAAAAGTGGTTAAGGGAAAGCAGGATTTGAACCGGCGTCTCCGAATCGTGAGCGGGTGCTTTGACCGTTACGCCACCGAGTAAGTGAAGCTGCGATATCAAATTTGCAATCATAGTCCGAAGTTAAACTTTGACGTGAAGACCCTTTTGTGTGCAGTACGTTTGGATTATTGGCGTACTTGGTACCGCTTGGAGTTCACAGATGGCGTCAAGGAGTACTATTTGTGCTGATTGTCGGAACAGTGTGGATAGTCGAGAATGTTTAAAATGTAGCAAATGTCATAAGTTCTATGATTTTGTATGCGCAAATATATCGGATAAAAAGATATTCTCGACTATGACTAAAGAGCAGAAAATCAAGTGGGTATGTCATGAGTGCAGGAGTAAACTACCAAAGGTGGGAAACACTAATACACCAGTGCGAAACCTCAGGGAGGATGAAGAGGAGGCTTCTAGAATGTGTCATGAAGATATTGGTATGGAAAACGTCACTACAAGAAAGAAGCTATCGGACAGTCAACAGATACCTGGGTTTATATCCGATTGTACTAGTTCATTGCATGATAAAAGCGCCTTGGTATCGGCTATAAGTGACCAAGTACTTAAAGCCATCAAGACTGAAATACCGCAGATGATATCTAGTATCTTAAAGACAGAATTGTCTTCTATTAAGAACGACTTATTAGAGTTTCGCCAGTCTGTAGACTTCCTTAGCACAATGCATGATGAAATGAAGTATGCGATGGAAACTCTAGCCAAAGATAATGCATTAATTTCAAAGGAGAATTCCGAACTCAAGTCCACTGTGTCAGAACTATCTAATCGCCTAAATAATCTGGAGCAACATATGCGCGAGAACAACTTGGAGATGCAAGGTGTACCTGAGCACCATAATGAAAATTTACCTAATCTTCTAAAACAATGTTCTCGTGTGATAGGGCATGATTTGAAAGAAGATGCCATACTAAAGTGCACTAGAGTCGCAAAGTTGAATAGAGAAAGTAAGCTACCTCGTACAGTAATCGTTAAGTTTAGATGTATTGAAGATCGTGATGGTTTTTATTCTGCTGTACATAGATATAATAAATCAAATCCTAGTGACAAACTGAATACATCATTACTGGGGATTGCGGGTGAAAGGAAACCAGTGTATGTGAGTGAACATTTATCGCCTTCCAACAAATCTTTACATGCTACAGCTCGTAAAAAAGCGAAAGAACTTGGGTATAAATTCATATGGGTAAAAAACGGACGTATATATGTTAGAAAAACAATTGATTCTAAGTACATATTGATTAAGAATAGCGATAGCCTTGCTCTAATAAGTTAATACCATCAGTACATCCTCCTTACCCATAATGGGTAATAATAATTGCATAAATACTTAATAGCAAAAATGTTTCTTTCAATTTACTATCAGAACATTAGAGGTATGAGGAGCAAGACTGTTGATATTTATAATAATGTATTGTGTAATAACTTTGATATAATATGTTTGTGTGAGACTTGGCTTGATGCAGATGTATTGTCCTCTGAATTGTTCGATGACAGATATTGTGTGGTACGTAGGGATCGTGATCCTGGATTTTGTCAACGGTATAATAAGGATTATGGAGGTGGTGTATTAATTGCTTATTCTAAAAAACTCAAAATTTTGATGAGAAATGACTGGCAGTCAGACTATATGGAGGATTTGTGGGTACAAATCACATTAAATGGGGATTTTACTATGAATCTATGTGTCGCCTATCTGCCTGGATATCTATCGGTAAATGCTGCTTGTGATTTTTTTAAGAAATGTGGTCACATAGTTGGTAATATGTCAAATCACAAGACCTGTATAGTGGATGATTTCAATCTAACTCATGTTCTCTGGTCATCTGAAACTGGCTGTCCTCTGAACTATTACTGTGAAAAATCAAAAGCTTTATATGACCTATTTGATCTCACTACATTGCGACAACTTAATTTTAAGAAGAACTATAAGGATCGAATACTAGATCTAGTTATTACTGATTGCCCAGACTTATTTACTATTACGCCAACTCTACACATAAGTCGTCTAGATGAGAACCATCCGACATTTGAACTTGTACTTCAAACCACTCCTTCTACATTGATACAGAAAACATTGCTTAAAAAGCTATGTTTTCGTAAAACTGATTACGAAAGCTGTAAAAATGATTTATTGAAAATTGATTGGACAGAATATGCATTGCATATGAGCTGTGAGGTATTTGTTTTATTATTTTACAATAACGTACATTCCATCATAGAAAAATATACTCCAAAGTCTAATGGGCCAAATAATAAATATCCGATATGGTTCTCCAAAAAGCTAATTAAATTGCTTACATCTAAAAACAAAGCTCATACTAGATTTAAGCGATTTGGAAACCCCAGGGATTACGATGAGTTCTCTATGCTCAGAACTAGAGCCAAGGAAGTTACTGAGAGGTGCTTTAGAACATACATAGAGCGAATTGAAGAGGATGTTAAACTCAACATAAAAGCTTTTTGGCGCTACACAAAATCTAAACGTATCACCAATAATATTCCTAGTCAGATGTGTTACCAAGACAAAATTGGTACTAAGGGTGAAGATATTGTAAACCTGTTTGCAAGTCATTTCTCATCAATTTACTCTTCCAATACCGCTATTAATAACTTTCCTAACTTTCCGTCATCGAACTACTCTATTGGTAAATTACAAATAACTAGGGAAGAATTGTTAAAAAAGTTACAAAGTGTCGATCTCTCTAAGGCTGGTGGTTTTGACGGTATCCTACCTATCTTTGTTCGTTTTTGCGCTACTGCTCTTGTTACGCCGTTATTAATTATATTTGAGAAGTCTCTGCATGCATATTTCCTAGCCTATGGAAAATAGCCAAAGTCACACCAGTGTATAAATCTGGGGACAAGGGTGATGTTTTGAATTACAGACCTATCTGTATCCTAAACTTATTCGCCAAGATATTTGAGGGTTTCATCTATACCCATATGTATAACCACCTCAAACATATATTGAGTCCACGACAGCATGGATTTGTCACTGGAAGGTCAACCAATTCTAATCTATTATGCTATAGTACATATTTATGTGCATCATTCAATGATAAAAAGCAGGTGGACTCTATATATACTGATTTTTCGAAAGCTTTCGATAGAGTGGACCATTATGCATTGCTTGTGAAGGCTCAACATGTGGGAATCCATGGAAACTTATACAGATGGTTAACTTCTTACCTGTTGAACCGTACACAACTCGTTGCACTTAGTGGGTATGAATCTGTGCCATTTTTAGTAACATCGGGCGTGCCCCAGGGGTCAAATTTGGGTCCTTTATTGTTTTTGTTGTTTGTGAACGACTTGCTAAGCAAAATTAGTAGTGAATGTTTGGCCTATGCAGACGACATTAAAGTCTTTAGACGTATATCAGATGAAAGTGATTGTGAGGCCCTTCAATCGGATATTAATACTATCTCCGATTGGTGCTATGAAAACTCTATGGCTCTGAATATTAAGAAGTGCCAGGTTATAACGTTTACAAAGAGTAGGAACCCTATCCAGTATAACTATAATGTTAAGGGTATTCTTATAGATAGAGTTGATATGATTCGAGACTTGGGAGTAATATTCGACTCTGTTATGTCATTTAGACCTCACTATGATCATATCTGTAGTAGAGCCAACCGAATGTTGTCCTTTATTCTTAGAATTACTAAACCGTTCAGGCAAGCCGAATCCTTGATCATCTTATACAATTCTCTCGTAAGAACCATGGTTGAGTACTGTTTAGCTGTATGGGCCCCGATATACAAAATTCATACAGATAGATTAGAGGCTGTACAAAGACGGTTTCTTAGAGCTTTATGCTCAAAGTATGCTCTTAGGCGCAAAATAAATCAATATGACCAGCGACTTGCCCACTTTCAGATGGTAAGTCTTGAGTGGAGGAGGTGGATGAGCGACCTGTGCACTTTGTACAAAATAGCAAATGGTTCACTTGACAGCTATCTTTTGGACAAACTTGACATCAAGATACCGACGCGTTCTGTGCGTATCCCACAACTATTTATAATACCTACAAGCAACAACAATGTGTCCCAGAATGGTCCGCTCGCTAGAATGTGCAAGTATTATAATTCTGTGCTCTCGTCTGGATATTTTTCATAATAGCTTTTATGAATATAAAAAGATAATACGCGGTGAAGGCATGCCGCCTGAATAACATCTTTTATTTTATTATGTCATTGAATTTGGTATGTGTATGGCTACTACTAGTTGATACTTAAGTTAGTTAATATTTAGTAAACCAGCACCGAAGATGCCACTGAAATGCTGTGTACAGATGTAAGTGGACATCAGATTTACAAAAGTTGTTTAGTTTGTAGTAACATTGTGTATACACTCAATCTGTTGTCTGTTTCTGTACCTATCATATAAAATAAAAAATAAAAATAAATAAATTAGGATGAAAAAAAAAGAAAAAAACAGATAAAAAATGAAACAGCATATATTTATAACCTCACAAATCACTTCTTATCATACTTATAGAAACCTTCTCCACTCTTGATGCCGAGTTTCCCTTCGGCCACCATTTTGTCGATGAGGGGAATTGGTGCGAAAACTGGGTTATTTGTCTTTTCATACATGACTTGTAGCGCGAACTTGTTGGTGTCTAGGCCGGTATAGTCGGCCAGCTCGAAGGGACCCATCGGGTAACCGGCACCGAGTTTCATTCCTATATCGATATCCTCCTTCGAAGCGTCACCTGGGTACAAAAAAAAATGTTATAATCAATGCCATATATGTATACTAGGTACTAGATAAGCGGTATAAAAAACTGCCACTCCGAGAGTGCCGACAGAAGTGAAAACTTGAACAATTACGTGTGTATTTTTGAATCGTCATCATCCATCCCTGTCTCCCTCCATACATCCATCGACCCATTTTTGAAAGTAAAGCGAAGACGTGTCGTGTCGTGGCGTGACGTGACTTGACGATGAAGATGATGGTGACGCGTGTTCTATGATTTTTGTTCACCCAAGAAGTGCTCAACGCGAATAAAGAAGTTGTCACTTCAAAAAGGAATTCAATAGTACCTTTTTTTTTTTTTTTTTTTTTCGTGCGGAAATCCCCTCGGATCCGGCCAGCGGGGGCGGTTATGTCGGGCTTGAACCGACTAAAACCGCACGCCGTCTCGGGTCTGCAGACTGGGTGTAAGGGTGTAAGGTTGCCCATAGAGCATATCCCTCGCACCCCGACTGACCCTGGGCCATCTCCGGTTTCGAGATGGCCCCCTCGGGTATGGGAACCACGGTGTCCCCGTCTTGCCCCGGTTTGGGGGAGGGGCGCTAGTCGCCCCACCGTCCCGGCCTGCTTCTGCTGGGGTGACAGGCGGCCTCACCTGCCACCCCCAGGCCTGCGCTCATGGAGGACGGAGGTCGTTAAGCGTTAATTCAATAGTACCTAAACATAGAAGTCATTAACTTGAGCAATATGTATGTATGTAACATATTAACTTAAGCGAGACGGCGTGCGGTTTTAGTCGGTTCGACCTAACTTCCCCCGCTGGCCGACGGAGCTCCGAAAGTGTACAACTCCTGTCAATTATTATTGATTTCTTCTATTTTAACATTTACAGCCACATTCGTAAAATAAAGCCTATGAGAAAAGAGCCTGGCAATAAATATACAGATATTGGATTGAAAAATCACAGTTTACTTTGACAACTTAATTTGTAAAAATCGCGCTACGTACTGTGGCGCAGCGGTAGTGCATTCGACTGCTACGACAGGGGGCGCAGGTTCGATTCCCACTCAGTGCAAATATTTGTATGCATGAATATGTTTATTTGCATTGGTCTGTGTGTTTCTATGTATAATATAGTATGTATTTACAAAAAAAAGTAGATAAGTATATTTATCCGCATTCTGGAACCCATAACACAAGCTAGTTAAACTATGCTTACTTGGGTCTTGAAAGCGCTGTGTAGAATGTCGTAGAATATTTATTTATCTTTTATTTAAAGTATACAAAAACAAAAATACACAATATATAAACTCGTAGTACTTACATATTTAGTATAAATATCCAAAACCAATTTCCACATGCATATACACTCGAAGCACCAATATAAAGCACAGAAAAACCCTTTTAATTCAAATTATATACATGAATGATAATATCGCAACTTGAAAAACATTAAAACAAAAATATCAAAGTCAAAATTCATTCATGCTGTATAGACCACTGGCTAATGTTTAGCAAATGAAACACCGGTTTGAAACGCGGCCCTGTCTCAAGAAACTAAGCGGGCTGTTTTTTAGGTCATTTACAAACATGTTTACTTAATCTAATTACAACGTTTAAATTTAAAGTTTAATAAAGTTTAAAATGTACCTATTAATACATCATAATTAATCGAATAAATATTTTTCATAAAGAGCTCACGCTTGACGAAAAAATAAAATAGGTAAGTCAAAATTGCCAATAACACCTTTTTTTTTTTTTTTTATCGTGCGGAAATCCCTTCGGATACCCCCCCGCCGGCCAGCGGGGGCGGTTATGTCGGGCTTGCACCGACTAAAACCGCACGCCGTCTCGGGTCTTCAGACGCCGGGGTGTAAGGTTACCCATAGAGCATATCCCTCGCACCCCGGCTGACCCTGGGCCATCTCACCACTAACAGCATCGCTCATCCTGTCTCCTCTGAAGCAGAGGAGTACGGAGAGCGATGTGTTCCCGCCACGTTGGGTATTGGCCGACGATCAATGCCAACCCTATGAAGGGATGAAGGGGAAGCCATTGACCGCCGCCCAGGGTGTACCGGCCGCTCCGATTCCGTTCCCCCCGGACTGCAGCGGGATCGGAATCGGAGCGACACTCGAGGAGGTTACCCAACACACACCCCTGCCAATGACACCTAAACTTTTTACTTTGTACATACTCTTTTTTAGGATTTAAATATTATACTTTAAAATTATAAATTATACATTAAAGCCGCGGTAGCCTAGTGGTATGGGTAATGGACTGCTGAAACGAGGTCTCGGGTTCGATCCCAGGTTTTACCATGGCACACACCACCTTTTCAAAGCTTTTCAAAGTTATGTGTGTATTTATCGCAGATCTATAAGCGCCCGGTTAATGGCAATAGGCTCGCCACCTATTACATTGGGACCTAAACATAAACTGGCGAAATGTGGGTGCTAGCACCTCTGCCTACCCCTTCGGGGATATTAGGCGTGAGTTTATGTTATGTAAAATGATAAATTATTTTAACTATTAACATCGATATATTGAACACTTATTTAGCAAATCTATTCAAATATCTAAATAAAAATAAAAATCTTCAGAGGTCAAAAAGTAAAAGAATATATTATATTCTAAAGATTTAGATCGGAAAAGAGAACATCTAGGACGGGACTGGAACCCGCGACCAGTCCCTTACAGGGGGAATGCTCTGACCAACTGAGCCACCTAGACTCGTCCCAGATATTCGAAATTCTCCGATACATTACTACGTCTTAAGGCGACGTTGGAGCCATCTACTGTAATTCTTGCGAACTACGGAAACAATGAATAACTTTACAGTCATTTTTAAACATTGTTTTTTGATGACTCCGCCTAATTAATTCAATTACATTTTTAAGCATTTTGTATGCTTACTTTTTTCTAAAGATTGTCCCGTCCCGTCCTAGATGTTCTCTTTTTCCGATCTAAATCTTTAGAAAAAAGTAGGCATACAAAATGCTTAAAAATTTAATTGAAATATATTATATTGTCAAAGTTTACGCGAATGTCACACATTGAAATAAAACTATTTTTTAACGGATTCTATCGCGATGATAATGTTATTCTATTATTTACATTGAACGCGACGTTTCGGTTGCTTCTCAGCAGCCATGGTCACAGGGAGACAAAGATTATCTTTTATGGTTTGGCTTGTTGTAGGAGAGAAAATTTAATTAAACATGAAGCTCGATACAATGAAACGATCCTTACATGAAACTGAGTCGATCCGTGATAAAAATGACTCATTTTGACCAAAAAGGTAAGAATCCCAAAATTGTTTTGAGTTAAAAAAAAAGAGCTAATGGTTCTTTGACAGTTTCCTTTAATCCACTATAATTCCGGATCTCCCCATCCCAGTTAAAAAAGACACACCGTATATTAAGGAGGAAAAATAATGATTAAAACAGCCCACAAATTTGAATGGTTTGAACGCCCGCCCTCTTGGCGATAAGCTAGAGCGACGCGACGGGCTGAGAGCTAAGTGACGTCACGTACCGAGAAACGCACCGAGCGATGCAATATCGGTAACTTGGAATGTATTAAGCTACTATACCAGTACCAAGAGGTGTACTATGCCAAATCGAATGCCAAATAATCGAATATCAATTGATCGACCACTACAAATCGAACATCCAAATACTCGAACGTTCATGAAATCGAATGTTTAATATACCGAACATTCAATATATCGTAAACTCAATACATCGAGTATTCAAAATATCGAATGTTTGTTTGATCGAGCGTTAAACGCATCGGATATTCATTCTATCGAAATATCAATATAGGTACTGAATACTTTTTATATGGTAGAATACAAGAAAAACAAAATTTACTAATAAATCACATGTAATCTTTAACACACACATGTAATTTTTAACACCCCGGCTCAGAGTACCCCGACTCGGATAGGTTAGGTTAGAAGGCTAAGGCAGGAGCGAAGTGGAGCGATGCTCCCGCCTTAGCCTTCGTGGTTATTTTTTTTTAAACCACCCAGAAATAGGTAAAGTATTCAGTACCTATATTGATATTTCGATAGAATGAATATGCGATGCGTTGAACGCTCGATCAAACAAACATTCGATATTTTGAATACTCGATGTATTGAGTGTACGATATATTGAATGTTCGATATATTAAACATTCGATTTCCTGAACGTTCGAGTATTTGGATGTTCGATTTATAGTGGTCGATCAATTGATATTCGATTATTTGGCATTCGATTTGGCATAGTACACCCGTACCAAGCATGCAATTATTGAACACAAAGTACCCCCAATCTCGGAACACATCTACATATCAATAATAGTTACTCCATGTGGAACCGGCAAATACCTTTAAGAAACGTCAGAAAGTTCGAATGTGTGCACTATACGAACCAACCAAAAAACTAATAAAAGTACTGACCAACCAATGACGTGAGCGCTTTGAGCCCGTGATCGGTTTGATATAATCCATGATTGGTTGATTGACGCACTACCACCAAAGAGATCTGAAAAACGTTTTCTAGACAGCTCAAGTACGTTGTCAAGATATTTGCCAGCCATGACACAGAGGTTACCACTTCGCTATCCATTGAAAAGTCACCCACAAACAAGAATTTTCATAATACCAACCTCTTTCATACATCCTCATGGCCTCCGCGCTGTAAGGCCCGAGAAGTCTGTTGACCACAAACCCAGGGGTGTCTTTACACGTGATGCAGGTCTTGCCAACGGATTTGCCCCACTCCATCATCGCCTTCCAGGTCTCTTCGGAGATGTGATCTCCCTTAACCACTTCTAGTAGGCGCATTACTGGCACCGGGTTGAAAAAGTGGAGACCACCAAATCTGGAATAAAGAGGGAGTTAAGTAAGAAATCATTTTAAAGAAATCTTTAAAAAAAAGAAAAAACAACTTCAACGAACTATAATAAACAGAAATCACGTAAAGGGTTTAAGTGATTTTTGTTCATGCACATTGTCTTATGGCTAAGTTTGAATTTCACTAGCGCAAATCCATTAAACTAAACTGGGCCGTTACGTTTTACTCAATAAAATTCATGAGTAAAAGGAGTGACAGGCACAGTTTAGAATTTCTATTACTAGGAATTCAGTGCATGGTGCGACTGAAATAAATTGAGCTGAGCGAGCAGGACTCTTACTTGCAAATAAGACATCTTACTACGGTCGCGCGCTTAGCTAAGGCCGCGCGTTCGTGAAACTGTTTTTCGGTGATTATTCCTCAATGGTATATACATCGGACATGAACCATCTCGGTTCAAAACACTCCTCAGTGTCCACACTATCACAGTGGTAAATTTGGTCAAGATCGAGTGGTTACGGAGGAGTTCAGCCACCAACAATCGGCTATGCCGGGTATAAGAGCTTCGCTTGATTCGCTCGCTCAGCTCAATAATTCCTTTATTTGTATCAAATATGGTCAGAGAGGTGAGGTATGATTCATGATTATGAGAAAGTGAACTACTGTTTCCTACGAAATTACGGAAAAGTATTTGATGATTACCTAAGCATAAGAATTACGTATATAAAGTTGAATAAGTACGTTCTAAGTAGGTACGCAATGTCTGATGAATATTGATTAAGGAAATCAAAAGGTGTTTTACATGCTGAACGAGACGTGCCTACCTACACGTAATTCGTCCAATACAACACGTAATTCTTGCGGTAAAATTAAACGTGCAGAAACTAGCAGTAAAATATAAAAATGTTATTGTATTTATTATAGGATAAAATATAAACAGGCTATGTTTATATTTTATCACTGCAGAGATATCCTTGTTATACTCAATGAATAAGCTGATCGACTCGTACTCAATTAAAAAAAAAAAAAAAAATTTAAAAACCACGTTTTCAACACTAAAACACGTGGGGCGGGCGCTTTAAAATTTTTAAATGATTGAATCCACGTTTTTAGGGATTTTCTTTAGAAAAGCCCTATTGCTATCGAGTTGTCGTCGACGTCGTCGTTGCCAATTTTCTGTCACGGTTTTGGGTATGAAGGAGATGAGCTATCGATTTGCTGTTTTCGGTAATAGATTCGTGCTGGGGTGAACCATTGCAAGATAAAGAAAAAATCGCAAAAAAAATATCGCAAAATCGAAAATCCCTTGTATTCGGCTGATCTCGTCTCAGGAATTCAACTTGTTTAGTGTTGAAAACGTGGTTTTTAAAAAGATTTTTTTATTTTTATTTTTTATTAACTACTGACTATTTCTGATGATTAAATATGAAAATGTAAGGTGGCATTAGCCTACATAAAAAATTTCAGAGCTTTAGGGTGATCAGAAGTGGTCGAAAATAAGTTTCAATTTTTGGCTTCAGAGGGAAAGAAACACAGACACGAAGTGAAACTAAGAAAAACGTGGTAATAACGTGCACAATTCCGCTCTATATATAGGTCCTTTAAAAATCACACAGGTATTAAAATGTTGTGTGTTCATGATGGGCTAAGTTGATTCAATGTTGATTTGATTCAAAGAATAGCATATTTGACTAGATTTTAAATTTTAAAAATAAGCGTTTTTACTTAATTGTTCTACGCATGCAGTAAGGTCAAAAATTTTGTACTTTGTCCATCACAATGATAGATTTTTACTCTTGTGGGAATATGACAACTTTATAATTTATTATTTTCCTTTGTATGCAAATTATTTACGAGAATGATAATGTAAACATATTTACTATCCAATTATGCTGTACTAAATTACGAAAAACAACTGTGGGGTGTAACTACACTATTAAAATTTTATCAACTTAAAACATGCCCTTGTGTGAAGGTTTTAGGCATCTAGACCCGGTGGGTGGCGCTGTAATCGGATTACGTACGTTACGTACGGAGTACGTGGCGTAGCGGTAGTGCATTCGACTGCTAAGCCAAAGGTCGCGGGTTCGATTCCCGCTCAGTGCAAATATGTATATTTGCATTGGTCTGGATGTTTCTATGTATAATATGTATTTATTTACAAAAAAAAAAGTATTTAAGTATGTTTATCCGCATTCTAGAACCCATATGACAAGCTCTGCTTAGTTTGGGTCTAGATGGCGTTGTGTACTTTGTCGTACAATATTTATTATTATTATTTATTATAGGATTTTAAAAAAAACAAATTTTCCGCCTACAGCCGGGACGGGTCGGCTATCATCATCATCATATTTGCGATCATCCTGGTAGCATCCAGGGCATTTAAGATTGCCGCGCTGCGCCAACGCCCCGCCGGGGAGGCGGGGCGTTGGCGCAAGACGTGGGGCAAGACGTGGACACTGTGTTCCCAAACCCGAGAGGGCCCTCTCGAAACCGGAGACGGCTCTAGGTAAGCCGGGGTGCGAGGGAAATGCCTTATGGGCCCCGTACACACCGGCGTCTGAAGACCCGAGACGGCGTGCAGCTTTATTCGGTTCGAATCCGGGTGGTCATGTCGGATTCGAACCACTGGCCGGCGGGGAGGTATCTGGGGGGATTTCCGCACGAAAAAAAGGGTATTTAAGTTTGGCTATGATCAAGAACTCGAAAGACCAGCCTACACCAGAAACACGTCCGTTGATCGTCTTTCGCATCTACCAGCTAACCCCATCCACTTTACTTAGTCAGTTATTTTCTATAAAAATATATCCAAGTTGCCACTGGCTTAACAATCACCGACAGACTGTGGAAGAACAAGGCTTCTCATACTTGAGTAGTATAACCTACTTGTCTTTCCTTTTGATTCCAGCGCCGATCTCATTAATTGAAATCGATGAAGTGTTCGACGCCAATATAGTGTGCGCTGGACACAGCTGAAAAGTGAAACGTATACTTTACATTCGATATTTCTACTAACAAGTGGTAAATTACTTAATTAGACACGGATAGCTGGGAGTAGTAAGGTAACGTTTACACAGGAATTAAGGTTAATTTTTTTTTAAGAATATGTAACCGAAATTACTAGATAATATTCCCCCTAACCCCTCCAGCTAAGCTTAATTGCTTGTGTAAGGAGTTGGTTCACCTCGATAATGTAAATCCAGGATTCGAACCCGGGACTTCTGGACCTCTCGATCGTAGGGTCGACTCCTTAACCACTAAGCTACCGAAGCCGCGAAGCTACTTCAAAAACCTTTCTTAGTGAGGGTTTTGATTATATTCTTGGCAGATCCAAATATAGTAGGTATATTTTGGTACGTAGGTTACCTACCTACCTACCCACTCAATTTTTAGTAAGTTTCAAAACTGTGAATTGTGGAAATAATTATGAAAAGAAGATCAATCAAACAATCAAACGGTTTTTTATTCATATGCATATCTATAAGAGAAAAAAAACACAATAACAAATAGGTATATGGGACCTGGGGTGCGATTGGTTGGATCACCTCCAAGTTTGGTGCACCCTGGGCAACGTGGGCGATGACGCATCATTGATTGCTCCTCTGGAGTGGCTGGCGTCCCTTTCAGGGCCAGCTGACCCCATTGCACGAGGGGGTCGGGGTATGGCGGGCCTGCAAGGCCCGCGGGGGGCCGTGGTCGCTCCAGGTACCCCTCTGCTGTTATCAGAGGGGACACGGCCAATGGCCCAGGGTCAGTCGGAGTGCGAGGGATATGCTCTATGGGTAACCTTACACCCCGGCGTCTGTAGACCCGAGACGGCGTGCGGTTTTATTCGGTTCAAGCCCGACATAACCGCCCCCGCTGGCCGGCGGGGGGGTATCCGAAGGGATTTCCGCACAAAAATAAAAGGTATATGGGACCTTTCGGAAAGCATTCTGTATCGGTTCAAAAGAGGATGACTCATATCTTTATACGCGTCAAATTCAGTTTCAACAAGAGTTATTGTAATACAATTGATTAAAATGATGCTTACCTGATCAAGCTTATTGAACAACTCCTGCTTCACATCTAGCTTCTCAACAATAGCTTCAACAACCAGATCGACGTCAACTCCATCTTCCAAATTGGTCGACACTTTGATCCTGTCAAAGGACGCTTTAACGAAGCTATCAATCTTTTCAGCATCAGCTTTATAGATTTTCTTGCCCACCCTGATTAGGTTATTCTGGATAGACTTCTGGGCTTTTTCCAGAAGTTCTGGCTTCACGTCTATGATTGTCACATTCTGACCGGCTTGGGCTGCAACCTTGAAAGAATACGCCCGTATGTGTTCGATATAATTTTGTTTATATAATAGTTTTGAATGATATTCGTAAATGTCAGCTGTGTTCATTTTTAACCGACTTCAAAAACAATACCACCGGTGTGGATACAGATTACCACCTCGCCAAGGGTACGCCGGAGCGATTATGTCAGAGTCAAACCTACTATAATCAGAGTGTATTATATCGATATCAGGACCTGTTACCTAGAGCCTATTTTGATCGAGTGAGATGCTAGCCTCGCATGACCCAATAATCCGGTGACGAACTAGCTAGTCTTTTAGTTTAGATCTAGTCCTAAAGGGTGACCGTCATCTGCCAATCAAGGTTATTGTTTGGCCGGGTGGATTTCTGTCGCTCCCCGCACGCTTGTCTCGGCGGAACTTTACCCTAATGTTGCAAAAACTCCCCCAAAGAAAAGTAAAGCAGTGTTTACCAGCACAACGCCCTATCGCACTCAGAGTACAACATTAAATTTTAATACATGCTGCTGATTTGTAAGGTGGGTTTATTATGTAATTTTCAATACAATAATCAACCTATGTAATCTAGTCGATAAAGTAGATATCGAGAAGGGCTTAACGGGATAGCATAATACAAGCGTTAATTCGCATTCGCACTAAAAGCGCGATATCTTTGCCTATCAGGCGGACCCTGACCTTGTCTACCTAGTGACTTAAGTACTTTGCAAAATACGGGAGTTCTTGCTGTATACCGAGGGCTTAGTCGGTTCAAGCCCGACATAACCGCCCCCGCTGGCCGGCGGGGGGGTATCCGAGGGGATTTCCGCACGAAAAAAAAAAAAAAAAAAAGGTATGCCGCCTCTACAGAAATCAAGTGTAATGGATTCCACCTTTGAAACCGATTCCGACAACCAAGGGCAAGTTAACAGTGTCGCCAGAATCACTGAAGTAAAACTAGTTATAAGAAGTTTGTTGGAAAGGCGACATGATTGCCTTCTACTGGCTGATCACGCAACAAGTATCCATGCGAGAAGACCGTGTCTGCTCTCTTTCGTTCATAAGAAGATCGCATTCTGCAACGACGAGGCGAGAAGCAAACGTGAGAGGGCACCCTTGAAGAAGATGCACTGGCTTCCATAAGCTGAATTTTATGGAGTTGACTAAGGCCTTGCATCATTCGTACAAAAACAGCCCCAACATGGTATTACATGTTTCGAATATATAAGTGAGTCCAAACTGGTGGTAAGGTTTGATTCCTTAGTTCTGCCTGGTTTGATACCAGCTGGCGCAAAGTTTTTATGTTATTTTAATGTTACACCGGATTATTTTGAGATTATATTAATCAGTATAGATCTGTTGATGTGAAGAAAATATCTATTTACACAAAAATGTAAAAATGTGTTTCCTTCTGGCACAGTCCGTAAGTCTGGTAAAAAATTACAAATGATGTTGTCAATTATGAAACCTGTCATCATCATCATCGTTGGATGTACCACTTGTACCTTTTGGTAGAGCCCCATGCCCCATAATTATGAATTATGAAAACACAATTAGATAATTTTCATGCCACTTTATACAGTCAACAACAAAAGTAGCTTAACAATGTCTAATTTATTTATCACCTTAGCTCTTAAACCTTTCATAAAATAATACAAAAACATGAAATATATTTACTTTGTAAATATGCTAATGTTAATAATCAACTTTTGTCGTTGGCTGTACATACTTTCGTTAATCTTCACTGAGAAGCATTTACATTTCAATTAAGTTTTTGAGTGTCTCTTATATTTAGAACTTCAAAAGCAATAATAATACATACTTACAAATGCAAATGGTAATATACACTATTCCTATAACAATAGAGTTGAATATAGAAACAAAACCTAACACCAATCCACATTTAATTCTCATACTAATACATTCCTGTTTTTATTAGTCTAATTATACTTGTGCATGTTTGATTATAAAATGTTAATTACACCATTTTGATTAACCGCACCTTGAACTTTGCACCTAATAATATACAAGCAAGAACTGGGAGACCCCTGTGTCCAGCCACTGCTGGACACAGGGGTCTCCCAGTTCTTGCTGACTGAAAAGTCCACTGACTGAAATAGGCAAATTGATTGATTGAAGAACTTTGTGGGATACATTTTATACTATTGCCTTTCTTTGCTCATGGTGAACTGCACACTCATTTCAATATGACCATGAAGCATAACATTTTATAGTACCTAGTCATAATATTAAATTTTACCGTTACTTACCTTCTAAGTAATTTATGTGATCCACCCAAGGAATTATGTGATATGGGGGTAACGAATTGTTTAAAAGACTTTGATATTTTCATTAGAAAAAAGCCGAGTAGCCACATAAAAGTATAGAAAACTGGCTTACCTGTGCGATTCCAGATCCCATGAGACCACCGCCGACGACAGTTACAGTTTTAATCGCGTTTAAAGACGCAGAATTGGAAAAGTTCCGCGTTAGACCTACTAATTTGTTCATTGTGAATATTTTTATAAGATATGATATTCGAACGAGAGCCGGCCGCCAAGTGACGTGTCGGTGTAAACAACCCGATAAATAGAACCAACAGGTTATATCAATGAGATATAAATATCTCGCACTTCAAAGTTTAAATAATAATGATAAGGTTTGCGATAACAAATAGCTGAAGCAAAAAAAACTCATGGTTAACATACCTGCCATAAATGGATTTTGGATTTGATAAGATAACAAATACATTTTGATAACTTTGGAACAATTGATTAGAATATTTAATTTTTGGTAAACATGTTTATTTTATCTTGACTGACAATGACATATAGTGACGTTTCTTACTACGAATACAAGATGTCTATAAAAAGTTCAATAGAACATTTTCTTTTATTTAAAACATTAGTTATCTTCTCCCAAAGTGACTAATCTAACTACAAAATTAAAGCGAAACTATTGTTTCAGGTATTGAGAGAAAATGAAATATTTAAATTAAAACATGTCTGCATCTATTTCGTATTACGTGCTACGAAACGTACAGAAATACATGTTGAGTTTGACAACCTGTCAGTCTGGTGTATTATAATTTACTCTGTGGTTTCAGTTCTGAAATTGTAAATATTTTTTATTTCAAATATATAGGGTACCTATTCGATTACGGCTTGACTTGCGTCTATAAGTCACGCTCACGCATTGGCATAACTGCCGCGTGAGCCAAATGGCGTGAGATGGCTGGTGTCATTTGCGACCTAAAAGTCGCTTAGGTTGAAAGGGCAGGTCTATAAAACCATTCTTAGATCTTTACACAGCTTCTGCGAAGCGTAGTTGTTGCTAGGGTAACCCTGAATATGCTGCGGTGTATGGGTAGAGTCACGCATAGAGTCAATCACCAGGCTACTTGGGTAACAAATATCTGGCCAAACCACTTCTACCGGGACTACGGTAGCAGAGTTAGACCCAAAAAGCGCAGGCTTGAAGTCGTAGAACTCGTAGAAGATGACATACATACGAATAATGTCATTAACAGGAATGGCCAAGATCGTAATAATGGAGGAGTAAAAGTAGAAAAGTGAACCCCGACTCCAAGGTGAGTTTTGTAAGGGACTTACGCTAATATGATGAACAAAATAAGAGCCCTTTGTTTGTGGTTCATGTAATATGCATGCACACATCAACTATTTACGAGAGTATCATCAAGCAAATCAAAATTCACGTGCTTGAGTTTGAGTATATACACAACTCCACACAACTCAAAAAATAGCGAAGCATCGAAAAGAAAGTCTGTCTATGGCTAACCCCGACCCCGCACCAGTATACCCTCCCCCTCACCCTGACGTGAACTTTGGATTGGCAGAAGAAAACTTTGTTAAAGTTCATTTGAAGTTCATTACACTGTCATTCATATAATTTATATTTTTTTACCGTATACATTGATCAATATTCAAAAGTGAGAATGATTCAATTTGGAGTTATTGCCAGGAGTTTCTCTAGTTCAACAGCAGTACAAAGTGCAATTAAAAATGTAACTGTTATTGGAGGTGGCTTGATGGGGTCCGGCATCGCCCAGGTAAATCTTTTTTACCTTCTAAAATAATATATTATATTTCCGTTAATAATAATGGGAAAGTACAATGAACAATATTTAAAAATACGTTCTTTACAAAATTTTATCAAATAATTGCTACTATGTGATTTCACTGTACTACTTGCTATGCGAGGCGTAACTTTAACGTTTTATTTTATTAATTTTCCGACAGAACTTGGATGCTCACTGCATTTTAAATTTACGGTATCAGTTACAGATACCCAAACATGTAGATACACTAGTTTTCTCCAAAAAAATTAGTTCTTTTTTTAAAACTTTATTTTTGGATTTGAACCCCAAACTTTGAAAGCAACAAGATTTGGAGCCTCGTTCCTGTAGTAACCTAGAGATACATAGTATGTGTAAAACGCTTGGGTAAAAATACAACAATCTGTTGAATTTACAACTTTTTGAGTTTGCATCTATTAAAATTCATATACTTTATTTTTATATTTACTTAACCCATATACCTGAACTGCGATGTTTCTGAAATAATCCAGTGCAGTGATTTAAAAAACTTTGATTTCTAGAAATTATTTCAACATACAGGAGAATCTAGGCCAAGGAGGCAAGGAGGGTTAAAAGGAAATGATCTTATACGAGTACATCACACAGTAATTTTGTATAATAACTATATTTTATATTGTAACTGTAAAATACATTTGTTATTTAGTTCTCGAATTGCTGCACTAGTTTTAATATGTAGATTTTATGTTGCAATTAAATATTATCAAGTACATAAAGCATATCATTTAGCCTTATGCAACTTATTTTACAAGCAGACAAGTACCCAAACAGATGTAATCATAATCAAATCACCAAATTTTTTTGTTCTTAAACTATATTTGTGACCAAAATTGCTAAGGTTCCCTCTAACGAACCCTCCCTAACCCCCTAACTACCCTCTTCCCTGTTACAAGCGGGTTCACGTTGGTAGTGTAATGTCCAGCATTCGAACCCCGGACCCCTAGATCGTAAGGCCAACTCCTTAACCACTAAGCTACCGAACCCCCTGCCGACATAAGTGGAATATCCAGAGGGGTTTATTCCTGTAGATACACCTTTGGTTGTCATTACTCTTGTAAACCTTTTTCAGTAGACATATATAAAGAGCTTCACATTCTCATCAAGGGTTTTTAATACTTTTATATTAGTTATGTAATAAATGATTGAACTCTTTTTTTAGAGATCTCTCCTCAACACAGAACCCTCATGATTTTGGTAAGTGGGCTTTACAAAAGTGTATCTATGGGGAATAAACCTCCAGAAACTCATGTACAGTAGATATACTTGCTACTATTATCACTGATGATACAATTTTTTTTTTGGTTGTCTACAGGTGTCAGCCCAAGCTGGTCAGAATGTGACATTAGTAGACGTAAGCTCGGATGTTTTGGCTAAAGCACAAAAATCGATTGGAGCAAACCTTAGTAGGGTAGCTAAGAAGGTATACAAAGACAAGCCTCAGGATGGTGAAAAATTTGTGTCGGAATCCTTGGCCAGAATCAAAACATCTACTGATCCTGTGGAGGCTTCGAAAACGTCAGATTTAATTGTAGAGGCTATTGTTGAAAATATAGCTGTGAAACACAAGCTTTTCAAACAACTTGATGGTGTAAGTATTTGTGTTAGTTATTAGTGGGCCCAGACAGATGTTATTTTATCATAGAACAAGTTCAAGGGTTTTTTCTTAGATCTAACTACTTTACTACTACGGACATTTTGTCTTAGAAAAAGGGTAGATGGAAATTCTAGAGATAAACATTTTATGTTTCATAATATTTTTTTACAGGCAGCCCCAGCACACACTATCTTTGCATCAAACACATCTTCCTTATCTATCAACGAAATTGCTGAAGCTGTTAAAAGGAAAGACAAGTATGTAAGCTTATCATATTATGTAATCCATTTCTGCACTGCACAGCTACATGGCTGTTTCAAAACTTATTCTCTCAAAATCGTAACAGTTGAATTGTGGCACTGAGCCAGTCAATTTTAATTTAATTCAGACAACAACTGTGTTACACTCATCATCATCATTGTTCTACCTTTCCAGTTCTTCTATACCAGACAAGCAGGCCCCTTAAATATCAGACCTTGGTTGTAGATTAACCAATCAAACCAATTTCAGATTTGGAGGACTCCACTTCTTCAATCCGGTACCCGTGATGCGACTCCTGGAAGTTGTTAAGGGTGCTGAAACATCTGAAGCCACTTATAAGACTATGATGGAGTGGGGCAAGGCTGTAGGTAAAACATGCATCACCTGCAATGACACCCCAGGATTCGTGGTTAACAGACTCCTGGTGCCTTACGTCTGTGAAGCTGTTCGGTTGCTGGAAAGAGGTTAGTATCAAATAAACTGTATTATTCTAACCTACTTACTCCTATCGCGTCGTAAAAGTACCAATATCTATCAAAGTAGTCTGTAGCTGGTATAACCAATGTGTTGTAGCAGTAGGTAGTGCATTCGACTGCTACGTCAGGGAGCGCGGGTTCTATTCTCGCTTAGTGCTATTTGTGTGTGTTTCCTTCCTATCTATTCGTTTCTAATTTGCCTATTTTTTTTTCTAGGAGACGCATCAGCTCGCGACATCGACATTGCCATGAAGCTTGGTGCAGGCTACCCCATGGGCCCTCTAGAACTTGCTGACTATGTAGGCCTAGACACCAACAAGTTCATCCTAGACGGCTGGCACAAGAAGTATCCTGAACAACCTCTATTCAACCCTATTCCTTTATTGGACAAGCTTGTATCAGAAGGTAAACTTGGAGTCAAGAGTGGAGAAGGTTTCTACAAGTATGAGAAGAAATAAGTTATTTATTTGTATATAGTTGTTGATAATCATGTGTAAGAAAAGATATTAATCACTGTTTAATACAAATATATTATTTCTATGTGTGTTTTACTAATCTTATCATGGCTGGGTTTGAAGAAGGTGCATCGCGGACAATGAATATCAACCCTTCTCTATCAGGTGTTGTTGCTTCCTTAATATTCTGGCAGAGCAGGTGTAGCTCACCTTTTGAGTCATTCGTTCATTCCGCGTGACTCTGATTACCAGAGATACGTTAGTATTTTTTTTCTTTAAACTGGGAGGGAAAGTCAACATGTTGGACTCTCACCACTCCAAAACTAATGTCGCGTACCTACCATTATTATTATTTTTAACGGGGACGCCGCCGGTGACCGGGTGGGTTATCAACCTTACCTGAGTAGGCCATTTCACCCATTTCCCATGCCGACACCTTTTTGTTGACGCTTTTGGCCCTAAAATGAGTGGACCGCCGGAAATGCACCGGACGTTATCAAAGCTACACTCAGCTAGGCAGCCAAACTAACTGGCCAAAGTCCAGACACCTACATGCATGAGGTTCTACTGCAGGTGAAGCCAAAACCCGTCCTATTCGCCCGCGGCCACACTAGAGAGGCAAAGGCGCTAATAGGATTCACACAGTCCTCGCCAACTTGAACCGACAATGGTGTTTCAAATTCGTTTAATACAGTGTGTCATAGGCCTAAGGTAGCAAGGTGGCGCCCGCCGATGGCCTTTCTTCTGCGCAGGCTCTAATATATAAGACACACAAAGTGAATGTTGTGCAGTGGTAGGGTAAAAATAAAAGTACAACAAAGTAATAAAAAATCTATATTTAGATAAAAATTAGACATCAAACTTACTTATTAAATAAACAGGCTTGTATTACGTGTCGTAGTCATCCTCCTCCCGCTTGCGCTTCTGCGAAGTTTGCTCATCGATCTCCATCTTGACGGGCATCTGAGCTGATGGACCTGCAGTCACTCTGACTGCGGGTTTCGCTACCACCTAGGTCAAAACCATTTCACTACTTTAAGTATGAACAACCAGCAATTTTGCAATAGTAATCGAGGGCTACATCAAGTATCCTTCAAGTTAGATCTAATAAAACTAGAATTTAGGATAAATAGTTGTTTTGGCGATATAAATAATACAAAACTGTCTTAAATAACGATAAAAAAGTCTACCTCACATCGGTTAGGCCTTTTATCCGGGGAATTTCTATCTATATTCTAGACTAATTGCGGCAAATTTAGTCCAGCACTGGATGTTGTTTTGGAGTGATTGGATAACATTATCCATCCAACTTTCGTTTCTATAATAGTAGTTAAAGTCAAGTTTCCTGCAATATATCGTAACTTCTACAAAGTAGGAATTGTTGCTTTAAAAAAATATCTACAAAAATGTTGTGAGGCACCTAAAAAGCATTATTTGTTTATGTTTGTCAACTTCACCTATGAAAGTTTATGAAGTGAAATAAACATGGCTAAGTGTCTTCAAAAATCCTTACTACCCTGAATGACCCGACTAACTAAATTGATTTGACTTCTAACTAATTTGATTACATTTTAATAAATTGACTCTTTCTTGGCTCATTTTAAGAGACTTCAGCTTAAAAGTCCTTGGTCCTTCTTTCATGATTTTTTTAACCATAAATATTTATATTAAAATGTAGTACTTAAAAGATAGCAGCTCTATATGCTCCATTCCAAAGAATTTCGTCTACTAGTAGTATCTCATACCATCTTGCTGACAATGACTTTATAGTTAATAAAAAACAATAAAACTAGACTTATTTGAGTCTTACCTTACTGCCTGATGTGAATTTGAGAACAGGTTTAGGAACAACTGTAGGTTTTGAGGTATTAACGTTGACAATAGCACCTGGTGGTCTCTTCACCACAACATTTTGTTGGCTGGTCATCGGCTTTGATGTGGTCACGGTCTTGAGTGCGGGGACTGCTGAGACTGTGGTTTTGGTAACCACCTTTTTAGTTGCAGGTTTCAGACGGTAGTTGCAGGCAGATAGACAATACCTGAAACATCAATGATAGTGAATGCTTTTGCTAAACATTATTTGTTAATAAATAAAATTTACTAATGGGGTATATTAGTAAATTTTATTTAATAACAAATAATATTGCCTAGGGAAAATGGATGAAATGGCCTATTAAGGTAAGGATAACCCATCCGGACACCAACATCCCTGTTGGAAATAATAAAAATATACACGCTAACCACTTTTGCAATGTTGAGCTCAGAGTGCGCCTGATTATCTACAATTCACGCGCATTTTTTTTTCAGTTGAATACCACTGAATTGTTTATCGGTGATTATTCTTCTGTTGCTAGACCGATTTTCAATTTTCTTTTTCAGTCCTCAGCCAATAGTTAAGTAGCACAAATTGGCGCCAAAATCGTGATCTCAACGTTGATCATTTTGGAGAAATCAGATAATGAAATTTTTGAAGGGTGATTAATCCATGGTACCTTCCGGGTATCAAGTTGTATTTACATGCCAAGCTTGGTCAAAATTGATTTATTAGTTTAGGAGGAGTAGCGTCACAACCAAAATACACCGAGTGGAGTATAGAGAGCTTTTCGCTCGACTTTGTCTCACTTTCAACTCAATAAAACATATCATCATCATCATCAACCTATTCTAGTCCACTGCTGGACATAGGTCTCCCCTAATTAAACATATAGTGATGATGATATAGCTGTAATGATTACAGATTAACAACACAGGTGGCTCTAGGTGGCTCAGTTGGTCAGAGCATTCCCCCTGTAAGGGACTGGTCGCGGGTTCAAGTGCCGTCCTAGATGTTCTCTTTTTCCGATCTAAAATCTTTAGAAAAAAGTAAGCAAAAAGCATTAACCACACAATTTAAGATTGAAACTATTTGTATAATTATTACATGAAAGGATTGAGGATCTCTTAATCCTTTTATGTAATAATGCTTAAATCTCGAATTAAAACTAGAAAATGATTTTAAAACACATGGATTTCTTGCTCTTCAACAGACGAAGATGTATCAAAATGGTCCAATCTAACTTCATTCTTTAATTTGCCATTAGACATTAATAGCAATAGACATTTGATATTGCCACTGCAAAATTATCATTTTGAAGTCCATAAATTTCTGATAGACCTATACATATCTGCCTTTCGCTTCAGGGTTTTAATGCATAATTTTTGATTTAAAATAAAAATGAACCGCTAAATTTCTTTCCAAGTGCAAAAGTTGCGAAGCGCATTTTGGAGGAACATTTTTGAAAATTCATGGCAAATGTTTTCACCCAGGTGACACAGGGCATGGAGAGCGAGTGTTGAGTAAAATAATTGAAGTATGAACTCATCAACTGTAAAATAGATTGAATCATATTTTTTTTATTTTAGATTGAATTATATATAAGGAAACAAAAATACATATATTGACTTGTATCCACTGAGAACATTACTATAAATATCATGCATGAAGGTCAATTTGTGTTTAATCTATTGGTAGGTAACAGGTACACAGAATAGTTAGGGCCTATGAACAACGCCATTGCAGCATGTAGAGGTGAAAGGGAGAGAATAGGAAAAAAGAGCAGAGGATGTAAGTTTCCTAATATGATTAGTAAGAGGTTACTTCCCTGGTCCAGCCTGCTTATGTATTATCATCATCATCACAATGTTAGTCCCGGTATCATCGAAACTTGTTCTTTGGAACGTGAGGTCCACTCAAACTCTCTTGATTTGGTTTTCTTGGCTTTTGTAGGAGCGACTGTGGTCTGAGCTCCCAACCCCGAGAGAAAAGCCTGTACCAGAGCCTTGTTGCGTTAATCAGCAGGTGTACCAGCTAATAAGCGAGGTTGGCTTGGGCCCAAAGATATAGGTGGGGCCGTCAAGCACTCCAGCCGACCTATACATGCTAGGAAAAATATAGCTTTGCTACCTACACATAATACCCATATTATTATATAGAAGGTAACAATATCTTACCGGTCTGGCGGTAACCGCAGTCCACAGTGCGGTTTAATCATTGGCAAAGGATTAACATTTTTTACTCGCGAAATCTCCAATAGAACCTCTCTAGGCGGTGGACTAGTGAATGATTTATCTAACTGCATCTGCGCTGCAAGCCTAACGTCATCCAGATCTATAGTTTTCTTTTTCGCGTGGTTGGCAAACACTCGCGCGTCGTCTAATACTGATGTAACATAGCGATAAGTGAATTCGAGGAGCTGGTTCACTACGCGAGGTTCATAATCCGTGATTCCAACCTCCTTCATGATTGACATGATCACCTGAGCGTCTTTCGGTATGTGTTTTGCTTGCACATTTGCTTTGGACTTATCTTTTTCCGACATTTTTGAAGTTTTAGTCGCACAGCAGTACTTTAAAAATGTTTTTAATTACTCTTAAATTTATAAAATGCTTAAATCTACATAAATAACATTGATTAACTATTATAATTGACTTTCACCCTAATACACCACGATTCACGTCCCATTTCATAGAATTACATTTGACAACTAACTTGGGCGCCCATCTTGTTTTGTTTGAATGTCAACAACAAATATTTCGTTCAGTAACATTTTGAGGAGAGATATTATTTATATGAAATCGATGACTAAATAAAGATATGTATTTTACGCGTAGACTGACAATGAACTACGGTATCTTATAAACAAATATATAAAAGATTAATTTATCTAATATAACGAGCAAATTCACAGCAAATACACAAACCATTCACCGCTAAGACCCATTCATTCATTGTAGCGCCACAATGCCTGAACATACCACTCACTATCTCCAAAGGTATCGGAATCCTCAGTATCGATATCTCCAGAGAAGCGAGGTCCAGTACCGCATTCACCTAGAGGACAAGGTCAGGTTGGCATCTAAGAAACTTCGTGAGAAACATGCTCAACAGGGCGAAGCAATACTTTACTACTTCTTCTTTATGAGTTGCAAGTCCGGCGCCACATAGAGTACCAACTGCTGTCACCTTTTTACCGGGGCACATTCATACCAACTTGACCCATTTGAATCGGTGCAAAGACGGGCGCTGAGGATCATCGACAATTCCATACTTATAGGCAGTGTAGAACATCTCAGCCTTAGGAGAGATTTTGCCTCTTTGTGCGTGTTCTAACGCCTATACGATGGTCGTTGTTTAGAAGAATTGTTTATCGCAGACAGGGAATTCATCCTCACACGTTGCGACCGGAAACAGTACGCACAGTGATGTATAAAGGCACTTTTAGGCGCACCCTCAGACTGTGGAATAATATCCCTGCTGTGGTTTTCCCAAGCGAATACAATATGGAGTTCTTCAAAAAGGGCATTAGAAAGTTTTTACAGGGTCGGCAGCGCGAATGTGATGTCCCTGATGTTGCACACGTCCATAGGCCGCGGTGACCGCTTCCCATCAGGTGGGCCTCACCTATTGGTACTATTTATGCCACCTAAGTGGTATAAATAGTAAAAAAAAAATATTTTGGCACTTCACTAATGCCTAATTGAACAGATTGCAAGTTGTTAACCACATTAAATAATTTATTAAATTCGACATATAACAATATAATTATCAGAGATCGGAATAGGTAGAGCATATTTACCTAAAGTTCGCGGAAGGAAGTAACATAGAGTTGATATTACCTCCTCTAAAATGCCGGAATCGTAAATATGAAGATTAAAGCCCAGGATTTAAGAAACTGCAAATTACTTATTGCGCTTTTACAATAAGTAATTTATTATATTATTCTGCATTTGAACTAAATTATTATATTGAAGAATATCATTATATTTTTAGAGTTCCGTACTAAAAGTGTTTAAGTACTTAATTAAAAATCTTTGTTTTTTCTCCTGTAATTTACCTGATTATATTGTAATAAAAAGGGTCTCAAAGGTTATGCAACGCTTGCCTCATTTGATACGTGGATGGGTTACCATACGGGAATTAGGATAGTCAGTAAGAAAAGTGCATCATCATTATCGTCGGTGTCGGAGCCAGGATTGATATCTTTTTTCTGTAGAGAATTGAAATATATGACATTATTTTTTCTATATTTCCGGTTTTCAATCTGTTTCTTTGAAAACCAAAAACCCATTTGTACATGTTGAGTAAAATGTACGGAGGGCCGGTCGGAGCATACACCTTAAGTTTAAGAAGTTGAAGTTAAGTTAAAGTTTTGTATGTAAATATATGTGTACCTATTGCTTTGATTGGATTTTTTTTTATGTGCTGCTTTTTATACGCATCGTCATCTTACTAACCATTTCCCAATTACATTGGGTTCGACTTAAATATCAGTATTTTACTTAAAGCAACTGCCATCAGACCTTCATAAATTAATTATGTAGTATAACTTGTAGTTCAGATAGAATCATATTTTTTTCTTTTCCAAAAAAATCCGGACTACTCTTATGCAGAACTCTCTAATCTGACAAATTTGATGGTCCGACACTGCCCTGCAAAACGTTTGTCGGATTATTAACGTTTGTTGGATATTATTGTTGTGTACGGTACTTTTATATGCTTAATGTAGCTAGAATATTTGTAACAGCATAGAGGGTAGTATTAATTACTTTTATAATAAACCAGTCTGCTTTGAATCTCGGTGTTTGATTGCTGTGTCCCAGATATATCACTGGCGACGAGGACAAAAATTAAATAAAGTGCGTGTATACGTATATAGTGTGCAAAATGCCGATTGGTAAAGTTGAACATTTTCAAATAGGTGGCAATTGGGACACTTACATACGTCGAGTTAAGCAATTTATCGCGTTAAACAGTATCGATGTCTCATTACATGTGGCTACACTCGTTACGTTAGTCGGATCTGAATGTTACGATTTGATATGCGATTTGTGTGCACCCGAGGAACCGGAAAGTAAATCCTTCGACGTTTTGGTAAGCTTAGTGAAAGATCACCTGGAACCCGAGAGATCAGAAATAGCAGAACGACATTTGTTTAGGCAAAGAAAGCAGCAGTACGGTGAGAGCATTCGTACCTACCTACATAGTTTGAAACATTTGGCTAAAACGTGTAATTTTGGTGCGTCCCTTGAGGTAAATCTTCGCGACCAATTTGTGTCGGGGTTGTACAGCGAGGAAATGCGGTCTAGGCTATTTGCGGAGAAAAATGTCGATTACAAGCGTGGAGTAGAACTCGCACTCGCACTGGAGGCAGCTGAGCGGCACGCGAGCCAGTCGGGCGCCTCGGGCGCTGCCGGTGTCGCTTCTGCCGGGCCGCTGCGCGCTGTTGATGACGACGGCTTGCATCGGGTTGGCGGCGGCGGGAGCGGCGCGGGTTGGACCCGACGGCGCTCCGCGCCCGGGACTAGACCCACGTGTCGGCGCTGCGGCAAGGCGGGCCACTCGGACGGCAGGTGTCGGTATAAACATTATTCGTGCGATAAGTGCGGGGTGAAAGGTCACTTAAAGGTAATGTGTGGTCAAAAGCGAGGTGACAGTGGTGAAACGGACAAAAAGGCATCTCAAGGTCAGTTTTATTTGTATTCTGAAAGTGATTCGGAAGCGGAATGTAATTTTTTTAGTCTTCATTCTATGAATAGTCGTGAGCGTAATTTAAATACAGATGATAGTCCCTATTATGTTAACTTAAAAATTGAAAAAGTACTTTTAAAATTTGAGATAGACACGGGCAGTAAAATTTCAGCCATATCAAAAAAATGTTATGATAAAATGTTCTCAAATATACCTATAATTAACAGTGTATTAAGATTTAGGTCGTACACAGGCGGTGTAATTGAGACGCTTGGTTATATTGTTGTTAGCGTCTCGTACAATAACAAAACTATAACTTTAAAGTTATTTGTTATAAAAAACGGTGGGCCGCCACTAATGGGCCGTAGTTGGATTCGTAAATTAAATTTATATCCTGTTTATGCAATAGATGGTTTGCACAATATGACCGTAGCGGACTCGATACCTAAAATTTTAAGGAATGAGTTTCCCGAGGTTTTTGCTGACGGTTTGGGTACATTTAAAACTAAGTTACGCCTTTATTTAAAAGAAGTTACGCCTGTGTTTGTAAAAGCGCGACCGCTACCACTAGCATTACGCGATCGAGTTGAACGGGAGCTGGATCGGTTGCAGAGGGAAGATGTTATTTACAAGGTTGATAGATCAGACTATGGAACGCCCATTGTGCCCGTAGATAATGGCTAATGGAGATATTCGTATATGCGGTGATTACAAAGTGACCATCAATCCCCGTTTAAAAGATTTTCATTACCCTCTGCCCCGGATCGAGGACTTGATCGCGGTATTAGGAGGTGGCGAACACTATACAAAGCTAGATTTATCTAATGCCTTTCAACAATGTATTCTGTCAGAGGAGTCACAGCCGTTAACGGCGATTACCACACATGTGGGTACATTTGTATACAAGCGCGTTCCGTTTGGAATTAAATGCATTCCTGAAAATTTTCAGAAGATAATGGAAGAGACATTAAGTGGATTACCGTTCACGGCTGTTTTTGCTGATGATATTTGTGTCAGCGGAAAATGCAAAGCTTCTCATATGACTAATTTGAGAGCGGCCTTAAACAGACTAAAAAATAATGGGTTGAGAGTCAATTTTAGTAAGTGTCAATTTTTTAAAGAATCTGTTACTTATTTAGGGTATAAAATAGACAAATACGGCTTGCACACTGATGAAAAGAAAGTTCAAGCTATCGTTGCGGCACCCTCACCTACTAATATTTCTCAGTTACGAAGTTTTATCGGACTTGTTAATTTTTATTCTAAATTGTTTGTCAATATGAGCATAGTTCTAAAACCCTTATATAATTTACGAAAAAAAAATGTCAATTGGCGGTGGGGTGACGATACTGAACAAGCGTTCGTTGCAATTAAAAAGATGTTAAGTAGCTCTTCGATGCTCGCGCACTATAATCCGTCTGTCGCACTTATATTGTCGGTAGATAGCAGTCCGTATGGCATCGGCGCGGTCCTAACACAACCGAACGCGGATGGCGTCGAGCGAGCCGTGAGTTTGTGCCTCTCGCACACTCACCGCTGCCGAGACTAATTATTCACAACTAGATAAAGAGGCTTTGGCCATTGTATTCGGGGTGACAAAACACCACCAATACCTGTACGGCAGGCGATTTGTTTTACGTAGTGATCACAGAGCACTCAGCTATATATTTGGTAAAAATAAAGGTATACCCGTGACGGCCGCGAGTCGCCTTCAAAGATATGCTATTAAGTTAGCTGCTTACGACTTCGAAATTCAGTATGTTCGATCAGAAAATAATAGTTATGCAGATGCACTATCCCGGTTACCTCTGAGTTCGACTAAAAATAGTCGAGCGACGGGTAATAGAGAGGAGTGCAGCTACTTAAATTTTATACAGGAGGACTTACCAATCAGTTTTAAGGAAATTAAATCTGAAGTGGCCAAAGATCCCTTGCTAAATAAAGTGATAGGATATGTGAAGTTTGGTTGGCCGACGAGCGTTCAGGACGCATCGGAAACACCCTATTTTAATAGAAAAGACTCTTTGCATTTAGACCAGGGATGTTTGGTATGGGGTTATCGTATGGTTATCCCCAAATCGTTGAGGGCAGGGCTACTAAAAGAATTGCACGACGGTCATCCTGGCATTGTCAAGATGAAACAGATAGCTCGAAACTATGTGTGGTGGGAATCGTTAGACGCAGACATCGAGCGCGTCAGCGCCGAGTGCGCGGCATGCCGGTCGCAGCGCGCACTGCCTGCGCCGGCGCCGCCACACTCGTGGCCATGGCCGACCGAACCGTGGTCCCGCCTGAATGTGGACTTTTTGGGCCCCCTTCACAATAAATATTATTTGGTCATTATTGATGCCCACTCTAAGTGGATTGAAGTGGAAAGGATAAAATCCACATCTGCCACTATCGTTATTAATCGTATCAGACAGATTTTTGCACGTTTTGGTATTCCTAAACGAGTTGTAAGCGACAATGGGCCCCCTTTTACGTCTTTAGAATTAAAGACTTATTTTGAAAATAACGGCATTAAGCACTCGTTGGTCGCCCCCTATCACCCTGCCAGCAATGGGGCAGCAGAGAATGCTGTGCGTTCCATTAAAAGGGTTTTAAAGAAGGCTTACGTGGAGGGGGTCGACGAAAACACTGCACTGAGTAAATTTCTATTTATGTATCGAAACACTGAACATAGCACCACGGGACGCGAGCCAGCCGTGGCCATGTTCGGTAGACGCTTGCGCGGGAGGTTAGACTTGTTGCGCGCCGATGTAGGTGAACGCGTTCGCGATGAACAGCTGACGCGCGAGCAGCGAGACGCTGGTGCGCCCCTGCGGGTGTTAGCACCAGGCGATCGTGCCATAATGAGAGATTATTCGAAAAATAACCAAAAATGGTCGGATGCTGTAGTAGTCAGTCGCTCGGGGCCAGTATCGTATACTGTTCAGTCTGATGGCCGTATGCATAAACGCCATATAGATCAGCTACTAACAAAAGATCGTAGGAAGTCGCGATATTCTTTGTGCAGACGCGATAGTGTAGAAACTAACACGGACATATTAGAGGGTAAGCCGGATCCGACGCCAGACACCAATGTTATTGTTGATGGAACCTTTGTAGATGAAACCCCAAATATAAGTGTGCCAGCGTCTACTTTGGACGAAGTAAATATACAAAATGATATTACCGATAATCGTATACGGCGGAGAGCTGCTTTAGAGTGTATAACAAAGTTAAAGAAATATTAATTATTTAGGTAACAATGTAATGTTACATCTCTTTGTTTTATTCTGTTTTGTACCATCAATAACAGCTTTTTGTTATAGTGAGTTCTACACATGTAGAACATAGTACACTCATTAATGGGAAGCGTTGTTATAACTTTGTGTAGTAAACCTTATATACTGTCCCTTTGCTGCCGTATATGAATGGGAGGAGGACAGTGTTGTGTACGGTACTTTTATATGCTTAATGTAGCTAGAATATTTGTAACAGCATAGAGGGTAGTATTAATTACTTTTATAATAAACCAGTCTGCTTTGAATCTCGGTGTTTGATTGCTGTGTCCCAGATATATCACATGTGTCCACTGTATTTTCTTCGTTATGCTGCAGCTCCGATCATCTTGCTTAACTGTCAAACCACAGATAAGTGCTCGGGTCACCTACGTTGGATTTGAATCCGATTTCATTTAATTTTAAAATAATTAAAAGAAGGTTAAACTCAAAATTTGATTGGTTCATTTATTTATCCTCGATAAATTGACGAACAGCCTATAGCACCGTTATTATGCCTAGCCCCTGGGGCGTGGTGGTGAGAGGAGGTGGAATTTGATCCAAACAACACGTTAGGGCCACCTATGCTGGTGGCCATGGCCGAGCGGAGTATCTGGGTATCCCAGAGACTCCTTTCTAGAGCACACCAGATACACAGGCCAAAGTGATGAAATGACGTGTGGTTATAGTCGGTTTGGGTCCGACATACCCAACTCATCATTAGCTCGTATGCGGTGAAGCCCGAAGGGTCTTCCGCATACTAAAAAGTACATCCGTCAGACTCCGTGAGAAAGCGTTCCATAAAGGAAAGCCTCTTCATAAGCGTGTTGGAATCGAAATTTCATGAATTATTTATTGTGTCGCTTCGAGGCCATCGAAGAACAGCAGCCTCTGACGAACCAAAAAAAAAAATTGCTCTGTATTTATTTAGATCATAAATTACATATGTTATATGTACCTACCTATCTTCTTTATTACATTGTATATGCTGCCCTAGCGTTCATGAGATTGCATTATTACCACAGACATAGAATTGAACTTTGTCAAATGCTCGTAGTTGAGCGAAGGTTATAGACATAGTACAAATTGGACTCGGTAGGTTGCGCTGAAATCAGGTCACAGGATTTTTGCGTCATATTCAGCTATGAAATAATAAATCAAACACACCATGTATAATAACCATTTCGATTTTATTCAGTTAAAATATGAAATAACTTACGTGTACAGTAAAAATAAGTTGTTTTTAGATAGTCATTGAAGTGTTAACTCAAGTATGTATATCGCTAGAAGCCGCGCGGCCTGCATCCCAACATGGCGACTACCTTAACACCTTGTTTACCAAGTGTACTAAAATACATTCTAATGATTATATTATTGTAATTTGCATTAGGTACAATATATGGACAATTTGGACGTACAGTTGTGGTTTTTATTTACTATATTGATAAACACAATGCCCTATGGTTATACATGGTGTTCACTTCACTTTCGTTCCATAGATATTACGTATTAATATTTACTTAAATAGACCTAAATTATTAAAATAATATTGTATACTCTCAAAGATTTATTCCATTTTCATTATATTACGCCGTCTTGCCACACCTGTGTGTTTTGCTGTGATAATATTGTTGACAATTCTCTTGTCATGTTTATAATCTATGACAAGAGAATTGAGATCTCTAAGGAAGTTTGACAAAACTAAAATGTATTTCCATCTTTGTCTTACATTCGTTTAACAAAGAGATGGGGATACTTATTCTGTTAAACTCATTTGATTTTTGTAACAAGAGAATTTGACACCATAAATTACACGAGTTTGACAAATTTTATATCCTCATTTTTTTCTTACCTTAGTTAAATTAAATTACATTTTAGTTTTGTGAAACAAGTTTGGTTAAGTTTTTCTTCAGTTTGAGTTTCACAAGTAGACACAATTAGCACAACACTGTATTTACTTTTTTTAAATATTTTTGTGCAGCCTATAACGTCATGGAACAAAAGTAAAGCAACACATCGACGTCCGAGCGGTCAAACCATCATACAATGAAGTGTTGCCGAAAATTAAATCTAGTGTATCGTCCGTGATATGTTTGGTGTAGAAATCATTAAAAATACGAACACTGATGTGTGACCGCTCTCAAAGATAAATAGAAAATGATTTATTGCTTTCGTAATAACATTAACGATTATACAAACTGATGCGCACATCACAAACGTGTTGCCGTCCCGTTTATTTCTATAGCTAATAAATTGTGCTATTTACTGAAACCCTCCGGTAGACTATCATCATTCTTTATTATCCCTATTCATAATTATATCACCTAGTGAGGTTTCAAACAATAACCTACGAATCCCTCACACGTTAAGCCTTTTAAATAATAAAACAAAAACACTTCATTTCAAATCACCTTCTGTTCTAAGTATACAATCCCTATCGGTAGAAGAAACCTGAGCTATGATGATTTTTTTTTTCATTAAAACCCTAACAAGACTTATTTTTGATTCTACAAGCGAGCCTTTTTAACTTATGTGACTATTATTTAGATTACAACCCGCGAATGGGAATAACAATGTCGGTACAGCCGGCGGTCGGCCGCGCGCCGGCCGCTACTGTCCAGTCGACGACAACTGGACGTCCATTACGTATTGCGATCACAGTTCCCTCAAGCAACGTGTGAGGAGACCTATAAGATACTAATTAGGTAGAAATGTACTTAATGATCTACTCTCGTACACTCATTACAATTTTATCAACAACGTAACTAGGGTCTACTTACGAAAAAACTATGAACATCACAAAATCCCGAGTAACTATCAGACGATGTGTATGGCTACGAAACAAATACAATGCACGATGTATCACTCATTACAGCTCACCATTGCAAATACTTACTAAACGCTCGTACACAAGTACTCACCTATGGCGAAAGGATAGTGAATGGCACTGCACTCATAATTCGTTTAGCATTTATTGATCAATAATTTAATTTAACGGGAATTAACGCGATCATTTATAGGTATACACATACCTTTGGATTGCCTGACGTTTCGACCTATGCGTTAATTCCCGTTAAATTAAATTATTGTATATTATGGAACGCGAAAGTTTAAAAATTAATATTTATTGATCAAGTTATTGGCAATATTGTACAAGAACAAAAATTTGCAATAGCGATTAAATTAATATAAAAATGCAATAAAATTCCTAATAACCTAACAATTAAATCGAACATCATTAAAATTAAATAGTTTTAAGCTCAACTTTATGCCTATTAATAATTAAGAATAATTCAGTTAATTAATAAATTAAAAGTATATATAACAGAGATTTAAATATAAAATATTGCATTCTTAAGAGGAAATCACTTGACGTCATTTATTCATTAATGTATTTCATTACAAAAATATTCAAACATATCAAAGTCAGTCCATGAGATGTAAATCACTAACTTTTTATTAGCGGTCCGCAAAAGGCACTCCTTGCAAATAAATTGTCCGAAGTCTTAGACGCGTCTCGGGTGGCTGTGGGAACAGATCATTCAAAACGTTGAGCTCATTACAAAGCGTCCCAAACCGGTAAATTATAATTACGGCTTACACTATCCATATCTTAAGCAACGGGAAGAACCTACAATAGACATGTCGATAACGGTATTAAAAATAATATAAACGAACCAGTACATAATAGAGTACTTTATGCTTCAGCTACGCTACGGGTATTCTCTGTTATGCTGCCTAATTTTTTCGAGTCTCTGAAACATTCACTCTCCTCGCACAAGAAAATGAACGAATCAAATTATTTTTATATACTTTGCACTTGATTTCATTCCGTCGAGTATTGCACATAACATTTCCGCGATAAATATATACATGAGTTAGTTATTGTATGTATAACATGTTAATGGGTCACTCGCAGCTCGGTTCCGCCAGATCTAGGCCGCGAGGGGGCGGCGGCCGCACTGCCCACGACACGTGTCGGTTATGGTATGAAAAATGTCCTTGCACTGTGTCCGTGGGTTAGATCTCGGCGGTCAGCTCTACTGGTACCTGGAACGTGAAGAAAAGTACAAGAAATATTAAGATATCTTGATAACGTACATATGTGGTGAGTACGTGTCTATGAGGTGAGTACGTACCTTCGCGGTGAGTACGTGTCTATGAGGTGAGTACGTACCTACGCGGTGAGTACGTACCTATGTGGTGAGCGCGGGCTGCGGGTGGTCGGGCGGCGGCTGGTGCGGCGGCGGCGGCGGCGGCGCGGCGTACTCCACCACCTCCTGGTAGATGAGCTGCTTCCACTGGTCCACCGTGTGCTCGCGCTCGTCCACCGAGTGGTCGTACGACGCCGGCGCCGGCTGCCACACACACACACACACACACGCGCCGCGTTACAATCGACTTAGTTTTGTGGAAGGACAAGAGTGCGACGAGATGGGAATCGGTTTCTATGGAGTGGGGCGCAGAAATCAAAGGAGGCAAATGCTGGTTAACTTCTTCAAATCACAGGAGTTTCTTGTAATGAATTCCTTGTTTAATCATAGACTTGTTCGAGGTTCTCTAAATAACAACCTTAAGGCTGAAGCTACAGTGGCTAAGGTCACGCCTACTTGATGACGTCAGGGTAGGCCCGAGAGACCTAGTGCACAGTTACTTAGACCGCCTCCTCTTTGCATTAGCTCTAAGTTCCTGCCTATGATTTAGCGAGTGGCACGTCTGGTTATTTGCTAGTGTACAACATACGCACCGCATTGACCTCCCCCTCGTCGTACCACACGTTGATGTAGGGGTGCAGCAGCGCCTCGTCCACCGAGATGCGGCGCTCCGGGTCGATCACCAGCATGCGGGACAGGAGGTCGCGCGCCTGAGATGCCTGCAACCAACACAAATTGATTACGTGACGGTGGATCTTACATCTAGGCGAGGTAATTACGCTTTGCTCTATGTACGTGGGCTGGTTGTCGCTGGGGAACAGTATGTCGGGGAACAGGCGCTCGAAGCTGTAGCCGGTGTAGCGCGGCCGGTTCTCTAAGAGCCTGGGCGTACCTTGAGCCGGTTGTGCTCGTTGCTGTCGCTGGGGAACAGTATGTCGGGGAACAGGCGCTCGAAGCTGTAGCCGGTGTAGCGCGGCCGGTTCTCTAAGAGCCTGGGCGTACCTTGAGCCGGTTGTGCTCGTTGCTGTCGCTGGGGAACAGTATGTCGGGGAACAGGCGCTCGAAGCTGTAGCCGGTGTAGCGCGGCCGGTTCTCTAAGAGCCTGGGCGTACCTTGAGCCGGTTGTGCTCGTTGCTGTCGCTGGGGAACAGTATGTCGGGGAACAGGCGCTCGAAGCTGTAGCCGGTGTAGCGCGGCCGGTTCTCTAAGACCCTGGGCGTACCTTGAGCCGGTTGTGCTCGTTGCTGTCGCTGGGGAACAGTATGTCGGGGAACAGGCGCTCGAAGCTGTAGCCGGTGTAGCGCGGCCGGTTCTCTAAGACCCTGGGCGTACCTTGAGCCGGTTGTGCTCGTTGCTGTCGCTGGGGAACAGTATGTCGGGGAACAGGCGCTCGAAGCTGTAGCCGGTGTAGCGCGGCCGGTTCTCTAAGACCCTGGGCGTACCTTGAGCCGGTTGTGCTCGTTGCTGTCGCTGGGGAACAGTATGTCGGGGAACAGGCGCTCGAAGCTGTAGCCGGTGTAGCGCGGCCGGTTCTCCACGTAGTTGCGCACGGTGGGCTGCAGGCGCGCCATGAAGGCTGCCGACGGCGTGCCCAGTTGCTCTGGCGAACACACAAACATATTTGTGATTACGGTTCAAAGGATTGTAGCTTCATGGTAGAATAAAAAGGCAAATGTCAGTCAGAAATAGTTTATTCTGTCTTTTTGATGTTTTAACATGCGTTTGTTAACGGAACAAACAAACGTCATATTGTTTTTTTTTATTATGCACTTATCCGACACTGACGACCGGTTCGTAAAACCTGCTCGGTCATGAGAAGACACCAACAAGAAACACAGTATGCTTTTTTGTGGTCTATTTACAATACTTATTAGTTCAAAAGCGAGCAACGTTATTTTTTGTTGCGAATATCGCTACGCTGTGTGAAACATACAACTTTTCGCCTTGACCAAAGAGAAAAATGTTTTAGGTAAGGTAAGAAAAACTAAGCAATGGTACCGATTATGCTGTTGCAAAACGCTCTAAACAAGACTAAAATCGCTGTCAAAACGACGTAAATCACAAAGTAGTAGTACACTAAACTTCTCAAATTTAATCTATGTATTTAAAATCTGAATTTATCCGAAGCAAATATTTAGTCGCATGATAATTAAAATTCGCATAGATTCGGCACCAACATAAACAGACCTCTATAAAAAAATTAGCCTCTAAACTTCTTCCATTGTCCTTTTTTTTTCAGCGCCGAGTAAATCAGGTGGTGTTCGAAATTTAAAGCTCTTTTTCATCTCTCCTGTTCGGAAAGTTTAATTTTCATGGGTAGATAGCCGGGTGGGGTGTGTGTTGGGTAACCTCCTCGAGTGTCGCTCCGATTCCGATCCCGCTGCAGTCCGGGGGGAACGGAATCGGAGCGGCCGGTACACCCTGGGCGGCGGTCAATGGCTTCCCCTTCACCCCTTCATAGGGTTGGCATTGATCGTCGGCCAATACCCAACGTGGCGGGAACACATCGCTCTCCGTACTCCTCTGCTTTCAGAGGAGACAGGATGAGCGATGCTGTTAGTGGTGAGATGGCCCAGGGTCAGCCGGGGTGCGAGGGATATGCTCTATGGGTAACCTTACACCCCGGCGTCTGAGGACCCGAGACGGCGTGCGGTTTTAGTCGGTGCAAGCCCGACATAACCGCCCCCGCTGGCCGGCGGGGGGGTATCCGAAGGGATTTCCGCACGATAAAAAAAAAAAAAAAAAAGGGTAGATAGCCGGGTGGAAAGTAGCTTATTTCATCCCTAGGGTGGAAAGTATTTTTTTTTATATTAAATTTTGCTATGGAGTCCATGGTAATTTAATTCCGTCATAATGCCTTGATATCATGATACATAGCCGCCTAAATGCACATCTCGTGAGCAACTCGCTTACAATGTAACCAATAGATTCGATTTTCAAAAATTTCTAATGTTGGCAGTATGTACGTGAATTATAACTTTATTTTCAGTATTAAAAAAAAAAAATTTGCTAAAGAATTAGCGGGAAAACGAGATTCAATATAAATAAATACCTTGTTTAAGTGTGGTTAAAAATGGTTTCGGAAACTGATTCCAGTGACATGGATATTAATTTAACTCCCGATGAGATTAAAGAACAGGCAAAAGCTGTTGTTAATAATCTATTTTCAAATTGTTCTAATTTTACTTTAAATTTTAACTGATAATCAATATACTTGTTTCATTAAATGTGTATGTAGTATTTTAATTTCCTCACGTAGTCGAAATGAGAGCTAGAGTGTTTACCTCGGGTGAAAGTCACCATTTCACCCTCGAACTATTGGCGCCAGAAATATCTCGGGTGAAATGGCTGACTTTCAACCCTTGTGTAACAACCTACTATTACTCACGCTACGAGTTATTACGCGGCAAAGGCTCCATTTTCGTGCTATAGTGGTAAAACATGCTTACTTAATCTAATAACAATGTTTTGTTTGAGTTGCCAAGTACAGTAACAAGTTGGTTTCCAAGCTTGTTTACTGTAGGTACTTGAATTTTACAGTAGCCTTTGTGGCAAAGTTTCATTTTAATTATGCCTTTATATTTGTTCACGGGTAGATTTCTAATTTCATTACGGAGTTTGTTGTAGAAGCGTATACGGTATACCGGAATGAATTACTAACCATGCGGAGTCGACTGTCAAGAACTACAAAGTTGTTTTTATGTGTACTGTGTATGTACTATAGCCTAATAAACATAGAATATTTTTTGAAAATACGTAACATTTAAATTCAAAATCAAAGCTTAGGCGCCGGTAGCCTAAGGGCCAATTCAGAACAGGCGGCAAACTGCCCGAACAGCTTTTAACTGGTAATGAAATATCAACCTTATTCTATTTAGACTTAGCTCAAAATAGTATGCAACATCGCGCTACTGTCTTATCCAAAATATTGTAATTTTGCATTCTAATTTCAGTTTTATCTTAATAGAATAATGTTGATATTTAATTACTACTTAACTAGGGCTCGAGTTTTTTCCACCAGCTGAATTGATTCTAATAGTGGAATCAGCCACTGTCATCGTGGGTAGGTACGAGGGGTGGGCACTGACCTATGATCTTGTTCCACTGGTCGATGTGGTCGGTGCCGGGGAACAGCACGCCGCCGCGGATCATCTCGCCCATGATGCAGCCCACCGACCAGATGTCCACGTTCTCCGTGTAGCCCATACCCAGGATCACCTGCGGAATATAGGAATAGTCATTTATATGGGTTTAACTATAATAACAATACAGTATAGGAATAAAATTACAGTTTGAAATTACATTTAAATATGAGTAATGTAATGGATTGGCTCAAAACTTCACGGATATCGTAGTCACTTAAAGGCAAACTTAAAAAAAAAAAAATTAACAAAAAAGATTTATTGTCTATGGTACAAAAAATTTATTTAGCGTGAATTATAGCGCGAAAGACTGCGGGCAGATGCTGGATGCGGCAAGCTGAAGACAGGGCGCTATGGCGCTCATTAGAGGAGAGCTATGTTCGGCAGTGGCCTAGCATAGGTTGATGATGGATGGAGTGAATTATAGCGTGATATATAGTGAAATAGCGTTAATAACAGGCGAGCAAGATTTAAGTTTTTAATTTATGGTTGATCTAAATTCGCAAAGGTGTCTCTTTTATTCGCCCAATATAGTATTTATTTATAGTAGAATTTTAATTCGTATCCGTAATTAATATTATTTCGTGAAAAGAGTTTAAATATATAACCCTGGATATCGCTAACTGACTAACTGATCGAAATGTCAGTTTAGTGAAACAGACTTCCGAGTACTCAGTTGGTAGATTCTGAACGTAAGCCCGGTTTGCAAAACGCTACAAGTTATTCTACACAGCGTTATCTAGACTCAAAGTGAGCGTACCTTAACCAGCTTGTATTATATGTTCTAAATTGCGGATATACATACTGAGATACATTTTCTTTTGCAAATACATACATGTTATACATAGAAACACCCAGACCAATGCAAATATATTCATTCACTAGCTTATGCCCGCGGTTCCGCCCGCACCGAGGTCAGTTATTGATTTATGGTCATATCTCCGGTTCTACTTAACCAATTGCCATCAAACTTACAGCAGATTTTAAGTTTGACCAATACCTTTCTAAAACCGCAATCCACACAATCCGTTCAGTAGTTAGTAGGTAGGTAGTAGTTAGGCAGTAACAAAAAATGCAAGAACTCCAAAAAAAAAAACAAATAAAAAATATTCTACGACATTCTACACAGCGCTTTCTAGACCCAAAGGAAGCATAGTTTAACTAGTTTGTCCTATGGGTTCTAAAATGCGGATAAACATACTTATATTTTGTTGTAAATACATACATATTATACATAGAAACACCCAGACCAATGCAAATAGACATATTCATGCATACAAATATTTGCACTGAGCGGGAATCGAACCCGCGCCCCATGTCGTAGCAGTCTAATGTACTACCGCTACGCCACAGAGGCCGTCAATAATCTTGAATGTAGACACAACTAATTTACAGTTTTAGAATAGTATAGATAGATACAAATAATTGCACTGCATGCTGAACAAGAGTGGGTCTGATAGGTCTACAAACCTCCGGGGCCCGGTAGTATCTGGTGACGACGTAGGGCGTCATCATGAACGTAGTCCCGGCCGTACGCGCCAAACCGAAGTCTAAGATTTTCAGCGTGCAATCGCTTTTCACCACTATGTTGGACGGCTTCAAGTCCTGTGGAGTACCAGATACATGACTGCTTTAGTATCGCATTAGAAAAGTCTAGAAGTTCAATAAAAACCGACCAAGTGCGAGTTGGACTTGTGCACTTAGGGTTCCGTAACATTATCTGTGCAAATGCAGCCCCCTTGAATCATTTTATTTTAATTTATATATTTATTTTTGAAGTGAATATACAGCTAAATATTCTGTGGATATTTCAAACGTCTATCTGTTGGCGTTATTAATATCGTGCAAAAAACGGCGAAAAAAGCACGTTTCTTGTATCCCATACAAGAAACGTCATTTTGCCCCCTTAAGTATTTTTTGTAAAAGCGGCGATAGCCCAGTGGCGTACGTAACGGACTGCCGAGACGAGGTCTCGAGTTCGATCACCAGTGGCCCTGGCACACACCTCTGACTTTTCGTACTTATGTGTTCATTAATAAATGTTAGTCGCTCGCTTAAAAATGTGCCCGGTAGATGGCAATAGGCTCGCCCCCTATTGCATTGGGACCTTAACATAACTGGCGAATCGTGGGTATGTAATACACCTCTGCCTACCCCTTCGGGGATATAGGCGTGAAGTTATGTTATGTGTGTATTTTTTATTTTATTCTGTTTTTAGTATTTGTTGTTATAGCAACAACCTGAAAACTACATTTATGAAACTGTCTGGCTATCACGGTTCATTGGTCATTGTCTTTATTAATATCAAACAAAAAACGACAAAAATTTCTTATATGGGAGCCCCCCTTAAATATTTATTTTATTTTGTTTCAAGTATTTGTTGATATAGCGGCAACAGAAATACATCATCTGTCTAGCTATCACGGTATATAGGATACAGCCGGACGGACTGATAGCGGAGCCTTAGTAATAGGGTTTGGGAACCCTAAAAAGTCTACGGAACAGACTAAAGTTTTCATAATCATCATTATTCATCAAAGCTTGCGATTTGTACACTCTCCTACTCTTTCTTCTGATATGGCTTATCTCGATTCTTAAGGAAGCTTCTGGAATGCCATCTGACCACATAACCTCAAGAAGAAAGCCTGCACCACAGTTTTTTCCGTTAATCAGCAGGTATACCGGCTTGTAGATGAAGTCAGGTTGGGCTCTGAAGATCTTGGTGACCACATACACCCAAAGTAAAGTTTTGACAGTTGATAAATATAATATTCTATAGGTGAATAATAAATAAATATTCTACGGCATATTGCGGCACATCGCCTTCTAGACCCAAACTAAGCAGAGCTTGTCATATGAGCTCTAGACTGCGGATAAAGATACTTTTTTTTTGTAAATAAATACGTATCATACAAAGAAACACCCAGACCAATGCAAATATACATATTTTCAATGAGCGGGAATCGAACCCGCGACCTCTGACTTAACAGTCGAATGCTCTACCGCTACGCCACAGAGGTCGTCGGAGGTATTCTAACATCTAATTGCTGGCCCCAAAACATTGATGTGAGCCGCGAATTTTCTTGAAGTTTTTTATGGAACTGTGACATGGTATAATTTGCGCAAAATGAGTGGTACGACTTTTGTAATTAATTACATTTATTCAAAGTATGTACAATTTACTGTCAAATAATCTGCATAAAGCCACACATCTTGTGACACAAGTTATAGGTTATGAGGAAGAGGAAGTGGAAGACGAATTACCAAGGAAACAGTATGAGGATGCCGATGAGGTTGAGGATATTTTGTGAGGAAAAGGAAGTGAAAGAGGATGAGGAGAAGAATTAGAGGAGAAGGAGTTTAGTTTCATTAATAATCAAAACGATTGGGATTTACTTTTACGAAAATCAATTTCGACGCTATTTCGCCTGACAACCAATTTCTTAACTCGTCATACACCAATCGAGCATTACTAACAAGGCGCTTGCTGGCGACCCTTGACCCGAGGGAAAGATTAGTATTGCTGTACAACTCCGTAAAGTTCATAAAATATCGGGTTCTTTCTATTATACAGGTAAATATTAAGGCAGTAACGGTGTTGCTATAGTTAGGTACATGCCCACAAGTGGCTATATGCTACTTTACCTCTGCCAAATAATTTGCGAGATGAAATTTCCTCGGTAGCCTAGTGGTATGGGTAAAGGACTGCTCAGACGAGATCTCGGGTTCGATCCCAGGTATTACCATGGCACACACCAATGACTTTTCGATGCTTTTCGAAGTTTGTGTGTATTTATCGCAGGTTTATAAGTGCCCGGTTAATGGCAATAGGCTCGCCACCTATTACATTGGGACCTAAACATAAACTGGCGAAATGTGGGTGCTAGCACCTCTGCCTACCCCTTCGGGGATGTAGGCGTGAGTTTATCTTATGTTATGTATGTTATGAAATTTCCTCATACTTTATGAGGAAGCGAAAGCGGAAGAGGAATTTTTTAACCTTAGGGAAGCGGTGATGTTTGAGGAACTTCAGTATATGAGGAACTTCCGCATTGGAATCCTCATCAAAACTATTATAATCTGCTGGTCTAGTAGTAGGACTTTTTGTGAATTTGGTGTGTTGAAGCTTGACGGGTCAAAATATTTTATGCAGGATTTGGCTATAGTGTAGTCACATATCTCATAGAGAACAAACACCGGCATTTGACGCATCACGCATGAACATTTAGTAAGAATTCACCTTTTTAGGGTTCCGTAGCCAAATTCCCATACGTTTGGGGTTGTTGAAAAAAAATCTATGGTTAGGTCTTCAAAAATGGTATTAAAGTTTCTAATTTTTTTTTTTCCAAAGTGAATAGTTTGCGCGAGAGACAGTTTCAAAGTGGTAAAATGTGTCCCCCTCCCCCCTGTAATTTCTAAAATAAGAGAATCATAAAACTAAAAAAAAATATATGATGTACATTACCATGTAAACTTCCACCAAAAATTGGTTTTAACGAGATCTAGTAAGTAGTTTTTTTAATACGTCATAAATCGTAAACCGCAATTTACCTTTCATTCATCAGCATCATCATCATATCAGCCGTTCATTCAATCAATTCAAATATAAATATTAAAAAAATACATTATTATGTTACTTGCTGCTACGGAACCCTTTAGTCCGACTCGCACTTGTCCGGTTTTTTTAATGAGGAGTCATAGCGGCTGCGTCGCTACAGTTTTCGTAGAACATCTATTACGCTACTTCGTAATGATCAATATAATGACTCACATATATATCGGACTTTCACATTTCCACCTCAATTCATATGACTCAACATTACGTTACGAATAATATAAATTAATAGTAAAAGCATATTAACAACAAGTAGGCCTACTATTTAATGTACATCCGCAATTGCGGGCACGAACGAAAGTAGTGTCATTTGGAATTTCCGAACGAAAAAAATAAAAAATAAAGGTACCATGAAGTTACGAATCGAATTTCATTTTTTCGGTCAGGACCACAAAGTATGTTCGGAACTGAATCATATTGAAAACGAAACCCTCCTTGATATAAGAAGAGTTTCGTATATTTAAATTCTATTAAAGAATGAACTATTATAAACCAACATATAAAAAAATACATTCCTTTGTATTGGATTATGATAACCATTCAACCTTTTGAAATAAGTCGTATAGTATAGTGTTTTAACTTTTTTTTTTGTCCGGGCTTCAAAATTCTCAATTTTGCGGTTTCAGTTCGTTCCATGGTACGGTTTAGGCCAAATGAACTGTCATGTGCCGTCTTCGGGTCCGAATGCGGAATAAGTGCGTTTCCTGGTACCGATTGCCCGAAATTTTCGTCCGCAATTGCGGATGTACGTTTCATGGTAGGCCTGCGCTTTTTAACCTAGCCATTTGGTGTGGCTTATGCGGCTTGTATGGGAGCGATTCTCGTCTGACCTAACAAGGAGGAAAACCCGAGAGGAAAACCTGCGCCGGAGTCTCGACACGTCAATCAGCAGGTGTAGTGGCTTGCAGGCGAGATTGACATGGCCCCAAAGTTCATGGTAGGGCCTTTTTTTTTTTACGTGTGGAAATCCCTTCGGATACCCCCCCGCCGGCCAGCGGGGGTGGTTGTGTCGTGTATCGACTAAAACCGCACGATGTCCTCCCCAAGTGTCCGTTGCCGGGCACCCCGGGTAAACCCTCGAAAGGATTACCCCAGGGACATGGTAGGGCCTTATGTACCCTCCTTCGTAAACAATCCAATACTTTGTAATAACTCATTACGTTACATACCCTGTGTATTATCCCGGCAAGATGCAAATGCTTGATGCCACACAGCATCTGGTAGAGTAGATAGCTCATACGCTCGTGGTCCAGGTCCATCTGGATGACCTGGCACAGGTTGGCGTCCATCAGCTCCATCACGAGGTATACGTCCTGGAACTCCTCCAGGCTCTTCTGAGGCGTAAATGCATTTAAGAGACCAATAATCTGGAAAAAGTATGAAGACAGTTTATTATTGCTTTTTGAGGTATACATATTACATAGCATTATTTAGTATCGAACTAACTATAGGTTTTACCCTAGGTTTTAACTTATAAATAGATACATTCAGATTTATGAATTTTAAAATAATACAGGTATGGCTAACAAGCAAAGACAGGGGCGGCAGATATTAAATTGAACCCTCATTTCGTCAACTACGAGTCTTTATGCATATGGAAACCCCCCGGGTACCGCTCTACCGTGCGCCGGGGTTGGAGATGCAGATGCTATGGTTAAGTTGAAATCGAAGCGCCTAAAACCACACGGTGTTCCGTCACGATCTCAGCAAAGTCTCTGGAGTCTGCTACTGCCTACTTGACATGTTATCCGACTATTTCAAATATAGTTCATCATAATCTTAGCGTTGTACCTAGTTGCATCCGAGGCGTTCACCTAGAAGTCCGGGGTCCGCTTAAGCCTTGTACGGACTAAGCGTTCTAATGTACGCGTAATCTAGGTATGTTGAATACGCGTACAGGTGTAGTTGACTAAGCGTACAGGTATATACGCGTACAGGACACAATGCATTGCTGGATTTTGAACGCGTAGTCGAGAGTCGGCCTGTCAGAGCTGACTGGCGACGACTCAACGTGAGGCGGGAGACGACACGTGTGCTCAAATTGTTTACCCGTACTGTGGATACGGACTATCATTCTTGTGTACGCGTAACCGACTACGCGTACATTGAAAGACTTAGTTTGTACAAGGCAAATAACTCTTTCGTCTCCTTTCGATTTGGCTTAACTTTGCTTTTATGGCAATAGGCTCGCCCCCTATTACATTGGGACATTAACAGAACTGGCGAATCGTGGGTGTGTAATACACCTCTGCCTACCCCTTCGGGGATACAGGTGTGAAGTTATGTTATGTTTATGGGTTTGACTGCCGTTTGACATCCCAACCACGAGAGGAAAACAGACCCGCAGGTGTGGTTGGTTTGGACTCTGGTGATCTTGGTAGGATACACCACCATTAGTTTCGTCGACACAAAAATATTACGGCGATTTTGATAAATAAAATATTCATGTAACTCGATTAATTGTTGTCATCAAATCGAGTTGATTCATCAAACGTTTTATCAGTTAATTGTTACAGTTCTGATAAGTACAATTTAATGTTTGTTTCAAATTAATTGCCATGTTGGAATGATATTTTATTATTCTGGCGTGTTATCGATTATTATTTTATTTGGTAACTAGCATCCCGTCCTCGCTTCGTTTTATATAAGTTTTTTTAACTCAAACTTTAGTAATTTACTCAATATATAACCTATATAGGGGCCTGAGGACGGCAGTTGGCCGACTCGCCGTCCTTACAGAAGCAGGCCAAGACGGAAGCGTGTCGTGTGTGTCCTAGACACGCCTGCCAAGTCACTGTCGCGGGATAAAACCCGACTCCACCAGGCGAGGCCACGGTGGCGGCCAAAGTCCGCCGGTAACCCTGGGGTATCCTTTCGAAGGCTTACCCGGGGTAAGCCCTCGAGGTTCCGGCAATGGACACTTGGGGAGGACACCGTGTGGTATAGTCGGTCCGATTCCGACACGCCCACCCAATCCATCGTTGGAACCGATTGGGTGAAGCCCGTGGGAGTTTCCACACGTTAAGAAAAAGAAATAAAGGTGCATCGGTGATAATGTACCTTTCAAATAGTATAAGAATTTATCTAATAAGTGCAGTGGTTCCGAAGATTACCCCAGACATATAAAAAAAGTCACAAAATTCGGCCTGTCTCTTTATAATATGAGTACCTATAGGTATACCGGAAACGTATAATTAACAGCAAGCACCTTGACTATGAACTTAAACCGTGCAGAAAGCGTTTTTAGGTCTCTTTGGTAGTGCGGGTCCGGACGACCAAAGCACGGCAATTATATTTAACCAATCAATCACAGACTTAAAGGGCTCGTGTCATTGGTTAATCAGAAAGAAAGAAAGAAATTATTTAATCCCATTCGGATACACGTACATAGCACAAATGACGTAGGAAACAAAAACAGGGGAAAAAATACTAAACACATAAAAAACCGGCCAAGTGCGAGTCGGACTCGCCCATGAAGGGTTCCGTAGCAGCAAGTAAAATTTTTATATTTGAGTTGTTAAAATGAAAGGTAAATTGCAGTTTACGATTTAAGACGTATTAAAAAAAAACTACTCACTAGATCTGGTTCAAACCAATTATCGGTGGAAGTTTACATGGTAATGTACATCATATATTTTTTTTCGTTTTATCACTCAGTTATTTTAGAAGTTACAGGGGGGGGACACACACACATTTTACCACTTTGGAAGTGTCTCTCGCGCAAACTATTCAGTTTAGAAAAAAAATATAGTCGAAACCTCAATATCATTTTTGAAGACCTATCCATTGATACCCCACACGTATAGGTTTGACGAAAAAAAAATTTTTGAGTTTCAGTTCTAAGTAAGGGGAACCCCCAAAATTTATAGGTTTTTTTTAATTTTTGTGAAAATCTTAATGCGGTTCACAGAATACATCTACTTAACAAGTTTCAACAGCATAGTTCGTATAGTTTCGGAGAAAAGTGGCTGTGACATACGGACGGACAGACAGACAGACATGACGAATCTATAAGGGTTCCGTTTTTTGCCATTTGGCAACGGAACCCTAAAAAACAGATATATTTCAAACAGTGATACTGATAACACAAATAATAATAAACACAAGCAAAAATACTAAGTATAAACAGATTATGTGTTGATGTACGCCAAATCCGCTCAGAATTGGGCTGCCTCTCAGCTTGTTGCTGTCAGGCGAATAACATGACAGCGCTGGTTTTCAGAGGCACCGACAGGGGTAACTGTATTAAATACTGAAAAAATCCATATCGACCCTCGGTCGGGATCTGGCAACATTTATTTTTAGGTTTGTTGTCTGTGGTTCGCGTCCGTCATCGACCGACGACGCGGCGCGATGCCATAATCCATGATGAAACTTATATGAAATAAGTAATCATAATCAATGATCAGTCCTTTTATTGCTTTGTTTGGTTTTCTTTTTGGTCGACTTTTATTCAAGATATTTACCGTACCCATCACTAACGCCCACGATAAAGAAACATATGACCGTTAAAATATCAGTGCCAACATGGGGATCCGATATTGATAATACTCACATTTTTATGATTGACGAGCTTCATAAGTTTGAACTCTCGGTAAGCCCGCTTCGCGTGCGTCACATTCTGGAAAGGCCGCGACAACTTCTTGATGGCGACATTCTGTTGTGTCACTGTATCGTAAGCGGCGCTGCAACCAACAACGAATAACACTTACTTAACAAAACAGGCAACGGACATGGAAAATATTTCAAAACACTTTGTTGGGAATTTTTATCATAAGTATGGTCATCTCCATGAAGCCATGCAAAAGACATGTCGTATTGATTTGCAGTTAGTGCTAGTAATATTTCAAACTGTCGTTATTTACATATAAATATAGTTATTATGAACAAGGAAATGTTACTATTAGTACGTAGTATGTCCAGTTAGTAGTTACTTACATGTCTCTGTACACAAGTAATTTCAACATGGTCTCTCAAATTACTACGGACTCCCTGTGATGGCATTTTATGTGTATTTTTGGTGAAGAACCAGTAATTAAAGTGATTCAACTCAGTCTTTGACTTCGAACGTACTTCTAGCTAAATATGTGTCACACATTCCCTGCCAGCTGATTCTTCACCTAACTTAACCCTAATTTCTTGTATTAGGAATGGGTCCACGTCAGCTCACTTTACACGCCATTGAACGCTTAAAGACTGTAACTAATTTACCATATTGCGTTAAGCGATTAATGTAATGTAAAAGGAGTCCTTATCCGAACCCTTAGTCGTCACCATACCGCCGGAATGACCGCCCCCATACTAGGTATCCTCGTAGGACTTTACAAACATCCAATTACCCTCAATACCAGAACCAGACCCAAAATCACACAAACAAGTTTACAATACTTAACCTTCAATACCAAATTTTGCTACCATTACCCATTTTAGACCATTCGAGATAAAGAAAAATAAGGTTTAAATAAAACATAGCACCAAGCCTGTTCGATATCGATATCCTGGTTCGATGTTGCCTGACGTTCATTGGTGTCTCACTCCTACACAAGTACACATACATGGGCTAATAATGAGGAGCACGGTTTTAATGATATTAAGGTCTATCCACACACATCAGGGCCGTGCCCGGGATGTGTCAGGTCCCGGGCACTAAAGCTCTATCGCCGGCTCGGGCACGGATGTGTGTGAATAAGGTCATAAAAATGTACACAACTATAGTTTTTTAAGCTCCTGACGGGGCAAGGCCCGTTCACGGCTCGGGCACGGTCCTGATATGTGTGGATAGATCTTTAGCTATTACTTAAACACGAACGGCTGACCAAGGATAATGTCATTCGGGAATGGAAGCAACGGTAGCGCCAGAATTGTACTCCCCAAACTTACCCATATATATTGACGTTAAGGCTGTATGTTAGACGATCACTAAATCTTGTATAAATTAAATAATCAAGTATTTCGTGTGTTAGGCGTTTTTGCTGTGGATCCATCATTTTTTTTTCAGTATAGAAAATACTTATTTTTGTCTCTTCCTCTTCGCTAAGGAGTATCATAACACTGCCAACTTCTCCAATTTAGATAGTTTCGATTATATTTAAATGCAGGTTGTCATATAAACTTTCCCTAGGTTTCACCGAGTATCATCCTCGTATATTCTTAATACTATTATACTAGAAATCACAGTGATAGGAAGGAGGGTGATAACACTGGTATTAGACCCATATGACGAACAATATGCTTAACAGCATCTTACAAAACTAATATTACCTACTTGTTAAGCGTAGCGAGCCGGAGGCGAGCGAAGCGTCTTTGGTTTCAATGTTGCATTTCAAACAAATGATACTCCTCTGAGACCGTTCGACCGATCTCGACCAAATTTGCCACGGTGATCAAGTAGACATTACTGAGTGTCGTAAGGGGTCGAATGTTCAGATCGGTCTTACCATCGAGGAATAATCACCGAAAAACCAAATCAATGGAAAAAGCAGACCGGTCACGTTGACCTATTGTTGGATAGGTAAATCTCGCTACGCTTAAGTTTGGGTTGATTGCCAAGCTGGCAACCGTCCTAGTTTTATAAGACGTCGTTAAACAAACGTATACACAATGTACAGTTACCGACAAAAATGTTGCTGAACACTAAAAAAATTACAAACTTTACATCTATAAGTATTTTTGTAATTCTCTGAGGATATTTGATGTTCTGTTAACTGTTCAATAAAAGATTTTGAATCTGTAAATTGGAATGTGTTAAGCTACTTTTATCGTCAACTGTACATGGTGGTTGAACCATAAACAACCCCAACGTTACAATGTTTTGCCGGAGCCCAGAGTAATTTGAATAACAAAACCAAATGAAAAAAATTTGAATACCGAAACCCAATGAAACCTAAAAAATGTATCACCAATTTATGCTTTTTTTTCACAAATGCAATCAACGTTTTAAATTCAATCCAGGGAGTGATTGATTCTCCAATAAATTTTCATAAATTTATGAAGAAAGGAATTGGATTACCTTTTAAATGTATTTCAAATTTACATAATAATCTGTAACTGTCTGTGGTGTGTGTATAAATTAGTATTAATCCTAAAACCAAAGCAGACGAATACATTCAAATCAGCGGCCATTTTGCAAGATGGCGCCGGCTCTTACCACACCATTCCCTGTGCGCCTGCACCTCGGCTCACAAGTTCGGTGTACCTCGTGGGTATCGTGAACACGGAGTCACCGAGTGTGACAGAGTAATACTGAACCATTGCTAACCGGATTACATTCACTACTCGATCAGCTATAAAAGAAACAAATTATATTGGTGACTTGTATGAGCGTAGCCGGAAGATACGAATTTTGAGAGTTACAACACACAATGTCAAAAAAAAAGGATTTAGTACGCATTCAACAACAATAGGAACCGATATAAATTAAAACTGAACGTTAAGACATTTTAATCAATGAATATCATTGAGTAAGACGTGATAACGCAGCTTAGTTTAACGGATTTTCAATGATCAATTCAAACGAAACTGAGCTGTCATGTTTTACTCAATGAATTGTATTAATTAAGAGCAGATTTTACCAATTTTAGGAACAGATATCAGTGAAAACGAAACTGCATTATTATGCTTTAATTAATGGGTTTTTAGTTGCAACGGACTCACTGACTGGTGAAATTTAGTCTAAAATGTGAGACCCCAGTTAAGTTTAACTTGATAGCAATTGTTTTCACTGGTAAAATCCGACATAGAATGTTGTATTTGGTACCTATGTAGTAAATATGAATAAATGTATTACGGACGTCACAGACAATTTCGCGATGTAATAGTAGTCTGTATATATTACATTTTTGCATATATTCTGGCTACGCTCATGACTGTATAAGCTTCTACTGTGCAGTTTGAAGTTATACTAACGACAGACATACCATTGAATTACGAGGAGCCTACCTACAACATGGCAATAAGGATAGGTAAAATAGTACTGATCTAACTGCGTACTGAACTTTGTAATGGCATGAGAAGTTACAATTACTTCGCAAAGGAAATTAACGGTGGTAAAGTCACGATTTCACCAGAGGAAGAGGGAACTCTCCTTCTTCCTCTGTTCCTGTATTAATTGGTACAGCAAGTAGAGATTGGACAAAAGGATGCAGTATTTTGCTTTTGCTTGGCATGTCAGGAAGAAGAGTGCGAGTCCGGCTAAGATTTGACTTGCTTCGGGTTTGTGGGGGCGTTCTGTCTATCGTACAGGTCAATATCTTTTTAGAGTAGTTAAAACCGAAGCTATCATTTCAAAAAACACACGGTTTCAACTGCTCTATGAAGCTATCGACCTGTCAGACCTATGTGCGATAGAGAGAACGCTGTACAAACCCGAAGCAAGCCAATAGGCATTTTGACTATATTTAAAAAATTGTACGAATTGTTGTCATCCTAATAAAATGTACCGTAAAAAACATATTTTATTAATTTTCAATATAAAATAAGTTTCTTTTTTGTTAAAAAATCAAGATTCAAATCTCACTTTTTTTGAGATTTGATCACGTGCTAATAAACGCTCTGTGACGTCACACATAAGTAAACAGAGTTTTTCAATACAGGCTGTCTGCATTTCCTAGTGTTAATCGACTGGTTCAATTATTAATTACTAAAAATGTTTCACTTTTATCTTATATATCTCAAAATAAACCATTATTTTTGCAACTAATTTCAATAATTATATAAACGTGCTTTAAGTCGCTTACTGTTTACTTTGGTGTGACGTTACATGTCACGGGATCTGTTATGGCGCGTACTTTTTTAAATCAAACTTTAATATCGATTTTTATCGTAAATAATACAGTTCTCAAAAAAATATTGATGCAATCTGCATTTTTATGTTGTAATACATAATATAGAACTAGTTTTTAGCAGTAGTCAAATACCCTATTCTAACTGGATTCTCAAACTTCTTCTTAACATGCGAAGTGTCAAATCAAACGTGTACTGCTATAGAACCAGACAAGCACAGATTCAGTATTATAAAAAATATCTGTAATAGAAATTGTATGTCTGACGTAAGCTCAATGATGAAAGTTTGTCGAAAATAGTCATGCATTTGTTGCGTGCAAGATGCAAGTGTCGTGTGACTGTGCGATATACGATGCCTTGCGTGCGTAGAAAAACTAGTGACAGGTTTGACGGCGTGACAGCAAAGTAAGTCTTAGAAGATACTCTTACTTGAATCTATTTGGAACGAGTTGTTGCAAAGAATTGGAAGTGTGGGAGTCAAACCGCATTAACACAACCAAATTCTGTTAGGAAAAAGAAGATTTTTTCTGCACACTATTTTGGCTGTGAACAAATATTCTACTTTTCTGTCTTTTAAGGTGCAAGTGATTGCCTTGAGCGATAAGCGAGCCATTTGTAGTGCTTTTGTTGTAAGTTTTCAGTGTAAAATTCTTTAGTGTATAATGAAGAATATTTATTACGCTGTCTACCTTTGATCAAGAAGATTTTAACAGTGCGAACGCGGCTTTGGGTCTGGAAAGTTTTCTGTATTTTAAAATGTATAGTTTAATTTGCATGCGTGAGTGTTTTGTCGGCATAGTATATTCATGCTACATGGCAGACGTGTGATACTGCTAAATCTAAATTATATATCAGCTATTATAGTTTGAAATAATACAATGAAATGAAGAAAAATAAGATTTAAGATGTGCTATAGAGGTGAAAAATATGTTGATACCTTTATACATATATAATAGTTATACATAAAACACATTTACTATCTTATGAAGATAACATTTAATAATAAACATATTTACAAATGCTGATTAATTTTGAAATTTGTAATTTACAATTAATAAACGATACTCTTTTTTCCTATCACCATTGGCATTTAAATATATTTTTAAAGGTTTTTACCTTTAAAAATATAAAGCCATGGTGTTAATGTAATAATTCAGTTTTATAGCTGAATTGGGCAAATTTGAGACTCGCCCCAGGGCTGGTGCGATCTAGTGATATTACTTAAGTACATATTTGGGACAAGTAACATCTGCTGTAACAATTTGCCGTGTTAAATCTAAACCCTTTTTCTTCAATTAAATTTTTAAGCATTTTGTATGCTTACTTTTTTCTAAAGATTTAGATCGGAAAAAGAGAACATCTAGGACGGGACTTGAACCCGCGACCAGTCCCTTACAGGGGGAATGCTCTGACCAACTGAGCCACCTAGACACGTCCCAGATATTCGAAATTCTCCGATTCATTAATACGTCTTAAGGCGACGTTGGAGCCATCTACCGTAATTCTTGCGAACTATTGCGAAACCCTTTTGACTGCAATGCCTGCACACTTCCAGCCCCTGGACAAAAACAACTGCAGTCAATTAATTTATAATGTTCTATTCGTCTGTTACGTATTTTATTTTCTGATATATATGTATAGCAGTAGCATTCTTACCTAAATCCGTCTTCTTATACTTATCTTAAAATTTTCCTTTTTTTTTATACTGACGTGTCAGGATAAAAGGCCTCTATTGGATCCGACATGTGAATATAACCGTATATTTGTACATTTCCTCACTGTTACATTGTCGTGACATAATATTCTTTAAAGTACATTAAAATTAAAGATTATGAGTCTCGCAAGATAAATAATTTATTTTAATAGCTTCTAAGTTACCTATTTAGTTAAATTAAGTAGAAAAGTTAAGACTTTATTACTTAACTTGATGTTCCGGAATTGTCACAACTTGTAGATACTAGATTTTCAGTGACTTATGGCTAAGTGAATTTGTGAAATAAACTTATGCCTTTTGGCGTCAGTTGGACATAATGAGCTTTCCTAATCTAACAACGGCGATGATTAAACTTTTAATTGAGGGAAATACGTCACTTAAACAACGTTCATAGTTTCTTGATTAAAAAAAAGAAATCGATAGAATGAAATAATACATCGATTGATACCTAACTACATGAAGTGTTTAAAGATATCAGTAGTATACTCGATCAATGGGAAGATGGTTTAAGATCAATAAATAGGTTCCTGAAACAGGATCAATACTTATTCCACGCGGGCGGAACCGCGGGCAAAAGCTAGATAAGTTTAAAAATAAAGACAACTCACCATACTATTCCCTGTGCACCGGATCCAATGGGTTTCAAGTTTTGGTAACGCTTGAGTATGGTGAAGCGCGTGTCGCCGACCTCAACGGTGTAGAAGTGGGGGTGGCGCGGCGGGGCCGACATGGCAGAGGCTGGAGGCGCCGCGTGGGGCATGGACCACCCCTACCTGCGTACCGACAGAGTATTAGCAATCGCTTCGGTAAAAGACTTTTTTTTTCTAATTTTATGAGAGCATGGACAGCTAGACATAATAAAAAATTTAAGTCAAATAAATTAAACCGACTTAAACAACCTGAAAGGCACTGAAAAGTGCAAAATAACTGAACTACAGATTTAATTCTAAAGACAAAAATACGCGTAATACTTTTCTGTTGAAGTACCTTTTTTTTCGATTTTTCGTGCGCATAAACGTTCGTATACCGCCGGCCAGCGGGAATGGTTATGTCGGGCTCGAACCGACTAAAGCCGCACGCCGTCTCGGGTCTTCAGACATCGGGGTGTAAGGCATTTCTCTGTCAATGTTTCCATTCTGTTGAAGTACTCACCACCTCCTCATATGCCCTCACTATTTTGTGTGACGTGATTGGTCATCATATGTGAGAGTTTCATGACACTTTATAAAATAAAATAAAATAAAAATAAAAAGCCTTTTTATTTGCTCCTATGAACTAAGTAACATTTTTGTTTAGTGGATTAGTAATTATAATGAAATAAAGTAATTTTTGTTAGTATTTATTAGTTAAGGTAATATTTATTTGATGTCTTCCAATGGCTATAGGCTCGCCACCTATTACATTGGGACCTAAACATAAACTGGCGAAATGTGGGTGCTAACACCTCTGCCAACCCCTTCGGGGATATAGGCGTGAGTTTATGTTATGTTTTTTTTCCATAGGAACCCCCGTACGGGTGAAGGCCTCCTCCAGGTTGTGCCATTTATCCCTATCTTGTGCCAATCCTAGCCAGTGTTTGCCTGCGGTCTCGCGTATGTCATCGGACCAGCGTTTGATGGCTGGTTCACGACACTTTAATGCACGTTAAACATACATTACACATACTTTCCATATTAAAAAACATAACATAACTTCACGCCTGTATCCCCGAAGGGGTAGGCAGAGGTGTATTACACACCCACGATTCGCCATTTATGTTAAGGTCCCAATTTAATAGAGGGCGGGCCTATTGCCATCTACCGGGCACATTATTAAGCGAGGGATAATTAACACTTATGAATGCACACATAACTACGAAAAGTCAGAGGTGTGTGCCCAGGGCGACTGGGGATCGAACTCGAGACCTCGTCTCAGCAGTCCGTTACGTACGCCGCTTTCCATATTAAAGAAGTTTAACAAATTCGTTATATTCACAATTATGGAATTCCTATAAAACGTAGAGCAAGAGCAGGTTCACGTAATTATATCCGCATATATTATAATTATCATCTTACTTAACGTGAATGTCCGTACAGAGTGCGCGGGCGCAGTCCATATATTGCGTGCGGTGCTGTAGGCCACTGCGTAGCACTTGCGTAGCTGCGTAGTCCTGAACGTAGCGTGTTCTACGATGTGAGTACGCGCACTATCGGATTGTGGGAAGATTATTGCGTCTGTGGAAGATGAGAATAATATCATTAATACTAATAATAGTACCACTATTGTAAAGTATCAATACAACGTAATAGTTTAATGAATAAATGATATGATATGTAATACCTTTTTTTTTTTTTTTTTTATCGTGCGGAAATCCCTTCGGATACCCCCCCGCCGGGCAGCGGGGGCGGTTATGTCGGGCTTGCACCGACTAAAACCGCACGCCGTCTCGGGTCTTCAGATGCCGGGGTGTAAGGTTACCCATAGAGCATATCCCTCGCACCCCGGCTGACCCTGGGCCATCTCACCACTAACAGCATCGCTCATCCTGTCTCCTCTGAAAGCAGAGGAGTACGGAGAGCGATGTGTTCCCGCCACGTTGGGTATTGGCCGACGATCAATGCCAACCCTATGAAGGGGTGAAGGGGAAGCCATTGACCGCCGCCCAGGGTGTACCGGCCGCTCCGATTCCGTTCCCCCCGGACTGCAGCGGGATCGGAATCGGAGCGACACTCGAGGAGGTTACCCAACACACACCCCATGATATGTAATACCTAACATTTTAAATTATACTTGTTAAAAGGCAATTATAAGATATCTATATATATTCTGTGCTAGCAGACTCGTTAGGCATCATCCTGGAAAATCAGCAACACATTAATTAAATTTGGTGACATATCGACAGCAGCACCACCTACTGGGCCCAATTGTGTTTTCAAACCATCCAGGCACCCATTGAAATACTAACAAAATTTCATCCAATCGGTCCAGCCGTTTAGGAGGAGTTAGGCGACAGAAGAATTATATATATTAAAATGCGCTAATACGTGGGATATTCAGAAAGTTTTGCGAAAATAAAAAAAAGTGTTCTATAGGTAAATATTTTTTTATTAAACCTTTTCAAAGTACTCTCCACCAGTCTCTATACAAAGTTTCATACGTTTGAACCAGTTTTCAAAACACTTTTTCCAATCCGCCGCAGATACCTCGTTTACAGCCTGCTCAAACGTTGACAGCGCATCTTCCGGCGACGAAAATTGTATCCCTTTGAGCTGATTTTTTATTTTCGGGAATAAAAAGAAGTCGCCCGGTGCAAGGTCAGGGCTGTAAGGAGGGTGACCTAGGAGTTTAACCGGAGTGCTGTCCAGGAAGTCCCTCGTTTTAAGCGCGGTGTGTGCGGGCGCGTTGTCATGGTGGAGTAGTATCCCGCGGAGCCGTGTGTTTGGTCGCTTGTAGCTCACTACAGAGAAAACTTCTGCCAAGCATTTGGTAGTGTACCATTCAGCGTTGATGCTTCTTTGATTTCGTAAAGGGATTGATAACAAGTAGCCAGACAAATTGAAAAAACTCGCGATCAAAATCTTCCCTCCGCTTCTAGATCGCTTCACTTTGGTAGGTGTTGATTCGTTTTGAAACACCCAAACCGTCGACTGGCGTTTTGTTTCTGGATCATACTGATAAATCCAGGACTCATCACCTGTAATGATGTCATAAACACGCCGAGACGTGCCTGCTTCAAACTTGTTTATCATATCACGACACCATTCCACCCTGGCCTGCTTCTGAGCATCGGTGAGATTGTGCGGCACCCAGCGTGAAACTATCCTTCTCACACGAAGATGCACGTGTAGAATCTCGTGAAGGCTTCCCGATCCAATTTGAAGAATGTGCTGAATCTCTTGATATGTGACTCGTCTATTATCTTGGATTAAATTTTTCACTGCTAGCACGTTTTCTTCCGTAACAGCCGTCAAAGGGCGACCACTTCTTTCTTCATCCTCCAAAGTCAGTCGACCGCGCTTGAATTCGTTATACCAACGATACACGGTCGCCTTGGAAGGGCCTTCATCCATGAATGCCATTTAGTACGATTCGTCTGGTTTCAGGCGACACTTGAAATCGTAGAAAATCATAGCGCGAAAATGTTCCCGACGCAGATCCATTTTTCAATGAGACACAATAATTGAAATTATCTTGCAAAAAATGCAGAGAGAAAGGACAATGCCCATGTCAGTATGGAAATCCGTTGCACACTTTTTTTGCTATGTCACATAAGTATAAACTGCATTAAATAGCCTGCATTAAGTATTATCTGAAATATAAACGCATATTGTAACAGAACTTGGGGTTATTGAGAAATTAAATTATTACAACGAGAAAAACAACAAACAAGAAAATATTGTGACACAGACTGTTTAACTGACGTTTTAGTAAGACAGGGATACCATGTATAAATTAAGAGAAAACTACCACTGAAGCACACAATATTTTACTACTTTAACTGATTATCACTAATAATTTACGAATACATACACGAAATATTAAGATTTCATAACTGCAATATATTTGAAAGTCACATTGCGAATTATTATCACGTATTATTATTTAACCATTTTATTTTAAAAAGATTGGTATATTTGCATTCTACCGCCAATGGTTTATTTTATATAATGGTAATAATTAAATTAAAATGGAAACGATTATTCATTCAATTTTCATATCTTTATAAGTTAAATTCAAACCCCAAGTTCTTTAGAAGCGATTTAGTGTTGAAAAGTCATACTATAATCAATATTATTTTTTAACATTTGAAATATTGACGCGTACGTCTAAAAGCGCAACCAAGAATGGGCATTCTCCTTTGAAATTGGAACGTACTTATTTTTACTCATAAATAATCATATTTTAGAAATAGATTAGGCGTGAAGTTATGTTATGTTATGTTTGACCAGTCTCTCATATATAAAAACTTTTTTTCGCAATACTTTCTGAGTGGCCTGGTATATAAATGAAAAACGGTAAATTTCCTTTTTAGGGTGAAGACTTGTCTACTTTTTTATATTCACTCCGTCATTTGTCATCAAAACGGCATTCCACTATAGTAAGGTTGAAAAGTACGACCAGATGCATTCAGAAGCGCTACGTGGACGCTAAATGACTCGCAAGCCTCGCTCAAAGCTCTATCGTTTTAATTTAAAGAAAGTGATCAAACAATTCATTTTTTTTGGGTACCGAAATTACAGATTTTTCAAGGGACTCCTGGGCACTGGCTTAAGTCTGGTACCGGGAATTCTGTATCTCTCCTCAGTACCGGTAATGCAATACCTGCTCTGCACTAACGATTCAACTTTGCATCGGCAGCCGAACCAGCCGGCAACAGCTATATAATCAATAAAATAAAACCTACAAATAGACATCGTACTGCTGTTTACACAGGCGAGTAGTTCAATCAAGTAATCACTTATTACAAAGGGTTATTTTCTATATACTTGTAACGCCAAGGTCGATTGTAGGTCGGCGGAAAAGCAAGTGGACCTTGGTTCCGCAGGTACCCACTGAACAGTGAACACCAAATTCGTGTGAATAGCTCACATGAATTTGGTGTCACTTTCAGTGAAGCTCGCAGTATATATAGGGTTATAAATAATTTGAAAGGTTGCTTCAATGTTAGGAAGACTGCACAGTATTATAATATTGTTGGCAAAAGAAAAAAACTTCAACAAACAAATATATGGTTTTGGTAGTTTTTTTTTTACGTGCGGAAATCCCTTCGGATACCACCCCGCCGGCCAGCGGGGGTGGTTATGTCGTGTATCGCCTAAAACGGCACGGTGTCCTCCCCAAGTGTCCGTTGCCGGGCACCCCGGGTAAGCCCTCGAAAGGACAACCCCATCTTCACATATAAAATATTAATAGGAAGTAGAATTTAGGTACTAAACCACAAAGAATATCCAAATCAGTGATACTATTAATTTTTATAAGGTCGGTTTGAAATACCATAGAATCAAACATCATGAAATATACAGTCAACGACAAAAGTAGCTCAACAAATTCTAAATATTAATCACTTTAGCTCTTAAACCGTTGATAAGATAATAAACAAAACATGAAACACATTAACTTTGTCCTCTGATCATTATAAAAATATATAATACTTCAATTATTGATACAAGTATTCCAATGAAAAAAATATTTTAGTGTTAATCAACTTCTGTCGTTGACTGTACTTAAATAATGTGTTTTGAAACTGAAATGTTTCAGTTTTTCAGCCTTATCGCTGGCTGCAAACTTTTACAGAGACAGAGTTGATGGTTAAAATTTATGTACAAATATACATCAGAGTTGTTGGTTAAACTTTATGTACAAATATACATAAGTTGTTGGTTAAAATTTATCTACAAATATACATACATATACTCACGCCTGAATATCCCCAAAGCCGTAAGGCAGAGCTGTATTATTACGCACTTTTAGCTGTTTTTTTTCGTTCCATATTCATATTAACCGATCATTTTTAGGGTTCTGTACGTCAAAAGGTAAAAAAAGAAAATATATTATAAGATCCCTTGTCCGTCTGTCTGTGCGTGTGGCACCACAAATTTTCTCAGGAACGAGTTGAAAATTTTAAACCAGATACTGAGGTCTATAGTCCCTATTGTTTCTATGTATAATATGTTTGTATTTACAAAAAAAGTATGTTTATCCGCATTCTAGAACCCATAACACAAGCTAGTTAAACTATGCTTACTTTGGGTCTAGAGAGCGCTGTGCAGAATGTCGTAGAGTATTTAATTATTTATTTATTTATTTATTAGGTGTATAAAAATCAAAGTCCTGAGTCAACACGATAAAAGATATGGGCAAATTTAGGGTCGACTGCGCGATCCTAATAATTATAAATAATTTATACATAATATACTACGCGTCTGCTTCGAGTTTTCCGTTACCTCCCGCCGCGTTCCCCCATAGCACCTTAAGCCAGACCCAATTACTTACAATAGTAACGCTGTCACGGCGTCTGGCTTGAGGTGCGGTATGGGGATGTGCGGCGGGAGGTAACGGCAAACTCGAAGTAGTCGCGTAATATACCCTATGGACATCGAGGATTATGTACCTTTTTTTCGTGCGGTAATCCCTTCAGATACCCCCCGCCAGCCAGCGGGGGCGGTTATGTCGGGCTTGATCCGACTAAAACCGCACGCCGTCTCGGGTCTTCAGACGCCGGGGTGTAAGGTTACCCATAGAGCATATCCCTCGCAACCCGACTGACCCTGGGCCATATCCGGTTTCGAGATGGCTCCCTCGGGTTTGGAAACCACGGTGTCCCCGTCTTGCCCCGGTTTGGGGGAGGGGCGCTAGCCGCCCCACCGTCCCGGCCTGCTTCTGCTGGGGTGACAGGCGGCCTTACCTGCCACCCCTAGGCCTGCGCTCATGGAGGACGGAGGTCGTTAAGCGACCTCCGGCGCCTGCCTCGCCTGCGACGCGCGGCGAGCATATTGCGGGCTCGGCGGGCCGGGAGAGTTCTGAACCTCTCCCGGGCGCGCTCCACCATCTCCTTCGCGAGCATTACATGCTCGCAGAAGGAGGAGGATTATGTACCTTTCAAATGGTCAAAGAATTATTGCAACAAGTGCAGTGGTCCAATATTTCCAAACAAATTTAAAAAATGCGGCCTCTTTCTTCATAATTTTAGTACAGAAGTATATATTTTGCTGTCTTTAGTGTCTTTACCCGCTCCAATGAGAAAGAGGCTTGACTATACATATGTTTGTATATGAATACGACTAGACTATCCCAGAATCCTCAAATTCTAAAACATTTTCGAAGTGGACAATGTGTTCTTATCACGGACAACGAATGTGGCCATAAATGCGCAGTGGCAGGCCAATTTGTACCCTATTCGATGAGCGATAAGGTTTGAATTTGGTTTTAGATTTATTCGTGAAGCATTCACTGTTTGCTGCATCTTTTGTCTTTGTTAGTGCATTTGAGCGATAAGTGGTTCTAGTATCTCAGACTGTGATCTCGTCGCTGTCTGTGCAAGTCTAGAAACGGATTTGTTTTTCTTCCAGTTAATTTTGATAATTGATCAAATAAAGTGTTAAATGTAGTGAATCATATATGTAACATAACATAACTTCACGCCTGCGTCCCTGAAGGGGTAGGCAGAGGTGTATTACACACCCACGATTCGCCAGTTATGTTAAGGTCCCAATGTAATAGGGGGCGAGCCTATTGCCATCTACCGGGCACATTATTAAGCGAGCGATAATTAACATTTATTAATGCACACATAACTACGAAAAGTCAGAGGTGAGTGCCCGGGGCGACTGGGGATCGAACTGGAGACCTCGTCTCAGCAGTCCGTTACGTACGCCACTGGGCTATCGCCGTTAAATATATGCAGATACTTTGAATATGGTAGTTTTTGAGATCGTGGTTAAACTCGACAGTGGGGTACTCAAAACTGTACGTCTTAGGGGACGCTCTCTGAAAAACTGTGTGTCTCGTTGGTCAATCTCCGCAAAACTGAATCTTGCATCCCCCAAATTATGGCACAGCAATGGTTTACATGGAGGCTGTCTAGTCTTAGCGCGATCATGTTCAGGATACTGTTGCCGCTCTCCCGCACCCTGTGCATCATGGACGCGAATCTCTTACACAAAGTACCATAAAAGTAATGAACTCAGGCCTCCGCGAATCGCACACCGCGCAACAGCAGCACCCGGAACGCGTTGTTGTATTGCCGATTTTGCTATTTTAAGCAATTACGGGGTAATGTCTTAGGCATGAGGGATATGCTCTATGGGTAACCTTACACCCCGGCGTCTGAAGACCCGAGACGGCGTGCGGTTTTAGTCGGTGCAAGCCCGACATAACCGCCCCCGCTGGCCGGCGGGGGGGTATCCGAAGGGATTTCCGCACGATAAAAAAAAAAAAAAAAAAGGCATAGGACTAGCAACTAGGAGGTTGCAGATTCGAACCCCACCCCGTATATCATCTACGTGAACCCAATGCTGATGGACGGACGAGGCTCTGGCGCTTACTCTGATGATGGAGAGATTAGCGGGACTACTAATCATGATTGTGCAGCCCACTTTACTATCTGAGCTGGACCGCTATTCTAGTCCTCAATAAATTGAATTCTGTACCGGTTGTAACATTTCAGTCACGTATAGAGAAACTAAGCCATATATGACATAGCAAGTATTCATGAGTATCAAAGTAACAAAATGTCGCCGATTGTCCAACGACAAATAATAAATACAGTAAGTTATATTACACTGGGCCGTTTAAACATTAAAGAAAGATGACGTCTGGACGATTTCACTTCAAGTAAATTAACATCTGAACAACACAAGGCAAGTTTAAATGGGATATGTTCAAGTGTAGGTTAAGGGGAGAAACGTTGAACTTGAAGTAATTAACACGACGACACACGATGTTGCCAGACGAAATTAATGTAATTGAACACGGCTTTATGAGATGCAAATTCTTTGTTTGAATTTAAACATTACGCGTAATACAAATATGCTCTTCGAGAGTGTTCCAGGTCGCTGATTGTGTACATTCTTAGATGTGTTACATTAACATTATATGAAGACAAACAGAAATTTGCCAGACACGATGTTACAACAAATTAAATTAAAGTACTTGTTACATGACAAAAGTACACTTCAAATAAAGAATAAGAATAGAAACTCAGTAATAAATAAAGATATTATTGTATTTACTTTAATTGTGGGTGTATGGGGGGGGGGGCTTCATGAAGACCTTTGAGGCCAAGTCAATACCAGCTGCAAGCTGATACACCTGCTGATTAACAGAAGAGGCTCTCACGCAGGCTTTCCTCTGGGGTCACAGGAGGAGAAAGAGTAAGCGGACCCTGGGCTCGGTGATCCTCGGATGCAACCGGGAACATATCCCTCGCACCCCAACTGACCCTGGGCCATCTCCGGTTTCGAGATGGCCCCCTCGGGTTTGGGAACCACGGTGTCCCCGTCTTGCCCCGGTTTGGGGGAGAGGCGCTAGTCGCCCCACCAAGATGATAATACCTACTGAAATCTTACCAAGCACCATTTGTGAAATATATTTAACTAGCTGGCCCTACCCGGCTTCGCCCGTGGCGTATTTCGAACCCCCGCTGCACTTCTATAACCCATATATGCTCGTAATTTGTTAGTTTTCATATTACGTTTTGAAATCTACCGGATTTGTTGACATTTATGATTACTGCTCCGCTCTTTTTGGTACTAGCGTGATGATATATAGCCTATAGCACTCACAAATAATGTGGCTTTCTATTGGTAAAAGAATTTTCAAAATCGGTTCAGTAGATCCAAAGATAACCCCTTACAACCTCACAAACTTTACCTCTTTATAATATCAGTATAGTTTGGAGTTTTGACTAGTGTTGGGAAGTGTGGGCCACGAGGCAGGCCCACAAGGCGTGCGGCACTCGTCGAGTGTCCGTAACCGTGTCGAGTGGCCGGCGAGTGCGCGAGTAATTGGAACAACTCGAGCCGCACTCGCCCCTTACCGCATGCTATTTTGTATTGGTTTATGTGTGACGCAGATATTTTTAGTTGTGGTATTGTCGTGTTGTCTTGTAGAAAATGTCAAAGGAAATGTATGCATATTTATGTTTTCCTCTTGCGCGTTGTCTTTTTACAAATAATTACCTTAAAATAATCTGTATAAGGTAGCTGGGATAGACTGGATGCGCAAGGCGGAGGATCGGGTGCTATTGCGTAAAATAGGAGAGGCCTATGTCCAGCAGTGGACTGCAATAGGCTATTTTTTTTATTTTTTTTTATACCACTAAGGTGGCAGACAAGCATACGGCCCACCTGATGGGAAGCAGTTACCGCGGCCTATGGACGTGTGCAACACCAGTGGCGTCACACTCGCGCTGCCGACCCTGTAAAGGAAAGGGGATGGGAAAGGAGTTTGGGAGAAGATGGGAAAGGAGTTTGGGAGGGGATGGGAAAGAAATTTGGGAGGGGATGGGAAAGGAGTTTGGGAGGGGATGGGAAAGGAGTTTGGGCTCCGGCGCTCTCACTCACCAAACGGAACCCAACAGTTCAAATACTGTTACTTGGCGTCGATATTCTGTGAGAGGGTGGTGCTTCCCCGGTCGAGTCGGCCCATTCATGCAACGGCCAAAATGGCTGTTGCTTGACTCTACCACCATAAAAATTGATTGAATCTGTATAGCTATCAATTTGATACTTCTAAATCCGTTATACACGTGGGAAGACAATGGTATAACCATATCCAAACCTAATATTATAAATGTGAAAGTTTATGAAGATGTTTGTATGTTTGTTAGTGAATCACGCTTTAACGGCTGAACGGATCGGGCTGGAATTTGGTACAGGGATAGATCTTAGTCTAAAATAACACATAGGCCTTTCTATCTCTGGAATAGGTCCCATGGGTAGCGGGAATGTGATAAGAATCCCACGCAGGCTAAGCCGCAGGCAACAACTACTTAGAAATGCCAACAAACTGCTCTGCAATTTGGCAATTAATGTCTTATTAATAAAAAAGTTGTAAATTAATTATAAAGTTAAATAAATAAAAAAATCGGGACATAACCGCAGTATACTACAAAAAAACCGGCCAAGTGCGAGTCGGACTAGGGGGGGCCAATAAAGGGTTCCGTAGCAGCAAGTAAAATTTTTATATTTGAGTCGATTGAATGAAAGGTAAATTGCGGTTTACGATTTATGACGTATTAAAAAGAAATACTTACTAGATCTCGTTCAAACCGATTTTCGGTGGAAGTTTACATGGTACATAATATACATCATATATTTTTTTTGTTTCATCATTCTTTTATTTTAGAAGTTACAGGGGGATGACGGAATCATCATCATCATTTTTGAAGACCTATACATATATGCAATGGGTTTGATGGAAAAAAAATGAGTTTCAGATCTAAGTATGGGGGGAACCCCCACAATATTTAGGTTTTTTTTCTATTTTTGTGTGAAAACCTTAATGCGGTTCACAGAATACATCTACTTACCAAGTTTCAACAGCATAGTTCTTATAGTTTCGGAAAAAAGTGGCTGTGACATACAGATGGACAGACAGACAGACATGACGAATCTATAAGGGTTCCGTTGTTTGCCATTTGGCTACGTAACCCTAAAAAGTAGATGTACTCAAATGGTACAGCTGGCAATAGTAAACGTGAAAGAGGGTTGGCCGGAATACAAAAGTACCAGTTTCTCAATTAAAATCAAATGTATGCTGCTGTATGTACATCGCACCTGTTGTGAGAGTGCAAAAGGCCACTTAAACACCCTTAAACTTAACTTACGCCCACAAGTATCACTTAAACTTTTTACACCAGAATATTGTATTATTTTTTTAGGATCAAAAAGAGATATCTCTCTATTTTTCACATATGTTTTTTTTAAATTTTGGATTTGTAAAGTAATATTAAAAATTTAGAAAGGAGCAGGGCTTACCCGGGGTGCCCGGCAACGGACACTTGGGGAGGACACCGTGCGGTTTTAGTCGAGAAACGACATAACCACTCCCGCTGGCAAGCGGGGGGGTATCCGAAGGGATTTCCGCACGTAAAAAAAAAGGGGCAGGTGTCTGCCACGTATATATTTTTTTCATAAGTATAGTAAAGATAACTTATATTGAATCTGTCGTAGGCTTTCTTCTAGTCGCCTCCGTAAAAACCAAAATTAACAAAAACATGGAAAGGAATCTCTCCAAAATGCAAGCTCTGAATGCAACCTGGATATCTGCTGGGATGATGATGATGAATTAGTCATCTACCTTTCTTTTTTCTTTCTTTTGTCGTGCGGAAATCCCCTCGGATACCCTGCCGGCCAGCGGGGTCGGTTATGTCGGGCTTGAACCGACTAAAACCTATACGGCATAGCACGGAGTCTGCAAAAAGTGCCCGGTTTATGGCATTAATACAGATGGGAAAATGTGGGTGTGCAGGGCCCTATCAACCTCTCCTGTTATTCGGTGCACCTGCTAAACAACGGGCGAGGCGCTGGCGCAAGCTGCTCTCAGGGTTGCGAGGTCTGACGACAGTCGCTCCCGAAAAAGCTGACATACAAATTAAAAAAAATAAGCGTACCCCGAGCGGACGCAACTTAGAAATCGCTACGAGAATGATGATGACAAAAGATAGCAAAATGTCGGTATACTTTTAATATCTACACCTCTGCTCACCACCCTGAGATGTATCTATAATCAAAACCTGACTAGTCTTCACAATGATCAGTAGATCGACCTGAATGAATTCGATTCGCTAGCATTTACAGCTGAATCGAACACCGGCGGGGCTTAGTCCGTGAATAAATAATTACTGGCTGATCCCCCCGCCGGGACCGGTCCGAAGAACCGCTCACTCCGCTCGGCTCCATTAGCGGTGAGCGCAGAGAACGATCCCGGGGGACCGCTAGGAATCACGTCGAATCGTACGAATGCTTAGCAAAATAGTTCCCGATTTAGCTGACGTGTTACTTAATACTTGATGAAATGAGATGAGTTGAAGGCTGGCTTAGGTAAGATAGGTATTAGAAGATATTTTCTTAGTTGGTACTGTGGCTAAAGTTTGAGCTTGTGTGCGTACGATCGTGATATGTGTTCGGTTTCTGGAACGGGTTAGAAAGAAAGAACTAATTCATTCGGAGCCCTTTGAGATGCACGTAAGAAATTATTATTATACGGCCTCTGTGGCGTAGCAGTAGTGCATTCGACTGCTATGGCAGAGCGCGCGGGTTCGATTCCCGCTCAGTGCACATATTTGCATGAACTATGCATTGGTATGCATATTTGCATTGGTCTGGGTGTTTCTATGTATAATATGTATGTATTTACAAAAAAAATGTATATAAGTATGTTTATCTACATTCTAGAACCCATAACACAAGCTACTTAAACTAGGCTTACTTTGGATTTAGAAAGCGCTGTGTCATAGATTATTTATTATTTCTTTTATTTCTTATATACAATGATAAGTACCTCACAAGCGGGCCGAATAACACCTGGTTACACATTGATGAGTCGTCCGGAAATTCTAACGAGAAACTTATAAACTGGAATGTACGGTGGACGGCAATAAGTTCTTATAAATAAATATTTAATTGACGAAATGGCAGTATATATTACATTAGCTGATGGCCACAGTTCCGCTCGTGTGAAGTACTGATCCAGTTTCAGCGACTTGCAGGAACCTATTTCCGGGATATACTCAGTCTTTTTCTCTTGCGTGTGGAAACCCCCACGGGCTTCACCCCATCGGTGCCGACGATGAAGTGGGCGTGTCGGAATCGGACCGACTAAAACCACACGGTGTCGTCCCCAAGTGTCCAGTGCCGGGCGCCCCGCGTAAGCCCTTGAAAGGATAATAGCCTGTGCTATTTCAAACTATAATCTATCTCTGTGCCAAAGTTAAAAACCCAATGTAGCGCATAACCCTTCCAAATTAAACGTCAAAAGTAAGTTCGTTACGTAACAATCGATTTGAAACTCCCAACATCGAATAACGCCCAACTCGATTGTTGGAGTGCGTCAGAGCGCAATGAAAGTGACACAGAGCACCGTTGGCAGCCCGCCAAAAATGTATACAAGCAAGGAATAATAGGTTGAAATTGCCGAAATTTTCTTACAAATTCATGAGTTCGTTATTCCTGTAATTTAATAGCAATTTCCATTATTTATATTTTGTTTGGAAGTTGATTTCAAGATACATATTACAACTCTGTATAAAATTTTGTTTTTACTGGCCGCTTGAATTCGATCTTCAAAAACAGTACCTAACATGACTCCTAAATGCTATCCATTTTGATGATAAATTTCGTATTACTAACAGCTGTCACTTTTCAAAAATGTAATAAAAGTTGCTGTTTGTTAGCTTAATGTTGTCTCATTCATACACAAAAATAATCATAAAATTTGGATTTGTCATTCCTAAAAAAAATGCAAAAATGTTAGTACTGAAAATTGGGTTTCCTCCAATTTCTTCAAGAAAAACGGCAATTTCATATGTAACGACCTAATATTATCAGGAAGTGCCCCGTAGCTAAGCATCGTTTGTATAGGGTAATGCTGTGAAAAGTTCCTCAGTTTTCATAAGAGTACGAGTAACCGAAATGACTAGTATTCTCGTTAACCCCTACAGCGAGAATAAATTAAATTGTTTGTATTAGGAGTGTATTCACGTCGGTAGTATAATGGTAGAGTCGAACTCGAGACCTCTCCATCGTAAACTAGAAACGCTTCATACTTCGTAGATAATTGAGCTGAGTGTGAGACTAAGTCGAGCGAATAGCTCTCTATACTCCACTCGGGGTATTTTGGTTGTGACGCTACTCCTCCTAAACTAATCGACCAATTTTGGCCAAACTTGACATGTAAATACAACTTGATACCCGGAAGGTTTGGAAACAATTAAATTAAAAATCGAACATACCATGGAGGAATAATCACCCTTCAAAAATGACAAAATCTAGTCCGGCTCGAAGGACCACTAAATGTATAGTTTATACACTTGAACTAGTAATTGTAGTTTGGTGAGTGCGGCAAAGAGAAGAAACACAACTTGACACTTAACTGTTGTATTATTAACTTGTTACAAGATATAAATTGGTTATTATTCTCTCTTATATAGTTAGCTACCGTTGGAAGCTAATTCCACACTGGCCCGTGCCAGCTATGTCACTTAGTTTTATTAATATTGCATAAATGACGCGCTCCAAGTGGAGATCGCGGTGTCAGCAAATTCGTATGTACAGTCTGTAGTGAGACTGTACAGTCTCCAAAATGATCAATGTTGAGACCACGACGGTAATCGGGGGGTAGTTGTTGGGCAGGTTTTGTAAGTAATCATGTAATGAATAAATGCTCTCGGCTCCACATTGCAACAGTAGAATGCATTGCGCCCCTAGTTAGTAACTTACACTATTGGCTACTAATGAACATTTGCTTTTCAGTTTATTCTCTGTTGAAAATTATAACCAATTACGTCACGTGATTGAGTTATTTCTTTTTTAAGTCGATTCAATTAAAGAAAAGAATAATTTATCTTTGTATTCCGTGGCCACAACACCTAACAAAACGAAAGCGACACAGAGTGGGCACCTGGCAGAGTGCCAAGCGAAGGTTTTGCTTACAAGATAAATGCGCTGTATACAAGGCTCGCTTGATAGATGTTACGGTTTTAATTTGTGAGGCCGGGATTATGCGCAAATGAAATGTTGTTACTTTTTCAGCTTTTTAAACGATTTTAAAAACAGGAACAGGGAATTTCATTTTGTAGGAATAGTTTAGTTTAGGTGTATGGGGGCCCACCAAGATTTTGGAGGCTCAAGCCAACCTCACCTGCCAGCCCGTACAATTTTTTTTTAGTGCGAAAATCCCCTCGGGGTGGTTATGTTGGGCTTGAACCAACTAAAATCGGATGCCGTCTGGGGTCTTCAAACGAGGGCGTGTATGCCCATAAGGTTTTTTCGGCGCACCCCAACTGATCCAGGACCATCTCCGGTTTCGATATGGCCCCCTCGGATTTGGGAACCATGAAGTCCTCATCTTGCCCCGGAAAGGGGGGAGGGGGGCGCTAGTCGCCCCGCCGCCGCCCGGGCCTGCTTCTGCTGGGGTGACTGGCGACCTCACCTGCCTTTCCCAGGCCTGCGCTCATGGAGGTCGGAGGTCATTGAGCGACCTCCGGCGTCTGAGTCACCCACGACGCGCGGCGAGCATGTTGCGGGCTCGGTGGGCCGGGAGAGTTCTAAATCTTTCCCGAGCTCACTCCACCACCTCCTTCTAGAGCAGAAAGAGCTCGCGCTTCGCATGATTGCGGCAATGGTGTGGAGCGCGAGCGCGTGGGCCAGCTCGGGAGAGATTTAGAACTCTTCCGGCTCTCAGAAGGAGGCGGCGGCGACCCACGCGCTCGTTTTCTTTTAAAATCGTTTGGTCAGTCGGGGTGCGAGGGATATGCTCTATGGGCAACCTTACACCCCGGCGTCTGCAGACCCGGGACGGCGTGCAGTTTTAGTCGGTTCAAGCCCGACATAACCGCCCCCGCTGGATGGCGGGGGGGTATCCGAAGGGATTTCCGCACGAAAAAAAAAAATGCTAGTTTCAGATATTAGCGCATTGAAACAAACAAAGTCTTCAGCTTCATTATTAGTATAAATTTAATCTCAGTTGCGCTATCTGATCGCTGCACTAACGGTCAGTGAGCGCAACTTTACCAACGAACTACTATCAGGGGAATGTATAACACAGTATTAGTTTAGTTAATGTCCCTAGTTCCTAACTTCGTAAATCTCACTAGTTCGCCTAAAACCTTCTGTCCAGGGAAATGAATACAAAATGCAATGGAACGAGACTAGTCGACCTACATTTCAGTTTGGACTTTAATTCTCTTAGTCAAAAGGTTTAAGTTACTTCGTAAGTTAGTACTGACAGATAAGACGGCGGCCATTTTGTTAATTGTTTACTTGGAGTCGGATAAGTAAAGTTTGCATACTGTTGTGTTTTAGGTTGCATATAAGATACGGCAGAGATTAATGCGGGAAATTATGTTAAGTAGTACATAGCTTTGTAGGCGGATAGTCGGTGTTGCAAAAGGCGCGAGTTGAGGTTCATAATGGCGTGCTGGTCCCTGCCTTCAGGGGCTACAGCAATTGAGATAATTTTCGAAGTACCTATATATTTCTGTGTGTCGACCCCAGGGTCTGAAAGGACGGGTGGATGTTAGTAAATTCACAATTGCATGGTATCTGGAAAAATATCAAGTCAATCCGTCAACAGAAAGGGGGTCAAATTTCAATGACTAAATTTGACCCAGATGATTGTCTCTGGCTACCCCAATGGGAAAGAGGCGTGACTATATGTATGTAATTGTGTGTATATAAGCGTAAGTATATAGTATATAACAGCTTTTATAGCCAGATTCAGATATTTTTATACACAGTAATTTGATTTTGTCGGAAGTTTACGCGAATGTCACACATTGATATAATTAAGAGGCGATAGCCCAGAGGCGTACGTAACGGACTGCTGAGATGAGGTCTCGAGATCGATCCCCAGTCGCCCCGGGCGGCGGGCACACACCTCTAACTTTTCATAGTTATGTGTGCATTAATAAATGTTAATTATCGCTCGCTTAGTAATGTGCCCGGTAGAAGACAATAGGCTCGCCCCCTATTACGTTGGGACCTTAACATAACTGGTGAATCGTGGGTGTGTAATACACCTCTGCCTACCCCTTCGGGGATACAGGCGTGAAGTTATGTTTTGTTATGTTGAAATAAAACTATTTTTAACAGATTCTATCGCGGTTATTTGATGTTATTTTATTTTATACATTGAACCCGACGTATCGCTTGCTTTTCAGCAACCAGGTCACGGGGAGAACGGACGGAAACGTCGGGTTCAATGTAAAATATAAAATAACATCAAATAAATCGCGATAGAATCCGTTAAAAATTGTTTTATGCTTTTATAGCCTATAGATTCCGTTTTTTTTTATAAACAGTAATTTGTAACAGACGTCATAATTTTGATTTGTGCCAACCCTAGTGATAAAAAGCTCGCATTCACTGAACGCTTCAGCTCCATCTGAGTAATGCGTGTAATGTGCTGAGGGACCATACCCTTATATATGTCAGCGCAGCCCTGGACACAAACAACCCTAATCTAAAAAATTACACATAATGGAAATAGAAGAAATAGATAAACTTGACAATATTACTTATGATATTGTTGGAAGTTTACGTGAATGTTACACATTGAAATAAAACTATTTAACGGATTCTATCCCGATTTATTTGATTTTTTTTTTATGATTATCGCTCGCTTAATAATGTGCCCGGTAGATGGCAATAGGCTCGCCCCCTATTACATTGGGACCTTAACATAACTGGCGAATCGTGGGTGTGTAATACACCTCTGCCTACCCCTTCGGGGACACAGGCGTGATGTTATGTTTTTTATGAATGATAGGCCCACGCTCATGTGTTATTTTATTATTTACACTGAACCCGACATCGTCACTGGGAGACTCAAATAGCATCAAATAAATCGCGATAGAATCCGTTGCAAATAGTTTATTTCAATATTACTTATGTGATTTTTTTTTGAAATTTTGTTTAAGAAGGGCAGGCTCACGTTTGACCTCTATCTCACCTGGTCGTAAGTGACGATGTGGTCTACGATGGATCACGTTTGCCAGAAGGAACCTATTCACTCGAGACTTAAAGATTCCGTGTTTATAGCTTTCCAGAAACACAGACTCATGCAGGCAATTCCACTCCGCATATGTACGCACAATAAATGTGCCGCCGAAACGATTCATGCGCATGAGTGGAATATATCCACCATATCTGCTTCTATTCAAACACACTTCACGAGCTTCCTTTACTGTAATTATACCTTTTTTTTTTTTTTTTTTCGTGCGGAAATCCCTTCGGATACCGCCCCCGCTGGAGAACGGGGAGTCTCCAGCGGGGGCAGTTATGTCGGGCTTGCACCGACTAAAACCGCACGCCGTCTCGGGTCGTAAGATGTAAGGTGTGTAAGGGGTTACACCCGGGGTGTAAGGTTACCCATAGAGCATATCCCTCGCACCCCGACTGACCCTGGGCCATCTCCGGTTTCGAGATGGCCCCCTTACTTACTCTCCACTGTGCCCTCTGCTAATCAGAGGGACACGTGGAAAGCTTCCTCGCCTTGGTCGGAGTTGGCCGTAGGCGGCAGCGTCTCTCCCACCCTAGGAGAGAGGCGCTGCCGTCTCCGTTGCCCAGGGTGCACCGCGTGGAGGTCCCCAACCAAGCACCCCAACTGTAATTATACCTGTCATGCATTGGTTTTAAGTCCTTTTTTGATCTGCACTTTTTGCAATAGATCCACAAATAAATTAACGTATGTCATAAAAACCAACAATTTTTTTTTTTAATATATATATTCAGTCCGTCGATTGACTGCAATACCCCGCTGGATGGTGAGAAGCTAGGATGAAGTTCAGAATATACGGGCCATCATTCCTTAAAACACTTTCAGTTTTTCGACTCTTAAGCGAAGCCAAACCCGAGCTGTCTTGTACAACAGTCGTACGGTAGAGTCAAGCTACAGTCATTTTGGCCGTTGCATGAATGGGCCGACTCGACCGGGGAAGCACCACCCTCTCACAGAATATCGACGCCAAGTAACAGTATTTGAACTGTTGCGTTCCGTTTGGTGAGTGAGAGTGCCGGAGCCCAAACTCCTTTCCCATCCCCTCCCAAACTCCTTTCCCATCCCCTTTCCTTTACAGGGTCGGCAGCGCGAGTGTGACGCCACTGGTGTTGCAGACGTCCATAGGCCGCGGTAACCGCTTCCCATCAGGTGGGCCGTGTGCTTTTCTGCCACCTTAGTGGTATAATAAAAAAATAAAAAAACACTACCGCTGTACTATCAAACACCAAGACCTACAATAGAATTAGGTGAGTGTAATCAAGCCTTCAGAGATTGCTCAGACCCGGAATCTGAACACAGGTGCTGAATAAATCCCTAAACTAACGTTAATCTTGGTCATTGTTCATGGAACAATGTTGCGCTTACCGTTCATTTGTAACGTCTTACTTACCCATGTGTGTGTGTGTGTGTGTGCTGTCGCTACGTACAGTCAACGACAAAAGTGGTTTAACAAATTCTCATTTATTAATCACTTTAGTTTTTAAACCTTTTATAAAATACTAAACAAAACATGAAATATATTAACTTTGTCTTCTGGGGATTATAAAACTACATACATATTCATTATTAGGTTCATGTTTTGCAATGTAAAAAAACGTTTGTAAATATTTAAGTGTGAGTCCACTTGATTACTCGATTAAGTGCTTAACGCGTGCCAGTATAATCGTTAAATGATGGCTTAGAGGGCTTTTTAAATTTTTGATTTATAGTTATTTGAAGTAGGTTAAAAAAGTTGAACACAAACATATATATACTTACTGACCAGTATTCATGTAAAGAAAATAGGGTATTTGACTACTGCTAAAAAATAGTTCTGTATTATGTATTACAACATAAAAATGCAGATGGTATCAATATTTTTTTGAGAACTGTTTTATTTACGATAAAAGTCGATATTAAAGTTTGATTTAAAAAAAAGTGTGCGCCATAACGGATCCCGTGACATGTGATGTCACACCAAAGTAAACAGTAAGCGACTCAAAGCACGTTTATATAATTATTGAAATTAATTGCTAAAATAATGGTTTATTTTGAGATATATAAGATAAAAGTGAAACATTATTAGTAATTAATAATTGAACCAGTCGATTAACACTAGGAAATGCAGACAGCCTGTATTGAAAAACTCTGTTTACTTATGTGTGACGTCACAGAGCGTTTATAAGCACGTGATCAAATCTCAAAAAAAGTGAGATTTTAATCTTGATTTTTTAACAAAAAAGAAACTTATTTTATATTGAAAATTAATAAAATATGTTTTTTACGGTACATTTTATTAGGATGACAACAATTCGTACAATATTTTAAATTAGTCAAAATGCCTAGTCTATCACTTACATAGATATCTGTCGTTCACAACTTACTCCGAACAATGACATAAATAAACCGTCCTCATTATTCTCGCCCAAAAATATTCAGGGCCGTATCCAAGCTAAGAGTGGTAGGAAAAATGCTCGCCGACATAGCTCCGCGATGGACCGATTTATCACAGCGGCGAGCTCGCGTCTAAAATTTATTTTTCCCTTTTCAACCGTCGGTTGAAAATGTAATCTGACTTTCTCGGAGTTATCGATGATTATCGGAGGAGGCGGTACATTTGAATGGTGAACCCTTAGACATATTTTTATTTATGGGGCGAGTTTTGTATGGGACAGTGTGTCCCTTTTTTTTTTTTTTTGTTTTTATCGTGCGGAAATAATAATATTTTTTTAATAATAATTCATTTATTACCATAAACACTTACATATGTAGTTACATTTCCGGTGACCCCACACTAGGTCTAGGCCTGTCCTGTGGGTGCCTGTTACATTCTCGTTTACAGATAAATTAATATTAGTTCGGTTTACACTGTCATTGGTAGTAAGGATACATTATTTACCAAAAGTTTTGCGGTTTTCTACTATAAGAGGTGGATAGTAAAATAATAGAATAATATATAAATAGATATCATAGTTATGATATATAGATAATATATATAGGTATATAAATACATGTAAAGATAATATAGTGTATGTATGGTCTTTCTGATGCAATTGGTATCTTGGTACCCAAATTTCGGTGCATTGTGTTTCAGTACACCTAGGTATTGAGATGGGTCTCACACCAGGCGCACCAGTAGACTCTCTGTGAGGCGGTATGACAAAGAACCTAACCAGTCTGTGATTTTTAGTTTAGCCTCCTTTACTGAACACTGCTTTATGTCGCACCACCTGGCCACCTTGTTATAAATGTAGGCGTCTTTATATGGACTGAACCGTCGGGCAAAGCTAGTGTAGATTTGTGGTACAGTTAATTTATATACGCGACGTTCGAGTAATTTAGGGTACTCCTCAGACTTAAGGACCGTTCGATGCGACCTTAGAGATGTACTCCGGAGAAATAGCTGACGTACATTCAAAACTTTACATTCCTTGTACAGGCTCGTGGTGGAATATCTAAAGGGTTTCCTGAGCATAGTTTTCAAAACCGAGCGTTGGGCTATTTCAGCTTTCTTCATAAATGTTTTTAGCGCGCATCCCCAACACGTTATACAGTACGTTATAAGGGACTGAGTAAGAGCAAAGTAAACTTGTTTAAGGACCATTAATGATGCTGAGTAACGAAGCATTTTCATGACGTTAGCTGTTTTTCTAACTTGAGTGGAGACGTGGGTTATATGCGCTTTAAAACTGAGCTTCTCATCAAGCACTATACCGAGGTACTTTATGGTGTCTGTCCTCAACAGTTCATCACAGCTGCAACGCCTCTGGTCCGTGCACACATGTGAATGAATTTTATAGTTGGCCTTTGGAGCTGACACTGCGGTTTTATGAAAGCACATGTATTTTGTTTTCTTAGCATTTAAGGTTAGGAGATTGTGTTTCAACCATGTAGTCACCCGTGTCATGTCTGTTTCAGCTTTCAGAAATGCCTCGTCCCAAGTGAGACCTTCATAAATTAACACTGTGTCATCTGCATAACATATGATTTCTGTATTGGTACTGTCGTGTATATCATTTATATACATGATGAACAGGGTTGGGCCCAAGATGCTTCCCTGTGGAACTCCGAAATTTACTGTGTTCAATCCACTTTCGTGACTTCCAACTTTAAGACACATTTTTCTTTCGGTGAGGTACGTTTTGAACCAGTTAAGAGCCACACCCCTCACTCCAAAGTGAACCTCCAATTTCCGCAGTAAGATTGGTATTGATACGGTATCGAAGGCTTTCGCCAAGTCCAAAAAGATACCTATGCTAGCCTTCTTTCTGTCGAGATGAGATGCTATTTTCGAGGTAAGCAACCCCACGGCATCCTCCGTTGATTTCCCCCGCCTAAAACCGAACTGCCTATTAGAGATAAGATTGTTGGATTCGATAAATCCAACAAGCCTTTTGTTAACTATTTTCTCTAGTAGTTTGGAGAAAGTAGTAAGGAGAGAGATTGGGCGGTAGTTCTCCACACTATCCCTGGGCCCGTCTTTGTGAATTGGTGTTATTGTAGCGATCTTCCACGAGTCCGGAAAGATGCCGGATTGTAAACTTGAATTGAGAATAGCAGTAAGTGGTTGTAAAATTACACTTCGAATACGTTTCAGAGTCGCGTTCGTAAGTCCGTCAATGCCAGGTGCCTTATCATTCGCCAACGAGAGAATCAGAGATTCAACCTCGTGTTCGTCCGTAGGTTGCAAAAAGAACGAGTTTTTTATTTGTTTATTTTCTACTTCAGCTGAAAGTTTCTCCTGGCTTGAGTTAAGCTCACGCAGGGTGTCCCCTGCCAACTTTTCGCCTACTGAAGAAAAATAGGTATTGCATAGGTCCAGGGATTGTTTGGCATCCGAACTACCATGCAGCGTCAGGAGTTCCCTTGGTTCCATGTTTGGTTTGGACAAATGACTTATGGATTTTATTGTTTTCCACAGCTTTTTAGTGTTGTTTGTGCTGTTAGAGAGTTCTTGGTTCTCATATTCTGTTTTCATTTTATTTAGCAGTTCATTACAGAAATTTCTGTAACGAGAATAAATTAGATGCAAACACTGATCATCCGGATACTTACGTGTCCGCATGTGTAATTGGTCCCGATGTTTCATACAACGTATTAATCCTGGTGTTATCCAGGGCTTAATAGTAAACTTGGAATGGCTAATGGAAACTTTTTTCGTATGCCTATTTAAAACATCAGTGAACCGATTGCAGAAGGTGTTGACTGCCTGATTTGTGTCCACATTATCAAGTAATAATGACCAGTTTACCTGTGAAAGCTCATTTTCAATTGCTTCAACATCTCGCTTAAGTACCGTTCTGTTGATGTGTTTTATATTCTTAGTAGCCAAGCCGAGCATTATTATGTTGTGGTCCGTTATATCAGAACTACACACCACTCCCGTAGCCTCCCGGGTTGTGTTAACAAAAATGTGATCGAGACATCTGTGGCCTCTTGTTGGTTTCATTATAGCAGGAAAGAGTCCGTGTTCTGCAGTGAGGCACTGATATTCCAAATCCTGAGAGCTTTTTGCCTCCAACAGATTAATGTTTATATCCCCTACAAGTATCAAAGTACTGTTTTTGTTTGAGTTACTTTCCAGAATTTGATCCAAAGAACAGAAAAAATTATAGAAGCGTGAAAAACATGGGGGGCGATAAACTCCAATGATTGTTAAGTCGTTACAGACCTTCAGCTGCAGACAGTTTGCGTCCTGGAGATCCGGTTCCGACACACAGACGCTCAGCGTGTCTCTCACATATGCCACCACGCCATTGTTTTGATTAATTTTCTTCTCAGTGTAGTAGCTCGTGTAGGATGGCAGATGAGGAATTACAGAATTTTTATCGAGCCAACATTCCGTCAAAATAATTACATCGAAAGTAGTTTTCATTCTATTCAAGGTGACAATAAAACGGTCGAAATTTTTATATATGCTCCTTATGTTATACGAGATTACTTTAAAATTCTGATTTGTCGCAAATGCTGCTCGACACCGCTCAGGCGTTTCAATCAAATGACAGTTTATGCGAAGCGAATCTAACTCAGCCGCTGTGTTGTCATTAATCACTGATAATGTTTGGAGTATTTTATAGTAATTGGTTTATAATTTCCGATTGATTCATAGTTACTTGATTGAAGTCCGGGCAATGTCTTGCAAATTCTAGGGCCGTGATTAAAAATAAATTGTCCTGTTTCTTTTTTAAGATTTTTTAGATAAAGAACCGTGCCATATAATAGTTGTTTATAATGTGAATTGTAGACTGTATATAAAGAATACTGTGAAAATAATAATAATGAAGTCTTAAGTGAGACTGACTGTACAGGAGTTATAAAGTACAGGATATGCATTTCTATGTATGAGACGTAATATATTATGTAATAATAGTAGTATACGTACATCCTAAAATATCGTATAAATATCATTAATATTATAAGAAAATGTATATATAACACAATTGTAAACTTGGTAATACTTAAGACTAATTCGTGCAAATTGTTGTAATAGCGTGTGAAGACCTCAGTTGCCGTTGTCCTGTGCGTTGCCGCCGTTGCCATCAGGAGGGTTGAACGTACGCGATAGGTCATCGCTGGTGCGAATGGGTAAAGATGGCTTACCTTCCCGTTGCTTGAGGAATATGTTACCCTGGGCAACCCAACAGTAGGCGTAGCCATTCTCTTTGGCTTTCGCACGTGCAGCTCGAAAAAGCAGCCTCTTTTCCTTAGTCAGCCGTTCGTTATAATATATTTTTTGTGGGGAGCCCGATACGTTTAAACCGAGGTCTGAGGTAGTGATGTTTCTTCTGGATTTAGCAGCTTTTATTATTTCGTCTCGTTTGCTTCGCCGAAGGAGACGCATCACTATGGGCCTCGGAAACTTTGTACTATTATTAGAAGAGATGGTAGAAATCACCCGTGGGCCCGCTCTGGTCACCCAATCAATATCACCGTCCTCCAGACCAACCCCGACTTTTCTGGCGGCCAGAAGTGCTATATGGTGCAGGCTTTCCATGTTGTCTTCCGGAACACCGGCTAGTTCTAGTTCGTTCCGAAGATTGTTTTGTGCTTGTGTGTTAACCTCCTGTTGAAGCTCCGTGACTCTTAGCTCTAACATCTTGGCCTCCCGGTCGCGACCCTCAAGGTACCTGATACGCGCAGCATTTGAGGCTGTAGTACAGCTCAGTTCCTCAAGTTTACTATGACAGCTGGACAGTGATGTTGTAGCATCTTCTAGGCGTTGTTTGAGTGAAGATATCTCTCGTGTAAGGCAACGTACTTCTTCTGTGAGCTCTTTTACGTCAGCATTTAGGCTGACATCCACAGTTGTATCTGTTTTCTTCGGAAATCCCTTCGGATACCCCCCCGCCGGCCAGCGGGGGCGGTTATGTCGGGCTTGCACCGACTAAAACCGCACGCCGTCTCGGGTCTTCAGACGCCGGGGTGTAAGGTTACCCATAGAGCATATCCCTCGCACCCCGGCTGACCCTGGGCCATCTCACCACTAACAGCATCGCTCATCCTGTCTCCTCTGAAAGCAGAGGAGTACGGAGAGCGATGTGTTCCCGCCACGTTGGGTATTGGCCGACGATCAATGCCAACCCTATGAAGGGGTGAAGGGGAAGCCATTGACCGCCGCCCAGGGTGTACCGGCCGCTCCGATTCCGTTCCCCCCGGACTGGGACAGTGTGTCCCTAAGATTTTTCAAGCGTATTTGCATTCCATTTTCTATTGTAAAAATGGGGACAAGGAAATATTATGATTTTATTTATTGTAATATTATGAAGAATCTCGTTATGGAGTAGTAAGTGCGAACAACATCATTGAGCAGAGTAACAGTTTTTACTAGATCTTAGTACAAAAAAGTTTTTGTACATATTTATGTACTACTCTAAACAGGCCGCTGATAAAAAAAAAAGTATTTTTTGAATAATTAATTAACACTAATTCGCTCATTGTTCGAAATTAAACCAATTGGCATTGTAAAACGGAATCAAGAATACCTTTTTTTTTCTTGCGGAAACGCGTAAATTCAAATGAGAAAAGAAACTGGTTCAAATATTTAAGGATCGATAAATTATTAAATAAATAAATAATAAATATTCCACGACAAAAAGGTTCTAAACTGTTTTATCGCTGAGTTCGAAGACTGCAAATCGAATTGTGAATTTATGAGGCAGTCCCATCTAGGGCACCGGTCCGTATTTCGAGCAATGAAATCTACTATTATAAAATTGCAAATAAGTTGTGTATGTATATACATTGAATATATAAAAAAGAACTTGGGTTATGTTAAATGAACGATTTGAATACAAAAATTTACATTTTTGAATTCTTGTATGTTCATCTGGTTGTTCGCGATGGACGCAAAAACTTCTGTACGGATTTTGATGCGGTTTTTCTATTAGGAAGGTCTTGGCCAGATTCAAAATCTGCCGTATGTTTGATTGCAATTGGTTAAGCAGAACCGGAGATTGACGAAAAAATTGAAAAGAGACCTCCGCACGAGGGGAGCCGCAGGCAACAGCTAGTAATGAATAAAAATCCTGGCATAATGGAACAGGAAGTTATAAATTGGAATAATTAACTCAATTGTATGTCACATCGGCGCGAGCACCTACCCTCGTTCACTGGGAACGAAAGCAAGCGCTATAAGACAAATACATAAACATAACATAAACTCACGCCTATATCCCCGAAGGGGTAGGCAGAGGTGCTAGCACCCACATTTCGCCAGTTTATGTTTAGGTCCCAATGTAATAGGTGGCGAGCCTATTGCCATTAACCGGGCACTTATAAACCTGCGATAAATATACACATAACTTCGAAAAGCATCGAAAAGTCATTGGTGTGTGCCATGGTAAAACCTGGGATCGAACCGGAGACCTGGTCTCAGCAGTCCATTACCCATACCACTAGGCTACCGCGGCTTTTTTTCAGACAAATACAATTTCAATAAATTTAAGAGTATGCCTAGGCTATGCTGCTAAGTTAGATTTAAGTTAGAGAAGGTGAATCAGATATGTCAAAATGTCGAGCGTCACTTATCGGCGTGTATTATACAGAAACAAAGTAAAATGGTACGTATCGACGCGATTCTGTTCTGCGATCGCGTCGATCCGTACGAATTTACTTTGATTATGCCTTACGCCTTATGCTTTTTATACATCATATACGTCTTAGAGTGGAGACAAATGAAGATTGGAACGTTTAGAAATCAGCATGTTCCCCTAAGTAAAAAGTTGAGTATTGTTATAATTATTGGATATTGTTTTTCTTTTTGAGGGCTTACATGGAAAATTCATCGTCATCAATCTACAAAACCATAGTTGAAGAGGCTCGCAAAATGTGTATCGAAAGGACAGAAGGAAATGGCGGCCTAGCGTGCCTGGGTTAGAACCCGTCAAGATCTTAGGTCGGAGAAAGTATTACTCGATTTGTCTGTCAAGAAATTGCAGTCAACTACGTTTCTAGATTCCCATGACTGAGAATTTTCCAATGGAAAAACCCAATAACACTACTCGACCTGGAAATCAAATCCATGACATATTCATACGCAATCTTATAACACTCCAATGAGATCTTATGTAGGTAGAATTATAACAGGTCGATTTGCGAGAACGAAATATGGACCAATATAAAAATAAACTTTTCTACGTGACATCCATGATAAGGGTAAGGGCAATTTCTAGAGGAAGGCGTCAAGGAGGGTCGGCTGACAAATTCCCGTGACTCAGTCCTGTAACGGCTCATAATTTCATTTGGAAACTTGATGTCGTTCTTGTCTATTTCATCCTAAATCTCACCCTGTTATTTATGGTCCACTGTTAGAAAAACATTGACACATATCGAGCACAATACTAAAACATTTATAGGTCCATTTTTTTTTTATATTTCGTCCGTCTATTGACTGTACCCCGCCTGAGGGTAAGCTGAGGTGAAGTCCAAAGAGTAGTATCCGTAAATGGTTTATTCAATAGAACAATTACGTATTTATTTAGCGTTTGAAACGTACGTAGGTCGACCGGATCAGAATACTTTGCAAAATGTAGCCAATTCTCTACAAACATTTATTCTTTTATTATAAACTATTCGAGAAATGCTTCTGACAATGTTCTTTTGTATAAAGTGTCCACCTCCTGCTCCTAGCGATTTCCTGGTTGCGTCTAAGTTTAGATCTTGGAGCCAGGAGTCTGTTTATTATTTTAAATTGTTTGGTGACTTTTACGAGAGCGTTTATGAAAACCTGCACCATAGCCTCGTCCGTTGATTAGCAGATGCACCGATTAGTAGGTTAGGTTGACTTGGGCCCCGAAGATATTGGTAGGGTCCTGCATACAGTGCCCTTTTGTATAATGTCTATTACGAGGTCTAATATTTAAAGAATGTGTTGTCTTATGTACACAGAAGTGCATGATTATACGAGTATCCTATTAATATTATAAACGCGAAAGTTTGTGAGTATGTATGTATGTATGTGTGTATGTTTGTTGCTCTTTCACGCAAAAACGGCTGCACGGATCTGGCTGAAATTTGGTATAGGGATAGAGTTATTCCGGGCTATAGTCCGGAATAACACAGGCTACTTTTTATCCCGGGAATAGGTTCCCATGAGTAGCGGGAATGGGATCATAATTCGACGCTGGCGAAACCGCGGGAACAGCTAGTTTAAAATAATACCAATATCTGGTAGATGCTGAACTGGGTTCCTGTTGCTGCAGCCGTGGAATGGGTACCTTCCTTGCATTGTGACAACTGTGTTTTCGACCCTGTTCGAATATGTTCTTAACTAATATAACATAAATACAAACATAACAAAACTTCACGCCTGTATCCTCGAAGGGGTAGGCAGAGGTGTATTGCACACCCACGATTCGCCAGTTATGTTTAGGTGCCAATGTAATAGGGGGCGAGCCTATTGCCATCTACCGGGCACATTATTAATGTTTCCCTCCTGTTGTACTTGTCACTGTGTCTCACGGAATTTGTTCATAGTAAAAACGATTCCTTGTTTCTTTCTTTCAAGAACTTAAACCATATCACCGAGATACATAGTGGTGTATCGAGTGGCCGGTTAGTATAGGTATTACATACTCAGGCGCCGGAGGTCGCTCAACGAACTCCGTCCTCCATGAGCGCAGGCCTGGGGGTGGCAGGTGAGGCCGCCTGTCACCCCAGCAGAAGCAGGCCGGGACGGTGGGGCGACTAGCGCCCCTCCCCCAAACCGGGGCAAGACGGGGACACCGTGGTTCCCAAACCCGAGGGGGCCATCTCGAAACCGGAGATGGCCCAGGGTCAGTCGGGGTGCGAGGGATATGCTCTATGGGCAACCTTACAACCCTTACACCCCGGCGTCTGCAGACACGAGACGGCGTGCGGTTTTAGTCGGTTCAAGCCCGACATAACCGCCCCCGCTGGCCGGCGGGGGGGGGGGGGTACCCGAAGGGATTTTCGCACGAAAAAAAATAAATAAAAGGTATTACATTTGTAAATAACGCTCACCATAAGTTGGTCGTGTTCATGTTGTGTACCAAAATGGCTGCCGTTACGATCGCACACCATCTGCAACAAACGTTCACTCACATTATGGACCACGTAAATAATGTGTGTAGTTATGGAATACAACTATATATAAAAAGCAACGTCGTGTTAGTGATGAACTCAAGAACAGGAGTACCGATTTTCATGATCTTTGATCTTTTAGATTTGACACCGCGTATTCGCCGCCTATACTGTGCCATTTTGTTGCATTTTGAAGTGAAAACTTCTTTAACGGCGTTGTGCCCTTTTTTTGTAATGGGTAAAAAAGGTTAAACTCGCGTCAGAACATGCGCAGGTCACGTGTCCTGGTTCGAGCATTCGTAAGACGTTTGAAGACAAATATAGAAGCGCTAATTTCACACTTTATGTTAATGAGTGCTTTTTGCGGAAATCGCAACAGTAACCCCCAGCCGGCCAGCGCCGGACTCGAACCGACCAAAACCTCACGCCGTCTCGGGTCTTAAATGCCGGGGTGCAAGAAGACATTCACGAAATTAACTCAGCTGATAAGGTTACCAACATAATTTGATTCTAAGGCGGAACGAAGTTTGCCGAGTCAGTAAGTTTATAATATTCTGTATAACTATTTATGGTATTTATTTTGTTCATACGTGTCATCATCATCATCGCGTTATTTTTTTATTATTCGTGTCGTCAATTGTCTGCACCCCGCTGGATGGTGAGAAGCTTGGGTGAAGTGTAGAAGATATGGGCCGCCATCCCGGATGCTGACAATCCTAAAGTGGTAGCCCCTACCGGGATTGTAAGAAGAAGGAAACACGTGCGCGGGCAGAGCATTCCAGCTCTTTATCGTGCGACAAAGAAAGGAAGCACCGAACGGCTGAGTTCGAGACCGTTGTCCCCGGTTGCATTTAAACCTTGCATTATGGAGCTCGGGGTTCCTTGACTCCTTGTACTCCTTCTGTTGTTGTTTATACGGCTTTCATGGAAGCGACTGTCGTCTGGCCCCCCAACCCCGAGCAGCCTGCGCCAGAGCCTCGTCCGTTACTTAGTAGATATACCGGCTTGCAGGTGATGTTAACTTGGGACCCGATACCATATACCTATATTGATATTTTCGGAAGTTTACGCGAATGTCACACATTGAAATAAAGCTATTTTTTAACCCCCGGCGCTAAAAGAGATGAAGCGATTTCAATTTAGTTTTTATTGTATGAAAGGTGAATTACGAGCGAGTGTTTTAAGACATGTTTTATAAAAATCGGTTTAAAAGTTGTGGGGGGTGAAAGTGGGGAAGGATAACCGAATGTCTGCAAATATAAGCGAGTGGGGTCTCAAATGAAAGCGCATCACGTGCACATTACAAAATAATATGTTCAATAAAAATCGGTTGAGCCCTGAAAAAACTCTAGTGGTAAAAGTGGAGAAAATACCCAATATCTGCAAATATATATGTCAGGGTTTTATTGAAATTTATTAATTTATATATTATTAAAATAAAAAGTTCAAACTACAAGACAACAACCATCTTTAGTCTCCCCGTGACCATGGCTGCTGAAAAGCAACCGAAACGTCGCGTCGGGTTCAATGTAAAATATATAATAACATCAAATAAATCGTGATAGAATCCGTTAAAAAATAGTTTTATTTCAATATACTAAAATTATGAAGAGAGAGGCCAGATTTTCTGAATTTGTTCATCATCGGCACCACTGCACTTATTGGTAAAATTCTTTCACCATTTTTTTTTGTAGCTTATTATCCCCGATGGTGATGTGTAAATTTTGATGGCTCGAGTTAAAAAGCTTCTAATATTTTGGGGGTCCACATACACCAAAAATATATAAATAATCTAAAAGTAATGTACGTAAAATATGCTTTTAAATGTGAAAACGTTGGCATGTAGCTTGAGCTCCAAACTTGGCACCTAGTTGGGGCGAGTTTCAAACATAGTCTTAAAACGCCGGCCAAAGTTCAACGAGGCGGCTGACATAGTTTCACTTTACGCTTTAAACCAGAACACGGAACTACACAGATTTGTATTAAAACTAGCTAATATGGAATTCTGATCCCGTTCCCGCTACCCATGGGAACCTATTCCCGGGATAAAAAGTAGCCTATGTGTTATTTCAGACTAATCTATCCCTGTACTAAACTTCAGTCAGATCCATTCAGCAGTTACAACATGATTGAGTAACAAACAGCCAAATGTTGTATCGATGGTGTATCGACTGTCATTTGTTGTTTTTCCAGTATGCTACTGATTTGGCTTTTGCGGGAGCGACTGCCGATTGAACTTCGAAAGCCTGCACCAGAACCTCGTCCGTTATTCAGCAGCTGAGGTTGCCTTGGGCCTCGAAGATCTTGGAGGGCCCCCATACACATCTGCTCAACCACTCCCTTCTATCTGGTTACTGCTTTCAATAGGACTAGTCTTAAAACAAAAGCAGGTTCCTCCAATTAACATAATTTCAGAGAAACCATAACGCCGTACATAATACTCGTGCGTGTGCCATCTAGAATAAAATTTCCCTGAAACTAATATTCGTGAAATAACGCATTGTAACTATACCCTATTATTTTCATATAACACGCCCGTGCTGGCGACTTTTACATTTTTTACGCTTACAACGACGTCATTGTTCGAGATTACATCTAGGAGCGCGTGAATAATGTCCAATGGACACGCAAATGAGGGGCTAGTGGCTAAGTGGCCACCGATTAGGTTAGCATATTGCAAGGTTAAGCAACCCGACCCAAGTCAGTCTTTGGATGGGTGACCACTCTTAACAGTGAAACCCTCCGTGCTTCGGAGAGCACGCCTCGTCAGTACCGGTTTGTAAATGAAAATCTGTGGCAATTATCTATAGTAGCTTCTGTGGCTTAGCGGTAGTGCATTCGACTGCTACGACAGGGTGCGCGGGTTCGATTCCCGCTCACTGCTAATATTTTTACGCATGAATATGTCTATTTGCATTGGTCTGGGTGTTTCTATGTCGTCGATAGTAAGCGCAAAATTAGTTTAATATTATCCACTATGCCGACTGCTTGGACGTTTGATAAAGCTGTCGCATAAATTATCCCGACAGATGGCGCTATTAACAAGAATTATAAAACGGGGAGTTCACAAAGAAATCTCATTAATCATTTGCAAGTTTAACGGATACAGTAGGCCTCTGGCTGTTATACCACTCATTTGCGTGTCCTTTTTGTCAGAGCTTTTGCGCAACTCAGTTCGGGTCGAAAATCGGTTAACTACGAAACGACAGCCATCACAGCCCACTGACGCATCGAAGTTCTGTAGTTAGACCAGCTTATCGAACTTTTTAGGGCTTCAAATACCCGTAACAAATATTCTAGGACATTCTACACAGCGCTTCCTAGACCCAAAGTAAGCATAGTTTAACTAGCTTGTGTTATGGCTTCCACAATGCGGATAAACATACCTAAATACTTTTTTTTTGTAAATAGATGCATATTATACATAGAAACACCCGAACCAATGCAAATTGACATATTCATGCAAACAAATATTTGCATTGAGCGCCCCTCATCGTAGCAGCCGAATGCACTACCGCTGCGGCACAGGAGGCCGAACTATATTATGTGTCTGATAAATGTGCTACGAAGTATCTGAGACAGCGCGTCATTACGTAGACCTAGGTGTAACCGCTACGGAGCTACGCCAGGTCCTTTCAGATGAAAAACCCGCGTTAAGTAATCCTCGAGCGTGTAGCGCCTAAACGACGCTGACCTAAATCCTGCAGTGAATGCAGTTCTTGTATGAATGTGCTCATAGCGCCGTAAGCTGCAGCCTACGGAGGATGGGGAATAGCTGGTAACACTCTACGACTTTTGTGTGTTTTTATACAAAGTTGAAGGTTTACCTGCTATATTTATTGCTGCATATATTGAAACGTTTTGAATAGCCGTTATTAGCGAAAGTATAATGAGTTAATGGGGGTGGGCCCTAATTATTTTGGGTCGGGGGCTCATCTGCAAGTCGGTATACCTGCTGATTGAAGGACAAGGATCTGGTGTAGGCTATTCCTCAGGGTTGGGTCGGCAGTCGCTCTCGTCAAAGCCAAGATAAGCCAATCAATAAGGAAAGAGAGGAGCGGACCACGTTCAACATGCAACCAAAGCTTGCAGTTTTACATAGTGTAGAACAGAGATTCAGATATGTATAGTATAACATAACATACCTTCATGCCTGTTTCCCCGAAGGGTTAGGCAGAGGTGTATTACACACCCACGATTCGCCAGTTATGTTAAGGTCCCAATGTAATAGGGGGCGAGCCTATTGCCATCTACCGGGCACATTATTAAGCGAGCGATAATTAACATTTATTTATGCACACATAACTGTAGTGTCCGACCTCGTTCGAGCACTACAGTTCATTGACCTGGCCATCATGTGTCAGAGTTTAAATAAAACTATTGCATTAGTTTAAAATATTTTAAATGAGGAACGATGAAAAACAATCGCGGCCTGGAGAGTTGGAGTCTGGACGGATCTAGAGGAGCCGTTCCGACTGAAGCTGAGCAAAGTATCCTGAGAAGAATCTCGCTTTAAGCTCTATCCTTGGGCCGAGTCCGCGTTATACGTCCCAGTCAGCTATTTAAAGTTAAAACAACCGCGTAAATCCCTAATAATATAAGTAGGAAGTGCGTGTGGTGATAAATAAATAATATTTTTCCCTTCAAAGAAGTCGTATAATTTCGTCGCCTTATACACACGTGGTACCCAAACCCCATAACTACGAAAAGTCAGAGGTGTGTGTTCGGGGTGACTGGGGATCGAACTCGAGACCTCGTCTCGGCAGTCCGTTACGTACGCCACCGGGCTATCGCCGCTTGTTGTATAGATAGTATATAGTATAGATGTATAATAAAAACGAAATATATACAATAAGCGGTCTTAACGCTCAGAAGTAATTTCCTCAGTGGCGGATTTACCAGTGGGCTAATTAGTTTGGAGCCTAGCGCGGCTATATTTAAACTAGGCCTGCAAGGCGAATCGCTGCTTGCAATGTTGAGCTGAGTGAGACATCGTGATTCTTGTCCAATAGATTTGACCGCTATTGCGGAATCAGGTTTTGAAAATTTTTAACAGTGATCATTCCTCCGTGGCAAGTCCGATTTTGAAAATTCTTCTTGAAAGTCACAACTCTGGACATGCTTTCTGAGCGTGTAAAGTTTGGTCACAGTGTCTCGAGCGGTTATTATGTAATTCCATCTGGATTTTTTTTAACGGTGATCCTTCCTCTGTGGTAGCATTAATTTTTTCAAAATATATCCATAAACCTTCCTCTGATTGACCTCTTTAATCATGCCAAATTTGGTTCTGATTGGATTAGTAGTTTAGGAGGAGACCGGTGACAAAGAAAATCCTGAAGTCTGGTATGAGGAGCTTTCGCTCGACTTCGTCTCACTCAGCTCAATAATCTACAACTTTACAGATTTCCCGTTAGAAGGCTCCACTAAATTTACTTCAAATACAATTCTGAAACTTTTAACTCTCTCCTCTACTAACCATATATGAATGTATCAGCTAGATACTGAACTAAGTGGCCCGCGTGAGTGTATTGGACTGTGCAACCCGCGTAGTAATTAGATTGAAACAGACCATAGTGCAGCCTCCTGCTAAATACATTACACACTGAGGCTTTTGAGCGGCAGAGTGACCTAACCGCCGGACGAGGCAATTAGGTTATATCTAAATGGTCGCTTGGTCGCTTGGTGTGGACAATTGTTTCTTACAAAAGTGCGGTGCGGTAATTGCTATGTACAAATAGTTAATTGTCTAATAGTTTCATTGTAATTAGTCTAAATCCTATTGCTCAAAAGTCATTCATTTTTTTATTTTTTTTACGTGCGGAAATTCCTTCGGATACCCCCCGTCGGCCAGCGGGGGTGGTTATGTCGTGTATCGACTAAAACTGCACAGTGTCGTCCCCAAGTGTCCGTTGCCGGGCACCCCGGGTAAGCCCTCGAAAGGATAACCCCAGGGTTGCCGGCGGACTTTGGCTGCCACCGCGGCCTCGCCTGGTGGGGTCGGGTTTTATCCCGCTTCGGTGAGTTGGCAGGCGTGTGTAGGGCACACACGACACGCCTCCGCCACGGCCTGCTTCTGTAAGGACGGCTAGTCGGCCAACTGCCGTCCTCAGGCCCCGATCATGGAGGTCGGTAGTCCCGGGCGTAGATGAGTCATTCATCATTAAAATAAACAATATAAATGTACAGTTTTGAGGATGGATAAACTTACGGATGTTTATTACTCTGTCAAGAAAAAACGGCTGAATTAGTCTGGATGGGTATAGAGTTAGGTTATAGTCTGGTATAGCTTTTTATCCCGGGTATAGTTACTTGTGGGTCGCGGGAACGGGATCAGTATAATAGGCGGGCAAAGCCACTAGTTTACTACTAAAACGCCTTTAAAAACAAACTAACCTTGACTTTAAATACGACTTTAAAAAAATAAACCGTTGTTTGTGTTACAAAGGTCATCGCAGTGTAACGCGGTTTCTTTGAGTAAGCCTATTTAGTGTTCTTTCAGCGTAACACTTGGGGCGCATTCAGTATTCGGTTCAAAGCTTGAGATCAGCGCAAACACTGCCTTTGGACCGGGACGAAATGGTGTTTGTGCAGTTAGGGCTGCCTCTTTTTTTATTATTTATTTATTCAGCAAAGACACATTTTTGAAATTACCTATGTTATTTCGCCTAACTGCTAGGGCAGTTTGTAGGCGGTACGCTCATATGCAGTATAGTAATTAAATGCTACCCATCCACCTAATTTATTATATATACTAATTGTTATTGAGCGAAGCTCGTCAGAGCTTTGCTCTCTTTTAGACGACTCATGTATTTCGTTAGACCATCTTCTCCTCCCAAACGGCTGAACCGATTCTTATGAAATTTCACACAAGCAAAGATGTTACTGATGGGAAGGACATAGGAACATAGACGATGTAATTAAAATTCAAGTGTACCACGGAGGAATAATTACCGGAACAAAAAAATTAAAATCTGATTTCTCAATGAACAAAGAAGCCTCATTCACGCGATTGGTATTAAATTAAGTAATTTGTTCATATACATATAACATAAGGCAAAAAAAGAAAAACAAAAATCACACTAGCCATTGAGGAATTATCACAGTTAGAAAAAGTCTGGGTGAAATTGCTTCGCTCAATTTTTGCAACAGCAGAATGTATTGCAGACCTAGTTTACATGATAATTTTATTGCATGATGCAACATTGATATTATTGCATCATGCATCTACAACTGTGCAACTTGATTGACAGATATTTTTAAATAAAATACGCGATTTATTGGTATATAATGGCGTGGCAGCCGTGTGGGGCGCGTGGCCAAGTGGTAATTTAGTAGGTTAGCATATTGCCAGGTTAGAAAATACTAGTCAGGTCAATGTGACCATTCTTAAAACAAATTCAGCCGTTTCGTAGTTAGACCAAAAGCCGACCCCAACTAAGTTCTAAAAAGGCTCAGAGGATGGAGACTTGTAGGTACCCTTTTAAATGGAGGACGGAAAAAGGAGGGATTTCCACACGAAAAAAAAAGGTACCCTTTTACATTATGGGCAACCTTACACCCCGGCGTCTGAAGACCCGAGACAGCGTGCGGTTTTAGTCGGTTCAGGCCCGACATAACCGACCCACGGGCCGGCGGGGGACCCAACCGCTGGGTGATTTCAGCACGAAAAAAAAGGTACCCTTTTACATGGAAACTGAAACCCAAACATGTCTGCGCCCTTCAGAAATAAACCAGAGCGAATATATACAAAAAAACAAAGCTAGTATGAGTATAACAATCCACTTGACTAAATTATAATACGAAACCTCTTAGTGGAGTCTCCTCAAAATACTGGGAATGAATAAAACAGCCTAATTAAAAGATTCAAGCGTCACTCGTATTCTGCTAACAATAACAGTTTCCCGGCGGAGTGGGGGGCTGTGGACCTCCCCATCCCTCCATAGCTTCGCTCTGTATAAATTACCATAATGTACTCAATAAAATTTTACGAGCAAGATCATGTCGATTTTAGGATTATGAGGCGGATTTACGACGGTGTTGCCAAGTTGAGCTTAATTTTTTTTAAATGTGTTACTTTTTGAAATAAAACTTTTTTTTGTTGGTTTTGATTGGAGAAAAATGTGAGCTTAACGGGACCTATTAATAACTTTAAGGCTGCCTTCGTGACGAAGCGGTAGAGAGTGCAACTTTTTATTTTTATGTGTAGGTATCTAATTATACATTACAATAGAATATTAGGTAATTAGTAATTAAGGCAAGGAGATCAGGAGGTACTTTTTCAATTTAATCTTAAATATATTTTTTTCTATTTTCTACATATTGAGTACTACATGAAGTAGGTATTAGATTCTATTCCTGATTTAAGAAGAGTTTTCATATTAAAATGTTTAGGTAGGGATCTTTAGTAGCATCTCGGAATCTACAGACCCTTTCTTTTTTAGCGTGTGGAAACCCACACGGTGCCGACGATGGGGTGGGCGTGTCGGAATCGGACCGACAAAAACCACATGATGTCCTTTGTGGTCAATAGCGATTAAAAAAGAGAGATGCCAGACTCTTCACTTAGAACCATTGATGACTTCAAATTATCAAGTTGTTTGGCGACAATACAAATTTTTTTTTTCCGTGCTGAAATCCCTTCGGATACCCCCCCGCCGTCCAGCGGGGGCGGTCATGTCGGGCTTGAGCCGACTAAAACCGCACGCCGTCTCGGGTCTTCAGACGCCGGGGTGTAAGGTTGCCCATAGAGCAAATCCCTCACACCCCGACTGACCCTGGGCCATCTCCGGTTTCGAGATGGCCCCCTACCTAAATAAAATCTTATCTTAGTGATAGAAAGCAATCCACTCAAATCTCAAAGCTATGTCCTATTACCAAAACGATGGTGAGTTACTCTTCGGAGCAGCGGAGTGTTGTGTTTGGTGTACCACAAGGCAGTGTATTGGGGCCACTTTTGTTTATTATATATATAAATGATTTTCCCAAGGCATTGCACCAAGAATCTGTACTATTTGCTGATGATAGCACTATTTTATTTAAAGGGAACAATAAACAAGAGATTGAAAACCAAATTAACGATGCTCTGTGCACTAGTATAGATTGGTTCACTCGAAATAATTTAAAAATAAACATCGATAAAACTAACTTAATGACATTCAGCAACAGAGTAAATAAACTAGTGGACTTAAAAATACAGTATGACAATAAGAACATTAAACAAGTGCCAGCCGCAAAATTTTTAGGTTTAAATATCGATGAGAACTTGAACTGGAAGAATCATATTGAAAGTTTGTGTTCAAAAATAAACCAGTACTCTTACGCTCTCTATAGGCTTTCAAAAACTTCAAGTACGTCTACAGTCCTGACCGCCTACCATGGTTATGTTGCTTCAATCATAAGGTTTGGTATAATTTTCTGGGGCAATGCTACAGATGTAGAATATGCATTTAAAGCTCAAAAGAAATGCGTAAGGGCCCATTTGTAATATGAAATCAACAGATAGTTGTCGACCCTACTTTGTAAGATTGAACATTCTGACTCTGCCATGTGTCTATATTTTAGAAACCATACTATTTGTGAAGAGGAATGCTCATATGTTCGAGAAATTGAGAAGCATTAGACATAATTTAAAAATATGTGTACCTTCCAACTCCACAGCTTACTTAAATAAAAGTATTTTCTGCATGGCTCCTAGAATATATAACCACTTACCTAAGTCAATTTTAGAGGAACCTAATAATAATATTGTTAAAATTACACTTAAGAAAATACTGTTGGAGAAGTGCTATTATTCTGTGGAGGATTATTTACGTGATCAGCTGTGATAGGCTAGTGTACTGACATTCTATATGACTTATATTAGACTTAGTTTGCTGACATGTCACTGTTTATTTTGTGTTGACTTATATTGGACTTCGTTTTACTGACATGTTACTATTTATTTTGTATTGACTCCCATATTGACATTGCATTATTCTAATTTAATATTTCTTAACCTTTAACAGAACAAAATATTGCACGCTGCAAGCCTAAATATGGTGTAGACAAATATACTGACATGTTATGAAACGCATAGTAGAATTAGTTTATTGACATGTAGGTACTATTGATCTTGTATTGACTCCCACATTGAATATTGTATTATTTGAAATTTGTATTTCCTTAATTAACTTCTATTGACATAATATTGCACGCCGCAAGGCTAAATATAGTGTACCTAAACGTATGAACTTAACATCCCATATACTTGTATTTGCAATTGTAAGAAAATAAATAAATAAACCTAAGTGTTACTTCGAAACTTAAACGCATAAAATATTTGATCCACAATGATTTTCTAAATTCAATGCATTCCAAAACTCATATATGATGCGATAGGGGTGCCTCAAAAGGCCTCGAGCTATTTCCAGCGCTGTCCGGCTCATTTGTGATGCACCCGTCTCTCACGCTTTATTGCTTCCCGCGATACACACATAGATCGCTCGCGTTAGCACGACAGAGCATATGATGACGAAAAATAATTTTGAAATAACCAGTAACTACAGTCAGCAACAAAAAAAACTAACATAGGTTTTTACATTACTGAGCCACTAACGACTAACGAATGGTTGCAACACTAGTGATTTTGCAACACTAAGGGTGAGGGAGGAAATAGAAGAATGGATTATTGACTATACAAAACTTAAGTTGTCTTTTTCCGATTCCTATTGGAAAAGAAGTAGGTACTTAAGTTCGGGGTCTGCGCTGTGAACCGGTGGTTTATTTTCTGTCAGCTTTTCCGTTTTGTAAGTGTCGTTTTAATGGTCGCAAAAATGTTTCTTCAGCAAGGCTGAATAGCAGCAAAGCTATTTTCTGAATCTACAGAATACTACATACAGAATACTACATACACATAGAAGATATTAGTGATAGGATTGTTTGTTATTTTGAGATGTTAAGCGACTTTTGATACTGACCTTACAAGTTACAGTGAAAAAATGAACATATTTAATTTACTTTCTCGACCTTTTTTCGTTAACGATACCATCTCTCAATGTTGGCACGCGCAATAGACCAGACGGAATGTCATTAGCGCCATGCGCCATCTGTGAACGCCTATTAGCTTGAACTTAATTATTTCATGTTTTAATAAATTAAGGTTAAAATATGTAGTATTTTTGTATAATCATATCGTCTGGTGCATTGGCGTATTCGTAGCGAACGCGATGACTGTGTATGAGGTATATATCAAATACAAAGTAAGGCAATGTATATATTTTAAATATTAAAAACTACTTACAAAATCTCGTTCCAACCAATTTTCGGTGACATTGAACATGGTAATGTAGATCAGATATTTTTTTTAGTTTTATCATTTTCTTATTTTGGAAGTTACATGGGGGGGGGGGGAGACACACACTATGTTATGTCGGGCTTGAAACGACTAAAACCGCACGCCGTCTCGGGTCTTCAGACGCCGGGGTGTAAGGTTGCCCATAGAGCATATCCCTCACACCCGACTGACCCTGGGCCATCTCCAGTTTCGAGATGGCCCCCTCCGGTTTGGGAACCACGGTGTCCCCGTCTTGCCCCGGCTTGGAGGAGGGGCGCTAGTCGCCCCACTGTCCCGGCCTGCTTCTGCTGGGGTGACAGGCTGTATACCTTTTTTTTTTTTTTTATCGTGCGGAAATCCCTTCGGTTACCCCCCCGCGTGCCAGCGGGGGCGGTTATGTCGGGCTTGAACCGCCTAAAACCGCACGCCGTCTCGGGTCTGCAGACGCCGGGGTGTAAGGACAGGCTGTATACCTTTTTTTTTTTTTTTTTTTTCGTGCGGAAATCCCCTCGGATACCCCCCCGCCGGCCAGCGGGGGCGGTTATGTCGGGCTCGAACCGACTAAAACCGCACGCCGTCTTGGGTCTGCAGACGCCGGGGTGTAAGGTTGCCCATAGAGCATATCCCTCGCACCCCGACTGACCCTGGGCCATCTCCGGTTTCGAGATGGCCCCCTCGGGTTTGGGAACCACGGTGTCCCCGTCTTGCCCCGGTTTGGGGGAGGGGCGCTAGTCGCCCCACCGTCCCGGCCTGCTTCTGCTGGGGTGACAGGCGGCCTCACCTGCCACCCCCAGGCCTGCGCTCATGGAGGACGGAGGTCGTTAAGCGACCTCCGGCGCCTGAGTCGCCTGCGACGCAAGGCGAGCGTGTTGCGGGCTCGGCGGGCCGGGAGGGTTCTGAATCTCTCCCGGGCGCGCTCCGCCATCTCCTTCGCGAGCATCACATGCTCGCAGAAGTAGGTGGCGGCGGCCCACGCGCTCGCGCTCCGCACCATTGCCGCAATCATGCTGCCGAGCGAGAGGACTCCCACCCCGATGGCTGCCACGAGGTCACGCCTCGGCACCTCCCACGCCGGGCAGTCCGCCAGCGTGTGCAGCCCTGAGTCCTCGCTCGCGTCACAGTGATGACACTCAGGCGTTGGCTCCTTCCTGATCCGATGCAGGTGGTCCCCGAAGCACCCCTTCCCGGAGATCACCTGTGTCAGTCGGTACGAGAGGCTTCCGTGTCGCCTCTCTAGCCAATCCTCCATGATGGGCCTTACCGCCGCTATTGCGGCGTGCCCTAGGACAGGCTGTATACCTACACAAGATTTGGGTTGTGGATTGCTGGCGCCTGTGGTAGGTAATAGAAACCTGAATTACAGGTCACCACTTAGCCACGAGCACTTCAAGAGTCTGGCAACACAATACAATTGATCATCACCATCATCTGAGCCCCAATCCCGGTTGCATCTAAAGCTTACACTGTAAGCCCAGGGTTCGCTCTCCTACGCCTCCATTATTGGTTATCTTGGCTTTTTCGGGAGCGTAGTCGTCTGTCCCCAATCTCAAAAGTTAAGTCTGCGCCAGAGCCTCGTCCGTTAATTAGCAGATATGCTGGCTCGCAATTGGTGTTAATATAAAATAAAATGAATTGAATATCTTAGGTGTGTTGCTGTTTCGCCTGTCAAATTACAGGATCGAATCCTGACCCGTCACGCCTTGCCGTAGCCTTGTTATAAGAAAATTTTAACTGCAAATACATCTAAACCCTAATCTATATGAATAAAAATAAATCGTCGAAATGTGTACGCTCATAATTTCCAAACGACTGCACCAAATTGGATAATTCTTCTTTTTTGTGTTCGTTATTGTCAGGACAAGGTCCACGGGTAAGGTGCTATTGTTGCAGCGGGGCGAAGCCAGGGCGCACAGCTAGTATTTCATAAACTCGAAACGCAAACTGAGTTATCCTTGCTTGGATACCCAAGTATAACCGAGAGGAAAACTATCCTTTGAGGCGGCTTCAAGAGATTGGTAACCACAAGCGATGTGTGCTGGGCCGGAATAATTGTTGGATAGGAGCCGTATTCACAGTATTGGAAGCTCTGTTTAGTACTCACTCACGCAGCGACAGCGAACGGTTTGAGAGCTCAGTTAAACAAATTATTATATGGCTGTATGTATACAATACTTGTCTGATGTTTTCAGTACCTGCTGAGCTCGCCCTCCACGGCTTCGCCCTCTATTTCGAATCCCCGTTGCATCACTTTAACAAATATATGCACGTAATTTATTGATTTTCATAGAATGTAAGGGAATCGGCCGTTTTGTTGACATTTATGATTACTACTCCGCTCCCTTGGGTAGAAGCGTGATCATATATAGCCTATGACACTTACAAATAATGTGGCTTTCTATTGGTGAAAGAATTTTCAAAATCGGTTCAGTAGATCCCTACAAAATCACAAACTTTACCTCTTTATAATATTAGTATAGATAACTTTGAAATGCCTGAACATAAATAGATAAGAAGAAATAATCCTTACAAGATCCCGATTGAAATGGGCTATAATAAAAAAAAAAAGCGGCCAAGTGCGAGTCGGACTCGCCCATTATGGGTTCCGTAGCAGCAAGTAACATAATAATGTTTTTTTTTTTCATTTTTATATTTGCGGTTTATGATTTATGACGTATTAAAAAAAAACTACTTACTTGATCTCGTTCAATCCAATTATCGTTGGAAGTTTACATGGTAATGTACATCATATATTTTTTTTTAGTTTTATCATTCTCTTATTTTAGAAGTTACCGGGGGGGGGGGGGGGCACATTTTAACACTTTGGGAGTGTCTCCCGCGCAAACTTTTCTGTTTAGAAAAAAATTATATTAGAAACCTCAATATCATTTTTGAAGAGCTATCCATAGATACCTCACACATATGGCTTCGATGAAAAAAAAAATTTTGAGTTTCAGTTCTAAGTATGGAGACCCCCAAAATTTATTGTTTTTTTTCTATTTCTGTATAAAAATCTTAATGCGGTTCACAGAATACATCTACTTACCAAGTTTCAACAGCATAGTTCTTATAGTTTCGGAAAAAAGTGGTTGTGACATACGGACGGACAGACAGACAGACATGACGAATCTATAAGGGTTCCGTTTTTTGCCATTTGGCAACGGAACCCTAAAAAGCAAATTTAGTTGTAGATTAATAATTTTCTCTCCATATTGTCTCCACTGCAATTCTCTCCAAGTGAACAATATCTTATTTACACAAATGTGTTCATAAATTCGAACACACTGCACCACGAAACACTACAATACCAAGACGGGTATAATTGTACCTGTGTTTCATACCACCTGCGGCGTTCATTAACCCTGGCTGGCTCTCGCATCATCTATATGCAAATTGACAATTAGCTACCAGGGGCCGCGGTCACGCTGCGTATCAGTCTGAAAGGTAGTAGTAGTAACCCGTCAACTGCAGAGTAATTGGGTACGTATTTTTTGGCACCACAAGTCGTTGCGATAATGATTATATTGCAGTGGCTAGAGAAGAGAAGAAGAGTTGAATGACCTTATTAGAGCAGACTCCAGGGTTATCGATGCTTTCAGTTCCCATATTTGCAAGCAGTATCGAATCTGTTAACTTTAGAAGAGATTTCCAACTTGTAGTGATTGGTAGAACTACGAGTAGGCGATGTACAAAAGCTTTTTTAGGGCTCCGTAGCCAAATGGCAAAAAACGGAAACCTTATAGTTTCGTCATGTCTGTCTGTCTGTCTGTCCGTTCGTATGTCACAGCCACTTTTTTCTCCGAAACTATAAGACCTATGCTGTTGAAACTTGGTAATTAGTTGTATGACTCCCCTGGTGTTGCACACGTCCATAGGCCACGGTAACCACTTTCCATCAGGTGGTACGTGTGCTTGTCTGCCACCTCTGTAGTATAAAAAAAAAGATTTTCACACAAAAATAGAAAACATGTTGAATTCCTGAGACGAGCTCAGCCGAATACAAGGGATTTTTTTTTTTTTCTTTATCTTGCAATGGTTCACCCCAGCACGAATCTATTACCGAAAACAGGAACTCAATAGCTCATCTCCTTCATACCCAGAACCGTGACAGAAAATTGGCAACGACGACGTCGACGACATATCGATAGCAATAGGGCTTTTCTAAAGAAAATCCCTAAAAACTCCCAAAATTAATGTAAGTAAACTTGAGAATTTTACGGTCACCTCGTTTAAAACCTTCAATCTAACGCTGTACAGAAAGGTGTGTTGTTTGAGTCATACAAATTAACATTTACTTTGTAGAACCTCTTGTAATCATTCCTAACAATGGCCCGAGGTTGTTTTAATGTCCACAACGGCTCTCGATTAATTTTTCCTTTTAATTTTTTTTTTTATCTTGCAATGGTTCACCCCAGCCCGAATCTATTACCGAAAACGACAAAAGAAAAAAGATAAAAGATAAAATAAAAGAAAATCCTTTGTATTCGGCTGAGCTCGTCTCAGGAATTTTTCTTTATCTTGCAATGGTTCACCCCAGCACGAATCTATTACCGAAAACAGCAACTCGATAGCTCATCTCCTTCATACCCAAAACCGTGACAGAAAATTGGCAACGACGACAACTCGATAGCAATAGGGCTTTTTTAAAGAAAATCCCTAAAAAAACAAAAAACATTTGGGGGTTCTTAGAACTGAAACTCAAAAATTTTTTTTCATCAAATCCATACGTGTGGGGTTCTATGGCTAGGTTTTCAAAAATGATATAGAGGTTTCTAATATCATTTTTTTCTAAACTGAATAGTTTGCGCGATAAACACTTTCAAAGTGGTAAAATGTGCCCCCCCCTCCCCTGTAACTTCTAAAATAAGAGAATGATAAAACTAAAAAAAATATATGATGTCCATGTAAACCATGTCCACCGAAAATTGGTTTGAACGAGATCTAGTAAGTAGTTTTTTTAATACGTCATAAATCGTAAACTGCAATTTACCTTTGATTCAATCAACTGAACTATAAAAATTATATAAAAACAATAAAATATATATAAATATAAAAAAATATAAAAATATTTTAGCGCTAATGCTTTTTTCACATTGCCCAATGCAAAGGAACCTTTTTCAAAAGCGAATACTTCACATAAAAATTATCCAGATCAATGCATCATACCTACACAAAGAAAAAAGAAGATAGTATTTCCGCAGATAAACCGGCCTAGTAGTTCTACCTAGTAACAAGTTTTTTTTTTTCAATTAAAATTCACACTATTTTGCGCCCGTGCGGGTGCCAAATGTTCCTCGGCACCTAATGTGCTTTGCTATTGGCAATTTTACTAATGACTAAACGTAGTGCCAAGTCTAGGTGAAGCTGGTAGGTAGACCTAATTGCAGTTTCACGATACAAATATATCTAATAGATCTATTGCTGGAAGGAACTTGCCGGTTGTGGAATGCCGTAATTGAAACACAGTTAACAGTTTGTCATTTAACGTTTTGTTGAATCAACTAGAGATAGCGAGTATCAAATTGCCATTAGTCCTGCAACACTCGAAGAAGACTTCGATTCGCATAAAAACTTGAACTCGATAATAAAGCAGAACTGAAAAAGTAAGTAAGTAAATAATAAGAGCTTATAGAAAGATTTCTAAAACCCCATTTTCACAACTATGAGCAATGGTCAAATCAAATAAATCCGGCATCGTTGTGGTACATATAGGGTTAAGTTTTGCCTTAGTTTTTGAAGAAGAAAAAACATTTTCATGGAGCTTGGTCATTGACTACTACATGGGGTAATCTGGTAAAAATAAAGGTTCTCTTGATGTTTACCTAATTTGTGGATTAAGTCTGGATTAACAGATTTAGCACATAGACTCTCCCTATACACGGCCGAGAATAGGATTTATAAATAAATTATTAAAAAACATACGATGTTTCAATGTAAAATCTCTATCCTTTTAAGTTTTTCTGTATGAGTTGCTAAGAGCAGTCCCTTTCGATATATTGTGACAAGGGGTGCATACGTTATATTGTTAAATTATTCATATTTATTCAACATGGCTGTATTAAAATGCTATTCGTAGTATATTATGTTTGGTTACATGATCACATTATACCTACATGAAACTAATTTTAACGGACTAAATCGCGCCTTATTTTTTTGTGGTTTCCATATCTACCGTATTCCTACAATTTCAGTTGCTTTTCAGCAGCCAGGGTGTAAAGGAATAGACAGAGAGACAATATTATAAGCCTCAATTTCACCTAACCGCTCCTAGTGACCAATGTGAACATGGCTGCCGAAAAGCAATACAAAATAAATCGCGATAGAATTCGTGATACTTAGCTTTATTTCACTTTAAACTTTAAAACTTTAAATAAACCTTCATAATCATCATCACTATACTAGTCCACTGCTGGACATAGGTCTCCCCTAATGAGCGCTATAGCGCCCTGTCTTCAGCTTGCCGCATCCAGCATCTGCCCGCAATCTTTCGCAGATCGTCATCCCACCTGGCCGGAGGGCGTTCTACACTACGTTTACCCCAGGTTGTCGGTTTATTTAAAGTTTATAAATAATTTAACATTTATATAATGGTCAATGTCGCTACTTAGACAGCACAGAGCGGAGAGAAAAAGGAGGTAAATTGGATAAAGGAAAAAAGGGAGATAAGGTTTTCTATGAAACCGAAATAGTTATAAAATAAAAGATTTCGACGAATTGAGACCTTCCTCTTTTCAGAAGTTAGTTAAAAATGATTAGCTAGTTTCAATTCAAAAAATATCCGGTACTTTATGTGTAAACACGCAAAGTAATATACTAATTGCAGGAAACTATTCTGAATACGAAATCATGAGGCCGTACGAAGCTGAGTATCTCTTTAGTGCCACTGAGTGCTAATCTATTCAAATAGACATCCACGCGCTGATTGAAACGCTAGTAATCCTATTGAAAACTTGGATACAGCATGGTTCATTTTATGGTTTGATCCAATTTGTGGCAATTTTCAATACATTTACGTAAGTGAAACGAAACGAGGCGCACGCCCAAAGGCTGTACGATATAGGAGTACCATCTAGTATTTGAAACGTAGCGTTTTGCCAGCAAAATTCTAAAGCGGTGACACCCGGGAGGGTCGATCGTAAGTCCTCCCTCGTCCCCCCTAGATACCGGGGGGACGTGACTCTATATAATCCGTTAAGTGTCTATTGATACGGCTTCATATGAATATGTAGATATGTCCTTTGTTCAATCAGACGAGTCTCAAAAATGTATTAACTATTTAAATATCTTTATTCAGATTTACAATATGCGTATTGAGCAATAGTATACTTTACTGTATGGCTGGTAAGATTGCCTTTCCTTTCTATATATCAGCGCATGAATTACACATAAGCATCTATAAACTTCTGTAACCATTTACCATCAGCTAGGACGCATATTATCTACTGCCTATGTGGTTTAACAAAAATACACCATCACTATAATTTATGATTGATAATAATATCTTTGTTGATATAAAAACTATTTTTAACGAAGCTTCATTTTGTTTAATATACTGACATTATTACAAAATAAATGGCGACAAAACCCGTTGAAACAGTTTTATTTTTCAGTGTTTTATTCGCGTAAATATTCAAAAATTATTTTATTTTCGCCCTCGTTATTCAATTTTAGTGTGACAGTAAGTCGTTCATCATATCGAAGTCAATATAAATAGCTTGCAAACAAATTAATAATCCCATACGGGGAATCGGCCGACCTTCAATGGAAGGTCACACAATGCGTCAATTCGGTTGCCAAATTGCTTCGAACCTTCCCTTCATAACGAAAAAAATTTGTCCAGTATTTAAGACGAATATAATTAATAATTATCTTTTGTGTAGCTGTTATTTTTATATCACGTTTATATAATCTATTATATGGATAGACTAGCAACCAGCCCGCTTCACTTCGGCTCATGCGTTTTTTTTTACTCAAGCTATCATAATTTACACATAATAAGCTACGATCATCGGGAATAACGAAAAAAAGAATTTTACCAATAAGTGCAGTGGTGTCGAAGATTACCCCACAAATATCCGCACTAGTTCCCGTAGCAACGGACTCTACAATAATATTTGTACAGATAGGGTGTTTGCGAGTGCAAGTTGCGAGTGTGACGTGACTCCCCTGGTGTTGCAAACGTCCATAAGCCGCGGTAACCGCTTCCCATCGGGTGGGCCGTGTGCTTATCTACCACCTGAATGGCATAAGGAAAAGAAAAAGCGTGTGAGAGGAATAAATATTAGAACTGGAACGATAAACAGAACTGACAACAAAGATGATAAGCTAGATTTTGAATAGGAAGCCTTTAATGTTATGTTCTTGAATAATAAGAGCTTTAGATCCTTCATAAATGGAAAATTGAACTTCTATTTAGAAATTGTCTATCCAATAGCTTTTACGTATGTTGAAAAACGTTTTCATATTATCTGTGGCTCTGAAGAGAATATTTACGGCAAATGTAAATGGAACGCTCGCTTGTAGCGAAATAACATTCTGTAGGAGTGTTTGGACTTCTATGTCGGAATATAATAATGTATAAATAGGTAATGCGCTGTAGAACCAACATTATGAAGTATCATAGCATATCATTACTTCACAGCGTAGTCTAATTAGAAACCAGTTTACGAAAATCACGGATATTTGAAATTGGCAGTAAAATATTGAATATTAACAAAGAAATGACGTAATATTCCATTATAATCCGTTTGAAATCGCCTTGCTTCGATTTTTTCAAAACGAATGTTTGCAGCTGATATCTTTTTAACCCCCGACGCAAAAGAGGGTTTTTTTTTACGTGTAGAAACCCCCACCGGCTTCACCCCATCTGTGCCGAAGATGGGGTGGACGTGTTGGAATCGGACCGACTAAAACCACACGGTGTCTTCTCCAAGTGTCCATTGTCGGGCCCCCCGGGTAAGCCTTCGGAAAGATAACCCCAGGGCGAGTCGGCAAACTGCCGTCCTCATCCTGAAGGTCGGTAGTCCCGGGCGTAGACGAGTGCGGAACTCGGGGGGCAGGGTTCTCTCCCGCTCCCTCTCCGCCGTCTCTTTCGCGCGCATTACCTGCTCTTAGAAAAAGGCGGCGGCGCGGCATGCCACTTGCTACCGTCGGCCATGTGAGACCACGGCCCTCACCATGGTCTCAAATGGCCATGGTCACGGGGAGACTAAAGATGGTTGTTGTCTTGAAGTTTAAAGCGTAAGTTGTCTCAAAGTACTCGAACTATGCTGAATTGTTGGTGTTACTATTTACGCAGAATGAGCTGACAGTGTCATGAAGTCTTGTTGTATTTTGATTTAAAAAAATATAATATACAAGACAACAACCATCTTTAGTTTCCCCGTGACCATGGCTGCTGAAAAGCAACCGAAACGTCGGGTTCAATGTAAATTATAAAATAACATCAAATAAATTACGATACAATCTGTTAAAAAAATAGATTTATTTCAAAGTAGGTATAACGCGAATTCTCTACACACTGTCCGCAATTCCAGCTACATCGGGCATACAAATTACAGCGCAAATATCAACAAAGAAATATTATTCGACAAAAAAAAAAAACAAAAAGAGCTCAGAAAGCCGAGTCGTTGTCGTAACACGGGCGCTGCGATAATGGGTCGTTATAACCGGGTGCGAACGGAATACTGTATTCAATGCTCGCCGGGTACGGACTACGACACACACGGCTTTGTGTCTTTGTAGTTTTTTTTAAGGACACATCAATTTGACTTCACCTCGCCTGATGGTAAGCTGAAGGTAAAGTCTCAGGAAAGAGGGTCACCATTACATACACGTACCATGTTAACAATGGTGGCACTCAGCTTGACGGCCTCATCAGAAGAGGATTGTAGTCGCAGCACCGCGTGACACCCACCGGTCCCACTAGTGCTGCAACCACAAGCCCCCTGCCCGGCGATGCACTTGCTGACCCCTGAACGCAATCAAACCGAAATTGGATTACTATGGAGGGTTTTTCGCAATCGTGCACGGTAGTACCTACCCGGTCGAATTTGTGACAAATTTGTGTCATCAAATTTCTATCACCACTAAATGGCAAAATATGTGAACTTAAAATTTTTTTATTTTTTTTTATACCACTAAGGTGGCATGCAAGCACACGGCCCATCTGATGGGAAGCGGTTACCGCGGCCTATGGACGTGTGCAACACCAGTGGCATCACACTCTCACTGCCGACCCTGTAAAGGAAAGGGGATGGGAAAGGAGTTTGGGCTCCGGCACTCTCACTCACCAAACGGAACGCAACAGTTCAAATACTGTTACTTGGCGTCGATATTCTGTGAGAGGGTGGTGCTTCCCCGGTCGAGTCGGCCCATTCATGCAACGGCCAAAATGACTGTTGCTTGACTCTACCACTCACAACGTTATTCTCAACAATATTTCGAATTATTTCAGAATAATCCGGTAGCTCCTCCTACGAGACTTTTTCCAACTCAGTTGGGGTCGGCTTTAACTCTGCTTAACAGCGAAACGGCCGATCTTCGATAGTTTCCGTGAAGCCACTGCCATCTGATGTCCATAACCCAATGGCGATATCAAAGTTTTATATTTCGACCGCGTTTTCGGACTTTTAGTAATAAGTTTTAGTGATAAGTAATGCTCGAGAAGGAGGCGGCGGAACGTGTCCGGGAGAGATTCAGCTTACGATCCACAGAGCCTGCGAAGCGCCGAGGCGCTCATGGAGGACGGAGGTTGCTAAACGACCTCCGACCTCCTTGAGCGCAGCCCTGTGGGTGGCAGGTGGAGCCGCCTGCCAGCAGAAGGCCGGGGCAGGGCACGGGGGCACCGTGGTTCTAAAACCCGAAGGATCCATCTCGAAACTGGAGATGGATTTGGGTCAGCCGGGGTGCGAGGGAAATGCCTTATACATTATAACACCCTGGCGTCTGGCGTGCGGTTTTAGTTGGTTCAAATCCGACATAACGACCCCCCGCTCTGGCCGGCGCGGGGGGGGGGGAGTACCTGGAGGTAATTCGCACGAGAAAAAAAAGGGTTCCCATAACGAATGCCATGGATATTTGTATGACCGTTTGTCATGGACCGATAGCTTAACGTGCTCTCCAGGGCATGGAGGGGTCTCTAAGTGTCAAGAATGGTCACCCATCCGAAGACTGACCTGGCTAGTATTGCTTAACCTCGCAATGGATTAACATACATGGTCACTACTTCACGAGCCCCTCGTAGAGATATAATTTTTTGGTTTAAAATTTCAAGAACAGATAAAGGACAATATTCGGAATATAAACTCGGAAAGCTTGCTATCGAAGCAATGTTTTATAAATCTCGCAAGTACTAATCTCCCGGTATAAATCAAAATATATGGACTCTCCGCCATAGCCCACCACCTTCAACGTCAATAAACTGCTATTTATCGCGTTGGAAAAACACCAAACGCCCCGAAAACGAAGCTAAATTCAAAAAATGAACATCATATAAAACCTTGTTCACAATGCCGCGGCATCAACAATACGGCTGCAGTAGCCAGTAATGGCTCGTTGAGACTGTGTTGAAACAGCGCCATCTATTATATTCACGAGACACATACATGTGCGAGCTGGCTGTGAGCATGACTTTTAAATGACAATTATGCTGATGACGACCACTGTGGCGTAGCGGTAGTGCGTTCGACTGCTAAATCAGATGTCGCGGGGTCAATTCCCGCTAAGTACAAATATTTGTATGCATGAATATGTCTATTTGCATTGGTCTGAGTATTTCTATGTATAATATGTACATATTAACAAAAGAAAATGTATCTAAGTAGGTAGTAACGTAGGTAGCACAAAACATCGCAGGCTACTCAGGCGCCGGAGGTCGCTTAACGACCTCCGTCCTCCATGAGCGTAGGCCTGGGGGTGGCAGGTGAGGCCGCCTGTCATCCCAGCAGAAGCAGGCCGGGACGGTGGGGCGACTAGCGCCCCTCCCCCAAACCGGGGCAAGACGGAGACACCGTGGTTCCCAAACCCGAGGGGGCCATCTCGAAACCGGAGATGGCCCAGGGTCAGTCGGGGTGCGAGGGATATGCTCTATGGGCAACCTTACACCCCGGCGTTTTAAGACCCGAGACGGCGTGCGGTTTTAGTCTGGTTCAAGCCCGACATAACCGCCCCCGCTGCCCGGCGGGGGGGTATCCGAAGGGATTTCTGCACGAATAAAAAAAAAAAGGTAGCACAAAACAGCGGCGAAGAAGACTCATAACAGAGCGTCATGCCATTAGACCATTTAATGTGCCAATATAATGTTTCACAATAAAATGTGCGGATACGAATCCTTTGATGTGTTCGTTCGATAAAAGGTGCGGGCTTCTCACTCGATTGATTTCGGTAAGAACAAGGTTTATGGGATATTCCGGTGAGCTTTTTAAGCTCTGGGTATAATACCTACTATATGTGCTAACGGTGTTTTTTTTGGTTATAATTATATATCATTGCTTTGTATGTGTGGAATAACATATAATAATAATGTTCTTTTTTTTAATTTTTATATTTGAGTTGCTTGAATGAAAGGTAAATAGCGGTTTACGATTTACCTATGACGTATTAAAAAAAACTACTTACTAGATCTCGTTCAAACCGATTTTCGGTGGAAGTTTACATGGTAATGTACATCATATATTTTTTATTGTATTATTATTCTCTTATTTAAGAAAAAAGCCGCGGTAGCCTAGTGTTATGGGTAATGGACTGCTGAGACGAGGTCTCGGGTTCGATCCCAGATTTTATCATGGCACACACCAATGACTTTTCGATGCGTTTCGAAGTTATGTGTGTATTTATCGCAGGCTTATAAGTGCCCGGTTAATGGCAATAGGCTCGCCACCTATTACATTGGGACCTAAACATAAACTGGCGAAATGTGGGTGCAAGCACCTCTGCCTACCCCTCCGGGGATATAGGCGTGAGTTTATGTTATGTTATGTATTTTGGAAGTTACAGGGGGGGAAGGCACATTTTACCACTTTGGAAGTGTCTCTCGCGCAAACTATTCAGTTTAGGAAAAAATGATATTAGAAACCTCAATATCATTTGACACGTATGGGTTTGATAAAATAAAAAAATTGAGTTTCAGTTTAGTTTCAGAACCCTAAAAAGTGGTTGATGGAGTGTTAAAGGTCATATCTTTGGGGCCTAAGCCAATCTCACCTGCTAATTGGTGCACCTGCTGACAAGACTCTGACGAAGGTGTTCCTTTCGTGATTGGAAAGTCAGTCGGCAGTCACTCACAATGTGTTATCATTGACCAAATTAGTCCAATCTTCAAACATGCGGACCTCGGGCTCCGAGGTGAGAGCCTCGGTTGTAACCGGGATCAATTCTAAGATGATAATGATGACAAAAGATGGCGAGAAAGATTACAAGTCCTATCTCTTTCCCGTCTTTTTGAACAGAGGAGCATTTCAATTAAAATTTTTAAGCAGTTTGTATGGTTACTTTTTCTAAAGATTTAGATCAGGAAAGAGAACATCCATAACGGGACTTGAACCCGCGATCAGTCCCTTACAGGGGGAATGCTATGACAAGCTGAGCTATCTAGACACGTCCCAGATATTCGAAATTCTCCGATGTATTATATACGTCTTAAGTCGACGCTGGAGCCATCTACCGTAATTCTTACCTAATTCATTTTTTTTTTTCGTACAGAAATCCCCCGTATAACTCCCCAACGGCCAGCGGGGTGGTTATCTCGGATTCGAAACGACTAAAACCGCACGCCGTCTTGGGTCTTCAGACGCCGGTAGTCAATTTCGTTTAGAATTACGTTGGCCATCTTTACTGCATCGTGGCACTCAAGCGATGGCTGCGAGGAATTTCCTCTTGATTTTTCTTCTTCTGCATATTCATTCAAGTATATAAAGAAAGAGAAATTGCAGATATACGAGAGCGGTGTGGTTTGAAAGAGAATTTAGTGATGTATGTTAAAACTTGAGTACTGACTGAAAGAGAAACGGCGTCTTGGCCGGGGGCGTAGCGAAAACGGACCCTATCAGCCGGACCCATAGTAAGCGTACTACTTATAAGGCAAATGTAAGGGCGCAGGTCGATCAGAGTTGACCTGGAGCGGTTTTAAACAAAAAGAACAGGCCAGAAACACCTGAGACCGAAGGAAGGATTATCTGCTAATTGAGCCTAAAGTAATTAATGACTTAGCTAGGTTCAGCTTGGAGACTGAAGTTAATTACAAGTCTTGTTGAATTTTGCGGTTTTATTGTTCATCTAATGAATTACCGATTTATGTGATATTACTTAATATTTTTAAAAGTATAATAAATAATATTAATAATAAATATCCTACAACATTCTACACAGCGCTTTCTAGACCCAAAGTAAGCATAGTTTTACTAGCTTGTGTTATGGCTTCCAGAATGCAGATAAACATACTTATATACTTTTTTTTTGTAAATACATACATATTATACATAGAAACACCCAGACCAATGCAAATAGACATATTCATGCATACGAATATTTGCACTGAGCGGGAATCGAACCCGCGCCCCCTGTCGTAGCAGTCGAATGCACTAGCGCTACGCCACAGAGGCCGTCAATATACGTATATATATATATAAGTATACGCAAATATTACATATTGAAATTTATAGTACACTAGCTGTGTCCCACGATTTCCCTCACCGTACTTGGTTTAATTAGTTAACCTTCTTTTACTAAACCCAAAGGTTAAAGGTCAAAGAAGTAAGCTGACGAATGCAAAAAGATTTTTCCAATATCTCGAAACCGGAGATGGCCCAGGGTCAGTCGGGGTGCGAGGGATATGCTCTATGGGTAACCTTACGCCCCGACGTCTGAAGACCCGAGACGGCGTGCGGTTTTAGTCGGTTCAAGCCCGACATAACCGCCCCCGCTGGCCGGCGGGGGGGTATCCGAAGGGATTTCCGCACGAAAAAAAAAAGGTAGTATCAGCGATTAACGCGTTCAATCAAACAAACTTTTCAGCCTTATTTCTTATTAGCTCTTGCCCGCGGCTCTGCCCGCGTGGAATTCTGACCACGTACCCGTAACCGATGTGAACCTATTCCAGGCTAAGTATTTTTCCAGATTATAATCTATCCCTGTACCGAATCTCACCCAGATCCGTTCAGCCGGTTGAGCGTGATATAATAAAAAAAATGAAAAAATGAAAAAGGTACTTATGTAACGACTAACGAGAATCCCTGAAATACGTTCTAGCTAAATTATCTACTTCAGATTCAATCCAAAAGCATCAACGCAAGAAATAAAATTACCGTAACCGGGGCAAATTTACAGAATTAAGTAGAAACTGATTCGAATGAAAATTTTATTTCGACGGAATATTAACAGACTGTCATAAGTACTCGAACATAATCGGATATAACTAGAGAAAATAATTACTATCACATCAAATGACACAAGTTTGGCGGAGGTAAAATTAAGAGTATGTAATTTTTTATGCGAATTTTCATAATATCATCATAACGGCTTTAGTTCCGCATTGAAGCGTCACACTTAGATTTTTTTTATAAAATCGCGATGTTCGAGTACTTACCGGCTTTTTTAAAATAGTCTATGACGTCTGAACAATTGCCCGGACCTAGCTCCGACCAGAGACTGTTTCACGGAAATGCTGCCTAACAGCTCCCAATATTCAGGAGATAGGAACCAGCGATGAAGATGTTGGTGTTACCGTTGCAAGGTTTCCGAACGTGCAGTATTCCATTTGTTTGTTCTGTCGGCAAAAGGCGCCCATGCATTCGGCTTACTCGAACCTCTTTGTTTGTACAAAATTGTAAACTATGTTCCGTCTCACATGCGTTTTGGCAGCTTGTAGTTTATACTACAGAGTATATTACTATGTGCGAAAATAATACTGATTATAAGTATTCATAAACGTTTTTAGGAGGTCTTTCAGAGTTAATTAATTTTTTTTAAATTCAATATTCTTAGAATTCGGGTTAAACATCAGAATTAATGCAAGTCGACAGCATTGAAAATGGCTGTCCAAATTAAAAACTAAATGTTTAAGACCGGTTATGAAGTCTTTGTTTGCTGGTGGTAACGAGCTCTACTGCTGCTACGATGATTCCAGGGTTGATTTCTGGGTAATAGTAAATTTAAACCAAAATTAGTTAGGAACATAAGTTACACATGTATCCTACGACTAAAAATAATATAAAATGAAAACCTACTTTTTGGAAATTGGTAACAAAAACATAATTACCCATCAACTCGGAGTCCAAAAGGTCCCGAATTTCAATCCGGGCTATTACACTACTGACGTGAACCCACTTCTGGTTACAGAGAATACAAAAAATTTCGTTTTCTAACATTATTTAATAGAAATAAATAACAAAGTGGGTTGTAGTAGTTAATCAATTCGTAATATTGCTGCTACATACGCTGCAGTTAATAATTTTTCCCGCTCAAGCGTATGACGCGGTCCCTGCGACCCGTCCCCTGTCGCGTAAAATTAGTTTTTATAACGCATGGCTCCACGGGATTTAGGATACTAACCCTCCAAAGCTCGAGCACATTTTACAATTTATAGGGGAATATTTAAAGCGAATGTGGCAAAGTAAATTTCGTGTCGGTAAATGTGTGGGAGTAAGCAATGAAAAAGATTTTTTAGAAAATTATGAAAATTTATTTTATGGACATTCATTTTTGAATATCTATTAATGCGAATACATGTAAATAAGCCCAGACTAAGAATCTTTACTGTATTTTTTACAAGTCTCCCCAAAAAATGAGTACTTAATATTATTAGAGTTCATAAATGTATGTTAGTTTCTTCATTCCCTTAAAATTACTGAACAGTTTTGGATATTTTTGCGCCAATCCCTTTTGCATTCAAAGCTTGCACTTTAAAACCCGGGAGCCGCTCTCCAATACTTTTTTTTATACCACTTAGGTGGCAGACAAGCTCACGGTCCACCTGATGGGAAGCGGTTACAGTGGCCTATGGACGTGCGCAATACAAGGGGCGCTGCCGACCCTGTAAAAACCTTCTAACGCCCTTCTCGAAGAACCCAATATTGTAGTCGCTTGGGACAACCGCAGCAGGGAGATAATTCCACAGCCTGAGCACATAATACTTGATTTGGTATGTTAACTTTAACGGGAGCGACTGCTATCTGAGCCCCCACCCTGAGAGGAAATCGTGTGCAAGAGCCTCATTCGTCATAGTCCGTCATAGTCCCGAAGACCTTGGTGGGGCCACAAATTTATCCACTGACCATTCAATTCTCGATTTCTACCAACGAGTTTCCCAAATTCCTACTATTAAATTATCGATTTCTACCAACGAATTTTCCTAACCATTCTTCCCACCTACCATACCCTACACATGGCTAACTAGGTACTGAAGCGTGAATATTGGCTATTACAGTTTGGTTCTACCCTACAAATTTATAAGCAAAACTAATGAAATTTAGACTTTATACTTATATAAATAGAGACGTTACAGTGTGTTGCATAATTTAGGTAAGGTTCGGGGGATGTTTTTATTGTTATTGCAGTCAATATTTATTATGATTACTATTGGAATCTGCAGCGGCTCGACATTATTACGATATCAATTCGACTCGACTCGATATTAAAAGAACAGTCACAATGTAAATGTTACTTTATTTGTTGTATCAATAAAATATATTGTTAGTTATCCTGTCTTCGCCTTCGAGATTTAATTCTTGACTATGTAGTAGTAGCCCTGCTACGCCACAAACCATTCGCACAAGTTTTTAGAGAGAGAAAGAGAAAAAACATACTGCTTTCTCTCTCTTCCCCCGCCATCGCCAATCGTTTGACCAAGGCGGTAATTGTCATTCTTGTCCGTGCGCGCGCGGCGTTCGCACATTCAGTAAAGGATTACCTATTTAAGTTTTATAGCAGTCGTCATGTCTAAACGGACAAATGATGAATCTAGTAAAAGTGAATCTCGCGAAGAAAGGTGGCGAAGGAAGATCGAAATGTATGAGAAAAAATTATCAAAAAGACAAAGGACTGTCGATCGACAATATGCGGTGGCGCTACCCTCACAGGAAAATGATGTACAAAATCCAGGTGAGTTTATTTTCGTTGGTTTCAAGTACTTCTGATAAAATTCTTCAGAAATGTTATGTTATTTTATGCTAATCCGTTGTATTCTTCGGATACTAATTTGGAAAATATTTGAGACCCCTTCACATTTATCGGGCGAGATTTCATAGTGAAACATTTATTTTTTCAATCCGTTGTATTCTTCGGATTGTAATTTGCTGAATATTTTGAACGCTCCTTGCATTCATCGGGCGATTTTTTAACAATTACACCAATTAGATTGTTTTATCTAATCCGTTGTATTCTTCGGATATAACTTTGCCAAATATTTAGGCGGCCCTTGCATTCATCGGCGAAATTAATTATTTTCGACAGTAAACTCATCAAAAACAATGAATTACCAACGAAGACTATGCAAATTATCCATTTAATGCAATTGCAACTTGTATTATTTGCCATTGAATTGCTAATTTTTAAAATCCAACTACCCTAACATAAAAAAAAAAAAAAAAAAAACTGTTAGAGGGTCTGAAGAAAGAAACCAAAGAAGAACTAATTAAAAAGTATCCGTTTCCAAAAAATGTCCCCTTGGCAAAGAGTCCAGCTCTTAACCCAGAAATCGCGACTATGTTAGTCGATATCTGCAGGCAGAGGGATAAAAGATTGCTCGCCAAGCAAGACCAGCTCGGCAAGGTCATTTCAGCGCTGGAAAAAGCACTGACAGGCCTCTTAAAAAAAAAAAAAAAAACCCCATATATACCGGATATAATACGAACTTTGAAAGACGCAGGTATGCTGTTATCTGATTCACACTATGCCGAGACTGACACTCGCCGCTCTGTGATAATGCCTTTAATAGACAAGTCTTTGATAGACTCTTTCAAAAGTAGGAAAAGAGACACTTTTTTATTCGGAGAAAAATTAGGAGATCTGGTGAAAGACTCACGAGGCCTGAAGAAGACCGGACAGTTAATGCAGCCTTCGGCTTCCACTAGTTCTAATTTAAACGGAAAAGGCCCATCGTCCCGGGGACCCCGGCAGCAACGGGGCGGTCAGACGTATCGGTATTACCGAGCCGGTGGGCCGAGGTCAGCAATGACGACTCAGCCATACTCGAATCAGTATTCGAACCGCTGGCGAGCGCCTACAGCGCCGGCGCCACCTGCTCGCAGCCGGACCGCGGCGCCGCCGTATCAGCCAGCGCCAGCGCGGCGCCCGCCGCCTCCGGCGCAGAACTTCAACTCCGCAACCAGTCGCCAGACGTAGCGACGCAGACCCAGGTACATTCCGGCCGTTTAAAGTTTTTTCTTAAACAATGGCGCTTAATAACGGAGGACGAATTTATCTTAAATATCAAATACCATTTGTTACAGAACCTAATCAGAGCCTCGTGGACTATCCCCGACGCTTTTTTAGTGCTAGTGAATTAATAGAAATAAAAAATGAAATAAATCATTTATTGGAAATAAAAGCTACCAGGCTTTGTACACGTGGAAGGGCAATTTATATCTGATATTTTCTTGGTACCAAAGAATGATGGTAGTAAACGTTTCATTTTGAACTTAAAGAGACTAAATAAATTTATTTATACGGAACATTTCAAAATGGAGGACGTCCGAACAGCCATTAAACTTATGTCTAGAGGCTGCCATATGATCAATCTAGACCTTAAGGATGCATATTATATTAGGAAGTTTTTACGTTTTTATGTGGAAAATAACTTATACGAATTTGTTGCCCTCCCACAAGGTTTGTGTTCGGCACCGTGTATATTTACAAAAATTTTACAGCCAGTTGCTGCTTATTTGCGATCTCAGGGTCTAGTCTCAGTTAGATATTTAGACGATATACTGTGCTTGGGAAACTCGGCTGAAGATTGTCTAGAAAATGCTAAAACTACTATTGAATGTTTGATAAAATTAGGCTTTGTTATTAATTATGAAAAAAGTAATTTGGTGCCCCAAACTACTTGTAAATTTCTAGGATTCATATTAAATTCTGATTTGTTGACACTCCAGTTACCAGACACTAAAAAGCAAAGGATTTTACAACAAACATTGCCACTAATAAATACAACTAGACTTAAATTTCGAGAGTTTGCGCGTTTTCTAGGCTCTCTTACTGCGGCGTGCCCAGCAGTTACTTATGGGTGGCTTCATACAAAATCCCTAGAAAGAGCAAAGTATTTAGCTTTACTGAAAAGCAACGATAATTATGAAGCTTTTATGACTGTGCCAAATAATTTATATGAAGATCTTATTTGGTGGAAAACCAATATTTTGACTGCCGTGAGTCCCATTAGGAATCAAAATTATACAATGACAATTTATACAGATGCTTCAACTACAGGTTGGGGCGCAGCGTGTGAGAATGAGAAAACAGGTGGTTTCTGGTCATCTTCTGAGAGAATCAATCATATAAATTATTTGGAGCTTCTGGCAGTTTATCTAGGACTTAAGTCTTTTGCTGATAAGAAAAGAGGTTGTGATATTCTTTTACGTGTAGATAACACAACCGCTATTTCTTACGTTAATAGGATGGGGGGAGTGCAATATCCTCACTTGAATCAGGTTACCAAAATGATTTGGAACTGGTGTGAAAGTAGAAATATATTTGTGTTTGCTTCATATATTCGTTCCGCCTTAAATGTCGAGGCCGATAGCGAATCAAGGAAAGTAAATGTCGACACAGAATGGGAGTTGCGTTCACAGGAGTTTCAAAAAATGTGTGATGAATTTGGGATACCAGATATTGATTTGTTCGCTTCACGAATTAATACAAAGTGTCCTTTATATATGTCATGGAAGAGAGATCCTGATGCCTATGACATAGACGCTTTTACAATAAATTGGTCACAATTTTATTTTTATGCATTCCCACCATTTGCTTTGATTTTAAAGGTATTAAATAAGATTGTATCAGATAAAGCAACCGGAATTGTAGTTGTCCCAAACTGGGTATCACAACCGTGGTATCCCCTTTTTATGTCGTTATGTGTTAAGGAAATTTCGATATTTCCACCAAGTGAATATCTTCTATCCTCTCCCTTCAGATCAACACATCCGCTGCGTCGCCATCTTTCCCTGGCAGCGTGTGTGTTATCAGGGAGGGATTTCGTAGGAAAGGTGTGCCCGAACCAGCCTTAGAGGTTATGCTTTCTTCCATATCCGTAAATACGAGGTCTCAGTATTCGTCTAGTATTAGATTATGGTGGGAATTCTGTAATTCAAGAAAAATCGATTGTTATCACTTTAATACATCATATTTATTAGAATTTCTTACGGATTGCTTCAAGAAAGGCGCTTCATATGGTACCTTGAATAATCACCGTTCTGCAATATCCTTAATATCGGTTGAGAACATAAGTGATGATTTAAGTTTAAAGCGTTATTTTAAGGGTATTTTTCGATTAAAGCCGGTATTTCCGCGTTATGATTTTACATGGGACCCCAATATTGTTTTAGATTACTTAGAAACAATGCAAAATGATACCATTAATTTAGAAAACTGGCGAAATGTGGGTGCTAGCACCTCTGCCTACCCCTTCGGGGATATAGGCGTGAGTTTATGTTATGTTATGTTAATTTAGAAATGCTATCAAAAAAATTGGTCATGTTATTAGCTCTAAGTACGGGACATAGGACACAAACTTTGTCTTTGTCAAAATCTTTGATGATTACGTAATTATAACAATTTCGAATTTACAAAAATCTCTTCTGTCGGAAAAGCCCAGCCTGTACTTAGCTTATCATTTTTTCGCGCTAGACCTGGGATGGGTCCAGCCTCAGCGCTACAAAAATATATTTTAGTAACATCTACCCTGCGGTCAAATGCTGATGACCGTATTATACTTACTTTCAAAAGACCTCATAGGCCAGCAACATCTCAGACCATTGGACGATGGTTGAAAGGGACATTGTGTGACAGCGGAGTTGATACCTCGCTGTTCTCTGCTCACAGCACAAGGCACGCTTCAACCTCTGCTGCCTCACGAGCTGGTCTAAGCGTGGATGTAATTAGAAAGGCAGCTGGTTGGTCTGCGCAGTCAGCTGTTTTTGCAAATTTCTATAATAGGCCTATTATAAATGCCAGTCAGAATTTACTTGATTGTATAACATAACATGCATAGTATACATTATGTTCGATTTTATACATGCGCATAATATAGTTTTGTGAATATAATTATTTAAGTAAGTACTTACCTAATATAATATTATTGTGTTATAACTATAGTTTTTTCTTTGGTTACTTACTCTAGCAACATTGATCATGCTCTAAACATCTACATAGTCAAGAATTAAATCTCGAAGGCGAAGACAGGATAATTCAATGATCAAACGAACTTACCTGAAGTGAAGTTCGATCTTAATTATCCTGTCTTCGCCGGAGAGATTTAAGATCCCACCCTACCCTAAGATTTCAACCCTTTAGAAAACTCAATGTTGCTAAAAATTTGCTACTCTTGCTTACTCTGAAATAAATGACAATTACCGCCTTGGTCAAACGATTGGCGATGGCGGGGGAAGAGAGAGAAAGCAGTATGTTTTTTCTCTTTCTCTCTCTAAAAACTTGTGCGAATGGTTTGTGGCGTAGCAGGGCTACTACTACATAGTCAGGAATTAAATCTCTCCGGCGAAGACAGGATAATTAAGATCGAACTTCACTTCAGGTAAGTTCGTTTGATCATTGAAGTAGACTCACGATTGGGGTGTGTGTTGGGTAACCTCCTCGAGTGTCGCTCCGATTCCGATCCCGCTGCAGTCCGGGGGGAACGGAATCGGAGCGGCCGGTACACCCTGGGCGGCGGTCAATGGCTTCCCCTTCACCCCTTCATAGGGTTGGCATTGATCGTCGGCCAATACCCAACGTGGCGGGAACACATCGCTCTCCGTACTCCTCTGCTTTCAGAGGAGACAGGATGAGCGATGCTGTTAGTGGTGAGATGGCCCAGGGTCAGTCGGGGTGCGAGGGATATGCTCTATGGGTAACCTTACACCCCGGCGTCTGAAGACCCGAGACGGCGTGCGGTTTTAGTCGGTGCAAGCCCGACATAACCGCCCCCGCTAACCGGCGGGGGGGTATCCGAAGGGATTTCCGCACGATAAAAAAAAAAAAAAAAAAAAAAAGGTAGACTCCACGATTTAGTACGCGTCTTCGTATAAAGTAGTATTAAAATATTATGTCATTTTTAGGGTTCCGTAGCCAAATGGCAAAAACGGAAACCTTATAGATTCGTCATGTCTGTCTGTCCATCCGTATTTCACAGGCACTTTTTTCCGAAACTATAAGAACTATGCTGTTGAAACTTGGTAAGTAGATGTATTCTGTGAACCACATTAAGATTTTCACACAAAAATAGAAAAAAAAAACAATAAATTTTGAGGGTTCCCCCATTCTTAGAACTTAAACTCAAAAAAAAAAATTTTCATCAAACCCATCCGTGTGTGTGCGAAAGTTCTTCAAAAATCTTATCTAATAATCAAATCATGTTTTTCTAAACTGAATAGTTTGCGCGAGAGGCACTTCCAAAGTGGTAAAATGTGCCCCCCCCCCTGTAATTTCTAAAATGAGAGAATGATAAAACTAAAAGAAATACATGATATACATTAACCATGTAAACTTCCAGCAAGAACCGGTTTGAACGAGATCTAGTAAGTAGGTTTTTTAATACGTCATAAATCGTAAACCTCAATTTACCTTTCATTCAAGCAACTCAAATATAAAAATTAAAAAAAAACATTATTTTACTTGCTGCTACGGAACCTTTTTTGGCCGAGTCCGACTGGTGGTGGCTTTTTATACACTAACTTATTCAAATTACACAATGGACCCCAGGCCGTTATTATAAACGCTTAAGCTAGGGAATTTGAATTCAAAGTAAAATAAAGATGACCTTTACAAAAAAATTGTATAATTTAATATAACCTTGTGAATTTTATTAATGATTCACTACGACATTGTAATTGCAAATTATATTAGAATATCTTTCGAATATTGAGAAAAATTAATACATTTTTGTAATGAAATTCCAAAAATTTGTAATCATGTCCCGTAAAAAGTTTTAGATGAATATAATTTTTAAAAGAGTATTCCTATATTTTCCTTTGGGTATAAGATGAATAAGCGATAGAACTGTTTATTAACCCAAAAGACCAGATATACATGCTTGGTTGATGGTAATAGGCTCGCAGGAAATCTTTTGTAGCCCTGTTTGGTAGAAAGAAGCATCAGTAGCATAGTGGTTAAGGAATCGGCTTTACGATCGAGGGGTCGTAGGTTCAAATCCTGGCCATTACACTACCGAGGTGAACCCACTCCTAATACAACCAATTTAGCTTAGGTCGAAGGTTCAGAGGGAATACTAGTAATTTCGGTTACTAATATTCTTTATAAAAAAGACAACAAAAAACTGTCAGAAGTTTACTCGAATGTTACACATTGAAATAAAACTAAATATCATTGGATACCCTCGTTTGTGGATCTAAGTGGCATATAAAATTAATATTATTATTGAATCCCCTCTATGGTGGATTGAAAAGGAATAAAAGTATCCAATAAATAAATAAATATTCTACGACATTCTTATTCTATTATTTACATTACAGTCTCCACGTGATCATGGCTGCTGAAAGCAACCGAAATGTCGGGTTCAATGTAAAAAATAAAATAACATCAAATAAATCGCGGTAAAATCCGTTAAAAATAGTTTTATTTCTAGACTAGTGACTAGTGACCGTACACGGCGTACTTTCAACCGCAAACACAATTAGGCGCACAGCCGTCCAGTCTACAACTCACACAGTTGGTGTCGTGATAAATTAGTAGTCAGACTGCTTAATATTTAAGCCTGTACTGAGTAATTTTCCGAACTGAGCTTGCGACTTTAACCGGACGTGCGCATATTTAATAGCTTATTCGGTAGGGGACTGTAAATGAAAATGGACAGTCAAGGACAAAGATTTTATATACATGTAAATTTGTTGAAACTAGAAAACATGGACCAATGACGGCCTCTGTGGCGTAGCGGTACTGCATTTGACAGCTACTACAGGGGGCGCGGGTCCAATTCCCGCTCAATGCAAATATTTGTATGAATGAATATGTTTATTTGCATTGGTCTGGGTGTTTCTATGTATAATATGCATGTATTTACAAAAAAAAATAGTACATAAGTATGTTTATCCGCATTCTGGAACCCATAACACAGGCTAGTTAAACTATGCTTACTTTGGGTCTAGAAAGCGCTGTGTAGAATGTCGTAGATTGACAATAACCGTAATCAAGTCGAATTAAACCGCGTTATGACGTTTTACAAAATAATTTTCATTGAAAACGTAAGGCCTTTCAGTGCATTCGGGGACCAAACCAACACCACCTGCTGGCTTGTACACCAGCGGATTAACGGATGAAGCTCTGGCGCAGGACTTCCTTTCGTGGTTGGGACGATTGTTTTTCTTACAATAACTTTACTTCACGCCTGTATCCCCGAAGGGGTAGGAAGAAGTGTATTTCATACCCACGATTCGCCAGTTACGTTTAGGTCCCAATTTAATAGGAGGCGAGCCTATTGCCATCTACCGGGCACATTACTAAGCGAGGGATAATCAAGAATTTTAATACACACATAACTACGAAAAGTCAGAGGTGTGTGCCCGGGGCCCCAAGGGGGCCATCTCGAAACCGGAGTTGGCCCAGGGTCAGTCGAGGTGCGAGGGAAATACCTTATGGGCAAACCGGGGTGTACCCGGCGTCTGAAGCCCCTGGTGGGGTGTAGTCGATCTGAGGGGAGACTAGGGATCGAACTCGAGACCTCGTCTAGGCAGTCCGTTACGTACACCACTGGGCTATCGCAGCTTTTTTTTCTTAAATAATACAAATAAACTATGGCAGAAGAAGATTAGGAGTAAGAAGAGAGGACCCCGGGCTCCAAAGTGCAAGCTTGTGAAACAACCGGGACTCAGAAGATCCTACCAACTGAGCTACCCGGGCCTGGATACATTATGAGTCACTATAACTCAGCAACTATGTTGTCAGCCTTACGTACCTATAATAGAGCGCTAGATACGGTAAGGGGGAAGGGAATCCTGTATGAAAGATGTGAATGTGTGGGCTGAGCGCACAAAAAAGTGAATAGTGACAGCACTTTTCACTTTTTTTATGCGGACACTCAGTTCAAACAGAACTGAGTGTGAAGAAGTCTTTACACTCAGTTCTGCTACTAACCAGTTCTTAACAAAAAACCTAACAAAACTTTGGTTCTCTCCGAAATCGATTCCTTACTCCACAGCTGTTACGCCTAAAATTGATGCCCAACCCGACCCTAGAACTCGAACAGATATATAACTACATGTTCTCCTAAATTACAGAACGATTGGACATAAATACCAGGCGTATTTTAACGAGTTCAAATCTAGCCATTTACTTCATAAGAATGTTGAAGCCTATTTAATAATGGACGCCTGACACGCAATATTACCTATTAGCACGAATACTATATCGCTGGTTATATTCTTAAATGAATCCTTACTAATATTATAAATAGGAAATTTAATTTAGCTATTTAATTTGAAATTTAGAATTTTGCAAACAGAATATAGGTATATATGATTTTAGATTGACATGGTCATTTACATTAAAATTAGAATGATAAACGGGATATTTACCGTGATCATGGTACTTGTAACAGTGCCGAAATATTGGATTCTCGAAAAAGATACTAAACATGGTGAATATCCCGTTTATCATTCTAATTTTAAAGAATATAGGTATTTAAACTATCATGGTCACTAACATAAGTATTAGAGTTAACGGGATATTTGCCATGTGTTTTTAAGAGTGTCCGATATTTCGGCACTGTTGCAAGCGCCATGATTACGGGGGAACTGAAGATGGCGGTTAGCGGTGAACGAGTTTATGAGTAAATTCGACGCTTGCAACAGTGCCGAAATATCGGACACTCTTAAAAACACATGGTAAATATCCCGTTAACTCTAATACTTTTGCAAACAGAGTACAACCAACAGAGAACATTATATTTTATGCTGAGAATAGGTTTATGTAGCTCGCAGGAATGGGATAATAATATGGAATAATCTACCGGGAAATAAACTGGTTGAGCGCAGTTAAATTTTTTATCGATTTCGGAGGTGGTGAGTATGCCTTGGGCTATAAATAATAAATAAAGATTGCAGGACAAAGTACACAACGCCATCTAGACCCCAACTAAGCAGAGCTTGTCATATGGGTTCTATAATGCGGATAAACATAGTTAAATACTTTTTTTTTGCAAATAGATACATATTATATATAGAAATACCCAGACCAATGCAAATATACATATTTGCACTGAGCAGGAATCGAACCAGCGACCTCTGGCTTAGCAGTCGAACACACTACCGTTACGCTACAGGGGTCGTCCACTATATACAAGGGCTATGCTTTTTCCAGCACAAAAGGGAATGGTTAGATCGAAGAGCACTACCCCCTCACTTCTTTTTCTTGCACCTTTCTTCTGTGCAGGTAGAATTCTCATCTGATTTAGCCAACGTTCATAGGTAGTTCCATGAGGTAATTTGTTTGTAATTACCTCAGTATACAGAAAAATTAATTGAAAACCAAAAGGTTCCAAGCGACTTCGACAGTTGAAAGGAAAATCAATTCGCTGTAAAATGTTTATGATATCGTTTGGGACTTAATCTCTTTGAAAACTCGATATCACTTAAAGCGTTCTGTCTGATCACCCTTGATATTTGAATACACCAGACCGGACCGGATTCTGCGCAGTATGAACGAGATTTTCTTAGTAGGAACACGGGGATCGAAAAATCGCTCAGTTGACGGTAATTTGTTCGGTTTTGCCTCAAGCAGGTCTAATCCGGCTCGAAGGGCCAAAAATGTGTGGAATTATCACAAATTCACAACTGAATAAAACGCTGGTTCCGTGCAGTTGAAGGTTTATTGAAGTAATGTCAAAAACAATTGAATTTGTCTTATAAAAATAAAAATATAAAAAACCATAAACAAGCTAAAATAGTATGTGCTTCAGCAGAGTAATTGGTTCGCCAAACCATTAGGTTTAAAGTAAATTCTCATTAATCTATTTAGTTATAGAGTCCCACTAGTCAAGTCATTCGGGGCTCAAGTCTATCTCATCTGTAAGCCTGTACCCCCTTTGATTGATGGACGAGGCTCCTCTCTGGTTGGAGGGCCAGGTGGCTGTCGAAGCGACTTCTAAGTTAAAACAATCTATAAGGAAAAACGGATTACAAGAGCAAAGCATGGGCTCCATGCAAGATTTGGATGAAACCGAGAAATGCGCTGGACTGAGAATAAGGTTATATATAAATTCCATATGTCCAATAACTGGCGGCACAGTTTATAAAAGATTTTAGATTGACATGTTCATTTACATTAAAATTAAAATTATAATTTCGTATCCGATAGTATACATCCGAGATCATGGCACTTGTAACAGTGCCGAAATATCGGATACTCGATGAAGATAATAAACATGGTAAATATCCCGTTAATAATTATAATTTTAACAGTTTATAAAACCTGCTAAAACTTCTGAATTATCCTTCGAAGTCATTTACGTTACACGTCTAATTTGAATCGGTTCAGTAGATTCGGAGCAATTTATGATATATGATACGATATGATACAAATGAAGGGGTAATATTTGTACATTCTAACGCACAAAACTCTAAAAAAGGCTACATATGCCGTGACGTAGCTTGTTCAGTAAGAAAGTGTTACGCAAAGAGACGTAAAATCGATATACGAATGGATCGGCCGGCGGCGGCAACACACAACGGCTTTACTGACAAAGTAACTCCTAGGTTTTTTTATCACAATATTCACTGTTACTTATACCATCCCTATCGAGGCACGTCGACAGAAATTGTGTATACGATATAAGTCGCCGAGATTTAGAGATAAAATAAGATAGTGGAGGAATAAAGTGATGTTTTCGGATAAGAACGGATATTTTGAAGCATATATTCCAGTTTGTAAAGAAAAGAAAGTGGGTCGTTGATAGAAATATGTGATCGTAACTTTGTCGAAATAGACTGTTATAATCTAAGAGCCGCGAAATATCGAACTTTACCCATCTGATAAATCGGTAGCTTAGTGGTTAAGGAGTCGAACCTATGATCGAGAGGTCCCGGGTTCGAATCCTGGCCATTATACTACCGACGTGAACCCACTCCTAACACAAGCAATTAAGCTTAGCTGGAGGGGTTAGGGGGAATATTAGTAATTGCGGTTACTAATATTCTTAAAAAAAACACAAATATTATCCATCTATTAATATGCCTATGATGACTTGCCTACCAAAAAGTGTCAAGGGTTATTTTTAATTAATTTAATTTTAATAATTTTTGATAATCGGAAATTTTGTATTCCAAGTGATATTTTTTAACATAGAAAATATGCCTCGATAGGTTTGTAATTAAATTATCTTTCTTATAATACAACTTTCGATTGATTATTAGATCGGTGTAGTTACCGATATCGACTTACCTGTTTATACCAGCTTGCCAGGTAATCATGAACAAAAATAAATATGCGAGCCCACCAAGTCAACCCATAATGGATAACCCCAGTTATCCTTTCGAGGGCTTACCCGGGGTGCCCGGCAACGGACACTTGGGGAGGACACCGTGCGGTTTTAGTCGAGACACGACATAACCACCCCCGCTGGCCGGCGGGGGGGGCATCCGAAGGGATTTCCGCACGTTAAAAAAAAAAAAAAAAAAAAAAAACCCCACCAAGTCATAATCTCGTTAAAAACTATCCGACGGAATAAAAAAAATATTAAAATTAATTTCATTAAAAATAGCCATAATCTTTTTTTGATAGGCAAGTCACCATACGCATGTCAATAGATAAATTATATTTGATGAAAAATATATTCCATCTGGTTATCAGATGGGTGAAGGCCGATCTTCACCGACTCCTCTACTATAAAATAATAATTGTAAGTAGCGATGTTTTATAGTATTCTTTAGGTTTTGGTATAACAAATAAGTGGTCAAATTTGGAGGAAAATAAATATTTAAACTAGGACGGTTACCAGCTTCGCAATCAACCCAAACTTAAGCGTAGCGAGATTTGCCTATCCAACAATAGGTCAACGTGACCGGTCGACTTTTTCCATTGATTTGGTTTTTCGGTGATTATTCCTCGATGGTAAGACCGATCTGGACATTCGACCCCTTACGACACTCAGTAATGTCTACTTCATCACCGTGGCAAATTTGGTCGAGATCGGTCAAACGGTCTCGGAGGAGTATCATTTGTTTGAAATGCAACTTTGAAACCAAAGACGCTTCGCTCGCCTTCGGCTCGCTACGCTTAAAAATGGGAGCCGTTAAGTATTTAAAGGGATAGCTACTAAATCAGAAAAGCAAATGAGAAAAAGATAGGCCTCAGGTACTCTCACATACCGTACGAAATACAGCATACTGTTATATAATTAAACACGATGTTATATGTCTGTTTATATCAATACTAGCTGTTTCCCGGGGCTCCGCCCCACGTGGAATTCTGATCCCGTTTCCGCTGCCCATGGGAACCTATTCCCGCGATGAAAAGTAGCCTATGTGTTATTCCGGACTATAGTCTAACCCTGTACCACATTCAGCCAGATCCGTTCAGCCATTTTTGCGTGAAAGAGCAATAAACATACATACATACATACTCACACACTTTCGCGTTTATATTATTTGTAGAATGACAGTGGTAACGCCCGAGAACAAATTAAAAAAAAAACTATAACCCGATTCCATCGCCATCTACGAAATGAATCAATCATAAGCAAACCTTGAAGCGAGTTGTATGTCGTGTCAAAATTTGAGCTCAATCCATGCAGAATTTTTTGAATTTTTGAAGCGTACATAATAGTTATTTATGCAACTGTGGTATAATGAGGGGTATTAAAACATGAATGTGGGTTTATCACACAAAGCGAAGCTGAGTGTGATAATAGTATCACATGAGTGTTTTAATACCTAATTATACAGTTGCATACAAGACTTTATCTACACCCATGATGTGTCCTCTATGAAATATTCGTAAGTAAACAAAACAATTTGCAAAAATAATAGCGAAGAAAAATAGCGGGAATTCAAATACGAACGAATAAGCTTTAATTTTTTTTACGGCTCGCCGCCGCTGTGGTAGTGCAATGCAACGCGCGTGAATGACAGTTCTTTTTTTGAAACTCATATGCAGATTCCACGCATCGAGTGGTAAGAATTTGGCTGTCTGATGAGTAACCCTTTGCGCGGAAGACATTGAAAAAGCGAAAGGAGTGTTATTATGAAATTTCATACAACATTATAACACCCGTTCGGATGTTATTATGGTTATTAGGACATTGGATGTATTAATGTTGGCAATAAGCTAACTGTTTCAGAATCTTTTATAGAGGATTTAAAGCATGGGCGTAGATAAACCAACTTAACGTATCATCTTCGAGATATATGATACAACGCTGTAAACTAAACCGTCGAACCGAAACCCCCTTGCCAATGCAAGCCAATGAATCATCACACCACCACTTGGTATTTGAGTACAGTTCATTTAACTCTTTATTCTAAATACTGCACTTTAAAGTTCATTTTCAACTGTAAGGTACAAAATGAAAGTGAGTTTATCAAATTTCAACTTTAAATAATAATCCTTAACTGCAAATTTCAATTAAGCCTACCTTTTAGAAAGTAAAAGTTTGATGGTATTAGAAAAAAAATCCAGCACTTTTTGCTGACGCCCCTGTTTTTCGAGGTGAGTTGGGGGTGTCTATGAATTTCTTTCGGAGAGATGGCGACGAACTCTAGTTTTATCGGCAGCGTGAATAAACTAGCTAAAACCAGTGCTTTAGGAGGGCTCGCTAAGTTTTCTGCCTGGTGATTATTTTATGATTGATATCATAGACATGAATAGAAATTACTATGTCAAAGCCCAACCCTGAAAGTGTGATAGTTCTTCAGTAAAGTATACCACAAAAATACATAGATTGTGGAATAGTGATGACGCTCGCTTCCATCGCCCTGAAAATTAAATATCTTTATTTTAGGTCTTAAAGTAAACGTTTATGAACTTTAAGATTAATGCTTATACATTTATAGCCAGATTCATAAGACAATAGGTGAAGTCCCACCTCTTGAGTCTTTCTCTGCACCACCTTTGGTTGACTGGTAGAATGCGTGTAGCGTTAAGTTTTACGTAGGCGTACACAAACAAAGTCCTCCGCCGTGTCTGTCTGTTCGCGATAAAATCTAAAACTTCTACACCAATTTTCATGCTATTTTCACCAATAGATAGAGAGGTACTCGAGGAAGGTTTTTGTATATAATTTGTTAAGTTTTTGTATACAAGGTTTTTGTATATAATTTGTTAAGTTTTTGTATACATTGGCTAAAATATAATGTTATTTGTTGAAGGCGTCGGAAAAAAATAAGCCGTCTGGGAGCTTTCAACGGAAATGCTGCCTAAACCCTTTGAGATATAACAAAATTATGTATGGTGGTGAAGTGTATCTTATACTTTAGTGGATTAGGATCCCATGGGTAGCGGGAACAGCTAGGAAATAATAAAAAAATAACGCCTGTGGACGCAATCACGCCAGAACGCTGAGTGGATACGAATGAAATTTGGTACAGAGAGCAGTGTGACTATAACCTGGAGATAGATTGTAGGTAGTCTGCAATAGCAGATAGTCTACATTTATCCTGCAATAGGTTCCTGTGAGTCACGTGACCGGGATCAGTAACAACAGCCAGTGAAAAATAAATTCGAAAGCGCAAATTATCAACTTCTGTTCACATAAAATAGACCGAAGGTAGTTTAAGTGTGAATGAAAGAGACGGATATAGTTCCGAAATGTTTTATTTATGAAGCGATGATGAGCTCTGACATCAAAGGTAAAAATATCGCGAATTATTCATAAGTTAATAAAGTCAAAGACTGGAATTCATGACGTATTTTAGCGCGGACATTAAATATTAATAAACAGTGTTAAGCAATCTCCTGAGAGATCGCTTCGGTGGTGCAGCGGTGCGGCAGTGGGATGCGTCTGCTGTGCACAAGGTCTTAAGTTCGATCCCCGAGCCGGGTAAAATGTTTTTGGATTGTTCCGAATGTTTGGATTTCGTGCTTCTACTAACTATTTCCTAACAGTAATGATAACATTTAAACATTGCCGCTGTTTCGATAACAAATATACATAGCGCCATCTAGCGAAAGCAAGTTGAACTACTTCGATACTACGACGTCACTACCGATCCTGCATCGCGAAAGTGAAATGCTCGCGCTGGTATCTAAACTATTATAAATAATTGTGAATTAGTTGTGTCTGTACATTGGAGACATTTAAAAAAGAATACTTGGGTTATGTTAAATGAACGATTCTGAATACAAACATATATTTTTTGGAATTCTTGTCTGTTTATCTGTTTGTTCGCGATTGACGCAAAAACTACTAACGGATTTTGATGCGGTTTTTTCTATTAGAAAGTTTTACTTAGAATCTGCCGTATTGCATAGATTAAACGATAACCCACCTCGCGATCGCGATCACCTTGCATGGTCGGAGCAACATCACACCCCGTTCCTCCACATCGCACTGAGTGCTTCAATTCAGGCTCAGATTTCTCCTATTTCACAAATTTTTGTAAACCCCCGACGCAAAAACGACGGGGTAAAAGCGAATTAGTCGAGAGTGTTCTTAGCTATATCGGTAGTGCTTTAAATCTTTATTAAAGGGTACGGTAATAAAACAGGTGGTGTGCTTTGGTAGATAAGGTTAAGCTCCCGGGCTCACGTCGGTGCTGTACTATCGACGTGAACCCAATCAATAACACATGTAATTTAGCTTGAAAAGGTCAACAGGAATACTAGTAATTTCAGTTACTGTGATACTTTTTATAAAACAAGGAGGTTTGAAGCCGTCTAGAAATTGATTCCTGAAATATATTCTAATGACCTGCGCTTGCTTTTAACCCAGCACATGTTAACCCAGCACATTTGAACACGAAAGAGACGGCGGAGAGGGAGCGGGAGAGAACCCTGCCCCCCGATTTCCGCAGTCTGCGGCGAGGACACCGCAGACTCGGGACTACCGACCTCCATGATCGGGGCCTGAGGACGGCAGTTGGCCAACTCGCCGTCTTTACAGAAGCAGGCCGTGGCGGAGGCGTGTCGTGTGTGTCCTACATACGTCTGCCTACTCACCGACGCGGGATAAAACCCGACCGGCGAGGCCGCGGTGGCGGCCAAGGTCGGCCGGTAACCCTAGGGTTATCCTTTCGAGGGCTTACCTGGGGTGCCCGGCAATGGACACTTGGGCAGGACACAGTGCGGTTTTAGTCGATGCACGACATAACCGCCCCCGTTGGCCGGCGGGGGGGTATCCGAAGGGATTTCCGCTCGTAAAAAAAAAGCACATTTGAACAGAACCAGTTGTAAAGGACGTGTTTTGACAAAAATCAATTATATTTTTCCAACAAACAACAGCCGCCAAAGCAGCAGCTTGGTAAATACGAAAAAGTTATTAAATATAACTCACCAAAGTAAACGTTTCCTCGCTCTCGAATACCTGAAAGCAAAAATAAAAATGTTATTGTTACAAACTGTTAATAAAGAAGATAATTCCTCATACTTTTAATTTATGTTTATCGAATTTATGATTTGTTATATATTGTGCATTATTATTATGTATATGGTATATTTATTTATATGTATGTAGGTATAGTAATTTATCAATATAAATAGATACTGATACATACTACTGTAATGTAGGTATGATATTACTATACAGTATTATATTGGTAGTTGTATTTCATCAATTATTGTTGCTCTCAATAATGCACCTACGAAGTTTCTCTCTGCACCACCTTTGGTTGACTGGTAGAGAATGCCTGTGGTATTAAGTCCGCCTATGTACTTGTGCATAAAGTTCAATAAATAAATAAATAAATAAATTTTAATATGTGTGCGCCTGCGTGGAATTCTGCTCCCGTTACCGTTACCCATTGGAACTTATTCCCGGGATAAAAGCAGTGGTGGATGCTATACCTTGACTGGCAATGTGATGATTATGATCTGGTTTGAGCCATCAACACCTGTTGATTGGCGGACTGACTGGCAGGTGAGGTTGGCTTAGGCCTCAAATATCTCGTTGGAGCCCCCCATATGCTCTTTTAAAGACAAGGTTAAACCAAATGTATGATGGAAGAAGGAGGAGCGGATCCTGGTCTCCTGGGTGCCAACTTTGGATACAATTGGGATTGACGCTGATGGTAATGATGAGTATTTAATACATATTTACCTACCGCTTTGGGGATAATGTCGACCAATTAAGTGCTACCAGTATATCCCTGAAGGCGTGGGTTTTATTATACATCTACATTTACCCAACTATATCTTTGATTGGCTTTACTCAAACGGAAGCAATATAATAAGAATGTATAGCAAAAAAGTAAATCATAAATTTATTGCTACGAATGCGTAGCAACTGCTACAGCACGCTCTACGACAAGTTAAGACGTGTAGAGGTTAACCCACATATTTGTTTAGTTGCCACTAGTGATGTGCCAGATATCTATATCGGTGGATATCCGAGGGAGAAGAAATATCCGTATTCGTTACCTTTTTGGCGGATATCTATATATAGGTGATTACATAGCAATGAAAAACTAATAAAATTAAATTGTATTTATTTATTAAAATCACATAGAGATCGACCTGCGCCATATTAGTAGAAACAGACCAAAACGAGAAAGAGCGAGATTCCGTCTTATGCTCTCGCTCTATTAAATGACGGTTCTAAGGGGTAGAAGCACAGGAAAGTGCGTTTCGGTGCTGCCAGATGCAGTTCAGCTATTAACCGACGCTCACGGGCAAAGACGGGATGATCCTTGTGTTTCTATTTCACAGGGAACCACGCGGCAGAATACAAAACATATAATATATAAAGAATTATACATATAAAAGAAGTATACCTACATGAACATTCACTTAGGCACATAAATTTGACCACTCTGGCTTCCGATAATGAACAAAAGTTGTTACGAGGATACCGTGGGCTACATAAATAAACTAAACGCATTGTGTTGTGGTTGCTTGTCAATATGTGCATCGTCAAGTAGACATTCGGTTTGCGTTCTGTTATGATGAGTGTCTTATGGTGGAAGAAAACATTGAATTTAAAAATATACTTATGTATGATACTACTCGTCATATACCCACATATTACTTATTATGTATAGACATAGACACATATTACGTAATAGTGGGATGGTGTTATCGTTAATTGGGTACTTTTTCATTAACTACATAATATAGGTATACTGTAGGACGGAGTAAAGTCATATTCGTTAGGGTAACAAAGTACAACTAATTTTATTTAAATATAAAGTAAATCATTAAGTCATTAACTGAATTATTCTAAAAGATGTGAAATATTTAAATAATAGGTACCTATGAAATTCCCGAAATTTTCTTACAAATTCATGAGTTCGTTATTCCTGTAATTTAATAGCTATTTCCATTATTTATATTTTGTTTGAAAGTTGATTTCAAGATTTTACAACTCTGTATTAAATTTTGTTTTTATTGGCCGCTTGATAAATTAATTCGATCTTCAAGAACAGTACTGCCTAAATGCTATCCATTTTGATGATAAATTTCGTATTTCTTAACAGCTGTCACTTTTCAAAAATGTAATAAAAGTTGCTGTTTGTTAGCTTAATGTATATTCATTTACAAAAAAAATCATAAAATTTAGATTTGTCATTCCTAAAAAAATGCAATAATGTTAGTACTGAGAATTGGGTTTCCTCCAATTTCATTCATCTCATCTCATAAACTCACGCCTATATCCCCGAAGGGGTAGGCAGAGGTGCTAGCACCCACATTTCGCCAGTTTATGTTTAGGTCCCAATGTAATAGGTGGCGAGCCTATTGCCATTAACCGGGCACTTATAAACCTGCGATAAATACACACATAACTTCGAAAAGCATCGAAAAGTCATTGGTGTGTGCCATGGTAAAACCTGGGATCGAACCCGAGACCTCGTCTCAGCAGTCCATTACCCATACCACTAGGCTACCGATCTGGCATCGATCCAATTTCTTCAAGAAAAACGGCAATTTCATATGTAACGACCTAATATTAGGTGAATATGAAAATGTTCAAGATCAATATTTTTGAAAAAAAAGCTTACATTTTCAAATAAGCCTTTACAAGGACTATAATACTTATAATTCCTGAGGTTATTAGATTCCTGGGCAATTGGGCTGTAGTGATGACGTAACTGGCACTGACTAAATTTTATACAGGCGAAGCCACGGCCAATGGCTGGTTCTTTATAAATTAAGAATGATAAATTAATTTTAAAAGCACACATAATACTAACCCTCATCTAATAAAACACGCCACACAACCTCGCTACATATATTTAGCAATTGAAATAGCAGCTCAAAGTTCAACGACCTCGTCGCCAAGTTCGGCGAAACCTTCAACGGTAGGGTTGACTTTCGAGGAAAACGTGACTTTTTTGAAAGTTGAATATTAGTTTTGGTATTCAACTTTGGTTAAATAAAACATAAAGTTGGAAAGTTCATTCGACTGATAATAATATTGGGTTCTGAGAAGTCGTTCAACATTCTCATTATGGAATTGAACGCTGATTGACACGTTCATCTTTTGGCAAGTTTAGTCCTAAAATATGTGAATAAGGGTCGCCACACATCTGATGGTTTTTTTTACGAGCGGAAATCCCTTCGGATACCCTCCCCGCCGGCCAGCAGGGGTGGTTATATCGTGTATCGACTAAAACCGCACGGTGTCCTCCCCAAGTGACAGTTGCCGGGCACCCCGGGTAAGCCCTCGAAAGGATAACCTCAGGGTTACCGGCGGACGTTGGCCTGCTCAAGGACGGCTTGTCGGCCAACTGCCGTCCTCAGGCCCCGATCATGGAGGTCGGTTGACATAAATGAATATGCTACGATATTCTACACAGCGCTCCTTAGACCCAAAGTAAGCATAGTTTAACTAGCTTGTGTTATGGGTTAACATAAGCTAGCACTATCATGCTGTTTTTTTTTCGTGCGGAACCAATCCGCATCCTGCAGGTGAACATAAACCACTGCACCGGTGCTCAGGATCTTCTGTACCAGAGCATCGTGGAGTGGTCTATCAATGTGGTCGTGGTCGCCGAGCCGTACTGGGTCCACCCCGAAAGCCCGGTGGACCTGGACGGCGTAGCGACCGTTTTCGGGGGTTCCGCCGCGGACACCTCACGCCTTGCACTCATTGCAAGGGGCCGAGGCTGTGTCGCGGCGGACTATGAGGGCTTGGCTGTCGTGGCCGTCTACTTCTCGCCAAGCCTTGACCAGTATGAGCTTGAGCTATGGCTCGCAGGACTGGACATCGTTCTCGCTGCGTGCCGACCTCGCCCTGTCTTGGTCCTGGGAGCACTATCATGCTTATTTTTTTTTTTGTAAATACCTACATATTATACATAGAAACGCCACCGAGATATACCGATGGACGAAAAATTTTATAGCTTACTAGCAACCGGCCCTCTTTTCGCTTCGGTGTATATGAATTTTTAACTCAAGCTATTGTAATCTACACATTCAGGGATAATATACCTTTCAAATGGTGAAAGAATTTTTCCGGTAATTGCTGTGGTTCCGAAGATTACCCCAAACATATAAACAAACTTACAAAATTCGGCCTCTCCCTTTATAATATTAGTATTAAGTATGTAGATATTAAAATTCTCCAGTAAATTACCATGTTATTTATTACATAAAATATCTTCACGCCTGTATCCCCGAAGGGGTAGGCAGAGGCGTATTACACACCCACGATTCACCAGTTATGTTTTGCTATATGAAGCAAAGAAGGAGAACAGTATAGAATAATACTAGCGGACGCCAGCGGGTTCGCCCGCGTGTTATTATGCATGTATTATACATATAAACCATCCTCTTGTATCACTCTATCTATTTAAAAAAACCGCATCGAAATCTGTCGCGTAGTTTTAAAGATCTAAGCATACATAAGGACAGACAGACGAGGTGCGAGGGATATACTCTATGGGCAACCTTAAACCCTGTAGACCCGAGATGGCGTGCGGTTTTAGTCGGTTCAAGCCCGACATAACCGCCCCCGCTGGCCGGTGGGGGGTATCCAAGGGGATTTCCGCAAGAAAAAACAAGTTGAATTCCTGAGACGAGCTCAGCCGAATACAAGGGATTTTTTTTTCTTTATCTTGCAATGGTTCACCCCAGCACGAATCTATTACCGAAAACAGCAACTTCATAGCTCATCTCCTTCATACCCAAAACCGTGACAGAAAATTGGCAACGACGACGTCGACGACAACTCGATAGCAATAGCGCTTTTCTAAAGAAAATCCCTAAAAACTGTTAAAAGCGGCTTTGTTTCATACTGTGTAGTGATTAATACTGTTACTCATTTCAACAGCCTTTACAAGTTCAGTATGGAAGTATATGACAGGTAGTAGTTCGGTTACAAGGGGAATGAGATATTGGGCTTTCGAGTATCATTAAATTAACCATAGTGCTTTCAATTAATTTCAAAAGAGCCTTGAACGACTGGCTACTAAACCTCTGAATCAGTAAATTGTTAACCTGAACCTTTTGGTTGTATTAACGAGTTCATAGATTAGATTTACTGAAATGCGTTTATATTTAGTTTTAAACTGAAATTATAATTTAAAGTTAAGGTTTAAAAATTGTAATAATACAAAATAGAAAGTAAATAATAACAAATAAATGCTGGTTGACACGATAAATTCACAATAAATTTAAAATAAAAAAGTTTTCTCTAAAAAACACTTATCCAAGAGCAGTTGATTACAACGAAGGACCTTTTTTTTTCGTGTGGAAATCCCCTCGGATACCCCCCCCCGCTAGCTAGCGGGGGCGGTCGTGTCGGACTTGGACCGACTAAAACCGCACGCCGTCTCTGGTCAACAAACGCCGGGGTGTCAGGTTAACTTAATATTATAATTGCGTATAAAACGCGTCGGTAGCTTAGTGGTTAAGGAGTCAGCCTTAAGATCGAGAGGTCCCAGGTTCGAAACCTGGCCATTAGACTACCGAAGTAAGGCCACTCATAACAGAAGCATTTTAACTTAGCTGGGGGAGGGGTTAAGGGGAATACTAGTAATTTCCGTAAAAAATAATTATTAAAAAAAAGCGAAGGTGGGTTTACTTTTTCCACGCAAAAACGGGATGGATAGATTTGACCTGAAAACTTGCAGACTGAGTAACTACGACCATGCATAGAACACAGGCCACTTTTCATCCTGCTAATAAATTCGTGTGAGTCACGGAACTAGTGTTTCAAACAGGCGGAGTCAATGGCAACAGTTAGTATACAGTAAATCGTATTTATTTGTCCACTGTTTATGTTCAAGGTGATCCTTGAAATCAGTGCCAACGGCCTTCAGCCGTCACGAACGCGATAACATCTATTGATATCGCGTGAATGCTTTCATTAATTTGTAACTCTAATGCATTATATTGAACCGTCATAAGTGCCACTAGCATCGTCGTAAGCTGTTAAATTTTCTATGTATTAATTAAAACCAAATGCCTTGCGAAGGGTTATTACCGTCTTCCCAAAAACTATGTCTGTGGAATTTTTTAATCCTGTGAGCGTTGACAATACATATTCACTAGCTGATGCCCGCGGCTCCGCCCGCGCGGATGTATGTTAACGTTTTTTGGTCATATCTCCGGTTATAATTAAGCAATTGTAATCAAACATACGGCAGATTTTAAACCTAACCAAGAGCTAATAGAAAAAAACCGTATCAAAATCCGTTCAGTAGTTTTTGTGACCATATCGAACAAAAAGATAAACAGACATGAATTCCAAAAAAATTTTTTTTTGATTCGCTCATATTTTTTTTTAGGACACGTCAATTTGACTTTACCTCGCCTGATGGTAAGCTGAAGGTAAAGTCTCAGGAAAGAGGGTCACCATTACATACACGTACCATTTTAATAATGGTGGCACTCAGCTTGACGGCCGCATCAAAATGCTATTCATAGTTTGGTAAATATAATATTTAGCTATTGAAAATGAGTAGGTGCAACATTTAATAAATTTGTTTGTTTCTTATAGGATGTAGAGGACAATGCCTAAGTCTGATTGAGACTCACATGATAATAATAATGAAAAAAAGTGTGTGGCACTCCGGGAGTGCCAACAGAAGTGAAAACTTTTACAATTACGTTTGTACTTTTTAATCATTATCATCCCCCTCTCTCTCCCTACTTTCATTCTTACATTCCTCTTCCCTAGTCTCTCTCTCCTTACCTTCCTCCCTCTCTCTCTCTCCATCCCTAGTCTCTACCTCTCTTCTTTCCTCCCTCTCCTACATCCATTCATCAATCCTTCCATTTTTGAATACGGAAAGCGTGACAGGACGTGACCATGACGCGAGTATCATGATTTTTCTTCACCCAACAAAAGCGTTCATATGTAAAGACTTCATCGAGTTCCCTTCACGTTTTAACAATTAAATAAATGCTTTTTTTACTTTTTAACCTCCGACGCAAAAACGATTGTATGTTAAAGTGTTGACGTGTCTGTGTGTGTGTGTGTCTGTCTGTGGCATCGGAGCTACCGAACGGATGATCTCATTTAAATTTTGTTTTATTTTTTGTTTGAAAGATAAATTAGTCGCGCTAGTGGCGTTATTCCCCAAATAATAATACCTCTTTAAAGAACAATGAAAGCGAAGCATTTTTACTCTGAAAATAGATCTGAAAAAAGAAATGTAAGGGGTTTTAAACATTTTAATTGAATTGTTTTTGGTATTATATTGAAGTGTTTTTTTAACTATTATTTATTTTTTATTTATTAGCATTAAGCTTTTTTGAATTAATCTACATAATCTCATCGTTCCAAATCAAACCAAAGTTTTAAAGTACTACAAAATGGAGTTCAAACATAACGTTACATACCGATATACAAACATACATACATACCAGGCTAACTAAAGCATGTTAAAATACTTATTACTATACTATATCATACTAGCTAGCTACTAAAATAGTAATGTGAAATGTCAATTTAAAATAGAAAAAAAATCAAATCAAATGCGAGACACATATATAGTTTTTGGATATTTAATTCATTTTTTAAATTTCGAATGTCCAAAAACATAAATGCCAAGTTGTGTCGTAAATTAGCACACTGCACCTCACTATTGACAATGAAGAACAGAAATTTACTCCTTCAAACTTAGTATTTATTTTTACGAAACTTCATGAGCGGACAAACGTCTAAACGGCCGGGATCCTGCCGTTTGGCAAAATATGTTCCCAAAAAACTTATCGCATAGTTTCATTTCCCAAAAGAATCTTTAGCAAATTTATATTTCGCATTTTAATCACTTCGTCGGATATTCATTTGGCAACTTTTTACTTGCTCAATTTTTATTAAGTCAAATATACATTAAGCAAATGCTTTATTTTGTAAAAAATTATATTCCAAAAGTAAATTCGTTCAAATTTTTTCATATGAGTTACGTAGGCTAGATCAGAACTGCCAGAAAAGTGGGTTAGGTTAAGTTAGAACTGTGGCCCCAACAGAGCGCGAGCCGAGCGAGCGGAGCGACCGTGCCGCGGCAGCGGCCGGCGAAGCGCCGGAATTGATTTGTATAATAGCAATAGAATTATTATAGAAGTTCTTACCTGTAAATTATTTGTCCAAGGTGAAACAAACACCCATGCAGCAGTGTATTTTCAAAATTGGATCTTAAACTTGAAATACTAGCTTTTTCGAAATCCAAAATGACAAGAAAACCATATTTGACTACCTAATACTTGGTAAAATGAAACTTTGCCATGTAATTATTTGTTAAACAATAAATTGCCAAAAATAGTATTGCTAACTGTAAAATTGCGAAAAGTTGTTTTGCCAAATGAAAATTTGGGAAACATACTTTGGCATGTGACACTTTGGGGAACATTTTTTGCCAAACATTAGTAAACCAAAATCATAGCGTGCCGCTATCATAGTTAATGTTTAGTGTACGAACTAAATTAGAGTGGTGTTTATATTCTCTCAGTATAATGTACTTCAAAAGATAGCAATTAGACTTGGGGTGAGGCTCTGTATAGTAAATCGTAGCGCCCCCAAGTTCACCACCCTGTTCGCGTTATCAAAACACGATAAACAACAGCGCAGCTCCTTTATTGTTCGCTTTAACTTACATTCTTCGTTTAAATTTTTGTCTACCTACATTTTCTATTGGACTTCTCGTCAGCATTAGTCTACTCTTGATTGTTTTTAAACTAGGACGGTCACCAGCTTCGCAATCAACCCAAACTTAAGCGTAGCGAGATTTGCCTATCCAACAATAGGTCAACGTGACCGGTCGACTTTTTCCATTGATTTGGTTTTTCGGTGATTATTCCTCGATGGTAAGACCGATCTGGACATTCGACCCCTTACGACACTCAGTAATGTCTACTTGATCACCGTGGCAAATTTGGTCGATATCGGTCAAACGGTCTCGGAGGAGTATCATTTGTTTGAAATGCAACTTTGAAATCAAAGACGCTTCGCTCGCCTTAGGCTCGCTACGCTTAATTATTTCTTCGGTTGTATAAATATCTTCGGAGCCTAAGCTGACCTCATCTGCTAGACAGGACACATCTGCCGATTAACGGTCGATACTCAGCCATGGACATAAATATTACATTTTAACAACCATTACATTTTAAAATATATAGTATTATAAAATTGTAATTTAGTTGTGTCTGTACATTGGAGATATTCAAAAATGAATACTTCGTTTATGTTAATCGAACGTTTTTTTTTTTCGGAATTTATTTATTTATTTATTTATTATCTCTTCTACATCTATCTTTACAGGTACACCCTAATACAACAGAGTAGGTAATCTAATTAGGTTTATACTATATATCTATCCCTATCTGTAACATATAATATACATTACTGTGTCTGTAAACTCACTATGAGAGCAACAAAACAGGTCAACACTTTGCGAAACGGCGTTGAGCGTCCGGAGAGCCCGCGTCAGCGGCGCTTCCTTCAGCAGGTTAGTGCGCCCGCTCGGCAACTGAAGCAGCTGCGGTCTCCGGCGCCTACCCACGTACCCATCCGGAACGAATATATTAATTCGCACCAGTATATCCGGATTTTGGACCTTTCCACGCATAACCTTAAATAGGTATATGGCCAATGCTAGCTTCTAAGACTAAATGTTGTGAAAGTTGTTCGTTCGCGATGGACGCCAAAACGATTGAACGGATTTTGATGCGGCTTTTTCTATTAGAAAAGTCTTGGTCAGACTTATAATTCGACTTAATATGACCAAAAAACGATACCGCGGGCATCAACTAGTAAATAATAAAAACCTCTCCAAAATTCCTTTCTCAAAAGTGTCCATAAATGTAGGTATTATTATTATAAAATAGATGGCGGTCATATCGTTGTATCTCAGACAACTCGTAATTTATTATATTGTATAAGTTATCAGCGGCAGCTAAAACGCGTTGCCATAGCAACGCCGGCTCAGCAAAAGGCCACTGGGGAGCAGCTACAATGCGACGACTTATAGCCGGGGATCCGCGAGCGAAGTCTTTAGGCATTAGCAGTGACGTCACGTGGGCTGAATCCTGGCAATCAATAATTCAGGGCTCGGCCGACACCGGTTACAGCCGGTACACAGTGGGTACGCAGTTTAGTTAGGATATTTAATTCGACGGCAGAATCACAAACGCCCAACGAGAGCTTTATGCGAAGTCGAGAATTGTTTTCACACATTAATTTTAGAATTATATCAGTGGCGATGAGTGAATATTTTGCGAAGCCGACATTATAACAATAATTAATAAATATTAGAATAAAATAGAATAGAATAGAATAGAATAAGCTTTATTGTACACCAGTAATACGTAGATAATAATATAACTAATGAAGTACAATGGGCGGTCTTATCGCGGACTGCGATCTCTTACAGACAACCTTCTGATGGACTGGTAGTTTTGGAGTAACAGGCAACATGTGGTGTACTTACAATTTAAATACTTACATCATACCTCATAATATATAAATTCTATTACATATAATGTACATACAATATATAAATCATATTAGTACTTATCGTCTATACATACAAATATGAGGACGTTAAATATTGACTTACCTACTTCAATGAATACACATTCATATACATACATATATATATACGTATATATATACATATACGCACAAATTAAAAACCATAACATATGAACATATTTATCTTCAACATAATGAATGTTACAGTGACAAGTAGTGCTCCTTCACCAGTGTTTTAAATGTCTGAAGAGTTTGTGCACGTCTTATTGTTTCTGGCAGCGCGTTCCACAGGCGCACTGCTTCGATGGTAAAAGATTTATCAAAGAACCTTGTGGAATGTCTAGGCATACACAATTTCAAATTTTCCGATGATCTCAAGTACCTCGTGTGCGTGTCATGCAAATATGAAAAACGTTTTTTGAGATAGTTAGGGGAAGAAGGATTGAAGAGGGTGTTATATAAAAGAGAAAGAATGTGAGTATCCCGTCGGCGGCGGATAGGCAGCCACCCGAGCCTAGTACGAAACTCAGAGACATGATCAAACTTGCGTAACTCAAATATAAACCTAATGCAAATGTTTTGGAGTCGGTCAAGTTTGTCAAGCTGTTAAGGTCAAGGTAACTGACATCGGCATAGTCCAAGATAGGGAGAAGAATAGATTGCACCAGCACAGTTTTAGTGTCAGTAGGGAGAAAATTACGCAACCTCCTTAAATACCCCGCAGATGCAAAGATTTTTCTGCTTACGTTTTGTAGCTGGGCGTTCCATGAGAGAGTTTGGTCAAAGTAAATGCCCAAGTTTTTCACTTTATCGCTGATAGGAATTTTTACTCCGTTGAAACAAACTTGAGGAAGTGTTGCCCAGTTCACTCTCGAAATGTAGTAAGAACTACCAATTACTATCGCTTGCGTCTTAGTGGGGTTGATCTTAAGACCGTACACTCCTGTCCATGCACATATGCTATCTAAGTCTTTATTTATTGTCAGAATACCCTGCGACAGATTGTCAGAAGGTATCTGACAATAAATTTGTAAGTCATCCGCATAAAGATGGTAGGAAGAAATGAGATCATTGGAGATAGTGTTTATAAATATTGAAAAGAGCAACGGGGAAAGAACGCCACCCTGTGGTACACCGGCAGAAGTGGTACACCATGATGAGAATACATTGTCAAGTTTTATTCGCTGCCGGCGACCAAACAGGTAACCACGAAACCAGTCAATTGCCGTTGGAGATATGTTAAGAGAGCCCAATATAGCAAGTAAAATATCAAAATCTACAGTGTTGAATGCATTGCTGAAATTCTAATTCTAGGACATTCAGTCAGCATAGTTTAATTAGCTTGTACTATGGGTTCCAGAATTTAGATTAACATACTTAGATCCATTTTGTGTTGATACATAGATAGGAACACCCAAATATACATATTCTTACATACAAATATTTGCACCGAACGGAAATCGAACCCGCGACCTCTGACTTGGCTGTCGAACACGAACACATACGCATGCAGTGACGCCTCTTTCCGATCTTACCAATTGGGGAAGTAAAGGCGTTATCCCTTTCCGATATTTTGATCCTCGGGTGTGACTGCCATGTGCCTTCCCTACCCCGAGGCGAAGCCTGCGCCAGAGCGTCGTCCGATGATTAGCAGGTCGGCTGTCCAATTTGAAAACCTAGTATCTGATGTATTTTCAAAAACGAGTCCACATACTAGGTTTTTTCTTTTTACGCGCGGAAATCCCTTCGGATACCCCCCCACCGGCCAGCGGGGGTGGTTATGTCGTGTATCGACTAAAACCGCATGGTGTCCTCCCCAAGTGTCCGTTGCCGGGCACCCCGGGTGCTTGCTCGGTGAGTTGGCAGGCGTGTGTAGGGCACACACGACACGCCTCCGCCACGGCCTGCTTCTGTAAGGACGGTGAGTCGGCCAACTGCCGTCCTCAGGCCCCGATCATGGAGGTCGGTAGTCCCGGGCATAGATGAGTCTGCGGCGCCCTCGCCGCAGACTGCGAAACTCGAGGGGCAGGGTTCTCTCCCGCTCCCTCTCCGCTGTCTCTTTCGCGCGCATTACCTGCTCGCAGAAAGAGGCGGCGGCGTGCCACTTGCTCCCGTCGGAGACCACGGCCCTCACCATGGTCTCCAACGAGAGAACGTCCACGCCCAGGACCGCAACGAGATCCCGGCGTTGACTCGCCCACGCAGGGCACTCCACCAACGTGTGGAGCGCCGTGTCTTCGCCAGGATCCTCGCAGTGCTGGCACTGAGGCGTTGTCTCCCGGTGGATGCGCCACAGATACTTACCGAAACACCCGTGTCCGGTAACCATCTGACACATCCGGTAAGAGAGGTCCCCATGGTCCCTCTCCAACCACTCCTTCCCACATACTAGGCTAGCAAAAACTCACAGAAATTGTCATTTATTATTGTCAGATACTAGGTTTTTAAAATTGGACAGTCTAGGTGTACCAATCTTCTGTGTAGGTTCGGTCAGCTCGGGCCCCGTAAATGTTAATTGGATCCCATACACCTTATGCATGTTGGCAGCCGAAGTAGTGTAACAGAAATAATCCGTTTCATAAAATTACTAAGCTGATGCCGCGGTGTCCGGCAATGGACACTTGGGGAGGACACCGTGTGGTTTTAGTCGGTCCGATTCCGACACGCCCACCCCACCGTTGGCACCGATGGGGCAAAGCCCGTGGGGGTTACCACACGTTAAAAAAAAACAAAAATGCCCACGGTTTGTTATTGTTTATTTGACCTATCTACGGTTCTACTTAACCAATTGCAATCAAACATACGGCAGATTTTAAGTCTGACAAAGACCTTTCTAATAGAAAAAAAAACCGCATCAAAATCCGTTCAGTAGTTTATGCGTCCATTATGCACAAACAGATAAGCAGACAAAAAGACCAGAATTCCAAAAAAAATTCGTGTTCAGAAGCGTTCCTTTAACATTTAAACCCAAGTTTTTTTTATATCTCCAATGTACATACACGACTAATTTACAATTTTATAACTAAGCGTAGCGAGCCGAAGGCGAGCGGAGCGTCTTTGGTTTCAAAGTTGCATTTCAAACAAATGATACTCCTCCGAGAACGTTTGACCGATCTCGACCAAATTTGCCACGGTGATCAAGTAGACATTACTGAGTGTCCAGATCGGTCTTACCATCGAGGAATAATCACCGAAAAACCAAATCAATGAAAAAAGTCGAGCGGTCACGTTGACCTATTGTTGGTTAGGCAAATATCGCTACGCTTAAGTTTGGGTTGATTGCGAAGCTGGTAACCGTCCTACTAGTAAGATTTAGCTCATAAGAGGCCTATACACGCAATAGGTACAAAACTTTGACCCCGTTCAACAATGTAACCTTTCATTGTTATAACGTAGGCTTTCAAATTATTCTTCTATAGAAAAGGGTCCATTTTTTTAATGTTACAAGCCAGAAGTTGAGTAGGTTTTATCGCTGGCGAGAATAGTTCAACACATGTTTTATGAATAATAACTTTGAAAAAACCGCTTTACCGTGGAGTAAATGTGTATAATGAAAAATGGTTCTCTACAAGAACCTTTTATTATTAGTCACTTTATATTCACCACGTCTATGTTTAGGGTATTAGGCATTAAGCTGTGGGTGCGCAGAATTAATTTATTAGGTTAGCGTTTCCATTTGGAATTATAATTATGTGAAAGTTTTTGAGGATAGATATGCATAGATATCTATAAGTATAAGTACTTACATAAAAATTCAACATTTAATGCTATCTCTTTAAAGTCTAAATTTAATCGAAGTCTCTGTTTCAAAATAAAAATCGAAACATCTTAGAGATAATTTAGTTTAGTGAGCGCAGTTGAATCGGTACAAATGTCTTGTCTCAACATTTTTACGGAATCAGCAAAACATCATCTGTTTTTAGGGATTTTCTTTAGAAAAGCCCTATTGCTATCGAGTTGTCGTCGACGTCGTCGTTGATAATTTTCTGTCACGGTTTTGGGTATGAAGGAGATGAGTTATCGAGTTGCTGTTTTCGGTAATAGATTCGTGCTGGGGTGAACCATTGCAAGATAAAGAAAAAAAAAAAAAATAGAAAAAAAGAGGAAAAAAAAAAAAAAAGATAATCCCTTGTATTCGGCTGAGCTCGTCTCAGGAATTCAACTTGTTTACATAGAAGGCGGTCTGTGACAGGGCAAGGACTGCTTAAACCCACTATGACAAACAGAAGTTACAAGCAACTCACAAAAAATAACGAAAGTTCAAAAAAAGTTAAAACATAACATAACTTCACGCCTGTATCCCCGAAGGGGTAGGCGGAGGTATTACACACCCACGATTCGCCAGTTATGTTGAGGTCCCAATGTAATAGGGAGCGAGCCCACATTATTAAGCGAGCGACAATTAACATTTATTAATGCACACATAACTACGAAAAGTCAGCGGTGTGGGGATCGAACTCGAGACCGTCTCAGCAGTCCGTTACGAACGCCACCAGGCTATCGCCGCTTTAAAAAAAAACCCTTTGTAAAAAAGTTAAAAACGCAAAGTTAAAAAACTACGTTACTATATAAAAACATTTACAAAAAGTAATATAAACTTCAGATTGAACACCTTACATTGAATTTAATCGTCAATAGAATGAAGTTGTGCGGAGGTTACGAACCTCCAAGTCTGGTCTTGTTAGCATTATTAACATCATAGGAGCTGAAGTGTCTAGCCAGGCGAGACGGCAGAATGGCAGCCACCTGAATATATGTGCCGTACGTGCCCCCAGGGATAAATATACAGATTGGCGTTACGAGATGTTAGGGGAAGTTTCCTTATGCGCGGTAGCTCGCTGATATGTGGATATGACTTTAGGCGTCAGACTAAATTGGCTCAGTTTTATCATGAAAGCGAAACAGCCTAGACGTGTTCGTGAAGTCGCTGCTTCGATGGAACATTTTCATCTTTGTGATCGTAATGCCAAAGCGAGTTTGTTAATTTGTTATAGTTGCCGGCCTTACTGTTAACTGAGCCTAAATACATTTTGCATACATGTTGTTAAAGGTACAGAAAAGGATTTAAAGTACTTTTTATTTAGGAATACTGGTGGTAGAAATTTGATGACACAAATTTGTAACAAAATTCGGCCGGGTAGGGGATTTCCGCACGAAAAAAAAAAAAAAAAAAAAGGTACCACCATGCACGATTGCGAAAAACCCTCCATAGTAATCCAATTTCGGCTTGATTGCGTTCAGGGGTCAGCAAGTGCATAGCCGGGCAGGGGGATTGTGGTCGCAGCACTAGTGGGACCGGTGGGTGTCAGGCGGTGCTGCGACGACAATCCTCTTCTTATGAGGCCGTCAAGCTGAGTGCCACCATTGTTAACATGATATGTGTATGTAATGGTGACCCTGTTTCCTGAGACTTTACCTTCAGCTTACCATCAGGCGAGGTGAAGTCAAATTGACGTGTCCTAAATATAAAAAAAAGAAAAAAAAAAGGAAGCGGACCCCGGGCTCCGAGATGAAGGCCTTGGATGCAACAAGAACTCAACGCAGAGATGAGAATGATTGTGTAGGGACTTCTCATTCAGAAAAAAGTAATGTTCCTGGGAATAAAAATATAACTAAGGTTGTAGAATAACACGCATGACGGTATACGTAATAATAACAAGGTTTTAGTAGCACACAGAAACATAGTTTAGGATCATGTACATAACTCTCAATCCCACACTAGGATCCCCTGTGTCGTGGAATTCAGTCTCTCCCAAGGTAGGTTAGTGAAAACAATTTACAGAATAGAGTACCTTTTTAGGGATTTTCTTTAGAAAAGCCCTATTGCTATCGAGTTGTCGTCGTCGTCGTCGACGTCGTCGTTGCCAATTTTCTGTCACGGTTTTGGGTATGAAGGAGATGAGCTATCGAGTTGCTGTTTTCGGTAATAGATTCGTGCTGGGGTGAACCATTGCAAAAAATCGCAAAAACAAAAAATCGCAAAATCGAAAATCCCTTGTATTCGGCTGAGCTCGTCTCAGGAATTCAACTTGTTTTTCTTGCAGAAATTCCCTCTTAAACCCTCCGCCGGCCAGCGGGTGTGGTTATGTCGGGTTTGAACCGACTAAAACCGCACGCCATCTCGGGTCTTCAGACGCCGGGGTGTAAGGTGGGTCCATAAGGCATTTCCCTCGCACCGCAACTGACTCAGGGCCATCTCCGGTATCGAGATGGCCCAATCAGGTTTGGGAACCACGGTGCCCCCACCTTCACCCGCGCCTAAATCTGATCCCGTTCCCGCTACACATGGGACCCTTTCCAACACCACAACCTTTATAAGATACTTAATTCCACCATACATCATTTTATTATATCTCAAAGGCAGCGTTTTCATTGAAAGCTCCCAGACGACTTATTTTTTTCCGACACCTCCAACATAATATATTTTAGCCAAAGTATACAAAACCTGTAAAAGTATACACTAAAACCTTCCCCGAGAACCACTCTATCCAATGGTGCAAACAGCATGAAAATCTTGCCATTAGAACACTAACGTCCAGGTTTACATGTAGGTATTACCTAAAGGCCGGGACGGTGGGGCGACTAGCGCCCCTCCCCCAAACCGGGACAAGACGGGGACACCGTGGTTCCCAAACCCGAGGGGGGCATCTCGAAACCGGAGATGGCCCAGGGTCAGTCGGGGTGCGAGGGATATGCTCTATGGGCAATCTTACACCCCGGCGTCTTAAGACCCGAGACGGTGTGCGGTTTTAGTCGGTTCAAGCCCGACATAACCGCCCCCGCTGGCCGGCGGGGGGTATCCGAATTGAACTTTTCCGCACAGAAAAAAAAGGTATTACCTAAAGACAATAGATATTTCACAACAAAAACACCTGCTATTTTAACATCACCGACACAAAAAGCCTTTTATCTTACATAAGCCAATTTACTCGTATTACTTTTTAGATTGACATATCATCAATTTGTAAGAGCTTTCGATTTGAGGGTCAAGTAAGGCTAAGTGTCCTTTGTCAGGGATCATTATCGGTGAACATTTGGCCCGGGAGCCGTCGTCCAAGGTGATCGGCATGCCGCCGTCTAGACAACCGACGCCTAATAAATCACCTCAACACAAAAATACCTTGTATTTGGATACTGCTAGCGGTAAATAACAAATACTTTTATAGAAAGAACTAGTGCGAGTGGAATGAAAGATATTTGCGAGAAGGATGTAAGATTGATCTTTTTTGTACTCGTATATGTTATATTAGACTTTACCTTCAGCTCACCATCAGGCGAGGTGAAGTCAAATTGACGTGTCCTAAATATAAAAATATATATATATATTATACAGCTAATAAACGAATACATATTATACACTAGCTGATGGATGCTAGCCCGTGGCTATGCCTGCTAGATTTTTTGTCATATCCACGGTTCTACTTAACCAATTGTAATCAAATATACAGCAGATTTAAGTCTGACTAAGAATTTTTTAATAAAAAAGACCACATAAAAATCCGTTCTGTGGTTTTTGCGTCCATCGCGAACAAATAGATAAACATCTTAAGGCTTTCACGGCCTGCGTTGCATGTAGAAGATACTTTCGGGCTGATTGGCCGTGGTCCACTTCAGTCGCAGTGAAGTCACCGCCGAAGAGAGTTCTCCGCACTCGTTGGCGCCCGGACTTATGCCACTGAAGATGTCGACCAAAGTTATCGACGAAACGTTTGGGATACAAGTTTCCTATGGACCAAGGCCAAACAGCCCGGAAGCAGTATATTCTACTAACAGATAAACAGACAAGAATTCAAAAAAAAAAATTGTGTTCAGAATCGTATCATAAAACATAACGCAAGTATTTTTTTAAAAGATTGCCATTATAAAGACACAACTAATATACAATTTTATAATAGTATAGATATAGACACACCAATGCAAAATATGAATTTATTCATGTATACAAATATTAACAGCGATCGAGCATCGACGCCGTGGGCTCTGACTTAGCAGTTGAATGCTCCACCTTTGTTGTCCGATTACCAGGTACGACACCCTGATGGCTTATTTACCACAAAATTTAATCAGTAATTCAATTTTGTTGTCAAGGGCCAACTCTTCTCAATGTCAAATGGATTTAATAGGTTTCTAACATGCCTACTTGTTAATTTAGTATAGAGTGGACTGCAATGAATAAAATATTAGCATCGCGTTACACGCGCCTGGAAAACTTAGTCCGCCAGCATGTGTAGAGCTGTTACCACAATGGCAACACCCACGGACGAGCGTAAATATTTTATATGCTACGAGTAATAATGCGAGAGCGTTACCCTTCGACGATATGTTTATTAAAATTTAAAACGCAAATAACTCAGGCCTTCAGCAGTTGCTTCAAATTTTAACTCTTTGGCTTCTGTTGATATGAAATTTGAAATTCAGCAAGTTAATGTTTATTTTTAAACAATTTTTCCAGCTAACCGTTGTTTTCAAATTGAAAATATTAATTAATAAAATTTAGATAGAATTCTAATACTATTTAAGTGTGGGCTCATCTACTTGAAATTTAAATTGGACTCCTGGAAGGACGTATCCCTCAAAATCGTCTTTATAATGAACCGTATTGAAATAAAATAACCATTACAAGCGAGTACGAAAATTTAATAAAAAAAATGATCTTATATATTACTTGCGGCCGATCTTATCAGCGCCATTCACAATAAGATGCACCTAGCCCCAACTAGTGACAAGTTTGCTAACTAAATATGCATGGCATTATATTTTACTCGCGGCCGATCTTAACAGCGCGATTCACAATAAGGTGCACCAAGCGCCATCTAGTGATACGGAGGTCAAATAACGATTAAACAACTAAAGTAAATAAAATAAGCCCATTTATTGACAGCCTCTGTGGCGTAGCGGTAGTGTATTCGACTGCTACACAGGGGGCGCGGGTTCGATTCCCGCTCAGTGCAAATATTTGTATGCATGAATATGTCTATTTGCATTGGTCTGGGTGTTTCTATGTATAATATGTATGTATTTACAAAAAAAAAAGTATATAAGTATGTTTATCCGCATTCTGGAACCCATAACACAAGCTAGTTAAACTATGCTTACTTTGGGTCTAGAAAGCGCTGTGTAGAATGTCGTAGAATATTAATTTATTTATTTAATTCAAAGGGTTTATCAGTAAAGCCATCGAATTAATTTCAGTAGAGTTTGTCGAGCCATCCATGGTATCAAATTAATGTATTATCATTCTGACGTCAAATACATGTATGTACATAAAGAAATTAATAGGATACGATGTAAGACATTATAGGCATAATAGGTAAGTATTCTACTTGTTTATTGTACCAACTAAAACCGCACGCCGTCTCGGGTCTACTGACGCCCATAGAGCATATCCCTCGCACCTCGACTGACCCTGGGCCCTCGGCCCCTTGTTTATTGTACGATTCTTTCTTTCATTAAAATCCTTCGAGCACCTACTGGGACTTATCTCTGCATCACCCAAAGGTTGTCCGATAGAAAATGCCTCTAAGTCCGCCTTTGTACAATTTTATTGTTGTGCATAAAGTTTAAATAAATGAATACGACCATAACAAGTTTACAACTCCTTTTTTGGGCGGTAAGGTAATAAAAAGTTCAAGTTTGATCTTCAAAACTTCTCACAGCAGACCCTCCGCAGACACTCCGACTAGACTGGACGCTAGCCGTCCAGTCTGGAAACTATTTTCATCAAGGAACAACGGTTCACTGCGTACTTTGACGATTCAGTTGAACCTTAGTGAACTTGCACTTGAACTGAATGGTCCTCGTCCGACGTATTTCGATCTTGACAGCTTTAAGAGTAAAGGATAAAGTGAACTAAATATAGTTCATTTGATCCTTCACTCTTAAGTCTCAATATAGCGTGTATAACAGTTCAATTTCATTGACACTAATCTAATCTAGTGTCAACGAAATTGAACTGTTATACACGCTATATTGAGCCTTCGGTTGAGTCAATACGGTTTTATCTAAGTTTGGATACTATTTCATATAAAATTTATATAATCTTGCTTGTATAACATTTTATTAACCCCCGACGCAAAAAGAGGGGTGTTATAAGTTTGACGTGTCTGTCTGTGGCTCCGTAGCTCGCGAACGGATGAAGCGATTTCAATTTAGTTATTTTGTGTAAGGAAGGCGAGTTTTGGTGAGTGTTTTTAGACATTTTTGATGAAAATCGGTTGAGTCGTTTAAAAGTTGTGGGGGGTGAAAGTGGGGAAGAATAACCGAATGTCTGCAAATATAATCGAGTGGGGTCTCAAATGCAAGCGCATCACGTGCACATTACAAAATAATATATTCAATGAAAATCGGTTGAGCCTTGAAAAAACTCTGGGGGTAAAAGTGAGGAAAATACCCAATATCTGCAAATATATGTGTCGGGGTTTTTTTTTAATTTTTAATTTATATATTATCAGCCAAGTATATTTTTTGGTACATTATCGAAATTTCAAACTATGTTTACCGGAATTAAAGCAATCATGGCATCATATCTTTGTACTGATTGACTGTAATTCCACTAAGTCATTGCTGGCTGTGACCATGGCCAGCAACCTCTTCGAAAGGTTTGGCAGCAAAAGTTAGCTAACGACACTATAATCGCTTTAATGTCCGTAAAAATACTTGTAGAAGCCTATTACCGTTTCCCTGACAATAAAAAAATAATTAAAAATGTATAAAACCCCTTGCGCCACGAAATACTTATAGCTTAAGGAACAACCCCTAAAAAGCACTTAATTGAGTAATCATATGCCAAAAACGCCTTACATCATTTTGGAAGAGCTGATACTCTTACACGGCTGGACCGATATTAACCAAACAAAACTAAGAACTACTTGTTCACGCCTGTATCTCCGAAGGTAGGCAGAGATATGTATTACACATACACACACGATTCGCCAGTTATGTTAAGGTCCCAATGTAATAGAGAGCAAGCCTATTGCCATATATGGGGCACATTATTAAGCGAATGATAATTAACATTTATTTTAATGCACACATAACTACGAAAAGTCAGAGGAGTGTGCCCGGGGCGACTGGGGATCGAACTCGGGACCTTGTCTCAGTAGTCCGTTACGTACGCCACTGGGCTATCGCAGCTACTAAGAACTAACGCAAGGAAACTGACTTTCAAATGAACAAAACCGCATCGAAATCCGTCATTCCGTTTGAGACCTAGGTTGCCACAGACAGACATACACACACACACACACAAAGAAATCGTCGTCAAACTTATAAGACCCCTCTTTTTGCGTCGGGAGTTAAAAAACTCGATAATACTATGCACCACCACAGCAGTTGCTCTTGCTACACCGTGGATATTTTAGGATAAAACATATATTATATGACATAGCAACACTTAACTTGAGTATCTAAATTTAGTGCCACGTTCGCAAGTCGTAGAACTTCCATGACAAGAGCGAAATAAAACAGTATCGAGCGACTGATAATCTCTGAAACGACCATCTGAGCAACCTCCCCATGTAAGGCTTCGCGTCATGAATATATAACTGTAGTAAATACTTTACTGTGCATTCCGATAAATGTATTCAATCTTCAGAATAGAAGGATTTCATGTTCTAGTAGTCGTAACGTTTTTGATAATATCGTATTTTATGGCGCGGCGATAGCCTAGTGGCATACGTAACGGACTGCTGAGACGAGGTCTCGGGTTCGATCCCCAGTCGCCCCGGGCACACACCTCTGACTTTTCGTAGTTATGTGTGCATTAATAAATGTTAATTATCGCTCGCTTAACAATGTGCCCGGTAGATGGAAATAGGCTCGCCCCCTATTACATTGGGACCTTAACATAACTGGCGAATCGTGGGTGTGTAATACACCTCTGCTTACCCCTTCGGGGATACAGGCGTGAAGTTATGTTATGTTGTATTTTATGGAGAATGATGTTCAGTGAGTTTGGATGTATGGAGATTCACAAAAATCTTCGCGCCCCAATCCAACCATACCTGTTCGGCAGTACTGCTGCTTGATCTACTAGGCTTTCCTCTCAGGGTTGACGGCAGTCGCTTCTATAAAAGCCAAGATAAACCAAATCTTGGAAAGTGTCTTTATCCATTTAGTTCACAAAGTGACACTTATAAATCGTCAATAAAAATGTTAAAACTTTGTTAGAAAATATTTAACAACAAAAACATTCGGGACAGGTATTCTGATCCCGTTCTCGCTTCCTGTTGGATCCTATTCCATGAATCAAAAGTAGCCTGTATGTTATCCCTGTAAAAAAATTCAGCCAGATCCGTTCAGCTGTTTTAGCGTGAAAGAGTAACAAACATACATACGTTGAATACAGCACCATTCTCTCCTATTCGGGTAGGCAGGTACAACATTTTCCACTCACTGCCATCCAGGCATGCGCCTTTCGCATTTCTATTTTCATAGTTATTTCATACATGCTCCCCGATTTCGAGTTCACTGGACCGGGCTTTTCCTAAAAACACGCCTTGTAATCGTCAGTAATTACAATAATCCTTAACAAATTGTATCGGCAATCCAGACGTTACAACTAATACATGAAAGAACATTACACGGTTATTATTCCACTGATACGCAAAGAAACGTTTTGGTAATACGTTCATAGTGCGTACAGCTAAGAAGTGTAACGACTTGCTCGAATCTGCGTTTCTAGATCTGGAAGACTTCCAAGTCTAGAGTGAATAGGTTGCTTTTAGGCAAGTGTGTTCCAACATCGATCAAATGAGATCAGATGAGATAGTGATCAACATACATACCTAAAGTCACACCTCTTTCCAATTGGGAGTGGGCAAAGAAAACATACTTCGACTTACTACAATCCTAACATCATACGCTTTCGGCTTCTTCTACTTTTGTAATGGTTTTGATACATGAACGCCAGTTGCAGGTACTCTTGACCTGGGGGTGGCAGGTGAGGCCGTCTGTCTCCCCAGCAGAAGCAGGTCGGGACGGTGGGGCGACTAGCGCCCCTTCACCAAATAGATAGATATACCACCAATATATAAGACACCTTCGCACATACATACACTCCCTTACACAAACACCTCACACGCGAACACACACCCTCGTACAGATACTTATGCACACATTTTATAATTTTACTTTAGAATTGTTATTAATTATTGTTTTTTAGCTCTTGTTGTATTACGTATAAAAATAAAATATCAATATGAAAACCTTATTACTTAAATAAATTATTTTACTGTCTCCCAAACTAGGTCGAAACAGTCCAGGTAATTCTGTCATCCATACTTCATATATACTGTAAATTGTTAATTTGTAAAATTTGTACATCTATTATCACATATTATATAAGATCCGCTGAAACTCTATTGTCTGAAGAGAAATAAATACATTATCAAAAAAAAAAAAAATTACATATTACTTAAATGATTCTTGAAGAATGTGTTGCAGCAAATATATCACCACAATAATGTGGTAAATTGCGAAGATAGCACACACACACACAATTATCTCATTGTGCTCGCGCATCGCGATATCTCGCCAATATTCCCTTGTGAGCGCTTTACACTCGCTGTGAACATTGGATGTTTTTCAATAGATGGAGAATATAAAATAGGTCGTTCGTATCGGGTTGAAGCAGTTCAATATTGTATTGGTTCTAACAGAAGTGTTCTGTTTCGGTACTAATAATAAGATTGCGGCGAAAGTATGCGAACAAGACGCGAAAGGGCGCTTGCTAACGAAAGTGGATGTTAAGTGAGAGGATGGTAGAGACAAAAGTATGTTAACAAATTCTATATATAATAATTATATGAATTATAAATTGTATTGTTTCAATTTGGGCTTTAATCAAATAACGAAAAGTTAATACAATTTATACTCATACAATACATATTTTAATACATATTTATTCATCATAGAGATACGGACTACGCTCTATATACAATTAAACTTGGTTTAGTATGAGCAGTTGTTCCTGTTGATACATGATACCATATCATATGAGATCTCATATCATATCAGATCCCATATCATATCATATCAGATCATCAACGGATCATAGCGATTTAGATTCATAGATTTTAGTGTGCCGGCTGCCGTCTGACCTTCCAACCCTGAAAAAGAAAGCCTGCGCCAGAGTCTCTTCCGTTGTTTAGCAGGTGCACCGACTTGCAGGTGAGGTTGGCTTCGGATCTGTTCACCCAGATCACTTTCTTTAAAAACCAATACTTTAATATAAATTCACTTTGTATATTCATCAGCTCCTAATTCCAAGAGAATTTATTATGACAGAGCTTACTCGTATTGCCATTTCTCCCAAAGGAATTTCATAAATTTGAATGTTTATAATTCGAGGCTCTTCTGCCTAAATGACGTAGCTGTGACGTCAGCGTGACTGATGACGGCTATTTTGCTCCCCGCTACGTACGGTGAATACTTAATGGATTGCCGCGTTATCTTCGCCCCGTGGGCGTGGGGCCCAGCGATGGACAATTCATCACCACACGTCGGTTTCAGAGTTACAGTATAATAGTGAGAATATTTCCTTATAATCCTGACAAGAAAAATCACTACAGTGAAGTTAATACGAATACCGAGTCTTGTAATAATATTCAATGAATTATGACCTCCATTGCTGGTAAATTAGTGGACTCGTATGAACTCGGCTATTAAATTATGTCTGAACCACAGATTTAAAGTGGGGTAAATACCGCTAACCGTTCATTGCAGCTTGTCACCAAAATTGTGTAGTGCACAAAATATACACGCCTTTCTGCAAACTAACATAGTCCGAATTCAACCATGCCGGCCGGCTTGCATGAAAAGTTGAACAGTATAGGAAGCTCGTGAAGTGTGTAATGACAGAAGCAGATGGCGGGCTGTTAAAAAAATATTGCACCTACACAACATTTATCAGATTATCTTAAACCAAATCAGATTTGAAACTTATATACTTGAAAGACTGAAATCAAAGACTGTATAATTCAATTACAAACGCTACCTAGAATCAAGTCGACCGGAATTCAAAATGGCGCGTGCCCCAAGCTAAAGCGTCAAAGAGTTGAAGATATATGAAGCAGTAGCTGTGATATGGTAAGGAGGACGGCATCGATTCTCCATTATGCGCTGTGCCACTGTCAATAGGGGCCATCGCCCGGCGGGTTCGTTCACATTGTTAGACGACACGTGACGGTAGATTCAATTACTTTATACTTCAACGTACGGTTCGACAAACCGTCGCTTCGCAAACAATTCGCTTCGCTAAGGATATATCTGCCTGATTTACTCGTATAATTACATTCGGTGTCGTTTCCAAGGTAGTTTAACTTTCTCTAGGACTTACAGAGAGAGAAAGATATCATAGATTTATGTATAATTCAAAGACTGCGGAATTAATCATAAAATTCTTTTGCATCCACGGATGAGTTAACACCATGTACTTGGTCCTCTGTAGTAATTTCAGGGGAAAGTGGTCATTTTAGAAAGTAGTCATTTCAGGAAGTAGTCGTTTTCGGAATCAATGGTGGTCATTTGAAGAAAGTGGTTATTTCAGGAAAGTGGCAATTTTAGGAAAGTAGTTATTGTCGACCTAATGTCGTTGGCGTCTTGTAATAAATGTGTTATCGTGTCGACGGAAACCGGGTAGGTGCGTGACTTTGGTACGCACACTCGCGCCCGAACACTGGTGGTGACAACACGTATAACAAAGAAGTATCCAATTATGTTTCATTTAGGCTCCTAGTGCAATATACCATAAATGCATATTGTTATCATAAACCCAAACACCACAATTCTTTATGGTAAGAAAAATTCAGCTTCATAGTCACACGTAATTGTATGTTCTTCTATGTATATGAGATCTGTTCTTAAAATATATCCGTGAAAGGAGTATGAACAATTCAAGGCAGTCGTACGTAATACCACAGGTAATACCGTGCCGTGTATAACAATGCACTCGCACTTCAACAACGTCATAAACCCCCCGCAGCAGGGTGTGCATACACGTGTAATTATTTGACGTACGTTTGCACTTGAAAGGCGAGTCTGTCTTATGCAAACACAAGTCTTTTAGCGACGGGCGACGGGTTAATGTCTCAATAAGTTGAACGGCGAGTACAGTATAACGGTAGGGTTGAAAGTTTAATGATGATGTTATGTAAAATATCATGTTATACGCGTGAGGTATGTTGATGACATGATACATGACCCCCTCGTTGGACCAGTATGTTTGTCATATTGAAACAATGTATCGCTTGTACTTTTCCACAATTTTATTTTGTAACTACACCTGAGCCTGTAGACAAAGTCACATTCTACTAGTGGAATCGCTTCGAAACGAACCTTCAAATGTTCAATATGTATATAAGACCATGAGTTATTTTCTAGTTGAAGCAGAACACAATTAGATTCATCTAAAACAGAGTTTTATTTATTAAATACAGATAAGTTTTACATAACAAATATCACTATGAAATAATAAAGTAGAAACTAACCTAAAACAGAGAATCGACAATTAAATGTTCATGCTTTACTATTCTTATTATAAAAACTTGAATCGTCTTTTGCACTTTTAAACTAAAGCAAATTCACAAACACAACTGAGTTTTAAAGAAGTTATAAAAAACCATTTGTAATTTAATAACCCTCTTGTCGCTGAACTGATAGGTACATACTCAAATGTCATTGTCTGTGTCAACGTCAAAACAAAGCTTACATGTATGGGAGTGACATTATTTGTTACACGTGACATGTCGACAAATGTTGTCTCTCCCATACATTTCGGTCTTTTGAAGGTTCGCTTCGTTGCGATTCCACTAGTAGAATGTGACTTTGTCTACAGGCCCTGACCGGTTTAGCCTCACGGCATTCTCAAAGGTTTTTTTATATAATATTTATTTATATGTTACAGTCACCACGTATAGTGATCCTCAGATGTAAGAACCCTAAAAATGAACAGCTTTAGAGTTTCTACACGAATCAGGAAAGTGGAGAGGAGTAAGGAGTAGCTAAAAGAGGTTTTAGTTGAGCAGATTTCTCCAATGACATATCACGTTTTACTCAATGAGTTTCTGCTCAATTGTTGTGTAATCTCTGCTAGCAGTTGCCCGCAGCTTCTTTTGGAACACTGATCCCGTGCCCGCGAGCCACTGTGACCTATTCCTGTCGCACTCTACCTGTATACAAGTTCCTGCCAAATCTATATGATGTAGGATATCTTGCAACAAATATTGTGTACACCTAACTCTGAAGTGGCTTATAGTCAATTTTCTGTTATATTACGGTTTTTAAGATAGATAAGTATGTATAATAGGTACGATGGGACTGGCATTTCTATAAAGTCCCGGATAATTAATAAAGATATTTAAAAAATAAGAATACTTTTTTACCAAATCCATGCAACCACTTTTGATGATTGAGTAACAAACGAACGCACTCAGTTTCGCATTTACTTTTTTTCTACGACTCTACGACATTCTACACAGCGGTTTCTAGACCCAAAGTAAGCATAGTTTAACTAGCTTGTGTTATGGGTTCCAGAATGCGGATAAACATACTTATATATTTATTTTTTTGTAAATACATACATATTATACTCGTACATAGAAACACCCAGACCATTGCAAATAGACATATTCATGCATACAAATATTTGCACGGAGCGGGAATCGAACCCGCGCCCCCTGTCGTAGCAGTCGAATGCACTACCGCTACGCCACAGAGGCCATCAAAATTTTACTTAAAAATATTCTACATCGTTCATAGTTACTACGCATACGCATTACGATATCTGTAGATGTATGATCCTAACGTGTTACACACACGATGTTGCGGTCATTGCTTACCCGCCCCCAACCCCGCGCGGACCATGGGAGTGTCGTGACACTTACAAATTTATCAGACTATACATAATGCTTATACATGTGATTTGAAGGCAATGCCTTCAGTGTGCATATACGAGTAATTGAAAGTTTAAGTTTTTCTATCAGAACTTATATACGGAAACCTTTTCTCCTGTTTTTCAACCATTTTTAGGGATTTTCTTTAGAAAAGCCCTATTGCTATCGAGTTATCGTCGTCGACGTCGTCGTTGCCAATTTTCTGTCACGGTTTTGGGTATGAAGGAGATGAGCTATCGAGTTGCTGTTTTCGGTAATAGATTCGTGCTGGGGTGAACCATTGCAAGATAATGAAAAAATCGCAAAAAATCGCAAAAAAAAAACGCAAAATCGAAAATCCCTTGTATTCGGCTGAGCTCGTCTCAGGAATTCAACTTGTTTTTTGTAAATACATACATATTATACATAGAAACACCCAGACCATTGCAAATAGACATATTCATGCATACAAATATTTGCACGGAGCGGGAATCGAACCCGCGCCCCCTGTCGTAGGAGTCGAATGCACTACCGCTACGCCACAGAGGCCATCAAAATTTTACTTAAAATATTCTACATCGTTCATAGTTACTACGAATACGCATTACGATATATTATCTGGAGATGTATGTTCCTAACGTAATAACACGAACAGTTGCGGTCAGTTACGCGTCATTGCTTACCCGTCCCCAACCCCGCGCGGACCATGGGAGTGTCGTGACACTTACAAATTTATCAGACTATACATAATGCTTATACATGTGATTTGAAGGCAATGCCTTCAGTGTGCATATACGAGTAATTGAAAGTTTAAATTTTTCTATCAGAACTAATACTACGGAAACCTTTTCTCCTGTTTTTCAACCATTCTTTTTCCTTTTTTTAAAAAACAATATCGGTCGGTGGTTATTGACGAGTTTTAGCGTTATCCATTAAACATTTAGAAACTTGTTTTTTTTTTTGTGACACAATTTTACTTCGGGTCACCAACCAGGTGGACACCGAAGTCTTAAAATCACGCAAAAAAAAAAAAAACAAAATCTTGCACCCACTTTTTATCACTTTTCTCGACGTTTCACATGATTCTAAGTCTAATTAAGCGAAAAAAATTTTTGTGTCGGTCTGTCTGTTGGTCTGGATGTCTGGATCTCTGTTTACGCAATAACTCAAGAACCACTTATCCGATTTAAAATATTCTTTCGCCAATCATCTTGTTTGGTTAATGGGAAGAACTGATTAGATTTTGGCGTTTGTACGTTCAAGGTTTCGGGTACCTACCATACAAATTGTCCCTAAAAATAAGTTTGGCCCGAAGTTTGACAATCACTATGTGATTTCCGCCCCACTAGATTTTTGTAATGATTTAATTTTAGCCAGCGAACGAAAATTAAATGGCGCAGTGGGTTTCTTGGTCTCCTTGCCACCCGTCACTGTATACGAGTGTTGTTTTTTTTTCTTTTTAAAGAATATTAGTAACCGAAATTACTAATATTCCCCCTAACCCCTCCAGCTAAGCTTAATTGCTTGTGTTAGGAGTGGGTTCACGTCGGTAGTGTAATGGCCAGGATTCGAACCCGGGACCTCTCGGTCGGTAGGGCCCTTAACCACTAAGCTACCGACGCTTGTTAGTTGTGCTAGTGAGTTTGATTCCGACGTGGGCTCATTTATTTGTATCATTCACTAATGAATACTTCTGAATCCGACAGTACTTATTTATGCCTTTAGCCATTTTCGAGAGATACAGATAAAATTCCTATTGTCTTTCTAACAGAAAAAATGTTACACGTTACGTTTCCTGACAGAAAACCCAATTACACTTCCGCCAACGCTCGACTGCGCCCGTATTGGACAATCTCTCATACGTCATCCGGCCAACCAATTAAATCGTAGAGAATATATGAAATGAAGTGAACATACATAACATACTTTTTAGAATAATTTTTGATAGTATTATAATGAAATGTTAAAACTTTTGAATTTATCGGGATTTTTGTGACAAAAGCATATGTTTTATATCTGAAAGTATGTAGAAATTAGTATGCTAGTTTTTCTAATACATTTCCTAAGTTGGACAAAGTATTCCCCCTAGAAAGGAACTGGGCGCGGGTTCAACTCCCGTTCTGAATGTAGACTTTTTGCGATTAAAAATATACGTATTAGTTTAGTACTTATTTAATTTTGTGCTGAGTAGTTAATATTATCATAATTTAGGTTAAATTTTCTATTTCTGTTCTTGCAAATATGTATTTATTGCATAAATGGTAATTTTATTATATAGTAAAGTCCGCTCAAGCACCGCATATCAATCGCCGCGCCGACTGGATATGATTTTGACGTTATAAACCGATTCACACAGTATGATTAATTACATTATGATGTATATTGTTAACAATAGCACTAGTAACTGAAATTTTAAACCCTTTAATCCCTCCAGCTACGCTAAATTGTTTGTGTTAGAAGTGGGTTTACGTCCGTAGTGTAATGGCCAGGATTCTAATCCGGGTCCTCTCGAACCTTTACCACTGAGCTACCGACGACTACTACAAAGTAATCATAGCATACCATTCTTCCTTTTACAATAAAATTCAAGTAATTAAATGACAACTCGATCATTTTCAACAAATACTTAAAATAATTGCATTACGAACTGAAACGTTTATACGAATTCTCGTAAATGATTGCGAGTTTTATGTTCGATCATTTATTCGGTCCGCTGGACAATTTGTGTCCCCATTTACCTCTGTCTTGTCAACAAATAGAATAATGGCGCTGTTGGCAGGGGGCCCAGTGTTCGGCTGACTGACATCCGTAACTATTTAGCCAACATACCCGACAAAAAGCCTTCATAAGTTTTCCAAGACGTTTGAAGTCTTTCGTTGGTACTTTGAAACCTCTTAAAGTCTTAACATTAGGGTTAATGGGATATTTGCCATGTATTGTTCTGAGTGTACATTTCGTACACTGAAAAAATACATGGTAATTATCCTGTTAACTCTAATTCTATTAGCGACCATGGTAGTCTAAACTCCCGAAGATGCTTTATTTTTAAAAGCCACGCTTAAAGGGCCAGGGACGGTAGGAAGTCGGAAATCCAAAAAAAAAATTCTTAGATTTTTTCACGCTACTCACTAACGCCGGTTAAACTTCACATCTCCCCTAACAACTTCGCAGTTGGATAAGTCATAACACCTATCAAATCGATATTTGCCCGAACAGTTTCTGTGGACTGTAGCACTCCTTCAGAACATAGCGTAATAATAATATTTCACGTACCAACAACGATCCCCTGAAGCCTCGGAGCAAATGCACTAATTTGACGACAGCCCTCGCTTCCCGAGTTTACCCGAGGGTAGCCGGGAATACACGAGGGTGGGTAGTCTTACAGATCATTGCCTGAGGTAGCAAGTAATCGTTCTGTGCAGGAAATTGGGGTTTACTTTTAACTGGTAGGGGCGCGCGTTCGGAATATTTTTTGCCGTATTTACGAGGGCGCGGTCGTCTAATTTTACGGTGAAAACAGCGAGAAAACATACCTTTGTATAGATGATGAAATTGTGATTAATATCAAACGTCATAAATCATAGTAATGTTAGTTTGTTAGTTAACTAGAAATTCCGATGTTCATAATTTTAGAGGTAAGGTTTTATCAGATGTTTTTTTTCCTAGACGGATTGTAGTAACGTGAAACACAAACGTGAACAAATGAAAATCGGCCAAGTGCAAGTCGGACTCGCGCACGAAGTGTGTGTTCAATTATCTACCTGTTGACATTATCAACGTAGAGCAAAAACGAGCAAAGAAATCACGTTTATTGTATGGTACCCTTAAATATTTGTTTTACAATAAAAAAAAAAAAAACGTAAGGTGTAAGATATATTAACACATATATTGAATCTTTAATCCAATTGGTGGCATTGCGCACCTTTTTGTGATTTCATCTGTAAGACAACTAAAAAAGTTAATGGTCAAGTTGTGTTTTTGAAAGGATACGATTTTTTTTTATTTCGTGCAGCTTTCTATACATAGGAATCATCGCTAGAAGACGGTTTTTTTTTTCGGGAGCAAGTGGCGCTAGAAGACGGTAAAATACATGGAGTTGTTCAACTTTAATAACCGTTTGACAGGCAGCAAAAAGTAAACAATCACGTACATATCCTATGTTTTATTCAGCCATTCAATCAATATCAAAATACTGCTTTAATTTTTCGTCATTCCAATTTTTAGAATATTTTTTAACCAATTTACATGTATTTTGTTTGAGGTAATGCTCTATGGGCAACCTTACACCCCGGCGTATGAAGACCCGAGACGGCGTGCGGTGTTAGTTGGTTCAAGCCCGACATAACCGCCCCCGCTGACCGGCGGGGGGGTATCCGAAGGGATTTCCGAAAAAAAAAAAAAGGTATTGCTAAATTGTCATATTTTGCTCGTAAACACATAACTTCCCGTTTGTTTTAAATCCTAGCAACTTATTCTCAATCCTACCTTCGGTAGAAATCGCCACGAGCTATGAGGATGCCCATTGCATTGCTTGTATAGTCCATTTTTGTCCAATCTATACTAATATTATAAAGAGAGAGGCCGAATTTAGCTAGTTTGTTTAAATGTTTCGGGTAATCTTCGGAACTACTGTACTTATTGAAAAATTATTTCACAATTTGAAAGGTACATTATCCCCGATAGACATAGGCTATATACTATGTATAAGTTACGATGGCTTGGCTTGAGTTGAAAAAAATCATTTAAGCCGAAACAAAGCGAGGGAGGTTTGCAAATAGGGGTGCTTGGTTGGGGACAGGGGTGCTTGGTTGGGGACCTCCACGCGGTGCACCCTAGGCAACGGAGACGGCAGCGCCTCTCTCCTAGAGTGGGAGAGACGCTGCCGCCTACGGCCAACTCCGACCGATGCGAGGACGGCCCTGTTGAGGGCTGTTCGGAAGCTTTCCACGTGTCCCTCTGATTAGCAGAGGGCACAGTGGAGAGCAAGTAAGGGGGCCATCTTGAAACCGGAGATGGCCCAGGGTCAGTCGGGGTGCGAGGGATATGCTCTATGGGTAACCTTACACCCCGGCGTCGTAAGACCCGAGACGGCGTGCGGTTTTAGTCGGTGCAAGCCCGACATAACCGCCCCCACTGGCCAGCGGGGGGGTATCCGAAGGGATTTCCGCACGAAAAAAAAAAAAAAAGGGGCGATTTGCAAGTAAAGCATAAAATAAAGTAATATCCTGGAATAAAATATGTTTTAGTAACAGTCTAACAACACAGTCTAACTTTTGTCAGCCTCCGTGGCGTGGCGGTATTGAAAGCGGCCGCTACGCAGGAGGCGCGGGTTCGATCCCCGTTCAGTGCAAATATTTGTATGCATGAATATAAGTATTTGCATTGGTCTGGTCGTGCCTCGGAAAGCACGTTAAGATGTCGGTCCCGGTTGCCATACGAATATGTATGACACTCGTTATAGGGGTAATGGGTGAAATGGCCCTACATAGAAGGGCTGATCACCCGTCTGGTCAAACGGCGTCCCCACTGGCAGTATATATAATAGTCTAACAACAACCTCATTCATTGTAAAGCTACACAACAATGTACTTAGAGGAACACAGTCTTTATTAATTTAGGGTACCACTCGCGAGGCAAATATTTGAACCGTTCATATTATACCTAATGCTCCTTGAAGCACGCCAGACGAGGCAGCCATCGATCTGTGTGAGTGAGTATATACAGGGAGTTTTTCCTAAGGCTGGCGAAATTTGCACAGGAGATTCAGACTCGTTATTATAATCGATTAATGGAATAAAAAAACCGACGTACAAGAAATTCATTTTTAGGGTTCCGTTGCCAAATGGCAAAAAACGGAACCCTTATAGATTCGTCATGTCTGTCTGTCTGTCCGTCCGTATGTCACAGCCACTTTTTTTCCGAAACTATAAGAACTATGATGTTGAAACTTGGTAAGTAGATGTATTCTGTGTTTCTGTGTTCTGTGTCGGTGTATTAAGATTTTCACACAAAAATAGCAAGAAAACCAAAACTGTTGGGGGTCTCCATACTTAGAACTGAAACTCAACATTTTTTTTTCATCAAACCCATACGTGTGTGGTATCTATGGATCGTATACCGCAATTTACCTCTCATTCAATCAACTCAAATATGAAAATTTTACTTGCTGCTACGGAACCCTTCATGGACGAATCTGACTCGCACTTGGCCGGTTTTTTAAAGAAATGATAAGAAAAGTAAATGAATGGTTTTGTTTCTCGCGATCCCAGGACTGTCAAATCTTAACAGTTACACTTGTAACTGTTAAGATTTGACAGTCCTACGATACGAAACACTTGTTTCGTATCGAATACAAAGACAAAATCACTACGGGCTCCATATGATCACAAAGAGGCCAGGGGTGAAGGGATTTCCGCACGATAAAAAAAAAAAAAAAAAAAAAAAAAAAAAAAAGGGGTGGCCCTGCATTCTATTTCGCCAACAATCACGCAGTCTTTTATGTAAATGGTATTGTCGGAAATAAGTAAAATAATAAAAACAATTAATTAAATTACATTTGAGTAGTTCGATGGCAACAATTATGTTTTTTCATTTATTAGCACTAGATAGGAAAATTAATTTGGATTTCAACACTAAAACAAAAAAAAACAATCGCAACACTTCCAATTATTCGGCTTTTGATGCTGGTCTGTGGTAAGGTTGAACGTAGACTAAAGGCGTGGAAAACTTGTGCACTGCACCAAACGAGGACACGCTGGGACGGATGGACGGCTTGTGGCATCTACTCTACTCTAAATCTGTGGTGTGCTCCTAGTCACCTCGGTAAAATGAAAATACCGGCCAAGTGCGAGTCGGACTCGCCATTGAATGATTCCGTAGCAGCAAGTAAAATTTTTATATGTGAGTTGATTGAATGAAAGGTAAATTGCGGTTTACGATTTATGACGTATTTTGGGGCGACACATTTCACCACTTTGGAAGTGTCTCTCGCGCAAACTATTCAGTTTAGAAAAAAATGATATTAGAAATCTCAATCATTTTTGAAGACAATTTTCAGAAGAAAATTTTTGAGTTTCAGTTCTAAGTATGGGGAACCCCCAAAATTTGTTGTTTTTTTTTTCTATTTTTGTGTGAAAATCTTAATGCGGTTAAGAGACTACATATAACTACCAAGTTTCAACAGCATAGTTCTTATAGTTTCGGAAAAAAGTGGCTGTGACATACGGACGGCCAGACAGACAGACATGACGAATCTATAAGGCTTCCGTTTTTAGCCATTAAAGAAACTTAATTAGACACCTCATGTATTCATGAACACAGGTAAGTGAGTACGTGACCTTACCGCTGTCACTCGGTGACCTTTAGGAAATATATCACGAAAGTACTACCGTGAAGGGTTATTTATAACAGGCTAAACATTACCGCGGTCATGGAATTTAACCAAGTTTATAGGAGTTTTTTTATACCTACTGATCCTAAATCACTGTTTTTTTAATTAGATGTTAGGTTACGAGAATAAACTGAAACTCAAATATTATACACTAGCTCTTGTTCGTATCTCCGCCCGCGTGGAATTCTGATCCCATTCCCGCAACCGATGGGATCTTATTCCGGATTATAATACCTATGCCTGTATTCAATTTCAGCCAGATCCGTTCAGTCGTTTGAGCGTGACTGAGTAACTAACATACACACTTATCATATTTTAGTAGGGTCTATATTTCGTCATTTAAGTATATTTCGTGCCATCTAAGAGACACTTACAGAGTTAATGCAGATGAGAATTGCCTTGCAGAAAACCCAATAAATCATTGCCTTCATGTTTGTAATAATTTCTTATTTTTTATTAGGACACGTCAATTTTACTTCACCTCGCCTGGTGGTAAGCTGACGGTAACGTCTCTGGAAAAAGGGTCACCATTACATACACGTATCATGTTAACAATGGTGGCACTCAGCTTGACGGCCTCATCAGAAGAGGATTGTCGTCGCAGCACCGCGTGACACCCACCGGTCCCACTAGTGCTGCGACCACAATCCTCCTGCCCGGCTATGCACTTGTTGACCCCTGAACGCAATTAAACCGAAATTGGATTACTATGGAGGGTTTTTCGCAATTGTGCACGGGGTTACCTACCCGGCCGAATTTTGTGACAAATTTGTGTCATCAAATTTCTATCACCAGTAGAACTTTCGCACTACCGTGCTTCGCGGTGGCAAAACATTCGAAATTATGGGTATCGATGTGGCGCACTTTCGCACTACCGTGAGTCGCGTTTCGGTACTTTAGGACTACAGTTCATCGCTATTTTGAACTTCGAAATTCAATATGACAGTGATCATATTATAGTAAGGTCTATATTTCGCCAGTTAAGTATATTTCGTGCCATCTAAGAGGCACTTTCACAGAATTAATGTAGCTGAGAATTGCCTTACAGAAAAACCCAATAAATCTTTGCCTTTTAAACCTGATGATAAGAGACATGATAAACATGAGGACGGAAGGATGGTCTACAGTACATCGTCTCGCGAGTATACTTTGTATGAAACGATTCGCGCTTCACCGTGCCCTGTCCAGAACCGGTCGAGCACGGTAGCATACTGTACATGGCTATCGTATTACCAAAAAATTATCCTAGAAATCAATGTTCAACAATCGTAGTCTGTTGAAAGGAAAATAATAGGGTTTAATGAACATAGAGAAATAAGTATATTCGTGTAGGTAAAGTTAATGGATCTGGTCACGGAAGCCCACGGACCAATTCATCAGTCATTTGTATATTGAACGTCTAGTTGTTTTTACTTTAACAAGATGATTACGGAAAAACACTACTAAAGTGTTTACGACAAAAACACTATAATAGTGTTAACGAAAAAAAACTGTGATAGTGTTTACGACAATAACACTGTGATCAATGTTTACGACAAAAATTATGGTGTTTACGACAAAAACCATTGCGAGACGATGCACATATCGCAATAAAGACACTTGCAACGGTCATTAAACTATGCTTTTATGTCTTATTTGTTTCTTGTCCGAGTTTTGTCAGGCTGAGTGGCGAACCAATGGTCAGTGTATGGGCAATCTACAATATAAAAATGAATCGCTGAATGTGTTGCTAAGCGCAAATCTCGAGAGCAGCTGAACCGATTTCGCTAATTATTTTTTTATAATATTCCTTGAAGTACGAGGATGGTTCTCAGGGAGAGAAAAATTAAAAAAAAAATCCTGAAAAAAAAAATATTTACAGGCATGTTTGGAATAAATAGCGCGCCCGGGAGAGATTTAGAACTCTCCCGGCCCGCCGAGCCCGCAACTTGCTCGCCGCGTCACCCCAGCAGAAGCAAGCCGGGACGGTGGGGCGGCTAGCGCCCCTCCCCCAAACCGGGGCAAGACGGGGACATCGTGGTTCCCAAACCCGAGGGGGCCATCTCGAAACCGGAGATGGCCCAGTGTCAGTCGGGGTGCGAGGGATATGCTCTATGGTCAACCTTACACACCCTCTGTAGACCCGAGACGGCAGGGGGGGGGGGGGGGTATCCGAAGGGATTTCCGCATGAAAAAAAAAACAAAAAGGTGCCACAGGGCGAAGTATGCCATGGGTGAAGCCACGGGGGACAGCTAGTATATCAATATATATAATATCTAAGTAAATTTTCACTACACAGAGATTAGAGCTACTTCTGGATTTCAATTATGGATTTCTCGAAAGACTCTTTTCAAAAAGAATGTAATTAGTTTTTACAATGGCGACATAAAAGGCACGTAATATCTACGCTGTTTGAACAAATAACAATGCCCTGCTGAAAACTATTTGGGTTAAGTGCTTGTTTTAGTATCACTGAACTCAATTTTATTTTTTACATTTTATTCTTCAGTAAATGTAAGTGATATTACTAACGCAATCTCTTTGAATTTGTTGTTCTTAACTCTGCATTTTCTTTTTCATAATTAATTATTTACCATTATTATTTTGAGTGAAAAATTTAATTTAGGTACATTGTAGCCTCCGGGGGGAACGGAATCGGAGCGGCCAGTACACCCTGGGCGGCGGTCAATGGCTTCCCCTTCATAGGGTTGGCATTGATCGTCGGCCAATACCCAACGTGGCGGGAACATATCGCTCTCCGTACTCCTCTCCTCTCTTTCAGAGGAGACAGGATGAGCGATGCTGTTAGTGGTGAGATGGCCCAGGGTCAGTCGGGGTGCGAGGGATATGCTCTATGGGTAACCTTACACCCCGGCGTCTGAAGACCCGAGACGGCGTGCGGTTTTAGTCGGTGCAAGCCCGACATAAACGCCCCCGCTGACCGGCGGGGGGGTATCCGAATGGATTTTCGCACGAAAATAAAAAAAAAAGGTACATTGTAGCCGCCTGTCACCCCAGCAGAAGCAGGCCGGGACGGCAAGACGGGGACACCGTGGTTCCCAAACCCGAGGGGGCCATCTCGAAACTAGAGATGGCCCAAGGTCAGTCGGGGTGCGAGGGATATGCTCTATGGGCAATCTTACACCCTGTACTGGCGTCTGTAGACCCGAGACGGCGTGTTTCAGTCGGTTCAAGCCCGACATAACCACCCCCGCTGGCCGGCGGGGGGGTATCCAATACACGAAAAAAAAAAAGGTACATTGTGTTTCGCCGTCCGCGTACCGGCCCATAGTGTTGCTCGACGAGGTTTTCAGACTCTTTGAAAGAGAAATTGAAAAGCGCCTCGTCGAGCACCTCTCAAGAGTGGGGCCGGACCTGGCGGATGGCCAATATGGCTTCCGCCAGAGGCGCTTCACCGTGGATGCCATCATGCGCGTGAGGGCTCTGGTGGAGGATGCCGTCGCCCGGGGTGAGATGATGTTGGCGGTGTCCCAACATGAGGGGGCCCGATGACTCCTGTAGGAGACTCTACGCGGGGATCGTGCGGTCCATGGCCTTGCATGGGTGCCGAATATGGGCGAAGGACCTGAAGGCCAGAAGTGTGAGGATGCGGCGCGCTCCGCAGCGGGTGATGGCCAATCCGCGGGTACCGTACGATCTCCTTCGAGGCGGCGAGTCTCCTTGCCGGAACTCCGCCATGGGATCTGGAGGCGACAGTCCTTTCGCAACTGTACTAGTGGCGAAAAGAGACGTGTGAGCAGGGCGGTACCCCGAGCCTCTAGAAATCGAGGCCGTGCAGTCCCAGCTCCGCCAGGCCATCGTGGTAGAGTGGAAGGAACGACTTGGGCGACCAAGCGCAGGGCACGCCGCAATCGCGGCGGTGAGGCCCATCTTGGAGGATTGGCTAGAGAGGCGACACGGAAGCCTCTCGTACCGACTGATGCAGGTGATCGGCAGCGGATAAGGACTGCACTCGCGCTGCCGACCCTGTAAAAACCTTCTAATGCCCTTCTTGAAGAACCCCATATTGTAGTCGCTTTGGAAAACCACAGCAGGGAGATCATTCCACAGTCTGAGGATGCGCGGAATGAAGTGCCTCTGATACCTCACTGTTCGCACTGTTTCCGGTCGCAACATTTGAGGATGAATTCCCTGTCTGTGGCGAGTGGTGCGATGATAGAATGTAGCCGTGGGGGAATCATATCAAAACTAATCTTCATAATATAAAAGCAGTTCATTAGTGGAAAAACTACTAGTAATTGTTCAGTTAAAAGTCAAAGCAAATAAAAGACATAAAGATCACACCATGAATCCAATATTCTTGAAAATAAAAGAGGTATACCACAAATGGATTAGAACCATTCATTATATTAAATATAATACTATAAAACCAAGTCCTCCGCCGCTTCTGTCTGTTCGCGATAAACTGTAAAACTACTGCGCCGATTTTCATGCTGTTTTCACCAATGGATAGAGTGATTCTCGAGGAAAGTTTTAATATACAATTTGTCAAGTTTTTGTATACATTGGCTAAAATGTAATGATACTTATTGGAGGTGTTGGAAAAATAAGCCGTCTGGGAGCTTTCAACGAAAAGGTTGCCCTTTGGGATATAATAAAATGATGTATGATGGAATTGTGTTTCTGATATAATAATAATGTTTAGTCCACATCGCACCGGTGGTACTAGTGGCGAAGATGTCGTCTGCCTGGTTCTCTCTTCGATGGCTTCAATTTGTGACGACTAGGAGTTTCTCAATAATTAAACAACTGACGCCTGATCTGATACTTTACTTGGACTGTAATATAATTCTAAGACAGACCGACAAAATGCTTCGATTGACTGCATACATGGACCTTTATAGGTTTTCGTGAACAAACACAATCGCGTTTCAGAATGAAACAGCGACATCTAGCGAGCAACTTTACAAAGTAATATCGTCTTAAACAAATAATAATAATTTATTAACTCTGAAATACATATTAAATTACATCATCAATCAACATTAAGAATAGACAATCAACATAAAAAACACAATACATAATTATAAGGTTACCTAGTGAAACGATATTACAAATAAATAATTTTATTAATTCATATAATCAGTTAATATTGTAAGTTGAATATATTTGCTGAAAGTTAGGAAGCAATAATATAGTTATTTTAGCCCAATTTTTATTTTTTTATTTTATGGATAATGCAATAATAGTTTCGCATTTGCAGCTGAGCTAGGATTGTAACCTGTATTTCAGCATTGGGGAGAAAGGGCTCTGTGCCCTTTCTCCCCAATAGTCCATGCCATGCATAAACATCAATCACTAAGTTATTGGGCACAATTTTTTTTATTTTTTTTTATAAAGAATATTAGTATTCCGAAATTACTAATATTCCCCCTAACCCCTCCAGCTAAGCTAAATTGCTTGTGTTAGGAGTGGGTTCACGTCGGTAGTGTAATGGCCAGGAGTCGAACCCGGGACCTCTCGATCGTAAGGTCGACTCCTTAACCACTAAGCTACCGACGCTTCTTTTTTATTATATACTTAGTTATGGTATGAAAGTTATCGCGGTAGCCTAATGGTATGGGTAATGGACTGCTGAGACGAGGTCTCGGGTTCGATCCCAGGTTTTACCATGGCACACACCAATGACATTTCGATGCTTTTCGAAGTTATGTGTGTATTTATCGCAAGTTTATAAGTGCCCAGTTAATGGCAATAGGCTCGCCACCTATTACATTGGGACCTAAACATAAACTGGCGAAATGTGGGTGCTAGCACCTCTGCCTACCCCTTCGGGGATAAAGGCGTGAGTTTATGTTATATTATGAAAGTTATATATATGAACACAAAGTAGAAACACGTGAACATTGAATATAAAATTATGTAACAACTTAAAACAAGAGGTGTTTGTATGTGTGTGAGTGTGAGTGTATGTGTGTGAGTGTATGTGTGTGAGTGTATGTGTTTGTGAGTGTATGTGTGTGTGCGTATGTTTGAGTTTGTGTGTTTAGATATAGGTCGTAGTAGTGGAATAAGGTCCTATGGTCAGCGGGATCGGGATTAGAATTCCACGCCGGTGAAGCCGCGGGCAACAGCTAGTTAAATATAAAAGGTTCGTACCATTTTAATAGAAGTCGGTTACATTTACTAGTGTGTTGGTTTATAGTATTGTAAGAAACCAGTCAGTTAAATGAAGTACCAATAAAAGTAATACATTTTCAAAACCGCTTTTGTCACTCGCTTTGCACAAACTATTGTTTATTCCGCATTTGCCCAAGTTCACCCCACATTTTATCCCTTTTTCGCCACGAAAATAATTTTAATGATTTATATCTTTATATATATATTTCTTGTGTGCGTGTGCATGTCACTGAACTCCTCCTAGACGGCTGGACCGATTTTGATGAAGTTTTTTGTGTGAGTTCAAGGGTATTCGAGGATGGTTTAGATTCACAATTTGGTCCACAAAAAATAGGGTTACGCGCAAAAGAACTAAAACCATAAAAATCGAAATCCACGCGGACGATGTCGCGGGCACAGCTAGTAGATATATATACGGCTTTTGTGGCGTAGCGGTAGTGCATTCGACTGCTACGACAGGGGGCGCGGTTTCGATTCCCGCTCCGTGCAAATATTAGTATGCATGAATATGTCTATTTGCAATGGTCTGGGTGTTTCTATGCATAATATGGATGTATTTGCAAAAAAAAAGTATATAAGTATGTTTATCCGCAGTCTGGAACCCATAACACAAGCTAGTTAACCTATGCTTACTTTGGGTCTAGAAAGCGCTGTGTAGAATGTCGTATAATATTTATTTAAAAAAAAAATGTATTTATTACAGCAGTCAAGTCTCCAATTCCACGTTATTAGAGCGAGACAGAGTATACTTAAAAGACAGCTTCGTATAGGTGTGGGTTGAATAGTAACAGTGAATGCATTAGGCGAAGGTGCGTTCAGTAATGGATCGCGATGTCAAAGAATAAATTATAGTGTTCCGTGTCTGTGGTACGTGGGGATTTTCTGCTTAATGAGTTTATGGAGACTTCTCTATGGTGTAATGGAATACTCGCCTATTTTGTTATCATGAAGTAGAGTTTTATTTTTAATGTAAGTGAATATCGTGTGTGGTTAGTTACGTTTCCATATAAACTGTTATTTAACTCACAATGTTTGTATGTTTGTTTAGGTAAAATCTTGGAAGCCAAATTTAACCAACTTTTGTAATTGTCGTATAGCGTTCATTTTCATCCTCATAGCTATTGTCCAGTTTCGTCTAAAATTTACGCTTGAGAGCCCGGGCTCTGTTTATTGGTTTTGACTGGAGCAACTTCTCTCTCTCTTCTTCTCGCGGTAGCCTAGTGGTATGGGTAATGGACTGCTGAGACGAGGTCTCGGGTTCGATCCCAGGTTTTACCATGGCACAAACAAATGACTTTTCAATGCTTTTCGAAGTTATGTGTGTATTTATCGCAGGCTTATAAGTGCCCGGTTAATGGCAATAGGCTTGCCACCTATTACATTGGGACCTAAACATAAACTGGCGAAATGTGGGTGCTAGGACCTCTGCCTACCCCTTCGGGGATATAGGCGTGAGTTTATGTTATGTTATGTAAATCACAATGTTTGTATGTTTGTTTGTTTGTTTAGGTAAAATCTTGGACGCCAAATTTTCTAATTGTCGTATAGTATTCATTTTCATCCTCATAGCTATTATCCAGTTTGGTCTAAAAATTACGCTTGAGAGCCCGGGCTCTGTTTATTGGTTTTGACTGGAGCAACTTCTGTCTGACCTCCGACCCGTGGGAGGAAAGCCTGCGTTAGAGGCTCGTCTGTTGTTTAGTAGGTTCACCGAGTATCAGGTGAGATATGGAGTCAATCTATCTATCTAATTCTCTAATCTATTGATGGCCTCTGTGGCGTAGCCGTCACTACCGCTACGCCACAGATGTCGCCCGCGCCCATGTCGTAGCAGTCGAATGCACTCATTCGACTGCTACGACATGGGCGCGGATTTGATTCCTGCTCAGTGCAAATATTTGTATGCATGAATATGTCTATTTGCAATGGTCTGGGTGTTTCTATGTAATATATGTATGTATTTACAAAAAAAAGTATTTAAGTATGTTTGTCCGCATTCTGGAACCCATAACAGCTATGCTTACTTTGGGTCTAGAAAGCGCTGTGTAGAATGTCGTAGAATATTTGTTTATCAATCTATCAGAGTGCGTGCCTCGAGTTCTGACGGTATGTTTGTCTGTTAATTTGATGTGAACTTGATCACACACTGACCATTTTTATATGGTTATACGACGCAAGCCAGGCGTGCGAACGCTTCACTGAATGACTACCGAAGTCGGAATGGCCTACTGTATATTGGTTGTCTATTTAGAAAATTCTTAGTTAATGTTAGATAATTGGTGACATGGGACATATAGTTGTGAGAATGTACGTCTGAAACCGATTCCACCTAAACCTTCGTAGGTATATAAGTGAGACTACCTGCGAGTACTTACTTCTCATTTGGGTACAATTTAAGTGCTCACCAAAATATTTTTTATACCCGTAGACTAAATACCAAGTAAATTAAATCAACTCCATATAAATTATACCTACTCCACACTGAAGTCATTAAAGTAACACGTTTTTAGTTACAAAATAAATATTCAGACATCAAAATAATTATACGTTCTTTTTGCTTGTCAAAATGGATAAATGCTCACCAAATATTGTTTTTACTAAAACAGTAACATTAACACCAAATACTATAAGTTCTTATTTGCTTTAGTGTAATCAAAATATCCAAACTAAATCCTAAATTTATTATTGATATACTAAGATTACAATCGCTTCCCTTCATTTGTTACCCAGCACCCCGCACAGCCGCCACCGACAGGCGGCGCTCGAGCCCCGAGCCACAACTCCGCGCTCCTACCTCTGTCGTCCCTGTAGAGGCGTAGACTAATTGTAACTTCATATTGTGTTCCTTAAAGTGCCATTGATTAATCTTAGGTATAAATTAGTCTTATAAAGTACCTATAAATCGGACCCAAACTATTCATCGAACGACAATTGGTCGACATGACATTTTTTTTTTTCATTTATTTCACAATTAAATAACAATACAAGTTTTTTGGCATAGCAGCATTCCTTTAAACCACGAAGGTTTGTATCGTATTCATCGACATACAATTGGTCGAAAATCCCATTGCGCGACAGGGATAATTAGTCGACATACAATTGGTCGAAAAGTCAATTGAACGACAACGATTACTAGTCGACCACTCGTGGACACCGACACGGATAGATATATAGGTTAGAATAGTTAGATATAGGTTCGTATTAGGTCACTTGTGATAATGCACGTAGAAATAGGAGCCCCGTGAAGCGGGGCTCCGTCGAAATCATTAACTAATAATTAAGATATAAAAGAAAACTATCTACAGGTTAATACCTGTACGCTGGCGGACTGAACGGCGTGGGAGGCGCCGAGGCATGACCTCGTGGCAGTCATCGGGGTGGGAGTCCTCTCGCTCGGCAGCATGCTTGCGGCAATGGTGCGGAGTGCGAGCGCGTGGGCCGCTGCCACCTCCTTCTGCGAGCATGTAATGCTCGCGACGGAGATGGCGGAGCGCGCCCGGGAGAGATTTAGAAATCTCCTGACCCGCCGAGCCCGCAACTTGCTCGCCGCGCGTCGCAGGCGACTCAGGCGCCGGAGGTCGCTTAACGACCTCCGTCCTCCATGAGCGCAGGCCTGGGGGTGGCAGGTGAGGCCGCCTGTCACCCCAGCAGAAGCAGGCCGGGACGGTGGGGCGACTAGCGCCCCTCCCCTAAACCGGGGCAAGACGGGGACACCGTGGTTCCTAAACCCGAGGGGGCCATCTCGAAATCGGATATGGCCCAGGGTCAGTCGGGGTGCGAGGGGTATGCTCTATGGGTAACCTTACACCCCGGCGTCTGTAGACCCGAGACGGCGTGAGGTTTTAGTCGGTTCAAGCCCGACATAACCGCCCCCGCTGGCCGGCGGGGGGGTATCCGAAGGGATTTCCGCACGAAAAAAAAAAGGTATTACCTAACTAAAACGACATCAACGAGTTTAATAATTCGAAATTTTTTTTTTGTCAACCTATTGACTTGTCGGTTAATTGTCATTGTCGACCTAATCCATGTCGACCAAAAAAACGTCATATGTTGCAGTAATTGACAATGAAATATTTATTTATATACTTTATCTTATTTTAATTAGATGCATAAAGCATTAAACAAGTAACATGAATTTAAGGTAAGCAATATTTTATTTGGGATAAAAATAAAATACGATCGAGTGTTAGTTATTTTGCCGCATAAAAGATTACAAAAATGAAATTTTGTGACATCATGACAGACGGCCTCTGTGGCGTAGCGGTAGTGTATTCGACTGCTACGTCAGGGGGCGCGGGTTCGGTTCCCGCTCATTGCAAATATTTGTATGCATGAATATGTCTATTTGCATTGGTCTGGGTGTTTCTATGTATAATATGTATGTATTTACAAAAAAAAAGTTCCGCATTCTGGAATCCATAACACAAGCTAGTTAAACCATGCTTACCTTGGGTCTAGAACGCGCTGTGTAAAATGTCGTAGAATATTTATTTATTTTTATTTATTTTGGTAACATCTATCTAGTGATAATAAAAAAAAAAATTGGTTTGAAATGAACTTTAACGGCGTTTAAATATTATTTGGCATGGAATTAAAAGTAAATTAGCTTAATTTCTACAATACATGAAATGGAACTAAATTTGGTGAGCATTTAACCGTTTTGGCAGGTAATAGGAAATTATTGGAAGTAATTTATATGCATTTCTGGTAGGCATTTAAACACAAGCCATTTTATTTATCCTCTCTATTTAATTGCTTACTTTTTGTGGGCAGATTTGTTTTTATTAGCAGTGTACATTGCGCAGTATGCTCGTAATACAAGACTCGTCACTAGTCTGCGGCTATCAACTTAATGTGTTCTAAAATGGTTCGTAAATTGTCAAATCAGGGTTGGCAAACAACATACTTCGAAACCAACTTCAAAAAAGGAATTTAATCTCAATTTAACTGCTTTTGTGTAACATAGATAACAGAAAACCCCCAGATCATGTAACAAAACGATCTTATTTTTAGGGATTTTCTTTAGAAAAGCCCTATTGCTATCGAGTTGTCGTCGACGTCGTTGCCAATTTTCTGTCACGGTTTTGGGTATGAAGGAGATGAGCTATCGAGTTGCTGTTTTCGGTAATAGATTCGTGCTGGGGTGAACCATTGCAAGATAAAGAAAAAATCGCAAAAAATCGCAAAATCGAAAATCCCTTGTATTCGGCTGAGCTCGTCTCAGGAATTCAACTTGTTTATCGTTTGGGAAGAGAAACCGCGACTTTTGGCATACCCACTATTTTCCTTTTTTGTTTCTTTTATTGGCTTTGCTCTGTAGTATGTCCCTCATTTGACTGAATGCGCAAGGCGGAGGATCGGGTGCTATGGCGTAAAATGGGAGAGGCCTATGTCCAGCAGTGGACTGCAATAGGCTAATTGATTGATTGATGTCCCTCATTTGAAAACAATACATACATATAGTCAGCAACAATCCAGTGGGGTTAATTTCCTACAGTTCGGAATAGACTAGTTAAGGTTGTGTCACTAGCTGAAGCTGACAGTGATTCTGAATCTGAAGGATCAGAGAATGAGAGTCCCGTTAATTGAGACCAAGTAGGTTACATGTCACCTGCATTGAGGAATGACCGCTCGATAATGTAGTTCACATAATAATAATTCTGTTAATGACAACATAGTTTATAGGGAACGCCCTCTTAATTTAAACTCCTTCAATTTAAAATATGATGGGTCTACTTGTGTGCGCGTTTTTATTGTGAGATTGGAAGAACTTAGGTATGCAAGGGAAGTCCCCAAAGCTAAGATTCTCATGGCTTTCTCTGCCTGTTGGACGGACCGGCTCTGTTTTGGTTCCGCACCAACAAAGCAAACTTTTCTTCATATGAAGACTTACTTAGGGAGCTTTTGAGTGTGGAAATCACCACGGTCTCAACCCCATCGGTACCAACGATGCGATGGGTGTCGGAATCGAACCGACGAAAACCACACGGTGTCTTCCCCAAGTGTCCATTGCCGGGCACCCCGGATACGCCCTCGATAGGATAACTCCAGGGTTACCGACGAACTTTGGCCGTCATCCCAGCCTCGCCTTTGGAGTCGAATTTGATCCCACTTCGGTGAATTGGCAAGCTTACCCTAAAAGTTACATAACAGATAAAATCAAAATACAACATTTCACCAAGAACATTGGGAAGAAACAAGGGAGTAGCGTACTAATTAACAAACACGAAGCGCGAACATGTTGGCTCTTGTGCGGTAGTTTATTTAATTGGAAGAGTTACAAACGTGCTCTTGGAAGATATTCGGACTTCATGTTTCGTTTATACGCATACTATATACAATAATGCCTGTATATACGAATGCCAATATACACTAATGCCTTTATATACTAATGCCTATATACACTAATGCCTATATACACTAATGAATTTTTAGGGTTCCGTTGCCAAATGGCAAAAAACGGAACCCTTATAGATTCGTCATGTCTGTCTGTCTGTCCGTCCGTATGTCACAGCCACTTTTTTCCTAAACTATAAGATCTATGCTGTTGAAACTTGGTAAGTAGATGTATTCTGTGAACCGCATTAAGATTTTCATACAAAAATAGAAAAAAAAAACAATAAATTTTGGGGGTCCCCATACTTAAAACTGAAACTCAAAAATATTTTATTCATCAAACCCATACGTGTGTGGTATCTATGGATAGGTCTTCAAAAATGATATTGAGGTTTCTATAATAATTTTTTTCTAAGCTGAATAGTTTGCGGTGGTAAAGTGGTAAAATGTGTGTGTGTGTGTGTCCGTATAACTTCTAATATAAGCGAATGATAAAACTAAAAAAAGATATGATGTACATTACCATGTAAACTCCAACGATAATTGGTTTGAACGAGATCTAGTAAGTACTTTTTTTTTAAAACGTCATAAATCGTAAACTGCAATTTACTTTTCATTCAATCAACTCAAATCTAAAAATAAAAAATAAAAAAATATTATGTTACTTGCTGCTACGGAACCCTCAATGGGCGAGTCTTAGTCTCTCGCACTTGGCCGCTTTTTTCCCTATGGGGTGGGCAGAGACAAAACCCTATCATCGCCTTCTGTACGTTTATACTCACGCCTGTATAATTCCGAAGGAGTACGCAGAGGTGAGATATTTATTTTGTTTCACAGAGACAAATTTTATGGTGTATGGACTGCACCTACATCTTCAATAATGGTATTCTATAAAAGTCTTTATCTACACCCATGCTTTAAATCCTCTATAAAAGATTCTGAAACAGTTAGCTTATTGCCAACATTAATACATCCAATGTCCTAATAACCATAATATCATCCGAACGGGTGTTATAATGTTGTATGAAATTTCATAATAACACTCCTTTCGCTTTTTCAATCTCTTCCGCGCAAAGGGTTACTCATCAGACAGCCAAATTCTTACCGCTCGATGCGTGGAATCTGTATGAGTTTCAAAAAAAGAACTGTCATTCACGCGCGTTGCATTGCACTACCACAGCGGCGGCGGCGCGCCGTAAAAAAAAAAAATTTAGGCTTATTCGTTCGAATTCGAATTCCCGCTATTTTTCTTCGCTATTATTTTTGCAAATTGTTTTGTTTACTTACGAAAATGAGCGATTCAAGTTTTGATAACACACCTCCAGACATTTCGAATGCAGCAAAGGACATATCTAACAAATTACTACCGGAAAAATCTAGAAAACAGTATGAAAAGGCGTACCAAGATTTCATGAATTGTAAAATATCAAAGGGCAGTACATCATTCTCTGAACATGTATTATTAGTTTATCATGGGTGTAGATAAAGTCTTGTATGCAACTGTATAATTAGGTATTAAAACACTCATGTGATACTATTATCACACTCAGCTTCGCTTCGTGTGATAAACCCACATTCATGTTTTAATACCCCTCATTATACCACAGTTGCATAAATAACTATTATAAATGTCGAAAGCTGAATTCGAAGTGAGATATAATATTCACCATAAGAAATTTGAAACACACCGCGGTTTCAGCTATCGAGATACATAAACGTTCTTACAGAATAGCATGGTTGGGCCCAAGCCATCATCGCATGACAACCTCTGCAGTATAGCAGTAGAGCGTTCGACTGCTAAATCGGAGGTCGCGGGTTCGATGCCCGCTAAGTGCAAATATTGGTATGCATGAATGTATCCGTTTGCATTAGTCTGGGTGTTTCTATGTATAATATGAATGTATTTACAGAAGAAAATGTATCTAAGTATGTATATCCGCATTCTAGAACCCATAACACAAGCCTATCCTAGAATGTTTATTTATTACTAGATGCGCGCCCTGGCTTCACCCCGCTGCAATAAAAGCATCTTACCCGTGGACTTTCCTAATTTTTTCTTTCATACAAACCTTATCCTGACAATAACGATCACAAAAAAAGAATTGACTAATTTAGTGCAGTCGTTCGGAAGTTATCCGCGTATATATATTTCGGCGATATATTTTTGTTTATATATAGAATTATGTAAGTGGTAGAGCGTCATACTTTGTTATTGTTACAGTAAAAATCATTTATTCTGTATATACTATCAATTCGGAACTTACAAAACGTCATAAAGTTGAATTAAAAGACCACCGGTTCGCAAGACGACCCCGCCCTGAGACGACTCCGGAAAGAAATTAAATTGGCATTTTTAGGGTCAAAGTCAAAAAGTCAAAAACCATTTATTCTGCATAGACCACCAATACGACACTTACAAAACGACACAAAAAAATAAATAATCTAATGTTTGGCAAATGGACCACCGGTTCGAAACGCGGCCCTGTCCTGAGAAGACTCCGGCAAGAAACTCAGCGGGCTGTTTTTTTTTGGTCTATTTACAAACATATTTACTTAACCTAAGTACAATATTTCATTTGAGTAGCATAGAGAGAGAGCAAACAGTTCATATCCAAGCTTGTTTGTCGTCTAAATAGTCTTGAATTTTATAGTAGCCTTTTTGGCAGAGTTTACTTTTAATTTGGCTTTTAAATTTATGAAGAGGTAGATTCTTCATTTCACTAGGAAGCTTGTTGTCTTGTTGTAGAAGCGTATACAGTTACCCTGAAAGGAATTACTAATCTTGTGGAGTCGACTATTACAAACCACAAGATTGTTTTTATGTCTAGTGTTTACGTTATGTATATCACAAAGCCTTAAAAAATTGGAAATGTTTCTTCTAACATACAAAAGATTTTCAAAAATATATTGGGAAACTACAGTTAGAATGTTCCGTTGCCAAATGGCAAAAAACGGAACTCCTAAAGATTCGCCATGTGTCTGTCTGTCTGTCCATCCGTCCGTATGTCACAGCCACTTTTCTCCGAAAAATGGTAAAATGTGTGTCCCCCCCACCCCTGTAACTTCTAAAATAAGAGAATGATAAAACTAAAAAAATATATGATGTATATTACCATGTAATCTTCCACCGAAATTTAGTTTGAACGAGATCTAGTAAGTAGTTTTTTTTTACGTCATAAATCGTATACCGCAATTTACTTTTCATTCAATCAACCAAAAAAAAAAAACATTATTATGTTACTTGCTGCTACGGAACCCTTCATGGGCGAGTCCGACTCGCACTTGGCCGCTTTTATTTTTATCTATTTACAAACATGTTCACCTAATCTAATAACAATGTTTTGTTAGAGCAAGTAAAACATTATGATGATGTCTTCATGATGTGATGTGCTTTCCAGATAATTTCATAGTAGTGGTTGGGTGGATGAAGAAAAACAATAAAATAAGAATGGACATAATTATTTATTTATTTTACTATTCTTTATGGAATAAGTTTCGTTAACAATTTATTTCAAATTAAAAAAAAACTACCCAATTCTCGTTTTACCAACCCTACCAATAAATAGCCTATGGAACAAATGGGATTTTAATAAGGGCGTAAAAGCTGTGTTGTTTATGTCCAAACTTGAAACGGTATTCAGACGTATTTATGGCTCGTAATCTATGACTGTGCTGACCTCTAGCGAAGTTGTATTTGAGAAAAGTTCTTAAACTCTCTTAAGATCTCGACTTAAGTAGGTTATAAATCTCAGAATTCTAAATGGACACACAGCCGGTTTCTGGATTAAGAAAATGAAGTTGACATCTGGTTGTTTTAGTCGGTTCGATTCCGACATAGCCACCTCATCGCTAAACCCGGAGACCCAAGGGAGCTTTCATCCGATAAAAAAAAGTAACTAAACTACCTTTTTTTTTTTTTTTTTCGTGCGGAAATCCTTTCGGATACCCCCCCGCCGGTGACTAGGACGAAGGGCGAAAGGTCAAAATGTCACGAACTTCGTGTGACGTAATTACTTAGCGCCAAAAATAAGTCGACTGCCAGAACTGAAGAGAACGTCCGAGCTAGGTCTCCGTCTTATAACTGAGCGATGTCCAGATATAGTTACAACAGGAAGCAACTACACAAACAGACAGCTTCAAATTTGGTTCGATCTCAAAAAAAATTACGCGGACCAAATATGAAAAGTTCTGAAAATCGGCCTGTATTCGTACCCGGGCTTGTTCGAAAGGTGTAATGACGATAACGAAAGCTCGTGAGATGACGATGCAAATGGCGTCTTGTTTTTCTTCCCCCTGAGGGTGAAACGCGATATACTTTACATGAATATATTCGAGAATATGTTATTGAAAAGCACATTGTATTTTATACATGTTTTAATGTCTTTAGCGGTTGAGGGTGAAGTTTGAACATACATTTTAAGAAAATAACTAGAGCACTGGCACAGACGCGCGTTTAAACTGTATGTAATCATATAAAACAATATTTTAGTGCTACGAAGAACAACTTGTAACGTTACCGTAGCCAAGTGCTACGCTGCGGCGTAGATATACTACGAGTTTCGTAAAAACTTTGGCGGAGTCGAAATATAAAGTTAGTTAACTGTCGAGTTTATTTTGAAAATATAAAATTGTGCTTAGTCAAAGTATATTTATTCGTCTTCAACCTTATTTGACATGTAGCGGGCGTGGAATAAAATAGAATATTCTAAAAGCTAGGGTTAGTTGTAAAATCGCTTATTATTATAAAACGAAGTCCTCCGACGCGTCTGTCTGTCTGTTCGCGATAAACTCAAAAATGACTGCACACCATTTTCATGCTGTTTTCACCAATGGATCCCGAAGAAGATTTTTGTAATTATTTGTCAAATTTTTGTATACATTTGCTAAAATATAGTGATATTACTTGGATTTCTCGGAATTGACCTTTATTCTTTGAGATATAACAAAATGATGTATGGTGGAATTGTGTATCTTATATCATAGGTTGTGGTGGCGGAATAGGATCCCATGGGTAGCGAAAATGGGATCAGGAATTCTGATCCCATTCGGGTGAAGCCGCGGGTACCAGCTAGTGTGTTTATAAACGTAAAATTATAAATGCTTACCCAATAATTTTCAGGGTTTTCGAATTTCGCCCTTACCTGTAATGATGAAATAATGATTAGTTATATATAAAAGAAAATATATTAATAACTCGCCTGTATACCCCTAGAGGCATATATAAACATAACATAAACTCATGCCTATATCCCCGAAGGGCAGAGGCATATAAGGAGGCGAATACCTTAATTTCGTCTACTGCGTTTTCTGGGCAACCGTAACAGGAGACGAGCATATTGCCGTCAATTAGACATTGTTGGAAAAATGTTTATCATATGATTCAGAACCATAAATAGCGCGAAATACGTAAAGCCTTACTACATGAGCACCTCTGCCTACTCCTTTGACAATACACAAGTGTAAGTGTAAATACATATAGCTTCCACTACCATTTGTGGAATTATCAATTTACAGCCAGATTCGCAAGTAAATAGATAAAAACAGTAAGAAAAAATATTGGGAATACCACACTCGGTTACTTTAATTATTTTAAACATTTTCTGCAAAAATCATCCAAGAATCTAACGGGTGATTTTCTAAGCGTTTGGTTTTTAATGTACCAAAGTGTTATCGGTGAGATACCAGCCGATATGCTCGAAAGAAGTAACTCAAAATTAGATTTCACGTATAGATCACCACAACGTAGTCGTGGCCAACATTTAAAACAAGATCTGTTTTTTTCTTGTAAATTTAAAACCAAACGCCTAAAGAAACACCCTAAATTAAGCTGCCTACTTTAAAGTACAAAATACCTTAGCATAGACATTATAAATTTACTTTTTAATAAGCCCATTTTCATTAAATATAAATAATTAGAAGCCAAGTTGAGCGTGGGCGCACTTCACAAAATGAGGGTACTTTTACAAAGGTACCTTTAAAGTTCAAAGGACCGCCCACGAATGCTTTCTAATCAGTTCCCAGTCTCAAAACTCACATCAGGTGTAGGATTAACATTTGATATTTTATTGCCAGGCGAGGCCGCGGTGGCGGCCAAAGTCCGCCGGCAACCCTGGGGTTATTCTTTCGAGGGCTTACCCGGGGGGTTTTAGTCGATACACGACAAAACCACCCCCGTTGGCCGGCGGGGGGGGTATACGAAGGGATTTCCGTACGTAAAAAAAAAAACTTCTGAAAATCTTTATGGCTTTTAAGGTATCCACCATTTCAAAACTAACGTGCGAATCCAGCATCTGATGGTGTTGCAGTGTGATATATAACATATACATAACTTCACGCCTGTATCCCCGAAGGGGTAGGCAGAGGTGTATTACACTCCCACGATTCGCTAGTTATGTTAAGATACCTATTAGGGGACGAGCCTATTGACATCTACCGGGCACATTATTAAACGAGCGATAATTAACATTTATTAATGCACACATAACTACGAAAAGTCAGAGGTGTGTGCCCGGGGCGACTGGGGATCGAACTCGAGACCTCGTCTCAGCAGTCCGGCACGTACGCTACTGGGCTATCGCCGCTTTTTTTCGATGTCATGTACTAGTCATTGCCCAATCCCACCCCTGATAGCACTTCAGATAAGTCAGCGGTTCTGACTTTGTTTATTGTTTATTATAAAAATCACTATAACAAGTATAAGCTATATAGATTTTAATGTCATAGTTTGATGACACTCACTTTCATCGATTGCAACGAATGAGTGACCTCTGCAAGTTTATTCACTCGCATTTCTTATCCTCTTAACTTCGGCAATTGATATTAAATATGCTGTACTGTGTGAGCTGTCGATGACACTTTAAAAGTTGTGCTTCGATCAATGAGGATTATGCTCAATATAATCATAGCATTAGCATCCATAAGTTTATTTTTTGCGAATATTTAATGTTTAAAATTTAATATTGTTAGTAGTTACGACTTCGAGACAACTCTCAGATTACGTGCAATTTACGCACTTTTCAAAGATAACTAGAGGAACTTGGGTAGTGTAGGTGAGTGTTGAGATGTACATCAACAAAAGGGGCCCCTTCTAAACCTACACTTGGGTCGCAAGTCCCAAGCAGTGTCCTGAGTTCCCAACTTAGCAACGCGATGGACCCGGCACCCGCACGGAGAATCCATGGATTGCTAAGAATATCGGTCTATCAATTGAACTGTAACGACACTGCAATTTGATGATGTGCTGCGTTTATGAGCGATGGTAACCGCTTACCATCCAGCAGGCTTCATGTAGGTGCATTGACGCGACACTGAGGAAATATAACCACTTAACTAGCGATAACTAATAAAGACAGCGTCCTGTATAATCAAAGGGCAAGCGATGTACGGGTTAATTAAATAACACTGAACTACATACGCTATTAAGTTTGCGTTAGGGTGTGTTGCCAATAGCAACACGTAGCGAGTTCTAGGGTAACTTCGATGGAAATCGTTATCATCGGCGAAGACGTAAGAAACGAGAATTGATATATTTGTTTCAAATAATATTGCAGCATATTTCTGAGCTCAGACAAGATTCTAGTTGAATAGAATGAATACTAACAGGAAGAATAGGTGTTTTTGGGGCCCCACCAGGATCTCGTCGGAGCCCAAGCCACCTGACCTGCAAGCTGGTGCACATGCTGATTTAGGGGTCTGTCTTTGCTACGTACAGGACTACCGACCTCCATGATCGGGTTCTGAGGACGGCAGTTGGCCGACTCGCCGTCCTTACAGAAGCAGGCCAAGACGGAGCCTACACACGCCTGCCAACTCTGGGGTTATGGTTTCGAGGAGGTACCTGGGTGCCCGGCAATGGTTGCTCGGTTCGAATCAGAATACCCACCTCATCGCTGACACCGGTGGAGTGAAGTCCGTGGGGGTCTCCACACGTGTAAAAGAAAGAAAATACCCCAGGCTCCAAGTTGAACATCTCGGATGCAACCGGGATCAACGCTATGAATGATTAGTAACAGGAAGATCCAGTGTGCCCTAGGGCTCTGCATCCTAATGAGTAGATATAAGGTATCTGAGGAAGTGCACCGCTGCTGCTTTTTTGGCAGAATTGGCAACGGGATAGGCTAATCGCTGAAATTTATACTTAGGCTTTTTGATAATTCATTGTCTTGGTGACATGATTGGTAAGGATGGATAAAACACGCAACAAGTATCTAGTAAGGTTCGACCTGGAAGGTGTTTAAATGATAATCCAGGTCAAGAGTAACCGCAACTGGTGAAGGGAAATGAAATATGTATACCAGAATCGTTGCAAGTGGAAAAATGTTATATTTGTCAACTGGCTTAAGTAGGGCACAAATTAGTCAGTCTAGTATAAAAACAGTATTTCTAGTCCAAAACAAATTATCTAGGAATTCAGTGCAGGGTGCGACTGAAATAAATTGAGCTGAGCGAGCAGGACTCTTACTTGAAAATAAGACAACTTACTACGGTCGCGCGCTTAGCTAAGGCCGCTCGCTCGTGAAACTGGTTTTCGGTGATTATTCCTCAATGGTACATCGGACATGAATCATCTCGCTTCAAAACACTCCTCAGTGTCCACACTATCACCGTAGTAAACTTGGTCGAGATCGCGCGAGTGGTTACGGAGGAGTACAGCCACCAACAAACGGCTATGCCGGGTAATAATGAGGAAGGGAACTGTGTATGTGACGTGTGTCAACCCACGTCACGTGACGCTGAATGGAGGACACGCCTCGGAGCAATGGGAATTAATCGCCTCTAATCGTATAGTAATTCGGGTTATGGCGAATATGGAATCTCGGAAACAGCTCCAACGTTTTTCAGTGTAGTATACAGGGAGTTTCGGAGTCGATAAATCGATTCAGCTAGGTTTCAATTTTAGAAAACGTCGAAAAAAAGGCGGTCACACAGATATTTCGTATATTGTGTTCACAAACGACTGACATAATAGATTTAATAGAGTTACTTCTTCAAGTTTTTTTTTACTATCACGAAATTAAAAAATAAAAATTACTAAGCCATCCTTCTCAACGTTATTTTTTTCTTAAACGTGATAATATGCATTATTTATTAAGGTTTATATTTTTTACCAAACTGACTTTGATTGAGTTTAACCTTATTTTTCATAATTAACTTAATATTTTAACTGTCGGGCAGAAAACAGCCCTATTCTATTATCACTTGAATCACACGCACGTCTAAAGATGGGTTATCCCTTGTACTATAACAACTTCGACTAAAACCACACACGAACTCACACTAATAATATTTTAGGATCAGTAATGTACCAACGTCTACGCCGTAGCTTCGTAGAGGTATAGGTGTAGCACGTAGACAGTACAAAGGAGCCGGAATGCTGCAGGCGAAGGCTCAGCTCAATGAGCGTTTATTAGTAAGGTAAGACAGTGCAGGTAACACTGGATCTCAACTCGAACTCACTCATATTGGGTGAGAATCTAACATCTTTTAATGTTAAATGGGGAGGCTGATAGTGACAGGGTGTTTTTAATGCCCTACCAAGATCTTCAAGGCCCGAGTCAACCTCACGACTCAAGACAGTACACTTGCTGATGGGCGGACAGGGCTCTGTGCAAGGTTTCCTCTCAAAATTAGGGGATCATGGGGCAGTCGCTCCGAAAAGCCAAATAAATCAATTATGGTAAAGGGAAGTAGGAGAGCCTACCCCTTTTTTCCGTGCGGAAATCCCCTTGGATACCTCCCACCGGCCAGTGTGGGTGGCTACGTTAGGCTCTAAAGTACCACATTTATATGCAACCGGCTAAGCTCTCAGATGAAAAGAGAATACAAGTAAAATAAAAGTGGATTCTCTAGAATCTAGATGGTCTTTTAGTTGCTGACCGTACAACTGTCAGTAATCAGTAGGAGCGTGCTAATATTGTTAACGATGTTCGTTAGTGTTGTGGGGCGAGTCTGGACACACCCCTATCCCGCAGACACATAAACCATTCTTACAACACCGTTCCTTGTATTCGTACACGATTTGATGGCAAGACGAACGTCGGTTTTATAGGTCGTTAGTGAGAAAGGTAAGCCGCCATCTTTAATCCTGATTGTGAGGTGTTTTGATACGCTAAGTAATATAAAAGTATATTATTGTATATATATTTATATATAATACTGAGGTTTATCACACACAAGCTGCTGTGGGAATAATTTTTCGTATTTTCTAAATTCTTCATTGTTGTTTTTCTATGCCACATTTTAACAAAATCGTTTCAGCTGACAGATGTTTTTTGGTAAACGTCAAAACGGTAAAATTTGGAAACTTGTATGAAATATAGAAAAATGACGACACATTTAAACAAAAAAAAAACAATTAGTTAGCCAAGCTAGATAGGCTAAATTGCCAAGATTCGAAACCGGGCCCTCTCGATCGTATAGTTATTGATATCGTATTCAAAATAAAATAAAATCATCATCAGGTCATTCTAAATCGATTATTAGAAAAGCCTTCAAGTTATGCTTCACTACAAAAACAAACTCCTTAATATCAGAGAGCAAACATCTCCAAATATACTACAATTAGGCAAACAAACAACATCGGTAAATAATACGGGTATAGCTTAAATATCAACACACAACTCTCTTCACAGAAACTTTTTTTTTTTATACCATTAAGGTGGCAGACAAGCACACGGCCCACCTGATGGGAAGCGGTTACCGCGGCCTATGGACGTGTGCAACACCAGTGGCGTCACACTCGCGCTGCCGACCCTGTAAAGGAAAGGGAATGGGAAAGGAGTTTGGGAGGGGATGGGAAAGGAGTTTGGGCTGCGGCACTCTCACTCACCAAACGGAACGCAACAGTTCAAATACTGTTACTTGGCGTCGATATTCTGTGATAACTGCGATAACTTCTAAATATTTCGTGGAATATTTCCCAGATAAATGTTTCCATATATTAAATCTAATATTACATTGTAAATTAGTTTCATTTCATTTCATTTATTCATTGCTTACTAAGTGTACATAGATGTTTACATTTATATTTCAGTACTTAGGCCTTAGTGCCCTTTTCAGGCATTGCAATATTGAGGTCACACACTGACTCATATAATATATTATACATTTTACCAATGTTAAAAATTCAAATTAAATTACATTACATTAGATTCAAAAAAGATAATAATTGGTTGGAATAATAATAACAATATGTCAAATTCTGAATTGCCTATAACTAATACTAATATGTCAGATTGTGCCAAATAAATATAATGCTTAATGTCAATTATTTGATTATTGAATTAACTTATCGCCCAAATAATCCCTTTAGTTGTGCCTGTACATAGGAGATATATAAAAAAAAGCTTGTGATTCTGAACACAAAAATATTTTTCTGGAATTCTTGTCTGTTTGTTCGCGATAAACGCAAAAACTACTGAACGGATTTTGAAGCGTATTAGGAAGGCCTTGGTCAGACAAAAAGTCTGCCATCTGTTTGATTGCAATTTTTTCTTTTATTGGTTTTAATTGGTTAAGTAGAACCAAAGATATGATAAAAAAAATGATAACCAACCTCTGCGCGGGCGGAGCCGCGGGCACCAGCTAGTGTTGGGGATTAATCAGGTTTTGATGTAATTAAAGAGTTAGGTGCAGTACCCGAATAATGACTTGTGTTTTTATTGAGATCTCACCATAGATTATTATAACAGTTCTAGTTAACTTAACGGCACAGACTAAAATACTTGTCTATGGGAGGCGAGCCGCGGGATTACTCGATTAATATAGGCGTTCTCAACATGCCCCCGCGCGTTGAATGCTCTGCATTCAACAAGAAACATCAGACTGAGGAAGAGGACAAATCTTGCTGAATGATCTCCTGACCACACCGGATGACGTCTTCACATCAGCGACGCGAGCAATGTTGTCAGCCCCAGGGTACAAAGCGACGATACGGCCCAGCCTCCACTTCAATGGCGGAAGATTGTCCTCCTTTATGAGCACCAATGAGTCAATCGTTAGCGATTCTGTGTTATGTTTCCACTTGAGCCGCACTTGGAGTTCCGAGACGTACTCTTGACTCCATCTCTTCCAAAAATGTTGTCGCAGTTGCTCAATGCGTTCAAATCGGGACAAGTGATTTTCAGGATAATTTTCATAGTCTTTAACTGGCAGTGAAGATAAAGGACGTCCAATTAAAAAATGTCCTGGAGTTAGCGGCAGCAGATCATCTGGGTGCGTCGACAACGGGGTGAGAGGCCGAGAGTTCAAAATGGCTTCAATTTGGACTAAAGTGGTATAAAGTTCCTCATGCGTCAGATTAGATGTGCCCAACACTCTTTGCAAATGAAATTTCACAGATTTAACACCCGCCTCCCAGATGCCGCCAAAATGAGGAGAGTATGCCGGAATGAAGTGAAATTTAATCGCATCGTTTGCCATATTCGCAGCAATCCCTTCACAATTAGTTTTTAAGAATCTAGACAAATCATTAAATGCACCGACAAACGCGGTACCATTATCGGAGTACACATTAGCAGGTTTACCCCGACGAGAAATAAACCTTCTTAAAGCTAAGATATAACCTTGGCTGGTTAAGTCACCTACCAGTTCTAAATGAATGGCTTTAACGGTTAAACAAATAAAGATCGCGATGTAAACCTTTATCACTCTACATCCACGGCCTTGACGGCTTACTGCGGAAATGGGACCAGCGTAGTCGACACCTACATTTTCAAAGGGGTACCCATCGGTTACAAGGCGCTGCTGTGGCAAGTTTCCCATTAATGGGGTAACAACCTTGCTTTTAAAACGACTACACCGAACGCAGCGACGGTAGCAATCTTTAGCTAGATTCCTACCACCAATCGGCCAAAAAGTTTCCCTAATAGACGCCAATAATAATTGCGGACCAGCATGCATGAGAACTCTATGCTTATGCTCAAAGATCAACTTTGTCAATCGATTAGTGGACTGTAAAATAATTGGGTGTTTCTTTTCAAACGTAAACATAGAATTCTCAAGGCGGCCGCCAACGCGCATGATTTTATTTTCATCCAAGAATGGATTAAATTTCAGCAATGGACTCTTTTTCGGTAAACTGTCTCCCTTAATCAACTGAAAGTACTCAGGGAAAGATTGTGCCTGGGAAATTCTTATAATTACGTCCATAGCATTTTCTTGCTCAGGACTTGTAAGGTGATTAGCCACCGGAGGCCGTCCCCTACAAGCATATACGAACCGCATGACATATGCGATGGCACGCTTTAAGCGTAACAAATTGGAAAATCGGCTAAAATCTACCAAATCATCGAAATTTGTCTTAACCTTCGCGAGAAACACGGTTTGAGCAGATATTGTTTCAGGCAATGAGTCGTCTTCAGTAGAGGTTACCAAGACAGGCCAGCGCGAGTCTTTTTCCATCAGGAAAGTGGGACCTGTCCACCACATACTTAAAGATTGGACAGATTCTCCATCAACGCCACGAGTTAAATAATCTGCTGGATTTTCAAGCGTAGGAACGTGTCGCCAGCTGTGGGTTTCAGTCAATTCGAGAATTTCACCGACCCTGTTTCTGACAAAAGGCTTTAATTTACAAGGCAACATTTTTAGCCAACCCAAAACAATTGTCGAGTCGGTCCACAGAATAACACGACTGACAGGGACTCGAAGAGCCCTTAAAACTGTTTTTAATAGTCTGGCACCCACAAGCGCACCGCACAGCTCAAGACGGGGTATTGTTGTGGCCTTTATTGGCGCGACTCTGCTCTTGGCTAGTAAGAGCCTAACCCAAGTCTCTTCAGTGTTTTTGTTGACACTACGAACATACAAGCAGGATCCGTACGCTCGCTCCGAAGCGTCGGTAAATATATGTAGTTCCAAATGCTTGTAGCTATCAACAATTACACGTCGTGGAACTCTCACTCCATTAAGAAGTGCGAGGTTTTTTGCTAACTTTGACCAAGCTTCAAGAATATCATGTGGCAATGACTCATCCCACGTCAACTTGTGTAGCCACAATTTCTGTAATAAAGCCTTCATGAGTATCACAACAGGTGCCAACAAACCCAGGGGATCAAAAACTTGAGAAATTATTGACAGAATGTCCCGTTTCGTCTTACAACTGACAGCGGGATTACAAACAGAGAAACTTAAGTCATCCTCATGTAAGCGCCACTCCAGACCTAAAGTTTTGCTTGGTTCATTGCCTCCAACGTTTAAGTCAACTGATGAAGAGTTTGAAGATGCAGCCATCAGTTCGGGATGATTGGACTTCCACTTCCGCAATGGCATGCAGGCTGAAGCAAGGACAGAGGTGACCTTCTGACGCAGTTCCTTAACCTCGTCAAGATTATCCCCTCCAGTCAACAGGTCATCGACGTAAAAATCATGTCCTACTACCAGCGAAACTTCTTTATCCTCACAATCGACACTTAGTTGTTTAAGGCACCTAGTTGCCAAAAATGGGGCACTAGCTGTGCCATAAGTCACAGTATTTAAATTATAAACCCTAAGAGGGTTTGACGAGTCACTGCGCCAGAGGATGCGCTGTAAGTAACGATCAGCTGGGTGTATGGCAATTTGTCGGTACATTTTCTCCACATCTGCAGCGAGGACAAACTTGTGTTGTCTGAAACGCAAAAGAATAGATAAGAGGTCGTCTTGCACAGTAGGTCCTACCATCTGTATATTATTAAGAGAGAGGCCTGAAGTTGTTAAACTGCTTGCATTAAACACCGCTCTTAACTTGGTAGTGGCACTACCTTCACGCAAGACGCCATGATGTGGTATGAAGTGAGCACCGTCCTGATTGTCGCGCGTACACTCAGTCATGTGATCCAGGGACTCGTACTCACACATAAACTCCTTATAAAGGTGACGTAAGTCCGGATCCTTCGAGAGCTTGCGCTCTAAAGAGAAAAAGCACTGCTTTGCTTTCTCAAATGAATTGCCTAGAATGGCAGGATCCTGTTTTAACGGTAGCCGAACACAAAACCGGCCGTCTTTGAGACGAGTGGTATGCTCCCGAAAATGGTCTTCACACAACTGTTGCTCCGGAGAATAATCCGATTTACTTTCAACCTCCTCCAGTTGCCAAAACCGTAAAAGTTGATTTTGTATATCTCTATCGAACATACTTTCATTGTCAGAGGATAAGTTAACAACATGACACTGATTACGCGAAGTTTCCAACACAGGGCCGCTAAATAAACTATTATTAATAGGGCCTGAAACCAGCCAACCCAGTCTTGTCTCAGAAAGTGTTGGTTTACCTTCACCCAACTTAATCCTCTGCGATCCCAAAATGTCCCAAAATAAATCAGCACCAATAATGAGATCAACACGATCTGGCACAAAAAAATAAGGATCTGCTAAACAGACATTACTGGGGACGTTGAGATCGGACAAGTCAACAGAACGACTTGGCACATGGTCAGTAATAGAGGGCAAAATAAAGAAACGCATTGTTGTGGAAAACTCTTCATTCAATGAATGTATTGGTATCGAACACATTTTATTAATATGCGATAACGCATTGTTGACACCATGTATAGATTTATCTATACGATTATAAGGTAAGTTTAATTGATGGAACAGATGTTCGGTCATGAGACAGGACGTACTACCACTATCCAGCAAGGCGCGAGCGATGACCTCACGATTATCCGAATCGTACAACTTTACCAATGCTGTCGATAACAAAACGTCCTGACACCCTGTATTGGAGCAAGCAGTGACGTTCGCCGACATGGCAAAGTTGACTTTAGGTTCGTTGAGAATGGTCTGCAAATTCGGCTGCTCGTTCACTCGCCGCACGCGCTCATCCTGTACGATTGGCTCCGGTTTCTTGACCGCGACATGAACCAGTGTGTTATGTTTACGCTTGCATGCCTTACACCCTGGTTTTTTGCAGTGGTTTGCATAGTGACCGCTAGAAAAACAGTTAAAGCATATTTTAAATGAAGGCAGTAATTCGAGTCGCGCGTCATTGGATAAAGCCAAAAACTTGGTGCAATCATTTAATTTATGATCACCGCCACAATTTGGACAATTTTTATTTAAATTCAAGTGACCGTTGCCACTTGATGTTGAAACCATAGTTTTAATCCTTGCGCCTTGCTTGGTTGGATTAGCAAGTGGCCGATTATGAGACAACTCCAAAGTTTCTATCAAGTTAGCACGACCCTGAATAAAGTCCGTAAAGGATTTGAGAGTGATCGACTTTGTTTCATCGAAGCGACTTTTGAACTCCTCCCATTCACGGTGAGTTTTTGTATCCAATTTACCTGTAAAAATATGAATTAACAATGTGTCCCATTGCTTCACCGGTTCACCCAACGTTTCTAAAGCGCGTATGTTTTTATGAATTTGATCTAACATTCGTTTCAGAGCCGAGGACGATTCCTTTGTGATTGTTTCAAGACTGAATAAGGCTGTAACGTGATTTTGTATGAGCATACGTTTATTATCAAAACGGTCGCAAAGGAGCGCCCATGCAATCCCATAATTAGTAGCAGAAAACTCAAGTGACTGAATTACCACAGCAGCTGACCCTTCCAAAGACGCCCGCAAATAATGGAATTTATTTACATTGTCAATCTCATCATTATCGTGAATCAAGCTACAAAAAGTGTCGCGGAATTCCAGCCACGTATTATGTGAACCATTGAACTTTGGAAGTTGTATAGTTGGCAACTTAACCAGCTTAGGTCGACTAGATTCACTTCGAGGGTCCTTCTTAGTGTAATCTTGTATAATACCTTGTGCAATGACTATCTGTTGATAGTAACGGGTTTCAAATTCTGAGCGTTCAACGATTTGTGCATCAATGTCTTTAACTAAGCATTCCAACTTCATTTGTATCTCATCAAACTGACTATACAACTGGTCGATCTTACTCAAGCGCAAGTTTAACTCACCAATATCTTCACGACTTAACTCAGTACCATGCAATGAATTTAGGTATGATGCGAATATGGTCAAACGTGATTTAAAACTAGAGCGTTTTCTGATTAAATCCTTTTCCTCTTGGTCAGTCATCCTGGAAGGTGTTTGTTACACCTGGAATGTATATGTTTTACACCAATTGACAATAAATACTGATAAAAAAAGACACAACTGTAGAACACAAAATTTCTTAATTCACAACAATATTTTAAGTTATAATTGCTTAGTAACTACAATCGAGTTATGATTCTAAACAAACAATGCAATTTGAATGACTTATAAGTTGACTTTGAGTGATTTATTACAATACAAATAAGTGATATCTATTTTCAATGCTTTCCATGATAAATAGGTAACTTTAGGTAAAAAGTAATACGTTAACTTGGATGTGCTCTGTAAATTTATGTCGTCATTACGAACCTAGTACTTCAACAACTGTAAATTAACAGATTAATAAATACTAAATCTATTAATCGGTTGGTGAACCTTAGTTGATCGTAAGATTAGCCGATTTATGTTAAAACTTTGTTCACCTGAGCTAATTAGGTATTTAAATCTTACAATCAGCCAAGCTTCACCAAACTAGTTATAATCTAGCTAAAGGTCCCTCCAAATAATGTTAAATTACAAAGAAATACTGCGATTTATAAGGGTTACGTAATGACGCCGCATGCATCAATGTAAGTAGGTACTACTAACCTCTTTACTTTATGTACTGCTTATAACTTACGTTCTAAATCTATACCTGATTAGTGTTGTTGGGGCAAATTAGGAACAAATAGGTAATTTTCTATAGTAGTCCAACCCAATCTACTTTCTATGTTTTCAATGTCGCAATCCAGTGTCCCTCGTGTTAACTTCCATAGATTTTAAAGTCCTTGTTTTTCCCAAATCACTGAGTCCCGTTGAAATCCAATATAATCCAAACGTCCATAGATGTTCTTATTAATCATCCGGCTCGTATTTGGCCAATATGTTGGGGATTAATCAGGTTTTGATGTAATTAAAGAGTTAGGTGCAGTACCCGAATAATGACTTGTGTTTTTATTGAGATCTCACCATAGATTATTATAACAGTTCTAGTTAACTTAACGGCACAGACTAAAATACTTGTCTATGGGAGGCGAGCCGCGGGATTACTCGATTAATATAGGCGTTCTCAACAGCTAGTATATTATCTAATAGGCTGTTTCTTTATTGCAATATATTACAATTAGGTGGCGTAGCGGTAGTGCATTCGACTGCTATGACAAGGGGCGCGGGTTCGATTCCCGCGCAGTGCAAATATTTGTATGCATGAATATGTCTATTTGCATTGGTCTGGGTGTTTATATGCTAGCTAGTTAAACTATGCTTACTTTGGGTTTAGAAAGCGCTGTGTAGAATGTCGTAGAATATTTATTTATTTATTAAATAATATTACTCGAATATGAACCAAAAAATATCTTTACTGTAACTTCGTGGAATATTTCCAGATAAAAATATTGCCAATTATTTGATAGGCTGTTTCTATATTTCCATACAATACAATTAGGTGAACAAACAACATTGGCAAATAATTATAGCTCGAATATCAACAAATAACTCTCTTCACTGTAACTCCTAATTATTTTGTAAAATATTTCCAAGTAAAATAAATATTACTGTTTATGATTAATTAGGCTGTTTCTATATTTAGTTCGCCTTTGTAGGTAAATATTCTATGACATTCTACACAGTGCTTTCTCGACCCAAAGTAAGCATAGTTTAACTAGCTTGTGTTATGGGTTCCAGAATGCGGATAAACATACTTATATACTTTTTTTTTTGTAAATACATACATATTATACATAGAAACACTCAGACCAATGCAAATAGACATATTCATGCATACAAATATTTGCACTGAGCGGGAATCGAACCCGCGCCCCCTGTCGTAGCAGTCGAATACACTACCGCTACGCCACAGAGGTAGAATATTAGGTAATTAGTAATTAAGGCAAGGAGAGGCAGAATTTTATATTCTAGTGAGACTCTTCAAGTGTTCTCATGCCTATAGTCGGCATGGACCTTATTAGTATTGAATCCATTGATGATGTTTAGATGTTTTAAGAAATTAAGGGAACACTTTGACTACCAGAGCAGCCATGAGTCTAGCCTCTTTTGTTGCTTAATAGTCATAGTTACATAAACTCAAATAAACTTACGCCTATATCCCCGAAGGGGTAGGCAGAGGTGCTAGCACCCACATTTCGCCAGTTTATATTTGGGTCCCAATGTAATAGGTGGCGAGCCTATTGCCATTAACTGGGCACTTATAAACCTGCGATAAATACACACATAACTTCGAAAAGCATCGAAAAGTCATTGGTGTGTGCCATGGTAAAACCTGGGATCGAACCCGAGACCTCGTCTCAGCATTCCATTACCCATACCACTAGGCTACCGCGGCTTTTTAGTCATAGTTAGGTGTTTATATATCTATACATATAATAAAATCGTAACGAGGTGAAAACGGTCAATGGCTTCCCCTTCACCCCTTCATAGGGTTGGCATTGATCGTCGGCCAATGCCCAACGTGACGGGAACACATCGCTCTCCGTACTCCTCTGCTTTCAGAGGAGACAGGATGAGCGATGCTGTTAGTGGTGAGATGGCCCAGGGTCAGCCGGGGTGCGAGGGATATGCTCTATGGGTAACCTTACACCCCGGCGTCTGAAGACCCGAGACGGCGTGCGGTTTTAGTCGGTGCAAGCCCGACATAACCGCCCCCGCTGGCAGGCGGGGGGGTATCCGAAGGGATTTCCGCACGATAAAAAAAAAAAAAAAAAAAAAGGTGAAAACTGTACATTGAATATTTTTCCATAAAAATAATAGACGTGTGTTTTAGGAGAGATACCGATGCCGAAAATGGTGACTTTTAGAATTTTTGTCTGTTTATCTGCTTTTTATTATCGATGTCTGGGCATCACTTGAAAACCGTTGAACATCGTTACCTGAAAATTTTCAAGGATATTCTTCTAGGGCATGGTCATATACTGCGCTATTTATCATCACGCTATTATAGGTATGATAGGAGCAGTAGAGCAAAATCGGTCAAAACTATTATTGATGACAACTTCATTATTACAAGATAGATCTTTACGAGATTTTTGTAGTTCAGCAACCTCAGACATGGTCAAAATCCGGACTATAACTCATCACGCTATACCTGAAAGCAGTGCGGAGAACTCTCCTCGGCGGCGGCTTCACTGCGACTGATGTAGAGGCCCGCCTATAAATACGCCAGTGACTCAGGCCTCTACATCAGTCGCAGTGAAGTCGCCGCCGAGGAGAGTTCTCAGCACTCGTCGGCGCCCAGACCAAACGTTTGGTACACAAGTTTCCTTTGGACCACGGCCAAACAGGCCGGAAGCAGTATATTCTACATGCAACGCTGGCCTTAAGATTTATATAAAATTCCTTATTCGCCCCAACTTTATTGTCCTCTTTCGCCTCAAAATCGCCTTTTAATGGTTTAATTATTATTTTTTATTATTATTATTTATTATTACGGCTTAAAATTAGGTCCTACCTCTTCTTTAACCTTAACTAAACTAGTTTCTAAAATCCTTGTCATTTCAGTTCTGTCTAACTAGCTTAATTAAGATAATTATAATTAAGATAATATGGTAACAAGATAATTAACATAATACTTGTGGAAGTTTCGACGAATATTACATACTGCAGTGGAACTACTGTTATACGATAATATCGCGATTATTACGCGGGTTCTTAGGTATGAATGCTCTTTAAGACATGAGACCATCAACATCTAAATTTCTTCTTGAACATAGCTGCTGACAAGTGAAACGTCAGAAAAAGTGTAAATATAAAAACCATATGCATAAATCGGGATATTATTCTATACAATAATTTTTTTGCAAGTACCTACACACTAGTAATCCTGACAGATGTCCTATCCAATAAAAAACCTGATTGCAGCGCCATCTACCGGGTCCAATTATAAACCTGAACTTCTTACATTTTCTTTCTTTCTTTCCATCCAGCACTTATTTCACTCCCTCAGAGGTGAAAAAACTTTTACTGGCATAGACGAAAAGAACTCGTTTTTTACGAATGTTAGATAAAATATTACGCAAATTGCAAAAATTACTTACAAATTGTTATATACATATCGACTTTATGTCGAACGAGCTTGTCATGTTAGTTGAAGCAAGGATAGTAAATAAAAGCCTATCATACAAGAGTGTTCAATTACTTAACTGTGTAAATATTCAAAAACATATTGACCTAAATACTCGCCATTGAAATGAGCTTGGTTTAAAAATCGCTATCAATCAGGGCGGAACAAGGGGCTGATGTAACCCTCCTTTAACAGTGTGCCATTAACCCTGTTTAGGTGTCATTCCACCCTCGACCCTGCATTCCCTGTATGTGTTCACCCTTTAGGGACTTTTAGACCTATGCGACGAATGCTAGGATTACTCTGCTTAACGGGTTGTTTGTTGTGCTTCCATGTGGATTGAATAGGGTAAATAATTGGTGTACATTCAGCTAACCTCGTTCTGTCTCTGGAATATCATATATTTGTGTTAATGGGGTTTCTGCTGCATGTCTGCGAAATAATATTTCTTAACGAAGCTAAGTCAACTGCTTCAGCTCAAATCACAATCAAGATTGTTTGTCATTTATTACAAGTTTGCCTAAAAAAGGTTTGTAAAGTATTCAAGGTCCATATATGTGTGACAGTTAATACAAGAGTTAGTACTTAATTCCTCCATAACTTTTAAAGCCGACAATATTTCGATTTAATATTATAATTTGAGCCTCATACCGATAATTTTATAACCCACCCCTTTTGAATGAACATTTATTGGTTGTGTCAAGTGGAAGTGGGTCCTGGAAGGCTATAAAATAGGCTTGAAGAAACTAAAAAAACCGGCCAAGTGCGAGTCGGACTCGCACACCGAGGGTTCCGTACAAACCTATAGGTATTAGGTATATAAGTAAAAGTTCACCCATCACGACAATCGAGTCATAGTTATGGTAGTAGTAACTTCAAAATATTCAAAAATATTTTTTTTTGTATGATGTTACTAAAAATGTACGGTTTTCGCAATTTTTCCTTTATCTGTACTATAAGACGTTACTACGTACCAAATTTCAAGATTCTAGGTTCACGGGAAGTACCCTGTAGGTTTTGATTCCCGTGCGAGTTTCGAAAATTTGCGGCATAAACGGCTGTATCTTTTGATTGCTTTGGCTTAGAAGTTTGATTTCTTCACAGCTCCAAGGGACAGTAGACCTGAGTATTAGATATAAATTTCAGTTTGATACCTCCACGCGTTCCTGAGAAAAACGGACTTGACAGACGGACGGCCGGACGGACGGACGGACAACGAAGTGATCCTATAAGGGTTCCGTTTTTTCCTTTTGAGGTACGGAACCCTAAAAAGATATCTATCAACTCAGATCTTTGCTATAATGTTACTTTAAAAATAGCAGTTCATATCCGATGTTAGCCGGTTTCCAATTCCAGTTTCCTAGGTTACAAAAAAAAATTAAAAACTATAGCTATTGGTGAACTCATCGTTGTCATATTTCGACTTTAATTAATTATTATCTAACTCTGTTTAATAGCAGTGTTCATTTCGTGTTTAGTTCTTCCTATCGTACCCCGGCTTTAGCACCTTTTAAGCAGCGGTAGCCCTGACTCATCAACTTTTTAATTAATGATAGTATAAATGCTCGCACTCTTAAAACAAGTTCATGTCTTGATCCATTTTGACTCCGTTAGAAGGCAGCTAAATATTTATTCTAAGTTAATTTCTATTTGACAGTAAGCTAATAGGTGTAAGTATATTAACATTCTTATGTTCAAGTTCAAAGTGTGAATGTAAAGGGCATTAGGTGCGAAATTGGGCCCTCGAAAAGATGAATAGATTGCGTGAACATGACAAGGTAGGAACTTAATTGAAGAGATGACTTCTGTTAGGAAAAACATAAAAAATAATTACATGTTCCGCCGACCCAAAATAGTTAGGACAAGAGCGATTGCCAGCGGATTCCCCTTAGAAAGTTTGATGAGTAAGTGGTCTACTAATAAAGTGGCAAGATGTAAGTTTCAACGTGATAACCTGCACATAGGCATCATCGGCTTCTCTCGTAAAAATATTCAGTGATGGCCCAGGGTCAGTCGGGGTGCGAAGGATATGCTTTATGGGCAACCTTACACTCCGGCGCCTGAAGACCCGAGACGGCGTGCGGTTTTAGTCGGTTCAAGCCCGACATAACCGCCCCCGCTGGCCGGTGGGGGGGTATACGAGAGGATTTCCGCACGAAAAAAAAAAATTCCCAACTGATCTTCATTGCTTTGAAGTAATTGCTAAACTCAGTGATTAAGGCTTTTCTATCCATACATATAATAATAAAGACAATGGTGTCGATCCTGTAATTAAATAGAAATTCAACCTCAAGTTTGATGAGAATAAAATCTACCACAATCCCATCTTCTACCAATGACAAAACAGGGATACGTTTTAGACCTGAAAAACTTAACTAACAGGACCTTGCTGTCTGTTAAGTATTTGCAACAACAAAATCGGCACCAACAGCAAAAATAAAAACAAGTGCGGGACTTCATATAAACAAAGAAAACATACTTTGTTTTTACAATTTGATAAAAAATATTTTCCAAAATTGTTACACAACCGACGTAAACACACAAGTTGTAAAGCAAACATCTCTTTGTTGTCTCGTTAAGAAGAGGGGCGTCTGCATCCCAAGAGTATTGGATAAATGGACATAAGTGATTAACAGTCAGGAAGATGCCCCGTACGACACCTGAGACGTGTGTACAAGAGAATTTTAACAGTTAGGGTGGGTCCTCTTGTAGCTCAGTTCGATGACTGAATGAGATAACAATTTTGTTTGTTATCTTGTCTATAAACGCGCGCCATTTTTGTAACGAACAGTATTCCTACTATCTAGATACTACACAAGTGTTGAGCGTGTGTTTATTTGTTTTGTGTCCAATAGCTGTGGGTCAGTTCACTAATATATAAAATTAAAAGGTATACCAGCCTGTACAGCTTAATATTCTATATATATTCGAGGACAAATCACACAACGCCATCTAGACCAAAGACTAAGCAGAGCTTGGCATATGGGTTCCAGAATGCGGATAAATAAATAAATATTCTACGACATTCTACACAGCGCTCTCTAGACCCAAAGTAAGCATAGTTTAACTAGCTTGTGTTATGGGTTCCAGAATGCGGATAAACATACTTATATACTTTTTTTTTTTTTGTAAATACATACATATTATACATAGAAACACCCAGACCAATGCAAATAGACATATTCATGCATACAAATATTTGCACTGAGCGGGAATCGAACCCGCGCCCCCTGTCGTAGCAGTCGAATACACTACCGCTACGCCACAGAGGCCGTCAACATACATATTTTTTGTAAATAAATACATATTATACATAGAAACACCCAGACCAATGTAAATATAATTATATATTTGTATTGAGCGAGAATCGAACCCGCGATCTCTGACTTAGCAGTCGAGAGCACTACCGCTACGCCACGAAGGTCGTCATAATTCTCGTCTAATAATACCTATACTTGCCGTTGGGATGTAATAAATTGGTAGTTGATTAGGCAATTATCATACCAACGTTTCATCGGAATTGGGTTCAAAGCTTTGAAGTCTGCGGAAAGCTCTCCAGCTTTTCCGTTTCTACTTGATTAGGTAATATCAATTCAATTAAATTTTTAAGCATTTTGTATGCTTACTTTTTCTAAAGATTTTAGATCGGAGAATTTCGAATATCTGGGACGTGTCTAGGTGGCTCAGTTGGTCAGAGCATTCCCCCTGTAAGGGACTGGTCGCGGGTTCAAGTCCCGTCCTAGATGTTCTCTTTTTCCGATCTAAAATCTTTAGGTAATATCATTTATGTAAATCAAGTACCTTTTTTTTTCGTGCGGAAATCCCTTCGGATACACCCCCGCCGGCCAGCGGGGGCGGTTATGTCGGACTTGAACCGACAAAAACCACACGCCGTCTCGGGTCTACAGACGCCGGGGTGTAAGGTTGCCCATAGAGCATATCCCTCGCACCCCAACTGACCCTGGGCCATCTCCGGTTTCGAGATGGCCCCCTCGGGTTTAGGAACCACGGTGTCCTCGTCTTGCCGTTCCGGCCTGCTTCTGCTGGGTTGACAGGCGGCCTTACCTGGCACCCTCAGGCCTGCGCTCATGGAGGACGGAGGTCGTTAAGCGATGTAAATCAAGTACCTATCTGAATAATACAAAGTAGCCGATAACATTAAAAAAATAAAATACAAAAAACTTTTTAGAAACCACGTTTTCAACACTAAAAAACGTGGGGCGGGCGCGTTTAAATTATTGAATATCTAAGGAAAACGATACATTAAAGGATTAAAGCGCCCGCCCCACGTTTTTTAGTGTTGAAAACGTGGTTTTAAAAAGTTTTTTTTTATTTTATTTTTTTATAACTACTGACTAACTCTGATGATTAAATATGAAAATGTAAGGTGGCATTAGCCTACATAAAAAAATTCAGAGCTTTAGGGTGATCAGAAGTGGTCGAAAATTAAGTGTCAATTTTTGGGTTCAGAGGGGAAGAAACACAGAAACACAGACACGAAGTGAAACTAAGAAACACGTGGTAAAAAGAATCGTAAAGGCGTCTAGATTCCGACTGCGGTGGTTGAAGTTTGAAGAAAGAGTTTGAAGTCCACCATTTTGATTCGCTATATTTTTAAAATTGCGTTGCGTAGTTCATCCTTTTCCCCTATTAGCATTTACGAGAAAAATGTTTTGCAATTAAAATGAAATGGTGTCGTAAATGGACGTTGAATAAGAGCTCCCACGTTCCCAGAGAGCGGAATTATTAATTAGGGTTAGCTATTTTAGAAAAAGGACTGAATATAGAATGTTAATATTGCAGCTTAATTTAATAGGATTTAGTAGAATTAATTTAAAAGAGTTTTTTTTTTCTCCCCGCGGTTTGGGGGAGGGGCGCAAGTCGCCCCACCGTCCCGGCCTGCTTCTGCTGGGGCTGCCTCACCTGCCACCCTCAGGCCTGCGCTCATGGAGGACGGAGGTCGTTAAGCGGCCTCCGGCGCCTGAGTAGCCTGCGACGCGCGGCTAGCATGTTGCGGGCTCGGCGGGCCGGGAGAGTTCTAAATCTCTCCCGGGCACGCTCCGCACCATTGCTGCCGAGCGAGAGGACTCCCACCCCGATGGCTGCCACGAGTTCACGCCTCGGCGCCTCCTACGCCGAGCAGTCCGCCAGCGTGTGCAGCCCCGAGTCCTCGCTCGCGTCGCAGTGATAACTTCATGGTACCTTTTTTTTTTTTTTTGTATCGTGCGGAAATCCCTTCGGATACCCCCCCGCGTGCCAGCGGGGGCGGTTATGTCGGGCTTGAACCGACTAAAACCGCACGCCGTCTCGGGTCTACAGACGCCGAGGTGTAAGGTTGCCCATAGAGCATATCCCTCGCACCCCGACTGACCCTGGGCCATATCCATCTCAACTTCATGGTACCTAAATCACACTTCTTTCGTTCGTGTTACGTGCGGGCCCGCAATTGCGGACATACATTTCATGATAGGCCTACTGGTTCAGCATGTGCCAGACTGATAACTTGAGCTGGTTTCCAACCAGGGCCTCTTGCGACCCACGGATGACAATCAGCCTATCAGTCCATAACTACTAACTAAATGTACGCACGCATATGATTAGTAAACACAACCGTCAGCAAGTGACGGTAGTAACAACAAACACGTACCGATACAGTAAGGCTGATCGATTTGGTTACATACGTCTAGAACATGAAATGACGCAGTGTCGAAAGCTTTTTACAAAACGAACCTCCGAAAATAGTCCGAATGGGACTGTCGCAACTTTTCAAGGTGATAACTATTCAATCGAGTGAGTTTGTTTGGTATCCTATTTATGTAGGTATATTTCGTTGTCATTATCATAAACAGTCGTTGGGTTCTATAAAATTTTATATGTATTGGGAAGATCACCAATTTCTAAATTTTGTAGCAATGTGAGCATTCTCTATATATAAAACACATAACCTTAACGCCTGTATCCCCGAAGGGGTATTATAGGCAGAGGTGTATTACACACCCACGATTCGCCAGTTATGTTAAGGTCCCAATGTAATAGGGGGCGAGCCTATTGCCATCTACCGGGTACATTATTACGCGAGCGATAATTAACATTTATTAATGCACACATAACTACGATAAGTCAGAGGTGTGTGCCCGGGGCAACTGGGGATCGAACTCGAGACCTCGTCTCAGCAGTCCGTTATGTACGCCACTAGGCTATCGCCGCTATCCACTATATCTCTCTATGTATACATATACATATACTATATATCTATATATACAAGTATATATATATAGAATTAATGTATCTATAATACATATATGGTATTATATTCTCACACATACGTCCTTACCATACACTCACTCATATTCACAGTGGACATAGTTACATTCATTTCGGCGTCCACACGCCGCAAACATCTGGGTTCCAGTCGAAAACCAGCGCCAAGGTTCATTCTGAATCCTGGCATATGCTGGACTGGACACCCATTTGTTGCAACTGTTAGGCACACAATAATATATATTAAATGAATATGTCCTAGTAATAAGTAATTACATACTTTTCTACTGGTGGTAGAAATTTGATGACACAAATTTGTCACAAAATTCGGCCGGGTAGGTACCACCGTGCACGATTGCGAAAAACCCTCCATAGTAATCCAATTTCGGTTTGATTGCGTTCAGGGGTCAGCAAGTGCATAGCCGGGCAGAGGGATTGTGGTCGCAGCACTAGTGGGACCGGTGGGTGTCACGCGGTGCTGCGACGACAATCCTCTTCTGATGAGGCCGTCAAGCTGAGTGCCACCATTGTTAACATGGTACGTGTATGTAATGGTGACCCTCTTTCCTGAGACTTTACCGTCAGCTTACTATCAGGCGAGGTGAAGTCAAATTGACGTGTCCTAAATAAAAAAAAAAAAAGTGACCTACTTGTACCAAATAAAAGTTTCTTTCTTTCTTTCTATGGCGCACGTAGCAGCTTTCAACTCGGATTTCGGGATCCACACACCTCCTCTCTTTTAGGTTTTGGCTTATATGCCTTTTATGGATGGATACTGCCGTCTGACCCCGCAACCCCTAGACGAGAGCCTGCGCAAGAGCATCGTCCGTGAATCAGCAGGCGTACCGACTTGCAAGTTAGGGAGGCTTGCGAATGGCCCCGAAGATCCTGGTGCTACTTGAGTAGTAGTGGAGGACACCGCCTCTTCTGAATCCCAGATCACCTTGCCAAGCCCAGGCCGCCCAGTTAGACTATAAGTTTTGGAGTCAAGATATTGTTGTTGTAAAATTTCTTGAAAAATAAAATCATAGTGTCTATTATATATTTTGTGTACCTACAAGTCGGAGTAATACATGTAGTGACCAAGATAGAGAAAGGGATGCTTAGTTGATTCGGTCATGTAGAGAGGATGGATGAAAAGAGATTAACGAAACAGATTTATGAGGCGAGGGCTACTGGGCAACCCGGTAAAGGTCGACCTAGGCGTACGTATGCCAATCAGATCGACGACGTTATGAAGAAAGCCAGGTCAGAAGTAGCCGTAACCGGCGTGCATGTATGAAAACAATTATGAAAGTGGAAGAAGCGAAAGGCGTATGCCAAGATCGTAGCAAGTGGAAAGATGTTGTCTCTGCCTACCCTAACGGGAAAGAGGTGTGACTATATGTATGTAGTTATAATTTGTGGTGGAGATGTGTTATGTAGGTAGCTGCGAATAGTTAGAGCAGCGAGCGGCAGATACCTACATACTTGCAAATAGTGAATAGTGATATGTATATAAACTTTGTAACCGGCTAGGACAGATCAGTCTTGAATAAATGCTTCCAAGTAAAGGTTGTTTCCATCCGCTGCCGTCAAAGACATTAAAACCTACTTGCGACTTGCTACTGGTGCTACCTGCGGCTTAATGTTCTCTAAACTAGCTGCAATATTAACCCATGGACTTTCCTACAGATTTCTTTCATACAAACCTTGTCCTGACAATAACGAACACAAAAAAGAATTATCCATTTATTTAACCAATTAAGTTATGCGCGGTACATACATTTCGGTGATTCATTTTCGTAGATAGATTTCAACATCAAACAATCTCTTGTGGTTGTTCAATGTGTATGAGTTGTCTGATATCCCCAACTCCGACAGCAAGGCCTGCGACGGAGCCTCGTCCGTGGATCAGCAGGTGTACAGACTTGCATAAGGTGAGGTTGCCGGGAGCCAAAAGATCTGGATAGGGCCCCAAAATCAAATCATTATCTAAAATACAAACTCAAAGACAGCTCCAGGATGAGATTTAATTTGGATGGCTTTTTTTTTACGTGCGGAATCCCTAAGGATGGACCTCCCGCCGCCCAGTGGGGGCGGTTATGTCGTGCATGAACCGACTTAAACCGTGTCCTGCCTAAGTGTGTGTCGGGGCTTACCCGGGGTGTCCATTGTCGGGCACCCCGGGTAAGCTCTCGAAAGGATAACCCCAGGGCTACCGGCGGACCTTGACCACCAGCGTGGCCTCGCCTGGTGGGGTCGGGTTTTATCCCGCGTCGGTGAGTAGGCAGGCCTGTGAGGACACACACGACACGCCTCCGCCACGGCCTGCTTCTGTAAGGACAGCGAGTCGGCCAACTGCCGTCCTCAGGCCCCGAATTTGGATGGCTTAGCCTAGAAATCTGTGTGAAAGATCATATACTTATTTTATGTGTATCCCTCTGAAGATGAAAAGCCATGATTTTCCCAGCATTTATAATCCATCTCGACCGGGAAATTCTGACTTCGTATAGTTTATAAGAATGCTTGAGGGTCTCAAAAAAAAGTTTTTTTCTTCTTTTTCATATTCTCTTTTTTCCACATTCCTCTGCGCGCTGTAAAGCGCGATTGACACTTGATGCATTTATAGCAGCTTATTTGCTATCTCCTGAAAAAATTCTTAACAAGCAAAAGCACCGCGATTCAAGTATTGACAATATCCATAGCTTCAAAGTCCCGAGAAAGCATCAAGCTTCTACTTAATCTAGCTGTACAGGCACGCACTTAGTTACACGATTGTTTAAATATTTAATAAAATAAAAGCTTGATGTGAGTTTAATTATCCAATGCTACGGCACGCCAGCTTACCAAAATCTACTTGTATAACAAAGTTAAGCAGAAAAGTAAGGAAAGATTCTAATTACGCCATTCATAACGGCTTCCCGTTTGTACGTCCCTTTTCAAGTCTCTTTTGTTTTTTTAAACTAAAGTGGCAAATAGACCTACAAACCACCTGGTAGTAAGCTTTACCGAAGCCAAGGAACGTTTGCAACAGAGGTATCAATAACGTATTTGCAAAGGGTAAGGTAGAGGGAAGCAAGCCGGGACGGTGGGGCGACTGACGCCCCTCCCCCAAACCGGGGCAAGACACGGGACACCGTGGTTCCCAAACCCGAGGGGGCCATCTCCAAACCGTAGATGGCCCAGGGTCAGTCGGGGTGCGAGACATATGCTCTATGGGTAACCTTACACCCCGGCGTCTGTAGACCCGAGACGGCGTGCGGTTTTAGTCGGTTCAAGCCCGACATAGTCATCCCCGCTGGCCGGCTGGGGGATATACAAAGGGATTTCCGCACCAATAAAAAGAAAAGGTATAGGGAAAGAGGAGAATGAGAAGCAAAAAGACAGTCCAGCTTGCGGCCTCCGCTCATAAAGTACTTTTCCAGGCAGGCGACTTTTAATCGGAAAGAGAACCTGTTATGTATTAAATCACTGCAGATATCCTGTCACACTACACTAATATCTGCAAAATATAAGTTTCCCGGCGAACTAGAATAAAAGGGTCACTGCATCTTTTGTCGTTGGCCTCGTGTACGGCGAGTATTCTCCATCAGGCAGTTATATGAAAAAGCCCATGAAAAAGTGCCTCTCATATGACAATGAGCTCGCACCCTATGATATGGGACTGAAAAAACATAGTTGGCAAAAGGTGAATTTCAAAACACCTCTCTCTACTCCTTTGAGGATACACAGGCGTGAGCATGTGTATGTATGTATGTATGTATGTACAATTAAAGCGTAAGTTTATATGAGAGCGAAGTAATTTAAAATCATTCACTAGTGTAAGACTGTCGTAGGTTCTAAACGCGTCCTGAAAATTTACTTTTTTTTTCAAATTATAAAAGTTAACATCTGAAATACATCTTACCCAATTCCCGATTAAAGTTCACAATTACCTCAAAGTTTATCCAGTCATTCTTCGTCTAAGCATCATGGCATCTTCAAATTACAAGACTTAAAATTCGGACGTTAGTAAAATTGAAAAAGTATAACTTCAGTATCAAAGTATCTAAATCTACATCTAAGTACGTACCTGTACATAAATTATATTTCAGAACTAAGTAAGTACTTGAGTACTTTTACTTACAAGTATATTCTGCAAACGCCTAAAGTTACATAATAAACAATATTTTTTTCAGCAAAAGAAAAGTTACAAAACCATTACAACTGCAATACGGGCGCGGAACACTAACGCCATCTATCGACCACCAAACATTCCCCCATTTGCGTCCAAACCTTATTTTGTTCAAACTTACCAATAATGTATGAACCGACGAAATTTAATGACAGATTCACTGGTTTGTTCGTTGATGCACTCACTGGTTGCGGTCAGAATATTTTGCACGGATGAATGAGTGTGTACTGAACACTGTTTTTAGACGCGAGTGTACGCGTGTACTTGTGAGCACAAAATTAGTTGAGTGAAGTGGGTGTGTGCGACGTGCGGGGCGGACGCGCGACGCGGGTGGACTGCCGTGGTCCGACGCGCCCCGCGCTGCGCCGCTAGCATGCGCGCCATAACCTAACCCCATTCTGAGTTTTCCCTCACAAAGAATAGTAAAAAGATGTGCCACTGAGATTCAAATTCGATCTTAACTTTTCTACCAGTTAACTAACCTCTGAGACTGAAATACAGTGAAGCTATTATATTGTTCGGGTGATTGTGGTTATACGAGTATAAAGTTGAGTGAATTAAGTGTGCGCCAAAATTGTTGATAATTTTATATAGTAGATTGCCGATGCCATGCTGCGTCACAACGGTAGTGAATGCGGCTTCTGTCGAGTTTTACGATTCGATTCCCAGACTGGATAACGTGCCAGTAACAAACAAAGTTTCAATTGTTACTTGTTCTACATCCAAAGTCTGCCAAAACTTCCAGGTCGACGGTAATAATTTCATCAACTATTACGAATTTTTTTGTGTGTGTATATTAATATTTACACCTCTATTGATAGGCGTGAGTATCTATATACATATAATAAAATCATAACGAGGTGAAACCTGTACAATGAATACTTTTCCCAAAAAAATTATTGATGTGTATTCTAAGACCGATACCTTTTTCTTTTTTTTTTCGTGCGGAAATCCCTTCGGATACCCCCCCGCCAGCCAGCGGGGGCGGTTATGTCGGGCTTGAACCGACTAAAACCGCACGCCGTCTCGGGTCTACAGACAGAAGGTTACCCATAGAGCATAATATATCCCTCGCACCCCGACTGAATGTGGAAAATGCGATTTTTAGAATTTCTGTGTTTGTCTGTCTGTCTGCCGCTGAACAGATTTGGCTGAAATTTTGCATGAAGATTCTTCTAGGGCATGGTCAAAAACTGCGCTATATATCATCAAGCTATTATAGGTATAACAGGAGCAGTAGAGCCAATCCGGTCTAAACTTTATTATTACAAGGAAGATCTTTACGAAATTTTATTGTTCAGCAGAACTCAGACATGTTCAAAGTCTGGACTATAACTCATCACGCTATATCTGAAAGGTAATGAACAGTAAAATGTAAAATCTCGTAACTACACAGAGTTACCCACGTGTAAAATATAGTTGATTAGAGACGTATAAACATTTCATAATGAATATCATCACGCTATTATATGCTATAGCTATTGTATGTTTTGGAATACGAATAAAAATATGGATATGTATTTAATGAAAAATAATAGATATAAATATCCAGAGCAATACAAAAGGAGATACCACCCACGATTCTACAGTTATGTTTATGTCCCAATGTAATAGGGGGCGAGCCTATTGCCATCTACCGGGCACATTACTAAGCGAGCGATAATCAACATTTTTAATACACACATAACTACGAAAAGTCAGAGGTGTGTGCCCGGGGCGACTGGGGATCGAACGCGAGATCTCGCCTCGGCAGTCCGTTACGTACACCACTGTGCTATCGCCGCGTTTTATGAACTGGGCGGGCATAATATATAACTTGCGGCTAAACGCTACAGCCAAACGCCCTCAACCTCTATAGTGTGGCCGTTTTAATTACAATTTTAAAAAAATCTATAAAACAATGAAAATTGCGAACCTCAAAAGCAAAAAATCCATTCTCTTATTTCGTATGCGAAGCGGTACGTTCATAACCCAACATGATTACATTCAATAGATATCTTACGAAGGCGTTTCTTGACCTAAAAAGCTTGAACATACGTTACAGGCCAAGGATGGGCCTAGCCTAATGGATTTAGTTTCTGGACCACCTACGTGTGATGAAACACTACAATGTCGTTATCTGGAAATTTAGCCTTTTTGTTCAGAACCTCAACGGTTCCTTTCTTTGTCGCACGATAAAGAGCTGGAGTGCTCTGCCCGCGCACGTGTTTCCTTCTTACAATCCCGGGTTCTTCAAGCGGGTCGTGAAAACGCATCTTTTGAGGCCGTCAAGGTAGGGACTACCATTTTAGGATCGTCAGCATCTGGGATGGTGGCCCAAATCTTCTGGACTTTACCCTAGCTTCTCACCAAGCAGTGGGGTGCAGTCAATTGACGGAACGAATATAAAAAAAACCCTTTTGTTATATTCAGTCCGTCAATTGGCTGCACTCTGCTGTACGGTAAGAAGCAAAGGTGAAATCCAGAAGATACGGGCTGCCATTCAAGATGGTGACGATACTAAAATGGTCGTTACTACGTTGATGGCCTCAACAGGTGCTTTTTCACTAAAGAACCCAGTATTGTAAGAAAAGGAAAACACGTGTTCCATTTCGCTTAATATAACAAGTTGAATCCCTGAGACGAGCTCAGCCGAGTACAAGGGATTTTCGATTTTGCGATTATTATTTTTTTTGCGATTTTTTGCGATTTTTTTTTCATCTTGCAATGGTTCACCCCAGCACGAATCTATTACCGAAAACAGCAACTCGATAGCTCATCTCCTTCATATCCAAAGACGTGACAGAGAATTGGCAACGACGACGTCGACGACGACAACTCGATAGCAATAGGGCTTTTCTAAAGAAAATCCCTAAAAAAGAAAGAAAGAAAATAAGTTAATTAAGGACGCGTACAAATAGTTTACAACAAAAATTTATATATAAGGTGTCAGCAAATTAGGTCTCTGAATTTGGTGAGATGACTTGGTATCGACAAAATATATATTTGGAACAAAAAAAAAATCGGGCAAAAAAACACTAACAGTGTGCATTGTGAATATTAAACAAGCCCACTCTTTCTTAACCGCGGCTCAAAATCTTTGGTAAGGAGCTCTTGCACCCGCAGAAAGTGGTAGGCGTGCAGTCCTTCTCCTCGCAGTATTCTCCAAGCGGATGTGTGGGAAATACCTAAATCGCGACCAGCGTCACGTGTGCTCGTCGCGTCACGTGTGCTCGTCGCGTCACGTGTGCTCGTCGCGTCACGTGTGCTCGTCGCGTCACGTGACGCTGGTCGCTGGTGGTGTTTCTATTTTTTTTTTATATTTTTGTTTTACCCGATATTTTTTTATTGTCTCAAATACATATTTTATCGATACCAAGTCATCTCACCAAATTCAGGGACCTAATTTGGTGACACCTTATATACACATATAGATAATAGGTGTGCGAGGCTCAACAGGCCGCCATCTCAGCATAAATGCTGCCCATCACATGCTAAACATTGATGAGCAGCGCTGGTATTCCGATGGCGCCTTTGTTACGACGCTTGTTACTCAACGTATAGTGGGGGGACTAAACGAACCAAATAAACCTCAATTCCAAGAGACTACTAGCAACCGTTGAAATGATTCACCATCTACATCCTGATTCCGTCATCAGATCAGCTATTTATTTCAATTCATGGCTACTGCACTAAAATCGCCGCAATTTCTCCTGTCAAATAAAATATAAATCTGTATGAAAACTGATATGACCAGCTTGGTGTCTAGTCATTTTGTAGGTACAACCTGACACCCCGGCGTCTAAAGACCCGAGACGGCGTGCGGTTTTAGTCGGTTCAAGCCCGATATAACCACCCCCGCTGGCCGGCTGGGTATCCGAAGGGATTTCCGCCAAGTGGTCAATTTCGGCAAATCATCAATTTGGGAAAGTGGTCATTACCGATCTAAAGTTAACAAAGTTACAAATCGATACCTGCTACAATTAGAAGTTGGTTAAATATGACAGCCAAGATTCGTTTACATACCTTTTTTCTTTCGTGTGGAAATCCTCTCGGATAGCCCCCGCCGGCCAGCGGGGGAGGTTACGTCGGGCTTGAACCGACTAAAACCGCACGCCGTCACGGGTCTGCAGATGCAGGGGTGTAAGTCGTTAACATACTTTTCCCCTGCGGAAATCTCCTCGGAAACCCCTCCGCCGGCCAGCGGGGGCGGTTATATCGGACTTGAACTTACTAAAACCGCACGCAATTTCGGGTTTCAAACGCCGGGGTGTAAGGTTGCCCATAAGGCATTTCCCTCGCACCACCTAATAAGTTGTTTACCTTGACTGGTGAAGCTAACAGAAGTGTATTAATTAGGGGTGTATTCTCACGCATACAATGTCTTTACTGCGTGACGGGCTGTGTTTACTACCCGCTTTGTGCTTAAAACGCTGTTTGAATGTTTAATGGTCCATTTACACTTCGTTGTCTGTCGACTTCGACTGGCTAATTCGCGGCATTTTCAAGAGACAGTTTCTACACGGTCCGGTTTCACGGTGAACCGCAGTGCACCGTTCTCCGTCCCCTGCGAACGTGTCCTTGCTGCACCGGACACTTAACCGTTGCTAACACTTAGTGCCATTGCAGACTTAACACGTTATGTTAGCGTGAAATTATAAGCCTGGGTTTGCTTTCTTCATGTAGAAAAATTTTCAACTGTACGGAGCCTAGAACTTTTCTAGGCCCGGTATAGATTTGTCATTGTACACATCTGCCTACCCTTGGATGTACAGGAATAAGTAGGTATAAATAAAATCAATAGATAATATGGCGGACAACCTAAATTAGTAACAACAAATATAATGGCTCCCCTTCCCATCGTCCACGAATAGCAAGATAAGAAAGAATAAATTGGGAACAATAGGCGAAAAGCAAGAGGTTCCTTTGAAAAGAAAACTACAATATAGGCTTGGCCCATTAGTCAATAAATACCAATATTTAGACATTACGATCTCCTAATCCCTCTTAGAGTCGGGATTTCAAAGTAGGTAGTTTTGATTCCGTTATTCCCGATTAATTACGGCGGCCTTTGACGGCCTCTGTGGCGTAGCGGTAGTGCATTCGACTGCTACGACAAGGGCCGCCGGATTCAATTCCCGCTCAGTGCAAATATTTGTATGCATGAATATGTCTATTTGCATTGGTCTGGGTGTTTCTATGAATAATATGTATGTATTTACAAAAAAAAAATATATAAGTATGTTTATCCGCATTCTGTAACCCATAAAACAAGCTAGCTAGACTATGCTTACTTTGGATCTAGAAAGCACTGTGCAGAATGTCGTAGAATATTTATTTATTTATTAACAAAATGAAACAATAGCGAGACTTATCATTACTTTTCAATTATAATATCCTAATTTTTTTTTATGTTTCTATGTGTTTTTATGTGTGTCAGATTTATTTGTAAGACTAGCTGTAAGATTTTATATTTGTATACACTGTCGCATTAGGTGTTTATCTGTAATGATAGTGGTTTAAATAAATGAATAAATAAATGTTCTCTAGATCGGCACCGTGTGCCTGTTGTACATTAGTAATGTCAAAACATATGGACATCATTGAACATTTTGACAAGAACATGTGGTCTCCGCATACTTCATTGGGAAAGACTGTATGTATCATTTAATAAAAAAGCTTCACAAAAATGAACCATTCAGTGGAGTGTTCGGAACGAAGCAATAAAACGTACCATTCGTCAACATCATTGATTGCAACATTGAAGCAGGCTGCTGCAATACTGTGTTGAGCCAACCGGAGTTCAGAGTGTCAAAGAGCTGTATAAATTAGTTCAGTTTGGATTAAGGGCCAGACTATAACGAGTTGTTTAGTGTAAATTGATTTACGAAGGCGACATGGTCGCTTTCGTTAGAGTACCAAGCCCTCTTGGTATTATTTATTTAAAAAAAAGATATTCGGTTAGGTTTTAGGAAAGTCTTGGTAGGGCCCCATACACCCGTTTATTACGTGGGAATGGAAAACATAGTTGATGAAAATAGGATGTCTATACACTACGAGGTACATAGCAAAGCCCACTATTTTTAGTTACGTTTGAAACCCGGGCAGCATTCGATCTCCAAGTCAATACAAGAAACCTGTCAACTAATTCTATTAATGGTCTTGCGTACGACGCAAATATTATGTGTTACAAATACAAATATGTGAACGCAAAAAAAAAGGCAGTGGCACTCCGTGAGTGCCGACAGAAGTGAAAACTTGAACAAATACGTGTCTATTTTTTGAATCGTCATCATCCAGCCTTGCCGTCCCACCCTCTCTTCCCTTCCTCCCTCTCTTCGTCCATCCCCAGCCATCCAGCTACAACAAAGATGACGTTGCTATAAAAAAAAATGGAAAGCGTCTCAGTGGCGTAGGCGTAAACATAAACTGTATTATTTATTATATGTCCAATTGTCTGTGCATAACTGCATTCTATAGTCTACCGTTGTTGCATCTTGTCAATGGCTGTACTGATATGTAAACTGTAGTCGAATAATAAACTACATATTAAAGTTTCAATCTTGCGTTATTACTGCTATAAACCAACAAAGCGTGCGATTGAAATATTCGGTTTCTTTTTAATTTAATTCGAATAACTCGCGCACAGAAATAAAGAACACAATAAAGTTACCGATCAAAGCGTGTGAACGTAAATCAAATTCGTATTGCGATAGCATCGCTTTTAAATGAACGGAATTATATAAATAATTAAATGAACGGAAATCACTGGCCACTGTGTACTAGGGATTTAAGCCGCCTTGTACGGTACTTACGAGAAGAGAAAAGGTGGCTCTCATACTCTTTTTTGTTCAGAAACCACGTGATCATCTTAGGGTGCGTGGAGACAATCAATATATATGTGTGATTTAGCAAATTCGATTAATCCCTACACCGGGTCACGATATTGGATCGCAATATAATTATTTTGAACGTCTCCAAGCACCCTTACCGATAATAACTATTATAAAGAAAACAAAGCTTCGGGAACTTTATCTTTAATTAAAAACTTTTGTATGGACTATTCTCACTGGCAACACCAGGTATTAGAGTGAATCAGCAGAGGAAGAAAACTTACATTACTTTAGCAAATTACAACGCCGGCAATGTTTAAAGTTTCAACACTCCTTTGAATGAAATTATGAAGGTAAATGAAAATTGTTTATTATCTAAGATTATCAATCCCCTCATCGCGATGAAAATTTATAACGAGGTATTTTAAATGGTTACTTTAAAAACACCTCGTTATAAGTTTTCATGCAGGGGGCCTTACCTTAGCAAGACGCGCTGAAAAAAAATCAGTTTCTATTCTTTCTGTGTAGTTCATCTCGCTCAGCTGAGGGAGAGGGTTGAAGCTGTATACGGTGTATAGTATGGGTCCGTCTCTCTCCCTTCACTGAGCGGCCTTTATTTAACGACAGAATGTTGTCTACAAGGTTGTTCACGAACATATCCTACTACGAGTCTAAGGGAGCACAGCACTACGCGTCGTTCCAATCTCTCGTCCCCTGCCACCGAATCGAATCCGACATAACCACCCCGCAGGCCGGCGGGGGGTATTCGGGGAGATTTCCCCACGAAAAAAAGAAACAAAAAAAAAGTGTAAAGAAATCTGTATTATGAAAATTATACCAAGCGAAGCACTACATAATATTTTAATTATGATTATTTAATTAAAGTAACACAAGATAAAAGAAACGTATCATATTGAAAGACGCTGTATTATAATTATTAGGACATTAGTGTAACAAACTGGCTCAGTAATGAATTTTAGATTCGTAAACCCCAGTAAAATGTAAGGGATCCAATATTCCAACGATAAAAGGAAATCACTGTTATCTAAGAGAGGACTATTGTCGTAAAACAGAGCAGAAAATATTGATGACCAACGTATTAGGTCTTTCGGTGTCATCGCTTTGATATCACGCAGCCTGTGAATGGGCCCCGGGAGAAATTGGAATTTCAGCGTCTTCGTGCGATAAAACACCGCGACCCTCGCGGGGAAGGGACACGCGCGAAGACGGCTAGCTAGACTTGTTTTGTTATTCTTACCCTCTGTTGGAGACATTCAAATAATAGGGCACGCATGTTAAATTCTGTTGAATCAAACGCTGAGATTCTCAGTATCTTATAAATAGCTGACTGATTTGTTTGCTTCTGTGGTATGATCACGAGATGGTGGGTCCGAAAGTGTTAGTTAGTAGTAGTTAGTAGATATGTTTGAAGAGATGTGTGGCAAATGCCAATATCATTACGCTATAACAAGGAGCCCAAAATGTATATATATACAACTGTTAAGTCAACTCCCTTACATATTTTCACGCCTGTAGATCCTTGAAGGGGTAGACAGAGGTTTATTGAGCTACCATACCAGACTTCAGGATTTTCTTTGTCACAGGTCTCCTCCTAAACTACTAATCCAATCAGAACCAAATTTGGCATGATTAAAGAGGTCAATCAGAGGAAGGTTTATGGATATATTTTGAAAAAATTAATGCTACCACCGAGGAATGATCACCGTTAAAAAAATTCCAGATGAAATTACATAATAACCGCTCGAGACACTGTGGACCAAACTTTACACGCTCAGAAAGCATGTCCAGAGTTGTGACTTTCAAAAAGAATTTTCAAAATCGGACTTGCCACGGAGGAATGATCACTGTTCAAAATTTTCAAATCTGATTCCGCAATAGCCGTCAAATCTATTGGACAAGTTTTGGCGCCAAAACAGTCGTCCAAAACTCCCGAATAACTATCAATTCAAATCACGATGTCTCACTCAGCTCAACATTGCAAGCAGCGATTCGCCTTGCAGACCTAGTTAACGTTCACATTTCAGAAACTATATTTTTCGGTTTCACGTAATCCTATATTACTGTTAAGCGTGTTATGAGTTATAGAGCTGTACCTACATGAAAGAAGAAACTAAACGCGTATGCCAGAATCGTAGCAAGTCGAAAGATGTTGTCTCTGCCTACCTATAATGGTAAAGAGGCTTAACTATTCTGTACCTTTTGTCAGGTATAGAGTCACCTATGCATAACTGTACAGTAAATCGAGGTATCGCATACTCGTACACTAACGAGTTTTTTCTAAAGGCTTTAAGTTTAATAATAAATTACTTAGTACACATCATTATGTAACAGACATTCAACAGATACTAAATTAAATTTAAGTTTCTCCGCCGTGCTAATGACAAGGTTTAGCAAAGCAAATAATTTATTGTGAACTTAATCAACTGTTTTAAATATTACTAACTGCGTTTTTGGACATGTATATGAATGAAAAAAACCGGCCAAGTGCAAGTCGGAATCGCGCACGAAGGGTTCCATACCAGTATCTTTAAAATAGCAAAAAAGAAGACCACGTTTGTTGTATGCGAGCCCTTAATTTTACGTACGGTTTTCCCCACGGATAACTGAAGTACTATCACGGTTCATAAGATACAGATTGGTGACGGACGGACGGACGGACGGACGGACAGACAGACAGACAGACAGACAGACGGACAGAGGAGTCTTAGTAATAGGGTCCCGTTTTACCCTTTGGGTACGGAACCCTAAAAAATAAAAAATAAAGTGCCTAAATGAAATTTAGACAGTACACTTATTATTAAATTGGATTGAATTTTAACAACTAATTATAAAATACAATAGGCACTTCATTAAAACTGCAAAATGCAACACACATGCAAAATTAAAAATTATCCATATCCTAATTCTATTTCAATGGCCAATATTAACATTACATTACATTTCTCACACAAGAAAGAGATGAAGAAAGAAAACAAGGCAGGGTCTCCACTTCTACTAACAATATGAACGGTCTACTAGGCCTCTGTAGTGAATGCGACCGCTGGGTCTGAGGATACGAATTTGATTCCTGAGAGAAATGTGTCATTACTTCGATTTTTCATGAACTCTTATATAGCAACACGTATCGAAAAAACCTGCTCAGTAGAAAACGATAATCCAGCAAGACAAAATATGGTTGGCGAATTTAATACACATCTGCCTTCCTCTTTAGCGATATACAGTCGTGAGTATACAAAGAAATTGTCCAATAGAATCAGGCATTATAAATGAGTTGTCTCAGTTTACCGTTAAACATTGAACGCAAATACTGAGGGTAGAAAATATGTTAAGTATTGTGGCCAATTGTATTCGATTGAGTCCGGAAAAGTCCCTAGTGTACGCGAAAGCAGATTGCATTTTATATTCAAATTGAATGAAACTGCTCTCGATGCAGCGAGTTCGAAGGCTAAACATCATTCAGTCGTTTAAATTGATTTAGGAACGAATTTTATGTTTGTAGTAACCGGTATATTGGGAAATATTTGTATAGGTGGCTTTACATGCCTGAGGACGGCAGTTGGCCGACTCGCCGTCCTTACAGAAGCAGGCCGTGGCGGAGGCGTGTCGTGTGTGCCCTACACACGCCTGCCAACTCACCGAAGCGGAATAAAACCCGACCCCACCAGGCGAGGCCGCGGTGGCGGCCAAAGTACGCCGGCAACCCTGGGGTTATCCTTTCGAGGGCTTACCCGGGGTGCCTGGCAACGGACACTTGGGGAGGAGACCGTGCGGTTTTAGTCGAGACACGACATAACCACCCCCGCTGGTTAGCGGGGGGGTATCCGAAGGGATTTCCGCACGTAAAAAAAAAAAAAAAAAGGTGGCTTTACATGAAACTTCATAACTCAGTACAGTACACTCTAAAGCGTCCAGTACAGAACGGTTCATGACTGGCCACGGAAAGCTATCGCCATTGTGTACAGGGGGCAATAGAATACAGTGCCGCACGATTAGCTATCATACCGCACAATTGGGATGTTGGCACATTGAAAAGGAATCGTGGTGCAGCAATGAGCCATGCACCACTGTGGGAACATTAATGATGGCTTACAATTGCGCATTACAGAGCATGGCCCATCGGCCACTGCGTATTGAGGACATAAAAAGATATCAAGTTGTAGACGTGTGTTGTACGATAAAAAGAACGCTCTACAAAACCGAAGCAAGCCGATGTTAGCCGAACTCGCACTAAGTCGCAAAAGTTGGGTACCTTTTTGTTTTCTTTTTTTCGAGCGGAAATCCCTTCGGATATAACCTCCCTCCCCCCTCCCCCCGTCGGCCAGCGTGGGTGGTTATGCCGGGCTTGAACCGACTAAAACCGCACGCCGTCTCGGGTCTAAAGACGCCGGGGTGTAAGGTTGCCCATAGAGCATATCCCTCACACCCCGACTGTCTTGCCCCGATTTGGGGGAGGGGCTCAGGGTACCTACTGTACCTGGGTGACAAATCAATAAAACAGAAGGTGAAGATGCTTCATGCAAATTCTGCTCTTCATCATGTGCTTCTAATGCGTGACACATGCAGGCTTCCGCAGTTCGTGCAAATAGTATGTATTTCATGTCCGCATGCGTGTGCTTGCATAAGACGGCCTTAATCAGTATAACATTATCATTCTGTGTTCCACCAATAAAAATATTGTGAACTTGGTTTCGAGCCCGGTGAAAATCCCAGGTTTTAACATTTACCATGGATTTTTCAAAAGTGTCAAATACAAACAAAACAGAAATAAATAACCCAATTCAGTGGTCGACGCCCAAATTTTGACCTCAGCAACAACTTTTTTTTTTTTTTTATATTTAGGACACGTCAATTTGACTTCACCTCGCCTGATGGTAAGCTGAAGGTAAACTCTCAGGAAAGAGGGTCACCATTACATACACGTACCATGTTAATAATGGTGGCACTCAGATTGACGGCCTTATCAGAAGAGGATTGTTGTCGCAGCACTGCGTGACACCCACCGGTCCCACTAGTGATGTGACCACAACCCCCCTGCCCGGCTATGCACTTGGTGACCCCTGAACGCAATCAAACCGAAATTGGATTACTATGGAGGGTTTTTCACAATCGTGCACGGTGGTACCTACCCGGACGAATTTTGTGACAAATTTGTGTCATCAAATTTCTACCACCAGTTTAACTTTAACAATTCAATCCTATTTATGTTCTGAATTAAAACACGGGAAGATAATAATCGCACGTACTCGTATATATACCAGGGTTAACATTACGGCTCGACCGCCCACCAAGAGCGTCGGTTTAATTCCATCGAAACGATATAACAAAAGGTATCCTGTCCTATTATCGCGATAATTTCTAATGGATCGAGGATCGAGGAACTCTCGCATCTGTGGTAGCCTTCTTGTTCGAGACAATTCGGATAACAAATGTCAGTGCAAATACTTATGTGCATGAATATGAACATTTGCATTGGTCTTTATGTTTCTATGTATGATGCCCTCCCCGGCTTCGCCCATGGCATATTTCGAACCCCCGTATTTTTTTTTTACGTGCAAATCAATATACAAAATGGATACCCCCCCCCCGGCCAGCGGGGGTGGTTATGTCGTGTCTCGACTAAAGCCGAACGGTGTCCTCCCCACGTGTCCGTTGCCGGGCACCCCGGGTAAGCCCTCGAAAGGATAACCCCAGGATTGCCGGCGGACTTTGGCCGCCACCGCGGCCACGCCTGGTGGGGTCGGGTTTTATCCCGCTTCGGGCAGGCGTGTGAGGGCACACACAACACGCCTCCGCCACGGCCGGCTTCTGTAAGGACGGCGAGTCGGCCAACTGCCGTCCTCAGGCCCCGATCATGGAGGTCGGTAGTCCCGGGCGTAGATGAGTCAAACCTCCTCCTCCTCCTCCTTTCGAACCCCCGTTGAATAACTTTAACCCATATTTGCCTGTAATTTATTAGTTTTCATATAATGTGTGGGAATCTGCCGGATTTGTTGACATTTATGATTACTGCTCCGCTTCCTTGGGTACTAGCGTGATGCCTATAACACTCACAAATAATGTGACTTTCAATTGGAGAAATATTTTTTTAAATCGGTTTCGTGGATCCAGAGATTACCCCCTACAAACTGTTTTATTATTGTCTTCATCCGCATTCAACAACCCAGATAGATTAGCTATCCTTACTCTGGGTTTAAATAGAGTAGAGTTATCCTATAATATTTATAAAAACATAAAATAACATAACTTCACGCCTGTATCCCCGAAGGGGTAGGCAAAGGTGTATTACACACCCACGATTCGCCAGTTATGTTAAGGTCCCAATGTAATAGGGGGCGAGCCTATTGCCATCTACCGGGCACATTATTAAGCGAGCGATAATTAACATTTATTAATGCACACATAACTACGAAAAGTCAGAGGTGTGTGCCCGGGGAAACTGGGGATCGAACTCGAGACCTCGTCTCAGCAGTCCGTTACGTATGCCACTAGGCTATCGCCGCGTATATTTATTTATATATTATATTATATTTATATTCATTTATTTAAAATGCAGGAAAGTCGCTTTAGCTGGTGGGGTCACGTTCTGCGGCGACCGCCAGGCTACTATTCATTAATTTATTTCAAATTTCAATTAAAATGTCAATTTATTTTGAAATAGCCTAGATATTTAGCTTCCAGAGCAGCCAGTAGGAAAATATGGCAACAAAATGAAGTTACCGGACCTGAAAATGTATAACATTTGGACTCCGTCGTGTGATAAAGAAAGCAACAATACGTCAGGTTTGAAACGCAACTCCAAATATTAAGAATATCAATCTCATCGAACTCCTTGACAATATAGGCACACTAAAATGGCAACATACTTCTATAGTATCAGAAATCAAAGTTTGACAGTGATTTACGAGCAGTTAGAGCGCAATGAAGCCGTCAGTGAGATGGCAGAAACACTGCAGTTGCATCGCGTGAAAAGCAAGATAAATGGTTGTGCTGGGAACGAATTTCAACACAGTCCCTATGTTATGTCTGAATCAGATTAAAAATCAGTTTCGTTTTCAATTTAAAAATAGGTTGTCTGTAAAGTCGTACGTAAAAGTACGTAATAGTTGAACGTGACAACGTCATATTAAATGGAACGCCTCAGAGCGAGGTAACGCCGCATACGAGGTACCGCCGCATACGAGGTAACGCCGCATACGTCATGTTTTTTCGTGCGTGCAGCCGGCTCCGTCGAATTATAAGACGTTGTCACGTCAATAAGAGGACATAATTAGTTAGTTTCTTATAGTTGAAATAAATACTTTCACTGAACTTATGAAAGAAAGAAGAAACGTCGGTAGCTTAGTGGTTGAGGATCCTTAGGATCGAGAGGTCCTGGGGTCAACCCAATCCTAACACAAGCAATTTAGCTTCACTGGTGGGGGGTTTTTTTTTTTAACGTGCGGAATTCCCTTCGGATACCCCCCCGCCGGCCAGCGGGGGTGGTTATGTCGTGTCTCGACTAAAACCGCACGCTTTCCTCCCCAAGTGTCCGTTGCCGGGCACCCCGGCCTCGCCTGGTGGGGTCGGGTTTTATCCCGCTTCGGTGAGTTGGCAGGCGTGTGAGGACACACACGACACGCCTCCGCCACGGCCTGCTTCTGTAAGGACGGCGAGTGTGTCTGTAACTGGTGGGGGTTACTAATAATTTTGGTTACTAATGTCTATATCATTAATGTCTATATTACTAAATCTCAATGTCCATATACTTAGTCTGGCCATAAATACCGTAACAATTAAAAATAAACAAAATATTACATTTGAATTTGGAATCTGTCATTTATATACGATTGTTCATTGTGTTTCTCATTTTGGCGCAAATACATTGTACAATTTTTTGCAATATTAAATGGAGTGGGGTGATAAAGAGAACCGAATCGCTGTGATTGCATTACACACAGTAGGTATGGAGCCAAATGCAATTTTTATAATTCTCCATACGTTGGTATTAAAAGTAAAATGTTTGTGTACCGGCTATTAATAGGTACAACGAGACCTCCTCTGTTTGTGACAGAAAAAGATCTGACCGTCCACCTAGTGTTCGTACGAAAAAGGTAGTCAAAGCAGTAAGGGAAAGACTTCGAAGAAATCCTGTCCCAAAGCAAAAGATTTTATCTCGGGAGATGAAGATAGCACCTAGAACCATCTCGCGTATTTTTAAAAATGACTTAGGACTTGCAACCTATAAGAGACGTACTGGTTATTTCTTAACTGATAATTTAAAAAAGAATAGGGTGGTAAAATCGAAACAACTACTGAAGCGGTACGCAAAGGGAGGTCACAGAACAATTTTGTTTACGGATGAGATTTTTTTTACAATTGAGCAACATTTTAACAAACAAAATTACCGTATGTATTTATGCTCACAGCTCTAAGGAAGTTTCCCAATTAGTTGACAGAGTGTAACGTGGGCATTATCCGACTTCAGTGATGGTTTGGTGGGGTATTAGCTATGAAGGAGTGACTGAGCCATACTTCTGTGAAAAAGGTATCAAAACATCGGCACAAGTGAGATACTACCTTCGCAAGATACCATTCTTGAGAAGAAAACGAAGAAAAGTCCCTAAAACAATTGGCAGTGAAGAATTTTCTCATGGAAAGAGTGCGTGCTTATTGCAGCCAATGGAGACCACTTCGTATCAGCTTTTTATATTTTAAATTGTTTTATATTTATGTATTAAACTGTAAAAATAAAAATCCGTTCCCGCAGGGGGAACGCACAGGTAGATTTCGTGAAGCAATAAATATTATTTTTTAACATGTTTAATTTTTTTTTCTCGAAAACGGTAACTTTTAGCGAAAAACTTTTCAGACATTTATTTTAGACTTAAAAATGGCCTACCGATTAAAAATGTTTCCGACGGCAAGAATGTTCACCGGTTAGAAGTTATGATTTTTTTCCCGAAAAATTTTGGTTTTTCCCCCCTCCACTTTTATTTAAAGTTTTAATCTTAAAGGTTTATAATTAAAAGTTGTTGGTATTCATGTATACTATGGGATAAAATTAGGACGGTTCGAATATCTTTCATGGAACGTGAAATTTTGAGGAAAAACTGATTTCACAAAAAGTGAGGTCCTACCGTCCCCTTAGGCCGGATTCCACCCATTCACGAACTTAAACTAAGTTTACACCCAAGCAATTTTTGACCGCAGTTTGAGAGCGATCGGGGCAAAAATGCCACCGTGAGATTGCCGCAAATTTTGGGAAGTGGAACCATACATACATATATATATATATATATATATACATATATATATAAACGTTTTGACCAGTGGTCATTTCGGACTCAGGGGGTCATAACTAGACCTCCTATGAAGATTTTTTTTTAAATTCGACAGTAGTCAAGAAACCAATAGGTAGATCGATTTCATCGAAATCTACCTTTTTTTTTTTAACGTGCGGATATCCCTTCGGATACCCCCCGCCGGCCAGCGGGGTGGTTATGTCGTGTCTGGACTAAAATCGCACGGTGTCCTCCCCAAGTGTCCGTTGCCGGGCACCCCGGGTAAATAAATGTTATTTGCAATAGAAAAAAGTTTTTTTCTTTGTAACAATATTTATGGCAAGACTAGGTATATAAAACAAACTCGTGTTAGTGACGACAGGGACAAACTCAATAACGGGTGAACCATTTTCATGGTCATTCATTAATTTTTTGGATTTGTCTCCGCCTATATTGTGCCTTTTTGTACTTTTATTTTGCAACCCACCAAGGTTCCCCGCGGCCAGCGGGGGTAGTTATGTCAGACTCGAATCGACCAAAACCTCACGCTGTCTCGGGTCTTTAATGCCGGGTTACAAGAAGACATTCACATAACAAATTTAGCTGACAAGGTAACCAACATAACTTGATACTAAGGCGGAATGAAGTTTGCCGGGTCAATAAAAGAACGGCAAATGTATCTACAAACGATAATGAATGTAAAATGCTCAGCTAATTACGAATACACAGTTTCAGGACAAAGTTCAGGAGTCGTGAGAATGTTCACCTAATCACTCCCCACGCACAGACGTGAATCTTACCGTCAGAACAAAGTTTCTCACATCAATCAATATTAGGGTAAGAGAAAATTTCACGAGAATTATCTGAGTAGTATGTGTACGTGTTACTGAAAGCTATTCACAATAATTTCTAAAATCTATGTAAATCTGCAAAATGTCAAATTAAGTGGCACAAAGTAGCTAATGCAATATGTGGACTGAGTCATCATCATCATCATATCAGCCGTAGGAAGTCCACTGCTGAACATAGGCCTCCCCCATTGACTTCCATTTTGACCAGTATTTATTTCTGTGAACTGAGTACCGGGTTTGAATTTCGAGTTAGGCTTTTCACGGTTTTTCTAGGAAAGCCTCAGATGAAGTACTGAAAATTACCAGTTGACAGCAATAGCAATCTCTATTACGTAGGAGTTAAGCACTAGTACGAAAAGGAAAAAGGTAATAAATGCGCGTCCTTATCAATAGCCTGTCTACTATATTCTAAATACATTACCAGAAACTAATATATAAGTGGAAATTTGTAATTGGCCCTCTTCTAGTATCTATCTATTTGTAAACTAACCATTAGCTGTAAGTTTCCTTAAAATATAATAAATAAATAATAAATAAATAAAAACTCACAGCCATGCTTGGCCAATCGCAATTATTTCGCATCAAAAACACCTTACACTTGTGTATTAAAATATTAAGTTAATCAAATAATAAACTTTCAGCCTTCAGTAAAAATGGTGCAATGGGAACGCCTACTTAGTCTCCCAAGCAGATCCCGGACGCTGAATGATCATCTGCGCCGTAAAATCCACAATACGCACGACGGAAGGGATTATTGCGAGCACTCAACGTTGTATTACAATTTCACAATCAGCATAAATAAAGTTACATCAGCAATCTTTTAGAGGAACGGATGCAGCCCTTAGCCTTTCGATATTTCCTCTCGACGCCGAAAATCTAATAATCAGAGGTAACGGCCGCCATTAGCGTTTTTTGTTAGCTAAGGCAACTCGGACACGCCATCTGTCGCCAAATACCGCACTTATGTTATAAATAATTCCATGAATTTCGGCAGATTTTCAGTCGAGGAAATAATATCATTGCTAAAGAGTTGTAGGCTTGGGCTCGTAGGAGTGGCCTAGGTCTGGTCAAAACTCTTTTATGTAAGTGGTACTTAGTGGTCATCGTGAGCTAGGTGGATCACGCATAGGCTAATGTTGCGAAGTGGTATAATATATTAACCAGCGCGAGAATATTAATTGTGCGATGTAGGATCGGTAGTTCCTTAGAAGTTCAGCTTGAGTAAACAATTTTTGATTTATGACGGCCTCTGTGGCGTAGCGATAGTGCATTCGACTGCTACTACAGGGGGTGTGGGTTCGATTCCCACTCAGTGCAAATATTTGTATGCATGAATATGTCTATTTGCATTGGTCTGGGTGTTTCTATGTATAATATGTATGTATTTACAAAAAAAAAAGTATATAAGTATGTTTATCCGCATTCTGGAACCCATAACACAAGCTAGTTAAACTATGCTTACTTTGGGTCTAGTAAGCGTTGTGTAGAATGTCGTAGAATATTTATTATTATTTATTTGAGTGCTTTAAAGGCCGCTAACGTCATCTTAACACAATTAATTAAAATCGTATCGCAAATTAAATCAATCCAAAAATCGCGTTTAAATGCGGCGTCTGAATAATGTGACACGCCCCAATTAACACAACCAAAGTCGTTCAAAAAGGATTGCATATCTAGGGAAAAATAATAGAACTAAAAATCTAAAAAAATAAAGGAATGAAAATAATTATCGATAATAATAACGTCCCACCTCTAGGCGTGCTGCTTTGACAGCTGTCATAGCAATCATCTAGTTATGAAGTTTCGTAGTACTCGTACCTAGCTTGACACTTCATCATCATCATCATCATCAACCTATTCTAAAGTAGATAAAATTTAATATTTTAATATTTTTATTTGCACCGTCAATTTGACTGCTTTGCTGCTGAAGTCCAAAAAGTAAGGCCACTATTCCAGATGCTATCCCTAAAACGGTGATTTCTACCCTGACGCCCTTGACAGATGCTTTTCACGTCCCGCCTAAAGAACACAACACTTCTAAATCTAAATCGTCTGATTAAAACTTATCACCGCCGCGGAAGGGGACATTTTTTGTGGTGAGGGACTACAATAAGATATTAAAGCCCCCTCACTGACATCAAGAACGTCTCCGTTCAGCTGCAAACAAATAAACATGGCTGTTATCTCAATGAGTTGACAGGAGGTATAAATTCACTCATTGTTCCTTTTGCTCACCGCGGGACATTTCGTTACTTAATTTTAGGGTTCCGTTGCTAAATGGCAAAAAACGGAACCCTTATAAATACGTCATGTCTGTCTGTCTGTCTGTCCTTCCGTATGTCACAGCCACTTTCTTCCGAAACTATAAGAACTATGCCGTTGAAACTTGGTAAGCAGATGTATTCTGTAAACCGCATTTAGATTTTCACACAAAAATAGAATAAAACAATAAATTTTGGGGGTTCCCCATACTTAAAACTGAAAGCCAAAAAAATATTTTTCATCAATCCCATACATGTGGGGATCTATGGATAGATGATCATTTTTTTCTAAACTGAATAGTTTGCGCGAGAGACACTTCCAAAGTGGTAAAACGTGTGTGACTGCACACACACTTCTAAAATAAGAGAATGATAAAATTAAACAAGTTGAATTCCTGAGACGAGCTCAGCCGAATACAAGGGATTTTTTTTTCTTTATCTTGCAATGGTTCACCCCAGCACGAATCTATTACCGAAAACAGCAACTCGATAGCTCATCTCCTTCATACCCAAAACCGTGACAGAAAATTGGCAACGACGACGTCGACGACGACAACTCGATAGCAATAGGGCTTTTCTAAAGAAAATACCTAAAAAATATATGAGCACATTACTTCTACCATGAAAACTTCCACCGCAAATTGGTTTGAACGAGATCTAGTATATAATTTTTTTATTCGTCATAAATCGTAAACCGCTATTTACCTTTCATTCTGCCAATTCAAATATAACATTTTTACTTGCTGCTACGGAACCCTTCATGGGCGAAACTAACTCGCACTTGGCCTGTTTTTTTGTTCTATTTTTAGTCCTGTTATTTTTAAAACGTATGGATAGTGTCAAGCAGTATATATGCATATTATATGCAATACTGTTTGGCACTATCTATACACATGTTAGTACACTAGCTGACCCGGCAAACATTGTTCTGTCGTCTAAATCAAAGAAATCGAACGTAGTACAAAAAAGCAAAATGAAATGCAGAGTGAAGCACACTTCAGGTAAATGAAAGACGCTTAAATTATAATATTCGCACAAAGTACTAAAATCTCGATTAAAAATAGGTGGTGGTAGCAGAAGGGTGAAAAGACCCTTAACTTTACCACCTATGATTTTATAGCTACAAAATGTATAAAAAAATTCATTATGGATTTTCAGAAATTCAATCCCTAAGGATTCACTTTACAGGGGTGCGACTGGTTGGATCACCTCCAAGTTTGGTGCACCCTGGGCAACGTGGGCGATGACGCATCATTGATTGCTCCTCTGGAGTAGCTGGCGTCAACGTCAACGGCCAAGAGTCTGACCAACCGGCCCTTTTCAGGGCCAGCTGACCCCATTGCAGGAGGGGGGGTCGGGGTATGGCGGGCCTGCAAGGTCCGCGCGGGTGGGGGCCTCTCCAGGTACCCCTCTGCTGTTATCAGAGGGGACACTGCGAATAGCCCAGGGTCAGTCGGAGTGCGAGGGATATGCTCTATGGGTAACCTTACACCCCGGCGTCTGTAGACCCGAGACGGCGTGCGGTTTTAGTCGGTTCAAGCCCGACATAACCGCCCCCACTGGCCGGCGGGGGGGTATCCGAAGGGATCCTTTTTTTTTGTGCAGAAGCACAAAAAATAAAAAAAGGATTCACTTTACATCCACGAGTCACACATATTGCCTTTATCATATCCGTATTACATACCTACTATTAAAAAGCCGTCTAAACAGCCCATAAGCGAAATATACATTTTACTAAGTAAAAAACAGCAATTGAAAAATTCATTTCACAAGTCATTTGAAACTGGAATATAAATTTGGAGGGAACTGTAAGGAACTAAGTTCTGACGAAAAATTACATTCATGTGATCTATCTATATATACGTCAAGTACATCTTAAAGGCTCTCGTAAGAACAGTAACGTCGCAAAAAGTAAAGCAATCTAGACCCAACATAAAAATAGCTCATTTTCAACTGTCACTCCAACTTCAAAGTCCGCCCAAAGTTTAACCGTTTTACGAGCAGTCCGCGGCGCACGGCTCGTGAAACTTACAGTCCACTGCCGCAAATATTTAACTATAGCCATTATTTTCTTCTTACACGAATATGACACTTACATAGAGTTACAAAAGATATGTTTTGCCGTAAAAGTGGTTTTGTCTGCGACATTTTCCGCATGAGTAAGGTTTAAATGGCCGCCTGACTCCCTGTGCTGTTTTTTTTTTTATTTTTTGTGGCTAAGGTGAAGTTTTTGTTGCGTTCTAATTAAATGTCATTTCGAATATTCAAATACTTCTTCGTTTTGAAAAAAGAAAGTTAGGTAAAAAATAAAAGTAAAGAAAGGGAACATATTCACAGAGCTTTGGTATATTATTTCCGTAAATGCTGAAGACGCTTTAAAATGAGCACTTGAAACTTAAATCTTTCCAATAATGATAGTAAGTAGCTTTTACAAATCTAAATAAATTTAAAAAAAAACTATTTTTATCGGATTCTATCGCGATTTATTTGATGGTATTTTATATTTTACATTGATCCCGACGTTTCAGTTGCTTTTCAGCAGCTATGGTCACGGGGCGACAAATAAATTTGCTTTGAAGTGCATTCGTGCTTATTAATATTTATCTACCTACCTTTATTTTAGCAGAAGATTTAGGTTGGACTTCATTAGTGAAAATTATTGCGATGCAGTTAAACTGGGTTCTTAGAGTGGTGTTTCATTTCGTAAAACGTGATAATCCAGTATAGTTTGAATTGATCGAGGCTCCTGTCATTGGTAAAGTCATAATAATGTGAACTATAAAAAACATGATTTTGGCTTTTGCGACAGCGACGGCCGTCTGACCCTACCACACACGTATGATAATATAACAAAAAAGAATACAGTTAAATGTCACTTACTGTTGAAAAGAAAGTGTATGATGAGCCCAAAAACTTAGCCGAGCCACTGGAGCAACGCCGCCGTCCACAAATAGTTGAAGTTTCACCATTAGTCGAGTCGTGCGAATACTTGCCGTGACGTCGTCGGTAATGAAGTAACTTTGACAGTAACATCGCTTCGATGTACTATGACGTAATTATGTCGTTATCGTGGGCCTCATCTATCGTCAAATATCACGCCTGTCAATTTCGAAAAGGACAGGGAATTCTTATTATGAATGCATGACAATTCGCACTACTCAAATTTCTGAGCTCGATGGCGCAATGGTAGCTTAAGTGCGAATGCTGTGTAAAGGACACAGGTTTAATTCCTAGGTCGTGCAAACTGTTATTGCTAGAGCGACACAAGCAAGAGCTGCGTGTTGCGGAGATGAATATGCTGCGGTGGATTATTGGAGTAAAGGATCACGTGAGGAATTCTCGCATCCGCAGCAGTCTTCATATCCGTGACATCGCAATAGACACACCAAAACCCCCCACGTAACGTCGAATTACGGAAACCAGGCCAAACTTCTAGGTTCTATGTGTATACCACCTGGAACTTTAGAAGTTTACGAAATGTGGATGGTCTTAGTACTCCTTTGCTTGCAACTTTGCTGACAACCTCTGTCGCGGAGCGTAGAGCATTCGACTGCTAAGTTAGAGGTCGCGGGTTCGATCCCCGTTCATTGCAAATATGTATATTTGCATTGGTCTTGGTGTTTCAAAAAAAAAGGAATCTAAGTATGTTTATCCGCATTATAGACCCATATGACAATCTCTGCTTAGTTTGGGTCTAGGTGGCGCTGTGTAATAGGTCCTAGAATATTTACAAAAAAATAATAAACTTTGGAGTTATACAAGCGTAAGCACATAAAAATGCAAAAAATAAACTATAGGGTAATTAAGCTGAGCGAGCGAAGCTCTAATACGCGGCATAGCCGTCTGTTGGTGGCTGAACTCCTCCGTAACCACTCTCGCGATCTTGACCAAAGTTACCACGGTGATAGTGTGGACACTGAGGAGTGTTTTGATGAGAAGAATTGAGATGGTTCATGTCCGATGTACCATTGAGGAATAATCACCGAAAAACAGTTTCACGAGCGCGCGGCCTTAGCTAAGCGCGCGACCGTAGTAAGATGTTTTATTTTCAAGTAAGAGTCCTGCTCGCTCCTCTCGCTCGGCAGCATGATTGCGGCAATGGTGCGGAGCGCGAGCGCGTGGGCCGCCGCCACCTCGCGAAGGAGATGGCGGAGCGCGCCCAGGAGAGATTTAGAACTCTCCCGGCCCGCCGAGCCCGCAACTTGCTCGCCGCGCGTCGCAGGCGACTCAGGCGCCGGAGGTCACTTAACGACCTTCGTCCTCCATGAGCGTAGGCCTGGGGGTGACAGGTGAGGCCGCCTGTCACCCCAGCAGAAGCAGGCCGGGACGGTGGGGCGACTAGCGCCCCTCCCCCAAACCGGGGCAAGACGGGGACACCGTGGTTCCCAAACCCGAGGGGGCCATCTCGAAACCGGAGATGGCCCAGGGTCAGTCGGGGTGCGAGGGATATGCTCTATGGGCAACCTTACACCCGTCTGTAGACCCGAGACGGCGTGCGGTTTTGGTCGGTTCAAGCCCGACATAACCGCCCCCGCTGGCACGCGGGGGGTATCCGAAGGGATTTCCGCACGAAAAAAAATAAAAAAAAGTCCTGCTCGCTCAGCACAATTTATTTCAGTCGCACCCTGCACTGAATTCCTAGTTTAAAATAGGTCGGTAGTTGTAGTAATTGAGCTTAGCAACACAACAGTGGGTAAATAGAACCCCCGATTGCAGTGGCATTCCGACATACCGCGGGTCAAACTAAACACGGTACATACCTTCACGCTAGGGCCTGAGGCTGCTGGCCTGCGATTACACGCAAATAGCTAGTTTGTTATGTTCAAAAAGTAAATTTATTTAGATAAATTAATTCATTGAAATAAAACTATTTTAACGGATTCTATCGCGATTTATTTGTTGTTATTTTATTATTTACATTGAACCCGACGTAAATGATAATATAACATCAAATAAATCGCAATAGAATCCGACATTCGCGGAAATTTCCGACATTATCTTTCTTGGACTTTACCTTCAGCTTACCATCAGGCGAGGTGAAGTGAAATTGACGTGTCCTAAACATAAAAAAAATAATTAAAAAGGCTATAAAAACACATTTATTTTATTTATTTTTAATCATCATCCGAAAGTTATTGAGCCATATGATTAAAGAGTAAGAGTATAAAGTTATGACGTCATACCTTATTTCAGACCCACGCGCCGTTTCTCCACAATTTTAACTGAAATGGCTGACTGGCTGGTTAACAGAAAGACATGAAGAATAACCTGGTAACCAGGCTACTCCCGCCTCGGCAGAACCTCATCAATATCTTAGCGTTCTTCTAGGTTGCAATCAGGGCTTTCAACTCGAACCCTTTTTTTTTCTTCTCCTACGGAAATTCCCTCGGATACCCTCCCGCCGGCCAGCGGGGGTGGTTATGTGGGGCTTGAACCGACTAAAACCGCACGTCGTCTCGTGTCTTCAGGGTTTCAGGTGTAACGTGGGCCCATAAGGCGTTTCTCTCGCACCCCGACTGACCCAGGGCTATCTCCGGTTCAAGATGGCCCCCTCGGGGCTTGAGGTCCATTAACACCTCCTCGTCCTTTTGATTTGGCTTATATGACTTTATATGGTCGAGACCGGGGTCCGTTATTCCACTTATTTTCTAATTTAGTTTATTTTGGCTTTTACGGGAGCGATAGCCGTCTGACTACCCAACTCCTAGTCTGCATCAGAGCCTCGTCAGTTAATCAGCAGATGTATCACCAGTATGACTAAGGCCCCGTAGATTCTGTTGGAGCCCCAATACACCTTAGATGAATGCGTAGTGGATTTTTTTAAAGGTTTTTTTGTGTCTTCGGTAAATAGAATTTACATAACGTTACGTCTACGTTAACACAACAATAGAGTTCCGTTGAAACCCTCGAGCTCGACTTTTAAACGGTTGACACATAAATCATATGAGCAGTATAATAAAGAAAAGCAAAGATTACAAGTCGGAATCGCACTGAAAGGGTTCTCTACCATTTTACAAAATATATTTAGTGATAAAATTTGTACAATGGTAATAATAAAATAAATATAGTAGGACAGTACACAACGCCATCTAGACCCAAACTAAGCAGAACTTGTTATATGGTTTCTGGAATGCGGATAAACATACTAAAAACTTTTTTTCTAAATAAGTACATATTATACATAGAAACACCCAGACCAATGCAAATATACATATTTGCGCTGGGCGGGAATCGAACCCGCGACCTCTGGCTTCGCAGTTCTACGAACTACCGCTACGCCACAAGGGTCTTCGAAATGTCGTCGATGGTCGATGGTCGTCGATGGCTTTAGAAATACTTTTGTGAAAGACATTATCATCATCCCCGGAGCCTTTTCGCAGCTCGTTTGAGCTCGGTTTTCAGTCTAACTACGAAACAGCCGAACTTCCACTTTTCCGTGAAGCGACAGCAAAAGAAGCAAATAGGCATTATATTATAACAATATGGTTGTTTCGAGGTGCGAGGGATATGCTCTATGGGCAACCTTACACCCCGGCGTCTTAAGACCCGAGACGGCGTGCTGTTTTAGTCGGTTCAAGCCCGACATAACCGCCCGAACGAAAGTAAAAAAAAAGGTATTTGCTGTTATAGCGGCATCATCATCATCCGAACGCTAATCCCTGTTGCATCCAAAACTTGCACTTTGGGAGCCCGAGGTCACCTTTCTTACTTAATTAATTTAATAACTTAATTTGGTTTATCTTTGCTTTGCGTAAGCGACTACCGTCAGACACCATAACTTCAAAAAGAAACCTACGCCGCTGGAGCCTCGTTCTTCAATCAGTTGTTAGACTCAGAAGTGAAGTTGGTCTGAGACCCAAAGATCTCAGTGGGTCCCCATATACATCATATAATAGTAATTAATCCACACTGTCAAAAATTTTGCAGTCTAAGATGGTTTATGAGATACAGCCCACTTTAAGACCAACATACAGCCGAGTCTAGGTATTCGGATTGCGTTGGTTGCTCTTCGGGCACGGAACCCTAAAAAGGTAGTTAATACTTTTTCCATATTATAAATTATAGCACTGCGGTAACTGAAATCTCGGGTCCGACCGCGTTAATTAGGTTTTCAGTGGTACTACCGAAAGAACCCAGTGTAAGTACTATAGTGTGGGATCATAAAATATAAAAATAACTATGCAGTATGTATCAAAACTAGTGTCCGATCAATAAGGGGCGCATAGGTATCCTAAATACATAACCATTTACGAAATTAAAAAATAATATATCAATTTAAATAAATATACTTTTGGAATTTTAAATGCCCTTTCCTAGATCATTATTACCCAATATATCCTCAAAAGAATGTGACAACACCACATAGTAGACCATCCTCACCCTCACGGGCTGCATAGCCGCGTCCTCTTGTGTTATTTTTTTTTTGAGAGGGTTTTCCTCACACTGTTGTGTTGCCATATAAGTTACCACATTGACCTAAATTATATTGCAATTTTTGTAGGGTAAATTTATTAACATATTTCCAAAAAGGATTAGATTAACAGAAACTAATATTGATACCTAAATACACCTTCACGGATCGGACACTAGTTTTGTTACATATTGTATGTGGGTTCAAAAAACATAAGTACAACTTAGCCTAGTCCTTTGGGGATATAAATAGACGTAAATTTATTAAACATTACATACTTAAACCTATAATAATACTTGTAATTGCTACTAGACTGCGGGAAATATAGTGGCTTATTCCCGTTGGTTAATTGAACATAAATCGGATATTCGTAATAGAGGAAAATTAACCTGTATAAAGTAGATTACGCTACCAACTATTAGGTAATTTGTGATTACGCTCCGATTAGGAGATTTCTTAACTTACCAGTAATATTTATATTGTGATCAGTCCATAGGACGCCTTTTCGTCCAAGGGAAAGTGGAAGGCACTAGACCGCGCGGAAAGTCACCTACGCGTTGGACTGACCAGATCAAGTCTGCCGTAGGAGATTCACTCAATGAGTGCAGTAGGATGACCTATTAGTGGTCATCCGGCTACGATGGCGAAACGTCGTGAAGCGCATCACATCTGCCCCTTCGAATATTACTACTACATAGCGATCACGACCGCTCTGTCAAGAGTGTGTGGCGATACCACATGAAAAACAACAAGCTGAACTACAACCGTCGACTATGTCACAACTACCACGTGATTCCTACGTCACAATCCTGCATCGCGACAATGTAGTTCGCGCGCTGAGTAACATATATACAACATCCTAACGACAACCGTTGGGCCGCGGCCCGCCAGGCGTGATCACCTTGCCTGGTCGGAGGATCCTCCCTTTGTTGGAGGGACATCACACCCTGTTCCTCCACAGTGGTGACCCCGACGTGAAATGATCACGTAACCTTCGCTGAACATTCAGCACTATAGCCACCATCCTATTCACTTCTTCCGCATGAGCGGTAATTAAGTCTTCGCCATCCAGCAGTCTCGGCCTCAACTGGGATACCCCAGCATGCAGCGACCGTGCAACCTGGTTACCCTACGGCCACATCAGTCTCTAAGGCACAGCACACTGCACTTACGGTCCATGTAAGAAGAGCAAACCTCTCCCATCTACGCAGCAGCCAGCCACTACGCAGCAACTCACCTCAACTTACTGGGAACTCACCTCGAGCTACTGAGGAATTGCCCCGACTCACTGAGGATTTCACCGCAGCACCGCAGTACCGCACTCAGCCCCGCATCTTCGGGACCAGCGGTAGTCCCGACTCACTGGGACTAGCGAGGAAGACTGTTCAATCAATGGAACCAGCGGCATCCAGTTCCGGCTCAACGGAACTACCCATCACTGGCATTGGCACGCTCCACACTAGCTTAAACAGCCGACTCATCGCAATCAACCTCCGGTCTTGGAGGGGAGTGATGTGGCGATACCATATGAAAAACAACAAGCTGAACTACAACCGTCGACTATGTCACAACTACCTCGTGATTCCTACGTCACAATCCTGCATCGCGAAAATGTAGTTCGCGCGCTGAGTAACATATATACATATACAACATCGCAACGACAACCGTTGGGCCGCGGCCCGCCAGGCGTGATCACCTTGCCTGGTCGGAGGATCCTCCCTTTGTTGCAGGAACATCACACCCTGTTCCTCCACAAGTATACCGGATAAGAACAAGAAGAAGATTATATACTTTGAGTGTTTTGGAGCCCTACGAAGATTTTAGGGGCCTATGCCAAACTCACCTGTAAGCCGGACCCGTGATGATTGACGGACGAGGCTCTGGCGTGGGTTTTCCTATCGGGTTTGGGGTTTGGAATAACAAATAAGTGTCTCCCCTTGACCATGGCCGTTGAAAAGCAACCGAAACGTCGGGATCAATGTAAAATATAAAATAATGTCGCGTAATCGCGATACAATCCGTTAAAAATAGTTTTATTTCAATGTGTGACATACGCGTAAACTTTCGACAATATCAAACAAATAAGTGGCCAAATATCATTGATATACAAAAAAACCCAAGATACACAGTCAGGATATCAAAACCGTCCGCATAAAATGAGCGCTAAACTCCAAATTGAGCGCTCATTTCAAATAGTCTCGCATCGCCCGTGTTTATGCACGCACGACAAAAATGCCAAAGTGTTCTATGAAAAATTGCAAAAATAATACGTCAAGAACTTTAAAAAAGGATGGAATATCTTATTTTCGGTAAGTAAAATAGTTTATTGATTTGCTTTTCTGGTTTTCATGACTAAATATAGGAAGTATTATGTGATTTTGATTTATTTTATCTAAAATCTTCACTTAACGGTCCAATATAGTACAGCACATTTCAATAGGTTCGTATCAGTGTAAGAACAACGCATTACAACGTCCTTTAAATTAGTCGCTTAATACAAATGACCCTGTTCGTTTCCAATGGAGTCGATTTTTTAATATTGAACTATTTTTTTTTATTAATAAGAAAAATAAGTTTGTTCACGTTTTGACTTTATTTGAGTGTAATTTGTAACTAATGTTTATATATCATACAATATAACATAGTTTCGAATCGACTTTCAAAAGTTGAAGAGGAAGTCATGTTGACTATTTTTTTTTAATTTTCTGTATATTTCGATTACTTAGGACTTCTGATTTTTGTAGGTATGTACCAACTATATACCTCCTATATGATTTCTAATTTTAATATTTTAGTTTTCCTCGTGACCCAATACGATGTGAAGAGTGGAAATCAATCGTCAGTCAGCAGAGGCGTGAAGATTTTTTTAAGCCAAATAGATCAAGTGTAGTTTGTTCAGAACATTTTTTGGACGAAGATATGTATGTCACTGCAAAAGGCATAAAACGTGTTCTTAAAACGGCTGTTCCTCGTGTAGCGGTAAGTAACTATGGTTACCCAGAAAATAGTTTGTCGAATTAGTATCGTTATTAGGTACCTCTTGATTCGAATAATTATTTTTAATAATCATATCTTTTCAAGTCCTTAAGATTGTAAGTAACTACAGTGAAGAACGAACGGAACTTTATTTTCGTTTAACAATAAAATGTTACTTGGACAGACATATTCTAAAAAAAATTAAATGTGACATCTGCAAAGATGCTACACTAGCTCGAAATAAATTATGGTTTCATATATTAATTGATTTGAAGGATTTTGGTGGACTGTGTTACGCTAGTGAAGATGTTTACACTATATGTACTAAAACTGAGGAGGTAATAAGACGAGAACAGCGAATACATGATCAAAAAAAACACAACCAAGGCCTATTTGTGTTCCCTAGTTTTAAAAAATATGTTACATTTAAATCTATTTTCTAGTATTGATACACATTCCCTTCAACAACCTGCCTTATTCAATCACAAAATTAGTTTGACAAAAGCTATTATAGAAAAGTTCATAGATGTTCGTTTACATTATATAGCAAAAAAAACTACAGAAAATCTGAAATCTAGTTCAAAAAGACAACTCTACAACAAACTTAACTTATTCCAAGGAAATTAATGTGTTTTTCTATCCTCGTTTACACGTATACATTCAATTTTTTGTTGGAAATATTTTTGTAAGATCCGACTTAGTAGCAACAATATTATTTTTACTGTACGGTCCATCCCTTTCGGTGATTACTTGGAACAAACAGAGACATAAAAATTGTAATTTTGATAATGTACTTATCGTTAAATATATAATGTAAAAATATTCATATTATGTAATCATATTATACAACTTAGTAGCAACACTGTTATTTTTACTGTATGGTCCTGCACTTTCGGTGATTACTTGGAATAAACACTATACATATGCATTTAAAAAAATTGTCATTTTGATAATGTATCGTTAAATAAATATTGTAAAGATATTCATATATGTAATCATAAAAACTGTAATTCTCATATTAAGAACAGACACTTTAATTTTATTTCTTATAAAAATATGTATTTATGTCATTTTAAATATAAGAAGCATCACTCATCACCACCAACTTAAATTTGATGCATGATACAAAAATTCAAAAAGCTTTCACCACCAATACGCAATCATCATAAACTAAATATCTAGGTACTTAGTTTCTACAATATTACCTTTTCAACTAAATATACAAATAAATATTTTTAATGGTTAACATTTGTTTTTATTGATAAATACATGTTCCATTCAAAAATATCTATACACTGAGATAAAAGTATAATTATAAGTTGAGAACATATTTTTATAAATTGTTAAAATATTAAGTGAACGTAGTATAAAAATAAAAAGTATAAACATAATGAAGTCTCCATTCCATGCCTTGTCCTACCAGCAGACTTCGGTCGTAAAATTTTATTGCTTTTTGTACACTGCTTTGTAAAAAGCGCTTTATATCATGTGCGTAAGGTTGAATTTGCAAAAAAATATGTTTATAACATAACTATAACTACTCAAGTGTGATTGGAGACAGATTCAAGTGTTACTTTAGTTCGAGACTGTGTATCTTGGGTTTTTTGTATATCAATGCCAAATATCGAGAAAAATCCACGGTACGCACAGGATTAACAAAAAGAGCCAAAAACGGTTTTTCGCAATCGAAAAAAAAAACTTGAGATTTGAGGTCATACAAAAAATGTTCCATGTAGTGTTTTTGAAAAACACACCGAACCAGCTCTAGTAGGCCTCAATCGGTTTAGTAGTTATTAGGTCAATTAGAGTAAATCGCATTTATTGTGCCAAGTTTTAGTCTTTTACGTAGTGGTTTTCATTTATATGAAGAGTCGAAACTTGGACATGTTTATAGCTTTTTTGTGTTAAGCTGCTTTATATTTCGTCGACCGGGAAAATATTATATTATATTATTATTATGCGGCGATAGCCCAGTGGCGTACGTAACGGACTGCTGAGACGAGGTCTCGAGTTCGATCCCCAGTCGCCCCGGGCACACACCTCTGAGTTTTCTTAGTTATGTGTGCATTAATAAATGGTAATTATCGCTCGCTTAATATTGTGCCCGGTAGATGGCAATAGGCTCGCCCCCTATTACATTGGGACCTTAACATAACTGGCGAATCGTGGGTGTGTAATACACCTCTGCCTACCCCTTCGGGGATACAGGCGTGAAGTTATGTTATGTTTACACCTCTGCTTACCCCTTCGGGGATACAGGCGTGAAGTTATGTTATGTTTATTACGCTTGATTTTCATAATATTTAACGCACACGCGATTTTTAGCCTGCTCTAAATCTTAAACTCTACGTTTCGATTTGAAGAAAAAAACGTATACCTAGAATGGCTTCTCAAAAATGGCTATTATGTTTTAGCAAAAATAATAAAGATGATATAGTAAATTACGAATTTACCCTCCTAATTCCATTTAATTACGCGAAGACGCCGGCTGGTCTCGCCAACTTGCCTCGCTAACACTCCGTGAAAAATTATTCTCATTAAGTATTTGCTAAAATTAATTGCGATATTGTTAACCGGGCGAATAAAAAATAAATATCTACTTATAACGAAATACTTTTATACTGAAACAAGCGACGTTATACTTTGTTAACACCGCGACGTATAATGTGTGATCTTTGCATAATTAATAAGTAACTAATAGTGACGTGACGTGACGTCTCCAACCATAGAGTTTGGTTTAATTGTCATTGTCTCCAACAGAGAATACTCAAAAAATAAAATATCAGTGACCAGCCCATCGCGTCGCGAATTATGTTGAACATATTCACAGTTTTGTGGCATATAAACTATAGCACGTTCTCGCGTTATACGGCGCACGCACATATTGTGCGAATTTTGTTCTCGTGCAAGAAATGCATACGATTTGCACGAAACAATACGTAGTTCGGACGCCCGCATGCTTGCACACGCATGAGACACCGTACGCTGTGAAGTACATAGTACACTGTACATCGTAAAACTTCCACATATAACAATCCCTACAGGCACAGAATAGATAAAATAGCTACAGGGATTCCTACTGATAATTCACTACGAATTTGTAACCCTTTCCCCTATAAAGATTTATGATGTATCTGTGGATATACGATAATACACTGCTTACCCCTCGCAGAGATTAAAGGTCGTGACTATGGTTATTATCCCGTCTAAGTGGTGCGTAGGTGTTTTGCTAACCCCCGCGTAATAGGGTGGGTGACAGACCTGCTTATAAGTGCTTAAGAAGGGTTGTGGGGTTATTGATTTTTATAAACCGACTTCAAAAAGGAGGAGGTTCTATGTTCACTCACTTAAAATTCATCATTAAATTCCATAGATTACTGAACGTTTCTACTAGCGTTATCGCTAATAGAATGTCGCTTTACTTGACCCAGAGTTACATTCGCAATAATCTTAGCATGGATATACGTATGAGGGTTGTTATTAGTCAACCACCGCCATTGTTTTCTAGTCACTATTGTTCAGAAATCCGCTCTGTATTGCCAGTCTAATAAACAATATTAATAATTATCTCTTGTTAGTCGATGTCTATAAGTAGTGTGAGAAAGAAAGCAAACGATGCCTTTGTTATATTTTGACGAAAGAAAATCTGACGGCACTGTACGGCATAGGATATTTATGTGAGGAATAGAAATAGACCTTAATGCACATTATAATAGAATTGAAATTTCAAAAATGATCTTCGCAGGTACAAAACGAAGCTGTGAACATATCACCATTGAAATAATCATTATTTTTCCTCCTAGTGGTATGGGTAAAGGACTGCTGAGACGAGGTCTCGGGTTCGATCCCAGGTTTTACCATGGCACACACCAATGACTTTTCGATGCTTTTCGAAGTTATGTGTGTATTTATCGCAGGTTTATAAGTGCCCGGTTAATGGCAATAGGCTCGCCACCTATTACATTGGGACCTAAACATAAACTGGCGAAATGTGGGTGCTAGCACCTCTGCCTACCCCTTCGGGGATATAGGCGTGAGTTTATGTTTAAGTTATGTTATGTTCCAAGCATTTTCTCTTCTGACGGCCATAGGCCACTGTAACCGGTAACCATCAGGTGGGTTAACACACCTTTTGCTACCTTAGAGGTATAAAAATGTAAATTCTCAAAAAAAAAAAACAATTGAAACACGTTAGTAATTTTCGTCGATTAAAAAGTACTTCGATAGCGCAGCGATAATGTGTAGCGAATGCTGAACATGAGGTTATGAGGCCAATTCTCGGGTCACCGGGAACCCGGCACGAAAAAGAATCTCGTTTTAAATAGATCCCTGTTACTTGAGAATATTTATTATATATTATTATTATATATATATAATATAATTATACTAGAAATTTTAACTTTCTAGTATAACAATAAACGTGATATATACTACGTTTATTTCATTTCTCGAGTTTCTGATATTTCGGCAATGTTACAAGTGCCATGATCACGGATGTACTAAAATCAGTTAGTATCGTTCTACTCACTTCCTGACTCGTTTCTTAGACCTGTTGACGAAATACCCGAGGTTCCGACTATCCTTTTGAAGATGTACAGGCGTAAGTTTATAATATAACAATAATAAACATAACATAAACTCACGCCTATGTCCCCGAAGGGGTAGGCAGAGGTGCTAGCACCCACATTTCGCCAGTTTATGTTTAGGTCCCAATGTAATAGGTGGCGAGCCTATTGCCAGTGCCGGGCACTTATAAACCTGCGATAAATATACACATAACTTCGAAAAGCATCGAAAAGTCATTGGTGTGTGCCATGGTAAAACCTGGGATCGAACCCGAGACCTCGTCTCTTGCAGTCCATTACCCATACCACTAGGCTACCGCGGTCTTTTTCAATACAACAATAATAACAATATATATGAACTTTTATTATATCTCCGTTAGGGTAAAAGGTACAAGGTTGTCGGAGGGTTACCCCTTCAATGATAATCAGATTAGGTGAGGCAGTCATTGAACTCTCACACCGAATTAGAACCGGCGCATATTGGGGCTCGCTCTTTGAGATGATTTTCGAAAACTCAATTCTAAAAATGAAGGTAGTTTTAAGAACCTAGGTAATATAGGTATTAGTTAGTAGCTCTACTAAAAGGTTATCAGTTTTCTACGGAACATCAGCAAAGTTATTGATTTTCAGCATTTTACATTGGCATCCTTTTTTGTATTGAGTTCTTTGATAATATAATTATTAATTGAAGTTATTTCAATTCTAAAATATGTTGGGTGGAGACCAAGGGTAGTACTATCAAAATTATATATATATAACTATTTCATATCAATGCCTTAGATTTTATTATTAAATATTATTTTTTTAAATTTTAATCAAATCAGAATTTCTCTAAGTGCCGCAAGAGGCTTTTACTTTTGAACGGCACGGCAAAGGATACGACACAACGAATGGAAATAAACTTCAACAGCATGACAATAAATTGAAATTTAAAATATAATTAATAACCATACGGCAGATTTGCTTTTGTGCTGACGATAATCATTATTTAAATTTCAATTTAATTATCATGATTTTAACGCTTATTTTTATGTATCACATAAAAATCCTTTGACGTGACGTACTGCCAGTCACTAGGCAAAGTAAACAGTGCAAATGGACAGTACAAAAAGTTTACATCAAATAGATGTCTTTTTTCTTTTTCTTTTTTTTTCGTGCGGAAATCCCTTCGGATACCCCCCCGCCGGCCAGCGGGGGCGGTTATGTCGGGCTTGAACCGACTAAAACCGCACGCCGTCTGGGGTCTTCAGACGCCGGGGTGTAAGGTTACTCACAGAGCATATCCCTCGCACTACGACTGGCCCTGGGCCATCTCCGGTTTCGAGATGGCCCCCTCGGGTTTGGAGTCCACGGTGTCCCCGTCTTGCCCCGGTTTGGGGGAGGGGCGCTAGTCGCCCCACCGTCCCGGCCTATCGTTCTAGAAAAAATAAAATGTTATCGTATTCACAACTTTTAATCAACTTCCAAAACGAGGAAGTTTTTACCAACTAAAGCACGTTTAAAATGTTGCGTTACTTCATAAGAAATGCTTACCCAATAGTTCTTAGGGTCTTCAATATTTCGCCCTTACCTGTAAAGATAAAATAATAGATGAGTTATTAGCATACATAACATAACATAACTTCACGCCTGTATCCCCGAAGGGGTAGGCAGAGGTGTATTACACATAATATATTAATATTACACTTATGAAAACATTACACATTTACACATTACAATTTTTTTATATTTTTTTATATTTAGGACACGTCAATTTGACTTTGCCTCGCCTGACGGTAAGCTGAAGGTAGAGTCTCAGGAAAGAGGGTCACCATTACATACACGTACCATGTTAACAATGGTGGCACTCAGCTTGACGGCCTCATCAGAAGAGGATTATCGTCGCAGCACCGCGTGACACCCAGCACCGGTCCCACTTTAGTGCTGCGACCACAATCCCCCTGCCCGGCTATACACTTGCTGACCCCTGAACGCAATGAAACCGAAACTGGATAACTATGGAGGGTTTTTCGCAATCGTTCACGGTGGTACCTTTATCTTTTTTTTTTTCGTGCGGAAATCCCTTCGGATACCCCCCGCCGGCCAGCGGGGCACAGTGGTACCTACCAAAATTTGCGGCACTCTCACGGTCGCATTTTTGCCCCGATCGCTTTCAAACTGCGGTCAAAAATTGCTTGGGTGTAAACTTAGTTTAAGTTCGTGAACGGGTGGAATCCGGCCTAAGGGGACGGTAGGGCCTCACTTTTTGTGAAATCAGTTTTTCCTCAAAATTTCACATTCCATGAAAGATATTCGAACCGTTCTAATTTTATCCCATAGTATACATGAATACCAACCACTTTTAATTATAAACCTATAAGATTAAAACTTTAACTAAAAGTGGAGGGGGGAAAAACCAAAATTTTTCGGGAAAAAAATCATAACTTTGCATAGTGGTAAAATTATCAGATAAGGTATTGATGCATCTATTTTATCATCTATTCGCATGTCGTCTTTCGTTTTCTAACCGGTGAACATTCTTGCTGTCGGAAACATTTTTAATCGATAGGCCATTTTTAAGTCTAAAATAAATGTCTGAAAAGTTTTTCGCTAAAAGTTACCGTTTTCGAGAAAAAAAAATTAAACATGTTAAAAATGTTACTGTGTTTACTTGTGTGTGTAAGTCCGTAGTTCTCTATATAAAATAATATTAATTGCTTCACGAAATCTACCTGTGCGTTCCCCCTGCGGGAAAGGATTTTTTTTTTATTTAATCGTAGTTCCGATCGTCGTAGTTGGTACTTATGATTATGATTGGCTCGTAGTAATAGTTATTTAAAAAGTTTTTCGTCGAGAAAAATATCATTTTTACACTACTGAATTGGCGATTTTAATGTGTTTCTACAATAACAAAATAAATTCAAAATTTAAAATCACCGACATAAGAACACTCCAAATTAATACATATATCAAATAAAAAACAAAAACAAAATCAAGATTCGGAATTCGGAAGAGACGATGCCACAGACAGACACACACACAGACATGTCAAACTATAACACACTTCGTTTTTACGACGGGGGATAAAAAAGTGCTTTAAAAAAAAAAATCGTTTACCGATCCGTGTTTGACCACTGTCTCACCTGCTCAGTGATAATGTGTGTGAGGGTAGAACACGCCTGCTGGAAGCAACCCGGGACTTAAATCATTATCATCACAGCGTTAGCCACCGTTGCGTCCAAAGCTCCCTTGGAGCCCAGGGTCCGTGCTCCTAGGGGCCTAGACAAAGTGAGATTCTACTAATGTTTTTTTTTTATACCACTCAGGTGGCAGTCAAGCTTACGGCCCACCTGATGGGAAGCGGTTACTGTGTCCTATGGACGTGTGCAACACCAGGGGCATCTCACTCGCGCTGCCGACCCTGTAAAAACCTTCAAAAGTCCGAAATGTATGTATACAAATAATGTCAGTCCCATACATTTCGGAGGGTTCGCCTCGAAGCGATTCCACTAGTACAATGTATCTTTGTCTACAGGCCCTAGTCCTACTCGTTCTCTTGATTTATCCCATCTTGACTGTTACGGGAACGACCCCGCCTGAAAGGAAAGCCTGCGCCAGATCTCATCCGTCATTCAGCAGATGTACCAGCATGCATAAGCCGCGGCCCCGAAGATCTTGATGGGGTTCTCATTCACGCCAGTTGTGACTAAAATATTCCCAGGTTATATTTTTTAATTTCGAGGTAACGTGACAATTAAAAAATACGCGAGTTTCATGATGTTACTTCACACAAAAAGTGCTCATATGGAAAGTGCTCAACGCGGCTTAAGAAGTTTTCACTTCAATAATAATTTCCTGCCAAGGAAACGTCCAAATAAAAGTGGCGCTATAAATTTTGAATCTATTTTTTTAAGAAATATTAGTAACCTAAATTACTAATATTCCGCCCAACTACTCCAGCTAAGTTAAACTGCTTGTGTTCACGTCGGTAGTGTAACGGCCAGGATTCGAACCCGGGACCCCTCGATCGTAGGGTCGACTCCATAACCACTGAGCTACCGACGACGGTGGTAATAAAAACCTTTTACAGGAACGCCGAATAAACGTCAAAAATTTATGAGAACGGGAGCCTTCTAGCCACAGAACCCCAACAGCGCGGTGGATGTGGACGCGAGGCGCGGGTAACTTTACAAGTCACACAATAACCAACTTTAGCCGGAGGCTGCGGTGTAGGTACTTGTTTAGTTAATTTGAGGCTAAATATATTTTCAGTAAAATAGGTACGCTTTTAGAGGGGTGCGACTGGTTGGATCACCTCCAAGTTTGGTGCACCCTGGGCAACATTGATTGCTCCTTGCATGCGATGCTCATGCGATGACGCATCATTGATTGCTCCTCTGGAGTAGCTGGCGTCAACGTCAACGGCCAAGAGTCTGACCAACCGGCCCTTTTCAGGGCCAGCTGACCCCATTGCACGAGGGGGTCGGTGTATGGCGGGCCTGCAAGGCCCGCGGGAGTTTATTATATTTTTTGTTAAAATATTAAGTTTCTGGAGTGCTGTCTAGTTTTGATATTTTTGACGTTTTGTAAGTTTCGTAGGTCTATATAGAATAATAGATATTTGACTTTTAGTGATAGCAACATATAAAAAAATATTTAAAAAATATTTCAACTCTATGAGTAGTGCTTTTCCCAGGGTATTTGTCAATTTTTTATGCTTTATTTATTTGTAGTACAAATCTCTTTAATTTTACGTTAATCAATAAATTTTTAGAATCATACTTCTGTCTTTTCATATTAGAAATCTCCCAAATTTTACTTCGTTCCCAAGAACCCTTGTGGTTAGAACGAAAACCTATCTTTTTACCCGAATGCGTCAGAAGGAAGGTTGTGTTTTCGAGAGTATGTATGTATTATATATATTTATAACTGTTTGGTACGCTCTGCGGCTTTAACAGCTCGATGGATTTTAGCTTAAGAGGTATCGTTAGATTCGTATTTACTGTGAGAGTGACACTGGGTACATCAAAATAAATAAAAACAAAATGGCGGATTTTTGGCGCTAAAATGTATGTTGTTAAAAACATATTTTTACTTAAACTTATATAGGTACTTATAGTAGGGTCAATAGAAGATGTATATCATAACTAGAAAGTAACCCGACTGCCCTAAAAAGACCGATATTTTTTGAATTTTTGTTTTTTTTTTGTTTTTTTTATTTGATTTTGTTAAATTTTTTGTTTTACAAGTTTGATAGCAGGCGGGCCCCATCTGCAAATCATAAACCGAAAGAATATTAATGGGTCCCGCCTGCTAGCAAACTTTTTTCGGTCTATTTAGTGCAGTCGGTTTTTAATTTTTAATTACTAATTTTATTAAAGATTTTTTATGCCAGCGGGCCACACAGAGCACACTCAGTTGCTTGTGTTAAGATTGAGTTCATGTCAGTGGTATAGGTACTGGACGGGTTTAGAAAGGTTACAAACTGATTTCGCCAATAATAGTAACCGCGCAGTAAATGTAAATTTTAATAGTTAAGGTCAGATTTCATCTATTAATTGATCTCGGTTCCTATCATTGGTGAATTCCGCTCTAGGACCTCCATTCCAGTGTTTCCACCAACATTTAAGCCTTTCACACCACCGTCGTCGCCTACTTTCAAACTTTGCCAACAAAACCATACAATCAGGGTGTTGTTCGCAAAGTTTTTCCGCATATATTTGTAGCCAAAGCCTCATTTATAGTAGTAAGCGTGCGGTGTTACCGAACCGAACGCGGCCCGGGCGAAGGCGCGTACGGTCGGACCAAGCGTCTGCTGCAGTAGCGTCGGCGGGCGAGTGACGTCACCACGCGATCAATGGAACTGACGTCGAGAACTGGCGACGCGCTAAACCCACCCTCCCTTCAGGTCCTTCCGCTCCCCGCCGGCCCGGGAACACCCCAGCGCCCACATGGATGAAGCTCGAATGGAACACGACAGGAATTTATTGTACTGTTAATTAAGTTTATCGATAGAGGGTTGTTCAAAACTTTGCATTCGACGAGTAATTAATAAAACTTGAACTTGTTTTTTACCCACTTTGTATTTTCTTTGTCGATTATGTAAGTACAGTCAACCACAATAGTTAGTAAACACTAAAACATTTACAAACATTTTTTACATAGCCTGCTTTTTAGCCGCAGTCAGGCTCCGCTCGCGTAAATACTGATCACAGTCATCACGTCGTTCCTGCGTGTCAAAGGTACCTTTACCAGGATAAAAAGCAGCTTATGTGCCAACTATGTGTGTTGGTGGTGTCGGAAAAAGGTAGTTGATTACTCAATCACGCCAAAATGGCTGAACAGATCTGGAATAAATTTAGCACAGAGATAGAATATGATTGAGTAACAAACATTTATCCATCGGTCTAGCCATCCAAACTTTAACATTGATAATAGTATTTACCTTTTTTTTTTTTTTTTATCGTGCGGAAATCCCTTCGGATACCCCCCCCCGCGTGCCAGCGGGGGCGTTTATGTCGGGCTTGAACCGACTAAAACCGCACGCCGTCTCGGGTCTACAGACGCCGGGGTGTAAGGTTGCCCATAGAGCATATCCCTCGCACCCCGACTGACCCTGGGCCATCTCCGGTTTCGAGATGGCCCCCTCGGGTTTGGGAACCACGGTGTCCCCGTCTTGCCCCGGTTTGGGGGAGGGGCGCTAGTCGCCCCACCGTCCCGGCCTGCTTCTGCTGGGGTGACAGGTGGCCTCACCCGCCACCCCCAGGCCTGCGCTCATGGAGGACGGAGGTCGTTAAGCGACCTCCGGCGCCTGAGTTGCCTGCGACGCGCGGCGAGCAAGTTGCGGGCTCGGCGGACCGGGAGAGTTCTAAGTCTCTCCCGGGCGCGCTCCGCCACCTCCTTCGCGAGCATTACATGCTCGCAGAATAATAGTATTTACCTAAGATTTTATTAAAGCTGCAGGCGTCGGATAAGGTTAAATGAGGACGCGACACTTTTAACTACATAATTCATTCAATCAATTCCGAGGTATTTTTAGATTAAGTTTAGTTCATTTACTGTCAACCGTCGTAGGGTAAACAAACAGGAAGGGTAACTTAACTATCTAAGTTAATCCAATGAATATTTAAGAGAATCCTGAATTACTTTCTTCTATTACCTTGTCCAATAACAAAACTAAAGTAACATTAAACAACTTTGCTTTTAGCGGTTTTGTGATTGACCGTTTTGAAGACATTTTCAGAACTTAGTATTACATTTATGATGCAGTTATGGAAAAAGAATCTTTATAATTCGAAATTTCACAGATGTTTTTATACTTTGCAGATTTTTGCCGCGAAATATAGTATTAAGAAGTGCCCTGGGACTTTGGAGCCTGGCGTCTAGTCTTCTACTTCTGATTTGGTTCAACCGAGCTCTTATGACCGAACGCGACTATATGTGACTCCTCAACCATGAGACGAAATCCTGTGTCAGCGCCTCGTTCGTCAACCAGCAGGTGTACCGGCTTGCACCATGAAGATCTTGTTTAGATTCCATATACAAAAAAAGTTACTTTATCCACCACAATCATTGTTAAACAACCCCATGCCGCCATTAAGAGTTCCATAACAGTAAAATCCAAAAATACATTCCTCGACTCAGAAATTGAACATAAGACTTCACGATCACACGTAAATATAAGCGAAAAAGTAAGTAAAGCTACTCTCAAAATATTCTTTCATACAATCCTTGTCCTGAAATTGAAATCGAAAAAAGTCACATCCACGACGTAACTTCAATTTGTGACCCTTCGCTTTCTAGAGGTCGCTAACTAAGCTTCCTACGCCTTTCCTGAATAGCTGGAATTCCTTTCAAAGCTTGAAAAACTATCACATACACAACGAAAAATAAATCTTGGGATTTTAGGGTTTCGTTGCCACATGACAAAGAACGGAATCCTTATAGATTCGTCAAGTCTGTCTGTCTGTCCGTCCGTATATAGAAAGTAGTAGTCACAGCCACTTTTTCCCGAAACTATAAGAACTATGTTGTTGAGAATTGGTAAGTAGATGTATTCTGTAAACCGCGTTAAGATTTTCACACAAAAATAGAAATAAAACAAAAAAATTATGATTTACATTAGCATGTAAACTTTCACCGAAAATTGGGTTGAACGAGATCTAATAAGTAGTTTTTTTTTAATACGTCATAAATCGTAAACCGCATTTTCCCTTCATTTAATCAACTCAAATAAAAAAAAATACTTGCTGCTACGGAGCCCTTCATGGGCGAGTCCAACTCGCACTTGGCCCGTTTTTTTTATATACAGTTAAGTTGTTGCTCAAAGTTTACGCTACAATACAAAACAGACAAGGGTATCAGCTAAAATGATCAGAACATCGCAGTTTATACCGAGATCAATAACCTTCAACAATTTAAAAGACTCCATTAGCTCCATAATCCTCCATTTACGGTGACAGGGTGCGCACACAATGGAAGTAATCCCCTTATTTTTTTACCGCAAAGTAAATATATGACCTCGTCCGTTCCATGGCTTAAGTTAGGGCTTATATTTACGTGTGATCGTGAAGTCTTATGTTCAATTTCTGAGTCGAGGAATGTATTTTTGGATTTTACTGTTATGGAACTCTTAATGGCGGCATGGGGTTGTTTAACCATGATTGTGGAGAATAAAGTTACTTTTTTTTGTATATAGAATCCAAACAAGATCTTCATGGTGCAAGCCGGTACACCTGCTGGTTGACGAACGAGGCGCTGACACAGGATTTCGTCTCATGGTTGAGGAGTCACATATAATCGCGTTCGGTCATAAGAGCTCGGTTGAACCAAATCAGAAGTAGAAGACTAGACGTCAGGCTCCAAAGTCCCAGGGCACTTCTTAATACTATATTTCGCGGATACAGTTACATAACTGCGGTTTATACAAGAACAACAGAACCGCAACTCAACGCAAACTACCCTCGGGTAATAGAAAATACTCAAAACAGGTCGGCAACTTTATTGGTCCGAAAAAAGGTTGACTTCAGATTCTTATCAAACAGAGGCTAAGGAATATATGGATGTAGTATGAATCACGTTACCAAACGTCTCGTTTTGAAAGGAATCGTCCCTTTATCGGTACTCTTCTGGACGCGAAATTGTCCTGTTTTCCCAAACAATCTTAAATATGAAAAGCTTTTTATATAAATAGAATATTAAGTACCTATTATTTACCAATTTTGTTAAATTTGTAAGGCCATTATCCCGTTTTCAGTCTATAAATAAAAGGGTACGTAAGTATGAAAAGCCGAGGTAAAATAATTGGTAGCGAATTCTGAGAACGTGTCAACTAGGCAGAACTTTCGTGCGTCTAGGCGTTTAGGTGTTATTGATATAAGCAATCATATTAAAAACAACTATAGTCTTAGTTTGTGGAACTCTCTTTGTTCTCTGTAGATTGCCTATTTTGGCTATCATAAGTCCCCATTACTAATGATGCAAATGACCAGTGCCTCATAATTACTGCTGATCAAATTAATTGTGAATTCCTTGTGGGGTGTATAGCACGGATGGGCCCCAAGCCCATAAAACCTGCTAGCTAGTACGCAAAAAGATTATCTTATTTGGATCTACGTGATATTGTCGGAAGTTTACGCGAATGTCACAAATTAAAATAAAACTATTTTTAACGGATTCTATCGCAATTTATTTGATGTTATTTTATTATTCACATTGAACCCGACGTTTCGGTTGCTTTTTAGCAGGTGGTGATGGTCAAGGGGAGATTCGTAAATAATGATATAACATCAAATAAATCGCGATAGAATCCGTTAAAAATAGTTTTATTTCAATTATTTGGATCTAGTTAAAAAATCCAATTAGCCAATCAATCCCTATTGCTTAATAATAAAACAGCGCGTGACGAACGTGGTTCAAACGCGTATTATGTTTTTACATTTCAGTCCTTATTCACCTCACCAGCGAGGTATTTCTCAACGATATTCTCCTTAATTTTGTGCCACTTTAATCAGCCAACTACTCTTTCCTACTCAGCTGACAATAACAGACAGTAACTGACGTTTAATTGTTTGGCTGGGATAGCGATAGGATTAAAACACTTCGCTCTTCTAATGGAGGAATGATATTGCGCAGGAACGATATGGGGTGTGTGTGGTACATGTTACACGACATAGCTAGTATTTTCCTATACCTTTTTTTTTCGTGCGGAAATCCCTTCGGATACCCCCCGCCGGGCAGCGGGGGCGGTTATGTCGGGCTTGAACCGACTAAAACCGCACGCCGTCTCAGGTCTACAGACGCCGGGGTGTAAGGTTACCCATAGGGCATATCCCTCGCACCCCGACTGACCCTGGGCCATCTCCGGTTTCGAGATGGCCCCGTCGGGTTTGAGAACCACGGTGTACCCGTCTTGCCCCGGTTTGGGGGAGGGGCGCTAGTCGCCCCACCGTCCCGGCCTGCTTCTGCTGGGGTGACAGGCGGCCTCATCTGCCACCCCCAGGCCTGCGCTCATGGAGGACGGAGGTCGTTAGGCGACCTCCGGCGCCTGAGTCGCCTGCGACTTCCTATCATACCTACCGAAGCGGCGTGAGAACTCTCATAGTCATACAGGATTGAAAATCCATTGAACAATGTCAATAAGAGTCAATTAAAAAAATAAAATCTAATTTATTAGATAAATTTTAAACGACCCTAAGCCGCGGTAGCCTAGTGGTATGGGTAATAGACTGTTGAGACGAGGTCTCGGGTTCGATCCCAGGTTTTACCATGGCACACACCAATGACTTTTCGATGTTATGTGTGTATTTATCGCAGGTTTATAAAAGCCCGGTTAATGGCAATAGGATCGCCACCTATTACATTGGGACCTAAACATAAACTGGCGAAATGTGGGTGCTAGCACCTCTGCCTACCCCTTCGGGGATATAGGGGTGAGTTTATGTTATAATTTATGTTTATGTATTTTAAACGACTTGTTTCAAAATATCTTTAGTAGCCTTTTTCCGAAATCGCAAGTACCACAAATTCTCGGTACCGTGTAAATATCTGACCAAAATTACGGGAGGATTTCATCTATGAAATTACGTCTAACTAATTTGATTTTTCACGTTTTATCAATGAAAGTCACTCAATAAAATGTCCTAATGCAATTTAAATTGAGTTTCAGCCTAAGTGTGTAAGTAAACATAGCTTTTGTAAAATATTTAGTTAAGTTTACTTTATTTTCACCGGTTACATCATCAGACTACTAAACCAGTACACTTTTAAACCTTCAAACAACTCCGTTTACAAAAAAACTCCTCCACATTTTCTGAATTATAGGGTGTTTGATGTCCTCTCAACATCCGACATTGCAAGAAGAGAAGCAGTGTCTCGTTTCGTGAAATTAAAGCGTCATATAATTTGCGTTTCTATAATGAGAGTTTCTCGGCGTGCCACCCCTTTCTCCCAAGGAGGGAGGTTTCACGTCATTCTGGCAAGCGTTTTGTGCCTTTAACTTAAGATCACGTTTTACCTACGCAAATAGACGAGTTTATCCTTAATAGCATTCTAAGGCTATTTTTAGACAACGGCTGTTGAAAGAATAGTAGATGTTAAAAATATTCGTTGCGATACAGAGGCCTAACCATCATGTTAGCTAAATGAAATTTGGAATCCATTAGTATGTTAAGTTTTTGAATAAATCTGAAGAAGGCACAGTATTCCCCCTAGCCAGGGAGGGTCGCAGGTTCATGTGTTTATTGTCCTATTCTGGAATGTGAGTTCTTTCTATTTTAATACATCATGTTAGCGTTTCAAGTTCAATTTCTATTCGTTTCATAGATTCCATCGCTTCCATCCGCTCGGTTTAACAGTGAAGAAAAACATCGACAGAATCACAGACCGGGCGGGGCGCGCCCGGGAGAGATTTAGAACTCTCCCGGCTCGCCGATCCGCAACATGCTCGCAGCGCGTCGCAGGCGATTCAGGCGCCGGAGGTCGCTTAACGACCTCCGTCCTCCATGAGCGCTGGCCTGGGTGTGGTAGGTGAGGCCACCTGTCACCCCAGCAGAAGCAGGCCGGGACGGTGGGGCGCCTAGCACCCCCCCCCAAACCGAGGCAAGACGGGGACACCGTGGTTCCCAAACCCGAGGGGGCCATCTCGGAACCGGAGATGGCCCAGGGTCAGTCGGGGTGCGAGGGATATGTTCTATGGGCAACCTTACACCCCGGCGTCTGTAGACCCGAGACGGCGTGCAGTTTTAGTCGGTTCAAGCCCGACATAACCGCCCCCGCTGGTCGGCGCCGGCGGGGGGGGGTATCCGAGGGGATTTCCGCACGAAAAGGAAAAAAAAAGAGGTAAAAACATAGTTCTGAATTAATTCAAGGTTAGTTGCTAAGAGACCCGAGCTGATATACACATCACCAAATACAAATAGATTAGTATAATCACTGTATGAATTAAACATTCCTAATCACATCTAGATAAAAATATGTAGTCGTGGAATTTTGGCGCCGTTTTTTGGCACAGATTGTATATAATTTTATGAAAGTATGCGAAATACGTGCCGACGTGCAGTCTGGCAATTCGGAAGTTTTGAATTTAAAAATAAAACATACGCCGATGCTGAAACAGAAACTTCATTGAAGAAAACTATACTATTTAGCGAACGAAACTTTTACAGTGCATTTCGTAGATTTGACATTAGAACATCCATCTTATCTATACTATTATAAAATTGTATATTAGTTTTCTGTACATTGGAGATATTTAAAAAAAAAAACCTTAAGTTACGTTGAATGGACAATTGAAATGAATGTAACAACTTTTTTTTTTGGATTCCTGTCTGATTGTTCGTGCAGGACGCAAAAACTACTTTTTTTTATATTTTTTTATTTATTTATTTACTTTATCCATACATACTCTAACTTTACAGGTTAAACCCAATGCGCTAGTGTACACATTTATACAATACCAAAAAACAGTACAACACAAAACCATACAATACAAGACAATACACGACAAAAACGAGACAAAACAAGAAAAATACAACACATTAACAGACAATACAAGACAGCACAAAACCATCCAGGACAAAATACTTGTTTACTTATAGCAAATTACGAATAAAGCTGTCCTCGTGAATTCACTCAGAGTACCAAAGAATATATCCGTCTCCCTAGCAATGAGGTTAAGAGTGCGGAGTGCGCGCGTCAGTGGCGCCTCACTCCACAGGTTCGTTCGTGCATTCGGCACCACCAGCAGCCACGGTTGTCTCCGCCGCCACACATACTTATCCGGAACACAGAGACCTAGCTGTCCTAAGACATCCATATTATGTATCCTCCCTCTCAGTACTTTGAATAAATACGAAGTGAGTGCGAGATCCCTCCTGACTCCCAGTTCGTTATATCCCACCATACCCAAAACAAATAGAGTAGGATACATAAGCGGATAAAACGGGTATACTCCGTATAACCGTAAGTACAAGTACCTAACAAATTTATTTTGCACTCGCTCCAGCATAAGCCTATATTTAGCCTCATGTGGAGCCCAGATGACTGAGTTACATTCTAACTGAGTTCTCACCAAGGCGTTGTACAACATGATTACCGCATTAATGTTTGTGAAATCCCGTACCAGACGAAGCAGGAAACCCAGATTTCTGTAAGCTTTTTTACAGCAACGTATGATGTGGTCATGGAAATTCACCTTTGTGTTAAAATTCACTCCTAAGTCCCTGACCTGTGTGACCCTGACCATCGGTGATTCATCTATGCGGTAATCATGCAGCACTGGAGAGTGTGCACGACTAAAACTAATTGTCACACATTTTGCCTTATTAAAATGCAAGTTGTTCTCGTGGCTCCATCTGACTACCCTGTCAATGTCCTTTTGCAGTTTAGCACAGTCATCCAAATCTCGAATATGAAGAGACAGTTTGAGGTCGTCGGCGAACAGCAAACACTTGGCGTCCTTCACCATTTGAGGCAGGTCATTTATCATCAGCAGAAACTCCAGTGGTCCTAGGTTACTGCCTTGACTCACCCCTGACCTCGTGAAGTATGGCTTCGACTTATATCCCGCATATTCCACAAACTGTTGCCTATCGGCCATATAGCTTGCAAAAAAGTGTAGCAAGTGTGGGGTAAAACCAACGCCTGCCAGCTTCTTAAGCAACGTGTCATTGTCGACTAAGTCGAATGCTTTTTTGAAATCGAAGTAAGCAGTATCAATTTGTCCCCCACTGTCTACAGCAGGCACAATGTGTACCATGTGGCTGATCAGATTACTCATGGTACTTCTTCCTGGTCGAAATCCGTGCTGTTCGTCTGAGAGCTGTGCGCTCACCTGCAAAAATATACTATTGTGAATAGCCGCTTCAAATATTTTTGCAGGTGTCGACAACACTGCCACGGGCCTGTATCCCTCTACTGATGCCGCGTTTCCTCCCTTTGGGACCGGAACCACCCGAGTCACCTTCCATTTCTCTGGAAATACCGCTGCCTCAAGACATTTATTAAAAATATGCAGAAGTGGTTCGATTAGCACTGCCCGGCAATCCCTAAAGATATAAGGTGGTATGCCGTCCGGTCCAGCCGACGTTTTAGGCTTCAGTTGCCGAAGCGCACGACATACATCGTCAAACGCCATCTGGTTTAACTGAACCCGCGCTGCCCCACTCTCGCCCCCTGCCTCTATCATAGCCGTGTTCACATTAAGTAGTGGTTTCTCTGTCCTATAGACGGAATAGAAATAATCCGCAAACTCCTCAACACACCGTTGACCCGTCAAAGCTTCCCCATCTTTTAGGATTGCCTGAGGACCTCTCTGACCTCTCCTGGATTTGGCGTAGTTCCAAAAGGATCTCGTATCCATCAACATTTGATTTTGAATACGTTGTTGATACTGTTCCTTTGCTACTACCATATTTTTTTTAACATTATTTCTACACCTGGAAAACGATTCGTAATCTGTTCTCAACCCACTCGCCTTGTATCGTTTATGTAGATAAGCTTTTAATTTAATGTCGCGAATTATTTCACTAGTGTACCACTCGGGGTAAATATACCTCGAGTTTACACTACTTCGCTTTTTTTGGGGAACCCAGTCATCTATTGTAGAATTAATTAAAGTATAAAAATAATCCAAACTACTTTCCACGTCCAACTCGTATAACGAACTCCAATCTATTGCTGCAATTGAGGCATACAAGGACTGGAAGTCCGCTTTATTGAAATTCCACCCCAGTGGTACATGAGTAGCCCCGACGGCCGAGTCGGCTGTGTCGGGCTGCTGACATAAGAACGTGTGTGTACTTACCTCGATCTCAAGCGGCGGGTGCTGCGTGTCCACCTTCACCAGCGGCACCCCTGCCGCGCGCACCCGTACACTCTCCCCCCTCGCCAATGCACTCAACACCAAATCTAACTGCCGACCAATGCAATTACACACATTGTTACTCTGAGTGAACCCACAGAACGCTTGAAAGTATTCATAATAATTAGTAACTTGAACAGGACATGAATACAAGTTAAAATCGCCTATAACTAGTATTTTTTTATACTTGTTACAAAACTGTTCAATAATATGAAACATTAACATGTATTCACTTTCACTGCTCCTTGGTGGAATGTAAACAATACAAAGTAAGAACAAAAAACGGTTACTTAGACACACCTTAGCACAAACCAGTTCAAACACCTGATTATCAATGTTGACGTAATTCGGTAGGGACACGCGCTGCAGTTCGAGACGCGGTGTGGCCACAAGACACACGCCGCCTTGTTTACGACCGTCCGCTCGGTCACAGCGTATTACACTGAAGCCCGGTGGCACTAGTTCCGCATCGTGAATTGACTCGTTGCAACCGGTTTCTGTTATAGCGAATAAATCTGCCTCCACGGTTGCAATGTTTATATAGAAATTTTCCAACTTTGTTCGAAGTCCTCTCGCGTTTTGGTAATATATATCCACACATTTATTTGATTTTGTTGGGTTTGTTGGTTGATCTACGAAACCACACCCATTCCGCAAATTCTATATTTACTGCCCAGTTCTCTGGTTGGCATAACTTTTCGTATTTGCTCTCTGGGACCCCAATTATAAAAGAAGCATAATCCCTTTCAGTTTTGTGCTTTATCTTATCTATTTTAACTGGCACGCCTTCCCCATAAATCTTCCTGACATGCTTTTCCAAGTTCTCTATTGTTGTCTCTTTCTGTAGTCGCCATACATGCAAATATTTTTTCCTTTCCATTCCCTGAATATCGCTGTCGCTGGTACTTCCACCTTTCCTAACTTCATTATTTATGTATTTATTTCTTTTCCGGGTTACGGTGCTCCAATTTTCTTCTCTTTCTGTCCCTTGAACTTCCTTTATATTACTATCCACCTTCCTGTGATTATCTCCATTGGCCTGCATTGGTTCCGCTGCCGCTATATGCACCGATTTCGTGGCCACACTTTCACTTGCAGGTGAACGATTATTATGTACCCTCCTGTGATTATCTTTAACTACACTTGCAAATGATATCGACTGACCTGTACATCCTTGTTCTATCTGATCAAGTAGCATGGTCTGATTATTATCTGTCTTTGAATTTACTTTTAATGTTTCTGTTTTCTTAATCTCTTGCAGCAAATCGGCCTTATCTACTTGTGCTTGTACTACCTTCAATATTTGTTTTATTTCTTTCAACTCAGCTTCACTTTTTTCCAGCTTATCTTGTAATAATCGGAATTCCTTTCTTTGTTCCTCTAATTTTGATTTCATTTCCCCACGCAATTCCCTAATCTCGTCCAACAGTAGACTTTCCGTATCAGTCATTTCACTACTGTTTCTTCTATTACCCCGTTTGCTAATGTTTACATAGCTACTCGGAGTAAAAGTTTTACACGCAGTTGTATTTGCTCGAACCGGAGTATCCACATTTCCCATCTTAGGCATTGTACATGCACATTCTGGACAAATCCACTGATCCCTGTACTCCTGTGTGTATTGCTCAACCACCACACTCGTTAAGCCAAGACACATTACGTGGAATTTCTTCTTACATTTTTCTTGCGAACACTCCATGGAGTCATTGCTAATGACCCCATTACAGGCGTTACATTTATTACTCATTTAAATTAGATACTTAAATGTGTATTTTTTATTTATTGGTACCTATTGACTATCTTAACACGTCCGCTCAAACACGCGGGTAGGCGGTTAAATTACTACTATTACTAAACCGATTGATTGATTTGATGCGGTTTCTGCTATTAGAAAGGTCTTGGTCAGACTTACAATCTACCGTATGTTTGATTGTAATTGATGGAGTAGAGCTGGCAATATGACCAAATCTTACCAATCTCTCAATGTCTGGCTTCTATTATGATAAATATTTTTTATTTAATTAATGTTAAATTTATGTATACTGTAATACGCTAACTGACTGTTTCGGTTCGGTTAGTAGGAGGTAGGACACGACGGTATCTCCCGTCCTAATTGAGCAGTCCGACTGGGGTAGTACCTCCGCCCTACAGAAGACCGCGGCCATAATAACCCTTGTGTTGTGTTCCCGGCGGTGAGTAGGGTAGCCAGAGCTCACTGGAGGGGTTTTGTGCTGTCAGCGGGGAGACCAGAGGTTTTAGTAATCGTCACCGACTTGTATGGGCGTGAAATGCTGGCGTGGCGGTCAGGGAGACCCGGTGAAACGGCTTTCCGCTGGCCGCCCGCAGGCTTGAACGGTTCCCGAACCTGGGGACTACATAATCTCCGCCCCAGGAGGCTGAACCAGCTGCCTGTGAAAAGTGCCTGATACTGTGGTCGTGCCGGAGGAGGAGACCAGAGTGGACCCGGCTACAGTATTCAGGAGGGGACCGGGGGCCCTTCCGCCCGCCTCGCCAGCCAGTCACACAACCCTAACTTGTCGGTGGTCGCATAGAGTCTTGCTTTGTCTCCTGCACTGTCAGCACAGAATCTCTCTTAACCTTCTCCCCCACCAACCCTTCTCAAAATGGCCAGAAATAAAAGGAAAAATATTTCGACAGCGGCATCCTCGTCCACATTACAAGTGGACTTTTGCAACATCAGGGGATTGCATACCAACCTCAACGCGGTCCACCAACACCTTGAAACCGCTCAGCCGACCTTGTTTTTCCTAACGGAGACACAAATATCATCCCCTGCCGATGCAGCCTACCTAATGTACCCTGGGTACAAACTCGAGCACAATTTTTTGAGGCGTGCCGGGGTATACTTGTACGTCCGGGATGATATTTGTTGCCGCCGTCTTAATGGCCTTGAAGACAGGGACCTGTCTATTTTGTGGGTACGTATAGATCACGGGGGTCACACCCGTATCTATGCGTGCCTTTACAGGTCTCATAGCGGTGACTTGGGAACGACTCAACTGTTTGAGTACCTGCAGCGGTCGGCAGACAAGGCTATTGAGCAGTACCCCACCGCGGACTTAGTGTTCTTGGGAGACTTCAACGCTCATCACATTGAGTGGCTGGGGTCCTCAAGCACTGATTTTGCGGGAAGGGCTGCTCACAAATTTGCCCTGACCTATGGGTTCTCGCAAGTGGTTCATTCTATCACAAGAATACCAGATATCGAGACCCATAGAAGCTCTCTACTGGACCTTCTGCTGACTACGCACCCGGATGAATACTCCATAACTGTGGAAGCACCACTTGGCAAGTCAGACCATTGCCTCGTCTGGGCGCAAGTGCCTCTCGCACGACAAGAACCACCTCGGCCACCCGAATGGCGGCATGTTTGGCACTATAAGTCGGCAGACTGGGATGGATTGCGAGAATTCTTCGCTTCGTACCCGTGGAGGCGGCTCTGCTTCACTTCTGAAGATCCAAGTTCCTGTGCAACAGCAGTTACTGAGGCGATTCTAGCGGGCATGGAATGCTACATTCCCAACCGCTGGATCGCAACAGGAGCAAGTAAGCGCCCGTGGTTTAATCGGCCTTGCAGAGAAGCAAGACTTCACAAGCAATGTGCTTATAAGGCTTGGACCACGGCACTTGCTAACAAGGATCCTAATATCACTGAGGTGAAGCGGAAATTAAATGCCGCCTTGAGATCCAGTAAAAGAGCAACGGCCAGGGCTAAATTTGAATTCATCGGCAGAATTGGTGAACGGCTGGCGCGGTACCCATCTGGTAGTCGTGCATTCTGGTCGCTTGCCAAAGCTGCCGAGGGAAATTTTTGTCGGTCTTGTCTGCCGCCGCTGCAAAAACCCGACGGCAATCTGGCCCATGGCGCAAGGGAGAAAGCCTGTCTTTTAGGTGACCTCTTTGCGTCAAACTCGACCATGAATGATGGGAATGCCGAGCCACCCACTATCCCCTGGTGTGGTGTTTCTATGCCAGAAATCAAAATCACACAACGGGTGGTCCGGCGGGAATTGAAGTCCCTAGATGTTCGCAAGTCGAGTGGGCCTGACGGCATATCGGCGATGGTGCTTAAGCAGTGTGCTCCAGAGTTGTGCCCTGTTCTTACACAGCTTTTTGCGCTCTCTTACTCCACGAGACAAGTCCCAGCTTCGTGGAAGACTGCATTCGTGCACCCTGTGCCTAAGAAAGGCGATAGGACAGACCCGTCCAATTACAGGCCTATCGCTATCACCTCCCTTCTCTCGAAGGTAATGGAGCGTGTCATTAACATACAGCTCCTGAGATACCTTGAAGGAAGCGATCTATTGAGCGACCGACAGTACGGCTTCCGCCACAGTCGCTCTACCGGTGACCTTCTTGTGTATCTCACATACCGCTGGGCGCAAGCCATCGAGAGTCAAGGTGAGGCACTAGCGGTCAGCCTCGATATAGCGAAGGCCTTCGATCGGGTCTGGCACAGAGGTCTTCTTTCGAAGTTGCCGTCTTATGGACTGCCCGAGGGACTTTGCGAATGGATCGCCAGCTTTTTGTCCAATAGAAGCATCCAAGCCGTCGTTGACGGCAGCTGCTCGGACCACATGGACATAAACGCTGGTGTTCCACAAGGCTCCGTGCTGTCTCCGACCCTGTTCCTCCTGCATATCAATGACATGCTGTCTGATGACTCCATTCATTGCTATGCGGACGACAGTACCGGGGACGCATTTTACACGGGCCGAGCTAACATCCCTCGGTCCACAGTGGAAGAAAGTCGCGAACAACTTGTGTCTGAAATCGAGACTACTCTCACAAGAGTGTCCGATTGGGGTGGACTAAACCTGGTCCAATTCAACCCCACTAAGACACAAGTATGTGCATTCACCGCTAAGAAAACCCCATTTATTGTAGCGCCACAATTCCTGGACACACCACTTAATATCTCTAAAAGTATCGGGATCCTCGGTGTCGACATCTCCAGCGAGGTCCAGTACCGTAGTCACCTGGAAGACAAAGTCAAGTTGGCATCTAAGAAACTTGGAGTGCTCAACAGGGCGAAGCAGTACTTCACTGCGGAGCAAAGACTTCTTCTTTATAAGTCGCAAGTCCGGCCCCAGATGGAGTACTGCTGTCACCTTTTTGCCGGAGCACCTAGATACCAACTTGACCCGTTCGACTCGGTGCAAAGACGGGCGCTGAGGATCGTCAACGATCCCATACTTACAGGCAGTGTGGAACCGCTTAACCTTAGGAGAGATTTCGCCTCCCTGTGCGTTTTCTACCGCCTTTATAACGGGGTGTGTTCAGAAGAATTGTTTGATATGATGCCCACGGCCACATTCTATCATCGCACCGCTCGCCACAGACAGGGAATTCATCCTCACACGTTGCGATCGGAAACGGTGCGTACAGTTAGATATGAAAGGCACTTCATTCCGCGCACCCTCAGGCTGTGGAATGATCTCCCTGCTGTGGTTTTCCCAAGCGACTACAATATGGGGTTCTTCAAGAAGGGCATTAGAAGGTTTTTACAGGGTCGGCAGCGCGAGTGTGACGCCCCTGGTGTTGCACACGTCCATAGGCCGCGGTAACCACTTCCCATCAGGTGGGCCGTGAGCTTGTCTGCCACCTGAGTGGTATAAAAACAAAAAAAAAAAAAACGTTTTAGAGCTAATATTATCAATTTAGAGAGAGAATATTGACGGAACAGGCTTATGAGGCGACGGTGAATAGGCAATTCGGTATCGAGTATCAGATCGAGGACATTTTGTACTAAATTGCCTGTGTACAAACTTACTTGCCTTCCACTAAATGTTGTGAATTTCCAAAACCGCACAAATTACAGGTGAATACAACGCGTCGATAAGAATTTTCGCGTCATAACAAACTCAAAGGAAAAACCCAAACGTATCTGAGACTATCTTTAAATTGATTTTAATCTGTGCAGCCGGCTGGTAAAATACATGAGAGCACTTGATGCGATCTACTTCAAACAGATTAGTAAGCAAAGCATTGAAAGACCTTGGCTAAAATAATATTAAACTACATCATGTTTTTAATTTATTCTGTTGAAATGTAGTGCTAAAACTGGTCTAATGAATGAGGAAAAAGTATATATAATTCCACATTCACGGTAGCGCCATCGAACTTGGGAACTTGGACTACATCAGGGGATATCCATTAATTACGTGAGATGTCTCACCTCTTGGTGAGATGTCGTCAGACTCGACCCCCTACCTCAAACTAATGTAACGTGTTTAAACATGTGCACGATTGCGATTTGATTGCGTTCAGGGGTCAGCAAGTGCATAGCCGGGCAGAGGGATTGTGGTCGCAGCACTAGTGGGACCGGTGGGGGTCACGCGGTGCTGCGACGACAATCCTCTTATGATGAGGCCGTCAAGCTGAGTGCTACCAATGTTAACATGATACGTGTATGTAATGGTGACCCTCTTTCCTGAGACTTTACCTTCAGCTTACCATCAGGTGAGGTGAAGTCAAATTGATGTGTCCTAAATATTAAAAAAATGTCTATTTACATAACATAACATAAACTCACGCCTATATCCCCGAAGGGGTAGGCAGAGGTGCTAGAACCCACGTTTCGCCAGTTTATGTTTTAGGTCCCAACGTAATAGGTGGCGAGCATATTGCCATTAACCGGGCACTTATAAACCTGCGATAAAATACACACATAACTTCGAAAAACATCGAAAAGTCATTGGTGTGTGCCATGGGAATACCTGGGATCGAACCCGAGACCTCGTCTCAGCAGTCCTTTACCCATACCACTAGGCTAACGCGGTGTCTATTTTTAATATAATTATGTAAATCTGTGCTTAAATGCGTTGGATATATTTAAAAAAAAAAAAAACATAATTTTGTTTATGTAAAACTACTTCGACGAGGTCGATCTAGTTTGTTAAAAATATATTTTTACCCAACTGCAGCGAATCCAGAAACAAGGGTTATGCGTATAACCTGTAGGTATGTAATGTAAGTATGATTTTATAGGTGCGACTGCCTCCCAACCCTACAGAGACGAAAACTATAGTTTGTTACTATAGTTATCAAGTGTATGTTAAATAAATATTTTTTCTTTCTTTCTTTTTTCGGGTGAGGTTTGCTTGGGCCCCGGAGATCTTAGGGGTCCCACTAAGATCAAACCACTCTTTCGGATACGGAACCCCTAAACATTAGGAGCGAGTGAGCGACACGCGAGCGCTACATACATTTAGCGCAAAGAGAAAGGCACATTGATTCAACAATGAGGAATGCGTTTCCGGCTGTTATCGTTTACGCCAAGTAAGGCTAAGCTTGCGTTAAACTAAATAATTATAATAAACATAATCTTAATATGACGCAGCGCAACATTTCCATTCATTTGGAAACATTCTGATGAGTCTTAACATAGACGACTTCAAAAAGAAGGAGGTTCTATGTTCGTCTGTATCTATTTTTAGGGTTCCGTTGCCAAGTGGCAAAAATCGGAACCCTTATAGATTCGTAATGTCTGTCTGTCTGTCTGTCCGTATATCACAGCCACTTTTTTCCAAAAGTATAAGATCTACGCTTTTTTTTTTTTTTTTTTTTTTTTTTTTTTTTTTTTTTTTTTTTTCTTTTTTACGTGCGGAAATCCCTTCGGATACCCCCCCGCTAGCCAGCGGGGGTGGTTATGTCGTGTGTCGACTAAAACCGCACGGTGTTGAAACTTGGTAAGTAGATGTATTCTGTGAACCGCATTAAAAGGAGAATGCCCATTTTTGGTTGCGCTTTTAGACGTTCGCGTCAATATTTCAAATGTTAAAAAATAATATTGATTATAGTATGACTTTTCAACACTAAATCGCTTCTATAGTACTTGGGGATTCGATTTAAATTATTAAAGATATAAAACTTGAATGAATAATCGTTTCCATTTTAATTTAATTGTTACCATTATATGAAATAAACCATTGGTGGTAGAATACAAATATACCAATCTTTTTAAAATAAAATGGTTAAATAATAATACGTGATAATATATAAACCGCGGTAGCCTAGTGGTATGGGTAAAGGACTGCTGAGACGAGGTCTCGGGTTCGATCCCAGGTATTACCATGGCAAGGGCACGCCGCAATAGCGGCGGTAAGGCCCATCATGGAGGATTGGCTGGAGAGGCGACACGGAAGCCTCTCCTACCGACTGACGCAGGTGATCTCAGGGAAGGGGTGCTTCGGGGACCACCTGCATCGGATCAGGAGGGAGCCAACGCCTGAGTGTCATCACTGCGACGCGAGCGAGGACTCAGGGCTGCACACGCTGGCGGACTGCCCGGCGTGGGAGGCGCCGAGGCGTGACCTCGTGGCAGCCATCGGGGTGGGAGTCCTCTCGCTCGGCAGCATGATTGCGGCAATGGTGCGGAGCGCGAGCGCGTGGGCCGCCGCCGCCTCCTTCTGCGAGCATGTAATGCTCGCGAAGGAGGGGGCGGAGCGCGCCCGGGAGAGACTTAGAACTCTCCCGGTCCGCCGAGCCCGCAACTTGCTCGCCGCGCGTCGCAGGCAACTCAGGCGCCGGAGGTCGCTTAACGACCTCCGTCCTCCATGAGCGCAGGCCTGGGGGTGGCGGGTGAGGCCACCTGTCACCCCAGCAGAAGCAGGCCGGGACGGTGGGGCGACTAGCGCCCCTCCCCCAAACCGGGGCAAGACGGGGACACCGTGGTTCCCAAACCCGAGGGGGCCATCTCGAAACCGGAGATGGCCCAGGGTCAGTCGGGGTGCGAGGGATATGCTCTATGGGCAACCTTACACCCCGGCGTCTGTAGACCCGAGACGGCGTGCGGTTTTAGTCGGTTCAAGCCCGACATAACCGCCCCCGCTGGCACGCGGGGGGGTATCCGAAGGGATTTCCGCACGGAAAAAAAAAAAAAAAAAAAAAAGGTATTACCATGGCACACACCAATGACTTTTCGATGCTTTTCGAAGTAATGTGTGTATTTATCGCAGGTTTATAAGTGCCCGGTTAATGGCAATAGGCTCGCCACCTATTACATTGGGACCTAAAACATAAACTGGCGAAACGTGGGTGCTAGCACCTCTGCCTACCCCTTCGGGGATATAGGCGTGAGTTTATGTTATATGTTATGTTATATATATATATATATGTTATATATATATATATATGTTATGATAATAATTCGCAATGTGACATTCAAATATATTGCAGTTATGAAATCTTATTATTTCGTGTATGTATTCGTAGTTTATTAGTGATAATCAGTTAAAGTTGTGAAATAATGTATGCTTCAGTGGTACTTTTCTCTTAATTTATACATGGTATCCGTCTTACTAAAACGTCAGTTCAACAGTCTGTGTCACATTATTTTCTTGTTGTTGTTGTTTTTCTCGTTGTAATCATTTAATTTCTCAATAACCCCAAGTTCTGTTACAATATGCGTTTATATTTCAGATAATACTTAATGCAGGCTTTTTAATGCAGTTTATACTTATGTGACATGGCAAAAAAAAGTGTGCAACCGATTTCCATACTGACATGGGCATTGTCATTTTCACACAAGAATAGAAAAAAAAACAATAAATTTTGGGGGCCCCATACTTAGAACTGAAACTCAAAAATTTTTTTTTCATCTAACCCATACGTGTGTGGTATCTATGGATAGGTCTTCAAAAATGATAATGAGGTTTCTAATATCATATTTTTCTAAACTGAATAGTTTGCGAGAGACACTTCCAAAGTGGTAAAATGTGTCCCCCCCCCCCTGTAACTTCTAAAATAAGAGAATGATGAAACTAAAAAAAAATATATGATGTACATTACCACGTAAACTTCCACCGAAAATTGGTTTGAACGAGATCTAGTTAGTAGTTTTTTTTAATACGTCATAAATCGTACACCGCAATTTACCTTTCCTTGAATCAACTCAAATATAAAAATTTAAAAAGAAGCATTATATGTTACTTGCTGCTACGTAACCCTTAAAGGGCGAGTCCGACTCGCACTTGGCCGCTTTTTTTATATAGATGACATCTAGTGAATAAAAATGGGCATGATTTCAAGTTTGGAGGATACATCGATATTAACGCCATCTCTTATAAATAGGTAAATTGTACTTTACCCAGTTCAATAAAAAGTTATAAAAGCTAACATTGGAAAGTAATATTTAAGTTAAAAAATATATAAAATAATAATAATATCATTATTAGAGTAAAAGCGTATGAAAGAAACAAAATCAAACCATGTTAAACTGTTAAAGCAATAATCTTCGGGCTATTCGGCAGCGCCATCTAGATATAGCTAGGATTCGAGCCTTTCCGGCGTACGGCGTTTTCCGAAGCGTTGTCAGACTATGTTTATTGTTTGTCTATGGTAATTAGAAATTCACTAACTGATTGAATGTGAACTGTAGGTACGGGACGGCGGAGCGACTAGCACCCCTCCCCCAAACCAAGACGGGCAAGACGGGGACACCGTGGTTCCCAAACCCGAGGGGGACATCTCGAAACCGGACTCAAATCGAAAAATTCGAATTACGAATTCAAAGACGATTTTATACATACGCACTTTATAAACGCATATACATAAAATTAAAAATAAAGCTTATTATAGCATCGCCAACTGTATCACAAGCTCGCAATTATATATTACTAGCTGGTACCCGCGGCTTCACCCGCGTGACATACTAACGGGATTAGTATGTCACGCGACCCCTAGTAACTAGTACCAGATACTACTAAACCTAGTGTAATTCATAGTTGCGAAGTTCAATATCGCGATGTACGTTACAGCGAAAGTTTACTATTGCGACGGACGTTGTTGCGAAAGCTAATTATCGCGATGTACGTTACAGCGAAAGTTTACTACTGTACTAAAGTTCTATACTAAAAAGAAAAAGACCAGTGGTTCCGGCGCTTCGCCGGCCGCTGCCGCAGCACGCTCGCTACGCTCGCTCGGCTTGCGCTCTGTTGGGGTCACAGTTCTAACCTAACCTAACCCACTTTAGTAGCAACCAAAATTCGCGACAACGTCTGTCGCAGTAGTAAACTTTCGCTGTAACGTACATCGCGATATTGAACTTCGCAACTATGAATTACACTAGGTTTAGTAGTATTAGTCGGGAGTGTTCTTAACTGTGTCAGAAGTGTTTAAATTATTTAATCCTGTAAGTTTAAGTCATAAAATTTCCTTATAATCCTGTTTCTGCAATGCATGGGAACGTATTCCAGGGTTAAAAAGTATCTTATCTATAATCTAACCCTGTACCAACTGGCAAATTTCAGCCAGATCTGTTCAGCTGTTTAAGCGTGATTGAGGAACATACATCCAAACATCTTCACAAACTTTCACATTCATAGTATTAGTGGGATGGGACAAATTACCTACTTTCCAGTCCACGCAAACGATACATGTCAACTTATGATTAACATTTCGCATGTTCACGCGCGAGGCACGGGGGCAACCGGCGACGGATGAACGGCGGGGCGAGGAGCGCAGAGGGGATCGATCGGGGCCTCACCACTTGATCAACGAGCGGCGCGCACGACACTCGCGTTCCATCTAACTTACAAAGTCGATGTATTTTTCTTTATTTATATATTATTATAAACATCAAAACTACAGTCCACAATTTATTACTTCATCACCCGTGATCCCAACAAATGGTCCTTCGAGCCGGATGATGGGGCTTCAATGATAATAATTAAAACTCCAAATCGAACTATTACTTGGTTTAATGTCCATAAACCTATATTTTACAAAAAATTGGGAGCAGAGTGCTTGTACGCCACTTAGTAGAAAACACCATCTAACTAAAACACTATTTCATATGCAACATTTAAAAATGCTACACGCAGGTCCTCATCTGTTATTAGCGCATTTGCGTCTTGAGTATTGGCCGTTGGGTGGCAGGAATCTCGCGAAATCAATAGTCCGACAATGCGTTAAATGTTTTAGATTCAAATGTCAAAATGTACAGCCCATAATGGGACAGTTACCTACAACTAGAACCAGCCTCGAATACCCTTTTTTTAATTGCAGCGTAGACTATGCTGGTCCAGTACTCATAGCCGACCGGAAAGGTCGGGGCTGTAGGCTCACAAAATCCTACCTGTGCATCTTCGTCTGTCACGCGACCAGAGCAGTGCATCTAGAGCCCGTCACTGACCTCACAAAAGAGGGCTTCATAGCACCGCTTAATCGCTTCATATCTCGTCGTGGCAAACCGCATAGCATCTTGTCAGATAACGGCACCAATTTTGTCGGAGCCAATAATGACCTTCAAAAATTCCTAGCTGACTCGACTTCCGATGTTGCATGTGAAATGTCCCGTGAGGGCATCAGGTTTTCATTTTCACCTCCTTATTCACCTCATTTTAATTCAATGGCGGAGGCTGCAGTTCGCTCTACCAAGCATCATTTGAGGCGGTTGCTAAGTCTCACTAACTTCACTTATGAAGAATTGGCAACCTGTCTGTGTCAAATTGAAGCCGTTTTAAATTCTCGTCCTTTGACACCTCTTTCCTCTGATCCTTCTGACTTTTCTGCTCTGACTCCTTCCCATTTTTTAATTGGACGACCACTTACGTCTGTACCGTGTCCGCAGATTCCTGAGAAGAACATCAGCTGCTTTGACCGCTTCAAGAGGATTGAATGCATCCGACAGCACTTCTGGCAAAGATTCTCTCATGAGTACGTTTCCTTGCTCCAACAGAAAACCAAGTGGTCCACTTCTTCTGGCCAGCTCACTGAAGGGATGCTCGTGCTTCTACGGGACAAGGCGCTACCACCGCTAGTTTGGGCTTTGGCTCGCGTGGTGCGCACCTATCCAGGACCGGACGGCGTGACAAGGGTGGCGGAACTAAAGACGAGGAGAGGAACCATCACAAGGGCCTTCAACAACATTTGCCCTCTTCCCTTTGAAGAGGTCAAGGGGGGGGAGGATGTTCACGCGCGAGGCACGGGGGCAACCGGCGACGGATGAACGGCGGGGCGAGGAGCGCAGAGGGGATCGATCGGGGCCTCACCACTTGATCAACGAGCGGCGCGCACGACACTCGCGTTCCATCTAACTTACAAAGTCGATGTATTTTTCTTTATTTATATATTATTATAAACATCAAAACTACAGTCCACAATTTATTACTTCATCACCCGTGATCCCAACACGCACGTTATCAAATCATTTGACAAACACAGGAAGCAATGCATTTCAAACGTCTTAGTTGATAGCTTTATCAGATAAGTTCAACTCATTCAATTTCATCATGTCATTCGCGACTCACTCTTTATGGTTCATATGCTCGGTTTCATCACCATTTACTCACGTCCTGTTAACAGCCGTGAAGTCAAGTGTAAATGATATCATTTATGTGTTTGTCTTGGAAATTTTATTTCAACATCTGGTTTATTTACGTACCTACACGTATGAGTCTGTTCGATTGGGGAAACACCACATTCTCATGTATTGCGCGCGTGTTTGTCCGGTGCAGCACAAACTACTATACACAATTAAATACTTTACTAATATGAATAATGTTTATAAACAAACCAGTGTCTGCCTACATGTCAATCTTTTATCGCAGAAAGTGGCTATTTGCTAAAATACATGATGATGACTTATTATGTGCCGGTTGAGTTGAATAGATAGCGGCGATAGCCCAGTGGTGAACGTAACGGACTGCCGAGACGAGGTCTCGAGTTCGATCCCCATTCGCCCCGGGCAATGACTTTTCGTAGTTATGTGTGTATTAAAAAATATTGATTATCGCTCGCTTAGTAATGTGCCCGGCAGATGGCAATAGACGAGCCTATTGCCATCTCCCGGCGAGACCCCTATTACATTGGGATCTTTTTTTTTAGGACACGTCAATTTGACTTCACCTCGCCTGATGGTAAGCTGAAGGTAAAGTCTCAGGAAAGAGGGTCACCATTACATACACGTACTATGTTAACAATGGTGGCACTCTGCTTGACGGCCTCATCAGAAGAGGATTGTCGTCGCAGCACCGCGTGACACCCACCGGTCCCACTAATGCTGCGACCACAATCCCCCTGCCCGGCTATGCACTTGCTGACCCCTGAACGCAATCAAACCGAAATTGGATTACTATGGAGGGTTTTTCGCAATCGTGCACGGTGGTACCCACCCGGCCGAATTTTGTGACAAATTTGTGTCATCAAATTTCTACCACCAGTAATCATAACTGGCGAATCGTGGGTGTATATTACACCTCTGCCTACCCCTTTGGGGATACAGGCGTGAATTTATGTTATGTTGAGTTCAAAGATTACCCTTTGGAGCCCGGCACCCGCTTATTATTTTATTAACATCTGTGTTTGTCGACTTCTGCGAGAGCGACTGCCGCCTGACCTACTGACCCTGAAAGGTAAGCCCGCGCCAGAGCCTCGTCCGTTGTTCAGCAGGAGCACCGACTAGCAGGTGAGGTAGGCTTGGGTTCCGAAGGTGTTATAAGAGCTCTCAAACCCCTTCTGTTCGTAGTATCTTTTTTTTTTCGTGTGGAACACCCCTCGCATACCCCCCCGCCGGCCAGCGCGGGCGGTTATGTCGGGCTTGAACCGACTAAAACCGCACGCCGTCTCGAGTCTTCAGACGCCGGGGTGTAAGGTTGCCCATAAAGCATCTCCCTCGCACCCCGACTGACCTTGTATTTTTGTCTAGTAGCTATGAACGAGATTATTCAATAAAAAAAATTAGAACAGGTTGTTTTTACCCGACTTCGTCAGAAGTAGGGTTATGCTTTTTGAGAGTATGTACTTATGTATGCATAATTATTTGGCACGGTCTGCGGCTTGAACGGCTCGATGGGTTTTAACTTGAAAGGTATCGTTAGATACGGATTTACTGTGAGAGTGACACTGGGTACATCAAAAATAAAAAAAAATATTTTTTTCACTCTGATTTATCGAGTAGGATATCAAAATGAGGAGCTTTAAAAGGTAATTTCAAAAAAAAATATCATCATCATCATCATCAACCTATGCAAGTCCACTGCTGGACATAGGTCTCCCTTAATGAGCGCCATAGCGCACTGTCTTCAGCTTGCCGCATCCAGCATCTGCCCGCAGTCTTTCGCAGATCGGCATCCCACCTGGCCGGAGGGCGTCCTACACTACGTTTGCCAAGTCGCGGTATTCACTCAAGAACTAATAAACAAGTTGAATTCCTGAGACGAGCTCAGCCGAATACAAGGGATTTTCTTTTATTTTATCTTTGTTTTTTGTTTTTTTTTTGTATCTTGCAATGGTTCACCCCAGCACGAATCTATTACCGAAAATAGCAACTCGATAGCTCATCTCCTTCATACCCAAAACCGTGACAGAAAATTGGCAACGACGACGTCGACGACAACTCGATAGCAATAGGGCTTTTCTAAAGAAAATCCCTAAAAATATATATAATATGTAAAATATATTTAACTGAAAGGTATAGAATAAAATTATTTTCTTTCGGTTTAAGATTTGCGAATGAGTCTCGCCTGCTATCACACTTGTTTCGGTCTTTTTAGGGCAGTCGGATTTTTGATATCTTAATTTCCACCTAGACTAATGCTTTTCTCAAATTTTCAATAATGAGTATGGTCTAACTTCGACCAATATGCAAACACGAGTACTTACGAACGTACTTTACGAACATTGATATCAGTACACTGTATCTGACAACTTACACCTGAATTTACGCGACTGCACACACACACACACACGCCAACTTCACCACCCAGCATACTTCAGAGAGCAAATAAATAACTCTTTGATAAAACTTCAGCAGTGTTATGACAAGGGCCAAACCCTTGTCATAACACTCCGGTGAAGTGGTGTTGCTGTGTTGGTTTTGTTCACCAATCACAGAAACTTCTCTTTAATCTAATCTACGACCCTCTTTAAACTACACTGAAATTTAGAGCAAACTTTTTTTTAAACTAAAGATAAGGGTGAAACTAAAAATGAATATTTAAACAATATTTTACATCATGAGTTGTATTTTTTATTTCATCAATTTTATAATTAATAGTATTTGAAAGCGTCAACAGTATCTAAGATCGAATCGATCGAATAGTTTTGACGATCGAAACGTCTAGGGTTCGAATCCTGACTATTACGCGTTTATGGAAACCCTTAGAGTATTCAGAACTACAGTACTTATGAACTGCGGGAGGGTTTAAGCGCTCGAACATGTAGTTTGATGGATTAAATGCTGCCCTGCTTTTGGTTCTGTAATGCGGGAGGCTTTACAAACGTAATATTAGCGTTACGAATAAGAATTGCTACCGCTATTCAAACTAAAATATAGAAAAAATATTATTATTTCTGTGCTCAGTACGGACTCCAACGTAATCGAGTGAAGACTAGAGAAAAGTTAACCTCCGCCAAAACCCTTCGTGTTAGGTTACTTGTAATGTACGACGAATCTGGAGCCCCGCGACACATTAATTATTATTCACAAGATAGAAAATTATCTATACTAGAGATCTGAGTAGAGGAAGCATTTAAATTATAAAATCTTGAATACTACACCGGAAACCATACCCGAACCCAGATCGTTCGCAACTCTGAATAGTAGAATGGTTTGAAGTTACTTTTTGTTAATTAATGCTTGTAAACCCCTCCCGCAAATTCGAATTACTGGAGTTCTGAATACTGAAAGGGTTTCCATTTACGCATTTATTACACTACTGACGTGAACCCACTCCTAACACAAGCCATTTACCTTAGCTGAAGGGTTTAACGGGAATACTAGTGGTTTAGGTTGGTTACTCTTTTAATAGGAAAAAATATCGGCTTACGTTCGACCCCTAACCTAACCTGAGGGTAAATGATAATATGGTCGATGATAGTACACGCATGCCCAGAAGCTACCTATTCACTTTAGACTTGAAGACTCCCAGGGCATTGCTGTCTGGAAACGGTGACTCACCACTCAACACGAGAGTGTTGGAAAAATAATATCGTGAATATTTCAAGTCACGAGACGTTCACAAGCATTCAAATAATTATTGTCTTAATTACTTTCTTAAATATTTGAATGCTTGTTCTGAAAAAAAAATGATAAAAAAGCAAAAATAAGTTTCCCGCTTTTCTATCACTTTTTTTTCAGAGATCCTCGAAATTTTTCCATATATGCACAGTTACTGAAGAATTTAATTGGAATGTTTTTTAACCTTCTTCGAAGGAGAGGTTCTCAAGATGACGGATTTTTTGACGTGACAACGTCTTATAATTCGATGGAGCCGGCTGCACGCAGGAAAAAATGAGGCGTTCCATTTAAGGCTTCAAGTGCAAGCGAGAGCGCGGAACGAGCGACAAAGAGGCACAATCGGCCTCCGCGTTCGGCAGCGTTCGACATCTTTCTCTCTCCTACTTGAGTGAGCGATGCGTCCGCGTGGACAGCTGCTATACAATAATACATTTACAATTCCATCAGTATTTTCTTATGACGTTGTCACGTTCAACTATCGTCAGTAAATCGCCTTTACAGACAACCGATTTTTTATGTATGTTAAGAGTTTTCGCTCAATTATTTTCTGGTTATCGCTAATCATACTCATCATCCTCATCACCATCATCATCCTTCAACCTCATAATTTTTATTTTTTCCACCAGAAGCTTTCAGCTCGGTGTCCGGGGTGAAAGCTTGGGTGCGGAGCTGCCACTTACTCTTCCTCATACCTTCAATTTGGCTTACTTGGGAGCGACTGCCGTTTGACCTTCCGACCCCGAGAGGAAAGTCTACGTCAGCCTCGTCCGTCATGGGGAGGACACCGTGCGGTTTTAGTCGGTTCATGCCCGATATAACCACCCCTGCTGGCCGGCCAGCAGGGGTGGTCAGCAGGGGGGGCCCCTCCCCCAAACCGGCGTCTTAAGACCCGAGACGGCGTGCGGTTTTAGTCGGTTCAAGCCCGAATGCCCGACATAACCACCCCCGCTGGCCGGCGGGGGGGTATCCGAAGGGATTACCGCACGTAAAAAAAAACAAAAGCCTCGTCCGTGAAACAGAATCAGCCCTGAAAGTCTTAGAGGGGCGTCATGATACAACCCTCTGAAACATTTTACAACTTATTGCCCGAGAAAGACTTGGTGATGAATATCTGTTTGTAAAACAGACTTTATATATATACCTTCTAGCCATATGTACTACTCTGAAAAGTTTGTGGGATTTTTTTTTACGAATAGAGAATACAGGTTAATTGTCATTGAATATAAAGCTTAAAAAATTAATTAGATCAATAAATTCTATACATAGTTTCAGATCCAGAGGTCTAATCCAACCAAATACACCTTCGCAGGCTTATTTCGCATGATTGCTCTATAAAAAGATTATCTCCCTAAGCACGGGTGTTTCACAACCATAAGGGCGTGTGCCGACTGGCGAGACGGCACGTCAAAGTATTAGGTATGTGACTAATAAAAATAGAGCTTAATTATATATTGATAAAATTAAAATTTGAATTATGCTCCTCTTAGTCATAAAAAAACCGCGGTATGATCATGATTCAAAATTTAATTTTATTGGAAGTTGGAAAGTTGCGCCTATGAATAAATAAAATAAACAAATAAATATTTTACTACATTCTACAGTGTTTTCTGGGCCCAATGTAAGCATAGCTTGTGTTATGGGTTCCAGAATGTGGATAAACATACTTAAGTATATACTTTTTTCTTTTTTGTAAATTTGTAATAATAGACCAATCTCAATATCTCCAACCTAGACCAACGCAAATAGACATTTTCATGCATACAAGTATTTGCACTGTGCGGGCATCGAACCCGCGGCCTCTGTCGTAGCAGTCGAATGCACTACGCTACGCCACAAAGGCCGTCGAATGAAACGATGTGAAGCGAGCGGTTTTCATGGAAATGGAATAAAGGATTTTTTTTTATATTTCGGACACGTCAATTTGACTTCACCTCGCCTGATGGTAAGCTGAAGGTAAAGTCTCAGGAAAGAAGGTCACCATTACATACACGTACCATGTTAACAATGGTGGCACTCAGCTTGACGGCCTCATCAGAAAAGGATTGTCGTCGCAGCACCGTGTGACACCCACCGGTCCCACTAGTGCTGCGACCACAATCCCCCTGCCCGGCTATGCACTTGCTGACCCCTGAACGCAATCAAACCGAAATTGGATTACTATGGAGGGCTTTTCGCAATCGTGCACGGTGGTACCTACCCGGCAGAAAATGGTGACAATTTTGTGTCATCAAATTTCTACCACCAGTGATACAGTATGAGAAGAGATAAGTCGCGATTTGATAAGCCTATTTCTATTCATAATTATTATCAGTTGTTTTCACACCGACGACTCTGTCCTACTCCTCTAACGTAAGTGCAATAGTTGATTGTAAATAAGGTACGACGAGGCTAACATACTACTATGTAGCAAAAGCCTCTATAACTAGGACGGTTACCAGCTTCGCAATCAACCCAAACCTAAGCGTAGCGAGATTTGCCTATCCAACAATAGGTCAACGTGACCGGTCGACTTTTTCCATTGATTTGGTTTTTCGGTGATTATTCCTCGATGGTAAGACCGATCTGGACATTCGACCCCTTACGACACTCAGTAATGTCTACTTGATCACCGTGGCAAATTTAGTCGCGATCGGTCAAACGGTCTCGGAGGAGTATCATTTGTTTGAAATGCAACTTTGAAACCAAAGACGCTTCGCTCGCCTTCGGTTCGCTACGCTTAATAATAAAGAAAGAAAAAAAAACATAATTATCAATGGTTTGGCGCTACATATTAATTTTTTTTTATTCTCTTCTATCCTCATCTCCTCAGTTACTCCTTTTCATGTCTTCTTTCATGCCATCTCTTCTGGAGCCTACCACTAAAGCCCTCATTCATTTTGAACACATTACTATCATCACGGCCTCTGTGGCGTAGCGGTAGTGCATTCGACTGCTACGACAGGGGGCGCGGTTTCGATTCCCGCTCAATGCAAATATTTGTATGCATGAATATGTCTATTTGTATTGGTGTGGGTGTTTCTATGTATAATATGTAGGTATGTATTTACAATGAAAAAAGTATACAAGTATGTTTATCCGCATTGTGGAACTCAAAACACAAGCTAGTGAAACACTATGCTTACTTTGGGTCTAGAATGTCGTAAAATATTTATTTATTTATTTATCTCTGCTCATACTTTGTCCATACCATTTTTATTCATGAACCTCATTATCCTCCTAGCTATTTTCCAGATATGTATATGTAAGTTTGCACTTTGGAGCCCGGGTTCTGCATATGGCTTTACCGGGAGCGACTGCCGTCTGTCTTCCCAACCCCGAGGAGGATGTCTACGCCAGAGCGTCCTCCGTTGTTTAGCAGATGCACCGACCAGCAGGTGAGGTTAGCTTGGGTCGCGCAGGTGTTGGTAAGACTCAGCACAGCCCATGCTATTTCGATTGACACTTAAAAATACTTTGCTATGCCATGTCGCAAGTCAGCACAGGCCCTTACTTTACGCTGCGGCTCCCGGGAAACATTATCACAAATCTAGTCCAACTCCAGCGTGAATCACTTTCCGCATTGATTTTTGCGGAAATAAAAGAAACAAACCTGTCACTCGTGATTCATTTAGACCGTTTGTTATTTTTTTACTGAACACCGAACAGACGTTTTGAGTCGTGGATTTTTTACTTGTACCAGATTGAGGCAAAAACTGCGAGCGCCAAAACTTTGTTTTTATATAGGTATATACTCATTACTTGCGATAAAAAAAACTTTATATATATATATAAAAACCACGATTGTACACGCTAATCTCCGTAGCGACTCAACCAATTTCAATATTTTTTTATATTTTGCGAATGGGTATGGTTCCTTCCAGTTTAAAAGATAGAATAGTTATGGATCCGATAGAGGGATATGCTCTATGGGCAACCTTACACCCTGGCGTCTAAAGACCCAAGACGGAGTGCGGTTTTAGTCGGTTCAAGCCCGACATAACCACCCCCGCTGGCCGGAGGAAGTATATCCGAAGGGATTTCCACACGAAAAAAAAAGCCGTGGCAGGACAGAATATGTATTATGTAATGAAAACCTCATCTTAGCGTTATATCACGTTTGCATCCGAAGAGTACACTTTTCGGTTCTTACTTCTTCACTTCGCGCGGTCTTTCGCATCCCTGGCAGTAAGACCATTATTACGCATGTCAGCTGTTATGACGTCAAACCAGCACTTCCTGGATGTTCCTCTTCTACCGGGGCCCGGTGGAGGCAGCCAGTCACCCCAAAACGTATACATTGAAAAGAAATGCCTTGATAAAATGCGACAAACATATGCTCAAACTGCTATTGGTTTGCGCATACGAGTATGAGTGCGATCTTGAGATCATGGATACAATCCCGGGTCGGTTAAATTCTGATTTGTTGTGTTAGGAAATTGTTATTTACTAATGATAATCTCCTAATTTAATTATAGCAAGTTTCGAACACATACTATAATCTAAGTGACACGCTTGCTAAAACGTGTATAGTAACGTGTGTAGTAAAATAATTTGGGTGCAATACTGCCTGCCTACCATTTCGGCGATATAATACAGGCATAAGTATAGTAAAGGTATAAAGCGGCTTAATAGTTATCCCGTTATGTTTTCAGAATTTAAAACTTGATTTGTAACTTTGTAACTAAAAAAATCATATGAAATTTTTTGTGAAAATATATATTTTTTACGTATATTGACCGTATAGTCAGGGGTAACAATTAATGTACTACCTTTGCGCCAGTGAATATATATAAATGTAATAAAAAGAATAATTAACTCTGTATAGATACCAGTAATTATTTCATGTCTCTGACTAACTTACAAACTCATTCTATTTGAAACTAAAACGTGAAATAAATATTTATGGCTAAGAAGTCTCAAGAAAGATAGCAAGTTTATGTAAAGTGTAACATGAAAAGCAATTTCCAACACGTGATAACCCTGAGGAGTCTTACGCAGGTCTACGTAACACCAGAGACAATCACGATCGTCACGGCAGGGTTATTATGCTCTTTTCAGAGCATTAGGTACATACGACATAATTATCTTGTCTCAAATTGCGAATATCACAAGCCAATTACTATATTCGCGGGATACATTCCTACCATTTCCCATGAAGGTGTAAGGGATGGCCATGAGAAAAGCGAAATTAAAAGTTTAAAAAATTATCGGGATATTGAATTATCGGGATTATCGGGTATAATTTATTGCATAGCTGATATGTCGGCACTGTTGCAAGTCAAGTAAATAAGTATACATCTTGACATGTAAAGGTGTAAACTTATTTCCTTGGCCGTGTGTCCTGAAGTACCTCAAGCTACTTAGCTGTTTATTGGCAGACATGACCCTTTATTAATGACAAAATTATTTGTCACATGTCGCCGCTATTGCAGTCAAGAATAGAGTAGACACGATGTCTGCCATAGCGGTGACATATGTGATATGTCTTAAGAATTGCCTTCTTCGAACTCTTCGTCAGGTTGCCTCACAATGTCTGCAATTTCTCAATTCAACGTTAGAACTACCCTCTCTAGAGCAGCAACGAAACAGATATTTATGTTGCGTTCCTCTTGGTGAGTAGGTGAGTAAGTATTGGCCTGGGTGCTTGCTATACGTAATTTGATCATTTTTAGCTTACACTGAGCATGAATCGAATCCTTTACTGGACCATTGGCCTTACCATGACGCGTTAAAAACAATTCAATTGCGTGCCGTTCAGCCGAGGGGGGGTGGAATTATACACGGTGTATAGCTTTAATTTATCGCTGTATATGCCAATTAATTAAAGGCATCTCTTTGTGATTTTTTGTTTTGAGAAAAAAATAGCCCCCAAATAGTTTTTCGCTCATTTTTGTATTATATGGCAACTTCCAAGTTTAATGTTGACAATTACTACGCAATAAGCTGACCACTGCAAAATCGCTTATTTTAGGGCCTCACTTAAATTACATAACCCTCTTGAATGCGGCGCGGGGCGAGGGACGCCCTAACAATACCGAGCGATATCGAGCGACTCGCGTCCCTCTCGCACATCCTCTCGCACTCACACTCAGCCTACCAAGACACCGGACATGACAACCTCGGGTGTTTTCAATGTATCCCATTCATTGCCCCACAATGCGTAACATAATAAAACTGTACAGGTGAACCACCGATGTATTTCCAACAATGAGGTAGTTGTATGAAAGGACATTGATTTCAGCGCGCGGTGCCACGTGCGGTGAACGGGTTTTGTGTCGTCCAATACAGAATAAAATCTTATGTGTATTGTGACAATGTACAGTGAAGAGGAAAACGACTACTACGTATTTTAAGAATAATACTTAACTTTAAGTTATGTGTGTATTTATCGCAGGTTTATAAGTGCCCGGTTAATGGCAATAGGCTCGCCACTTATTACATTGGGACCTAAACATAAACTGGCGAAATGTGGGTGCTAGCACCTCTGCCTACCCCTTCGGGGATATAGGCGTGAGTTTATGTTATGTTATGTTTATGTTACTTTTGAGATTTGCGATTATTGAAATAAAACTATTTTTAACGGATTCTATCGCGATTTATTTGATGTTATTTTATATTTTACATTGATCCCGACGTTAAAAATAGTTTTATTTCAATGTGTGACATTCGCGTAAACTTTCGACAATATCATTCGTGATTATTGTTTTCAGATACTGGCTTAAACAAAACTCTATTAATAGCCCGTTTTTTTAGGGAGTTTCTTTAGAAAAGCCCTATTGCTATCGAGTTGTCGTCGACGTCGTCGTTGCCAATTTTCTGTCACGGTTTTGGGTATGAAGGATATGAGCTATCGAGTTGCTGTTTTCGGTAATATATTCGTGCTGGGGTGAACCATTGCAAGATAAAGAAAAAATCGCAAAAAAAAAAAAACGCAAAATCGAAAATCCCTTGTATTCGGCTGAGCTCGTCTTAGGAATTCAACTTGTTTTAGAATTTAATGTGAACTGTTTATTTTTAATCTTGTTAGAAACGAATGAAATCATTTATTATTAAACATTTGAAAGAGTCAAAAAATGGCACAATGCGAACGTTTAGTTTAGATGGATGTTTGGTACTCAATCCCGTCAAAAAAAGCCAAATTTCACCCAGACCCATTCTGTGGGTGAAATTTGGCAGAGAGATCGATTTGTCTGGAATAGTACATGAGCTTTTATTCATGGAATTTAATTGGATAGCGGGCACGGGATTAGTATTCCAAACGTGGGGAGGCACTGCCAACAGCTATTTACAAAGTTCGTCGGTAACAAGTTTCACGAAAACGGCTGGATGGATTTCGCTGAAATCTTCAATACAGATAGAGTCCGACCGGGAATAAGACATAGGATTTTTTATTCAAGCGTTCGTTTTTACTTGCATTCCACAGATTTCTTGTAGACCTACTATCATTTGTCCAACTAGTGGCCACTGCGTGTGCCGAGTAACCTTACAATGTGATTACACCGATAAGCGCCCAACGACTCCGATATGTCCCAATGAGCTCAGGTCAGCGGTTTGACACATTGTGTAGAAACTCGGCACATACGTGGAACCGATTACCCGCGCAGATTGGCTCCGATAAGCGCTGGTAGAGCGGCGCAGGCTGTCTACTTTCTGTGTTCGGCCTAATACTTTTTGATTCCTAGTGCAGGTAATGCTTTAAAAAAAGATACTTGTAGGTTAAAATTTATTTATACTAGGCAAATAATATTGATAAACCTTAACACTTTTTGACGAGATAACCTTGAAAGTTTACAAATTCTAGTTTTCTGTTTACAAATTTATTCCATCAGTTCACAGACATCTAGATTTACATAAATATTATATTTGGTTCATTATGGAATAATAACACACATTCCTAGTGTCACTTGTGAACTGTTCTAAGATTAAATAGCTGATTAAACATAAGTCTACTAGCTGTTGCCCGCGGCTTCGGCGGCGTGCATGTCGGTTATAAGTCCTTTCCAAAGATTGAATCAATTTTTTTGCCAAATTTCATTAAAATCATTTCCAAAGACTGGAAGAGTGCCTGAGAACATCCACTGGAACTATTATCCCCATTTTCATCCCTACACAGGTTGAACAGCGTCTCCATCTCTGTGCCAAATTTCAGCAAAACAGCAACAGACCTCTTTTCATAGCAATAAATATTTCAAACTAATAACTAACCCATGGAAAATGATGTGTGCAAGGGCAGAAGCAGATACAGTGAGGTTGTCTTAATCTACCTAGATGGAGAGTGACTACATGTCATACAACATCTACTACAAATTTTTATTATTTTACCATTTTTCCACAGTTCAAAATTTAGGTTCTATAAACTTAAACGAAACATTTTCTTCCCCGATTTGCAGACAGCTAAGCGAAGAAATCACACTGAGTATAAAATACCTTAAAAATACAAAACTAGTTACAGATCTTTTTCAATATAAGTATAATGATCTATAGGGAGATTTACTCTCTGTCATGGTATTTCCTTACCGGTTCAGACCATTTGATATTCAGAATTAATTAATTAAATAGAAAATTCACCCGCGATATTAACACATACACCCACACAACACCAACATAACACAAAAAAGAAAATAAACATAACATAAACATAACTTCACACCTATATCCCCAAAGGGGATAAATGAAAATAGGGATACAAAAGATATTGAGTTGAGTTATTGATTATCTTTCTTGTAACTTTAAAAGCTGCAATAGATAAGTAAATAATTGAACTGTAGTCTAAATTTAACTGTAGTCTATTTGAAATATATCCTTTTTCAATAGATTCTATCACATTTGGATTTTATTTTATTACTGACATTGAACCCGAAGTTTCGGTTGCTTTTCAGCAGCCATGGTCACTGGGGGGCTGCTAAAAAGCAATTGAAACGTCGAGTTCAATGTAAATAATAAAATAACATCAAATAAAATGCGATAGAATCCATTAAAAACAGTTTTATTTCAATTTGTGACATTTGCGTAAACTTCCAACAATATTATGTAGTCTGTTTGTTTTGTAAGGAATCTGTTTATACATTTAACTAACAGTGTTTAAAACATATACATTATATTATTATTATATTATTATTATATTATTATTATATACAAACAAGTGCCTATTAGAATCTTACAAGAATGTAAGGCTTGCCTATTTGTTTAGTAATAATATATAGGGAAAGTAAATTTATTTGTGAGTGCACAGAAATTTCAGAACCACCGGCTGAATTTGCTTCACTGTCACAACACCGACCGTATATATTCGTATAGTATCAATAAATCTCAAAATATAATGCACACATCGTAACCAACACTTTAAATTCTTAATACTTTTAACTATTAACACCAATCCTACGTCACTAGTAAAAGTGCCGCATTCCATAACACTAAAATATAGCGGACAACACAATTAATATGAAATAGTGTGAATAAATATAAAAATTCAAAATGCCATTCGATCTATTTTCGCATCCTGTACTAACTAAAATGTACATAAAAATTAGGACTTACCACGGTCAACCTGCCAGGCACCACCGAGTGAATGTTGCTGATTCTTCACAAAACACTATTTTCACAGTATAAAATTAATATAAATCATAAATTTATTCAATATTTTTATGAATAGACGTCGACAGAATAGGGATATTCGATATACATCGATGCATCGAAAACATCGATGTTTGCAATGAAAAACATCGAATCCATCCGATGTTTTGAAAAGCTTTCAAAATACTCGATGCATCGATGTTTTAAAAAAAAACATCGAATTGGTGATAGACGAGTTAGGCCACGTAGTGATTATATCCTCTTTGGTTTGAGCTTAGTAAAAAAAAACTTAAGTTTTACCACTAAAATATTACTTATTACTATTATGAAATCATCATTATTCCGAATTCTCTAATATGGACTCAGTGACAATAAAAAAGAAACTACTTTTCTCGTGTTGGCTGGCGAGCGAGTTTCTATGTTTATAAACATTTAATTACATTTGGTTTTTGGTTTTTGGTTTTGAAACCAAAATAAGATATTTGTTAGCAATACATTCGTCAACTTGCATTATATACATAGATTTCTTAACAAATCAATACATTATGATGACAGACTTAGCAAAAATGTTGCGGGTTATTTAGTGCTTTTTTTTAATTTGACCTTTTGTAAGATATAATACAGATGTTTCTGACACATGGCTTTTACTTGTATTTTCTTTTACTTACTCATTATGAAAGGAGCTAAATCTATTATTTTATGAAAGATTATTATCTAAACTATAATAAAATAATGGATTTAGCTCTTTTCATAAACTTTTTGTAAAAAAAAATTACTAAGTAAAGATGGCCTCTTTTGAGATTGGTCACTTTCCACATTATTCGAGTTACTTCGGGCCACCAACCAGGTGGACACCGAAGTCTTAAAATCACGCAAAAAAAATCAAAATCTTACACCCTCTTTTTATCACTTTTCTCGACGTTTTTTGTGTCGGTCTGTCTGTTGGTCTGGATGTCTGGATGTCTGTTTACGCAATAATTCAAGAACCACTTATCCGATTAAAAAAAATATTTCGCCAATCATCTTGTTTGGTTAATGGGAAGAACTGATTAGATTTTGGGGTTTGTACGTTTAAGGTTTCGGGTACCTACCATACAAATTGTCCCTAAAAAACTTTTACAAGTGAGTTTCTTTCGAGTTATCAGAGTAACGCGTATTTGACTTTGACATTTGAGTGACAATGACAATACGTATATTGTATATTTAGTTATTTACATAAAACAACCAGACTCTGAAAGAAACTGAAATATAAAATCATTTTTTTGTGTTTTTGACGTCGAAGACGTTTGATTTGATTTCCTTTTCTTCATATTTATTGCTCAATATAATTATAAAGACACGTCGAATAATATGCATAAAGCCTAAGGTCTGTAATTTTGAATAAAAATACTGGAACAAAAATATCTAAGTTTGGCCCGAAGTTTGACAATCACTGGGTGATTTCCGCCCCACTAGATTTTGTAATAAAATTTTAGAGAAAGTACTCGATGTTTAAAAAACATCGATGTTTTCATCCGATACATCGAAAGACATCGATGTATAGTTGTGATGTATCGAATCAAAAAAAACATCGATGTTTTTTCAAAGTGGACACCCCTACGACAGAATGACGGTTTTTGACATTTGTAGTTTTGTTGTTAATATTTTTTTTTACTGATATAGAAGCTCTGGCTTTATAGCCCTCTGGAGATCCAAAACCACAGCTGGAATACTGCCCTAAGCGTAGGTGTATAATCTGCTTAACCGTTATCTTCATCGATACGATACTCGATTATCTAATCATGAAATAGTATATTACTACTGCTGGATATTACTACCATGAGCCAGTACTTCATTATATACCAAACAAATACGCCACCGACCCCACACAATATGAATAATAATTTTATTATATTTTGTCTTGATAGCGTTTAAATGCCGACGTAATTAATCTGTGTACCTTTAGGTAAAACGTAATAGTTTATTAAAAATAAAGACAAATACATAACAGTCACGCATGCGGGTTGTCGCGAAGGGTTCGCGATCCATAAATAAATAAACCCAACAATATAGTATAGAGCAACACTTGTTACCAACCAATAACAAAATTAGTAAGTGGCAACATTCTTTTTCCCTCCAGTACATTCGTCATAATCGTACCCTTTTAAAGTTTACAACTAAGTTTAAAAGTGCACTGTGCGAGATTTCACCTGCCGTCCAGCAATAACACCACAGCTAACAAGCATAGAACTCGCGGATTCACATATTGATTGAGTAAATTAATGGCGATGGGAAATCGTGGATGCCGCGAAACTTATATGAGCTATGGAGCATGTTAGTTACGTCCGTAGGGACAAGAGGCTCCGGCCTGTCGAGATCGCATAAGTGAACAAACTCACTAAGGTTCACATTGTACATCTGTTGAGATTAATAAGATAAAGCACTAAACAATAAGTATCTGATTGCACTCCTAGTGATCTAATAGAGTACATATTGAAGTACTTACAACTCATGATGATTATATATCTACTTTCACACCATTCTGTGGACTTGGTACTTAGTGATCTTACAGTATGATCATAAACTGTCTTTCAATCACAGATGGGACCTATTCGTGGATGAAGGTGATGAGTCCTAGCTTGGCTGAGCTGGGACATCCGCATCATTCAGGTGAGACCGTTGACAAACCAATTGACATGATACTAGGAAGATTGCTTATTGAATAAAACTACCAGTGATCCTCTGTTATGCATTTACCTCTTTATTATTAGATACTCCCTATAGAATAAAAGCGAAGCAGATTATTCATAATTAGTATAACTATTACATTCCAAATTGTATTAAGAATCCAGGCGACAATCTTGTGTGCTAGCCTCCTTGTGTAGAGCATAACACAAAGCGGTGGTAATGCAGCTGGGATATCATTATACAGAGCTGCCACACACGGGTTACGCCTCTTTACCAATAGGGTTTTTTTTTTATACCACTAAGGTGGCAGACAAGCACACGGCCCACCTGTTGGGAAGCGGTTACCGCGGCCTATGGACGTGTGCAACACCAGTGGCGTCACACTCGCGCTGCCGACCCTGTAAAGGAAAGGGGATGGGAAAGGAGTTTGGGAGGGGATGGGAAAGGAGTTTGGGAGGGGATGGGAGAGGAATTTGGGCTCCGGTACTCTCACTCACCAAACGGAACGCAACAGTTCAAATACTGTTACTTGTCGATATTCTGTGAGAGGGTGGTGCTTCCCCGGTCGAGTCGGCCCATTCATGCAACGGCCAAAATGACTGTTGCTTGACTCTACCATTGCAAGGGTAGGGGTGGGCAGAGCCCATTATGGAAATCTGTATTACGTTGGACAGTGTTGTACCTTTTTTTTTTTAGCGGAAATCCTTACGGATACCTCCCCCGCCGGCCAGCGGGGACGGTTATGTCCTGCTTGAACCGACTAAAACCGCAAGCCGTCTCGGGTCTACAGACGCCGGGGTGTAAGGTTACCCATAGAGCATATCCCTCGCACTCCGACTGACCCTGGGCCATGCGCAGTGTCCTCTCTGATAAGAGCAGAGGGGCACCTGGAGCGACCACCACCCCGCGGGTCTTGCAGGCCCGCCGTACCCCGACCTCCTAGTGCAATGGGGTCATCTGGCCCTGAAAAGGGCCGGTTGGTCATACTCTTGACCGTTGACGTTGACGCCAGCTACTCCAGAGGAGCAATCAATGATGCGTCATCGCCCACGTTGCCCAGGGTGCACCAAACTTGGAGGTGATCCAACCAGTCGCACCCCCCAACCAGTCGCACCCCTCCAACCAGTCGCACCCCGGACAGTGTTGTACCTAGAATAAACCTAATTTTAATAAAACTCTCGTACTTTAAAATAATATTGTCTCTAAAATTCTCTCTAACGTGAAGTTAGTTGAAATTCACCAGCGCGCACCACATGAGTGCAGATAAAAAAAGGAATTGATGATTTCTTGCTCATTAAGTATGTTTTTTGGATTGTACTTAGGACTTGCTTATTTATTCCAGGTGAAATACATTTATCTATTATTCTTAATCTAATCTCAGTACATGTAAGTAACAGATAGCATTTTGCACATGGCACATTTAATTAATAAACTTTCTACAGTCTGCTGGTGTCTTTAATCCTAGTATGAACAACAAAACTGGTACGGTCCAAGGTCCATCAGGTCTGTTGTACAGTCACCGATAAATGTAGCCTAAGATATTCTAATTTATGGATCCCCTTAGCCCTTAAATCTTTCATAAAATAATAAACTAAACATCAAATAAATTAATTTCGTCCGCTGGAGATTAAAGGACTACTTATTAGATCAGATACTGGCCCATGAATTCCAATGTAAAAAAAGGTTTGTAAATATTTTAACGTTCAGCCACCTTTGTGGTTGACTGTTCACTGGACAGTTTTCCCTTTTTTTATAGTGGCTTTTATGCCCACTTAATGAATAGAATTCACAGATTGTATTAGTGAAGTCAGTTGTTAAATAACTGATCTTTCTGTCTATTTGACAGGTCTTATTCTCACCATTTACATATTTTTGTAAAATGCAAATGTAATTTTATTTGCTAAGTTCAACAGGTTCCACCATGTTTTCACTTGATGACTACGATCCTTTTATATAGGAACTCTATATAATGTTATGTATATGATACAATAATTATGTAAAATAGTAAACACTCATCACTGTCATCAGTACAGAAATAAATTATCAATTTCTCTCTTTCCCATCATCTGTAAAATCTGTATGCAAAATACTTAATAGTCTTTTAACCTAAAAGGCTTGTATTCAAACGAGATATTCTACTCCTACTTGTGAGTGATTTGTACTAGGTGGCGCTGATTATCCGTGCATTCTATTTACTTTATTAATGAGAAATCATTTTATAAATAAAAGCAAATTATATTATAATAACATTGGGAATATTAAGAATATATTATTAGGTTTCGAAATAATTTTACGGTTATTTTTGGTCAGTATATAAAAATCTTAAATTGATATTATTCAAACTGACAAAATATTGTCTTTGGTAAATCGGAAACGGACATAAACGAAACGGATATGAAAACGCCATTTTCTGCGTCGTGTCTTGTGCTTGGTGCCGGATTCTCGCTCTTTCGATTTCATTCATAATTACGTTTCGTTTGAGTCGCCATTTTGCTGACGAGGTTACTAGAATTGGCGTGGAAAATATAGTTATTCAAGTATCAACTGGTGTTCATTTATTTTATTGTGTTTGATATTAGTGTAGTTATACTTCAGTGAGGTAAGCATTCCAATGTGATTACTCGTGGCGTTTTTCTTTTTGTTATTTTTCTCGGTACTGCTAACTTCCATTGTCATAAACGCTGACGACTTATTTCGACAAATTATGTATGCGTTTCAGAACCTAAAATGCCGGGCGCCGGTACTTTCAAAATCTTCGTCGGGAATCTTTCCGATAAAACGACGGACGCCGATCTTAGACCGCTATTCGAAAAGTACGGTACGGTCGTAGAATGCGATATCGTCAGAAATTACGGTTTCGTGCACATGGAAAACGAGCAAGTCGGCCGCGAAGCCATTCAGAATTTAAACGGAGAGACAGTTCATGGCCAAGCTATCAAAATAGAAGCGGCCAAGAGCCGAAAGGCACCGTCGACGCCGACCACCAAAATATTCGTCGGTAACCTTACGGACAAGACGCGCGCGCCCGAAGTCCGCGAGCTGTTTCAGAAGTTCGGCACCGTCGTCGAGTGCGATATCGTTCGTAACTATGGCTTCGTGCACTTGGACGCGTCGGGCGACATCAACGAGGCTATCAAAGAGCTGAACGGTATGATGGTCGACGGGCAGCCCATGAAGGTGCAGTTATCGACGAGCCGCGTCCGTCAGCGGCCGGGCATGGGCGACCCCGAGCAGTGCTACCGCTGCGGTCGGGGCGGCCACTGGTCCAAGGAGTGCCCGAAGGCGCTGGGCCCCGACCGGAACGGTTTCCGCGATCGAGCTTTCGGCCGCGACCCGTACCCCCCGCCGCCGCCGCCGCCGTTCCTTCGCGATCGCATGATGGGAGGATTTGGGGTAACGCGCTCTCCTTACTTTCCGAATCGTCGGTTTCTTTACCTTCTCCGATGCATCACGTAGGCCGAGGCGTAGATCCAGTCTCCGCACGCGGTACCTAACTCGGGCCGACATACCTGACCGGGCTCGGTGATGCTACAGTTTCTGTTATTACCCTACTTTTGATTTATTTACATTTGAGAGCTTCTTTATACGTTGGCCTAAGCTAATACTATGTTTACTATACAGGATCCTTACGATGGCTACTACGACCGGGCCAGGTTCGATTCACCGCGGGATTTGTTTGAGCGGAGATACCCCGTGGGAGCTTCGCGCGGGCTAGATATGGGAGCGGCGCGTGGAGGCCGTGGGGACTTTGTGTCTCCGCCCCTTCGCCGCGAGCCAATGCCGCCGATGCCGAGTCTACCTCCGATGCGCAGCGGCATGGGATCTATGAGGTCGTCGTATGATGCTATGTACAGCAGACGAAGCCCCCCGCAAGGGCCGCAAATGTCCCGGGGGTGAGAATTCACTTGGCAATGTTGTTGTGTTTCTCTTGGTTCCTATTATTTTGCACGTAAATTCTTGCTCTATCAAGTAGAAGTATTAATAATTGTATTTTCTTACATTCAAACTGGACCCATATTTTGACTCGTAACACAACTTACATTGTGCCCCGAATGCATGGTACACTATCATAATCATTTATTTGACTTAGACATCATTGTATGATAGTCATTATTAGATATTATTTTAGTGTTCTTTGGTCATTTTAAATTCAACTCAATCGTAACATCCAATACTCTGCTATTATCAACAAACAGTTCGATAAAACTATTTGCTCTTTGATTACAGGATGTACGAAGACTTCAGCCGTGACACCTTTGATGACAGAAGGTAAGTGAGATAAACGTTTTTATATGAGCTTTATCTGTTGATTTATTTTGTTACTTAAAATTCAGGTCACATTGCAGAAAATTATGTATTATCTTATCATACATATCTTTGCAATGTGAACTACTGTCTACATATTAGTGCCACACACATATTCTCAACAAAGAGATCACTTTGAGAGCCTTTAAACATTTTCCCGAGTCTTCTCAACTGTATAGAGAACAGTGATCTATATTGTACCGATTGGTGAGGTTATATAATGTCAGAAAAATTATATTGGCATAGCGTTTTTGTAAATATGCTTATAATATCAATATAACTATACAAGGCTAGGCTAGAAAATAATACTATAAGTCTACACATCTATTACTCGTACTATTTTTAGCACCTAATACAAGTAGGTTATATGACTGTTATAGACAACAGTGCTACTCTGTATACAAACCAACAAAACTAAAATGTATTAATCTTACCTTACCTTGAAAAGGTATTTTAGTAGAACAGAAAATATCAAAGATTGGCCCTATGTTAGTGAACTGAACGCTCACCCCTGCTGAGTTGCGAAAAGGCTTGGCTAATGATACATTTAAGTACTACAGGATTGACACATTCTCGCATTATCACAATGCACTTATAAATTGGTGCATTACACACCTGCCTTGCACAAGCAGGTGTATTTTGTAGACGTTGCACCTGTTGACGTATTTGCTGGTGGCAAGTGGATATTACAACAAGTCCAACCAGTAAGGGGCAATAAACGGTTGCAACACTAGACAATATCAACCTACACTTGGGGGCTACAACTTGCACTTGGAAATAAGAAGGTACTTTACAAGCTGTATTAATTGCAGCATACTACAACTTCAAACTAACAAGTGGGTTGTGGTAACTAAGTGAGAAATACATGACATTGCACACAAGCAGCTAAATATGATGCCACACACCTCATTGTTTGTCATCACCATCAACTCTGTCCATTCCCAGATACATCCGAGGCCTTCACCTGCCTGAGCCCAGGGTCTGCTTACTCCTTGTCCTCATTTTGGTTTGACTTTTAAGGAGAGTGAATGCCGTCTGTCCTCCCAACCTTGAGAGAGAGCCTGCACCTGAACCTCGTCCCTTAATCGGCAGGTGTTGGTACACCTGCTGATTTACTTACAGCTTACAGATGAGGTTGACTTCGATAACATAGATCTTAGCAGCGCCCCAAAACTCTTCACAGTATATGAATTACATATAACATTGCAAGAACTGCTCAAAGCGCTATAACAAAGATCTCAGCATATAGTTTCCTTATTCAAAGTTTGTGCTAATAATATTGTACCTTACCTGCTGATTTACTTACAGCTTACAGATGAGGTTGACTTCGATAACAAAGATCTTAGCAGCACCCCAAAACTCCTCACAGTATATGAATTACATATAACATTGCAAGAATTGCTCAAAGCGCTATAACAAAGATCTCAGCATATAGTTTCCTTATTCAAAGTTTGTGCTAAAAATATTGTACCATTGACAATAAACTATTGTTTGTTTGTTCCAGGCCCGGAATGCGTGGACCATCACCCTCCAGGAGATACGCGCCTTATTAATTAGCTGTAGATTAGATTATTGTCCAACGCTCAGTTGCAATCGATTGTAATGCACTACCGACTGTCTGACATGTTGGTTCAGTTTCATAGAGAATATTATTATTTGTATAAGTTTGGAGTGGGAGTGACTGACTGATGCTGCGATTTTCACTAAGTGTGCGACTGGTATGAAAGTTATGTGAACGTGTTTGACTGAATGTATATAAGTGAAATAAATATCATTTTAAGTACAATCTGGCATTTTATTTCTGTGTACCTACTGTTATGTGGCCTTTATCTTAACATAACATAAACTCTAGCCTATATCCCCGAAGGGGTAGGCAGAGGTGCTAGCACCCACATTTCGCCAGTTTGTTTAGGTCCCAATGTAATAGGTGGCGAGCCTATTGCCATTAACCGGGCACTTATAAACCTGCGATAAATACACACAACTTCGAAAAGTCATTGGTGTGTGCCATGGTAAAACCTGGGATCGAACCCGAAACCTCGTCTCAGCAGTCCATTACCCATACCACTAGGCTACCGTTGCTTATCTTATGCAATAGGTAGTTGAAAAACGTGGTTTATTGAGATATTGTCTAATAACTACAGCTAAACGAACTAGGTACATTATCAGTAAACAGACGTCTATAAATCATCAATGGTTAATTAGCTACGACAGTAAAAATACATAACATACATAAACTCACGCCTATATCCCCGAAGGGGTAGACAGGTGCTAGGCACCCACATTTCGCCAGTTTATGTTTAGGTCTCAATGTAATAGGTGGCGAGCCTATTGCCATTTAACCGGGCACTTATAAACCTGCGATAAATACACACATAACTTCGAAAAGCATCGAAGTCATTGCTGTGTGCTATGGTAATACCTGGGATCGAACCCGAGACCTCGTCTCAGCAGTCCTTTACCCATACCACTAGGCTACCGTGGTAAAAATAATAAATCAGTTTTTAAGTAACTGGATCACAACTCGCAGACAGGCAAGATATATAATCTGTGATAATAGTTCGGAAGTAAATAAACAAAAACTTCAACGTCCCGTATGGAGTAGGTATTCAATGTTATAGCATTTAGACCGATATTCTTAGCAATCCATGGATTCTCCGTGCGGGTGCCGGGTCCATCGCGTTGCTGAGTTGGGAACTCGGGACAGTGCCTGGGACTTGCGACCCAAGTGTAGGTTTAGAAGGGGCCCCTTTTGTTGATGTACATCAACACTCACCTTCACTACCCAAGTTCCCCTCCCTGCCTAACCAAATTTGATACGAACCTACTAGTGCCGCTTTAGACATTCGTCTAAGGCCTAGATCTTTAAGTAGGTTATAGAGATATTTTGCTGGTATACCTCTCGCTCCCACTTCCACTGCATACAAATTAACCACGTAACCGTTTTTGATTAATTCGTTTGTGAGATCATAGTATTAATTTTTTTTTATTGTGTGAAGGTATATTTGTTTCCCACGGTACAGTAAGTTCCACAAGAACCACATGTTTTAACCTCTTAGAATATAGGAATATGTCAGGTCTAGATGACGAAACCCCAACATCCTCCGGAATTTTATAGTGCTTTTCATACGTGTCGATTAGGAGAGTCCTTATATAACCCGTACTTTTCTGTAAACTGCGATAATATCAGATATTGTGATTTTTTTTACTAAATTTTAACGTTTTCTTTATTTTATGAACGCTTAATTTTAATAATAATAACATTTTTAGGGATTTTCTTTAAAAAAGCCCTACATATTGCTATCGAGTTGTCGTCGACGTCGTCGTTGCCAATTTTCTGTCACGGTTTTGGATATGAAGGAGATGAGCTATCGAGTTGCTGTTTTCGGTAATAGATTCGTGCTGGGGTGAACCATTGCAAGATAAAGAAAAAAGAAAAGAAATGAAGATAAAATAAAAGAAAATCCCTTGTATTCGGCTGAGCTCGTCTCAGGAATTCAACTTATTATATTTCTAAGCGACAAAATTATGTTGGGTGACCATGCATAGCTACAAAATAGAGATCTATGGCAAGATCGGCAGCGGCACACATTCTGTAGATATTCTCACTCCTCACTTTGCGACCTCTGTGGACACGCTCAAAGTCCTTGTCCTCATCACCCGCATAACCGTTTAGGTAACCACCCGGAACAATTCCTTTCGAGAGTGGTATACTTGGAAGCACTTCTTTGAGTACGTTCGAGACGACATCGTTCGGTTTCGCTACGATTGGCCTGTGGCGCGTAGGCACCTATCAGATAGGTAACAATCCCTTCAATAAGCACCCTCGCGACTATAAATTGCACGCTATAGCATGTCACCTTCAGGACATCGCGTCGCTCCGAATCTCCCTTTAGAGTACTTACAGCTAATCTGTACATAAACTCATAACATAAACTCACGCCTATATCCCTGAAGGGGTAGGCAGAGGTGCTAGCACCCACATTTCGCCAGTTTATGTTTAGGTCCCAATGTAATAGGTGGCGAGCCTATTGCCATTAACCGGGCACTTATAAACCTGCGATAAATACACACATAACTTCGAAAAGCATCGAAAAGTCATTGGTGTGTGCCATGGTAAAACCTGGGATCGAACCCGAGACCTCGTCTCAGCAGTCCATTACCCATACCACTATCTGTGCTCTCCACTAAGTCCATTTGTGTAAATATGTTGGTAAACATTCACCATAAACCGGGGTCTGTTGCACTTAGTTGGATCCTAGTTTAAATTGATGTAACTAGTCGGGACAGTTATGGTCCTAAACCGAGATGTAGTACCTTTCCACCGAGTCTCCTGCGAGAACGCAACGGCCACCCTACGCCTGGTGAGTGAGTCTGCCAACTTCCTCACGCGACCGGCCAATGTTTCCCGTTGCGAAGCGGCGTTTACAGGATTGACGTTGGGCCTATCGTATTCCTTGGTTCCTTATTTCCTATTTAGATATTTCTTCTTTTTGTAAAGCTAGCACATACAATTCTCAACATCCAACCTGCTAACTGGAGTGGATGGTGGATGGCTAGGTTATAAGATGGATAGGTAAATTTTGCCGCTCTATGCAAATTCCCAGCTGCCCTTGATCGGGCCCTGAATTTCACTAGCGGAAAAACCGTTTAAGAAGCTTGGAAGCCGACAGCACGGTATGGCGCTACGTAGTGTGTGACACAAGCGACTAGCACATTGCAAGCGCATATTGCATGTCGTATGTATTATAGTATTCATAGGCGTATGGGGGCTCCGAGATGTTCGAGCCAATCACATCTACAAACCGGTATGATTAGAAAGAAAGAAAGAAGCATTTATTAGTGCAAAAGAAAGAAACATTTATTAGTGCAGATGCCACAAACTAAGTACATAACATACATGAAATTTGAAAATGCTTAACATAAAGGCTTTGTTGTAGGCTTTTCTCTCAGGGTTAGGAGGTCAGACCGTCAGACGGCAGTCGCTCTTATAAATGCCCAGATAAATCCTGGAAAGAGGATACATTTATTTATTTGAGGAGGGGAGCGGTCCTCAGGATTGCAGGCTTTGAATGCAACCGGATTGACGCTCGGAAGAAACAATTGTCTTCACACTATTCACAGGCGCTTTCGTTCATTGAGAGCGAGCTGCGAGCTGTGGTTATATGAAAAACATGGTTCCGTGATGAAAACTGAGTCTTATCTTATCTTATGGAGTCTTTTTTTAGGGTTCCGTTGCCAAATGGCAAAAAACGGGACCCTTATAGATTCGTCATGTCTGTCTGTCTGTACGTCCGTATGTCACAGCCACTTTTTTCCGAAACTATAAGAACTATGCTGTTGAAACTTGGTAAGTAAATGTATTTTGTGAACCGCATTAAGATTTTCACACATAAATAGAAAAAAAAAACAATAAATTTTGGGGGTATACCCCATACTTAGAACTGAAACCCAAAAATTGTTTGTTCACCAAACCCATACGTGTGTTGTATCTATGGATAGGTCTTCAAAAATGATATTGAGGTTTCTAATATCATTTTTTTCTAAACTGAATAGTTTGCACGAGAGACACTTCCAAAGTGGTAAAATGTGTCCCCCCCCCCCTGTAACTTCTAAAATAAGAGAATGATAAAACAAAAAAAAAATGATGTACATTACCATGTAAAGTTCCACCGAAAATTGGTTTGAACGAGATCTAGTATGTATTTTTTTTTAATACTTCATAAATCGTAAACCGCAATTTACCTTTCATTCAACTCAAATATAAAAATTAAAAAGAAAAACATTATTATGTTACTTGCTGCTACGGAACCCTTAATGGGCGAGTCCGACTCGCACTTGGCCGCTTTTTTATTAGCGCTGTTATCATTTTTATACTTAGACATATTCTTGAAGGAGTTTCGCAAACTATGTTGTTGGACTCATGCAAAGCGTCGGTAGCTTAGTGGTTAAGGAGTCGACCCTACGATCGAGAGGTCCCGGGTTCGAATCCTGGCCATTACACTACCGACGTGAACCAACTCCTAAAACAAGCAATTTAGCTTAGGTGGAGGGGTTAGGGGGAATATTAGTTATTTCGGTTACTAATATTCTTATTAAAAAAAAAAAAAAAAATAGGGCGCTGATTGAGATATTACCGAGAATCTCATTATAGGAAAATCTAGTATGTTTGAGTTGCGTACATTCTAAGGCCACGAAAACCACTAACCTGGGCCTGTAGACAAAGTCACATTCTACTAGTGGCATCGCAACGAAGCGAACCTTCAAAAGACCGAAATGTATGGGAGAGACAACATTTGTCGACATGTCACGTGTAACAAATAATGTCACTCCCATACATATTGAACATTTGAAGGTTTGCTTCGAATCGATTCCACTAGTAGAATGTGACTTTGTCTACAGGCCCTGGGCTGGTACAAATTAAGTATGCATATTTAACGCTATTCCTACGACATTATTTTCATCCCCACACATCACCATCTATTCCATTTAGTTCAACTCAAATTTCAACTCGTTGAACTAATTGGAATACACATCTCGTAACTTATCAGGCGCTACTTTCAAACTTTCTCAATGCGAATGCCTCTAAACATGAAACATCATGTAGGCCGGATTTCATACTTACAGTCACACCTTATTTTGGGATAGGCAGGTATCGCATGCTTGGATTAAACCAGAAAGTTCTCACGATTTAGTCAAAGTTATTAAAGTGAAATGTGATAACAATTTAGATCGGCTTGATTCGGTGCCTATCATTCGTGAAATCCAGCGTTAATATAATAGGTCATCATTCTGTGATGGTGACACAGTCTCGGTTTTGAACCCGTGGCACAGAATACCCAGGGGCCGCTACTCTTTCTCTTGGTTTGGGTTATCTTTGCTTTTACCTGAGCAACTGCCAGCTCCGAGAGGAAACCCTGCACCATAGTTTTGTCTGGTAATCAGCAGTTGTAACGACTTGCACGCGAAATTAGGTTCGACCACGAAGATCTTGGGATCTTAGGAAGGATAGGGAAGTACGGATCTTGGGAAGTCTTAATATAATAAGTATTAAATGAGTAGACAGAATCTATGTCCATTAATGTTTTATTTATAACTTAACAGTAGACCTATCCAATGTCATCTACCCGCTATATTTACACAACACTGTACAGGGTGCTCCCGCACTAGTAAATGCTATTACGCGCACTTGGTCGCAGGACTCACCTTGGACACAGTACAGACACACTTTGTGTATAGGTGGTACCTACACACAAAGATATATACACAATGTTCGATTGTTTGTTATGATGCCAATTCGCAGAACTATATCACGTTGTGATTCGCAAGATAGGGCAGAGTGTTGTTGAGTTATTCTGTTAAGAAATTCTCAGGTATGGAGTCAGGGGAAGTCAACACTAAACGGCAAAAGGCTCATCTCCTATTATGTGGCGAAATTTAGCTGGTAGAGTGAGTTTATAATGTAGGTACCTCGCGATACCCCTTCGGAGTATAGAGTCACAAGCGTATAATAATAAAAAACATTTTTTTTAGTTACGTATAGGTACCTATCGGGGCTCCGGCTCTCCGGCCAGGTGGGATGACGATCTGCGAAAGACTGCGGGCAGATGCTGAATGCGGCAAGCTGAAGACAGGGCGCTATGGCGCTCATTAGGGGAGACCTATGGCCAGCAGTGGACTTGCATAGGTTGATGATGATGATAGGTACCTATAGCTGTCAACAAATGTAATTTAACCAACTTATACAAAGGCCCACGCAAAGGGAGTGAGCCCACTACCTTCAACCGTACACATCTTCTAGACTCCCTGCTGCTATTGCTGAGAAAACGAACATTATGCCCTACCCGGGAACTTATGCTCAGCAGTCGCATTTGTTACCGCTATGCGATCTACAGCTTCTAAATCATTAAGCATAACTGCGTGGAGTGAGTGCGAGAGTCCGCACCAAGTGCGACGCTACACGAAACAAAACCACGTTAATACTAATAGTTGCAAGGCATCACCATAAGACACTGCGCCATACATTCCATCGCTCAATACTCAAACACAAGTATTAGTCTTTTTTTTTAATTGTTTAAGTACAATTCACAACAGCATGTACCGACAATTATGTCAATATAAAAATGCACATTACTCTGTATATAATTTTGAAATAAACTGTCTTGTCAGGCGTCTTATTGTCAAATATCACAATAACGTTCAGTGTGCTTCGGCACTTCCTGCTCTACAAGTGACCGAAAACACAATGACTTCTATGTACGACGGCCTCTGTGGCCTCTGTGGCGTAGCGGTAGTGCATTCGACTGCTACGTCAGGGGGCGCGGGTTCGATTCCCGCTCAGTGCAAATATTTGTATGCATGAATATGTCTATTTGCATTGGTCTGGGTGTTTCTATGTATAATATGTATGTATTTACAAAAAAAAAAAGGTATATAAGTATGTTTATCCGCATTCTGGAACCCATAACACAAGCTAGTTAAACTATGCTTACTTTGGGTCTAGAGAGCGCTGTGTAGAATGTTGTAGAATATTTATTTATTTATGTCATAACCAGCCCCGCTGGCCGGGGGGAGGGGGAGGGTATACGTGGGGAATACGCACAAAAAAAAGGTACTGCTAGCCTGACTACATGGAATAAACCACCAACCGTTTGTATATTATAGCAGTCATACAGATGACATTATAAAAATAGGGTGCTATTTCTATACAGCTAAGAGTCGAAATTCATTACCACTGCGTCCTGTACCCCGCCCCCCTTCCCGCGACACAATTTTTGTTCTAATCAGCTTGTCTAGCAGTTATAGAAGTCATTGCGAGTACACAGCAGAACCGAATAGAGTATTGTATCGTTTCGATAGTCCTGCGGCTGACACGAGCAGGTTCCAACTCCCGCATAGCTGCCTCAACGCGAACACTTACATCGCTTACACGAACGGAAGACAACAAATTTCTCATTATAAAAACACTTCATTAACTCTAAACAACAATAATAAAATAAAACATTACTTTTAGAACAAAACTAAAACCGAAACGGGAGGATCAGTTGAGAGATTCCAACGGGATCGTTCATAAGTTAGTCATTATAATAAAATTACAGAACGCTTCACTGGTGTTAGATCAAGAGCCAGTGAAGTCAAACCTGTGTCATGGTATGAAGGCTATTTTATTTGTAGGTACACTGTAGTAGGTAAGAATGTTTAGGTAGTTGTATTACCCATGCATCGAGCGATTTCTACAAAGGTGTATAAAATAAATGATTAAGTATGTAGATATACTATCTACTTACATAATACTATAAAACGTAACTTTTTTATATAGTGCTTGGGGAACTATTTGAAGAAGTTTCCTAAGCAACCAGACAGATTAGAAGGTTCTAACACTATGCCAGACATGTTTGAAGGACAAACTAACCCAATGTTCTTACCTAATATAGTGTACCTACTGCCTCATACTATGAGGTAGGTCTGGCGTTCACGGACCCTTGGACCATGTGAACCGCTAACCGAATAAACTTAACAATACTGAGATTTTAAACAATAACGGTGGTCAAACTGAATTTTCACATCGATGGGGCTTTACAGCTATGATTTACAAAATTGAATCGTAAAATAAATAGAAAATTATCGAGGAACTTAACTTTGAACCTAAACTGAGAACAGTTCGTCTTCGCAGAGCGTTCATCGTCCTTCACTAAGTCACAGTACATATTTACAGGAACGAACAGTCCCACACACACTATATACAGCGTGTCACACGAGCTTGATGGTGGTCTCTGTGTTGTACTTGGCGAGGGTCTTCTTCACGCGCAGCGCCGTGAGCCGCACGGGCGGGTTGGCGTGCCAGCACTCCGACATCACATTCACCAACGTCGACAAGGGCTCCGCCGATATCCAGCGCGCAGGAATCGGCGGGCGGATTCCTTTCGCCACGACGACCGCATGCATGTCCTCGAAGGATGGGTCGCTGGGCACGAACTCGTGGTAGGGCAGCGCGTAGGCCTCCACGAACTGCGCCTTGTCGCCCGTGGCGCAGCGCCGGCACATCTCCCACAGCACCAGTCCTAGCGAATACATATCAGCCATTTTGAATGCCTCGAAATTGCTCACGTCGAGGTGCTCGTCCAGGACTTCAGGCGCCATGTACCGGCGGGTTCCTACGCGAGTGTTGGGTGCGATGTCGACTTCGTTCCGCTCAGCCACATACCGCACCGCTAAACCGAAGTCTGCGATGGCACATTGTCCGTTTCGCTTCACCAGAATATTTTTACTTTTTATGTCCCTGTGTGCAATAGCCGGTTTTCCTTTAGTTCCGAATATGTCCATGTGGAGATGTGCCAGTCCGCTGACTATCGAGTATGACATCGTCATGAGCCCGTGCGTGTCCAGCACCACGGTTTGGAGGTAGTCGTGAAGAGATCCGTTCATGTGGTAGTCGGTGATGAGCAGCATCTGTGTCCAGGATCCTGTACCTTTGATATCAGCAGCTATGAAACCGAGGATATTTTCATGACGCATAAGAACAGTCTGGTAGATTTCAGTCTCGCGAAACCATGAAGCTTCCTCGGTCGTGAAGAAAACCTTAACGGCGACGCGTTCGCCGCGCCAGTGCGCCAGCCACACTTCTCCGTAGCGTCCTTTTCCGATCGACTCGACCATTTGAATTTGTTTGGCGACGGTACGTTGTACGAGGAGGGGCAGGCCGGAGCCGGAGCCAGAGGAGACCTCGGCGGTGTGCAGCACGGGCGGGGACGGCGGGCGCTTGCCGGCGCGGCGCCGCCGTCTGAACAGCAGCAGAAAGGCGGCGAGGAAGGCGATAAGTGCGATACAGAGTGCTGCGGCAACTAACACTGTAGGTGTGGTGCTCCCGGTTCCCCGCACTCCCGGAGCTTCAGTCACGTCGGGTGAGGGCTCGGCCAGTTGTGGTTGTAGCCGCCTGTTGCACAGATCTGAGTCCATGCAGCATTCTATCACTTTGGGGTGTTGATGTGGCACCTGGGAGCTTTTGCACTGAAAAATAGAGAAAGAAATGTTATTAAGGTTATCCGGCTCGAAGAACCAATAAGTGTCTGGTTCAGGTATAGTTTTTAGAGATGTTTATACAGTGTAGAGAAAAGTTGTAACATGAAACAGAAAGACCATGAAATTTTTGCAATTTTCCTCTATTATGGTCGTTTGCTATCAGTTGGGAGACTGGTCATTAGGTAATTACTTGTAATGACGCACTACCGGTGAGAGTCACGACAGCAGATTTGTATGTTTCAATTTATGGTCTGCACCTTTTTGAATATTTTTTTCTATTGTTACGGAGCGAAAGTCGACGACGCGGCAGCGGAGCTACCGTCATCACCGTCGTCAACTGACCTATCCGACCAACCAAAATGGCACCAACTCCTCCGTTTTTTTTATCGGACGAAAAAATGCGTGAATTATACTAAAATGAGATAAAGTACCGTTTTACCAGTATCTACAAAAAACATAATATTTATTATTATTTATTCTCGTTCTGACGAAAAGAAGTTGTCGCCATTTTCTTTATGTTAAATAAGCCGACCCATATTTAAAAAAGATGTGTATACCTATATATACAAATACACCATTTAAACCTCTATGCCATGGATTCAGCTACAAACTAATAAATTGCAAACAAAAGAATTCTCGTAACTGAAAATAGTACTCACTTGCATAAATCCCGACTCATCAGGCGGCAGGCACCCAGCAGTTCTGTCGATAACTACTCGGTAGTTCTCATCGAAGACTTCTTCGACTGCCACGAAGCAGTACCCGCCCGGCTGAGTGGTGCACGTGCCATTGGCCGCGCCGTCCGGGCAGACGGACGGACCCAGGCACTCACACACTAGGCCCCGAGCTGTAATACCAAACAATAGAACTTAATTTATGCATGTTTCTTTGAAATGGCTATATCGGTAAAGGGTGCGGCTCGGAAAGACGATTCTGTTGTCTGTATGGGGGTTAGTTCATTGCTAGTATTTATAATGTAACATAACATTTCACTTCACGCCTGTATCCCCCACGATCACCCACGATTCGCCAGTTATGTTTAGGTCCCAATGTAATAGGGGGCGAGCCTATTGCCATCTACCAGGCACATTATTAAGCGAGCGATAATTAACATTTATTAATGCACACATAAATACGAAAAGTCAGAGGTGTGTGCCCGGGGCGACTGGGGATCGAACTCGAGACCTCGTCTCAGCAGTCCGTTACGTACGCCACCGGGCTATCGCCGCCATTTTTATAATGTTGGACACACTATTATAGTTAGTTATATTACTGGTAAAGAAGTAACAAAACTTTGGGTGTCGGTGTTTTATTTTTTGTTTTGGTTTAATGAAAATCAACTGTTATATTTTTTATACCACTATGGTGGCAAACATAATGGTCTATCTGATGATAAACAATTACCGCAATATAAAAGGTGTCACCTCAGGGGGTAGAAAATCGTAGACGAATGGAAAAAATGAACGACGGAAGGTAAGACCTAGAGACTCATAAAAATTACGAATGCTAAGAGAGGTGGCAGGGTTTCACGGTCAAGTCGAGTAAGGAAAGGTAGGCTAGGCAAGTATCCAACGGAGAAATGGAGCCCGAATCGATCAACACAACTTTATATTTAAACGAAGTATAATAAAAGAGCTTGCCCATCACTACTATGTCGTACAGTGAGACCAAAGAATAGAGCTGTTCTATATTCACAAAAAGGACCCCGTTAGACCACAACAGGCTCCCGGGAGCGACAAAATATAGTAGACGAAATGCACCAGTTGCTCAACTATCACAAATTATCCGATAGTTTTAACACACAACCCAGGTACAGGTCAAGTGATTCCAATGAACTTCTCAGAATGCATTACCGTCTGATAGCCAATGACTTCTATGTAGGTATACCAGACAAGCAGTTCAGAACACAAAGTGTGTTACACTTCGTGGGTTAGGCGGGAACGAGGGTGCGGTACGGGACACCTCACCATAGATTCACGATTTTGGTGGCCTTGGTGATGATCTCTCTTATATAAATAGGTTTAAAATAGATTTAATATACTCTGATTGCTACCACTTTTTGATGCTATGATAGCATCAAAAAGTGGCGCCAAAGTTGTGTACAGTAGTGTCCAAAAATGTATACCATTTTTTTACAGCTCGTCTAGTATACATGGCGCACTGCACTACATACGCGCAATGAAAATTTTGTAAAACGTTTTATTTGAAATCGAGACTGTGACACCGACACGAAAAATTTAGTGCGAATGGCATATCATTCTCTAGAATTGGATTTTACCAGATAACATGGCCGATGTCATAGCAATTACAGTGAAACAATCAGTGATATCATTATCACGTAATAGCACTTTATTTATAGATTGGCAGCTGAGAATAGCTACAGGTACACGATAAAATAAAATAAATATGGCTGCCATTAGAACAATCGTTGAAATTATTAATAAACTATACATATTATGAAACGAGGGTGTTTCAAGCTAGAAACTTGGTACATCTTAAGCTTAAACTTAAACAAATTCTTAAAATACCTTTATCGAAATAAACCTTTAAAAACTTAATTATCATAAATAGAATTCTCAGCTTTCTTTTTAATTAATGTTCTTTTCCCAGTCTTTACCATAAAGACTTGGGTTTTTATTCGGCCGTTAAAATAAAGTAGTGCTGAACTATATAGTTTTGTAAACTTCCGCGAAACCAAGCCAGTCACAATTGTATGCATAGATTTATTTCGTAGTACTCATTCTGCTTTCAGTACAATAACAATCAATTTACTAGATTGGCATCTGTAAAGAGATTACGATAGTTACGGTCAATGATAACGAATAAGTAGCTTACTTCAAGGTGTATTGCAGTACTGAAGTCTTCATAATATATCTACACAGCAGTTTTATTAAAACGTGACTTTATGCTCTACTGAGAGCTCTAAAAACAAGTATGACAAGACAACAATGAGCAAGGTTATACAATCATATTTTCTTTTAACTACAGCAAAAACACATTAAAATTTACATATTTTACAATCATTGATTATTGAGATTGTAAATAATCAAAGTTTACAATACAATTTTCAGTTGAATACACTGATAAATACGCGCCAATTTCATCGCGGTTGACCTTTTAAAATTTCTTTATGGCCAGTACATTCTATTTTTAAATCGGTTTTGGACGATGCATTCACTCAATATGAAACGTAAGAAACCTTTATTTTAGTAACCTCGGCCGTTTAATAAATAAAACCAATTGGAATGCGATGAAGAAATACATTTTTCATATAATTTTCTACACATTTTTAGTGTAAAGTAATAATATATATAATATAATAAGCTAAGCATTAACAAGGTGTTCTACTACTCCTTCTGCCTATGCTTTAGAGTTAGTTAACTACGATATTACATTCCGGAGTTTTTGGTTCGTTCAAGATCTTATTGATCAGTACTTTTTTATTCGTTTTCGAAAATGATTGAGATTTAACTTCGAACCGACTACACGATTACCTACAGTTCAAAAATAAACCCTGGTTTCTATGCTCCTCTTCATAAAATATTCACCGGCGAACATAGGTGCATTGCTTCGAGCAAACAGTTCTGATTGCACACAGTAGCAGATTTTGTATTACGTACTTGTTGCAATATTTTTTTGTTGTCTATCCGTTTGTTGGTTGTACAGCTTAACTGATCTGATTTTTGCAAGCAATGCAGGATCAAGATCTACTACTGCAGAATGATTTCCCTCTAATCTGACGTCTCAGATTTCCCGCTAAAGATACTTATTTAATTTATGTTTTTTTTTTACAATTTAAGTTTAAAAAATGTAAGTACATACCGTCTTTCTTATTTATAAAGACTAATACTGGGTTCGGCCCCTATTACGTGGTAAAATACATATATACAATACACTTCTGCCTACCCATTCGATTCTGTTACATTCAAACATGAAATAGTTTTGGACATTTCGACACTCCCGACGTACAGTATTGTAACTGCATTCGACCAACTGCGCGGTTGTGCGAATGCACTTATGATAATGTAACACAAATCTGCCCAAACCACGAATCTGCCCAATTACGAACGAGTGGGTGTTGCTTTTTTTTTGTATAGACCATTAATACGGCACTTGCAAAACGTCATAAAAAAAATTTAATCTAATGTTTGGCAAATGGACCACCGGTTCGAAATGCGGCCCTGTCCTGAGAAGACTCCGGCAAGAAACTCAGCGGGCTGTTTCTTTTTTGGTCTATTTACAAACATATTTACTTAACCTAAGTACAATATTTCATTTGAGTAGCATAGAGAGAGAGCAAACAGTTCATATCCAAGCTTGTTTGTCGTCTAAATAGTCTTGAATTTTATAGTAGCCTTTTTGGCAGAGTTTACTTTTAATTTGGCTTTTAAATTTATGAAGTGGTAGATTCTTCATTTCACTAGGAAGCTTGTTGAAGAAGCGTATACAGTTACCCTGAAAGGAATTACTAATCTTGTGGAGTCGACTATTATACAACGTACGCAACTAACGCAACGCAATTAAACGTGCTACGTAGCGCTCTATTAACAATGGAGATTAAAATGATTATATTATGCTTGAAATATGATTTTGCTAATGCTTAAGAATGTGACTAAGAAGACCCAATTCGTTTGTAAAGTTGGTTAAATGTAGTTACGATACTATACGTAGTCAGTGAATGTCGATTTGCGCGCAGTTGTTTAATACATTTATCATTTAATAATTCATAAATATCTGGACCTGCAGCTTTATGTCGATTGCTCCACTCCCCGAAATCTGTTATCAAATTAGCGCTATTAAGGTGTAACCGAGACTTTATGCTTCACTATTCAGATTAATCATTCTTAGGAATCGCATCATAAATAGCTTACTATTGATTTTAATCAATGCTGAGTAAGAGCCATGCTTTGCTGGAGCAAGGAAGTACAGTCAGAGATAAAATGTGTTGAATACTAACAAAATTGACGATCATTGTGGGATGCGTTCGACTGTTACCGGCTACGTCGGAGTTCGCGGCTTCGGTACCCGCTCCGTGCAGTTTATTTGCATTGTGAATATATACATATAATACATAGAAACACCCAAACTAACGCAAATATACATATATTTATTTACATACATACAATCACGCCTCTTTCCCAATGGGGTAGGCACAGACCACTACTTCACTTTCTACGATCCTCACGTTCCTACGATTCATAATTATTTTCATACATGCACCATACTTAATACTGCATTATTTATTTTTAACCGACTTCAAAAAAGGAGGAAGATTCTCAAATCTCAAAAAATGTATGTGAGATATTTAATAAAAAAATACTTGGGTTATGTTAAATGAAAGATTCCAAAGAATTTTTTTTTTCTAGAATCTTGTCTGTCTGTTCGCGATGGACGCAAAAACTACTGAATGGATTATGATGCGGTTTTTTATGTTCGAAAGTCTTGGTCGGGCTTAAAATCTGCTGTATGTTTGATTGCAATTGTTTAAGTAGAACCGTCGATATGACCAAAACATAATAACCAACCTCCGCGCGGGCGGAGCCGCCGGTAGCAGCTAGTTATTCATAAATTTCTGGATTAACACAGGTTTATGTCGATTAGTTCTACTCCTCGAAATCTGATGAATGTTGGGAGTTAATTTAGTCGACCAGCGTTGATAACGTACAATCAAGGCTTTAGTCCGCAGTTCAACGAGACGGTTTGTACAATGGAATGAACATAATATTTTCAACAGAGAATAAGCCCACAAGTAAATGTTAGTTAGTAGTGAATCACATTGCGAATTAAGTTCAAGATCTTCACACGCTATAGCTTCAGGGCAACTTGTATTGATTGTATATTCTGTGGTTTCTATACGGTCCAGTTTCAGGGTAAATGGGACGACCTCTGTGGCATAGCGGTAGTGCGATCGACTGCTAAGTCAGAGGTCGCGGGTTCGATTCCCGCTCAGTGCAAATATGTATATTCGCATTGGTCTGGGTGTTTCTATGTATAATATGTATTCATTTAGAAAAAAACAATGTATTTAAGTATGTTTATCCGCATTCTAGAACCCTTATGAGAAGCTCTGCTTAGTTTGGATCTAGATGGCGTTGTGTAATTTGTCCTATAATATTTATTTATTATATGGCAGTGAACAGATGCTAGCGCCGGCATCGTGGAAATAGCTCAATCGTGTTCTTGTATTCTTTTTAGGGTTCCGTTGCCAAATGGCAAAAACGGAACCCTTATAGATTCATCATGTCTGTCTGTCTGTCCGTCCGTATGTCACAGCCACTTTTTTCCGAAACTATAAGATCTATGCTGTTGAAACTTGGTAAGTAGATGTATTCTGTGAACCGCAATAAGATTTTCATACAAAATAGAAAAAAAAACAATAAATTTTGGGCGTCCCAATACTTAGAACTGAAACTCAACATTTTTTTTTTCATCAAACCCATGCGTGTGATATATTTATGGATAGGTCTTTAAAAATGATATTGAGGTTTATAACATAATTTTTTTCTAAACTGAATAGTTTGCGCGAGAGACACCTCCAAAGTGGTAAAATGTGTGTCCCCCCCCCTGTAACTTCTAAAATAAGAGAACGATAAAACTAAAAAAAATATATGATGTACATTACGATTACTTCCAACGAAAATTGGTTTGAACGAGATCTAGTAAGTCGTTTTTTTTTAAAACGTCTTATATCGTAAACCGCAATTTACCTTTCATTCATTCAATCAACTCAAATATAAAAATTAAAAAAAAACATTATTATGTTACTTGCTGCTACGGAACCCTTAATGCACGAGTCCGACTCGCACTTGGCCGCTTTTTATTTTACATTCAGTCCGTCAATGGACTGCACCCTGCTGGATGGTGAGCAGCTAGGGTGAAGTCCAGAAGATACGGGCCGCCAATCCGGATGCTGACGATCCTAAAATGGAGGTCCCTACCTTGATAGCCTCAACAGATGGTTTTTCATGCCCCACTTGAAGAACCCGGGATTTTAAGAAGAAGGAAACGCATGTGCGGGAACAGCATTCCAGCTCTTTATTGTTCGACAAAGAAAGGGAGAAAGATAGTCCGAGGTATTGTTTCTACCGTGTGCATGTGTGTTGTTTCGGATCGAAAGGGAGACGGTGGGATTAGTTCAAAAAGCTCATCAGAACACTCCTGGAAAAACGACGTTTGCTTGACAATTCAATTTATTCATACCTAGAAATCGTATCGTAAATAGCATATTTCTAACTAATGCTAGGTCTACCTTCCGTACTTCCCCGGTGAACAAAGCCTGGTTGTAACCAGGCTTTGTTCACCGGGGAAGTACGGAAAGTAACAAAACTTGCTGAACATTTAGAAATTTCTAATACATTAATAATAGTAATATCAGTAATCAGCAATATATCAATACATTCATTGATATATACCTAAGTACTTTGTACTAGCTATTGCCCGTGGCTCCGCCCGCGTGGAATTTCGATCCCGTTCACAGTTACCATAGGAAACTTTTCCAGGGATAAAAAGTAGCCTATGTCCTATTCCAGACTATATTAAATTCCTGTACCAAATTTCAGCCCGATCCGTTCAACCTTTCTGCCGTTTTTGAGTCACAAGCACCGATCCGTACATCCATCCATCCATCCAAACTTTCACATTTATGATATTAAGTGGGATTCCTAAGACAAAGTGAATTATACTCCATGCTACTCGTATATTTGTTTTATTAAAGGTTTTAGAGCTAGGTAGCCTAGTGGTATGGGTAATGGACTGCTGAAACGAGGTCTCGGGTTCGATCCCAGGTTTTACCATGGCACACACCAATGACTTTCGATGCTTTTCGAAGTTATGTGTGTATTTATCGCAGGTTTATAAGTGCCCGGTTAATGGCAATAGGCTCGCCACCTATTACATTGGGACCTAAACATAAGCTGGCGAAATGTGGGTGCTAGCACCTCTGCCTACCCCTTCGGGGATATAGGCGTGAGTTTATGTTATGTTAGAGCTAGGTGATCTGTTATCTATATCCTTTTAGATATTTTATTAGTCACTTTTGTTGCTTTTTTTATCGTTTTGTTCACCTCTGCATAAGGCGAAACGCGTGTGACACCTCAAATGGTGGGCCGAGAACTTGTTTGTTACCTTAGTAGTAGGAAACACTACTACGAAACATTGAACTTGATTACTATGAATCCATGCACAGATTTCAGTTGTATGTACAGTCGCCATTTAAAGGACCTAGCTTAACACATCCTAAGTTACTGACTATAACTGTAATAAACCAAACATAGAACTTATCCTCTGAAGGTTATAACAATGTAAAGATATATAAAAAGAATATCTTTTAAGAGCCAGTGATAATCTAGCAATCAATGTTTATATTTAAAACTAAACTAATATAAATATTAATAGTGTTAGACAACCAAGACTAATATTGTATTTTTTGCAACACGACACAGGTAACTGCTCGGCCGGCCGGCACCCTTCGCGCTCCGAGGGATACAAGGTCCTAAGCACAGGAGCAGGTAAAACTGAGCTTCACACTTTGGTAGTCATCTCTAAGAAGAAGTTTTGCACTTGGTAAACATATACATTATCGTCATAATTGAGGAAACTACTTGGAGAAGTGAAATCTAAAAATATCGATCTATGAATAGAATACATGTGATTATGAACTAAAATTTTGTCGCTAACATTATTCACTTAATATTTTTTTGAAATTTTCATGTAAAGGAATCACTTCTCTGGAAGATAAAGAAAAAGTTACAGCAAGTTTTGTATAAGACAAACTTCAAATCGCTCTCCTTTAAAGAGAGTGAGATTTTGCATTAGTATGTTAATTCAATGGATAGGTCGAGATAAGTACAATTGTACATGTACTGGATTAAATGTAATTACATTTAATGCCTGTCTAGCACTGCAATAGGGAGAGCTTGTACGTGTTTCAGGCAATAAAATTCATGCCACCCTTTTCTAAATGCCAATAATGCTTTACAAATCAGAGGCCAGATGTTGTAAACAATTTACCAAGTTTCGAAATCATAACAATAACTGTTAAGAAAACTACTATAGAAAGTGACGTAGAAGTATCTTAGAAAAGAGTAAGGGTAAAAAGTGGTATTACAATTGTAAATTTAGATAATCCATTTGCCAGTCATCAGGCAAAGATAATTAAACTATGAAGCTTCAAGTACTTAATGTAAATTATACATAAAACTTGGACACGAGAAAGAAGTAATCAAGTATGCAGTACACAGACAGCTATTAGCATAACTAGGAAGCAATAAACATTCAGTAAATCATGTAGTTGGCTAAGAGTGGGCGAAGAAATCTAAGACCTAAGCTCATACAATTACAGATATTAGAGGAAACAACAATTATATCGTCTGTGAATCAACTTGTACGCGAATGATTTACGCAAACGTAATACTGGTAACAAAACATTGGAATTTACAGTGATAAATGAACTCATAGATAGTATTTCCGTTGATGAGCACATCATCACACCGTTACGACCAGACACTAAAACAGATGGAGAAATTATAAACGTAAATAGGCACAACAAAGGCAGGAAACTATGAATGATTCAACGTCCATATCCTAAACTCGTATGCATTCCGCTCAGAAGCGGAAACTAAACCACGTCTAGATCACAATTTCAACTTACTCCCAACATACAAACACTTAATGAACAGATTCACAGAGGAGCCTTCAAGTGTAGCGGTACTACAACCTTGGAACACTTGCAAGGAAACACAATACTAGGATCTGCGGGTGTCAACTGTAGCACAGATTTATGAACTAGTTAAGGTGTCAGACTTAGGTGTTACACGTACTTCGCTTCATGTCGTCGTCGGAAAGCGTTCGAGGCGAGCGCGGCCCTGCGTCCGCGCTATCATTTAAATATAACTTGGGACGCCGCCGTCTGTCGCCGGCTTTATTTTTACACCACCGAGATTATATGTGGCTAGTTACACTGCACGCTGTCTCACGGGAGACGGTGAAGGTTCGCGCACGATACACAGCCGGTCGCACAACAACACTGAGCAATAGTGGCAACACGTGTCGCTAGAGCGACGCCCACGGCGCGAATGACGGGCGGAGCGCGAGCGGCGTCCCCCTGGGGCGGAGGCCCCGCGCCGCGCCCCCTCCCCGTGCAGTATGCACCGCTGCACAGCCTCCACATGGCTCTGGAGATAACGTGAGCAGCGAGCCGCGATCACGCAACACTCATCACAGATATACAAATGTGGCGCGCGATGCGATTCATTGACGCCAACTATTTATTATGATGTACTCGTAAACATATTAACTGTACCAACGCTACTAGTAGATTATGCTACAATAATAAACTTACTGTTGAGGATAAGGAAATAATTGGACCGCCAAATACGATAACGAACATTACCAAGACGGAACAAAGATCCATTGAAGGGGACAAATTCGACACAATTGGGCATTATTGTGATTTAGGGGAATTTATTGTAAAAAAAAACTATTTAGATAAAATATCTCCATTACAAGAAGTGTGTTGTAAAGTATTAATCGCCCGGACGACTAAAAAACAAGTAGGTATGTAAATTTAGCGAAAGTCATAAATTTAGTAGCAATTCTGATCCAACATCTGACAGAAGCGGACGCTTTTTTATAGTTTACGAGCAACATTAATCCTCTTACTTCCACATGTTATTAGAAGCGTACGCAATAAAACCTCGCTGCGCTAACTAATCAGGACGCTATCAATGCGTTGTTTTTACACACACTAATTTCGTGTTACTTTCTTATTTTTAACCCCGGCGCAAAAACGACGGGGTTTTTAAGTTTAACGTGTCTGTCTGTGGTATAGTAGTTCTCAAACGGATGAATCGATTTTGATGCGGCTTTATTTGTTCGAAAGCCGATATGATCGAGAAGGTTCTTAGCTATAAATGAATTAGTGTCGGGCGTTTTATAACTTTTTTTTTATTTTGTTGTCGTTACGAGTAGATATGTATTATTACACTAACATCAATTGTATGTTTGTGGGATGAGTGTGTGTCGATGGTCTCGTTTGAGTCAGTTCTGTTATCTCGAGCTGCTAAAGCAGATATTCGATTTCTCTGCCGCCATAGCCGCATGTAGTTCACGATAGCCACTCGTTGCACTCTACACTCCGTTCCAATAAATTGATCTATTAGATACATGAATACCTTTCAAGGATGCCATCAAACGCGGGCCGTACTCAATTTAGGAGTACCTACCAGGCACGTAGCGATTGCCAAATTGTATGCAAATTATTGTTATGAATTGAAATTGCACACGTGAAGACCCGGCACTATTGTTCTCATGTCTGTAGGTAATATCAATTTGCAAATATAATCAATACTATTAGTCTAATATTGTTCGCGATTGGGGTTCTGATGGCGTATGTCGGAAATATTTTAGTTGAATACATACTGTCTTTATAGTTCCGTACGATATCGTTATTATCAGGAGGTGTGATATGTTGATGGTATGAATGTTTCCCGTGGGAAATCTAATATTGTCACATAAACATGCAATCAGAAGCTCATCAGCGTAGAGTCCATAAATCAAGTTCCAGTGGAAAACTACTTTCACGATATTTGATTGATATTATTGCGAATGGGTCGCCTCATCTGTCCGTGCACGTGCAAAACTTGTTACTAAGATTTGGCAAACGGCACAGATGTTTCTTGTTTCGGTTAATGTACACGAGAATGAATCGAGAGATTGAGACTGTGCTGTGAATGCTGCAATTGCAAGCGATCGCATAAATCGATTTGTTTAAATACAAGTAAAAGGGCAATCGATCAAGATAAATTTGATGTAGAACACTGGATCGCACTTAATCTTGTTTAAGATATGAATAAACTCGACTGCTGTTCCGCCAAGTGAATTGGATTTAACGATAAGCATCACCTAGCGGGTAAAGCGGGATATAATGTGATTGGACAGATTGCGGTGATGAATAACGAAAGGGTAATTAAAACAAACAGTGCTCTGCACAAGAGTTACGCCCCTCGGTTATCTGGCGAACAATTCTGTCGTGACTCTCGTAAATGGCATTCGTTTCCGATCATGCTCTGCTGGGGCGAGAGGTCATCATCGCGCAGCGCGCAGGCGCCGGCGATCTAGCGACCTCTAGGATAATCCAAGTCGATCGATAAGGTCCCGAGGGGTTTGCGCGGGGCACGCGGCGCGTGATATGGGCCAAAGAACATAATTTATTCGGCGGCAGAGTGGCGCGCCTCGGAGGTGCCGCGGCCCGCTCCCGCCCCGCGCCCCACATCTCTTGGCTCTTTCTAAACAGGATCCCGTCACTATTTTTTGTGTGCCGAGGATTAAGGAGTATCGGATTTAAACACAGCTTACATAATAGTTTTTACACACCCTTAATCTTATGACGCAGGAGGAGGTATTAATAGTTTCATTTTACGTGTACATTGGACATATTTAAGATGCCAGTATGTTTGTACATCACCTGCTAGCAACATGGCTCATTTGAACGATAAGAGGGCAACAGCGACAATATTTGCGTGTGCGCATTTCACTCGCTCATAAAGTACATAACTATTCAGGGCATTCGTTTACGAGCCCGGTTTTTAATTTCAATGAATCTATTTATCAGATCGTTCTACATATGTTTTAAAGTTTTTGAATGTATCTACGTAATGATGTAATAAATAAGTTTAGGAGACGATGACAATATAAACGATTTATTAAGTAAATGTGGGTGGGAAAGCGGAAGAGGAGTGTTGTAGAGTTTTAATTATCTGGTTGATCACCATATTCAAGTTGTAGGCGATGGATGGCGCTGAATCCAGGAAATACACTAATAAAACTCGTAAATTGTGACTTGTAAACATGCGTTGTGTTTTAAGTCGCTTTCGAGATCGCAAACGTACGTTTGAACTACCCGCCGTTGCTTAATATTTTAGCAGACACACATACGCGCTGCCCCTATAGCGCGTTTATTAAACACATATAGGGAACTTCATGTTACAAACATGTTAAATGAAGTTATAGTTCAGTTTACAGGTAAGCATTTGGGTGAATATTTAGGTTAGGACACAGTTTAAGTTTAGAGTTAGCTACTAAGTGGCAAACAAAGACACGGCTCCACCCGATGGTAAGATGTCACCGTAAATGATGGACGTTTGCAACACGGTTTGATACGCGTCGTCTACATAAGTAGGTAGTTTACTATTCGCATATTGGTGATCCGATACCAATGGAAGAATGCCAAATATGCATATTTTGTCCATAATATTAACAGAGCGTTACTTTTTAGTTGTCATTAACATAATCTTAATATTCATCAACAATAAGGTAAAATTTCTAAATTGTTATAGAATAACGATAAAAGTTCAAAAGTATTTTATTCTCATTATGTTTATACACCTATTATTGTCTTTGGTCAAGAACCTTGTATCTCAATCGTGCGGAAATCCGTTCGGAACCCCCCTCCCCCCCGGCCAGCGGGGGCGGTTATGTCGGGCTTGAACCGACCAAAACCGCACGCCGTCTCGGGTCCACACGTGCAAGGTTGCCCATAGAGCATATCCCTCGCACCCCGACTGACCCTGGGCCATCGCCGGTTTCGAGATGGCCCCCACGGGTTTGGGAACCACGGTGTCCCCGTCTTGCCCCGGTTTGGGGGAGGGGCGCTAGTCACCCCACCGTCTCGGCCTGCTTCTGCTGGGGTGACAGGCGGCCTCACCTGTCACCCCCAGGCCTGCGCTCATGGAGGACGGAGGTCGTTAAGCGACGCGCGGCGAGCATGTTGCGGGCTTGGCGGGCCGGGAGAGTTCTAAATCTCTCCCGGGCGCGCCCCACCATCTCCTTCTCGAGCATTACTTGCTCGCAGAAGGAGGCGGCGGCGGCCCACGCGCTCGCGCTCGCGCTCCGCACCATTGCCGCAATCAAGCTGTCGAGCGAGAGGATTCTCACTCCGATGGCTGCCACTAGGTCACGCCTCGGCGCCTCCCACGCCGGGCAGTCCGCCAGCGTGTGCAGCCCCGAGTCCTCGCTCGCGTCGCAGTGTTGGCACTCAGGCGTTGGCTCCTTCGTAATCCGATGCAGGTGGTCCCCGAAGCTCCCGGAGATCACCTGCGTCAGTCGGTACGAGAGGCTTCCGTGTCGCCTTTCTAGCCAATCCTCCATGATGAGCCTTACCGCCGCTATTGCGGCGTGCTCTGGGCGTGGTTGCCCAAGTCGTCCCTTCCACTCCACCACGATAACCTGGCGGAGTTGGGACTGCACGGCCTCGATTTCTCGAGGCTCGGGGTTCCGTCCCTGCTCCCGCGCCTCCTTTCGCCACTTGTAAATTCTAAAGAGAAAAAAATACTTCAAGCTAAGAATTCTATGTGAGTATACCTACTACTAGAATGGTAGTGGTATTCGAGGGGACGTCCGCACGAAAAAAAAATTACGTTATTTCGGTCACTTGCATTTGTTGAGTCACCTGACTTCAGTTTGTTTATTTTGCTAACCGTAATGGCGCGAAAATTATCGACGAATCCAACATCAACGTATTTTATGAAACTTACACGCAATTTGAGCAAAGCGAGTGATATAAATGTGTTTGAAAATTTCAGAACACTTATTGGAAGCTCGATTTAGGAAACTTTTTTTTTAGTTTTCTCTTAGCTCACGTGAACATTAAACACAATTTAAACATGATATTGCTTTTATGTGTTTTGCTATTTTTTAATAATTTTTTATAACTTCGCTATCGTACCCCTCTCACCGAGCTGTGACACGGTTTTTGTTCTAACCTGCTTGTCCAGGTGTTCAGTACTATACATAGAAGTCTTTGGCTTCAAGTACCTATAATCTATCAATTAATTACTGCAGTCCAGTGCTGGACATAGGCCTCTCGCAATGTGCGCCAGCTCGCAATCCTCTGCCTTCTGTATATATCTAGCCTATACTATCTTTTTAGTACATTCATTACTAACTTGTTATTAATATTTCTCAACATATCAAGTAGTAACTAAGTCCACACAGTTCACTGCATGTCTGATAGTGTAAAATCAATATTTACAAAAAAATAACAGTGTGAAGTGATATCGTGTTACCTGACGATGACATGAGAATTATATTTAGGTACTTTATCTTTAACGGCTACGAGTTTATTAACCTGCAGTACTGTCAGATAACATGCTAAATTAACATGAGCACCAACACTAACAAGTGGTAAATATTTTGGTTGTGGAATGATGGAATGCACTTCAATTCTATGCAAGTCAAGCCAAACGTCTGGTAAACAAGGCTCTTGACTTTTGTATCACTTGTACAGAAGCCAACAGCTTCAAGTTTGATTGACAAGTTAAACCTGAGTTGTACTACAGTACAACTCAGGCTCAGACTACACTTGGCAGTGACAATGTAAACTTTCTCCAGACTAGACTACTTTTTAGGGTTCCGTAGCCAAATGGTAAAAAACGGAACCCTTTTGGATTCGTCATGTCTGTCTGTCTGTCTGTCCGTATATCACAGCCATTTTTTTCCGAAACTATAAGAACTACGCTGTTGAAACTTGGTAAGTACATGTATTCTGTGAACCACATTAAGACTTTCACACGAAGATAGAAAAAAAAAACAATAAATTTTGAGGGTCCATACTTAGAACTGAAACCCAATTTTTTTTTTTCATTAAACCCATACGTGTGGGTATCTATAGATAGGTCTTCAAAAATGATATTGAGGTTCCTAATATCATTTTTTTCTAAACTGAATTGTTTGCGCGAGAGACACTTCCAAAGTGGTAAAATGAGCCCTCCCCCCCACCTGTAACTTCTAAAATAAGAGAATGATAAAACTAAAAAAATATATGATGTAGATTACCATGTAAACTTTCACCTAAAATTGGTTTAAACGAGATCTAGTAAGTAGTTTCTTTAATACGTCATAAATCGTAAACCGCAATGTACGCTTTTTTTTTTTTTTTTTCGTGCGGAAATCCCCTCGGATACCCCCCCGCCGGCCAGCGGGGGCGGTTATGTCGGGCTTGAACCGACTAAAACCGCACGCCGTCTCGGGTCTGCAGACGCCGGGGTGTAAGGTTGCCCATAGAGCATATCCCTCGCACCCCGACTGACCCTGGGCCATCTCCGGTTTCGAGATGGCCCCCTCGGGTTTGGGAACCACGGTGTCCCCGTCTTGCCCCGGTTTGGGGGAGGGGCGCTAGTAGCCCCACCGTCCCGGCCTGCTTCTGCTGGGGTGACAGGCGGCCTCACCTGCCACCCCCAACCGCAATGTACCCTATATTCAATCAACTCAAATATTAAAATTTTACTTGCTGCTACGGAACTCTTCATGGGTGAGTCCGACTCGCACTTGGCCGGTTTTTATACGCTTTTTATTAGCTTCACCTGTACGTTTGTTTGAATGTTCGTATGTATGTTTGTAACCGACTCCTTTGGGCGTGATTTTGACCAACTTTAAACGGCTAGATTTCGTTCAAACTTTGTAGATTTATCGAGGACCGGTGACAGTACACTAATTTGATAAAATTATTCCATTTTCAATTTGCAAAATAAGATTATATAATTATATAAATTTATATAATTTTCATCTATAGTCGATAAGGCAGAAATTTTAATTTCCAACCATTATCTTCAGCCGATTTATATAAATAAACCAAACTAAAAACTAGAAAATAAAAACTAAAAAACACGCTTTTTATAGAAAACCAAACTAAAAAAAAAGAAAATAAGTTTTAATAAATTTAAATTAAGAAAAGTGTTAAAAATTTCAATAAATATAAATTAATAATAGTGTCAATAAAAAAATTTCTTTTATTTTAAAAAAAGCGTGGGCTGCTTTTTAAGATATTATGAAAATGATAATCACTCTACTCATGTCTGTCAGTAAAATATTTGTATCTATAGGCGTATGGGTCTACCCCACGCTTTTTTAAAAATAAAATACTTTTGTTTTATTTACGCTACGGGAGCGACTGCCATCTGACAGAGGGAAGCCTGCGCCAGAGTGCCTGCGGCAGATGTACATCTACCTATCCTTCTAGGTATAAACAGGCGTTATTGTATTTAAAAAATACGATGCCCTCAATCACCATGATATCTATATAGCACATTGAAGTATTACACATATAAAATTAGAGTCAAAAGTATTTAAATAGCTAATCGAGTGTTATCTTGTGGTAAAGATAAACTATCGATGCAGAAATAGAGAAACGACATAGTAACGACAAACAAAAGTAAATACAGAAGGCAAGTTTCAAACAAGTTAATGGAGCAGTTCTACACACGCAGGCCGTACTTCGTCAAAGCGCATACTATTCTGTAATATAAAAATGTAATGTTGAGATTCATTTCGAGGATCTTGCTATTGGCGCTACCAGCTATTGGCATTTTCGAGCTTCCCAAATACATATAACCAAAGTGAGCTCTCTCGTCTGAGTGAGATTCAAAATCGAATTTGTATGCCACAACCACAACATAACACCACCTGCAAGACGAGGGAATCGAGATCCTCTTAAGTAGATATGCGTCAACGTGTCTTTCTTCCATTGTATGTAGTTGGTCTTCTGTACCTTTTTTTTTTTTTCGTGCGGAAATCCCTTCGGATACCCCCCGCCGGCCAGCGGGGGCGGTTATGTCGGGCTTGAAACGACTAAAACCGCACGCCGTCTCGGGTCTACAGACGCCGGGGTGTAAGGTTGCCCATAGAGCATATCCCTCGCACCCCGACTGAACCTGGGCCATCTCCGGTTTCGAGATGGCCCCCTCGGGTTTGGGAACCACGGTGTCCCCGTCTTGCCCCGGTTTGGGGGAGGGGCGCTAGTCGCCCCACCGTCCCGGCCTGCTTCTGCTGGGGTGACAGGCGGCCTCACCTGCCACCCCCAGGCCTGCGCTCATGGAGGACGGAGGTCGTTAAGCGACCTCCGGCGCCTGAGTCGCCTGCGACGCGCGGCGAGCATGTTGCGGGCTCGGCGGGCCGGGAGAGTTCTGAACCTCTCCCGGGCGCGCTCCGCCAGGTGGCGGCGGCCCACGCGCTCGCGCTCCGCACCATGCTGCCGAGCGAGAGGACTCCCACCCCGATGGCTGCCACGAGGTCTCGCCTCGGCACCTCCCACGCCGGGTGGTCTTCTGTACCTATTATTTTGTGGTCACGGTGTCGAATCCAGCGACGACGTGACCAAAACCACGATAATAATAATCGATCATGTGAAAGATTTTCATTAGTATCACCTGAATAGTTTGTTGGTAAGATAATGTAATTGTGCGGTAGCCTAGTGGTATGGGTAATGGACTGCTGACACGAGGTCTCGGGTTCGATCCCAGGTTTTACCATGGCACCCACCATTGACTTTTCGATGCTTTTCGAAGTTATGTGTGTATTTATCGCAGGTTTATAAGTGCCCGGATAATGGCAATAGGCTCGCCACCTATTACATTGGGACCTAAACATAAACTGGCGAAATGTGGGTGCTAGCACCTCTGCCTACCCCTTCGGGGGGATTTACACACGAAAAGAAAAAGAAATAAAAAGGGTCTAGAAAGCGGTGTCTAGAATGTCGTAGAATATTTATTTATTTAAAAAAAATTATGGTAAACTGCAATACTCCTATTCACGTGTCACCAAATTGGATAGGTGGACAAAAATGTATTTAAATTACCTCTAGATTTTGCGGAAGGTCATTATTTTGAATAGGGAAAACCAGCATCTTGTCTGCTACGCGAGGGGGCGCGGGTTCGATTCCCGCTCAGTGCAAATATTTGTACGCATGAATATGTCTATTTGCATTGGTCTGGGTGTTTCTATGTATATGGTATGGTATGGTATGGTTTCGCGAGCTGGTATCCGCAACTCCACGACAGGGCGCGGTTTTTGCGTGAGGGTGGGCATTTCACTCGATCCACCCCAACTCGTTGAAGAACGCCAGCAGGCTATTCACGCTGCTGGCGATCTCCCGGAGCGTACCTGTATTTCCGAAGTTCTTTACCCTGTATGTGGCGGTTACAGGGCAGTGTAGGAGCACGTGTGCCGCTGTTTCTTCCTCTTTCATGCAGGCTCTGCAGAGAGGGCTGTCGGTGATTCCTAAAATATAAAGGTGTTTATTGAAGGAGCCGTGCCCCGTGATGGCAGCTGTGGCCGTGCGCAGTTGCTGTTTGGTCAGTTGTCGAAGACGCCTGGTCAGTCTATCTTCAAGCACGGGGAGTGCTTCCCTCGCCTGTCTGCAAACTTGCAGATTTATCCAATAGCTGTTGTGTTGATCTCTCGTTCGTTTGTTTACCATGGTTCGTAGGTATGCAAAGGGGATCGGTATTATGGGCTCAGGTCCCATTACCACCATGTCAGATCCTCTCCTGGCAAGCTCATCCGCTGCATCATTGCCGCGCGAGCCGCTGTGGCCCTTAATCCATTGCAAGGTTATGTTATTGAAATGGCCTATTTGGTTCAGTTTACGATGGCACTCCAGTATTAGTCCCGAGTTTATAGTGTGGCTGTTTAAAGCTTGCAGCACGGCCATGCTATCGGAGAGTATGCGTATTGAGTGGCCTTCCACTCTCCTGGCCATTACCGCTGAAGCTGCCAGGGTAATCCCCATGCATTCAGCTTGAAATACTGTGTTGTGGGTCCCCAGCGGTGTTGATATGGATATATTAAGGTCTTCCGAGAAAACGCCGGCCCCGGTGCCTGTACCAGTCTTTGATCCATCTGTGAAGATGCGTAGTTCCGTTGGGCATAAAGCCTCACAGCGGTGGTCCTCATGAAGTTGGATCTTGTATTTTTTGTCGAATACGTATTGTTTGGGCACACGATCATTCATTGCTCCTATCATGGGTATCTCCTTTATGAGATCTGTGAGCAGTGAGGTGTGTCGCGTGTTTCTCTCGCTCCATAGGTTGAGTGCCCTTAGGCGTATAGCCGCAGGTGTTGCTTCTTGGCGGATGAACAGATCCAAGGGTGGGAGTCCGAGCATGGCTTCCATTGCCGCGGTGGGGGTAGATTTCATGCATCCAGTGGTTGCCATGCAGGCTAGTCTTTGGGTCCGTTGTAGTTTAGCCGCTACTGTGCTGTTTTCGGTCCTTGGCCACCAGACGATAGCACCATACGCTATCATTGGGCGGATTACTGTTTCGTAAAGCCATAGGATGATTTTCGGTGATAGCCCCCATTTTTTACCAATCATTCTTCTGCACTGCCAGAAGGTAATCCCAGCCTTTTGTAATTTATTGTCTAGGTGGCTACTCCATTTTAACTTGCTGTCAAGAATAACGCCAAGGTATTTGACCTCTTTCGACAGTTGGAGTTCCGTGTCAAAGAGTTTGGGTAATCGGTATTCGCCTAATACCCTTTTGTTCGTAAACATGACTAACTCGGTTTTGTTCGGATTCACCGATAGTTCGAATTCCCCGCACCATTTTTCTACGATGCGTAAGGCTTGTTGGGTTAGGTTACAGACCGTTCCCGCTACCTTCCCTGAGATGAGGATTGTTAGGTCGTCTGCGTAGCCTATTGTGTAGTCGCGGTTTTTGTTCAGCCTTGTGATTAGGTCATCTATCACTAAATTCCACAGAAGGGGAGAGATAACTCCACCCTGCGGGCAGCCTTTGGCTATCAGAGCCGTCTGATCTTCTTCCCCAAGGCGAACTACTCTTTTGCTGAGCATGTTTGTTATCCAGTCTGATAGTACCGGCTCCGCTCCATGTTTTGACAGGGCGGCCTTAATACTGGTGAAGCTGGTTTTGTCGAAAGCTCCTTCGATGTCAATGAACGTTCCTAGGCAGAAGCCTTTTTGTTCGATCGCTTCTTCTATCCGGCTGACTACCAGATGGAGGGCTGATTCCGTGGACTTACCGGAGCTGTATGCGTGCTGGTTTGCATGTAGGGGTAGCTGTTTTAGTGCACCATCTCTCAGCTCCCTCTCGCATAGGCGTTCCATGGCCTTTAGCATGAAGGAGGTCAGACTGATTGGTCGATGTGCTTTGGGATTCGTGTAATCACCCTTTCCTGGCTTCGGGATGAAAATTACTTCTACTTCCCGCCATCCCTTCGGAACGTATCTGTGTGCCAGACAGGCTTTAAAGATACGCTCCAGTCTGCTTGCGACTAATTTGTCGCCCCACTGTAGCATAGCAGGGATGATTCGGTCGGGGCCAGCTGCCTTATAAGGGTGAAAACTACTGATGGCCCACTGGACTTTTTCCAGTGTGACCACTTTGTTTGCGTACTGCCAGTCTCGGGCAGTAGGTGTTATGGTTACATCATGCCAGTTGATTGTCGTCGTGAAGACGCATCCAGGGAAGTGGGTCTCAATGAGTACGCGTCTGGATTCTTCTGGTGATGTTGTGAGTGTGTTGTCCTGTTTTCTAAGGGCGGTCAGTGCCATCGGTTTTGTCTGTACTAGGACTTTCCTTACCCTGTTTGCTTGTTGGCATGATTCTATGTTCCCACAGAATTTTCGCTGTATAATATGTATGTATTTACACAAGCTAGTTAAACTATGCTTACTTTGGGTCTAGAAAGCGCTGTGTAGAATGTCGTAGAATATATATTTATTTAAAAAGAATATTGGATTATGTTAAATGAAAGATTCTGACCACATAATTTCTTTTTTGAATTCTTGTCTGCTTGTTCGCCATAGACGCAAAATATTTTGATGCGGTTTTTTTATATTAGAAAGGTCTTGGTCAGACTTAAATCTGTCGTATGTTTGATTGCATTTGGTTAAGTAGAACCGAAGATATGGCCAAAAAACAATATCCGACCTCCGCGCGAGCATCAGTTAGTTGCTGCATCATACAATCGTCATCCCAATGTATTCAGAGAATACCTTCTCAGAGTACTTTAATAAGCAGAAATCATGTTTCGCCCCTACAGTGAAGTAAACACATTTACCTACATTATAATATTATTTATGTATATATAAGATACATTATAAGATAGCGGCGACGATAGCCCGGTGGCGTACCGTAACGGACTGCTGAGACGAGGTCTCGAGTTCGATCCCCAGTCGCCCCGGGCACACACCTCTGACTTTTCGTAGTTATGTGTGCATTAATAAATGTTAATTATCGCTCACTTAACAATGTGCCCGGTAGATGGCAATAGGCTCGCCCCCTATTACATTGGGACCTTAACATAACTGGCGAATCGTGGGTGTGTAATACGCCTCTGCCTATCCCTTCGGGGATACAGGCGTGAAGTTATGTTATATATCATACACGTCAGATTAATAAGACATTTACAGTATCCAGTTAAAACTGCAGCAATAAACTTCTAGCAGAACGTCAAATATGAAATTATTTAGATTTTATCAAACATTAACTACTATCCAAAGTAATTTATGGCCAAAATAAATATAAAGTCATGAATGTAAATGGTAAAACAAATTAATGCGCAGAGGATATCAGTCGTTGTCAACGTAAATACGCTGTATAGAGGTAATTTGCGCCACGGGTAGTATCGCGACCAGCGACTAGATTTACATGTGGAATGATCTCGACCATAGATATCTAATTGTAGAGATATGCCTATATGCTGGATATGAATCGTACGTGTTGGCGCGATTGTACATCTTATAGCACACTCGATTTGAAACAAATATTTTCATTTCGCGCTTGACATTGTATATCTAAATCTGCTTTTATCATTCTTCATATAATTACTAGTCCTGACTGATTCCTTAAACGCAGAGCCTACCGCTGGGGCAGCAATGTTAACATTTTGACAGTACCTAGATGCCTTTCATTTTGTAAGCAACCACTACAGGATTTTTGGAAATTTTACCCTTAAGGAGGTAAAATTCGTAATTTTTCCTTACGAAGTCGATTTATTTGTGATAAGTGATATTATAGTTTTGTAGTTTAGACTTTTTTGCTTCTGTCATTTTTATGAAAATAAGGTACGGCGAATAATGACGTACGGCTAGGAATTAAGACCTCGCGGTGTGGATATACTTCATCTCTATAGTATATTTACTCTGTGGTATCTACTGGATAATGATCTTCGCACGCAGATCGCAAGTAACTAAGTAATATCGTTTTCTATGCGAGACCCACACGATTGATCGGAACCGTTACCTTGACGTAAAGCGGTCACGTTGTACCTTTTTTTTTTTTTTTTTTTTTTTTTTTTTATCGTGCGGAAATCCCTTCGGATACCCCCCCGCCGAGCAGCGGGGGCGGTTATGTCGGGCTTGCACCGACCAAAACCGCACGCCGTCTCGGGTCTTCAGACGCCGGGGTGTAAGGTTACCCATAGAGCATATCCCTCGCACCCCGGCTGACCCTGGGCCATCTCACCACTAACAGCATCGCTCATCCTGTCTCCTCTGAAAGCAGAGGAGTACGGAGAGCGATGTGTTCCCGCCACGTTGGGTATTGGCCGACGATCAATGCCAACCCTATGAACGGGTGAAGGGGAAGCCATTGACCGCCGCCCAGGGTGTACCGGCCGCTCCGATTCCGTTCCCCCCGGACTGCAGCGGGATCGGAATCGGAGCGACACTCGAGGAGGTTACCCAACACACACCCCGGTCACGTTGTACCTGATACTATACGATAAAACTGTCGTATAAGTTTACGAATGTCTACTAGATATGCTAACAGAAACTAAATATATACCACGATAACGTAAATATAACCACGAGCCAATAAAAATGTCATACGCCGAGGTTACGGGATCTCACACCTTATATCTGTACGTAGGAGTTCAAAAATAGAGACGTGAATAACCGTGTTTTTGTCACAGTTGAGCAACAAAGGGCAAAAGGTCTGACGCGTGAGAGGAGACGCCGCGCCGTTCTAATAACGAATTTATCACAACAACAACATATTGGTACGTTACTACTTGTAGTTTATAGTGAATGGAAAATGTTTGAAGTATACATATATTACACGCCAGACGCTCACTTGTCAACGCACTCGAGTCGCGAATCGATAACGGTTATTGATACCAGTTACAAATATCATTGGGGAAATTTTTCACAATAACGTTTTACGCATTCCAGGCAGATAGCGCAACCTGGATATAACACAAACAGTTACTGAAATATGAAAGTTATAACTGGAATTTGAGGTCGAATGTAATCTTTAATTAATCACTTGATAATCTTAATAGAAGAGGTGTGGCCGTTATCACTGGAGTGGAGAGGACACTATCATAAATAATGTATGAATACTGATAAACAATATATTGCCAAAGTGGTTAAAATTCGGCGGTAGTTGTATAACCGCTGAGACGTGTCGTGAATGACAAATTGACGACATAAACACGAGAACCAGCAAACAAATACTACGCAGTTACATTTTAGATGATAAGATATCTAAAGATATTGAGTACAAAAGATAGTTATTTGCTTAGATACAATATCAAGATATTAAAGTAACGGATTACGGGGGACGACAAGAAACAAACGAATACAAAGCGCCTTGACAGAAAAGAGATGTAATTAATGATCTGTCAGTGGATATCGACATGGATGAAGTGATTACAATTGAAACTTACAAATTGGTCTGTAGACAAATAAACACAGATTAAACGTCACTCTTGTGTCAATTTCGCGATTTTGTATGTTGTGCGACAGACAGCAGACAATTGCGCTTAATGACTTGTACAAAAACTGAATGTAGGCGGACCAGTAACGTTGAATAAGTATGTAAACTAAACAAATGAAGCTAAGAATAAAGAATATGCAACGAGCACCGTTTTCGTAGAATCATTCGGTACCGTATGGACTAGGTTAAGTAAAGAAGTTCAATAAAGGCGGCTAAACAATACCAGTTTTAACTAATACTACTAGTACGTGTGCGTGGGGCAAAAGAGTGTAGTTGACCAGAATCATTGCCAGAAACAGTACCAAAAAGGTCGCTTTCACGTTATCTGTGGTGTCGCGAGCGTTTATAGTCACAGGCTTTTTGACTGTTTGTCATTTGAGTATTATCAAAAATATGAAAAGCTTGACTATAATCAAAGCCTAGAGTTAAACTTAGTTTCTAAAATATAGCCAATTAAAAAAAAATGTAACTTTATGATCACATAGCCCGTAATATCATGGATATTCCAACACATTTTTTTTTTTACGCGCGGAAATCCCTTCGGATACCCCCCCGCCGGCCAGCAGGGGTGGTTATGTCGTGTATCGACTAAAACCGCACGGTGTCCTCCACAAGTCTCCGTCGCCGGGCACCCCGGCAACGGACACTTGGGGAGCCCTCGAAAGGATAACCCCAGGGTTGCCGGCGGACTTGGGCCGCCTCCGCGTGCCCCTCCGCGGAGATCTGCGTGTCTACTGCCGCTTTTATTACTTTAAATTTATCTTTTAACAAACTTTTCATGAGATACTGATAACAAATACTTCTATGATCAGCTAACCGACCATTTATCCCAATTAGATATGCGCAGACTCTGGACTACCACTGTTTCCCAAACGCTATGAATACTCGTTCGTTGAGGGCTTGAAATAGAGTCCTATTTTTGCAATAAAGGACAATTTTACTGTACCCTTGGTGCAATCAAATTGCAGTTCATGACCACCGCATCTTCTGCTTCACGGATAGTAACAAAAATCGTAATTTATCTATAGAAAGTGACGTTATGAAACGATTTTTAATGAAATTCGAAACATTAATGAATGCAGAATCTTTAGACGAACTATATATTGAGTCCAATGCGCATTGTGGGCGAAACCTAGCAAAATTATCAATGCATATTATATGGTTCTTATCTCTTAGCGTTTAAGATATAATTTGTTCAGGAGTAGCGGTTCTATGTGTTAAACTGGACACGGTAAGGCACTACAGGTGACGCCTACAGCTGCGTGAAAGTCGTGTCGATCTGAGTGCGATACATGGCCTCGGGGGTGGTTGAGTTATAGGAGTATCTCGTCTCACAACTAGCAAACTGAAAGCTAATGAATAGAATAATACACAACCGCAATTAAACCGTCGCACTAGATTAATAAGGATTTCAAATAAACTGACATGTTAATTGAACGAAAGTGCTGTTATTGAACATTGATTTGATCATAAATCTATCATTTGCCGCAATTAAATTAATAAAGGGAACAACATATAGTCTCGCGTCTCGCCTACACTTGTAAAAATAAATAATTTATAATTTTGTCGTAACTAGTATTACACGAAAACAATTATTACCTTATTCTTATGTTTTAAAGTAAAGCTCAATGTTGTCAAGGCACTTTCGAATCGAACTCGGTATAAATTGTATATTCTCCAGAATTCGCGTAGGTGTGCCAGCGAACTTTTGACCGGTGCGGGCGCAGCGAGATGTGTGGCCGGTTACATAACTTCGAGGGCCATTCTCATTATATTTCTTTGATGAATAACACATTGTACGTTTTACGGTTCAATACCTGCATACTGTCAGACGGCGAACTGAATATCACGGTACGTTTGCTTTTTTTTTAAGTGTGCGGCTGAATGAGATTGATTTCCATAAGCCGCCCACCGGAAGCAGAAACCTGTTCACAACACATTAAAAACATTCGATCATGGCTTGGATAGACAACGTTTAAACTAGGGTAAACTAATAAATGAAATAACCTGCCTACTATTAATATATTCTGATATAATTTATCTTTATCTAAACTTCAGTTATATTTAAAGTTACATCCGGATAACGGTGGAAAACTATGGAATTGTTAATTTATAGTAAATATATAGTTTGAGTCTCGTAGGCGCTTTTAAGGATGAGGATTTTAGTCTTCTTCGAATGTTCGAAAAAGAGTAAGCCCATGTTTTCAATAATGGGGATGGTGTTGATGTGAATTATAATCACATTAGTCATATGTGACGAATGTGATCATATTGACGAAAATGAAAAAGATAAAGAATTACTATGTAGTAGGGAGTATAAGCCTGTAGGAGATGTAGGTGTTTGTGTGTCTTCTCTTCGTGATGTGAGGTTACCTTCTAGGAACACAATTAAACTATCCAGACACTTAGACAACCATTTATTCTCACTACTAATAACAATAAGCACAATATTATTAAGCTGAGTGAGACGAAAACGAGCGAAAGCTCCTAATACCAGACTTCAGGATTTTCTTTGTCACAGGTCTCCTCCTAAACTACTAATCCAATCAGAACCAAATTTGGCATGATTAAAGAGGTCAATCAGAGGAAGGTTTATGGATATATTTTGAAAAAATTAATGCTACCACAGAGGAGTGATCACCGTTCAAAAAATTCCAGATGGAATTACATAATAACCGCTCGAGACACTGTGACCAAACTTTACACGCTCAGAAAGCATGTCCAGAGTTGTGACTTTCAAAAAGAACTTTCAAAATCGGACTTGCCACGGAGGAATGATCACTGTTCAAAATTTTCAAAATCTGATTCCGCAATAGCGGTCAAATCTATTGGACAAGAATCACGATGTCGCACTCAGCTCAACATTGCAAGCAGCGATTCGCCTTGCAGACCTAGTTTTGTTATGTGTTATCGTTTGTGTTTAATGTTTGTGCTTGTATTCTGTGTATTAATAGTAGGTATGTGAAGTCTTTTATAGTAAATAAACATTATATACTTATATATATTCTAATATATATTTATTTTATTATAATAATGTATTGTAGCTACGCCACAAGCTTGATGACAAAAAAGATGAAAGGAAAACAATTTCAATAAAAATTATGAATCGTATGGGATGATAAGAAGAAGAAGGTAGGAAGTCCCCCAGCAAGATGGACGGACGACCTGAAAAAGGTAGCTGGGATAGACTGGATGCGCAAGGCCTATGTCCAGCAGTGGATAGATAGATAGATAGGTAATCTTGTGATTATAAAAGTGACTATTTGGCTGCTACTATACGAGTGCAGTCGTTCTAAAGTCTGCCACATGGATACTGTTTAAATCATCTATTTAAGATGCAAAGGCTGACCACGACAATAAAAGTGAAGAGTAATTTTAGTATATCAAACACTAACTGAAGGACTGAAGAAGAGATAGATGAACTGTAAAGATGTATGTAAAGGAAATGAATTACTTTACGATGTTCTACAAAGATCAATGGAGGATAGAAACGCAGCACGCCGACTTCAGGAGACGGATGAAAGGATAACAATCACGTGCTTTAAAATAAACTGTAAAACGGGACACGTTTCTCGTGGTACCACTTCAGATAAAAACTGCTACACCAAAATTCCCGAGGGGCCGATTAATTAAAATTACATTTTTAAACCGTGGATTTTTAAAACTTACGAGCCCTCTAAAATTAAAATTTCTAAATCTAATTGAAAACCAATGAAACAATGAGTCAATCTGAAGGTTTAATAACCACACGTAACGCAGGTAGGTTTTCTTGCTCGCCGCGCGTCGCAGGCGACTCAGGCGCCGGAGGTCGCTTAACGACCTCCGTCCTCCATGAGCGCAGGCCTGGGGGTGGCGGGTGAGGCCACCTGTCACCCCAGCAGAAGCAGGCCGGGACGGTGGGGCGGCTAGCGCCCCTCCCCCAAACCGGGGCAAGACGGGGACACCGTGGTTCCCAAACCCGAGGGGGCCATCTCGAAACCGAAGATGGCCCAGGGTCAGTCGGGGTGCGAGGGATATGCTCTATGGGCAACCTTACACCCCGGCGTCTGTAGAGACGGCGTGCGGTTTCAGTCGGTTCAAGCCCGACATAACCGCCCCCGCTGGCACGCGGGGAGGTATCCGAAGGGATTTCCGCACGAAAAAAAAAAAAGGTAGGTTTTGTTTTGACATCTATATACAGAGTATCAAAGCTTTTTACGTTGTCCTTTCGAATCCTACAACGCGTATTCAACAGAAGGGACATCAAAAAAACTGATGGTATAACTGCAAGCAATACAAAAGCTTGCAGTTCAGTGCAATAATCTTGATAAAACAAGAGAAACGCAACGCATGCAATAAAATAAATCGCATCCGATACAACGGAGAACCTCCATATTCTCCGGTTGAACTTTTTAATCGCACGGCGCGTGGCGTAGGAGACTTCCGCGACAATAACCGCTGGATGCGACATTAACGTCGAGCCTGCGACTGACACACGACACCCATTAGTATTGTAATTTTGTATAATGGCTCGCGAAACATGGCCATTTAGATTGTTGAAATTTCAAGCTTTTCTTTATATTTTGCGTGGAAGCAACTTGGAAGATCTTACGTAGAGTAGCGGCAACGAAATTCTGTGTTGCTCAATTATTTTTAATATGAGGCCTTCATATCCCGGAGGTGCTTATACCCCCTATTTACTCAACTATGTTTCCGGTCCTATGTAATAGGAGGCGTTCCGTCTAACACCTGATTATAAATCATGGTTGAGTCATGATTTGCTCATGCTTTTTTCAACAAGAGTGGGACGGTTCGACTGTGGAAGTATCACCCGCTCACTTGATATCAACTTTATCAGCAGAGCTTTGCAGTTTGTACGGATAAGGATAGTACTGGAGGCCAAACCTAACTTCGACACGCCTGTGTCCTCAGAACAGAATCCTTGGTGAAGAAAGAACTCATTCTTTGCTAAACGATTCTGAAGATGCCTCAAAGGTTTTATCTTTATTGTTTCTTGCTAACTCGTGATATCGTAGCTGCTTGTTTAAAATTATCTGAATCATAGATATTTCCTCACGATGTTACGCTTCAAGTTAAAAGCAAGTGACTTTCTAGTTTCACCCTAATAGAAATCTATTCGGATTTTGTGGAAGGCCAATGGTTTTCTATGCTCTCACAGCGAACAGTAATATTTAAAATCAATCTTTAATAATTAATTAATAAACACCTGTCTCAGTAATTTATGTAGGTAAGTTAATATTGTCACATTAAAACGCTTCATTGACTTCGGTCCGACATTGTAATATGATACTTCATACACAGATAGGAATTCTTTATTCGGATCGAAAGACGCAAAAAATAGTTAGAAGCGAGTCGAGTTTTAAAACGTTTCCTATATAAAAATATGATATTTATAAAATGTACTATATGTTTTGTAAATAGTAAATAATATTGCCGGATATTAAATCATATCTAAGATATAACTGTAATATCATATGCCGGATAGCGCCTATTAATGTTGGGTGGAACTAACTTGTTTCGTAGTGCTATCTATGGCCGAGCGGTATAATGACTAGCCCGCATATTTATAGTGTTTAAGAATATTCTAGAACATAGTAGATTCAGACTAACTGAGTTGACGGTTATATTCGAAACGAACGGATCACAAGAAACCGAACCGAAGTTGTAATTCGACGGCCTCTGTGGCGTAGCGGTAGTTAGTGCATTCGACTGCCACGACAGCGACAGGGGGCGCGGGTTCGATTCCCGCTCAGTGCAAATATTTGTATGCATAAATGTATATGGCAATAAGCTCGCCCCCTATTACATTGGGACCTAAACATAACTGGCGAATCGTGGGTGTGTAATACACCTCTGCCTACCCCTTCGGGGATACAGGCGTGAAGTTATGTCTATTTGCATTGGTCTGGGTGTTTCTATGTATAATATGTATGTATTTACAAAAAAAAAGTATATAAGCATGTTTATACGCATTCTTTAACCCATAACAGAAGCTAAACTATGCTTACTTTTGGTCTAGAAAGCGCTGTGTAGAGTGTCATAGAATATTTATTTATTATTATTTATTTAATTGAATGTTATTTAACTAGTCTTTCGGTAAAGAAGTCGATATCTTAACAATATTTCTATTTCCTTTAAAATTGTTCAATAACGTTCTTGGGTTAGTGCACTATTATTGTTTCACTATTAGAATTATTGCACGCACTGTGAAACGGTGTATGTACACACTGTCTATCCTGCATCCAGTGGGTCCTGGCTAAGATAGCTGGTAACTACATCCTTGGCAAGAATAGAGAGCAAACCCTTTTTACCCGACTGCCAAGGAAGCGCGTATCTTGTATGCATGTAATATTCTTTATTACCTCATATCTTCTAAACCGCTGCACGGATTTCGATGTATGAGATCTTAAATCAATTCATCTTCTGAGTGTCATAGGGTACCTACATAAAATGTGAACCAAAACTATACGGTGGTTTTTTGCACCTAAAATGTTTGTTGTGAACTAAATATTTTCACTTAAATTATCGATATTTTAATTTTTTTTATATTTAGGATACGTTAATTTGACTTCACCTCGCCTGATGGTAAGCTGAATGTAAAGTCTCAGGAAAGAGGGTCACCATTACATACACGTACCATGTTAACAATGGTGGCACTCAGCTTGACGGCCTCATCAAAAGAGGATTGTCGTCGCAGCACCGCGTGACATCCACCGGTCCCACTAGTGCTGCGACCACAATCCCCCTGCCCGGCTATGCACTTATCGATATGGTATCAAAATGAAGAGCTTTAAAAGGTGAATCCAAAAACATATACAACTTGTATGTTTTAATGTAATTTGGAGTGGGAAATGATAAAACAATGCGTTAACGGCGCTAACAACAAGCGTAGCCTCTGTAGTTCAGTTTTCATTTGTGTTGTTGCAAGATTCATTTCTCTTGTATGCTAACTAAAAAGTAAAAATTACCTTACGGTAAAAACATTACCGTACACATTTGCAAATCATAAACCGAAAAGAATTTATGGGTTCCGCCTGCTCTCAAACTTGTTTCGGTGTTTTCAGCAGCAGTCGGGTGTAAAAAAAAATTATTACTTATTTTTTTCCTTCTTGAATAAAGAGAAAAGGCCTAAACTCCCGACATACCTTGATGACCTGATAATTATTAGGCAACCTCACCGGTGATAATTCTTCGCTCCTCTTCAATTTATATAATACAGACCTTCTTAAGTTGCGATTATCAGCTCCTTGGTTTGATTGTTAATTGCCAAGTCGGGCAATTTGTTTGTTTCTGTTAGAAAATTCTTAGTAGCGCCAGTCTAGGTACCTACCCGTTAGTAGGCAGACTTGCTCCCTCATAATGGGCGAAATCATGCTGTAACATAGCCTTGCCTGCTTCTTCAGGAACATCCTTACACATATCATTCATAAATGATATGACAGCCCTAGTTTTAATATTTAGTTTTATATCCTAAGTGATTACTTGAGTTAATGCAGAACCTCTAAAAATAAGTTAATAGGGCCGTGAACAGATACTAAAATGTTTATAGTGAAACTCGACACCAGACATCGACAGCTGCGGTGTAACCAACCTTGCTTTACCAGACAATGTAACCGACACCAAACAAAAACAACATTACAAGTCTTTAACATCTTTAAGAGTAAGAAACCACGTAATATACTGTGGGCAGTCTCCAGCTTAGCTGTCCTCTTGAATTATTCAGCAATATGATCTCATTGCAACCTGGTCGAACTACAAACAAGCTGACTAAATATAGCTGACAAAATCATGATAGCGGCAAATTGTACAATTAACCTACTTCCTATTAGCCAGTGGAGCAGTAAGAAGACATGACGTAAGAGATTCAATAGTTTTATATAAAAACTTGGCCTAGGTGAATATGAGTAGTAGATCAATTATATTGATCAATGACTGCTGAAAAAAACCACCGTGACGAAGGAGTCAATTATATAAAATTAAAAATTATAGTACTAGTAGTATTTAACTAACTCTCGGATAGAATAAAAAAGCTTAGCACAGTAATATTATGTTCAGGGAAATAACAATGTGGACCGGTTGAAAAAAGTTGGAAAGCTATCTTACGACGTTGGCCTCGGGAAGCCGGCGATTCATGAATGGGCAAAAACGCGTTGATAGCGCCAACAGCGAGTTTCCCGAATCTACTATTACATTCATATTAAGCGGTAAAGTCTTAAGCGGCGGTGACATAATTTTATAAGCCAGGGCATCTTCAGCATCGGTAGGTGAAGCTTTAGATCGGGTAAAGCAAAACCATTGAACGAGGCATCAGTAATGTTTTCGGGGTAAGTCTTCCGCAAGCAAGCGTCCTGCGAAGGTTTGATATCGGTGTAGACATAGACTGGACCAGAACGCCACCTGAGTTGATCGTCGTTGATACCGTTCCGGTAGTCCTCGCTCTCAAGGTACAGAGTATGTATGAGTGATGGTTATAAATGCGGCTTTAGTTACGGTAAAGAGTTCTGTTTGGTTACATTTACTCCACAAATCAGTAAGTAACATAATGTTGTATACGTACTTGTAACATACATGTACATAATATTGTAAATCGTATTGAAATTCGATTAAGAAAGAAAATCAATGTTTTCATGGATCACAAAACGTCAAAATAACAAGAATACGTGGTCGTATGAATTAGATAATCTTGGCGCATCAGCAGTGTATAGAAAGCAGCGCCCACGCATGCCGAGAGGTCACCACCGCCCACACAACCCCTCGTCGATCGCTATTGAGCAAGAAGAACCGAGCCTTCGAAATGGAGGTGTTCGTCAGCCAATTACCGCTGTAATTGATGATTATTGCGAAATGATGCCGGAGATGGTGGGCGGCCATTAATGATGCTCCAGAGTAATCGGGGGCGGACTGACGGCATGACGGATTGCGCCAATATAACGCTCAGCAATATGATCGAATAACGGCATCGGATAAAAACTGTATAAGGCTAATAGAGAGTTGTTTGTCTAGATGCTTTTTCGTAAGTTAATATCATTATAGGAAGGGGAATGTCGATGCATTAATGTCAGAGCTAAGCTTGCAAAACAAAATGCTCAAGTGAATTTGAGAGTAAATTGCGTGCACGATTGATGTAGTAGTTTGAATGGTACATTATATATACCTCTTGCCACAACAGCACTCGTTATCCGTTTTGAATTTCCTGAAAGAAAACTTAATAACTCTGTCCCAACCTGGTATCGAAACCGTCGTACGGAAAAATAACCAATTTTTTTTCCACGTGATCAAAAAGACAGCTAATCAAATAAAAAAAGTACAGTAAACTTGAGAGCTCTCATGTAACGAATTAGACTACAGATCTTTTAAACCCGAGAGCGTGACTACTAACCACGACTGTCTCGAGTCTGAAGTATCAACCGAAAAGGATACACACGACTCGGTTGCAAAAACCTAATTACTGAGCAAAAGGTGTGCGTAGTGCCTAATTTAGTAGACCTACGTGGTTACGAACATAAATTACTGGTAACGAAATGAATGGTTACCGATACTTGGGTGGGTACTTTGGAGTACAAAAAACTAATGTGTGTTATTGAATGTATAATTTGCGACACGTCGAGTGCATTTTAGTGTCAGCAAAAATTTCATCAAAGGTTTGGCAGGCAGCTGCTGGGGTTTGAACTCTCAAAACATCCCTCCAGGGGACCGATCCAGTAACCAAGTTTTCAAAATAAGTGATTTTATTCGATTGAAATCTATTTGAAAATGGATTTAAAAACGACACCTTTTCAGACTAACAATTTTTTACAGGAAATTCCAATTATACTTTGATTTTTTTTTCTCGTGCATATACTTTCGGCCTGCGGAAATCCCTTCGGATACCCCCCTGCTGGCTTGCGGGGGTGGTTATGTCGGACTAAAACCGATTTAAACCGCACGCCGTCTTAAGATGCTGGGGTGTAGGTGGCCCTAAGGCATATTTCCCTCGCACCCCGACTGACCCAGGGCCAACTACGCTTTCGAGATGATCCCCTTAGGTTTGGGAACCATGGTGTCCCCGACTAGCCCCCGGAAAATGGCCTGCTTCTGTTAGGGTGACAGGCGGCTCTGCCTGTCATCCCCAGACCTGCGCTCATGGAGAACGAAGGTCGTTGAGCCACCTCCGACGTCTGAGTTGCCTCCGCGCCTCGCGGGCTCTGCGGAGCGGAAGATACCGTGAACCAATCCACCATCTCCTTCTCTATCATTACTTGCTCGTAGAAGAAGACAGCGGCAGCACACACGCTTGCACTCTGCACCATCGTTGTGAGCAAGACACTCCAAGGGCTGCAACGAAGGCCCGCATTGGCACCTCCCACGCCGGGCCGAGTACTTGCTTGAATCACAGTGACGGCACGCAGACGTTGCACCCGTCCCCGAGGACCACCTGCCTGCCGGAACTAGAGGCTCCCGTGTCGCCCTCCAACCAGTCCTCCTTACTGCCGCTTATGGCGTGCCCTTATACTTGGTCAACCTGGGAATCGAATGGTAGCTGGGAGCTCGAACTCGCCAGGTCATTACTGAAATTGTGGTGGTAAAGACTTCTACGGCATTGTATTTAATGTTCCATCTACACAAAGGAAAGTTGTTTGTGTGAAACATAGATAGATAGCAATCAGCATCACTGTAGTTGTGTACGTATGTTTCACATGTTTATAAAATTACAACAATACATCTTAATGGGGGAATAATTAAAAAGGTACTGTAAGAGAACAGGTGCGTTGAACTTATCGAGAAATTTAGATAGCACAAGGTTATATTTAATATAATATGTATATACACATGTATGTAAATATTTTCCTATCTTTTAGGTTTAGTTTTCTTTAGATTTATTTATAATTAGTTGTACATAATCATTTCAAGTTATTGTTGTAAATGAAATTGAATAATGAATAATTGACGAACATTAAAATCTCGCCTACCCCTTCGGGGATACAGGCGTCAAGTTATGTTATGTTATGTTTATTTTTTTTTAAATCTCAAAATATATAACTAGGTCTGCAAGACGAATCGCTGCTTGCAATGTTGAGCTGAGTGAGACATCGTGAATCAGATTTTGAAAATTTTGAACAGTGATCATTCCTTCGTGGCAAGTCCAATTTTGAAAATTCTTTTTGAAAGTCACAACTCTGGACATGCTTTCTGAGCGTGTAAAGTTTGGTCACAGTGTCTCAAGCGGTTATTATGTAATTCCATCTGGAATTTTTTTAACGGTGATCATTCCTCTGTGGTAGCATACATTTTTTCAAAATATATCCATAAACCTTCCTCTGATTGACCTCTTTAATCATGCAAAATTTGGTTCTGATTGGATTAGTAGTTTAGGAGGAGACCTATGACAAAGAAAATCCTGAAGTCTGGTATGACGCTCGACTTCGTCTCACTCCGCTCAAAAATCTCGTGTCTCTGTGTTTGTGGTCTCACTCGACTAATTTTAATACTTTTATTTTAATTTTCAACTCCTACTTACTCGAAAGTTTGTACAAATGAATAGATTGTTTGTTGTTACTCTTTCACGCAAAAACGGCTGAACAGATCTGGCTGAAATTTGGTACAAATTAACCATAGATAATAGGTTCCTATGGGAAGCGGGAAAAGGACCAGAATTCCATGTGGACAGAGCCGCAGGCAACAGCTAGTAGGTCATAAAGTATTTGTCTATAATAATTAATAAAGTAATTATTGAATGACGCAATGCATTTCAGATAAGGCTATGGCGACTGAAATTATGTTCCAATCCTCATTCTTCCAATTTTATTGTGAGCATGTACGTTCCGATGCACCTAATGCAACAGCAATTATAACCGATATAAAAAAGAATTCTGATGTAACTACTGACAACCCTAATACTGCCGAAAGGCCTACAATCACGTTGCAGTGAATTTTGCAATAACTACGGTGTAACGTTGTGGATTCTTTATATATCAAAAGAAAATTATATCCATAAATTAATCGATATTTTAGTATGTTTCTATAACTTATTACTAATTATCTATGGTTGTGCAAGCGAGATTGGACACTAGCCCAGTTATCAACTGACGGCTCTTAAATCGTCCCTTTCCTTGGAACCTTCGCCGAGGAAGGTCACTTTGACCCCGTGGCCAACTGCTGTCGGCTCCGGGTAAGTTTTGAGATCAACATTTCCTACTTCTTTCTACAGGTGAAGACTTTCCAGCGGTGCAGCTTATTGCCTGCTAAAATGCATGGCTTAATATATTTTATTTTATTCTGTGTGCTATTTCAGCCTACGTAATTAGTGCCACGAGGCCGATTGACCCCTACGGTTAGAGGTCGCGGCACCAGCTTGTGCTGCCTATTATATTCTCTTTTGTTATAGCTTCTAGCTACGCTGCATTGCCGCTGGGAGATTCTCTTCACCTGCTATTTTAGCGGGTCACTTGGACGTAATTACCTAGTGACAAACTGACCCGCACTTTTTCTATTTCCAGGGTCTTCGCACCGGGCTTCGCACCATCAGTGCGGTAGCGAGGCACACCAGCGGAGACCCTGGCAAGCAGGCAACATCTAGCCCCGTGTTTACTAGCTAAGTGCATACTACTTCATCGGCATCTTTGCACAACGGACCGAACAACGCCACGGCAGAATATTTATTACGAATCCATTCCCTGAGGTTCATTTAGTCCAATACCTTTTTTTTTTTTTTTTTTTTTTTTTTTTTTCGTGCGGAAATCCCTTCGGATACCCCCCCGCGTGCCAGCGGGGGCGGTTATGTCGGGCTTGAACCGACTAAAACCGCACGCCGTCTCGGGTCTACAGACGCCGGGGTGTAAGGTTGCCCATAGAGCATATCCCTCGCACCCCGACTGACCCTGGGCCATCTCCGGTTTCGAGATGGCAATATAAATTTATGTAACGTTTTCTTACACCGATTATAATCTCCTAACATATTGTAATCGACTTTTTATTTAACTCTGCTCGCCCTAGGCGGTAGTTAGTCTCAATTACATTCATTATTTTATTAAATCTTACAGTGCATAAGTCACCTTAAATTTATGTAAACTTCTTTAAAATCCTCACCATAAAACTAAAACCATTACAACGGATGTGTATGGTCGGTCCAGTCATCACATGTGTAAATCAAATGCGTTTACTTTCGACGTCAGCTTTTTCTTCTTCTTATTGGTCCCATGCTTCGTTGTTTCCATGGAATAAGTTTTGTTGTTATTTTTGCGTGCGATTTAGAGCTCCTGGGTCCCCAAGTGTTTGTTGGGTTTTTCTGTCAGGAAATTCTCATTAGCACCGGTAATTCTAAATAAAGTGCCAATAACTTGACGCCTCTTATAAAACATAGTCTTCGTCTTAGTCTCTGACCCTTTAGAGATATACAGGGGGTAAGTGGCAAACGTAATGCTGATGGAAGATCCCAGTGCTGCAACAATCATATTTCATTGAATTCAATCAATTACCCTATTGCTATCCACTGTTGAATAATTCAACATAACCACCATCGCTGGCCAGCGGGGTTTATCAGGGGAGAAAGCCGGATCAAAAAATAACTTATAACTCAGTGACATAAGCCCTTTCCCAATTTTTTTTTTTTTATATATATATAGGATACGTCAATTTGACTTCACCTCGCCTGATGGTAAGCTGAAGGTAAAGTCTCTGGAAAGAGGGTCACCATTACATACACAAGCATGTTAACAATGGTGGCACTCAGCTTGACGGCCTGATTAGAAGAGGATTGCCCCACTAGTGCTGCGACCACAATCCCCCTGCCCGGCTATGCACTTGCTGACCCCTGAACGCAATCAAACCGAAATTGGATTACTATGGAGGGTTTTTCGCAATCGTGCACGGTGGTACCCACCCGGCCGAATTTTGTGACAAATTAGTGTCATCAAATTTGTACCATCAGTAGAATATGGCAGTGCATAATAGACTCTTTCTTTCTTTTACAGTGCACCATAGTACCCGTTCCTCTGCCATATTATCTTCATTGAATTAATAACTTACAAATAAGGATGCGTATCATCACATGTGCAGATCAGATACGATTTTATTCAACACCGGAATTGTTAAGTAGCTTTTGTTCTCATTTAAATTTGTGTGAAGTAAAATATCGGGATTCTTGGTGCGATCGATTCAGATCATTATCTTACGTGAACGCTGGTTTTCTACTTTTGTGATAAAGAAATAAAGATCATTATCTACAGTTTGAGATAAGATAGGGTCAATCCTCACTACTTTCAACGGCCCACCTCACGGTATAATTTAGAATTTATGTAAATTTTGATAACCGTTTTTCATCCTCCTATCAATGACCTTCATTTTGGTATCATTTTTATTTTTCTAATCTGAACACAACTCAAATAAAACTGGAATTCGTTTTTGGTTAGACCAATCTTTGAGAGCAAAATTCTATCGAGGAAAGTAAAAGTCATCGTGTATCGACTAACCCATAGTACTAGTTTAAATAGCCTAGTATAACATATATGATTTTCAGAAAACAGGGACTTCTCATTTTCGAAAAATCTTAATCTAAAAACACCCTTCCTCAGGGACCCTCGCCTTAAACTTTATTTCACAAAGATTATTATTATACAAATTTGTAGAACATAGATCATTTATGTCCGTCTTATCCTAGACCCGCCCATAACTGAACCCGGTGCAAAAGTGCCCATCACACTGGCCGCATTAATACTTATAATATTATTACTATTACTATTGAGATATAAGTAATGAAATAAATGTTACTGTAGTGCTTAAGTATAATATAACAATGTATTAAGTTTCATAATTAATCTTTTTTTTTTTTATATTTAGGACACGTAAATTTGACTTCACTCCGCCTGATGTTAAGCTGAAGGTAAAGTCTCAGGAAAGAGGGTCACCATTACATACACGTACCATGTTAACAATGGTGGCACTCAGCTTGACGGCCTCATCAAAAGAGGATTCTCGTCGCAGTACCCCGTGACACTCAGCGGTCCCACTAGTGCTGCGACCACAATCCCCCTGCCCGGCTATGTACTTGCTGACCCTGAACGCAATCAAACCGAAATTGGATTACTATGGAGGGTTTTTCGCAATCGTGCACGGTGGTACCTACCCGGCCGAATTTTGTGACAAATTTGTGTCATCAAATTTCTACCACCAGTAATCATGTAACTACACTGTCGTTTTGGGAATGTAAAAAAGAAAAAATAAAATAAATGAATAAAAAAAAAAAATTTACGGAATCCCAAGAGCTCTTTGAGGTGAGGTTTTTTAAACACTCCTTTGACTAAGTATGTAATAATAGGAATCTTGGCAGGCGTATTTAGTCATACACTGTACCTACTCTCGGCCTGTGTAGAGTACCTTCGATCGTGAATAGGACATACTTAAGCCACTTTTTATCCCGATAATAGGCGGAGACGTGGGCATAGGCTATGTAAAAATTATTGCGCGAAAAGAAACGGTGTTTTAATTTCAAAGATAAATTATCTTAAACATGAAACTTACCCAGATGATAGATTTATCAGTCTTAAATTTAATTTCAAATTGTTTTGATAGGCCTCTCAATAATAAACGACATCAATTTAATTAACATTATTATAAATCTGATTCTCAAAACATCATAACTAATAAATCTCTACTTGAAGACAATTTCGCGTTTATTAAAAAGTATAAAAGGATCTATTATGCACTGCCATATTCGGTCTGTCTCTCAACATAAGGCATTATCTCCATAAGGCAAATGAATAGCGGCTAAATATTATCTTCGATTAAACACAAATGGCAGTCTAGTCGTCGTGCTACTAAAAAAATACAATCTCAATCATTATTAAAATATTTAGTGCTAGTTCTCACATCAAACGAACGAGGCAAGAAACTCATATTACAAAACGTAGACTAACAAAAAATCTATATTTTTCATTTTTTAGATTACAACTAAACTACGTTATCACGTCTTACTCAATGAGTTTATTGAATAAACGTTAAAACTCTTTAATTGAACCTCCTCGGGTACATCACAGGCATGATGTGTGTGGATTTACATAGTAGCACGGGGTCGGAAAAAGTGTCAGGTTGAAGGCAATAGGCTTGACCTTTATTACACGGGACTGTAAACAGAAGGCCAGTCCCACAAGAGTCGCGTAAGGCAAAAAAAACGGCTTCTGCACCGGGACCATCAATAAGTTTTCGCATCGCAAATAGAAGTACATCCTAATATAGGATTGTCTAACAAGCGGTTCGGGTACTTTTTGTTCAGTGCATACATTGCCTTAGGAAGCTACTCGTATGATAAGGTGAGGTTGAACGTATCATTAACCCACGCAATGGATAAAACAGAAACAGTTAGACTACTGTTTAACTTTTTATGAGGCACTAAGTTCTGAAAGTATCTGGTATGGAAATATTGGATGTGTCATTTCTGGTTATAGTGCAAATGTTATCGGTAATTGGAAATTGAAGTTATTATCATCAAATGGGTAGGTATGATCAGTCTCTTTCTGGTCATTGACAGCTCTAGTATGACTACCATTTATCATCAAGTGGACTGTGTTTGTTTGCTTCTTAATAGTACAAACAAACTACAGATTTGAGCAGGTTATGCATGGTAGTACCAGTGAAGTTTGGTTTTCATTAGATGTACGAAGCTGATCTTCTGTATGTAGTTGTTTTATGGCGATGACTATCCAATGACACAGAATAAGGAGTATAATATCATGGCTCCGATTACGAATCAACGCCTTGCTATGTAAGTTGATACTGAACTATTTAGCAATGTAAATATCAAAGTTGACAACATGATCCCGCTGTGTCGTGTTTCTAAAATTCTTTAAACACCTGTGTTTTTAATAATTATACTAGAATCTCATTAAAATATTGTTATGTAGGTAATTATTATAAGAAACGCTGTTAATGTGTAATTCAATATATTTTATTAGCTATACTTGTAACCAACTGTGTATGTAAATTAATCTTGGCAGTCAAATTTAACTAATTTCTAATTTATTAGCTCCACAAGCGTTAGTCCTGATTGCATTCAAAGCCTGTATTTTAGAAACCGGGGTCCGCTTTTATACTATAATATGACTACCGTCTGACCTAACTTCGAGAGGCCACCGGTTTGCAGGAGAGGTTGGCTTGGGCCCCGAAGATCTTGGTGGGGTCAATATACACCCAACTACTTACTTCCAACCCCGGGAGAAAAGCCTCCTTCAAGCCTCGCCCGTTAACCAGTAAGTGTATCGGTTAGCAGTTAAGGTTGGCTTGGGCCCCATACACCCAATGAAATTTGATATTAACAGTCGGTTTTGAATTTTTAGGGATTTTCTTTAGAAAAGCCCTATTGCTATCGAGTTGTCGTCGACGTCGTCGTTGCCAAATTTCTGTCACGGTTTTGGGTATGAAGGAGATGAGCTATCGAGTTGCTGTTTTCGGTAATAGATTCGTGCTGGGGTGAACCATTGCAAGATAAAGAAAAAATCGCAAAAAATCGAAAAAAAAAAAAAAAACGCAAAATCGAAAATCCCTTGTATTCGGCTGAGCTCGTCTCAGGAATTCAACTTGTTTTAATGTAATGATTATATGCAATAATGTTAACGGGAATTAACGCTTTAGGTATATATACATACCTTTGGATTGCATGACGTTTCGACTGGCCGTGGTCACAAGCTGACTCAATCAAAATATACCTTTACATGATCGCGTTAATTCCCGTTGACATTACTGTAATGATTATATTATTTGTCTAACCGTGTCGCAAGATAGCCGATTAGAATAACTAGCTGTCGATAAGATGTTGGTTGGCGGTCTATGGTGACTAATCAAATTATCGAACAACAACTAAACACAGGGTAAACTTTTATCAAACTACCGGTTCAAAGGTGATCCGATATTGATCTTTAGAACTCCATATTTTATTGTTCATTTGAAGTTTCATGCTTTTGGCAAACGTATGCTTGTTCCATGTTATAAAATAATACGTAACAGCCCTTGCCAAATAACTTACTGCTGGGACGAGACTGATATTCTGTTTGGCATGTAAAAGCGCAAATTTTATGATGTCAAATTTGAACATTATAGAACTGTGTTGCTTTTCCTATTAAAACATGAATAACACAGAAAAGAGATATGCCATGTTTTTAAGGTTCTGCAGTTAATACGAAAACGTCATTATAAGGACTAGGTATATTTATATTGGGGTGTGTGTTGGGTAACCTCCTCGAGTGACGCTCCGATTCCGATCCCGCTGCAGTCCAGGGGGAACGGAATCGGAGCGGCCGGTACACCCTGGGCGGCGGTCAATGGCTTCCCCTTCACCCCTTCATAGGGTTGGCATTGATCGTCGGCCAATACCCAACGTGGCGGGAACACATCGCTCTCCGTACTCCTCTGCTTTCAGAGGAGACAGGATGAGCGATGCTGTTAGTGGTGAGATGGCCCAGGGTCAGCCGGGGTGCGAGGGATATGCTCTATGGGTAACCTTACACCCCGGCGTCTGAAGACCCGAGACGGCGTGCGGTTTTAGTCGGTGCAAGCCCGACATAACCGCCCCCGCTGGCCAGCGGGGGGTATCCGAAGGGATTTCCGCACGATAAAAAAAAAAAAAAAAGGTATATTTATATTGTCGGGGTGCGAGGGATATGCTCTATAGGCAATCTTACACCCCGGCGTCTGTAGACCCGAAACGGCGTGCGGTTTTAGTCGGTTCAAGCCCGACATAACCACCCCCGCTGGCACGAGGGGGGGGTATCCGAAGGGATTTCCGCAGGATAAAAAAAAAATTAAAAAAAAAATTAAAAAAAGGTATATTTATATTAACCCACATGATGTAAGCTATAGGTTGTTGCAATACCACAAGGGTAAGGTAGGGGATGAAGGGGTAAGAGGATAGGGCTAGAAAAAAAATAGTACAATTGAAAAAAGGAAAGAAATCACTTTCTTTTCACAAGCTTTTATTTAACTTGCACTGTTCGTATGTAAGTTGTCCGTCCTTTGCAAACCATTTTATAACCATTATGTTGGCATCCGATTGAGCTGGAATTTGGCATACACGTTTAGTTTGGATGACAATGCATTAATATGGTACCATGGAGCTGGTCTGATGATGGAGTAGGAAGGTGGCAACAGGAACTTCTAAATTCATCAAGATAAGAATATCGAGTCTGAGCTCATTTGTTTTATCTTAGCAATATCTCTGGTGTTCCGTGGTAGTCAGGGTCTGAAGATGGAGTAGGAAGGTGGCCATAGGAATCCCTAAACTAAACCTCAATATCATTTTTGAAGACCTATCCATTGATATGCCACACGTATGGGTTTGATAAAAAAAAATTGAGTTCAGTTCCAAATACCCCCAAAATTTATTGTATTTTTCTATTTTTGTGTGAAAATCTTAATGCGGTTCACAGAATACATCTACTTACCAAGTTTCAACAGCATAGTTCTTATAGGTTCGGTTAAAAGTGGCTGTGACATGCGGACGGACTGACAGACATGACGAATCTATAAGGGTTCCGTTTTTAGTCCCGTCCCAGATGTTCTCTTTTTCCGATATAAACCTTAAAAAAAAAAGTACCCAAATTACTTGACCATTTTTCAACAGCGATCTTAATTCAAAAGCCAATATTTTTCAACGCTACTTTCTAATCATAAAAATCAATACTTGCAAACTCAAACACTTCCATATTGATCAAATAAAAAGCTCAACCAATCCGTGTACAACTATACAGCTATATCGAACTTTCCACGAGATGAATGAAGCGGTGATCATAATGTTACTATAGAATGTTTATGCAAATAGCGAGTCCATTGAGGGGGCCCATTGATTTGTCTATAACGGGCCAGACAGGTCTGCGGAGCCAGCGGCAGCCGTGTGCCGGTTACAAAGACGTTGTAACGTCCGCACATGCATTAAAATGTTACTTAATTATTCTGGTGAGATTGTTTTTTGATGTAAAAATTGTTATTGGTAATAAATAACGCTGAATAATGATGCTACAAGTTGAGAAATAAAATCTTATTTGACATGTTTTTCTTAATTCGATGGCGCCGTTATCATTGCTTTATATACTTAATTTATTTTTTTAATAAATTCTCAAATCACGCTCCATTATTGCCTTTGGTAGGGCAATATTGGAGAGTATTCTAAGGACGGGAAGTATTCGAACTTCACGAACAGGTAAGTTCGTTTGATCATCAATTACTTTCGGCCTTCGTTCTCAATATAAGCATATTCACACATGAATAGGGCAACACTGTTATTCTTCCCACCAACCCGCTATTATACGCGTCAAGTATACAACAATACGAGTCAAGTATAAAACGCGCTCGCGAACTTTCTATGCAAAATAAATATCACTATATAAACCCTGAAATAGTAGAGTGAAGTATACAACAATGTTAACGTGAATTAACACGCACATGGTATATGTAGATATATGCATACCTTTAAATTGGCTACCGTTTCGACCAGGATCCACTGGCCGTGGTCACTGGCCACGGCCAGTGTAACCCAAAAACGTCAAACCTGGTCGAAACGTCAGGCAATCTTGGAACGCCAAAGTTTACAAGTTAGTACTAGATTCAAGTGTTAGTGAATGCTTCGTAGAGGTAAAATTGGAAGTGACCGGGATACGTGCATGGATCATGAGGCACCTACTGGCTCCTCGACTTACATTTTAGGCGGTTGATAGAGAATTTCTACCTGTAGGAAAAAGGAAGGGCAGGGAAACGATGAAAATGCAAAGGTAGGGCGTGTAATTAAGAGTAACCCACTCTAACACACACAATTTACCTTAGCTGAAGGGAATATCAATAATACCAGTAATTAATGGCCGGCAAGACCACCTTAATGGCTGAGTCTTTAAAAGAAAGAGAGAGTCTTTGAAGAAAAGAACGTTAATACATTGTGTATAGTCAGACATTAGTAAAAGATAATATTAACAGCTAGTAATTTAAGCCATATAATTTATTATTAAAGAGCTCTATATTTGTCCAGCGACACTAATGAACGAACAGGTTCTCCAAAGTGCTACTTCAAAGAACAAGATATATATTACTCATTAGCCCGTGCTAAAATACTAAATATTTTTATAAGGCACAGGTGTTTGCTGGTCGTGACAACTGATTCTAAAAATGTCTATAGGTTATTGCGACAGATATTGACGAATACAATATGTGTTACTCATTAATTTTACTCATAAAACGATTGATAGAGAAGTCTGTATTGATCAAATTCAGCTGCTCCCATCCTTAGTGCTCATAAATCAAGATACTTCTAATAGGTCATATTACCTTTATTTATTTTTTTATCGTGCGGAAATCCCTTCGGATACCCCCCGTCGGCCAGCGGGGGCGGTTATGTCGGGCTTGCACCGACTAAAACCGCACGCCGTCTCGGGTCTTCAGACGCCGGGGTGTATGGTTACCCATAGAGCATATCCCTCGCACCCCGGCTGACCCTGGGCCATCTCACCACTAACAGCATCGCTCATCCTGTCTCCTCTGAAAGCAGAGGAGTACGGAGAGCGATGTGTTCCCGCCACGTTGGGTATTGGCCGACGATCAATGCCAACCCTATGAAGGGGTGAAGGGGAAGCCATTGACCGCCGCCCAGGGTGTACCGGCCGCTCCGATTCCGTTCCCCCCGGACTGCAGCGGGATCGGAATCGGAGCGACACTCGAGGAGGTTACCCAACACACACCCCAGGTCATATTACCTGTTTTTTATTTTATGCTCGTGAATATAATTTTACTCTGCCAGATGCTACTACTACAAATTGAGCTGCTCACATCTTTCGTGATCTAAATTATGATGCTTCTGATAGGTCATAGGTCATCTCATAAATGACCTGATTTTTTTTTATTGAATGCTCATGGATACGAGTTCACCCCACCATATGGTGAGCTACAGATTTAGCTGCTGCCATCCTTAATGGCAATGGACATAAATCATCGATACTTCTTATAGGTAACATGACCTGGGGTGTGTGTTGGGTAACCTCCTCGAGTGTCGCTCCGATTCCGATCCCGCTGCAGTCCGGGGGGAACGGAATCGGAGCGGCCGGTACACCCTGGGCGGCGGTCAATGGCTTCCCCTTCACCCCTTCATAGGGTTGGCATTGATCGTCGGCCAATACCCAACGTGGCGGGAACACATCGCTCTCCGTACTCCTCTGCTTTCAGAGGAGACAGGATGAGCGATGCTGTTAGTGGTGAGATGGCCCAGGGTCAGCCGGGGTGCGAGGGATATGCTCTATGGGTAACCTTACACCCCGGCGTCTGAAGACCCGAGACGGCGTGCGGTTTTAGTCGGTGCAAGCCCGACATAACCACCCCCGCTGGCCGGCGGAGGGGTATCCGAAGGGATTTCCGCACGATAAAAAAAAAAAGGTAACATGACCTATGTTTTATTTATTTCATGTCTGTCAATATGATTTCACCCTGCCAGAGCTACAAATTTAGCTGAATGTATTTCCTCATTGCTCATAAATATACTTCTAATCTATGTATATGAAACAAAGTAGTCGTGTTAGTGATAACGGGATACCGATTTTCATAATCTTTGATTTCTCTTCGCCTATACTGTGCCATTTCGTGTTTTTTTTGCTTTTTTTTTCTTCGGATTTCACCACGTATACACCACCACCACCGGCCAGTGGGGTTATGTCGGACTCAAACCGACCAAAACTGCACGCCGTCACAGGTCTCTAATGGGTAAAGGTTTAAGGTGGCCAAATAAGGCAATTCCCTCGAACTCTGACTGACTCTGGGTCATCTACGGCTTTGACATGACCTCCTCAGGATACTGTGCCCATATTAGCAATTAGGATAATTAAAAACATGAGACATTCACGAAATAAATTCACCTGATAAGCTAACCAACATAACTTGATTCTTAGGTGAAAAGAAGTTCGCCGGGTCAGCTAGTAGTGTAATAAATATAAAACCCAAGTTCATGTGACCTTCATGACCTGACTACTTTTATTTATTGGATGTCAATATGATTTCACCTCACCAAATGGGCAGCATTTTAGATGCCAACGATGCTTAAATGGTAGTGTCCAGTTTCAGAGTCTTGACAGATGCTTTTTGACATTTCGCTTAAAGCACACGAGATTGGATGTGTTTGTTGACGAAGTGGCCAAGAAAATAATTTAAGAAGGTGGAAGTGTAATGCTTCATCAAATGGATCTGGTTGCAATTTGACACAGAGATAGTTTATAGTCTGATCTAGAATAGCACATAGGATGTATTTTATTCCGGAAATAGGTTCCTGTGGGTTGCGGGAACCGGCAACAGCTCGTTTATTTTATCCAATTTGTTATTCGTTAAGCGGCGATAGCCCAGTGGCATACGTAACGGACTGCCGAGACGAGATCTCGAAATCGTTCCCCAGTCGCCCCGGGCACACACCTCTGACTTTTCGTAGTTATGTGTGTATTAATGTTTTAATTTAATTAAATGTTAATTATAGCTCGCTTAGTAATGTGCCGCGGTAGCCTAGTGGTATCGGTAATGGACTGCTGAGACGAGGTCTCGGGTTCGATCCCAGGTTTTACCATGGCACACACCAATGACTTTTCGATGCTTTTCGAAGTTATGTGTGTATTTATCGCAGGCTTATAAGTGCCCGGTTAATGGCAATAGGCTCGCCACCTATTACATTGGGACCTAAACATAAACTGGCGAAATGTGGGTGCCTAGCACCTCTGCCTACCCCTTCGGGGATATAGGCGTGAGTTTATGTTATGTTATGTAGTAATGTGCTCGGTAGATGGCAATAGGCGTGTTCCCTATTACATTGGGACCTAAACACAACTGGCGAATCGTAGGTGTGTAATACACCACTGCCTACCCTTTCGGAGATACAGGCGTGTACAATAGTTATGTTATGTTATTTTATTCGTCCAATTTTCTAACCTCACACTCATTAACAATTATTTTTTACTTTTTAGTTTGGTCTTCTAATAAAGCATGTTTTTTATTTTTCAATTTACGCTCCGTTCGCTGCTCCAATTCTAGGCACTAAATGACTGATGATTTGGTTCAGTTCTTTAAAGTTGATCAAGTAAATGTGGTACTTACTTCCCTGATTCAGCTGGCCCACTTACGATGAGGAAAGCATGGCCTTATCACCTACTAAAAGTAATCTGAACCGAACACCAAAAGCTTCCAATAGTCAATAGATCACTTACACTTCTTCAAATCAAAGTCCAGTTAATGTAGCCTAGAGAGGCGATGTAAGTTAGACCATTAATTTGTTCAATTTTGGGTGTGTTGATTTTAAATTGCTATATAAAAAACTAGTTATGTCCGGCAGTCGTGACCTTTTACTGTTAGACAAGTCGCGACTGGTCGGGACCTGGTGGAACTTTCTTTTTGATCAGAGCCTATAGTTTTCTTTCTACTATACAAATAATATTGTTTCGATTGGTGGCTATGGTACCTACCTACCTACTGGCGTGAATTGAATGAGCTTGATTGACATTCATATCGGGTGATTTTTTTATTGCTTCCTCTTTTCGCTTATATTTTTGTGCGGTCATGAGGTCTTAAACTTGATTGGCGTGGTGGTAGAGTGTTCGACTGTCAGAGTTCGCGGGTTCGACTCCCGCGCAGTCAAATATTTTCTAGGTTTCTCTATTTGCATTTTAGAACAGAATTCCATACTGTAATCTATCTCTGTGCCAAATTTTATTAAGTTCAGCCGTTTTCTTCCAAACATCCATATTTTCCATTATCCTTCGATCCTCACAGTTTCATATCTCGGTATAATATCAGAAAGATTAGTAGGATCTCACTTCATTAACGCAATAACAATTTAACGAACCCGGGACTGTAAACAAGAAGGAAACACATGTGCGGGCAGAGCATTCCAGTTCTTAATCGTGCGACAAAGAAAGGAAGTACCGAACCGTTTGATTCGAGACGGTATTGTTTCTACCGTGTGTGGCTGATACCGAAGTCCTGCACGTGTTGTACTGGATAGGCAGCGAGACGGTGGGATTAGCTGAAAGAGCTCATCAGAACACTCGCTGTGGTAGAGGCTGCAAAATACAGCCAGAGAGGCAACATCTCTACGCAACTGTAGAGGTTCTAAGGTGTTAGTGACATCAGGAATCCGATGATACGGAGTGCACGCAGCTGCAACCTGTCGAGAGCGTCTAATAAGTACTGTGCGGAGCCGTCCCAGAGAGGTCAGAACAGTATTCCAGTAAATCTGTGTTTTATGTAAAAGACACCGCTGCTCCGGTGTGAAACAGAATATTAGAAGACTCGGAAGAATATAATAGGTACTCACATCTGTAAGTACATCCCTAAAAGCATTATTTGTATCTGCAATAGTGACCCTCATTCCTGAGACTTCGCACCTTTAGTTTATCATTAGGCTACGTGAATTCATATTGACGTGCCCTACATAAATAATGCCTAGGCTACATTTTTACTCCAATAAAAACATGTAAAATTCTATGCTTAGTTATAATTGTACATGTTGACGGAAGGCATCTGTTATTTTCAACATGAACATGTTCTGTTCGATAACCCGAAAATTACGTCTACTTTAAAGTCTGGTTGTAGTAAGTTAAGTAGACATTTGTAATCATTAGTCGCGATCATGAATCATTGGCATCAAGTATGAGAAATCAATATTTAGATAAAACCACAGAAAAACAGGCAGAAAATAATATATGTACACAGGTTGAGTTTTTTTAATTGGTGTAGACGTTATTATGGCAATAAATTATTGTAATATTACATCGGTGGGAAAACTTCTTTAAATTTAGTAATTATGTTAATAAATAGAAATGTAATTGGCAGAACTTGAAGTGTAGTGGAGCCTGCTTTCTTCCGAATAGACGGAAGTCGTGATTTACACTCTGCCGGAATTGCTGATAATATAGTCTGACTGATGGTTGTAGGAAGAATATTAGAAAAATTGAATAATTTTAATTGATTCGGCTTCGATATAAATATTATGAACCCTTAATCGTACAGTTTTTCGAGGGCTTACCCGGGGCTTCCCCGGCAATGGACACTTTTGTCGGTTCATGCATGACATAACCGCCCCCGCTGGCGGGCGCGGCGGGGGGTATCCGAAGGGATTCCCGCACGTAAAAAAAATGTGCGCAACTCCACCAACACCTTCGGGGCCCAAGCCAACCTCACTTGCAAGTCGGTGCATCTGCTAAACAACGGATGAGGCTCTGGTGTATGCTCTCCTCTCAGGGTTGGGAGGTCAGACGGATGTCGCTCCCGGAGAAGCCAACATACTTACCAAAAACAATAAGCGGACCCCGGGCTCTAATGTGCAAACTATGGACGCAACTGGGAAATCGTCATGAGAATGATGATGAAGCTCTTAATCGTACATTCGTACTCTTCATCATCATCATCAACCTATGCTAGTCCACTGCTGGACATAGGTCTCCCCCCAATGAGCGCCATAGCGCCCTGTCTTCAGCTTGCCACATCCAGCATCTGCCCGCAATCTTTCGCAGGTCGTCATCCCACCTGGCCGGAGGGCGTCCTACACTACGTTTGCCGAGTCGCGGTCTCCACCGGTCCGGTCGTACTCTTGGAATTAAGTATTCTGGGGTACCCGCACTTTTTTTTTCTTGCAGAAATCCCCTCGGATACCCCCCCGCTGGGAAACGGAGGTGGTTATGGCGGGCTTGAACTGACTTACACCGCACGCCGTCTCGAGTCTTCAGATGAAGGGGGGTAAGCTGTTCCCGACCGGATGCGAGATGGCCCCATCGGGATACGGAACTACGGTTTCCTAGTCTTGCCCCCGGAAAAAGGCCTGCTTCTGCTAGGGTGACAGACAGCTCAACCTGTCACCCCCAGGCCTGCGCTCATGGAGGACGGGGTCGTTAAGCGACCTCTGACGTATGAGTAGCCGCCGCGCATCACGGACTCTGCGGCTCGGGAGAGCCATGAGTCTCTTCTGGACCCGCGCCGCCGCCTCCCGAGCATTACTCGCTCGCAGAAGGAGGCGGCGGCAGATCACGCGCTCGCGCTTCGAATGAAATGACTGTGGTAATTTTTGGTTGTTATCTATCTTCGTTAGATGACATTTACCGTAGAACCTTATAACGTTTTTGAAACTTGTACTTACGCTCCGCTCGCGAGTCGAATAACATTTATAACAGCCCACACTTACCTGAAACAGATGGAAAAATAATGAAAGAGTGTTAGGTTGGTCCACAGTACACTGAGGACAGATATCATTACCGTACCTTTTTTTTTTTTTTTTCGTACGGAAATCCCTAGGCCGAAGATACCAATTCTAGGTACATAAATTGTTTCTTTTTTAGTAATTAAAATTTGTTGTGTATAAACTTAAGATATGCATATGTAGTAGAAATAAAGGCTTTTTTATTTTACTATATACTTACCTTGAAGAAGACATTGAGCACAATAGTTTACAATTACGAAAGTTTAACTACTACTTACAATATTTTCTTATACGTAAACGTAAACGAAATTACTAATATCCCCTAAGCCCTCCAGCTAAGCTAAATTGCTTGTGTTGGGAGTAGGTTCACGTTGGTAGTGTAATGGCCAGGATTCGAACCCTAATGCTTTACTATAGTGTTTGTACCGATAAGCTCTTAGAAAAATGTTAAATATATGGTATTTCGTTCATTAACATTATTACAGATTGAAATAATCAATTAGTTACCACAACAATAATAAGTATTTCTGATGGAGTAAACAGTAAAATTATATTATTAGTCTAACAAGTACCATTAGGTATAATATGTCACAGAAGATTATTGTATTTGCGTAGGTATTCTCAAATAGATCAAACAAGCAATTTTGTAGTTCGACGACACACATCCAATGCAGATAATATGCACAATATGCACATCCGAGAACAATCGAAATCTATGAATACCATTATAGTTATTACGCAAGGAATGGATACAAATGTTACATACGATCATAATGGACCACCCCACAATCGCTTTAGAGTCGAAACATGATGCAACTATCTTCAAACAATATACGAATAACGTGTACCTTTTTTTTTTTTTTTTCGTGCGGAATTCCCTTCGGATACCCCCCGCCGCGCCGGTCAGCGGGCTTGAACCGACTAAAACCGCACGCCGTCTCGGGTCTTCAGACGCCGGGGTGTAAGGTTACCCATAGAGCATATCCCTCGCAGCCTCGCAGGTCGTTTTAAGCGACCTCCGGCGCCTGAGTCGACGAATAGTGTACCTATTCAGTATAGGAATGACTTCATATTTTCACTACGCACACGCACCTATTGCAAGAGAGTGTGTGACGTATACACTCACACACGCTCAATTTCCGGCCCCGTCTGAGAATGACGCTTACGCATGTTTACTACCGCTCTGTGGCCGGCTGTCAATCATTTTGGATCACAATTACGTCAGCGTTCACTACAGAACCCATTTCTATCTCTGCACACGCGAACTAACGCTATTAGGGTTCACCTTTACACGAAGTTTTGTTGGACTCTTTTCAGAAGTTATTTAATTAGTGTTATATTCGTCACTTACGACCAGGTGAGATAGAGGTCAATCGTGGAGCCTATCATTCTTAAAAAAAAAAAGTTTATCTGTCAGGGTCCGGTGGGCAGAGGTGTAGTACGCCTATGTTTGGTAAATCATATTTTTGGACCTATGTGAGGGGGCAAGTCGATTGCTGTCTATTTCTAGACTATACTCTCTGCTCTGAAAGCTACTGAGCCGAAAATATATGTCAGACCCGGTTATCTAAACCCAGAACCGCAAGATCATAAGCATAAGCATAAACTTAAGTCATGGTCACGGGGTCAACAAACCAATAAGCACGTTAAAGATTTATGTACACGATATAGTGTACACTTCAGCTGATGTAACAAAAAAAACTTCGAATAACACACACACACACAGCTTCACGCCTGTATCCCCGAAGGGGTAGGCAGAAGTGTATTACACACCCACGATTCGCCAGTTATGTTAAGGTCCCAATGTAATAGGGGGCGAGCCTATTGCCATCTACCGGGCACATTATTAAGCGAGCGATAATTAACATTTATTAATGCACACATAACTACGAAAAGTCAGAGGTGTGTGCCCGGGGCGACTGGGGATCGAACTCGAGACCTCGTCTCATTAGTCCGTTACGTACGCCACTAGGCTATCACTGCTATACATAATGGAACTCTGGTGCCCCAGCCTGGCCTGGAGGTGGCTTTAGTGTCTGCGACACAGTTCTCAACTAATGCAGACACTATCACACTAAGGGTTATTATTTCTGTAATTTTTTTTGGTTCCAATAAAGAAATATGTTTTTCATCTCTCCTGTTGAAAGCCGGTTGGAAAGTAGCTTATTTCATGCCACGGGTGGAAAGTAATTTTTTACTTCGGGCCACCGACCAGGTGGACACCGAAGTCTCAAAATCACGCAAAAAAAAATCAAAATCTTACACCCACTTTTTATCACTTTTCTCGACGTTTCACATGATTCTAAGTCTAATTAAGCAAAAAAAATTTTTGTGTCGGTCTGTCTGTTGGTCTGGATGTCTGGATGTCTGTTTACGCAATAACTCAAGAACCACTTATCCTATTTAAAAAATTCTTTCGCCAATCATCTTGTTTGGATAATGGGAAGAACTGATTAGATTTTGGGGTTTGTACGTTCAAGGTTTCGGGTACCTACCATGCAAATTGTCCCTAAAAAAACATTTTTTCGTGTTTTTGATGTCGAAGACGTTTGATTTGATTTGATTTTCTTCATATTTATTGCTCAATATATAAAGACGCGTCGAATAATATGCATAAAGCCTAAGGTCTGTTCACAAGTTTTGAACAATTTTGAATAAAAATACTGCAACAAAAATATCTAAGTTTGGCCCGAAGTTTGACAATCACTGTGTGATTTCCGCCCCACTAGATTTTAAATTTTGCCATGGACTCCATGATAATTTAATTACGTGATTATCAATATACCTTTTTTTTTTTTAATCGTGCGGAAATCCCTTCGGATACCCCCCCGCCGGCCAGCGGGGGCGGTTATATCGGGCTTGCACCGACTAAAACCGCACGCCGTCTCGGGTCTTCAGACGCCGGGGTGTATGGTTACCCATAGAGCATATCCCTCGCACCCCGGCTGACCCTGGGCCATCTCACCACTAACAGCATCGCTCATCCTGTCTCCTCTGAAAGCAGAGGAGTACGGAGAGCGATGTGTTCCCGCCACGTTGGGTATTGGCCGACGATCAATGCCAACCCTATGAAGGGGTGAAGGGGAAGCCATTGACCGCCGCCCAGGGTGTACCGGCCGCTCCGATTCCGTTCCCCCCGGACTGCAGCGGGATCGGAATCGGAGCGACACTCGAGGAGGTTACCCAACACACACCCCTGATTATCAATATACCTGTTTAATTAAATGTGTGGGTAGTATTTTAATTTCCTCACATAGTCGAAATGAAAAGTAGAGTGTTTACCTCGGGTGAATGTCACCATTTCACCCTCGAACTATTGGCGCTCTCACTTCGTTCGAGCGCCAGAAATATCTCGGGTGACATGGCTGACTTTCAACCCTTGTGTAACAATCTACTAGTTATATGTAGTTAGTGATTACACTAGTCGTTCAATGGGCGGTCCGAATTCATTATTCTTTAGATTTTAAGCTTGAACGTCAGTGAAGTTCTTTGATAAACTATTATCATCATCAGTGCCTGCATTAGTTGAGAACTGTGTCGCAGACATTAAAGCCACCTCCAGGCCAGGCTGGGGCAACAGAGTTCCACTATAAACAAAGTGGATATGGTATAAATATGAAAGTAAAAAAAAAACAAGAATAGTAAAAATTAGTTACAATATTCAAATAAAACAAATTTACAGCACTTTACTGATGAACAAAACGAAACATTTTATTTACCGGAGATGGCCCAGGGTCAGCCGGGGTGCGAGGGATATGCTCTATGGGCAACCTTACACCCCGGCGTCTGTAGACCCGAGACGGCGTGCGGTTTTAGTCGGTTCAAGCCCGACATAACCACCCCCGCTGGCACGCGGGGGGGTATCCGAAGGGATTTCCGCACGAAAAAAAAAAAAAGGTAAACCGACGGCATCACATCACCGACTCCATTTTAATATTCTGACAGTGTTGTTATTGAATGTTTAGTATTTCAATGACTTGGGTCTATAGGGCCCCACAAGACCTTTGGCCATGCCAATTTCACCTGCAAGCCGATAAACCTGCTGATTGACGGACGAGGCTCCTCGGAGTCCTCGGTTTCCTCTCGGGCTTGAGGGGTCAGACGGCTGTCGGTCCTTAAAACCCGTATAAACCAAACCAAAAGGAGAAGGAGTAACTAAACCCCGGGTTCTTGAGGTGAAAGCCACTGAGACGATAAGTATTCCAATGACTTCTAATCTAGGTTTTTAAAGAATACATCGCTACATATTATAAAACCGAAAAAAAGTAGTACGCGTCTTTCTGTCCGTTCGCGATAAACTCAAAAACTCCTACACTAATTTTCATGCTGTTTTCACCAATAGGTAGAGTGGTTCTCGAAGAAGGTTTGTTTGCTTTTGTATACATACATACATACATACATACATAAACTCACGCCTATATCCCCGAAGGGGTAGGTAGAGGTGCTAGCACCCACATTTCGCCAGTTTATGTTTAGGTCCCAATGTAATAGGTGGCGAGCCTATTACCATTAACCGGGCACTTATAAACCGGCGATAATTTTGTATACATTGGCTGAAATATAATATTTGTTGGAGGTATCGGAAAAATAAGCCGTGTGGGAGCTTTCAACGCTGCCTAAACCCTTTGAGATATAACAAAATGATGTATGGTGGAATTTTGTATATTGTATAAGTTGTGGTGGTGGACTAGGGTCCCACGGGTATCGGGAACAGGATCAGAATTTCACGCAGGGGAAGCTGCGGGCAACAGCTAGTACATTTATAACATAAAAATGTATCTACCTCTTCAATTCACGGATCACACAATGTTTTCTGGCCAAATAACGTAAAATAAATTAGCATTAATTTAACCGTCGTATGGCTCGCCCAACTGTTTTAAAAGAATCGACTTTATATGTAAATGGCGTCTATTACAATCATGAGGAGTTCGTGTCCACGAGATTCTAAGATCCACGTTGGTGGAATATAAATCGGTGTGGCTTCCTGTGGTCAGCTCCAATATATTCTCGCCAACTGTTCGATACACAAACGGTGGTGGCCGTGCTATAGTTTCGACCACAGACATTTTATCGGCCTATCCGTATCTAACTGGACTGTACTCGTGGTACAGTCAACGACAAAAGTTGGTTAACACTAAAATATTTACAAGCCAATAGGGAATGTTTAAGTAGCTTTATAATCCCCAGCGGACGAAGTTAATATTATTCATGTTTTATTTATTGTTTTATGAAAGTGTTAAGAGATGTAGAGTTCATATTATACGTAATATACGTATACACAGAGAGAATTTTCAAAATTCTGATTTAGCATACCTAAATCAGAATTTTGAAAATTCTCTCTGTGTAAAAATCAGTATTTAAAGGAGATATATGGCCAACTCTGATATATATCTACATATACATACTATTATAAAATAGTAAATTAGTCTGTACATTGGAGATATTTGAAAAAAAAAAACTTGAGTTATGGTTAATTCTAAACACATTCTTTTCCTCGGTTTGTCTATTTGTCTATTTGTTCGCGATGGATAAAAAGACTACTGAACGGATTTTGATGCGGTTTTTTCTAATAGAAAGATCTTATTCTGACTTAAAATTGTAATGACGTATGTTAGAACCGGAGTAATGACCAAGAAACTAACTACTAACTAGAGTTAGATGTTAAAACCGAACATATGACCAAAAAACAATAAATGACTACGGGCGGAGTCGCGGGCATCAACTAGTTATCGTGATGTGTGAGTATGTCCGAGGCACATACGAGAATGGTACATCGTTGCGCGTGATCAACAGTTTACTACGAGCCGTACTATTCCAACATTAAATTCAAATAGTGGATTTTTGATCACCAATCAGATCGAGTATGGTCATAACCATTAAAGCTATACCATATTAGGTTAAGTTAAGGCAATAAACCAGTCATTGTACTAAACGTATCTTACATTTATGAACCATATAATATTATTTATACTTTAATTATTAGACGGTAGTAAGGGACTGATAGTTAGTACGAGTTATTAATAGTTTTTTTGTAAGTACAGTCAACGAAAAAAGTTGCTTAACATTAAAATATTAAACAATCTTTTTTACATTGGAGTACATTATATGGCATGAAAATGAGAGACAGAGAAGCGTCGGTAGCTTAGTGGTTAAAGAGTCGAGCTTACGATCGAGAGGTCCCGGGTTCGAATCCTGGCCATTACACTACCGACGTGAACCCACTCCTAACACAAGCAATTTAGCTTAGCTGGAGGGGTTAGGGGGAATATTAGTAATTTCGGTTACTAATATTCTTTTTAAAAAAATAAATAAAAAAAATTGTGTATGGCTGTACCGGGAATTTATAATTTCCCTCTATATCCCATATCTACCTCATTTTTACACCTATCAACTAACAAAAGCAAAAGGTTGCCTGGTAGAAATTGCCCTATTGTACAGCAGTACAATTAAATAGAGCGATTTCTACCAGGAAAATAAATAAATAATAAAATTAATTGTCAATGGAAGCATCCATTGATAATAAATTTCATTATTGTTTTTCCTGTCTTGGCGTACAATAAAGCATTAATAAATAAATAAAATTCCGATAAGCTGACGGTAGGACAGAAAAAAATCAGCTATAAAGCAAGCTAAAGTGTGTGAAAATTATTCTCTATTTTATTGCATGCCTTACACACATTTTTCGCACTCATCTCTTGCGTTTCTCACGGGAGCTGTACTAGGCGATGTCAGTAAAATTAAGTAATCCTATTGATGAAATCATTCTTTACGCAAAGAAACTATTGCGAATCTCTGATGGAAACACAGACTAAATGTCCGTAGCAAAGTTAAAAAAAAATAAAATAGGCTAACCGACTTCAGAGACAAATATTTCTAGGGCCAATTCGGACATAACCAAAATATTAAAGCTATTTCGTACAGTTAGCATGATAAAAAATAGCTCTAATATTTTGGCTGTCGCCGAATTGTCAGTAAAAAATATTAAAAAGGGTCAATTCGGACCAGTGGTCCTAGAATTTTATGTCCCTAACGTCGGTTAGCCAGTTAATAAGTATCCGGGGTGACTACTAGTTTCAATTAAATTACTAACGGGTAATATTTATGGCCGACAGATAGTATTAACCAGTAATACGAATAGGCAACCGGAATGCACCCCGAGTTCCCGACCTAGTATTGTTTATATTTATATCACTATCCATTTATTTATAGATAACGAGACTGTGTTCACGACTTCGTCTGCGTGAATGTCGGCTATTGTGGACGCCGACGAAATCTCGGGTTAAAAGTAGCATGTGTATCATATATACCCACTGATACGGACAACCCTAGTGAGTTCTGGGCTGACTCAATTTGGGCTTTGTGTGTATTCTGTCATATACGGAAAATGACAGATTCACAAAATAAATGAATAAATATTCTACGACATTATACTAAGCGTTTTCTAGTCCCAAAGTAAACATAGTTTAACTAGCTTGTGTTATGGGTTCCAGAATGCGGATAACCATACATATATTCCTTTTTTTTTAAATACATACATATTATACACAGAAAAGCATGATTGCCATAGATACATACGCTAAGAAGAAGAAAACCAACGAAAAAATATCCCGTGATCCGTGATACATGGTGATAGAGAATCCGTTACATACGTCAACCTTTCAGTCGATTTTTTTTTACAGCGCACCGCAGCTCCCAAGGTGGGGGGAATCCACCATTGCGGCGGTGAGACCGATCATGAAGGAGTGGTTGGAGAGGGACCATGGGGACCTCTCCTACCGGATGTGCCTGATGGTTACCGGACACGGGTGTTTCGGTAAGTATCTGTGGCGCATCCACCGGGAGACAACGCCGCAGTGCCAGCACTGCGAGGATCCTGGTGAAGACACGGCTCTCCACACGTTGGTGGAGTGCCCTGCGTAGGCGAGTCAACGCCGGGATCTCGTTGCGGTCCTGGGCGTGGACGTTCTCTCGTTGGAGACCATGGTGAGGGCCGTGGTCACCGACGGGAGCAAGTGGCACGCCGCCGCCTCTTTCTGCGAGCAGGTAATGCTCGCGAAAGAGACGGCGGAGAGGGAGCGGGAGAGAACCCTGCCCCTCGAGTTTCGCAGTCTGCGGCGAGTACGCCGCAGACTCATCTACGCCCGGGACTACCGACCTCCATGATCGGGGCCTGAGGACGGCAGTTGGCTGACTCGCCGTCCTTACAGAAGCTGGCCGTGGCGGAGGCGTGTCGTGTGTGCCTTACACACGCCTGCCAACTCACCGAAGCGGGATAGAACCCGACCCCACCAGGCGAGGCCGCGGTGGCGGCCAAAGTCCGCCGGCAACCCTGGGGTTATCCTTTCGAGGGCTTACCCGGGGTGCCCGGCAACGGACACTTGGGGAGGACACCGTGCGGTTTTAGTCGATACATGACATAACCACCCCCGCTGGCCGGCGGGGGGGTATCCGAAGGGATTTCCGCACGTAAAAAAAAAAAAAAAGCGCACCGCAGCTTTTTCAACTACGACCAATTTGGTCCTCAAATGTTCTTCTACGGCCTGGACTCTTAGTTTGCACATATTGTGGCATCCTATAACAACAAATACTAAAAAACAGAATAAAATAAATATTTAAGGGGGCTCCCATACATCAGACTTTTTTTTGCCGTTTTCATAGATAATTTTTATAGATCGTACGTGAGTCCGACTCGCACTTGGCCGGTTTTTATAACATAATTTATTCAAGGCGAAGTACAGTTATTTATAATACGTTTAATTTCGTTATCAAGCTGCAATTAGAGTAATTTCGCTGCACGTTCATTAGTGAACTCTTCAGCGTCAAGCCGATTCATGTGACCGAATGACTCGTTAATAAGAACGATCACCAAATTGAACATTTCCAGTAGGTAATTAATTGATTGGCGATAGCAGTTTCAGGTGAACTGGAATATTAATCAATAAAAGTTGAACGAAAACTTCACAGTAATAAAAAAGAAAATTATGCAGTCAAGCGCTAGTGCTAACAAGCGTAATTTTGTGAATTATGAGTCGAGTTTTGTAGTCAACTTCAGACGGGTGTATTGAATTCAGTTGCATTAAATTTAATTATTATTTATGTGAAGATTTGTGCTATATTATTATAGTGTGCTTGATACTAGTATAAAATGGCGTTAGAAATTTCTAAAAAATTTCATGATGATCGATGTTTTTCAAACTCAACAATGTAATAAATGTACTCGTATCGAAAATTTCGCGACAAAAAAAAACAAATTCAATACCAAATTGACTGGAATTCGACCATCGACAGACCTTTCAATTTGTATTGCAATAAAACTAATTTTACCGGATTATTGCGATTTATATGAGGCCAACGAGTTGTCGACGAGTTTTGTATGCAACCAAACGCAGCATAAATGATGCAACTCACAAAACAAAACAGTATAATATCTTACAAAATTACGTTTGATAAACCTCACTCTAAAGATGGAGCTAAAATCTATACCAAGTACTCCTTTGTCTCCTATGATATATTACGAAACAAAGAGAACTATTATTGAATCTGTGATAAAACGTCATTCAAACTAAAGAGAAAACTTATACATATACACGTTAGGAAATAAATAGCAATTGTAGAAGCCTATATCCGGTGAGGTTCTACAATTACAAGGCGATTGGTGTGAGCGGATGTACCCATAGATGCTAACTGCACTTCCGACAGCTTTCGTATGAAGGTGCTTACTCTCTAATATGAACAGACGAATTTCGACTTTACACCAGAAGCTCAGTACAATCAAAGTAATATGCAGTAATAATTTTAGTCTAAAAGTACTCTTAATACAAAAAGTGTACATGGGACTCGTTAAAATAAACCAAATAAGAACCAAATCGAAGGGAGTTAAAAGTTCTTATATCCTCTCGATGTTTTTAAATTAATTGTACAAAGTTGGAGAAAAAAGTATATGTGGAAGGAAAAAAGACAGTAAGAAAAAGGAAGGAGGCATGTAACATGTATGCAGCACATTGCTACTTTAGGACTATGCAGCGATAAAATAAAATAATTAAAATTATTTCACCGTAGCATAATTATATATAGCCACAGGCTCTTTGGAGGAATAAAAAAAGGAAAAACATAATTACCCTGCCAAAAACATATTGAAAATGTAACTATTACGCCGCCACATCGATTTTTAGTATTACTCGGGATTTTGTAAGGAATTGAACGATACCGCGTACATCCAAATCTGTTTAGGCATTTAGAAGTTATAGTGGATTAAAGAAATTCCCATAACCCTTAAAAATTACTTCCTATTTGGCAATCGTCTAAAAAAAAACATTTAGAAAAAAGATTAGTTGTCTGCTTACATGTTAAAGATCACCGGACTTGCTTGTCAGCCAATTTCCTGAAGCTCTAAATCTCATCGTGGGATCGGATCGACATTAAAAGATGCTAATCAATAACAGGTTCCAGTGAGCTACACTACTAGACCTGATTCTCACCTAGATATTAGTTAATTATGTGTATTCATTGGTTGCAATACACACCTGACAAACTGGATATGCCTCCACCCACTATATTACTCGTAAATGGCAAAAAAACAGCTTTAATACATTTACTTTGCACTACAATTTTGCATAAATTATAAAAGTGAATTCAAATGACGTGTTTTGTTATTCACGCCTAAATATCGAGGGATTAAGCAGTGTATAATTAATGTAAATGGGGGGCGAAGTTCTAGCATTCTACCTTTACAGATTCAGCGCTGGTACTGAAATCGTAATAGAAAAACTCAATCCCAATTTTGCACTTTTTTTTTTTGTGCGGAAATCCCTTCGGATACCCCCCCGCCGGCCAGCGGGGGCGGTCAGGACGTACCAGTCTATTAAGATTTTGATTGGATTGAAACATGAACGCAACGAAAACGTAAATGAAACCTGGTTTCGATGACGTAATTCATAAATATCGTCGATTAGAAGTTATAAAAGAGATCTCGGTAATCTTGTCGGTCTGGATAACGGTGCTTCCAAGCGAATACTGGCACATTATACAAATGCACAGATACAGTATTACGTTTTAGTTTATTATTTTGCTTGAATATGTACATGTGTTTCCTTCTAGCTTTCAAAGAACCTATGGAGGCCGTCAAACACACCGGTTCCTTTTTTTGGAATTGATAGCATCTGGTATGATGGCCTTTCCTTTTTAGACTTCACTCATGCTTACAATCAGACGGGGTGCAGTCAAATTAACGGACCAAACATAAACAAATTCAATTGACCTTAGTTAAACATGCATAGCAAATAACTTTGTAAATCCGTATGTGAGTAAACAGTAACTGATGTGAGAGTCATATAGTGGCTATTGAAAGATGAAGTACGCGGAAGGAACAGCTACGTGGGAACGTGCTAATTGGACTGATGGTTGACCGAGTTTGGGTTGCGTGGTAGTACAATTCGGCAGGTAACTATTTGTTCGGTTGTGGGACGATACTTTGTCAAGTTTGATTGACTTTTAGGTGTGTTAGAGGTTCAGGCTTGCGAGTATTGGAAGATACAGGTACATCTTTTGGCTCACAGAAGGAGGTGGCGGCGGCCCACGCGAAAGCTCGCGAAGGAGATGGCGGAGTGCGCCCGGGAGAGATTTAGAACTCTCCCGGCCCGCCGAGCCCGCAACTTGCTCGCCGCGCGTCGCAGGCGACTCAGGCGCCGGAGGTCGCTCAACGACCTCCGTTCTCCATGAGCGCAGGCCTAGGGGAGGCAGGTGAGGCCGCCTGTCACCCCAGCAGAAGCAGGACGGAACGGTGGGGCGACTAGCTCCCCTCCCCCAAACCGGGGTAAGACGGGGTTAGTCGGTTCAAGCCCGACATAACCGCCCCCGCTGGTCGGCGGGGGGGGTATACGAAGGGAATTCCGCACGAAAAAAAAAAAAAGGTACATCTTTTAGTTGGCTTCGTGGTCCCTGCCCAAGTAAGAAGGATGAATGTATGTCTTCGCTTGGGTATCGTCAAGGCGATTAAGTGCTGTTCTTCGTCCGATAGTGAATACAGTCCATTAAAAAGCAATGGCAATGGGCTCGCGTGTTATGAATGCTTTGCAAACCATAAAGATTTGAAATTCCTTACCAACAAATGCACTTCCGTCTTCCTACAGTCTCAGGTCCTTAAGTGGGGCGTGAAAAAGCATCGTTTAAGGCCGTTAAACTACAGAACATCATTCTAGTATTGTTGGCATCTATAAAGGCGGCATTCAATCCTTAGACTTCACGTACATACATACCATCAGGCGGAGTGAAGTCATATTGACTTTTCCTACCCCTCTTTATTCTTCTTCCCCTTTTGGTAGCAACGCGCAAGTAACACCTCAGATGTTGCAAACGATCATAGGCCACGGTAACCGCATTCCATCAGGTAAGCCGTATGTTTGTTTAGTGACAGGGATACATTGTGCAATTTAACACCACGGCGCTACTGCCTTGCAAGTTTATTAAAACTATATGAGCCTTTGCATGTTTCAAGGTATTTATGGGCTCCAATCAGGGTCACCAACCTGGGAGGATTCAAATAAATCTGGAATGTTTAGATAGGCGTTTAAAAAGGTGCAAGGTTTGGCATCAAAAATCAAAGTAAATATTTAGTCCTTCAATCTGTGTGTCACCCCCGATTTTCTCAGAAACGGGTGGACCTAGGAAGTTCAAATTTATACCAGATGCTGATGTCTATAATCCCTATTAGGTGTAAATCAAGGGCCTAAGTCAACAGGTTAAAAAGATATGGGCAAATTTAGATTTTTGCGAAAACTTGTTAGTACCAAAATTTACCCAAATTTTATTTTTCGGAATTAGCCCTTTACTTGTGCTGTAAGAAATTGCTTTTAACCAAAATTGACAATTCTAGCTCAACCTGAAGTAGCCTCATAGGTTTTGGGTCTTGACCCAAAACCTATGAGGCTACTTCCGGTTACCTATATGGTTTTTTTTACGTGTGGAAACCCTCACGGGCTCCACCCCATCGGTGCCAATAATGAGATGGGTGTGTCGGTATCGGACCGACTAAAACCAGAACTTATATGGTAGTTACCGTTGACCTGGAATCATGAAATTTGGCGAAAAGCAAAGTCTTACAGTACAAATAAAGAAAAAATTCCAAAAAATAAAAAACGTTGAAATTAAAGGGTGTCTCCATACATACATAGTTGACCATACAATTTAGAGGTCTAGCTTATTTGGCATTAACCTCAAATAAGGTAAATAAATAAGATATAAGAAAATAAGATTGTGCTTTTGTGTGAAAGACAATTAAAGAAAATATTTATTGTGATAGGTACCAATTTTATTGGGGTGTGTGTTGGGTAACCTCCTCGAGTGTCGCTCCGATTCCGATCCCGCTGCAGTCCGGGGGGAACGGAATCGGAGCGGCCGGTACACCCTGGGCGGCGGTCAATGGCTTCCCCTTCACCCCTTCATAGGGTTGGCATTGATCGTCGGCCAATACCCAACGTGGCGGGAACACATCGCTCTCCGTACTCCTCTGCTTTCAGAGGAGACAGGATGAGCGATGCTGTCAGTGGTGAGATGGCCCAGGGTCAGCCGGGGTGCGAGGGATATGCTCTATGGGTAACCTTACACCCCGGCGTCTGAAGACCCGAGACGGCGTGCGGTTTTAGTCGGTGCAAGCCCGACATAACCGCCCCCGCTGGCCGGCGAGGGGGTATCCGAAGGGATTTCCGCACGATAAAAAAAAAAAGGTACCAATTTTATTATGGCGGTTACAATAGGAAGATACGAAAACCTCGGCGCACGAGTTCAACTCGCACTTGACCGGTTTTTTAGTAGGTATTTGTACTCATAAGTAGGTAAAAGAACACTTATGAGTTATTTTTACCTACTAATGAAAACAAATACATACACAATAATCACGTGTGGGAATCCGCGGGGGGGTAAGCATTGGTAGTATTAACACCCATATTCCGCCAACTAAGCTTTTTCGTCTTACGTACCACGTAATAGATTTTTTTTAAATTCCGGGGTAATTATTCCCGGGCATTCCAGGAGGGTTGGGAACCCTAGCTCCAAGCTCTTTCTCTGAATATAATAAAACGCGATTGTATACAGTATAAATAAAATTTAAATATGTAAAGTGTTTATGGTTATAGCATTAAACTATAAAGTTCACAAACGTGACTTTTACTTACAACAAATCTAGATGGAACAAATACGTGGCGCCTCGGGTCGCGCGTCGGAGTATAATGTCACTGGACTACACAACTTTTGAAGTTGTATTTCTTTTGGCGAGTTAGGGAAAAATGGTGAGAGTAAGTTTTTATTATGCGCGCGCACTGTCTAGTAAAACCGACACCCTTAAACCTAACCCACTCTCAGATGACCTAGAAACTTGATATTTGGCATCAATTAAGGTAGACTATGAGGCATATATAAAAACTAGCTGCTGCTCGCGCCTCTGCCCACGTGAAATTTTGATCCCGTTACCGTAACCCACGGGAACCTATTGAGGCCCCTTAGCTTGTCACGAATCCAAAATTTGATAAATTTGCTCAAATAGTTATTTACATACATTATTAGACCATAGTCGTAATAAGTGAAGTCTCTTTGAAGTGGTAGAGTCAAGCAACAGTCATTTTGGCCTTTGCATGAATGGGCCGACTCGACCGGGGAAGCACCACCCTGTCACAGAATATCGACGCCAAGTAACAGTATTTGAACTGTTGCGTTCCGTTTGGTGAGTGAGAGTGCCGGGGCCCAAACTCCTTTCCCATCCCCTTTCCTTTACAGGGTCGGCAGTGCGAGTGTGACGCCACTGGTGTTGCACACGTCCATAGGCCGCGGTAACCGCTTCCCATCAGGTGGGCCGTGTGCTTGTCTGCCACCTTAGTGGTATAAAAAAAAGTCAAAGAAAACGTGTAAATAAATATTAGAACTTAACTTTTTTATTGAGCTGAGTGAGACGAAGTCGTGCGAAAGCTCCTTTCACTCCAATACGATGTATTTCGTTTGTGTCACTCTAGCGCCTAGACCCTTAGACCGATTTTAATGATTTTTAGCATAATCATAGATGATAGTGATGTGACGGATATAGGCTATACAAATTTAAATTATAAAGTACCACGGAGGAATAATCACCGAACAAAAAATTCATAATTCTGATTTCTCAAAAATCACAATTAGCAAAATCAAAGTCTTAGCCGTCTTACCGATTAAAAAAAGAAAACTGAAAATTGGACAAGACACAGAGGAATGATCATCGAACAAAAAATTCTAAAGTTGATTTCTCAAAAACTACGATATTCTATGCTCCTTTCCAAATCCCTCATACATGGGCACTCTCAGTTCAACATTGCAAGAGCTATATAGCCTTGCGGACCTAGTAATATATATACCGTTCAGTAAGTACGCTATATTAGTTGCCTTTATCTAGAACCTTTTAGCCATTTTTGCGCATCCTCAAAAACTTTTACGTCTATTACTATTATAAGATTGTGAATTAGCTGTCTGCACATTGGAGATATAAAAAAATACTTGGGTTATGTTGCGATTCAGATCATAAAATTACTTTTTTAAAATTCTTGCCTGTCTGTTCGTGATGGACGTATATACAACAAAACGGATTTTGCTGCGGTTTTCTCTATTAGAAAGGTCTTGGTCAGACTTAAAATCTGCCGTATGTTCGATCGCAATTGGTTAAGTAGAACCGGAGATATGGCCAAAAATCGATAACCGACCTCTATGCGGGCGGAGCCGCGGTTATTTGCTAGTATATAAGGATGTGCGGTAAAAACTGTGGCAGAAGTATCAATTCTCATTCACATTTCTTGCGAGATATAATCCTTGCTGGGGGCTTTCTTACAACTCTAATCATAAAAAATTTTATGTGCATACCAATCTGGCTTTTCTAAAACAATGAATTTACTAAAATCTGCTCTTTACCACTTTGTACGATTTGTTTTGATGTGTCATTTATACGATACATTGATATGTTTGTCTTAGAACGGAGTCAGATCATCTTGTTTGACATAAATTTGCTCAGGATTTGATGTTGGGATTCAGGGAAAATAAAGACGTGCGTAAACGAGCATAGACGAATAAACTTATCATTTTATTTCAGAGTCCCATTTAAATTTATCTAGTGTTATTAATGATATTCCATCCCTTGGGGTTAAAAACAGGTCATAAAATCTTATTTGGGCAGTTTCTAGTGTCATTAATGTCATAATAATTTACGTTTGTTGCAGTCCGATTTTCTTTTTTAAAAAGATTATTTATTGGAAGATGTTTTATATTAACTTTTACTATTAATTAGTTCCGAGATCATAATTATATAAAAATCAAGTTCTAGAGACATTTAGATGCGACTGTTTTAACGATTATGAACGCAGTTATGTTGAGTGATTGTATGGGTATACAGGTAGTGGTAACGAGTGCTACTGCTACGCATGAGAGTTTCAGTTCGATTCTCCGGTCGGATCCACTTCTAAGTATAGCAGAAATGGACTCGGATGATAATATGCTCGGTACACGACATAAGACTTGCCCACGTTTATGTAGGAGTGTTACTGGTGTATAACACGCCCCTCAGGGAACCCCCCCAAAACATACTCCCTCAGGGATATTACAGCATGTTTATATAATTACATCTATCAGTGTTGAACAATTTTCGTTGCAAGCATATCGTGTTGGCAACGAAAGGTACAGCAAATAACACTCGACCGACTACTGTCATCAAGATACGTAAGTGGCCAAAGTCTCGTCCTGAAATGCAGCGTGTCTACATAATGTGCAGGTGTTCTCGCTAGACATAACACGCGGCGACGTCCGCGATGCGGTGCCAGCGGCACGTAAGTATATTTATCGTCGCACGCGCCGTGCCGTCTCTCGCAACAAGTATGCGCCCGATATAGTACTATCTTATGATCAGGTATTCTGGCTAGTTTGTTACTGCGAGTATTTACCCCTAAATGTAATAGTTTATGTAGTATACTTTTTTACACACTATAGAGAGAGAACGCTTTACAAAACCTAAACAAATCGATCTTAACCGAATATCAGACCGGGGACTGTAGCTATTCAGGCCTGGGGATGGCAGGTGAGGCCGCTTTTGACCCCAGCAGAAGCAGGCCGAGACGGCGGGGCGACTAGCGCCCCTCCCCCAAGCCGGGGACACCGTGGTTCCCAAACCCGAGGGGGGCCATCTCGAAACAGCCTCAACGATTGGCCCAGGGTTAGTCGGGGTGCGAGGGATATGCTCCATGGGCAATCTTACACCCCGGAGTCTGAAGACCCGACACGGCGTGCGGTTTCAGTCGGTTCACACCCGACATAACCGCCTCCGCTGGCCGGCGGGGGGGGGGGGGGGGGGTGTATGGGTATCCGAAGGGATTTACGCACGAAAAAAAAAGAGTACTACTATTATGTACGTATATACCAATGGTATACACGTAGATGGCACATGAATAGATAATTGTACGCTAGGCTATTGTACCCACATTTCGCCAACCATGCATTTTTAATAAACCGTATGTTTAGTGTCGGGTGAAGAACAGCTATATCCCTTAATCGCTTTATATTACGCCCACAGAAAGACATTCATTTCATACCAGTACAACATTATGTACTAACTTTAAGACTTGCCCGTGGCATAGTTTTAGTTTAATGCTTCAAGAATAAGTTTAATAATTAGGTAGCAAATAAACATATACCCGACCTAGTGCCCCGGTTAGTGTGGCGTAAGAACGCATGCGACACCAGACATTTCGCTGGAGGTTTGCCAAGTGTAAGAGGAAAACAGTAAAATTGGGAAAAGGAAGGGAGATAAGGTTTTAGTGCTAGGAAAGCATAGTTCTACCACACCTTAAAATAAGATACGTTACTTTATAATTTTATGCGGATCTTTGAAAGTAACAAGTTGTTTTCTCACAAATGTACTAATTCTTTTGCAGAAATAGTACCATCAGATGCGCTTTTTCTTCTTCCAGTAAGTATAAAAGAAAGAAATCAATTGAAGGTACAGAAAATACATTGGATATGATATTTCTTCGTAAGTGGCGTAAAGCAGGAAAAAGTCCCCATTTCTAAAACTACATCCAACAATAAAACCGTTAGAGTTCCATCAGAATTCATCTAAGAAGGCACCTGCAAAAGCAACATCCGTTACATCATTGAAATGGAAATTCCATCTAACAAAACCTAATCATAGCAGGTTATAAACCTACACAAAGCGATTCTAGCGCAACCGGCTAGTACATAAACTATACAATATTCAACAAAAGGTTCTATTTTACGACCAAAACCCGCAGGTATAAAATCCTGCACACATGTGCAACAATTGTAAAGAATTCTAAGAAAAACGTCTTTTTCTCATCGCACCTACAATAGCGGGAGGCATCTGGCAGACACGGTGTCGTCAACCACCGACAATGGTCCTTTGGCTGTTGGAGAACGTACATAAACGTCTACCTGCATACTACCTGCTAATATAATGCTATTGTATAGATCTCTGCTGCGAATCGTAAATTTTAACGATCAACGTTAAACGAAATAAAATATATATCAAAATATAATGGGCAGTTGTAATAGGCATGGGGGAGGATGTTGAACATTTATTGCATAAACGGGCAACTTATGCTATGTGGAAAAGGAACCATTTGGTGTTTTAGGCCTGAATTATTGTTGGGAGTGAAGAATAACTATATCGGAGAATTTCGAATATCTGGGACGTATCTAGGTAGCTCAGTTGGTCAGAGCATTCCCCCTGTAAGGGACTGGTCGCGGGTTCAAGTCCCGTCCTAGATGTTCTCTTTTTCCGATCTAAATCTATAGAATAACTACTATTAAGTTATAACCGAATGTATCAAGACTGCGAAATCGAGACCCAGTCACTGGTATAAAAATATAATGACGCATACATTTTGAAATATACAATACTTTCCTATTAAAAACCTACCAAATGATCCTTATTTATATGTATATCATGCTAACTTCATAATTCTAAAGGTTTCCATTAGATTGCTCTAGGTCTAGGATCTAGGTCACCAAGAAGTACGAGTATATTAACAAATTCAGGACTAGTTTAGGTAGCTCAGAAGACAAAGTGAGCCCGTCGCTGATTGAAATTCGGTGAAAAAAGTTACCAATTATGCATTTTATTTTTATTCAAAACTAGCTGACCCGGCAGACTTCGTACTGCCGCAATCGATAACAACTTCCATATTTATTCACCTTTTAAACCTTCTCTGGACCTCCACAAATAATTCAAGACCAAAATTAGCCAAATCGGTCCAGCCGTTCTCGAGTTTTAGACTAACGAACAGCAATTCATTTTTATATATATATACTAGTTGACCCTAGCCTCTACTCTACTGCCTCAATCGATAACAACTTCCATATTTACATAACATAACATAACTTCAGGCCTGTATCCCCGAAGGAGTAGGCAGAGGTGTATTACACACCCACAATTCGCCAGTTATGTTAAGGTCCCAATGTAATAGGTGGCGAGCCTATTGCCATCTACCGGGCACATTATTAAGCAAGCGATAATTAACATTTATTCACCTTTTTAACATTCTCTGGACCTCCACAAATAATTCAAGACCAAAATTAGCCAAATCGGTCCAGCCGTTCCGAGTTTTAGCGAGACTAACGAACAGCAATTCATTTTTATATATAAGATTTGTTTTGTACTATTAATAAGTGTAAACGTAACTTTCTATATGTCACGTATTATTTACCGCCAAAAAAATTATTCTGAAGTTAAGCCAACTATGCAAAGAACCATCTAACAAATCCACGTAGCCGTAACAAAATCACGTTTACCCGGAATCACATAAAACGTAACGCGCGTCGGAGATCACGTCGCATCATTCTGCGTCTGCGCAACCACAAAAGCATCATTACCTAAATCATAACGAGGAAGGTAATTAGACCCGAAGCCATTGACCCGCTATACGACTGATTCCTGGTACGACTCCGGTACCTAGACACAATGCACCGTTTAATGTCACACGAGAACTAAACACTAAACTGAAGTGGATACTGGACTACTCATTACCGAGTCAGTTACTGACGCTTGCGTGGTAACTGACTCTAGACCTTCGGTGAAGCCGTTTGAATACGGTTTTTTGTTGACCATAATATCAGTTTCTTCAGTATTTCGCAGTTATGTAAACAATGTCTTCGTTCACCTGTGTGGCGTGGTCGTAGGGCGTTCGACTCTTATATGTCGTGGATTCGTTTCCCGCTCAGTGCAATTAGTTGTATGTATAGTATGCATGAATATGTATATAAGCGTTGGTCTAGGTATTCATATGTATAATATGAACTAATTTTAAAGTACTAGCTGGGCTGGAAAACTTTGTTCCGTCTTCGAATTAAGTTAGGTCGGTTACCTTATCAGCTGAATGTATTTCGTGGTTATCTCATATTTTCCTTTCCATCCTTATTGCTAGTATGGGCACAGTATCACGTGGGGGGCATTTGAAAGCCGTAGATGGCCCTGGGGTCAGCCGGGGTGCGAGGGAAATACCTTATCTGGCCACCTTACACCCCGGCATTCGAGACCCGTGAAGGCGTGCAGTTTTGTCGGTTCTAGTTCGACATAACTACCCTCACTCTGGCCGGCGCGGCGGCGGGGTAACAGACAAATCTAATAACTCAAAGATCATGAAAATCGGTCCACCCGATCTAGAATACACCGCGGTCATCACTAACACGACTTTGTTTTATATATATATATATAGATTCAAAGAAACAACAAAGCACGGAATACTCACTCAGATCAGATCAGATCAGATTTCAGGTTAGGTTAGGTGGACAATACTCGTAGACACATATGAGAAGCACTATAGGATACCGGAGGATGTCTGTGCCTCATCATCCAGACCCGACATATTCCTTTTTTCACGATCGCATAAGCGTGCAGTGCTTGTAGAACTCACAGTACCGTGGGAAACTAATATACCTAAAGACCACGCTATAAAGACAAACAAATACTTTGATTTGACTAACGAGTTAACCAAAAAAGGCTACGTGGTTAAACTCTATGCCGTAGAAGTAGGAGCAACGGGAATTCCAGCTAAATCCCTGTACAACTTACTTAAAGACCTCGGATTGCCAAGAGCTTCAGTAAGCTCTTTACTAAAACGTATATCAAAAGCGGCATTGTTAGGATCTTACCAAATTTGGATAGGTAGGGGGGGAACACTACTGACGGTGGAGGTGAGCGCTGATGCATCACAAGGTGGCCACCCTAAACCTACATCTGGGTCGCAAGTCCCAGTCGCCGTCATGGTGTTCCTCTCTGTACCACGCTATGGACCCGGCGACCGCACGGTGAATCCATGGAGTGCTGAGAATCGGATCTCTAATGCGGATACCTTCAGAACATAATGCGGATACACCTAAGTGTAAGCATTGTTAATACGCTTCGGTTTTAATAAAGCTCAATAAGCAACATTGCTTCTCATCTCGATTTCAAGATCGCAAATTCGTAACAAAACACGATGCAATATGATCCCAAGTCTTGATTCTAATAAGTTAATAAAATAATAATATGATTGTACTAAGGATAATCCCACACGGTTTGTATGTACCTAGACCACCTCAGTGAAACTCTCAGCGATGTATAGATTGGCCAGGTTTCATATTACAAATATCACAATCCCTTGATGTCGCATATTTTAGACTACAACGCGATCAAATGGCATGTGCTAATCGTAATCTCCGTCAACACGAGATCGTAGATACGGGTACGCAGAAATAGCAAGTTTATCTCGAGAAATACGACGATAACCGCAACAAATGTGACAGTCAGGAAATTATGCAGCTAAAGTGACAACCGCAGATTTAAAATCAATCCTACTAATAATATTATAAATGTGAAAGTTTGTGAAGATGTTTGCTATTCTTTCACGCAAAAACGGCGCAATAGATCACGCTGAAATTTGGTACAGGGATAGGTTATAGCCTGGATTAACACATAGACTACCTTTCATTCCTGGAATAGATACTCATGGGTTGCGCGAACGGTAACTAAATACTGCGTGTGTATTCGATGGTACGAAAATCGAGCGTTTCTTCGTCACTACAGTCGACTATCCATTGAATAAAGATACTAAAGGTACTTCTGCAAAATCACTACTTTACAGACCAACGATTTTAAATGTGATTTAGACAAAATATGCTGTAACTTTTTGCTTTATAACTTTATCCTTTGCAAAGGTCATACAGATTACTACACGCTCGTCACATCGACTATCGATTGATAAGGTTGAACGTGGATTAAAGTCATACATAGTATATTACTTTGTGGACTTAGCAGGAGCGCAGAAAACTGATGCACTGACGGCTTACGGTAGTCTAGCCTATTGGAAATCTGTGGTGGTCTGTGGTCTCTCCTATTTCGCTTATCCAAGACGTGTTTATAGGAAGTTTTAATTAATCCACATTTCGCCGATAATATTTTTAATAGCCTAACGTAGATCAAGCTTATTGTAGTATACTGGAGGTGTCTCTCCAATTAAATTTTGATGTATACAACACGGTACATTGATTAATGTAGAAAACAATAATATTCGGCAAGACTAATGATGTATGTTTCGTTTAACAAAGTAAAAAAAACTGTGGATGAAAATTCGGGAGTCCACTTCAAATGAGCGCATGTCCAAATTCAGACGAATCGGACAACTTTTGTTGGTAGGCGGATCCTTTGATAGTCCATTAATTATATTCACACCTTTGTCGACCGCGACTGAGCATTCAGGTGATCTTTTTTCTTTTGACTGTAAAGCGACAGTTCTCGGAAAGATGGCGGCGCGACGGGGCGGCACAAAAAGTAGGACTGCGAGCACGAGCGACTCGGATCTCTACGAATGTTTTAGAGGTCGTGACAAATACAGAAACAATAAAAGGAGTAACATGTTAACGAATCGATCTTCAGTAACAACTAGCTACGTGGGCCACGACGACTTAAACAATTTAAAATTATATATTTATTGTTCTCTTCGACATATTTAAGCTAACTAGGACGGTTACCAGCTTCGCAATCAACCCAAACTTAAGCGTAGCGAGATTTGCCTATCCAACAATAGTTCAACGTGACCGGTCGACTTTTTCCATTGATTTTGTTTTTCGGCGATTATTCCTCGATGGTAAGACCGATCTGGACATTCGACCCCTTACGACACTCAGTAATGTCTACTTGATCACCGTGGCAAATTTGGTCGAGATCGGTCAAACGGTCTCGGAGGAGTATCATTTGTTTGAAATGCAACTTTGAAACCAAAGAAGCTTCGCTCGTCTTCGGCTCGCTACGCTTAATAAAGTAAAACGAAAAGAAAGGATTTGATTTCTGATTTTTAACAAAAATATTGTAATACAATCATTAGAAGCTCCTAGGAATAGGAACCTCAGCACGTTTAGGTTGTATATACTAGTAGTGACTTCCTTCTTAGGCTGCATCTACGCTCTCGGCAATAGACTGCCGTATTTGGTCACTTTGATTCTGACATAACTATTTCTAAGATATAAAACTGTGATGACCCTGGAGATTACACCTCGGTAAGACGATTTAAGAATTTTGTGGCACGTTTAGTAGAGGCGACAACAAAGACTGAATTCCTTGAACACGTAGCACACGGCAGCAGTTAATTCTTAACCCTGTCAGGCTACTTTTTGTCGCCATGTTTTCTCAGTAGAGACAATTTATTTCACACCAGTTTAGAAGACATTTTACATAACATACTTTTAGCTGTTTTTGAAATGTTTGTAACTGGAAACAAGGCTACGAGTAATAAAAACGAGATGATATTAGTTAGACATTATTTTGATGAAATAACTATGTGGGATCCCACGCCAAAATATTAAATCCCTATTTAATATTTTTGGCGCTGGATTCCCACGAAACCTGGGATCCAACGAACATAAAATATGTAATAGTACTAATTTTTACATTTCATGATTTTAGTAAGGAAGAGATATAAAAAATAGATAAAAATTAGCAGTAAACAGGATGCGGAGTTCAATTACAGTACGCAAATTAATTTAGATTTGCAATATAAATAGCCATTACTGGTTTATTTAAATCTAATGTCCTTCAGTAGCAGGTACTGGCGAGTAATAATACTTTTCTCGGACAGGAACAAATTATATGTATGTTCTTATATTTGTAGCACAAATAAAGCTAACAGCTATTGTGATTTCTTTTTGCCTTTATAAAGTACGGTCAGCTGCTATGTTCATAAGCACGAATATATTGCAATACAGAATAACATATCATTATAATCAACTATCGGCTCGACCTGTCTTCGCACCGGTGCAAGTAGGTGCTTTGCTAGTATACATACATAAACTTTCGTACAAACTTAGAATTAGCCAAATAGGTGCGACCGCTTTGACGCGATGCGTGAACAATGTAAATTTTTTGACTATTGATTTTTATTGAAATAAAACTATTTTTAACAGATTCTATCGCGATTTATTTGATGTTATTTTATATTTTACTTTGATCCCGACGTTTCGGTTGCTTGGCCGTAACCATGGCTGCTGAAAAGCCGTTTTATTTCAATGTGTGAAATTCGCGTAAACTTCCGACAATATCGTATTGATTTTTATTTATTTCTATAAGCTGTTTACAAACCTATACATCTGTAGATGCTTAAGTAATATTGAATAAATTATTATTGGAATACTACTTGTAGGGCAATCTATCTCATATCTGTTCAATGTTGCTAGTAGTAGGTAACACTTATTTTTACTTTGCACATTATATAGAAAAGGTAAATATAAACACGAGAATGTTTATATTTTATTACGAGTATTGGATTGTGGTTTTCCCATTTGTCATGTTCCAAAAAGTCAGTGAGTGAGATCATAACAAGGTTAATAGAAGAAATGGCATCATCTGTCTATGGACTCAATTATTTGGGGTCATCTCGTCAGATACTCCTTTCCTTGCCATATCTTCTTTCATTTAATCCATCCATCTGCCATCATCCATCATTGACGACCTCTGTGGCGTGGCGGTAGTGCGTTTGACTGCTAATTGAGAGGTCGCGTGTTCGATTTCCGCTCAGTGCAAATATGTATATTTGCTTGGTCTGGGTGTTTCTATGTATAATATGTATTTATTTACAAAAAAAGTATTTAAGTATGTTTATCCGCATTCTCAAACCCATATGACAAGTTCTGCTTAGTTCGGGTCTAGATGGCGTTGTGTAATTTGACCTAGAATATTTATTTTATCTTTTCTTGAGCCTACCTCTAATCCTAAAGCCCTATTCCCTATGCCCTATTCAAACTTTAAACCTTTCTAAATAGGTTGCTCTTATTTCTTCTCAAATTATACCGATACTTGGGATGGACAACAGCAGAGCGCTTTTCTCAACTCAACTCTTCAGTCTCTGGTGCAACTTTCAAACTACCTCTAAAAAGTAAATATTCAGGTCCCTTCCTAGATGTTCTCTTATTCCGTACTAAATCTTTAGGAAAATATTACACCATAATATATTTCGACACGATCTAATTATGGTATGTGAGTACTTGATATTTATTAAGTTAGTTTATATTTTGTATTATTAGTTATTTATATTATATAGTTTGCTATTTGGTTTCGTGTTTCCATTAAACCTTTTGAACCGTACAAAAGGTATTCTAATTCTGAATCAGAGTCCATTGAAGCGCATCAGGTTCAATGAACGATGTGGGGCAGGCTACGGTAGGCGCTGCTGTGGTCTAGATCGCCGCAGCCGATCATGACACGCTCTGTCGCCTGCTTCTGAGCTTGCTTGCCACACCTTTGTAAGGGCTTGGATACAGCACCAGAACGAGCGATTCTGGACTTATTCTTAAAATTATATGTGCTATTCGTTTCTTAAAGGGATATATTTACCTAGATTTATGATTGTCTAAAAAGCTGAATGTCTGCACAAATAATGTCCATTGCGGGCAGGAGTTGCTAAAACGCTTACCATGTGATCCAGTTTTCAAATACAGAACCAATATAATAACAGATATTATATATGAAGTCAGGTAGTGCTGAGCCTGCAATGCTGCAGTCCTTCAGGATGTCTCAAGTAGAAGTAAACTTGTCTCTAAGCTTTACTGGTAAGCTAGCTGGCCCTCTTCGGCGTCGCTCGTGACGTATTTCAAACTCCTTCAACATATAGTGCATAATATGCCGGTAATTTATTAGTTTTCATATATGTATGGCAATCTGCCGGATTTTTTGACATTTCTGATTACTGCTTCGCTCCCTTGGGTAGTAGCGTGATGATATGCAGTTTGTACTCAAAAATAGTGTGGTTTTCTATTGGTAATTACCCCCCACAAACTCACAAACTTTATCTCTTTATAATATTAGTATAGATTAAGAATTTGGGGGTACCTTTTTTTTCTTCGTGCGGAAATCCCTTCGGATACCCCCCCGCCGGCCAGTGGGCGGTTATAATATAATATAATAATAATCTTTATTTGTCTGAATATGGTGGTACAATACAGGTCTTATATTAAAGGGTAGGTTCAGCATATTCTACCATTACTGGTGTACAAATTTTTTAAGCACATGCAAGTCACTCAAAAACGCAAAATATAATAACAAAAGTCAATAATACCTATTAAATGATTATTACATTACTAAATTAATTCTTAAAAAATAGTTTTTATAATTTACCATTACACTTTTCGAATTCATCTACCGTATAAAAACATTTCTGGATGAGCCCTTCTTTCAACTTCCTCAGAAACACAGAGGTTTGAAATTGCTTTAAGCTGTTTGGGACTGCATTATAAATACGACCACACATCGCAAAACAGTTTTTTTGGTAGAGAGTCGTTTTTGGTACTCGTGGTAGTACAATTCTATCCGGGTTTCTAGTGCTCCTCGGATAAACCTCACGTGCCTTCGAAAAGAAACTAGGATATTGCCTAACAAATTTCGCAACTTCATAAATCTACATGCTGGGGAGCGTTAACAGATTCAACTTTTTAAATATAGGTCTACACGAGTGCCATGGTGCAGCACCACACATAGCTCGGAGACATTTTTTTGGGCAATAAAGGCTCTATGCACGTCCGTAGAGTTACCCCAAATTACTAGACCATAATTTAGAACTGAGGCAACGTAGCCATTGTAGGCCATGATGACTGATTCAGGGTTTGAGGTCTTTCTTAGTTTAGCCAGAACATAGACAAATTTATTTATTTTATTGCAAACCTTTTCTACGTGTGCCTTCCAGTTAAGGTTGTTATCAATAATTATGCCCAAAAAGGGTGTTTTGTCTACTTTTATTAAGTTTTCAGTCAAATATTTGATATCCAAATTTTGCATCTTCTTACCGTAAGTACCAAATTGAATGTATTGAGTTTTAGTCATATTAACTTGCAAATCGTTTATATATATCAAGAACAGCAAAGGCCCAAGGATACTCCCTTGGGGCACCCCAGAGTTATTGACCCTGTATGAGGATCTATGTGCCCTTAGCTCCTTGTTATTATCTAAATCTATCTACATAACTTCAACACATTGTTCCCTATCCATTAAGTATGAGTCAAGCCATTTGTAGGCAGGGCCCCTAATTCCATACTTTTCTAATTTGTTTAGTAAAAATTTATGCGAAACCAGATCAAAGGCGCTTTTTATATCAAAGAAAATACCAGTGGTTTGCATCTTCAGATCCAGGCTTTCAGAAATCCTAGTAACGAGATTAAAGCACGCCAGAGTTGTAGACTTGCCTTTCTGAAACCCATATTGCTCGTTTCGCAATAATTCGTGTTTAGTAAGAAAATCATACATTCGCCTATGCATGGCCATCTCGAATATCTTAGAGATTATGGGAACAAGGGTTATAGGTCTATAGTTACTTAGTAGAGATTTGTCACCCCTCTTATATAGAGGTTTTACTATAGACCTCTTAAGGAGGTTTGGGAAATGACCTACACTGAAAGATAGGTTAATTAGATGTGTTAGAATGAGTGTAAGTTCAACGGCACTATCCTTAAGAAGTGTCGTGCTTAACTCATCATAGCCCACTGAATTTGTATTATTCAGCGATAGGATGATTCTCAGAACCTCAGAACAGTCACAAGGCTCAAGATAGATACGGTTACATATACTACGTATGTCTAAATTTTTTGAGCTTTGATTGTTTGTACTTTGTTTCGCATGCATGTCCACCAAACGATCGTTGAATGCTTGTGCTATTGCTGTTGGGTCTGTAAGAAGGTAGCCATCGTGGTTTATTTCACTTATAAAATCAGTTGTTTTTATGCCTTCAGACTCCTTTTTAATCAATTGCCATGATGTTTTACAAACATTTTTGCAGTTGCTGATTTTACTCTGATTGTAGATTTTCATAGAGTTAAAAATACATTTGCGTAGTAATTTAGAGTATGACTTGAATTTTTCTTTATTTGTTTCAGATTTGTGTTTGTAGTATTTTAGCCGTAGTAGTCGTTTTGTTTTACAGCTTACTCTTAATCCTTTACTAATCCAAGCACTCTTTTTAGTCTTGTGTAAAATGTTTCGTTTTATTGTAGGAAAACACAGATTGAAGAATAATGAAACTAGTTCGTGGAATTTGGAAAATGCCAAACCTAGGTTTGACTCTGCATATACCTCACTAAATGAAAGACTTGCCATACACTCTTTAAATCTGAATAAATTTTCACTAGAAAAAAATTCTTTTGTATACTGAATAGCTTGTAAGCGTAATTTTCTTATTAGTTATAGGAACAGTAAGTAATTGGGCTGTTTCGTGGTCCGATATTCCAAGGTGAAGGATTTCGCCACTGGCTGTACTGATATTACTAATAATATGATCAATACAGGATTTTTGCTGTCGCGTTGGCTGAGTTATGTGTAATGTTAAGTTGAAATTTTTGGTCAAGTCAAATAACTCAGCTGATTCTTGGCTTGCTTTTAATGTATTTATATTTATGTCTCCAGCAATTACAATTTTTTTGTCAGAATTATATACAGTCTTTCGTAATAGAATGTATGTCGGGCTTGAACCGACTGAAACCTACAAATTACCAAATACAAAAAATGAATACAAAATTCTTATTCACTGAGGAGTTCGTTTTGATATTCCTTACGGTCGCGAATCGTTAAGTTCCTTCACTGTTGTCCCGGTGGTATTCGAGGGTGTGTACTGTCTTTTCCTCTTTAATAGCTCCTTTACGAAGGATTACTGTCATATAACACCCAGTTGTATATTTGATATTTTATCATTTTGCCTTCCTACAATATTTTATTAACATGCTCCATCCTCTACATCATGTCAAATGTCAAGGCAACCCATTTGTTGCCTTGACATTTGACATTCAATCCGCTAATATGTATTTTTTTTATATTTAGGACAATTTGACAATTTGACTTCACATCGTCTGATGGTAAGCTGAAGGTAAAGTCTCAGGAAAGAGGGTCACAATTACATACACGTACCATGTTAACAATGGTGGCACTCAGCTTGACGGCCTCATCAGAAGAGGATTGTCGTCGTAGCACCGCGTGACACCCACCGGTCCCACTAGTGCTGCGACCACAATCCCCCTGCCCGGCTATGCACTTGCTGACCCCTGAACGCCATCAAACCGAAATTGGATTACTATTTAGGGTTTTTCGCAATCGTACACGGTGGTACCCACCCGGTCGAATTTTGTGACAAATTTGTGTCATCAAATTTCTACGGTAATCTGTATATATGCATGAAGTTTATTCGTATTTTATGTGCTGCTGCTACCGTTCATCAAATGATGATAAAACTATCAACTTATAGCTTGCACTTGCGCGAAGGTTCATCATCATCATATCAGCCGTAGGAAGTCCACTGCTGAACATAGGCTTCCCCATTGACTTTCATTTCGACCAGTCTGTAGCGGCTTGCATCCACCGAGTCCCTGCTCTCTTTACCAGGTCATCTGTCCACCTTGCGGGAGGCCTTCCTACGCCGCGCTTGCTTTCACGTGGGAAGGACTTACGAAACTTTCTGCCCCATCGGCCATCGGTTATCTCGCGAAGGTTATATAACGTTATATCAGATGATAGGATAATCTTCCCGTGCGATGTCTGGACGGGTCAAGTTAATGAATTAACAGAATAAATAAAAACAAATATTGCATAGTAGGCAATCAAATTAACGCAGACAATTAAGTTTCCTTTCGCTGCCCGAGGTGATTAATTAGAGCTATACTAGGTATGTCTCGGATATTAATCATTGCCAATTTGTACGATTCACAGCAGCCCCAATTGGAAAGCAATTGATTGATTTCGCCAATTAACGCCAATATTGATTACAATCAGTTTAGAAAACATATCTAAGTAACAGAACATAATATTGCTTCACAGTAATTCTTTATTATTTAGGCACACCTGTCATCTATCGAATTTCTGTACAGATACGTCAGAGGTCCAGCGACTCAAATCTATTGTAGTTGGTGCTTGTTACGTTATTCGTAATTATTATATTATTGTCCATTCGGGTCATTGTACTACAGATTTGGTACGAGACACGGAACGTGCGGAAAGTCTCGAAAGGTTTTAATTGATTCGATTCCAACATACCACCTGACAGTTAGCTCAGGTGAGGAGGTTTCCACACGGAAAAAGTAGCAAATTAGTAAGTATACTAAGTATCTTATGCTCAATATTGTCTCCATGTATACAGTAGAGTCTAGAGTATCTCTATGTATAATATGGATGTATTTACAATAAAAAAAGTATATAAGTATATTTATCCGCATTCGGTAACCCATAACAAAAGCTAATTAAACTATGCTTACTTTGGGTCTAGAAAGCGCTGTGTAGAATGTCGTAGAATATTTAAAAACAAGTTGAATTCCTGAGACGAGCTCAGCCGAATACAACGGATTTTCTTTTTTTTTTTTTCTTTATCTTGCAATGGTTCACCCCAGCACGAATCTATTACCGAAAACAGAAACTCGATAGCTCATCTCCTTCATACCCAAAACCGTGACAGAAAATTGGCTACGACGACGTCGACGACAACTCGATAGCAATAGGGCTTTTCTAAAGAAAATCCCTAAAAAATGATATTAGTAAGCTCAATATCATTTTTGAAGACCTATCCAAAAATATATAGATGAAAAAAAAAATGATATTAGTAAGCTCAATATCATTTTTGAAGACCTATCCAAAAAAAAAACAAATTTTTTTTCTTTATCTTGCAATGGTTCACCCCAGCACGAATCTATTACCGAAAACAGCAACTCGATAGCTCATCTCCTTCATACCCAAAACCGTGACAGAAAATTGGCAACGACGACGTCGACGACAACTCGATAGCAATAGAGGGCTTTTCTAAAGAAAATCCCTAAAAATATTTTGAATATTTAAGTATATTACAATTTAAAACAAGTTGAATTCCTGAGACGAGCTCAGCCGAATATAAGGAATTTTCGATTTTGCGATTTTTTGCGATTTTTTTTTATCTTGCAATGGTTCACCCCAGCACGAATCTATTACCGAAAACAGCAACTCGATAGCTCATCTCCTTCATACTCAAAACCGTGACAGAAAATTGGCAACGACGACGTCGACGACACCGACGACGTCGACGACAACTCGATAGCAATAGGGCTTTTCTAAAGAAAATCCCAAAAAAATGTGATTTGAAATACTGTGTAACCAAGCTCACCTACCGATACGCCTGCTGATAACGGACGAGGTTCTGTCGCAGGCTTTCCGCTCCGCTCGGGGTTGGGCGGTCAGACTGCAGTCACTCACGTAAAAGCCAAAAAATAAAACAGAAGTAGAACGGATTCCGGACTCCAAAATGCAATTTTGGATGCAACCTGAACTGGCGCACGGATGAAGAAGAAGGCACCCGTTACAGATCACTGTGTGGTTAACTGGATTCGATTCCGACATACTCACTTCACCGTCAGCTCCGTTGAGGGGGTATTGAGGGGATTGCCATGACCAACTGCTCAATATATGGGATTAGAACCGCTGCATCGCTGTGTAAAGGAATATGTCCACTGTCTTAAACCGGTACACAAATGTTGTACAGCTGCTATTAAATCGTGAACAGTTCCAATGATTAGAGGTTCCAATGCTGATTTCAATTTAAGTTCACTGTGTAATTATGAAAGTATATTAACCAAGTTTAATTAATTAATTATATCAGTGGTGAATGGTTCAGATACCTATTATAATACGATTCCCGTAAGCCTTACATTAGGGATTGTAATCCCGGGAGACAACGCCGCAGTGTCAGCACTGCGAGGATTCTGGCGAAGACACGGCGCTCCACACGTTGGTGGAGTGCCCTGCGTGGGCGAGTCAACGCCGGGATCTCGTTGCGGTCCTGGGCGTGGACGTTCTCTCGTTCTCTCGGCCATGGTGAGGGCCGTGATCTCTGACGGGAGCAAGTGGCACGCCACCGCCTCTTTCTGCGAGCAGGTAATGTGCGCGAAAGAGACGGCGGAGAGGGAGCGGGAGAAAACCCTGTCCCACCGAGTTCCGCAGTCTGTGGCGAGGACGCCGCAGGCTCGTCTACACCCGGGACTACCGACCTCCATGATCGGGGCCTGAGGACGGCAGTTGGCCGACTCGCCGTCATTACAGAAGCAGGCCGTGGCGGAGGCGTGTCGTGTGTGTCCTACACACGAACTGCCATCTCACCGACGCGGGATAAAACCCGACCCCACCAGGCGAGGCCGCGGTGGCGGCCAAAGTCCGCCGGTAGCCCTGGGGTTATCCTTTCGAGGGCTTGCCCGGGGTGCCCGGCAATGGAAATTTGGGGAGGACACCGAGTGGTTTTAGTCGGTCCGATTCCGACACACCCACCCCATCGTCGGCACCGATGGGGTAAAGCCCGTGGGGGTTTCCACACGTATAAAAAAAAAAAGGATTGTAATCCAAACATTGCAAACCAATGGAAACTGTATTCGTTTCCTTACCTTACCTACTTCTGAACATTCCAGGGATAAAAAAGTTGCCTAGGTCTTAATCCAGACTTCTCTGTACCAAATTTCAGCCAGTCTATATATATATGTAAATATGTCAGGTCAAGATGACGAAACCCCAACATCTTATAGCGCTTTTCATACGTGTCGATTAGGAGAGTCCAATCTGGGGCAGTATCTAAGATTGAATAAGGTTTGTTCCGGGATGTTATGGATGAACCTTCAGACACAAAGTTGATATGACGTCTGTTAGTAGTCAATCCTTTTTGGGCTCTAGCTGCCATGATAAGCACCTTATCGTGGCGGCGTGAGTATTGGCCTCTATCGAGAAGCACCCTACATCCTACTAATATGTGTCTAGCCGTCCCTATTGCCTCACCACAAGTATAACATTGTTTTTTCTGTGGCCTTCCCCCACCGTACCAGATTACTCTGGTCTGGGAGGGTCATCTGAAAGCCGTTAAGATAGAATTTTAACAGGGCCGGCGACCAGTCATAGATCAAGGTGCGCCACTTTAAGGCCATCGGTATGCAGAACTCTCCAATTGTCAACCATTCATTTTGGATTTCCAAATTCATCGCGTGCACTCGATATTTATCATTTTCGTCTTGTTTTAGAAAGGACTTAATTATATCCTGGTCCCGTTCTGGCTCTCGTACTCCCAACCCCACTCTGTTCGACTGGGCCCCTATCATAAATACAAGTCATATAAAAGCCTATAATTAAAATCTAACCTGTCTCCAAACGGATATAAAATGAAATTTAAATTATTGCCTAGCCCCTAGACAATTACAGTTCGTAAATAGAAATTTTAATTACGTATCGCTGTGCAGTGGAAATAGTAAATGGACATCACAATCAAGTATCTTTAAAAGGCAATTGGCTGTCTAGAAAATTCTCGTAAAATATGCGCGGAATGCTAGGTGCAGTGCAGTGCAGATTAGTGTGTGATGCTTTTTTTTTACGTGTGGATACCCCCAAGGTTTTTACCGACGTTCTGATTGTGATTGCTTTGCTCTGCCCATCTCATGCTACTCATGCTGCTGTTTGCTGGTGGATGGATAGATACCGTATCTGAAAGGTGAAAGGTTACATAATGTAGTTTTATTTATTTATAGTTACACACATCGAGCTGACTTCATAATAGGAATTTGCTTACTATTGTTAGACCCGTCCATGTGGTGTGAGTGTATTGTTGGTTCACAGCGGCATCGCATCGGTGTGCTGACCTATAGGACGAATCTTGTTGTGGGTTTCGTATGTACGCCCATTTGTATATTTGTTCACTGTCACTTGTTCTTATAATAACGCTCACAAATCGCAAAGTAGAATCGGCATTATACTTACTGCATTGCATGATGGGTATCTGGACATAGCGCGCCGAAGGTGAATAAATGAGTTATTCAGTGCTTGCGCTGGCACATGGTACCGTAATACGTTTTAACTTGAATTGTCTCTTTTTTTCTTTTGGAATACGGATATGATGTGTCCAGTGTCAGTAATATGGCCGACCAAAGAGTACCTATATTAGGACATGCGTGGATTACGTGGCATAACAACACTGGCTTGCGCCGGAGTTTTTGACATTAATGACATATAGCCGGCGGAAGCGCGGGAGGCGTCCTGCAGTGTCAAATTGTTGCCAGTTCTCTTACTTTTTAAATTTATTTTGTTTTCATTTTTTGTAATGATTTTTTGTTTGCCATTTTTCTTTTGTGTTTAATCTATGTAACTGTATCGTAATGGAAAAAAAAAAAGTATATTAGTCAAACTCACTGTCCGGCCGTCTCTGAAAACCAGCGCTGTCCGCTTGCACTACAACGCGGACAGCATTAAGCTGAGAGGCGGCCTTTATTCTACCTAGCCATATGGATGCACATGCACAATTGTTGTATTTATGTGTATATTTTTGTTAAGCTCGGTTGAATAAAAAATATTTTCTTTCTTTCTTTCTATAGTCGTGTAGAAATCGGACCGACTAAAACCACAGTGTCCTCCCCAAGTGTCCATTGCCAGGCACACCGGGTAAGTCGTCGAAAGGATAACCCCAGGGTTACCGGCGGATTTTGGCCGCCACCGCGGCCTCGCCTATGGGGTCGGGTTTGAGTGTGTTTTTACGTGCGGAAATCCCTTCGGATACCCCCCAAGACTTAAACCGCACGGCGTCCTCCCCAAGTGTCCGTTGCCGGGCACCCCGGGTAAGCCCGGGCTATCATAAGTTTCTAAGTCTATAAAGTAGACTGTGCGATTCAGTAGGCCGTAATTCTCTAGATTTTTTGACATAAAATAACATAACATAACTTTACACCTGTATCCCCGAAGGGGTAGGCAGAGGTGTATTACACACCCACGATTCGCCAGTTATGTTTAAGTCGCAATGTAATAGGGGGCGAGCCTATTGCCATCTACCGGGTACATTATTAAGCGAGTGATAATTAACATTTATTAATGGACACACAAATACGAAAAGTCAGAGGTGTGTGCCCGGGGCAACTGGGAATCGAACTCGAGACCCTTGAGAGAATTTTTTTACTCGTATATAAGTACCTACTACTAAAGTACTGCACTTGGTGTATAAGGTAAGCTATTCAAGGATCAAACAAACCTCACTTGCTAGCTGGTACACCTGGCGATCGCGACGAAGTGCCCCCTGGAGCATACTTTCCTCTCGCTGTTAGAAGACGCTCTCGTAAAAGCCAAAATTACTATTTAGTAATGAACGTAAGAGAAATAAATGCCGCTTGCACTTGAAGCTGTACTATCTCCTTCTGATGTGGCTTATCTTGACTTTTACGGGAGCGACTGCCGTCGGAGAAGTGGAAAGTCTGCAATAGAGCTTAGTCCATCAATCAACAGGGTACCAGCTTGCAGGGCAGTTGAACTTGGACTCCAAAGATCTTGGTCGTGTCTTATGCGCCGCTTGTAGAGACGGCAATATATTTTAACTATCTGTATCCGTTCCGCCTTAGAATCAAGTTATGTTTGTTACCTTGTCAGCTGAGTTAATTTCGTGAATGTCTCATTTATGAACAGTATCCCGATGGGGCCATCTTAAAGTCGTAGATGGCCCAGGGTCGGCCGGGGTGCGAGGGAATTGCCTTACACTCCGGCATTAGAGACCCCAGACGGCGCGGTGTGCGGTTTTGGTTGGTTCGAGTCCGACATAATTACCCCACTGACCGACGGTGGGGTAACCGTGGGGAGATCCGCAAACACAAAAACAAAAAAAGACACACTATAGGCTAATAGAGATAAAACTAAAAAATCAAAAATCATGAAAATTGAACCACCTATTCTCAAGTTGCCTGCATCATCACTAACACAAAACACGACGTTCTTTATATATAGATTACACTCGTCGAGTTCGTGCGTTAGTGAGAATATCCAACAGTAGACATGAAGCCTGTCTGTCTCATGCCAATGTCAATCGGCTTATCGTCGAATCAATACTACTAGTAGGTATTATTAGGTACCTAAGCTTTGGATGCCTGGAATAGTTTCGTGAGTAGGTTGACACGACCGGCACGCAGCGCCTTTCTAAGTCTGAACTGCAGCAACATTGTGACACGGAGCTGCGAGTGCCTTTGTATTGTAGTTTAAAAAAAAAACTAGAAAGTCTCCCCATTATAACACATCGTGTAATAACAAGTCTAAGTTCCAGTTACCCAAAAAAACTGGCGGGTCTGGGACATTAATAATAATAATAAATAAATGTTCTACGTGGGTGTGTAATACACCTCTGCCTACCCCTTCGGGGATACAGGCGTGAAGTTATGTGTGTGTTATGTAAATGTTCTACGACATTCTACACAGCACTTACAAGACATTATTTCTATATTAATGAAATTTTGATTCAAAGTATATTTATAACTCTGAAATTTTGAAGCAATTAATACACTAATAGTCCAGGACCCCTGTTCCAATTTTAAAAGTAATTACTTTCAAGCTAATTTTCTGCGAGTAGCTTCATTTTGATGAGACCCCCAACTTTTCTCTTACGTAAATTCCTGATTGTGGCAGCTAAAAGGTTTAGCAGGCACAAAATATTTCGCTTTGACGATTCTCAAAAATGTAAGGTACTAACTGTGGGTTGCGAGGGATGTGCTCTATTGCGAGGGATATGCTCTATGGGCAACCTTACACCCCGGCGTCTGTAGACCCGAAGACGGCGTGCGGTTTTAGTCTGTTCAAGGCCGACATAACCCCCGCTGACCGGTGGGGGGGGGGGGGGATCCGAGGGGATTTCCGAAGGATTTTTTTTTTTATTAAATGTTAAGATAAAAATTAACATTATTTCAACAAATGTTTGTACTATAAAATTTGTGGTTCGATTAACGACCCAGCCAGAGCTCCTAGCTCCTTCCAACATGTATTGATAACGAGGTCATCAAATATTATTACTAACGAACTGATTTTCTTACTGTGGCTTAGTCAATATTTATACAACTGAACAGCTACATTGTCCAACAAATTGCGTGGCACGTTTTCCCAGAAATTCTGTACTTTGCTCAGAAATTGTTTCACATGTCATTGCCTTATTGGGCACCACCCTATATACCATAATCGAGAATTTTTGTAAGAGAAAAAGTTGGGCGTCTCATCAAATAAAGCTACTCATAGAAATTTAGGTTGACAGTAATCACTTGAAAAATTGGACTAAGAATCCTGGACTACAAATTTGCCCATAAAAATCTTCAAAAGTCAACATCCAAGTCGAGACCTGAACTAACGAGATATCCCTTTCTTAGCGAGAATACTCTGACCAACTGAGGTACCAGAACTCGCCCCGGGAAAGTTGAAATTCTCCTATTACATACCTAAACCGAACTTTCAAATTCAGCTATTTTTTTCTTTTAATAGTTTTAAATAGATTTTGCTTATTTTTATAATGTTTCGGTTTTTTGACCAATTTCAAAAAATAGGCGAAAAAGTCTTAGTTCCACTACGTGAATCGATTTAAAAAAATACATATTGGTGGAAAGATGTTATTCCAGAATGAAGTGGTCCCATTATGGGACACTTCATTCTGGAATAACATGGGATAACATTTCTATGGGACTCCCATAGAAATTTGGTTGAGATTTGATGATGGAATGCATAAAGAATCGACAGAAATTAAATTATCATTGTAATTTGGGTATCAACTGGAAATCTTTTTGTTTACAAAGAGTTATTTAAGTATTATATTCATCATCATCATCATCAACCTATTCTAGTCCACTGCTGGACATAGGTCTCCCCTAATGAGCGCCAGTGAGTATTATATTACATGTACACAATTACAATCACTAAGTTTAAGCACCTATAACAAAGTGATTAAGTTTTAATAAGGTGAAAGTTACTAGTGTAAAAAAAAAGAATCAACATTCAAAAAAGTTTTAATAAACTTAACAATGAGTAAGGCATCAAAACTATTTCAATATTAATCTAGATTTTGGCCTGTAAAGGCCTTTATGGGAGATTTTTTGCTGAACTTATGAAAACCACCCATCCGCACAGCATTCAGAAAAGAACAATCGAATACAAATGTATTCACCTCGGAGCACAATCAATTACGTATTTGTTGCAAGAAAACAATCAGCTTTTTGCACTATCACAATTGAAGTTGAAAATTATCAGTTAGGATTGTCACGCGTTTGAAAGTAATACAATAAATATCTATTGCATGTTCAATTTTTTTCCACGGCTGGCAGGTAACGCAAAGAATTATTACGATATAAAGTGCTTGTATATGTGATAGTATTTTACTTTTCCATAGTAAGTATTGTAGCGTCGGACCTCGTACGAGCACTACAGTTAGTTTTCCTGGCCATCATGTGTCAGAGATTAAATAAAACTATTGTACTAGTATTGTAAATCTTTGAATTAGGAATATTATAAAACAAAGGCGGCCTGGACAGTTGGAGTCAGACCGGGTCTGGAGGAACCGTTCCGACCGAAGCTTCGGAAAGTATCCTGAGGAGAATCTCGCTTTAAGTCCTATCCTTGGGCAGAGTCCGCGTTTTACTTCCCAGTCCGCTATTTAAAGTTAAAACAACCCCGCGTAAATCCCTTGTTAATATAAATAGGAGTGCGCGTGGTGAAAATAAATAATATCTTTTCTCTGCAAAAAGTCTTGTGATTTCATCGCCTTAAACATACGTGACGCCCGATCCCCGGGTGTCACAGTATTATGGTAGCATACTAGATGTTAAGCGATTTAGATTACACTACAGAGAGAACTGAAAAGAAGAGAAGGGAATAAGAAAGTACCAGGAGCTGTATTTCTCTTAGTTACGACCTCTGACACAAAAACAGTTTGGCATAAAGCAACGTGTTCTTTCTGTAGGTATATATTAATTTACTTGTAATGCTATATCTAAAATGTCCCTTCTTATTAATTATAACATCATTTTAAATTCAAAAAAAGTGCCAGCCCTAATTGCTACCGCACTAAAGATTCAGCACTTCCAATTTCTTATTTAGTTTTTTTGAAACAGCAGAAAAACACGTAAGGTCGTTCTGCCGGGCCACGAACAATGGTATTTGCGTAGTGCAACGGTATCGGGGAACCGGACACAAATACGATGTGACCGGCACCTCTAATGAGGCGGAGTGAACAAAAAAACAAGCATTTGCACGGTTATACGGTAGCTAGATCAGGAAAGAGGATTTTATTTCAGGATGTTGGGATTTTACCGTATATTTTCCAGTTCAGAAATCATACAGTTCCAGCTGTTGTAAATATTCTAACGTAACAAAAAAAGGAGTTTAGTCAACTATGGTTATAGAACGACCATAGGCAACACGACATATTTTTTTTAAAATGTGGAAAATTAAGCGCGCGCTGTGATGTGTTTACATCTTGTTAATGAGTTTCACTGATATGTTATCTGTTTAGCGGAAACGCCGCCGCCCGTAGGTAACTCGCAAGACATTCCAAAGAAAACTTAATATTATAATAACAAATACGAACAAACAAATATAAATTAATTATTTTATCGATTATCTAAGGTCAACGCTGGTGAAATCTATATCCACACTAGCTGATTTCTACACGATTTAACATCTTATGTGGCTTTACATAAATGTGCTGCATTTCGTACAAAAATATTTTCCATTCTTTATAGATATGAGTTTTCTTAAAAATGTATATATAAATATAAATATCCTCTGTGACTACGACAGCAATAAAAACTGATGCCAAAGTTGAGTCCTGTAGCATCCAAAAATCTTTACCAATTTTTTGGTTCCAAACAGCCAGTCAAGTATACTCGTACATAGACGTCATTGGTTTTCAGTGGGTATTATAGGGCTCCACCAAGATCTTCGAGCACCAAGCCAATCACACCTGCAAACCAACACCTGCTGATTCGGACGGAAACTTTCCTCTCGGGGTTGAGGAGTCAGACGGCAGTCGCTTCTGCATAAGTCATATAAAAAAAAAGCAGCCAAGTGCGAGTCGGACTCGCCCATGAAGGGTTCCGTAGCAGCAAGTAACATAATAATGTTTTTTTTTTAATTTCTATATTTGTGTTGATTGAATGAAAGGTAAATTGCGGTTTACGATTTATGATGTATTAAAAAAAACTACTTACTAGATCTCGTTCAAACCAATTATCGGTGGAAGTTTACATGGTAATGTACATCATATTTTTTTTTTATTCTTATCATTCTCTTATTTTAGAAGTTACAGGGGGGGACACATTTTACCACTTTGGAAGTGTCTCTCTTGCAAACTATTCAGTTTAGAAAAAAATTAAATTAGAAACCTCAATATCATTTTTGAAGACCTGTCCATAGATACCACACACATATGGGTTCGATGAAAAAATTTTTTTTAGTTCCAGTTCTAAGTATGGGGAGCCCCCAAAATTTAATGTATTTTTCTATTTTTGTGTGAAAATCTTAATGCGGTTCACAGAATACATCTACTTACCAAGTTTCAACAGCATAGTTCTTATAGTTCCGGAAAAAAGTGGCTGTGACATACGGACGGACAGACAGACATGACGAATCTATAAGGGCTTTGGATGTACTCGGGACTAACGCGTGACGATGAAGAACATCAAAGGTATTCAGTATTCAGCAGCCAACCCTATGAAAGGAACGCGCGTTCCTATCAGCGTCGCTCGAGTTACATTTGTGCACTGGTCGAGTCAAATTAGCGGCCGACCACAACATACACTGACACATAACCCCGCCCAGCCGGTACCGTACCATTCTAACATTTTGTAACATAATCAACTCGCTCGCCTGTAATTTAATCCAGTTTTTTTTTAATAGTAGGTAAGTAACAGAAATTGTTAGTGTAAGTTACTTTAATCTATAATTTATTACTATACTAAATTTCAGCCAGATACACACGTAAGCTTAGCTGGCTAAGCTAAGCTAAGTTACATGTGTTCACATCCGTAGTCTAGCAAACAAACATTCTACTTACTTCCTACTATCCTATCCTACTCCTACGTATATTAGAAATGTGAAAGTTTGAGAAGATTCTTAAATGTTTTTTACTGAATGACGCTCAAACGGCTGAACGTAGTCTGATCTGGTTGTCTGAAATAACACATAGGGCTTTTTTTATCTCTCGAATCGGTTGCGGGTTGCGGGACCGAAATCAGAATTCCACGGGGGCAAAGCCGCGAAACAACAGCTAGTAGAATAATAAAGAAAACATAAACGCTCCCGAAAACGAAGACTGCTGAAGATAAATATTAAGGTTTTTTTTCGACTGGGTTCTTTTTTTTATCTATTTAGTTAGATGTACTAAAATTCTAAAAAAAAAAAACCGGCCAGGTGAGTCGGACTCGCACACCGAGGGTTCCGTAAAAAAATTCAATTTTTTTTTTATTATATGATGTAACTAAAATTTACGGTATTCGCAATTTTTCCTTTATCTGTACTATAAGACCTTACTTCGTACCAAATTTCAAGATTCTAAGTTCACGGGAAGTAGGTAGGTTTTGATTCTCGTGCGAGTTTCGAAAATTTGCGGAAATTTGCGGCATAAACAGCTGTATCTTTTGATTGCTTTGGCTTAGAAGTTTGATTTTTTCACAGCTCCAAGGGACAGTAGACCTGAGTATTAGATATAAATTTCAGTTTGATACCTAAACGTGTTCCTGAGAAAAACAGTCTTGACAGACGGACGGACGGACAACGAAGTGATACTATAAGGATTCCGTTTTTTCCTTTTGAGGTAAGGAACCCTAATGACTAAAAAAGAAAAAAACCGATCAAAAAAATCACTCAACTTTTTTTGTATCTTCGCCTGTTTCAGTTTTTAGGAGTTTCCGAAACACCCAGTATATTAACCTTGTCCTGTGAGGAATACAAACCCATTTGTTAATGCATTTCAATGTTTGTGAATCGATTAGTGTTTAAATATGAACTACCTCTGTATAGGTGTGGCAGTAGTGAAATCGACTGCTACGTCGATCGTCGTAAGGTTAGACTCCCGCTCAATGCAAATATTTGTATGCATGAATAGGTATATTTGCATTGGTCTGGGTGTTCCTATGTACTATAATATGTAAGTATTTACAAAACAAAGTATATAAGTATCTAGGTATTTTTATTCGATTTCTGGAACCCATATTACTAGGTCTATAAGGCGAATCGCTGCTTGCAATGTTGAGCTGAGTGAGACATTTGCGGAATCAGATTTTGAAAATTTTGAACAGTGATCATTCCTCCGTGGCAAGTCCGATTTTGAAAATTGCTTTCTGAGCGTGTAAAGTTTGGTCACAGTGTCTCGAGCGGTTATTATGTAATTCTATCTGGAATTTTTTTAACGGTGATCATTCCTCTGTGGTAGCATTAATTTTTTCAAAATATATCCATAAACCTTCCTCTGATTGACCTCTTTAATCATGCCAAATTTGGTTCTGATTGGATTAGTAGTTTAGGAGGAGACCTGTGACAAAGAAAATTCTGAAGTCTGGTATGAGGAGCTTTCGCTCGACTTCGTCTCACTCAGCTCAACAAGATATGCATAGTTTGGGTCTAGATTTTGTTGTGTAAAATGTCCTAAAATAATATTTAGAAGAGAGAAAAACTAAGACACTAACTAAACTAAAGACACATAATTGGGACCTAAACTACAAACTGGCAAGAATTTCTGAACAAACTCCGAGTAACGCAAGTACCTTTTTTTTTTTTTCGTGCGGAAATCCCCTCGGATACCCCCCCGCTGGCCAGCGGGGGCGGTTATATCGGACTTGAACCGACTAAAACCGCACGCCGTCTGTGGTCAACAAAGCAAGTACCTTCATTTAATATCTGGTTTCAAGAGCTTAAACTATACTGCTAAGTTCTAAGCAATAATATGTTACAATAGTAATTGGTAAACATTCACCTTTTACGAATTCTGTTGGGCTAAAATGCCGGTAGCATGCCTCTTTTCCAATTAACGTAAATAAGTACTTGTACACACTTAACATTCTGCTAGTGTAAGCAGTTGCCAGGTCGTCTAAGAATTTTTATTAGTGGACTTGTTTGTAAAATTCAGCTGTAAAACGGGCTCATTACATTTCATAGTATGTTATGGTTACGATGGTTTTTTAAAAGAACTACGTACTTGTGAATTGATAATACTATTTGTCAAACAAGCAAAGACCTTTTAGGAGACGACAATAAATTACATGATGTGCGATTTTGATGACTCCTCGACCCCGCCTTGTTGAAATTTCGTGAGTTTGGCTCGATAACCTTCCTTCTCTCCAATCAGACGTGAGATTTTTTTAAATACATATTTATGGCGTAATTATGTTAATCTGTTTGTTTGCGTTGGATTTATAAAAAAAAAAATTTGCTTAATATTAGAATATTTATGACAGATCGTGTCTAGAATCACAATGAGAAAATCCAACAATAAAAACCAGTACATGAGGACTCGTATGGTCTCGAGGGTGACTATATATTGGAATAGTTGAGATTCGGCTCGACGCAGGCACCCCCACTTAACTCCTCACATTTTTTTTATTATCTTATTTAATATATATTAATTATTTATTTTGATTATTAAATAATATATTCATTATTTTATTATTAGGTAATAAAATCCTGTGCGTATGGAAACTTGAGATTATTTCAAAAATTACTGGATTGAATTTAATGAGGTGATGTTCGTGTAGGGATGCTGCGTGCGGCGACGGACTGGCCGTTTACTTACTAACATAATGGATGTATTAGGTAGGTATCTCGAACAACTTAGTTTCCATGAGGTGTACAATTTCAACGCGTATTCTTTCTTGTTGGCCCATTTGAAGTAAAAATAGCTGCCATTATACGGTAAAGTAACCTGTAGCCTATAATAATGTTACAATTTAGCAACAAATTGTGTACTTCCTTATGATTATTTACGGATGCAACTTGTAAATATAAACATTGCAATTAGAGGCTATTGAAGAAGAGAAGCCGGGAGCTACATATACATACTCAACTTTCCTGGCTGAACAGTTACTGTCTTTTTGCAATTACTTGCATTACTGCAACTTGCAATTAAACGTAGCTGTCAAAGTATTATCAATATCACGGACTGCGTGATAGGATTTAAATTACTATTAACTCTCAATGATTAATTAAATACACAAGCTCTCTGATTTGTACATTTTGTCATCAACATCATCATCGTGTGATTCGTAAATTTCAAAGTTTCTTTACTTACCCTTAGCCCTTAACGTTTATTTGCCTTACGCTTTCATATTGATTTTGGCAGTAATTGAAAATATAGCCTTACAAGTTCTGACGAAAGCCTTCAGAAGTATTTCAAGTGTTGTGCGTAAAGAAAGATAAATTGGATATTTTACTTTTCACGTATTCTAAATCGCTAACAACCGCTAGAATACAATAAAGGAAAACATCAGATATCTAGCTTAGCACAGTGCTTGTATAATTGAGCGAAGCTCGTCAGAGCTTTGCTCTCTTTTAGACGACTCATGTATTTCGTTAGACTATCTTCTCCTCCCAAACTGCTGAACCGGTTCTAATGAAATTTCACACAACCAAAGATGTTACTGATGGGAATGAAATAGGCTAGGAAAATCAAAAATCAATAGTACTACGGAGGAATAATCCACGGAAAAAATATTTTAAATCTGATTTCTCAATTCACAAAAAAGCCTCATTCACACGATTGGTATTAAATTAAGTAATTTGTTCATGTACACAAGACAAAAAAAGAAAAATCGGACTAGCCATTGAGGAATTATCACCGTTAGAAAAAGTCCTGGTGAAATTGCTTCGCTCAAGTTTTGCAACAGCAGAATGAATTGCAGACCTAGTTAAGTACTAACAGATACAGCTCTTACTCATTCTTACGACAAACTGGACCAAACTGCAGCCAAAACCGAATCATGCATACATTTAAATGGTAACCCATAAAATGGTAAAAATTCTCGACGCTCACGATAGGCCTTGTTTACGACAAATAGTCACTTTAAAGAGTTTTAAAGTCACGCGTTTGTATAGCCGATGGCGATAACATAGCATGCTACCGACAAATTATACTAAGAGTATAAATGGTGTATTACAACAAATTTATGGTTTGATTACTGTATAATTTAATAAATTAACAATACGAGAAAACCGAACGTCACTAAACCTCTATTGACATGAACCGGTACAGGGACATATAACCTTTTGATAGCGTCGTAAATAAAATTTAATGGTTTTCTTTATACCCCAAATAACGGAAATTTATTGAGACATACCTGAAACAAACAGAAGATAAACATTAGGCTCAGCATAAATTATATGGATCTTAGTCTAAACAGATTATGGTGAATATCAGTAGGTGAAATATTTAAAATTTTATGGTTAGTTGTTTCTATAACATGTATTACTAGCTGATGCCCGCGGCCCCGCCCGCGCGGAGATCGGTTACATTTTTGGTCATATGTCTGGTTCTGTTTTATCAATTGTAATCAAACATACGGAAGATTCTAAGTCTGTCCAAGACCTTTCTAATGAAAAAACCGCATCAAAATCCGTTCAGTAGTTTTTGCGTCCATCGCGAATAAAACAGACAAACACAAAATAATTCAATTTTTTTTTTTTTCTGGTTCGTTCATTGAGCTGAGCGAAGCGAAGCTCTTGTACGCGGGATAGCCACTTCTTTGTCGTTATACTTCTTTTCTCCTGCTTGCCCGATCTTGACCAAATTTACTACGGTGATAATGTGGACACTGGTTCGTGTCTGATGTACCATTGAGGAATAATCACCGAAAAACTATTTCACGAGCGCGCGGCCTTAGCTAAGCGCGCGACCGTAGTAAGATGTCTTATTTACAAGTAAGAGTTGCTCGCTCAGCTCAATTTATTTCAGTGGCACCCTGAAATAAATTGAGACCCTGAATAATTTTACCTGCACTGAATTCCTAGTTTAATATAACCCAAGTCTTTTGTTTTAATATCTCCAATGTACATGACACAACTAATTTACAATTTTACAATAGTATATATTCTATTTTATAATAAAACCAAAATAGCTGTTGAAAACTTATTCCACTGAATTACATGTTACTTTGTAATTTTTCATTAAATAATTATTATTGGGTGTTTATATCGGGTTTGTACTAAGTAAAATGGTTCCCTCGCACCCCGACTGAACCAAGTCCATCTCCGGTTTTGAAACACGCTAGATCAGGAACATTGGATATCGGCAGGTTACTGTGAAAGTTTAGTGCCGATATAGGAATGACACATATGTTAGGTCACAAGTAAATGAAAAATGATTACGTCTTCATCTACCTCGGAGAGAGAAGATAAATGTGCCTATAAATAATTGTAAATCTAAATTATGTGTTTAAGCGCGATTAGGAAACCGACTTTTAAAGTAAACATGGTTCAAAACATTCCGTAAACAACAGATTGAGATACCCATTGATAAGATAGCGCCAATTACATATTCACGAAATGCAAAAACAACACAATAATAACCAAAACGTGATCGTAACAACGACGACAGCTACGTGTCAACGGACAACAAGGCTCATCTCACGTTCAAATTGCACTCCTTATATAGTAAACAAAAGAAAAACCACGGGATGAAGTAAACCTGTCCGCCCTGGGATCACGTACAGCGGAGATAACTGGCGCAAACATAGAGTCTGGGCTCATTGGACTCGGCAAACACAACCAATATTTACTGTGCGCTTTACGCGTCCACCCAGCTAATATTTGAACACAATTTGAAGGCACCACGCTGTGTGTGCGTCAATTACAGCATCGGAGACAGGTTGAGACCCGCTAAGATTGATTTCAAACTTTCATAAGAAGATTTATGTAAGTTCAAAGTTAAAAAAATAGCTCAGTGGCGTACGTAACGGACTGCTGAGACGAGGTCTCGAGTTCGATCCCCAGTCGCCCCGGGCGCGCACACCTCTGACTTTTCGTAGTTATGTGTGCATTAATAAATGATAATTATCGCTCGCTTAATAATGTGCCCGGTAGATGGCAATAGGCTCGCCCCCTATTACATTGGGGCCTCAACATAACTGGCGAATCGTGGGTGTGTAATACACCTCTGCCTACCCCTTCGGGGATACAGGCGTGAAGTTATGTGTGTGTGTGTGTTAAAAAAATACAAAGGAGCCGGACTATTACAATTGTGAATTACAAAAACGAGCAGCACAGTATTATGTTAATGCGTCCAATCGGGCGCATCTGCACGGGTTGCGGTTGGCGAGCGCAGTTCAAGTTTACATCTAGATACAGCCGGCCGCACACCAAGTCGCATTTGCTATTCAGACGCCGCTGCAGCCGCACGCCTTGGCGCCGACGCCCTTGTTAATCCACTGTCCATCGCACAATGCCCGCAACACAAAATAAAACAACACACCACGAACCATTTCAAATAAGAACACAGAGACATATTTTTCAAAACCAGATTTAATACAATGGCTAAACTTAAGAGCTTCATAAATATCATGTGACGACAGGTGTATTTTCAAAACTTGGTAAGACCAGATGAGTAAAGTGGTGGAAACTATACAAGTTGTATACATTCCAATCACAATCTCACTGAAAAATATTAAACAAGAACTAAAAACAAATGGAATAACGGCGTACTTTTTTTATACAATTTTTTTTATTTATTTTTTATTTAACTTGCACTGTGTTCTTATGTGTTTGTTGTCCGTTAAAATTTGCAAACCATTTCTCGACCATTTGTTGGCAAACATTTGAACTAAAATTATGAATACACGATTAATTTGGATGACAATGCATTAATATGGTACCATGGAGCTGTTCTGATGATGTAGTGGGAAGGTGGCCACAGGAACTTCTAAATTTAACAAGATAAACCTATCGAGTTTGGGTTCATTTGTTTTGGCTTAGTAAACTCTAGTATTACATGGTAGTCATGGTAGTCAGGGAATCCTAAAGTCTGAAGATGGATTAGGATATGATATTACTAAAACTAATAAGTAGAAAATAAATGAATAAAAATTTTTTTTTAAAAAACAAGCTTTTATTCAAAAATGTAGTTGCACTAAAACGAAAATTATTATTAAATAATTGTATGCAAGGGCTGTGCTGAATTCAAAACCTTGTAGCATAAGAAATTACTTGCGCGATACAAGTTTTGAAACCAGCACAGCCAGGGGGTGGTTACTTTTAACCAATGAGGTTTATCCGAGGTGCGATTATTGCTAGTTGAAAACTTTACCAGCACAGCCCTTGCATAAAATTATTTTCGTTTTACTGTAACTACACTTACGAATAAAATCTTGATTAAAAAGTATTTTTATTAATTATTTTATTTAACTGTCGCTTCAATATTTCTTACTTTACATCCTAATGTTCACGATTGAGATCTGTACGCTCGCTCGTTTAAATTCCCGGCAGCAAACCGAAGTGGGAAATGTCGTCGAGAAAAGGAACATAAAATTCACAAAAATGTCGAAAGCAAACCCTTGTAGGAATGTTAGTGACCACACCGACGAGAATTAAGGGGACACGTCCTTATTAAGAGCTCGCTTTGAAGTGCTGCCGCCCGCGTGCCGTATTACCATATTAATAAATTAAACGCAGTTTACTCCATTCGGACGATCGTGCCGGCCATCTAATGGTTACGAGCCAGTGAACAAAGCATTACAAATATGTCATAGACTTGCGTCGAAATGGATAGGGTTACGAAATACAAATGGAGCGCATTCAAACATCTACCCACTGATAGTAAAGAGATACGTACTATTTCATTGTCTACCAGAAATAGCCGAGTTACCAAATCCCTTGCTATCCGTACATAGGGCGCAATAAACATGAGACTTAAAAGGCGGTGTCCGAATACGTAAACGGAAAGTAAACAGGACATTTCCGCACACATGTTGGCCGCTCGGCTACGGCTGTGTTCTCAGAAAGGATAAATCCCGCTCTTTTGAGATATCCAACACGTCCTGAGCTTCAGAGCTATCTCCGTCTCTGTAGTTTTATTAAGCTATATTTCAAAATATATTTAAACATTAGATTGTTCGTGTTATGATCGGTGCGTGAGAGTTCGATTCAGATATTCTCGAAGCGGGGGTGTTTTAATAAGCGTCCAGCCCTCGTGATTTATCGACAACAGATTTCTCGGGTGTGATACATTGCACCTTGGAACCATAGTCCCAACATTTATAGATAGTGATTTATAGAAGATTATCAATAAAAATGTTGAGAAACTTGTAATAAAATGTTCCTGCGGTTCGAATATAACAAACCTCGGTTAGTTTACGATCGAAAATTTTTGTTAAAAGCGGATTATGAGGCCTTTCAACATTTTTTGTTAGATTTTATTGATAACAGCGCTTTCCAAACTTTATGTTTGGTTTTATATTTCTGTAAATAGCGGTTTCTGTGTTGATGGCTAGTTTTATAGTCGGCGTAAACTTCTCACTTTCCGCGCTACAGACATACAAAAAATCCAGTCGTGGCGATTTACAAGATATTCGCGTTAAATGGGGTGTCGAGTCGGCCAAACGAACACAAATACACGGAGCTTTCTTCAGAGGACCGCGGTGCGTATTCAATCAGTAACCATTTCTCATACCTTACGAGATTATTTTGTTCGAACTTGTTTATTAATGTCACTTACGTCATATAGGTACCTACTTTTATACGCACGGTTATACCTTTTTTTTTTAGTGCGGAAATCCCTTCGGATTCGGCCAGCGGGGGCGGTTATGTCGGGCTTGAACCGACTAAAACCGCACGCCGTCTCGGGTCTTAAGACGCCGGAGTGTAAGGTTACTCATAGAGCATATCCCTCGCACCCCGGCTGACCCCGGGCCATCTCCGGTTTTGAGATGGCCCCCTTACTTGCTCTGCACTGTGCCATCTGCTAATCAGAGGGACACGTGGAAAGCTTCCGAACAGCCCTCAACAGGGCCGTCCTCGCCTCGGTCGGAGTTGGCCGTAGGCGGCAGCGTCTCTCCCGCCCTAGGAGAGAGGTGCTGCTGTCTCCGTAGCCCAGGGTGCACCGCGTGGAGGTCCCCAACCAAGCACCCCACCCACGGTTATACCTACCTGTACTTACATACCTAAAGATGTAGACGTGTATTTTACATTCATAATATATTTCACCCACTCTAATTTGGCTTATTGTTCTATATTGATATCTGTCGCCCTACGTCTATTTCTTAACAGAATAACCAACAAACACTTTGCTCGACCCAAGAAGCAAACCCACGAGTTCATGATTATACGCCCTTTTAAATACTTCTCTTTCAAATTTGGCATTATCCAATTTCTTTACAAGCAGCGACTCCATTTTTTTGCTATTGTAATCAATTCCAATAATCCTTTTCTATATAACGTGAAGAATTTATCGGCTACGCTCAAGTAAATACTAGTTGATATAAAAACTTGTAGGGTTAATCGGGGCTGCCGTCTCCGCGAGACATTGTTCTGAATCGGTCTGGAAGTTGTAACAAAAGTGCACTTTTGTGCGCGCCGCGACAGGACAATGGATACATTGGATTTATACACGCCCCGCAGCGCCGCTCGTGTTCCCTTTATACCTAACAAACATATTTGTGTAGTTTCCTTTTCGAAGACTCGCAAAAACGCGCCACAGGACTTGTTAGCACTTGGATCGTTAAAACCTAAACACGAGAATGCGATTACCAAATTTCACAAACCGTGTGTTTGTAAAGCCTTTATGTGTAAATAACGTCAGCCCCGAGTAGTCTCTTGAAGTTGTGCTACAATATGAATATGAATGAAAATCATGTCCATTAAAGAACCATTGCGTGCTGAATTGTGGATAAATGTGAGCGACACCTAATAAACTCTTCAATAAAACGTTAACGGTCAGGTTAGTTAAGAACGGCAGTCGTGACGTTATAATCTAAGGAATTAGTACAGAAATTATAATGAATCAAACTCACGAAATCGTCCCACGCATATCCATACAATGCAATAATTTAGAATGGGTTGTCGGTATCGAGCTGTTACGAATCCCTTATGTATGGGACTTGGCCGACCTAGGCATTTCTCCCCTAGGTATCAGATGTCAAGATGAGCACTGTAGTGCATAGGATTAGTTAGTCTTCTGCAAGCTCTCGATTTGAACACTCGCCGTTTCCATTTTATTCTAAGTCTTGAAATTCCACTTCTGTAAAAGTGATTCAGTGTATGTAAAGTAAAAGTGTTTAAAATCAAAAGTATTTTTTTTAAAACGTCATCTCAGAAGGCCCGTGTAACATTGGTGGCAGCTTAAGGGATTTTTGAAATCCTGGATCGCCTCATTTCTACAAAATATTTTATCATATATGTATTATAACCGTGTCGCTGAATCGCCGCGTAGTGTACAAAACCTGCGCGTGTACCGCTGTTTCCTGCTAACCTACTTGGTTCCCGCTGTTCCTGCCGCTGAGCCCGCTTACTTTAGCGAAAGAGGTATACCATCTGCTGCGAGATGTCCCGTGGTACTCTTGCAGTCGCCGTGTTCCTGTAAGTTTTGAAACCTATACTCACCTAACGTCGAAGTTTTTCGTCGTGATCAGTACAAGTGAATTTATAAAATATATTATATCCCGAAGACAAAAAAGTGACAAAAGTGTTCATCAATTAATTTAAATACATTCATTCTACATTAGAACATTATTACATTGTTATATATTGTTTAGTCTAATTCAATTCCGAGAACAGTGCAACATAGCCTCCTTATCGCATTCCTTAGCGTCTGCGTCTTATCGCTTTATTTTATTGTAAGGAACTCAGACGTGATATGTCCAAAGAAGCCAAACAAAAATCAGAGACTCCTATAGACAAACCTACCGGTTCATCACTTACGACCATGTCGAAAGATCCTAAGGAAATTGACATTAATGTTTTAATCAAATTTATAAACAAATTCGATGGTAACCGTGAAAAATTAAATGCATTTCTAAATAACTGCCGAAATGCCATAAACCTCGCGGCTTCGGCACAGCAGGATATTTTACTTAAATATATACTTAGCCAGCTTGAGGGCCGTGCCGAAAGTGCATGCGCCATTAAAGACTTTGACACATGGCAACAATTAGAAGAATTTTTAAAATCCCAATTTGGGGAACGTAAACATTATGCAGCACTGCTCTCGGACCTTCAAGAGTGTCGTCAATTAAACACCGAAACAGTCAGCCAGTTCGCACTACGAGTCGAGTCATGTTTATCGAAACTTTTGACCGAAATCAATGTTTCTATACCTACTAAAAAGAAGGGCGAACTTGCCGGCCGTGACGCTGCAATGCAGGATCTTGCATTGCATACCTTTATTAGTGGTTTAGATCCCCGTTTGTCCACCATTATTAGATGTCGCGACCCAGAAAGCTTGAATGACGCAATCAATTTTGCAACATCCGAAGAAAAAATATTACATACTACTCTGAGACGCAACCCTTCTTTTAATTACAACAATTCCTTCAGTCAAGGGCGTTCACTTCAAAGACAATCTCAACCAAATCGAAGCTCTACTCAGTATAGTATGGGTACTAATAACAGATCTAACAACCACAGTTCTACGCCTACCTCTACTACTCCCGTGTGTCGCTACTGTAAAGCGGTAGGTCACACTATAGACAAATGCCGAAAACGCGAGTACAACAATAAACGTTTTGGAAACCCTCCACTTCAACAATCCAACCAACCGTCGACGAGTTTCGGTAGAAATAACCAACCTATTCATGCTATTGACGAAGTCGGAGAACCATGGAGCCCTGAAGATGCAATCAATCATAATTTAAACGAGTAGTCCTACCCGTTCAGTATCGTGCGGGCATAAAAAACGGACAAACCGATACTAAAGCCTTACTTAATCGAATCACCGTATCCAATTCATCCACTAACAAACCGGGTAACCAGCCCCAAACTCATAGTGGCCCTTATAAAATCACTGTATCCAATTCATCCACTAACAAACCGGGTAACCAGCCCCAAACTCATAGTGGCCCTTATAAAATCACTGTATCCAATTCATCCACTAACAAACCGGGTAACCAGCCCCAAACTCATAGTGGCCCTTACAAAATCCCTATATCCAAATCATCCATTTACAAACTATCCACTCATAAACCGGGCAATATATCACATACTTACAATGGTATCGATAAACACAGTTTAGATTCCGTCTCTATCCCAATTTCACCTGTCAACATACCCCAACCCAAATCGAAATCCTGTCCATCCTGTACAGCATCTGAAACAGAAAAAGATACATTCAAAACATATAATATAATCAAAAATCCTACAAAAAAATACTTACCTCATGTAGAAGTTCTGACTTCTGTTTCTAGTAAACCTCTTAAACTCCTCGTCGACAGCGGTGCTTCTATAAGTCTCTTAAAAATAAGTGCTATCGAAAAAATGCCTTCTATCACAGATCATATTTTAACTTTTCATGGTTTAGGGTCGACAGGAAACCCAATGAAAACGTTAGGCCACATACCAATTGAAATTAACTCGGTTCACCATCATTTCCACATAGTTCCCAATATAGATTTCCCGTATGATGGAATAATTGGTAATGACCTGTTCGCTTACTCAGATTGTAAAATTGACTATACAGAAGGTATTTTAGTAATAAATAAAACCAACTTTACGTTGCAATTTTGTGAGCCTATTTACATTATCCCTGCTAGAACAGAATCCATTATTGAATGTTCCGTGTCCAACCCCGAAATAAAAGAAGGCCTTGTCCTTGACCAGTATATAGCTGATTCTCTTTTAACAGCGAATTGTATCGTAAAAGTAAAACCTAATTCGAGAATAAACCTATCTGTTGTCAATGTATCTGAATCTCCGATACGCATAAGCTCGAACCTAAAGATAAAGATTACGCCATTAGAAAAGTCTGACAATAACATGGTTTTTCATTCGTCTTACTCAGAACTAAATCAAAAAAATACTCTAGAACGAACTGAACAAGTGTTAAATTCATTGCGAGTCTCTCACCTAAATTCTGAAGAAGCTAATGCCCTAGGTGACCTCTGTTCTACTTACTCCGATATATTTCATCTTCCTGGTGATCAATTAACTACAACTAATGTCCTACAACATGAAATTCGTACTACTTCATCCATTCCAATCAATACAAAATCATATAGATTTCCAGAAATTCACAAGCAAGAAGTAGAATCTCAAATCAAAAAGATGCTCGATGAGGGTATAATTACACCTTCAATGTCCCCATGGTCTTCCCCAATTTGGATAGTTCCGAAGAAAATAGATGCCTCAGGCCAACGTAAATGGCGCGTAGTAATAGACTACCGCAAGCTCAATGATATCACAATAGGAGACTCTTACCCAATACCAAACATATCGGAAATTTTAGACCAATTAGGTAAAAGTAAATACTTCAGTACCCTAGATTTAGCTTCCGGTTTCCATCAAATTGAAATGACAGAAGAAGATGCACCCAAAACCGCGTTCTCAGTCCCACAGGGTCATTTCCAATTCACCCGTATGCCGTTTGGGCTCAAAAACGCCCCCGCAACCTTCCAAAGGTTAATGAACTCTGCTTTGTCAGGCTTACAAGGTATACAATGCTTTGTATACTTAGATGACATTGTAATTCACTCATTTGACCTTGACCTTCACCTAAAACACTTATCCGAAGTTTTTGAAAGACTTCGCCAATTTAATTTGAAACTCCAGCCTGACAAGTGCGAATTCTTTCGTAAGGAAGTGTCGTATCTTGGCCATATCATCACAGACAAAGGGGTAAAACCAAACCCAGAAAAGATCAAAGCCGTATCTGAATTCCCTTTACCTAAATGCCCTAAAGACATAAAATCTTTCTTAGGATTAGTTTCATACTACCGCCGTTTCATACCAGACCTATCCAAAATAGCTAAACCTTTAACTTACCTTTTAAAGAAAAACATCCCTTTCAATTGGCAGAACGAACAGCAGTTAGCTTTCGAAAGTCTAAAAAATGCCCTAACTTCAGCTCCTATACTAGCCTATCCCGATTTTAGTAAGCCATTTGTGTTAACATGCGACGCATCAAATTACGCAATTTCAGCCATATTATCCCAAGGCCCTATAGGAAATGATCTTCCTATTGCATATGCATCACGAACTCTGAATAAAGCCGAAAGCAATTACAGCGTAACTGAGAAGGAATGCTTGGCAATTATCTTTGGTACCAAAACATTTAGACCTTATTTATATGGCCATCGGTTCAAAATTGTTACAGACCACCGTCCCTTGAAATGGCTATTTAATTGTAAAGACCCTGGCTCGAAATTAGTGAGATGGAGACTTAAACTAGAAGAATTCGATTATGAAGTAGAGTACAAAAAGGGAAAAATAAACAGTAATGCTGATGCGTTGTCACGATTCCCAGTTAATCCAGTATCCCAAGATCCAGAACCCTCCACCAGTGGTATAAACAATCCTCCTAATCCTAGCCCAGAACTCGAAATACCCCAAGATGTCCTCGACGAACTAATCGATTTAGGTGCGCTAGATCCTAGCCCAAATCTAGACCTTGACCTCAGAACTCCCCCTACTCCAATAGACTCTCCAAATCCTCCTATTCCCGTTGACACACCTGAATCAGCAGAGCAATCTCCCACTAATCACGGTAATGAATACTCTGATTTCCTAAAATCGATTGCTAATAAAAACGAAACTTATAATACTCATATCGCAGAACATAACGAAACCCTATTAAAAAGCAATGCTAAAACAATAATTATTCCCGTATCAGTAGACCTCGACGAATCTAACCCCTATCTCACAGACGTGCTCTCTACCCCAGAAGAATTAAATAGCGTCTTGCAGGAAGAAATAGAACTTCATACATTCAAAAAATTAAATTTAAGAGGAAAAACCTACTATTTACTATTCACAAAAGTTCATCATTTTGACAATTGCACATATCCCGATATCTTTAAAACTCTAAAAACCACCAGAGATGATATAATTCTCTGTGGTGACATTAATGAAATAGCAATCTCAGATTTTAAAAACGCATTCGAAAGTCTCTCTTTTGTTAAAATTTACGGTATGCTTATGTATTTATTTAATAATACTAACATTAAGGTTAATGTACATCATAATACTATTATATATCCTGTACCTTCAGAAATAGCAAAAATCTTGAAAGAGAATCACAACATACCCATTGCGGGCCATCTTGGTTCAAACAGAATGTTTGACCGAATCAAAGAACGCTATTACTGGAAAAACATGAGGTCAGACATAGAAAATTACGTGAAAAACTGCACTCTGTGTCAAGCAAATAAAGCATATCGTGGTATCAATAGATCCCCCATGCAAATTACCTCAACTTCAACTCGCCCATTTGAAAGAATTAGCCTAGACATAGTAGGGCCCTTGCCCGAAGCTGGTCTCCGCAACCTTAAATTTATACTTACTCTCCAAGATGACTTGACCAAATTCTCCATCGCTTATCCCATCTCCAATGCAACTGCAGAAGAATCGTGTGAGTGTCTAGTACATTTTATATCCTTTTTCGGAATTCCTAAAATCATACTTACAGACCAAGGAACCAATTTCACTGCTGATTTATTTAAACAAACCTGTCAGTTTTTGAAAATAAAACAAATCTGGTCATCTCCCTACAGACCTCAAACCCAAGGGGCTCTTGAAAGAAGCCATTCAACTTTGAAGGAATATTTAAAATCTTACGTTAACGAAAACCAAACCGATTGGCACAAATTCGTATACACTGCCATGCTAACATACAATAGTAGTGTCCATACAACAACTCGCTTTACACCTTATGAGCTCGTATTCGGCCATAAACCATTTATCCCTGATTCAGTTTTTGACCCTTCTCCTAATATTACCTATCCTGATTACATTAAAATGCTTCAACACCGTCTCAGAATTTCCCGTGAAAAGGCGCTTGAAAATATACGAGCTTCGAAAGAAAGATCCAAAACATATTACGACAGACAAACTCGCTTGGTCCAATATAAAGTCGGTGATTATGTTTATTTGCGAAACCATTTGAGATTACGTAAGGCTTTATCACCTGTCTGGAAGGGCCCGTACAAAGTCGTTCAAGTCCACGGAAACAATACATTATCTCTTTTGATCAATCGGCGTCATGTCAAACACCATTTCGACGAAGTAAAGCCAGCGCATCTGAACGGTTAGAGAAAATATTTTATTCCTATTTTTATAAATTAATTAACCTAGTTCTTATAACTTACGATTGCAGACTGAAGGCCGCTATTGTCATGGCAACCAGCGAAAACCAATACGTTGAATACATCACCCAGGGTCCTGGTATACTCTTCGATCCCGTTGGCACTCTCAAAGTAGTAAATGATCAATTTCACGTCGTTATACCCATAGATGTCTCCGCCTTTAAAAGCCATATTGAAAATATCCATAATGCATTTAATATAGTTCGGTTTGAATGTCGGGAAAATGAAGAAATAGATGAAAACCAATGTCGAAATATGCTAGAACCTTTAAACTCATTGTATGCGGATATTATACGCGACTTCGAATCATTCTCCCACATCATTTCAAACGAATTCTCTAAAAGATCCGCTTGGATCTCTGGTGTAGGTGTTATTTTTAGACACGTATTCGGCACTCTAGATGAAGATGATGCTGAAAATTATAATAATGCGATTCAAATATTATCTAACAATGAAAAGAAAATTACAGAAGTAGTCAAAGAAAGTATTATTGTGTCTCAGTCAGCTATATCTAACATAAATAGTTCCCTACACAAATTATGTTCCAATCAAGCAAAATTGACCGACGTCATTGATAAAATGACATTGTCATTTAATAATGTATCCACGATTATATTAAATAATAGTTTTAAAATTAGATTAGAAAATGTTCTAAATGTCTTAAGTTCCAATTTATACACTCTTTCTTTTAAAGTGGAAGATATTTTAAATTCTATTTTATTTGTAAAAAGTAACACTCTTCACCCATCAATTTTGACTCCTCGTCAATTATATAATGACATTGTAAGTAACCTTAAAGTAATTCCTAAATATAAGGATTTTCCTGTTAAGTTAGAGTTAAATAATATTCATACTTTAATTAACATTGCTGAGTTAGTTTGCTACTATTTAGATAACAAATTAATATTTGTAATCCGTATACCCTTAGTAAGTGCCTTAGAATATAATTTATATAAGAATATTCCATTGCCAATCCCACATAATTCAGGAAAACCAAACTCTTATAGTTTAGTTTTACCCACTGAACAATTCTTAGCTTTAAGCACAGACAAATCATCATTTACATTTATAAAAGATTTGAATAGTTGTAAAGATATATCTTATAAAATGTACCTTTGTAAAATATCTGAAATTTATACAGTGCCAGGAAATCAATATTGTGAAATAGATATAATTACTAAAGCTGTATCCTCATTGCCAGAAAACTGTCAGTATAGATTTCTTCATGGTAATATTGATATCTGGCATAAATTAAATAACAACAAATGGATATTTGTACAATCCAAACCTACAAAACTTACTATTGAATGTTCAAATAGTATAGTACCGGAAATTGTAATATCTGGTACTGGTATCTTAAATATTCCAAATAATTGCGCAGCTTATTGTAAAAACACTAGGTTAGTAAGAGAAACTGCCCCTACTATTAAATTACCAATGGTTTCTTCTAGTTTTAATATTATTAATGATAGTTGTTGTAATATTAAGCGTGTAAACAAATTAAACCTTCCTCCTTTCCAAATAAGTAATGTAAAATTAGATAACCTTAAAGACCTTAAGATTGTATCAAACCAACTCGTAGATAAACTTAATTCTGTACAAACTTCAAATAATTTTAATAAACATATAAGTTTTCCAATCCTTAGTGTATTATCTGTAATTTCGTGGTTAGTTTTAGTTTTATATACTTTTGTAAAAAGGGAAAGTGTACAAAATCGAAAGAGCCTATAGTAATTAGTGAACAAAATGAGGACTCTAATATCGAGTTGGAAACAACATCAAATCGACCTCGTTTGCGTATTGACTAGTTTTCCGGAAACTTTCCTTTGGGGTAAGTTTCCTCTTAACCAGGGGGTTGTTACGAATCCCTTATGTATGGGACTTGGCCGACCTAGGCATTTCTCCCCTAGGTATCAGATGTCAAGATGAGCACTGTAGTGCATAGGATTAGTTAGTCTTCTGCAAGCTCTCGATTTGAACACTCGCCGTTTCCATTTTATTCTAAGTCTTGAAATTCCACTTCTGTAAAAGTGATTCAGTGTATGTAAAGTAAAAGTGTTTAAAATCAAAAGTATTTTTTTTAAAACGTCATCTCAGAAGGCCCGTGTAACAGAGCGTAATTCCATGTTTGGTGTCGAGGGGGAACTCTGGATCCTGTTACAAATGGACCAGCCCCGGGCATAGCCCTATGAGTAGTGAGCCCAGTGTGGCCGGTGAATTAGCGGACGTAATGGCACCACTTCATTACGGGTGAATGTAAGGTTGCCGCAATTATTATACATAGTTTCTGTCCACTATTTCAGGGATTTCGCGTTTATATATTACATATTTGTTTCATCAGAAGTCGGGCGTATAAATTTATGAAGGTAGTCAGAAATAGGTCCCAGAATGTTACTATTGTTATGACTCACGAACTCTTTAAGTGGACCCCTATAAGGTCACCATAGGCATATATGTTATAAAGCTTTTAACCCATGAAAAAAGAGGCTGCCTCCCTCTAACCAGTCAATTAATCAGAATCGTGTTTTTTTGTTTATACACGACCCACCTGATGGGAAGCGGTTACAGTGGCCTATGGACATGTGCAACACCAGGGGCGTCACACGCGCGCTGCCGATCCTAAAAGGATGCCCTGAAAGGGTTCAACTTATTAAATTGGCATATTGAAAAAAATAATAACGTTCTCATGACGATACAACGAGACTAGCCGCAAGGAATTTTATTATAATCATGTGCAGAATGTTCTAATTTACTTTTACTGTTACCGTCCATAATGTCATTGATAATGGACCGATCAAAAACTTTTTTTGAAAGCATAACCCTAGGAGAACGAAATGAAAATCGCCTGCGGCAAACTTCTCACCTAAGATTTACACCGGGAGAGAAATTGCGCAACGGAAGGCACGAATTTAACATAACTATCATGGCGGCAATGGAAGGCGGGGCGGCCGGCGGACCAGCCATCCGGTTACCGGCCGATCGTGTTGCTCGACGAGGTGTGCAAGCTCTTTGAGCGGATTATTGCAGAGCGCCTCGTCGAGCATCTCACGAACGTGGGGCCAGATCTGGCGGACAACCAGTTCGGTTTCCGCCGGGGGCGCTCCACCGTGGAAGCGATCATGCGCGTTAGGCGCCTGGCGGAGGAAGTAGTCTCGCGGGGTGGGGTGGTGGTGGCGGTGTCTCTTGACATCGCCAACGCCTTCAACACCCTACCATGGAGCTGCGTTAGGGAGGCGCTCGCGTATCACGGAGTGCCTCCTTACCTCCGCCGCATTGTCGAGGCATACCTATCCGAGAGGGCCATAGTTTACCCGAGCTGGCTAGGGCCAGGGCGGCGAGAAGTGTCGTGCGGTGTTCCGCAGGGGTCGGTCCTAGGGCCACTCCTGTAGAACATCGGATACGACTGGGTGCTGCGCGGTACGTTGCTCGAGGGTGTCAGCATAGTGTGCTATGCTGACGACACCCTCGTTATGGCGCGGGGAGCAACGTATCGAAGCGCGGCACTGAAGGCCACGGCAGGGGTTGCTCAAGTCGTGGGTCGAATACGGCGGCTGGGACTTGAGGTGGCTCTCCATAAATCCGAGGCTATGTGTTTTCACGGGCCTCGGAGAGGACCACCTGCGGGAACCGGCATAACCGTAGGGGGCGTAAGCATCGGCATCGAGCCCACGATGAAGTACCTTGGGCTCGTACTCGATAGCCGATGGGACTTCGGACCTCATCTCCGAAGTCTGGTTCCGAAACTGAGGGGGGCTGCGGCCGCGCTATCGCGGCTGATGCCCAACGTTAAGGGACCCAACGCCCCCACTAGGAGACTGTACCTGGGGATCGTGCGAAGCATGGCCCTATACGGGGCCCCCGTATGGGCGGAGACTCTGGCGGCCCGCAACGTGGCTGTTCTTAACAGCCCGTTAAAGGCGATGGCCGACAGAGTCATCAGGGGGTATCGCACGATCTCCGTCGAGGCGGCATGTCTCCTAGCTGGGACCCCTCCATGGGACCTGGAAGCGAGAGCCCTTGCGCTGCTGTACCAGTGGCGCAAGGAGGCGCTGGAGCGGGGCCATAGGCCGGAGCCCCGAGAAATCAGGGCTCAGCGGTCCCTGCTCCGCCAGGAACTCATGGAGACATGGAGGGTGCGACTTGAGCACCCAAGGTGGGGGGAATCCACCATTGCGGCGGTGAGACCGATCATGAAGGAGTGGTTGGAGAGGGACCATGGGGACCTCTCCTACCGGATGTGCCAGATGGTTACCGGACACGGGTGTTTCGGTAAGTATCTGTGGCGCATCCACCGGGAGACAACGCCGCAGTGCCAGCACTGCGAGGATCCTGGCAAAGACACGGCGCTCCACACGTTGGTGGAGTGCCCTGCGTGGGCGAGTCAACGCCGGGATCTCGTTGCGGTCCTGGGCGTGGACGTTCTCTCGTTGGAGATGGTGAGGGCCGCGGTCTCCGACGGGAGCAAGTGGCACGCCGCCGCCTCTTTCTGCGAGCAGGTAATGCGCGCGAAAGAGACGGCGGAGAGGGAGCGGGAAAGAACCCTGCCCCCCGAGTTTCGCAGTCTGCGGCGAGGACGCCGCAGACTCATCTACGCCCGGGACTACCGACCTCCATGATCGGGGCCTGAGGACGGCAGTTGGCCGACTCGCCGTCCTTACAGAAGCAGGCCGTGGCGGAGGCGTGTCGTGTGTGCCCTACACACGCCTGCCAACTCACCGAAGCGGGATAAAACCCGACCCCACCAGGCGAGGCCGCGGTGGCGGCCAAAGTCCGCCGGCAACCCTGGGGTTATCCTTTCGAGGGCTTACCCGGGGTGCCCGGCAACGGACACTTGGGAGGGACACCGTTGCGGTTTTAGTCGAGACACGACATAACCACCCCCGCAGGCCGGCGGGGGGGGTATCCGAAGGGATTTCCGCACGTAAAAAAAAAAAAAAACAATCATGGCGGCAATTTAAAACGAATACTTTTCCTCTATTTCATTGCTAAATAAAGACATTTATGAGAATTAACTTCCTTGTTTTCTTTACATGCTCACTTGATGCTCACGCGTGTATATCTCTATATGTTTGGAGAATGATTAACACCCACTTATCGTACGCTGCATGGTATTTTCCGTCTCTCGTAATAGAAGGCAAGCGTATTGCCGTCAATCGGGCTCTTTTTTAGGGTTCCGTTGCCAAATGGCAAAAAATGGAACCCTTATGTCTGTCTGTCTGTCCGTCCGTATGTCACAGCCACTTTTTTCCGAAACCATAAGAACTATGCTTTTGATACTTGGTAACTAGATGTATTCTGTGAACCGCATTAAGATTTTCATACAAAAATAGAAAAATAATAAATTTTAGGGGGGCTCCCCATACTTAGTTACCCCTTACTTAAAATTTTTATTCATCATATCATATTGAGGTTTCCCATGTAAACTTCTACCGAAAATTGGTTCGAACGAGATCTAAACCGCAAAGTACCTTTTTTTCTTTTTTTTTTCGTGCGGAAATCCCTTCGGATACCCCCCCCCCCCCCGCGGCCTTTCATTCAATCAACTCAAATATAAAATCTAGTGGGACGGAAATCACACAGTGATTTTCAAACTTCGGGCCTAACTTAGATATTTTTGTTGCAGTATTTTATTTTTATTCAAAATTACAGACCTTAGGCTTTATGCATATTATTTGACGCGTTTATATTTCAGTTTCTTTCAGAGTCTGGTTGTTTTATGTAAATATACAATCTACGTATTGTCATTGTCACTCAAATGTCAAAGTCAAATACGCGTTACTCTGATCTCTGAACTCGAAAGAAACTCACTTGTAAAAGATTTTTAGGGACAATTTGTATGGTAGGTACCCGAAACCTTGAACGTACAAACCCCAAAATCTAATCAGTTCTTCCCATTAACCAAACAAGATGATTGGCGAAAGAATTTTTTAAATCGGATAAGTGGTTTTTGAGTTATTGCGTAAACAGACATCCAGACATCTAGACATCCAGACCAACAGACAGACCGACACAAAAATTTTTTTTGCTTAATTACACTTAGAATCATGTGAAACGTCGAGAAAAGTGATAAAAAGTGGGTGTAAGATTTTGATTTTTTTTTGCGTGATTTTAAGACTTCGGTGTCCACCTGGTTGGTGGCCCGAAGTAATTTTACTTGCTGCTACGGAACCCTTCATGGGCGAGTCCGACTCGCACTTGGCCGGATTTTTTATAAAGAGTACTAGTAATAAATGTATTTTCTTTGTTTCTAGTAACTGAAATTACTGTTAAACCCACCAGCTAAGCTTAATTGCTTGTTTTAAGAGTGGGTTCCCGTCGGTAGTGTAATAGCCAGGATTCGAAGCCTCTCGACTTGATCACGAACTTGATCCAGATTCTGATCTGCTATTGAGAATTTACATACAATACATACATACAGTGACTTTTCTTTTTCATTTTACTGCGATTCTGATATACCTTTCGCTGCTTCTGTCTTCATAAATGTTTACATACATGTTCACCGGATGCGGATGCTACCTGATTGAGACCTGTTTGAACCCCTCTTAATAAGCTAAATTGGCTGTATTAGGAGTGTAATGGCCAGGGACCTCTCGATTCGTAAAGCTGACTCCTTAACCACTAAGGTACCACGGCTGGGCTAATAGTTCACAGTAATGAAAATAAAGCCCAGTTCCAGAGAACGCTTCTCTGCAAATATTCGCGGAAGTTTATTGTACTAATCCAGTTCGAGCTTTTCGATTTTGATTCTGCGAATTTCTACATGGAAATTGTTATAATCCGCCGACATTGGACAGAAGAGATTAAAAGCATAAATAATCTATACTTATATAAAAATTTTAATTAGTCGTGTCTTCTACATTAGAGATATTTAAAAAAATACTTGGTTTATGTTAAATGAACGATTCTGAATACAAAAATATAGTTTTTTGGAATTCTTGTTTATTTTTTCGCGATGGACGCTTAAACTACTGAACGGATTTTGATGCAGTTATTTCTATTAAAAAGTCTTCGTAAGACTTAAAATCTGACGTACGTTTAATTTCACCGGAGATATGATAAAAAACGATAACCGACCTTCGCGCGGGCGGAGCTGCGGGCATTAGCTAGTAATATTATACAGCGCCATTTGATTCAAATCTAAGGATATATCGAATATGGTTTCTAGAATTCGGATAAACATACTAACACTGTAAATGGTGAGGGAGCCATGAAGCTTAGGCCGGCTTAACTGGACACAGCGCTATCCAGACCTAAACCAAACAAAGCTTAACTAGCTTACCAAATGCAGATAAACATACTTAGATACATTTTGACAAATGGAGCTAACTTATATCCTGGAACCAGAATAAAAGCGCGAGGCGTAGTTAGTTCAAGTCATAATAACAGCTACATACTCTCACTAGTCATTCAAAGCAAAGCAACTATTCGTATCAATTACAATAATCTCGGCCCCTAGCGATTTGTGTAAGAACATTTATAAAGACCGGCCCGCATTCACTCACACTGAATGTAATTGAATGATCGCAGGAAACTATCGGGGTGGCTGCATACATCACCATCACCGGGGACATTACCAATTGGAACTGTTAAATTGGTCACATTTGCTCTGAATTGTACTGATTCAATTTATTGTATTTGATTATTGTGTTCCTTTGCGACTGATTTGGTATTTGTGTCTTGAATATAAAGTAGGTAATCGAGTCGTAGATCAGAATCATAGACAAAATGCTGACACAAACGCCAATAATTTAGAACAACATTCCTCTAGATTTCAATGAGATAATTTAAGCTTGTACTAGCTAGCCACAAATCTTGTGGACGTGCTATGTAACTGATGGCCTCTGTGGCGTAGCGGTAGTGCATTCGAATGCTACGACAAGGGGCGCGGGTTCAATTCCCGCTCAGTGCAAATATTTGTAACAGAACATAACAGAACTTCACGCCTGTATCCCCGAAGGTGATGCAGAGGTGTATTACACACCCACGATTCGCCAGTTATGTTAAGGTCCCAATGTAATAGGGGGCGAGCCTATTGCCATCTACCGGGCCCATTATGAAGCGAGCGATAATTAACATTTATTAATGCACACATAACTACGAAAAGAAATATTTGTATGTATGAATATGTCTATTTGCATTAGTCTGGGTGTTCCTATGTATAATATGTATGTTTATCTGCATTCTGGAATCCATAACACAAGCTAGTTAAACTATGCTTACTTTGGATCTAGAAAGCGCTGTGTAGAATGTCGTAGAATATTATTATTATGTATAACTAATATACGAGACTAATTCGAACTTACATGTCACATGAATGGCGAAGAGCACATAAAATTACAAAACACTTATACTCTTATGGCCATCAAATGCAATGTAGCATGAATAAAGTGAACGAGGCTCGTCTGAACGGCAGTGATAAAACGTAATCATAAAAATAATCATAGATACCATAAAAACGTTTATAGGCCCATCGATGGCTTTTAGCTAACGCTCGCTAAATGTGAATACTATAGAACATTATAATGTATTAAATTTTATGTATAACTAACTGTGCCCGCGCGGGGGAGGTTGATTGTAGTTTTTTGGTGATATCTCCGGTTCTACTTAACCCAAAAAAAACCGCATCAAAATCCGTTGAGTACTTTTTGCGTTCGTCACGAACAAACAGACAAACAAACAAGAATTCAAAAAAAAAAAACAATTTTATGTTCTGAATTGTTCATCATAACGCAAGTTTTTTTTTAAATGTCTCCATGTACAGACACACCTAGTTAACATAACATACATGACATGCTTCACGCCTGTATCCCCGAACGGGTAGGCAGAGGTGTATTACACACCCGCGATTCGCCAGTTATGTTTAAGTCCCAATGTAATAGGGGGCGAGCCTATTGCCATCTACCGCCCACATTACCAAGCGAGCGATAATTTAACAAATTTATAATAGTACTAGCTGATGCCCGCAGCTCCGCCCGCGTGGATGTCGGTTATCGCGACTTTTGGTCATATCTCATATCATATCACCAATTGGAATCAAACATACGGCAGATTTTAAATCTGACCAAGATCTTTCTAATAAAAAAACCGCATCAAAATCCGTTCAGTAGTTTTGTGTTGTAGTGGCCCCGGGCTCCAGAGTGCTGGCTTTGGGTACAACTATGATTGGCACTCGAAAGATGATGAAGATAAAGAGTATAAAATGTAATACAAAAAGGTACATAAATAAATAAATAATAAATATTCTACGACATTCTACACCGCGCTTTCTAGACCCAAAGTAAGCATAGTTTAACTAGCTTGTGTTATGGGTTGCAGAATGCGGATAAACATACTTATAGACTTTTTTTTTTTTAAATACATACATATTATACATAGAAACACCCAGACCAATGCAAATAGACATATTCATGCATACAAATATTTGCACTGAGCGGGAATCGAACCCGCGCCCTCCTGTCGTAGCAGTCGAATGCACTACTGCTACGCCGCAGGAAAATAATAGTCACAAACAAATGATTATTTTCGGAATCAAATAATGAGAATGACTCTCTCTCGTAAATAAGATTTACGATTACGCATAGTCCGAAATACTTCGCGATCATTTACTTTTATGGTGGCTGTTAATGGCGATATTTAATGTTCTCTCGAGATTTTGCGTTATGGAAACATTGTAATGTTTTTGGAACATCATTTTATTAAAACTCATCCTAAAGAAGCTCCATAGAGCAGCCCTCCCACTCTCTACGTTTAAAAAGGCGATGGCGGAAAACGTAGCGCCAACATCTCAGGCGGGTATGGAACCTTAAAAAAAGCGGCCAAATGCGAGTCGGACTCGTCCATTAAGGGTTCCGTAGCAGCAAGTAACATAATAATGTATTTTTTTTAAATTTTATATTTGAGTTGATTGAATGAAAGGTAAATTGCGGTTTACGATTTATGACGTATTAAAAAAAATCTACTTACTAGATCTCGTTCAAACCAATTTTCGGTGGAAGTTTACATGGTAATTTACATCATATATTTTTTTAGTTTTATCATTCTCTTAGTTTAGAAGTTACAGGGACACACACACACACACATTTTACCACTTTGGAAGTGTCTCTCGCGCAAACTATTCAGTTTAGAAAAAAATGATATTAGAAACCTCAATATCATTTTTGAAGAGCCATCCATAGATACCTCACTTCGATGAAAAAAAAAAAGTTTTTGAGTTTCAGTTCTAAGTATGGGGACCCCCAAAATTTATTGTTTAATTTCTATTTCTGTGTGAAAATCTTAATGCGGTTCACAGAATACATCTACTTATCAAGTTTCAACAGTATAGTTCTTATAGTTTCGGAAAAAAGTGGCTGTGACGGACGGACAGACAGACAGACATGACGAATCTATAAGGGTTTCGTTTTTTGCCATTTGGCAACGGAACCCTAAAAAGCAACCGAAAACATGATCAAAGAAATATTTATTACTCTAAATCAGTGGGAATAGCTCCTAAAGGTAAAAATATACTCGTCACGCTTAACCGTCACTCTGTCGAAATTGAATACAAAGCGATAACAAGCCGAGCATTCGACACCTGTGATGAAATGATTAATGGATTATGTTAAACTATATCAATGCGATCGTGTTCTTTCGCAGGTATTGAATTTGCATCTGTCAGATAGATGAAAGACAATGTCTGGCTGGTGACAGTTGATAAATGATTGTAAGAATTAGAAGATTTGTTGCATTTACGATACAATATGTATCGCTTGAATCAATCAGGTAGATTAGCAACCGATTTATTTCAATTAAATACTTAAGCATTTTGTATGCTTACTTTTTTTCTAAAGATTTAGATCGGAAAAAAGAGAACATCTAGGACGGGACTTGAACCCGCGACCAGTCCCTTACAGGGGGAATGCTATGACCAACTGAGCCACCTAGACACGTCCCAGATATTCGAAATTCTCCGATATATCATATACGTCTTAAGGCGACGTTGGACCAATTTATGCTCAATTATCTGGCTGGAACTCTATATTGGTTGTACAATGCTTTTTAGGGATTTTCTTTAGAAAAGCCCTATTGCTATCGAGTTGTCGTCGACGTCGTCGTTGCCAATTTTCTGTCACGGTTTTGGGTATGAAGGAGATGAGCTATCGAGTTGCTGTTTTCGGCAATAGATTCGTGCTGGGGTGAACCATTGCAAGATAAAGAAAAAATCGCAAAAAATCTCAAAAAAAAAAAACGCAAAATCGAAAATCCCTTGTATTCGGCTGAGCTCGTCTCAGGATTTCAACTTGTTTTTTTGTACGTGTGGAAACCCCCACGGGCTTCACCCCATCGGTGCCGACGATGGAGTGGGCGTGTCGGAATCGGACCGACTAAATCTCCTCCCCGCTTCATTATTTATTTGTAGGAGTAGATTTTTTTCTTAAGTACTACCGTTATCATCTGAATCGTCTAGCAAAACTCTTTTTATTATTATCTATCTCGGTCTGCGTTCTACAGTTTGCGGCTAGACTCAGAGGCTATGGTCGTACTATTGTGACAGTGGACGGTGCCAGACGAAACCAATCAACTTACTACATACCATCATTGGCAAAGCACTTGTTGTTATCGATTTTGTATGATATTGTCTAGGTTCGAGTTTTGTATCGTGATTGACGTTTCAATGATTAAATAACTATTTAAAATTAGAAGTAACATAACATAACTTCAGGCCTGTATCCCCGAAGGGGTAGGCAGGGGTGTCTTACACACCCACGTTTCGCCAGTTATGTTTAGGTCCCAATGTAATAGAGGGCGAGCCTATTGCCATCTACCGGGCACATTATTAAGCGAGCTATAATTAACATTTATTAATGCACACATAACTACGAAAAGTCAGATGTGTGTGCCCGGGGCGACTGGGGATCGATCTCGAGTCCTCGTCTCAGCAGTCCGTTACGTACGCCACTGGGCTATCGCCGCTTTAAGATTAGAAGTTCGCAATCATAAGTAGGGAAAATTGATATATCGTTTTGATTAGCTACCAAAAGAGCTCAAAAGTATTCAATCATTCTTTGTGCCTTTAAGCCTGAGGCCATAATTTTGGAAATGAGCTGGTTTTACAAATCGATAGTGCCTATACTTGATGAAAAATTAGCATAACTCAAATCGATATTTAAGAACAAGAAGCTACCGCAGTTTTGCTGTTTTTATTAACCGGCAACACTTAATTGGCTATCATCAAAATCTTTATGTAGTAATTTTAAACTTACTAGGCTTAATGGGCCCGATCTCATAAACCGAGTAAGTGTATTTCTCATTTACTCCCACATTAAGATTATGGAATCGATACTCAAAGAAAGATAATCAAAGATACTCATTATCATTTCGAAATAGGACTGTAATAACTAAAGTCAGGTTAGTTCTGATGTGAAACCAAGTAAAATCATTTATAGTTCATTTATGTGACACTTATGATGGTCAGATCATAATTCACCTTTACACCAGTCTGCCGTTACATCTGATCATGATACGATCTGATGAATAGGACCAGGTAATAAAAATCAACTTGGTTACTTTTCCAATGGTAAAATTACACTGTGTGGTTTATAAAATAGACAAAAATAACATTCAGAGCAATAAAATTATACCTAGCTTTTAAGAAAAAACCGGCCAAGTGCGAGTCAGACTCACCCATGAAGGGTTCCGTAGCAGCAAGTAAAATTTTTATATTTGAGTTGATTGAATGAAAGGTAAATTGTAGTAGTTTCTGGGGGTGGCGGGTGAGGCCGCCTGTCACCCCAGCAGAAGCAGGCCGGGGCGGCAGGGAAACTAGCGCCACCGTCCGCGCCGACATAACCGCCCCCGCTGGCCGGCGGGGGGTATCCCAAGGGATTTCTCCACACGAAAAAAAAAAAAAATTAAATTGTAGTTTACGATTTAAGACGTATTAAAAAAAACTACTCACTAGATCTGGTTCAAACCAATTATCGGTGGAAGTTTACATGGTAATGTACGTCATATATTTAAAAATGATATTAGAAACCTCAATATCGTTTTTGAAGTCCTATCTATTGATACCCCCCCCCCACACGTATAGGTTTGACGAAATTTTTTTGAGTTTCAGTTCTAAGTATGGGAAACCCCCAAAATTTATTGTTTTTTTATCTATTTTTGTGATAATCTTAATGCGGTTCACAGAATACACCTACTTACCAAGTTTCATAAGCATAGTTCTTATAGTTTCGGAGAAAAGTGGCTGTGACATATGGACGGACAGACAGACAGACATGACGAATCTATAAGGGTTCCGTTTTTTGCCATTTGGCAACGGAACCCTAAAAAGGTAGCTGAGATAGATGCAGAAGGCGGAGGATCAGATGGCACATTAGATGATGATCACGCGTTGCGTATGCCTTGCACCCACGCTTGGTACGCGCAAAATCACCGTCTGCATCCCGCAAAATGGATTCGACTGAGCTAAAAAAGTTCTAATTGCATACTACATAATGCGCAGGGCGGGCGTGGCGGGCGCATGGCGTGTGCGGTTGGACTTAGATAAATACAATTTGAGATCTATTGAATTGTCATAAAACTCAAATTATATACAACAAATTTCAAAGCGAGTTAGACGCGGGTGCTGACGTGCGTGGCGTGCGCTTAGCGGGCGCGTGTCGTCTGAACGCAGCCTAAGGGCCAGATCAGAAGTACCCGTAACCGGCGTGCATGTATGAAAACAATTATGAAATTGGAAGAAGCGAAAGGTGTATGCCAGGATCGTAACAATTGGAAAGATGTTGTCTCTGCCTACCCCGATGGGAAAGAGGTGTGACTATATGTATGTATGTACGACTACTTGTGTAAATACGCGTAATCGTCCACTTGTTTTTTGACACACATCAAAGGATACAAATAAGCCGCTAGTACCAGGGCAACAGCAGTAACACATATGATATTTGGCATGTTCAGCACATCAAATGACAAATGACGATCACATGACAAATATTTGCGCGAATACAGCATAGGTGAATAACGAATAGCGAGGAGTGGTGCCGGCATAAAGGTGGTGGCTTGCATAAGTAGATGCAAGCCACCACCTTTATGGCGGCATCGGCACCACAAAAAGAGAAAAGCAAAAATAATAGTAGTTCGTGACCTTCTTTAGAATGTTTGGGTAATCGATTTGTCAAGCACATTTTTTCTATAGTGACAGTTGTCTTTTGACACCATCAAAGTGGCAAATCAGCACACTATATGCTTAACACTAATGGATTACCGGTGCCCACGAACATAACATTAAACTTGATTGGTATTAATCCCAGTTTATGTTATGTTAATGGTAACTTATAAAAGAGAAATCCATTATACAGTGTCTATTAATTGCAGAGAGAAAGCCATAGTGGCTAAGGCATTATTACCAACGAGAACCCATCCAAACACAAGTAATGTAGCTTAGCTGAAAAGGTTATCGTGACTATAAGTGGGCCCACGATATTAGCAGGGTTTACGAAAAAAGAACAAAAAAAAAAACGTTACAATACATACAAATCTGGTAGGTACGCTGGTTTTAAAAGAGGGCTTACCCAGAATGCCCGGCAATAGACACTTGGAGAGCACACCGTGTGGATTTAGTCGATCCAATTCCGACACACCCATCTCATCTTTGGCGCCGATGGGGTGAAGACCGTGAGGGTTTCCACACATACAAAAAAAAGGAAAAGAAACTTAAAACCATATCTTCCCACGGCCTCGTTAAAACAGCATATTTCAAAATTGAAAGCAAAGTAATGTTTGCACATAAGTAGCACCGATCGTATTTGACAAGTGAGAAATGACCGGATGCCCACATTGGATATAAAGAGTGATTGATAAGGAGCTGCGATTGGCGATAGCATCTGAAAGCAGACGGGAAACTTATCAATCGAGATGGCGGTCATAAAATGACGTGTAAACCTCTATTTCCGGCGGTTAGAAGCGCGTTGCGGTCAGTGTCGGTTTCAAAACATATCCGAACGGCTCACGGTATACAATTACACGAATCGAAAGATTTTATATGTCGTTTGGTCGATATAATGATATTATCAGTTATGATCGCGATGTCGTAGATCTAGTTTCTCATGGTGACTCATACGATATGTGAGGTTTTAATATCGTCAGGAAGAAGAATATGGAGAGACATGTCTTGTAGTATTTGAAAAATCTTAATGTGAAGTTGTATAACCGCGGTAGCCTAGTGGTATGGGTAAAGGACTGCTGAGACGAGGTCTCGGGTTCGATCCCAGGTTTTACCATGGCACACACCAATGACTTTTCGATGCTTTTCGAAGTTATGTGTGTATTTATCGCAGGTTTATAAGTGCCCGGTTAATGGCAATAGGCTCGCCACCTATTACATTGGGACCTAAACATAAACTGGCGAAATGTGGGTGCTAGCACCTCTGCCTACCCCTTCGGGGATATAGGCGTGAGTTTATGTTATATGTTATGTTATGAAGTTGTATAACTTTAGGCTTTGTGCAGGATAACATAAGGAAATAAATCATTCAGGGTGTATTAATAATAGAGTCTTCAGCTGCAAAGCAAAAGAAATAGTGTAGAACTGTCTGTAATGGTGACCCTCAGTTCCGAGACTTCACCTTTAGCTTACCATCAGGCGAAGTGAAATAAAAAAGCGGCCAAGTGCGAGTCGGACTCGTCCATTAAGGGTTCCGTAGCAGCAAGTAACATAATAATGTTCTTTTTATAATTTTTATATTTGAGTTGCTTGAATGAAAGGTAAATAGCGGTTTACGATTTCTGACGTATTAAAAAAAAACTACTTACTAGATCTCGTTCAAACCAAATTTCAGTGGAAGGTTGACATGGTAATGTACATCATATATTTTTTTTAGTTTTATCATTCTCTTATTTTAGAACTTACAGGGGGGGGGGACACATTTTACCACTTTGGAGATGTCTCTCGCGCTGACTATTCAGTTTAGAAAAAAAATATTTTAGAAACCTATCATTTTTGAAGACCTATCCATAGATACTACACACGTATGGGTTTCATGAAAAAAAAATTTTTTGTGTTTCAGTTGTAAGTATGGGGACCCCAAAAATTTTTTTTTTTTCTAATTTTGTGTGAAAATCTTAATGCGGTTCACAGAATACATTTACTTACCAAATTTCAACAGCATAGTTCTTATAGTTTCGGAAAAAAGTGGCTGTGACATACGGACGGACAGACAGACAGTAATGACGAATCTATAAGGGTTCCGTTTTTTGCCATTTGGCAACGGAACCCTAAAAATGACATTACCATTTTTAAAAAAAAACTGACAGCCAATTCTCGTACATTATGCCATCATAGAACGATAAGTACTTGAATTGAATTGCATTATGAATTGATTGGAAATAGGTATTCTGCTCATGGGGTAGCAGGTAAGGCCGCCTGTCACCCCAGCAGACACAGGCCGGGACGGTGGGGCGACTAGCGCCCCTCCCCCAAACCGGGGCAAGACGGGGACACCGTGGTTCCCAAACCCGAGGGGGCCATCTCGAAACCGGAGATGGCCCAGGTTCAGTCGGGGTGCGAGGGATATGCTCTATGGGCAACCTTACACCCCGGCGTCTGAAGACCCGAGACGGCGTGCGGTTTTAGTCGGTTCAAGCCCGACATAACCGCCCCCGCTGGCCGGCGGGGGGTGTCCGAAGGGAAGGGAAAAAAAAAAAAAGTAAAGTATTCTGCTCATTAAAAATACGTTCGTGTGCCTGTTCTTACCCGTTGACCACTCCGTTTAACAAACTTGTGATCACGTAGAGAAGACACGCATTCGTCTAGACATTTGATACGCCTCAGCTCGCATCCGATTGATTTAAACGTTTAAACGATTGAACATTCGAGACGTACATTTTAAGAAATTATTTGCTTGGTAACAAAGTCCAAGGAGCACAGCGACCTTTTTATCAAACTGGCCTTTGCTAGCGGCTCCAACCGCGTGGAATACCGATCCCATAGGCATCAATTCCTGAGGTAAAAATATATTCCCGGTCGTACTCTAAATTGTCCAAGTAAACCAATCCAGCAGTTTTTGCGGAGTAATAAATAAACTCAATTTTGCTTTATAAGTTAAAATTATTAAATAGCAACTTGCCGGGATAAAAGATTTCCACGAGGGCGGGACCGTGGATATCTGCTAGTGTGATGTATACAACGCAATCATATATTTATACAATGAAAGCTCATTACTTTCTGCACATTATCAAAGATCGTTATAAAGTAGTAAAATTAAAAGGGTTTAATTATAAATCTTAAAAAGGAAGCTCACAAGAATAGCGTTTCATGGTAGTAATGTCTTAGAGACCGCATGGCTCTGAGTGATTGGATTTTGTTTCTTGTGCTTTATAGCTTTCAGGCTGTAATAATCTAGCAGAAAATTGTGTTTTGTCTGGATTGGATAGTAAAGATTGTCAATTAACCTCTTATAATGAAACGAATAGTTGCGACTTCGTTGCTGCGATTCTGAATTCTCCAGTTATTGCTTTTACACTCCCAAGTTTTATTTAAAAAGCTTACCCCATATTACCTGAGATTAAAATGATTACTTGAAAAATCAGAAGACCTACCTGCCCCAAAAAGACCGCAAAAATAATTTGCTAGCAGGCGGGACCAATAGGTCCCGCCTGCTATCAAAATTTAAAATAAATTAATTTAATTCTGATTTGCAAATGGGTCCCACTTGCTATCAAACTTGTTTCGGTCTTTTTAGGGAAGTCGGGTTTTTAATATTTTTATTAATCATTTAATTGTATACATTTTAGTATATTTGTATATTTTAAATCACTTTTAGAGCTCTTGATTTTAATATCCTACTCGATAAGTTCGAGTGAAAATATTTTTAACAACATACATTTTAGCGCCAAAAATCCGCCATTTTGTTTTTTATTTTATTTTGATATACCCAGTGTCATTCTCACAGTAAATACGAACCTAACGAAGCCTCTCAAGCTAAAATCCATCGAGCCGTTCAGGCCGCAGAGTGTGCCATACAATTATGCATACATATACTCTCGAAAACATAAGCCTCCTTCCTGGCGCAGTCGGGTAAAAACAAACAGATACGGATGATAAAAACTCGCCATTTCAACACCCAGTCATTGACTCCAGAATAATTTAACGACTAGACATATTTAGATAGGAAGGTCTGCTTCATGGTCAGTTCAACGCTCAAATATCATGTTTAAAATCAAATTAATTGCAGTCATAAAGACATATGACCGTAAACATTAAGAGCTATTACTTTGATATTACATAGCTGAGTCCGCCCGCAATAGATAACAGAAGCCCGTGAGAAAATAATTTGGTAATAAGACCACTCGTTTCCACTTGCCATTAATTACATGTTTGTTTTGCAAAATATATATAAGGTACCTAATATTAAAATATATAGATATTTTCAACTCTCCCACACGTCTAGGAAAAAAGTAGGCATTTTTAAATTGTAAATAACTTATTTGTGTGGCCTGAGGGCCAATTCTCATAATAAAAAGATGTTCAAAATGTAATCTCCATCTAGTCTCGATCTCCCAAATGTCAAAAAAGGTGTCCTTATAACAAATTTTTCAATATTTTCAATAAAACTTTGTTACTAGAACACCTTTTTTATTATGAGAATTAACCCATGTTCTTCTCCACCCTTGGGTACAGAGGCAGAGGTCAACCAAAAGCAAGGTGGAAGGACGAAATAGAGTAGAGTCTATCGGAACAAGTAATTGGTCCAACCTGGTAAAAAATCGCGACGATTGGCAATCTCTGGAGGAGGCCTTCACCCAATCAGGGGTCCAGACGGCATGCAAAACAGACTAAATCTTATACTTTTCCTACCATTGTACTTGCCGATGAGATAATAAAGGCTTTTTAATTTATTTTATTATGTTTTTTTCATCGTCTACTCTAGGTAGACGATAAAAGTAGCACTCTCATCTCATTCTTGCTGTAAGAATCAATTGTATGTGGGTCTGGGGTAAGATGGGTGGTTCCGAAACCCGAGGGGGCCATCTCGATACCGGAGATAGCCCAGGGTCATACGGTTGCGAGGGAAATTCCTCATGGGCCACCTTACACCCCGGACACGGCGTGCTGTTTTAGTCGGTTCAAGCCCGACATAACCTCCCCCACTGGCCGGCGGGGGGGCATCCGAGGGGTTTACGCACGAAAAAAAAATAAGATACGAAGGCAAGCTGATCCGAGTAAGTACCACACTATTTTTTTTTATACCTCTCAGGTGGCCGATACTCTCATCGGAGAACCACCTTGGTAGAAAGATATTCTCACAAACAAACGTGAAAAGCACTGTAATTGAAGACCAACTAAAATCAGTATTTAAATTTTTTACAAATACAAAAGTAAGTCACAATCGATGTTAGTCAAAAAATAACCCGCCCCCGAATGATCCCGGTGCAATAGTACCCATCACACTCGCCGCGTTTCCACGCTGGATTGCGATGGCCCGCCTTTGCACCAGGAACGATCCGGAACGAGAGTCCCCAGTCGTTTCTTGGAGCCTTTGTCCAATTTCCTTAATAAGGATTTTGGCCTCCCTGCCCCAACTCCCCAGGGTTTCCACCGCTACCGGCATGAAGGTATACAGCGGCTCCAAAGTGGCGTATTTAAGCGTCTTCTTTAAGCTGGCGTCTTCCGCGGCGGTCGATGCGGAGTGAACGGTGCGAATAAGGTGGCTGGCGGCTACCGTGCTGACGCAAGTTGCGTCCCAAATTAGGCACTTGCCGTTCTTCCAGGGCACCAGAGTCAACCCGTCCGGCCTCTTACCGTCCGATCTACTCAGGCCCGGAGGCTCAAGCACGCAGGGGACGTTCGCCGACACAAGAGCCCTGCGGATGATGTCGTTTAGAGCGTGGTGTCGCGGAAATCTGCCAGTGCGCCGCCAACAACTCAAAGCGTGATAGCCATCCGCTTCCACCATGGAACCGCAGGTGCATATAATATATTTAAATTAATAAGTAACAGAAAAAAGCAAATAATATACTAGTACCGACATATTTATGTCAATACTGAGAGCTTTTCACTTATAAAATTCTTCCTACCTTTACTTCTTTGCACGTAACAGCTTACCATCAGATAGGTCATGAGCTTATTGATTCTTTGTATTCCTGAGAAGTATACGACGAAACGAATGTACCGTCGCACGAAGGATGGCAAGGTGCCGTTTTACACAACGTATTCAGTTCGAACTTTATTGTTTATCTCGAGAAGTCATCTATGTGGACCATACCTTACAACGACTGCCAAAGATGTGCTCATTTAAATCTAGGTTGTTGAAAACATTAGTTATGCAGGGATGTATTATTATTGGTTTGTTTACTTGCAATTAAGGGGACGTCCATTAATTACGTGAGGCGCTTGGGGGGTGGGGTGTGGGGGGGGGTCACCTCGGTTAGAGGGTGGTCTTGACAAATCTCACAAACTATGTTTTTTCTGCAAGAAATATTGTAAAATTGCATGAATTTAACTTGCTTACAAACGGCGCGATGTAAAGATGTCAACCTTTTTAACCGACTTAGTTTAACTTAACTAATAAAGATACGACGAAAGAATAATTTCCGGTAAAGAAAAATCTCGTTAAACAGCGAATAGTTTTTAAAATACTTATATCCAACGCAATCAAACACCGATTATTTATTTAAGTAAAAAATATGCATTTTTTTAAATCTCACCAAGGGAAGAGGGAGGATTGAAGTGTCACCAAAACTACCTCACGTAATTAATGGACGGCCCCTAAGATAACCTTAAGTTTTTATTGACAAAGTGCAAGGTCTGGAGACTAAGCAGGCTTACTCGATATTTTCAGAAGCCGTACGTCAATAATTCTTTTATTGAGTGGTTCGAGGTGTTGCCCATACCAAATTGAAACAGTTGTAAATAGCCAGCAAAGAATCCAGCATGAGGCCTCTTTTTTTAAGTGAGGTGAGGTGGGTATGTAGGACTTGAACCGAGTAAAACCGCATGGTGTCTCTCACGTCAGCCATGTGGTACGGGGAATCTGGTGTACCCTAGAAAGGAAATCACCGACGCTGGCGACCCCGACGCGTTGTTAGGGATCTGATCCCCTCTCTCCTGGAGAAAGGCGTACGCGGAAACTCAGTGGGCAGTCACCCTGGGCCTGCTCCAGCAAAACAATCCAGCTAGAGGCCTTATTTTTATTTTGCTTTGCTTGCTTATATCTTTTTCACAGTTCATTCTGTTCCAGACTGCTGTGTGCTCAGCAAGTGAATGCAAACCATCACTTATGTCGAGCGTCCTTTAAAGTACTAATAATAACCAGAAAATTGAAATGGTTTTCCGAATCCGAAAAAAAAACATACTTTTTGTCAATCGCTTAAAGATTCCCGAGCCGTGCGCTGATGGAAGAAAACACATAAATATTTCAAGTCACAAGGCAAAATTCCGAGAATTCAAAACGTAATTGATGAGTATTCGCAGATAGTTGTCGGAATTAAATCTAGTATGTCGTGTATAAAATGTTGACGCAACTGGCATAACTTCTCAATGGATCTAATTACCCTCCAAACGTCAAAACAAACATGTCTCCATAATTCAGCATACTAAGTTCTTTTATATATTAGATTGTATAAGATGAAATACATCATGGATGCTGTTCTAAATTTCTGTCTGCACTGTCTGCTTTCGTAACACGCTTTGCAAAATATAAGAAGTATGTGATGACAAAATGACGCGCGAGAGGATTTCAATTATTATTTTAGGCTACTTTGTAAAACAAAACCATAGTCTATTAACATAAGATCTAGAAAATTTCGTAAAATATTAAATAAAATATGAAATATACCTTGTCACCATTAATTTGGCGTTAAGTTGGCACCATTTAAGGCCATCCGCTGCGATGAGCGACTGCATCATCAGTCCAGCTCAACGCAGCGGACGGCCTCAGTGTCTTTTCATAAAGAAGGCTTTTATGCACTAAAACCAAAGACGTATAAAACCGAGGGTCACAGCTAATACAATATGAAAGACAGTATCGAATTATACGAAGATCTTGTTTATGATAATAAATTGAAAACGTTCTCAACTCTATACCGGTCACAAAAGACTTATCGGCGTAGTCAAATCGTAAGATTCAAGTTTGAGATTTTCTAATAAACCATTAACTGTCCCCACGTCTTAGTACGCTTATGGAGGAACCGGTCGTGATGTGATCCTTAAAAGGCCATATCAATAAATATGTTGGCCACGAGCTTGCACACGGCCTGACTAGCTCTGTACAGAAACTTAGGAACGTCGCACACTACGTGCCTAGTACTTCCTTACTTAACTGAGGAAACTGTTTGGAATCCACAGTTTTTAATACGTGTAGAATATACTGCTTCCGGGCTGTTTGAAGATGTCGACCGCAGTGATCGACGAAAAGTTTGGAACACAAGTTTCATATGGACCACGGCCAAACAGCCCGGAAGCAGTATATACTACATACAACGGTGAAAGCCTAAAGAATTATATAGTTTTTAATACGCTTATAGTAACTACTTCCATTGAACCGTCTACCCCAATAATGTTATCAAATTTTTTAAGTCGGATTTTAATTAACTTCTAACGTTTGTATAGATACGAAACTGTAAAAATAGGACATCTGAATGATAATACATTAATTGAACACTTTCGAGCTGATCTGGTGATGGACCCAAGAGGTGGACAGATGAAATTGAATAAAACTCATCAATGGCTACTATACTAGTAAACCTTAAGTTTAAGCAGCATTGATAATAGTTTTTTCTTGTTTTCTTTAACTATAATGAATTATTCTAAGTTTGGATTTTTAACCGACTTTAGAAAATGAGGAGGTTCACAATTCGACCGAATGTTCGTTTTCATTTTGTTGTAACTTGTTCAGCGATATCTTCGCCAATTGTCAACCGATTTTGAGTATTATTTGGAAGAGGTATATGGTGGCAGTCCTGTTAATAATATTACTTTTAACATATAGTTTAGGAATCTACATAGGTCGATAACGTGCGTGTACTCCTTGCAAATGTCCATAGGTTACGTTGTTAACTTGTATGTTACCATAATAAAAATCAAATTGAAAAAATATCAAGCTCCTGACCGGTCCCACGAAATAGCCGAGCGAGCCTACTGTCGTCAAGTAAGCATTATTTCATGTTTACTGCCGGATGGAGAACAGCCCTAAGACTTACTCGACTTACACCCACGAGGAGAAATGAAATTTTGAAGCAATTATAGTATGCTAACTTCTTCGGTTTGGTCCGCTCTAAATTCATTGATGAAGTACCTAACTAATATTCTACTTCGACGAGATTATTTCTGCCCTACAAACATTAAAGTACAGTAAGTGTCAAATTGAATAGATTAAATTTCATTTTAATTACAGGGCAGTAAGGGTCAAATCGAATTGATTCAATTTGACACTTACTTTAATGTAGATTTACTAACTATACCGTGTTCATGTAAATTCCTGCAAAAATATCTGTATATGAACCGAGTAGGTTAACACAAAGTTAAGCAATACCAGCCAGTTCAGTCTTATAATGGGTAACCAATCATAACACATTAAGATCCCTCCGTGCTTCGGAGAACACGTGAAGTCGGTCCTGATTGCCAAACAAACATCGGCTAGTTGGAGCCCTAAAAAGTCCAACAAAGTCTGACTACAGAACTTCGATGACGCCAGAGGGTTGTGAAGATCAGATGACAGTAGCTTCACGGAGAATATCGAAGTTCGGTCGCTTCGTAGAAGCCGATGTCAATTCAGTTGTGAAAATGCTTGGAGGAGGTTAGTTGTATATCATGGAACGTGAAATTTTTATACTTAGTATGCTATAATTTGATACAAATGATTGTTGAAGAAATCTAGTGTGTGAGGCCCTTTACAGAGTCTTAGTAGCTACAAACAGATGTGACCTCGGTACTCTACCCAAGTTTACGGTCTCTATATTATTCTAAATTTTATCTACTCGTTTGTCACTGTCTCGTGCGAATATATTTAAAGAGATTCATAGTTTTCCTGATATATACTTATATTTTGTTTGTTTCAAGTATAATTTCATGTGTATAAAAGAACCGGACGCTGTAATAACTAACTCACTATATCTACGTGATCGTGAGAGAAAATGTACACATACAATTTGTTTTTATCAAAGAGGCAGGTAGATATGTATTATCCACAATTCAGTCTACGTTTGCCGATATACTACATCCATACAAATATTATAAATACGAAATTAACTCCGTTTGTCTGTCTATTACGCTCTCACGCTTAAACCACTAAATCATTATTGATGAAATTTAGTACAGAGATAGACTAGAGCTTGGGCCTTACCCATGGGCTATTTTTGGTCCGGATAACCGACATCCACGCGTGCGGAGCCTATATTATGGTTAGTTTACTATGAATTATGTTTTCGGTCCCACGTAGCATTGCACGTAGCACATAGCGAGCCTATTGGCAGCAACATTATCCAGACTCCTTGCTGCTACTGACGAATCGAACTCAAAACTCCATGCGCATATGCAACAGTCGTTTTTGTCGCTTTGGCACCGAGGCATAGCGAGTCTAATTTGATATGCGTTAAAGAAAAAGACCGGACGTTGTAATTACTAAGTCACTGTACTGATTGTTAGAGAAAATGAGCACACGCAGATTATTAAAATATGAAATTACCTCGTAACTACCTACATAATAACTGGTGGCTGCTACAGGAATATAAATACATATTTTTCTTTCCTTTAAAACTCAGCGTTTTAACACGCGTGACGTTAAATAACGTTGGAATTGAAATCCTCGTATAATACGTGTTTGTTACAGAGACTACAAACCACCAAGTCGGTACAACTGCTGATTGAGAAACGAGGCTCTGGCGCAGGGGTTGGGGTGTTAGACACTGCAAACCAATCATGGAGTACGAGGGAGTGGACCCAGGGCTCCAAAGTATAAGCTTTGGGTGCAACCAGGATTGGCGTTAAGATGATAATGACTTTGAAATTAAACTATTTTTAGCGGCTTCTATCGCGTTTTATTTTATGTTATTTTATATTTTACATTGATCCCGACGTTTCGGTTGCTTTTCAGCAGAAGCGACATGCTCTCTTTTACTAATAATCCTTTGCCTTTGAACATACTGTAAACTTTCCCATTGAATTTTTCATATTTTCTTTTGGTTGTCGCTGATAGCCAACACGTAATAGCTATATCAGATGAAATACATCATGGATGCTGTTCTAAATTTCTGTCTGCACTGTCTGCTTTCGTAACACGCTTTGCAAAATATATGAAGTATGTGATGACAAAATGACGCGCGAGAGGATTTCAATTATTATTTTAGGCTACAAACAGCAAAACCAACTCGAATAACATAAGTCCCTCTAAAAAAATTGATAAATTATTAAATAAAATATGAAATATACCTTGTCGTTTGATTTTAGTGAACGAATTAGTTTCCAAGATTGTTTACACATTTAAGGCCGTCCGTTGCGATGAGCGACTACATAGAGCAACGCTGCGTTATGCGGTACATTTTAGCAATTATCAGGGGCCTTACCAAGACGGTAGCTATAGGCGGTGTATACCTCCATCTCTCTGTCTCAGTTGAGCGGCCCCAAACTGAATAGTTTTTAGCGCATCGTTGTGAGGCTCCAGGAGAAGCGTTTGAGAGTTTTGGGAGATCCTTTATGTTATTTATTATTTATAGAAACAGATGTTTGATTTTGTTGCCTTATATAAGGTGTCACAAAATTAGGTCTCTGAATTTGGTGAGATGACTTGGTATCGACAAAATATGTTTTGAAACAAAAAAAAATATATTGGGTAAAATAAAAAAAATATAGGTATATATAAAAAAAAAATGAAAAAGCAACACCACCAGCGACCAGCGTCACGTGACGCGACGAGCACACGTGACGATGGTCGCGATTTAGGTATTTCCTAAACATCCGCTTTGAGAATACTGCTAGGAGAAGGACTGCACGCCTACCACTTTCTGCGGGTGCAAGAGCTCCTTACCACAGATTTTGATCCGCGGTTAGGATTTTGTAGGTGGTTAGTGGAAGATCCTACCAGAAAAATGTTGTGGACAGACGAGTCCACTTTTATAAGAGTGGCCTTGTTTAATATTCACAATGCACACTGGTGGTGTTTTTTTTTTATTTCTTTTTTTTTTTTTTTTCCCCGATATTTTTTTCTCTTTCAAATATTTTTTTTTTATTTTTTTTAAAAGAATATTAGCAACCGAAATTACTAATATTCCCCCTAACCCCTCCTGCTAAGCTAAATTGCTTGTGTTAGGAGTGGGTTCACATCGGTAGTGTAATGGCCAGGATTCGAACCCGGGACCTCTCGATCGTAAGGTTGACTCCTTAACCACTAAGCTACCGACGCTTTTATATATATACCATATTTTGTCGATACCAAGTCATCTCACCAAATTCAGAGACCTAATTTTGTGACACCTTATATAAAACGTCCGCAATGGAAAGCATCAGAAATAACAATAATTATAGTCACATTCTCGACAATAAACCTTGCTAAACAAAAAGCACGTATTCCCAAGGCATTCGTCAGAGGTTCAAAAGCCTAAAATTCTCCATAATTTCCACGGCAGCGGGAACTCAGCATCACAATTCGTCCCGTGACCGATCGCTAATCACCGTACCGAGCCGTTGGCACGACCACGACTACTCAGAGCTGCGCCGGAGTGCCGCGATTATATCGCAATGACCAATTTGCGAACACCTGACTGATTTACTGACATTATGTTGCAAATGATAGATATTTCTCTTTGAATTAGAATATGGAGAAATCTGTACAATTTATATTTCCCCCGATACCATACGGTCTGCGACAAAGGTAGTTTAACACATTTCAATTTACAGATATGATAAAATAAAGCAAAACATGAAATCTTTCTCTATGGACTTTTCTTAATGTAATTCACTGAAAAGATACGCTGTAGCAAAAAAAAAACATGTTAAGCCTGATATTGTCCGTGTTTGCCTACCCCAATAAAAAAGGGGTGTGATTGTATGTATGTTAAACCTCATGCGTACACGCACCATACTTTAAAAAGCGTTCATAGCTTTCTCTTCAGGTATTAATATAGATGCACAACTATTAGATACTTAAATTTAATTAATTGCTTATATTATCATAAGTAAAGATAAGCATACACTATTTGGTTATTATCTGTTGGTCGTCTTGATCAATCACGTGGGGACAACGTGACTCTAATCAACTTTGTTATATACAGTTAACGAGCTGCTGCTAAAATACTAGGTCTGCAAGGCGAATCGCTGCTTGCAATGTTGAGCTGAGTGAGACATCGTGATTCTTGTCCAATAGATTTGACCGCTATTGCAGAATCAGATTTTGATTGATCATTCCTCCGTGGCAAGTCCGATTTTGAAAATTCTTTTTGAAAGTAACAACTCTGGACATGCTTTCTGAGCGTGTAAAGTTTGGTCACAGTGTCTCGAGCGGTTATTATGTAATTCCATCTGGATTTTTTTTAACGGTGATCATTCCTCTGTGATAGCATTAATTTTTTCAAAATATATCCATAAACCTTCCTCTGATTGACCTCTTTAATCATGCCAAATTTGGTTCTGATTGGATTAGTAGTTTAGGAGGAGACCTGTGACAAAGAAAATCCTGAAGTCTGGTATGAGGAGCTTTCGCTCGACTTCGTCTCAGTCAGCTCAATAAATTTTCTAGTGTAAAGTATTTCCAGCTGTATGGAGCTGGAAATACTTTATCCTAGTGAATTTATATTTTCCAAATCTGTACTCATATTATAGAGAGCCGAATTTGGTTAGTTTGTTTATATATTGAGGGTAATCTTTGGAACCCTTACACTTATTAAAAAAAAACTTTCACCATTTGAAAGGTACATTATCCCTGATGGACATAGGCTATATTTAATGAGTAAATTACAATGGCTTGAGTCAAAAAACTCATATAAACCGAAGCGAAGCGAGGGCAGGTTGCTATATTTAGTAAATATAATATGCTTCCTGCAAGTTCGTCACTGTTACGTGGGGATAGGGGGTGAAATGTAGATCTAAGATATACCTCTGTTATCCTATCAGAGTTGTTTACATGCATACAATCACAAATCGTTCCCATTGGGACTACACCTTTCCAGTTGCTACGATCTTGTGATACATTTTTCGCTTCTTCTACTTTCATACATGCTCGCCGTTTGCAGGTCAAGTCGGTTCAAGCCCGACATAACTGCCCCCGCTGGCCGGCGGGGGGGTATCCGAAGGGATTTCCGGACGGAAAAAAAAAAAAGGTACTTTTGACCTACCCGAGGGGGCCATCTCGAAACCAGATATGACCCTGGGTCAATCGAGGTGCGAGGGAAATGCCTTAGGGGCACCTTACACCCTATAGATCCGAGACTGCGTGCGGTTTTAGTCGGTCTACCCCCGCTGGCCGGCGGCCGCGGCAGGGCTACCGAGGGGATTTCCGCACGAAAAAAAAACAAAAAAGGGACTTTTGACCTGGCCTTTCCTTAAAAAGTCCTCGATCTGAGTGACGCTTTCATGGAGCGTTACTGTCGTCTCATAGATCTGTTTCGTCAATCTTCTTTCGTTCATCCTCTCTGAGTTTGAACCATCAAAGCATCCCTTTCTCTATCTTGGTAACTACATTTTCTACTATACCAAAACGTTCTTTCCCCAGATATTTACACGTGCACATATAAAACTAATATTAAAATTTGAAAAAGTAAAGTAAATTCTATAAAATTTACACATACATTACATACACAACTCAGTAATACATATAAACATTAATTGCCATTTCATTAAAATAATTTCTAGTAAAAAAAATTTTGTAGGTAATTCATATTAAGATTAAGTTATTATAATTAAAGATAATCTTTATTATAAGTTATCATAAAAAATAAATGGCTGCTAATTTCCTTGGTTATGTTATTACTTATTGTAGCCATGCATGTATGATGAGTACATTACCATAACAAAATAATTAGCAGTAGGTAAAATATATTAGGTTGGGGAAAAAGAAATCCATTATTTTTACGTGAACTTCAAGACTTTATTTAAAACTGTTTTGTGGTCGATCTTTAACTCCTGGGCGATGCTACGACTACTAACATGCCGGTCCACTTCGATGATTTCAGTGACTTTGTCGACATTTTCGACGACGGGCCTGCCTGTGCGAGGGGCATCCTTAACGTCAAAAATACCCGAACGGAATCGACGAAACCAAAATTGCGCGTAATTAGCTGTTACAGTATCGGGACCATAAACACTATTCACATTTTCAGCCGCCTGACTTGCATTTTCGCCCTTATCAAAGAAAAACTGTAAAATGTACCGAATTTTCTCTTTGTTGACTTCCATCTTTAACGCCGTGTAACTCAGAACTGAATGGACAAAACAAAAAACTGCAAACGAATTCTTTTAGTGCGAACTGTTACCTTGACAACGAGCATAAATTTGAAATTGTTTGATCGATAATTTACGAGATATCGATCACTACAGCCATCTACCGAAAAAATAATGGATTTCTTTTTCCCCAACCTGTTATTTTGGACTCCCGTTGCGTGTCGGTTATTAGAGTGAACGATGACGTCAGTCTCCGGTCACGAGAACGGTAATCAGTGCAGTACACTAATACTTCTATAAATATATTTTATATCTTCGCCAGTATATCCCTGAAGGAATGCATCACCATCCGTAGCGACGACGGCGTGGCGGTAGAGCGGCGTCGGAGTTAGTGGGTTCGAATCCCGTACAGTGCAAATATTTGTTAACGTGGGTATGTCTTTTGCATTGTTTTTTTTTTTTTTACATGCGGAAATCCCTTCGGATACCCCCCCCCCCCCCACCGGCCAGCGGTTATGTCGTGCATCGACTGAAATCGCACGGTGTCCTGCCCAAGTGTCCATTGCCGGGCACCCCGGGTAAGCCCTCGAAAGGATAACCCCAGGGTTACCGGCGCACCTTGGCCGCCAGATGTATAATACGTATATATGTATTTATAATTGTATCTTTATCTGCATTTTAGAACCTATACTATAAGCTAGTTAAGCTATGCCTACTTTTGGCGGAGGCGTGTCGTGTGTGCCCCTACACACGCCTGCCAACTCACCGAAGCGGGATAAAACCCGACCCCACCAGGCGAGGCCGCGGTGGCGGCCAAAGTCCGCCGGCAACCCTGGGGTTATCCTTTCGAGGGCTTACCCGGGGTGCCCGGCAACGGACACTTGGGGAGGACACCGTGCGGTTTTAGTCGAGACACGACATAACCACCCCCGCTGGCCAGCGGGGGGGTATCCGAAGGGATTTCCGCACGTAAAAAAAAAAAAAAAAAAAAAAAAAAAGCTATGCCTACTTTGGCTCTAGAAGTGTTGAATATTATTATTTACTAGCTGATTCCCGCGGGACGTCGGTTATCGATATTTGGTTATATTTCCGGTTCCATTTAACCAATTGCAATCAAACATACGGCAGATTTTAAGTCTGACCAAAATCTTTCTAATAAAAGAAACCACATGAAAATCCGTTCAGTAGTTTTTGCGTCCAAACAGACAAGAATTCCTAAAAAAATATTTATGCGTTCAGAATCGTTCATTTAACATAACCCAAGTTTTTTAGGGGTTTTTTTTAGAAAAGCCCTATTGCTATGGAGTTGTCGTCGACGTCGTCATCGTTGCCAATTTTCTGTCACGGTTTTGGGTATTAAGGAGATGAGCTATCGAGTTGCTGTTTTCGGTAATAGATTTGTGCTGGGGTGAACCATTGCAAGATAAAAAAAAATCGCAAAAAATCGCAAAAAAAAAAAAAACGCAAAATCGAAAATCCCTTGTATTCGGCTGAGCTCGTCTCAGGAATTCAACTTGTTTTTAAATATCTCTAATGTACAGCCACAACTAATTTACAATTTTATGATAGTATAGAAATATTTATCTCAACGATAATCCTGATTGCATCCGAGTCTTTCGAACCGGGATCCGGTTGTGTGAAAGCAGATGTATGTTATAACTTCCAACATTTTGTCAACTATGTTTTAGTCCCACCTAATAAGAAGCGAGCCTATTGCCGTCAACTATTCACTTTTTTCAGTCACCATGCTGCTACTGAGATTTTATGGTTATTGCATGATTGTAGTTTTCAAAATCAGTAGTATTTCTCGTCTATTTACTTATATTATTTACTTTAACAGATACTGCTTATAATAAGTTTATAAACAAACTGAAATGTATATAACTGAAATGTAATACCTTTTTTTTTTTCGTGCGGAAATTCCTTCGGATACCACCCCCCCCCCGCGTGCCAGCGGGGGCGGTTATGTCGGGCTTGAACCGACTAAAACCGAACGCCGTCTCGCACGCAACTTAAGATTACTTAAGAGAACTTGAGACTTTATATATCGACGCCAAGTAACAGTATTTGAACTGTTGCGTTCCGTTTGGTGAGTGAGAGTGCCGGAGCCCAAACTCCTTTCCCATCCTCTCCCAAACTCCTTTCCCATCCCCTTTCCTTTACAGGGTCGGCAGCGCGAGTGTGACGCCACTGGTGTTGCACACGTCCATAGGCCGCGGTAACCGCTTTCAGGTGGGCCGTGTGCTTGTCTGCCACCGTAGTGGTATAAAAAAAAAAAAAAAAGAGCACATAGCCACAATGTCAAATAAAACCACAAATCCAATTAGAATAGTTGTAACTATAAATTAAGTCACAATTGGAGACTGGATGGCAACTGTAGAGAAATAGACAATGTTCCCTCGACTCAAAGGGTCCTTTAAGAAGGCTAGGTGATCATGGCAGACAGATTGCGGCTCTACAAAAGCGTCTCGGTAGCTTATTGGTTAAGGAGTCGGTCTCACGATCGAGAGGTCTCGGGTTCGAATCCTGGCCTTTACACTACCGACATGAACCCGCTTCTAACACAAGCTTCTAAGCTTAGCTGGAGGGGTTAGGGGGAATACTAGTAATTTCGTTTACTAGTATTTTTATAAAAAAAGAATGACTGTATGCTGTACCATCCCACATACTTTTAAGAGAGGTAGGACATGACGGTATTCCCGTCCAACTGAGCAGTTCGACTGGGGAAGTACCTCCGCCCTACAGAATACCGCGGCCATAATAACCTCGTGTTGTGTTCCCGGCGGTGAGTAGGGTAGCCAGAGCTCACTGAGAGTTTTTGTGCTGTCAGAGGGAAGAGTCTTCCTTCTGACAGCACAAAAACGAAAAAGAAGGGAGGCGGGAGTAGCCTTTGGTCTTCCCGGAAGACTAAAGGCTATTCCTGCTTTGCAATTTCTTTTTTTTAAGGTCGGCAGCGGAGTGTGACGCCCCTGGTGTTGCACACGTCCATAGGCCACGGTGACCGCTTCCCATTCAACTCAACCAGTACGTAAATAAGTACTAGACCATCAAATCAAATAGGCATACATATTCATGCATACAAATATTTGCACTGAGCGGGAATCGAACCCGCGCCCCTTGTCGTAGCAGTCGAAGGTTAACAAAAACATCCATATAGTAAGCTGTATATATCACTTACCGTCAGATGAACCGTAAGTATTGCTACGTAGCCCATATCAATTACTCCTCTATCCAAAAACACACCGGTACCAATAAATACTGTGACGCCATTCCCGCCAAAATGCAACCAGTCAATAAATCACTGAACATCATCAAACAGAACATGTTTGTCTCATCGTGTATTCTGTACGACGCGCGTAGCGGACCATTCATGAGTGTGCGGTGTACATTACAATTAATTACCAGCGGCCAGGACGCGTCCTGATTTCCAGTGTAATTGGCGCCGTGGACACAAGTGTACAGCTAATTGTTCGTCAAGTGGAAGCAGCAGCTTTTTGGTGACACGAGGATATTAATTGAGAACTTGATTAAGAGGATAGTCGCTAGAAAGCAAGGTACTTTGAAATTTGCTGTCTCTATCGGGTTGTGAGATGTGCACGGTTTTGTGTGAGATAGCAAGAGATTTTGCACTATTTTTGGTCGTAATATTTACAAGAATATGTAAAAAAAAGCCCAGTGGCGTACGTAACAGACTGCCGAGACGAGGTCTCGAGTTCGATCCCCAGTCGCCCCGGGCACACATCTCTGACTTTTCGTAGTTATGAGTGTATAAGAATGTTAATTATCGCTCGCTTAGTAATGTGCCCGGTAGATGGCAATAGGCTCGCCCCCTATTACATTGGGACCTAACTTAACTGGCGAATCGTGGGTGTGTAATAAATCTCTGCCTACCCCTTCGGGAATACAGGCGTGAAGTTATGTTATGTAATATTTCCAAGATACGTAACTACTTAGATTAGAGAATTATACTGACTAGCTAGTACGTCGCACTGAAAAATATAGATCTGAGTTCGCCTCTGACCGCTGTATGTATGTTACGAAGGCCGGAGGTAAGGACAATCTTACAAATATAACAAATACACCTACCAAAATAAAATGGGATTGAAGACCAAACATAAACATCGATTCAATTAAATTTTTAAGCAATTTGTATGCTTACTTTATCTAAAGATTTAGATCGGAAAAAGAGAACATCTAGGACGGAACTTCAAATCGGGAGAATTTAGAATATCTGGGACATGTCTAGGTGGTTCAGTTGGTCAGAGCATTCCCCCTGTAAGGGACTGGTCGCGGGTTCAAGTGCCGTCCTAGATGTTCTCTTTTTCCGATCTAAATCTATAAACATCGATTGTAATTGAACTTTCTACAAGCAACTCCCTGAAGCTCAATTCCGACAATTAATGACGATGAAGCATAATTAGTTTACATATATGGATATATAATTCATACCGAAGCCAAAATATTTTATGGTGGACCATCAAACTGGTTTCACTAATTGCAAGATCCGACACCTGAAGCAGAGATCGTTAAACAAATTAATTTGAACTCACTTGGCAGTAAAAATTACATGCTAATGTATTCACTTACTACTAATTAGCGTCTAACTTATATTTTATAGGTATAGGTTTTTTTTTTATATTTAGGAAACGTCAATTTGACTTCACCTCGCCTGATGGTAAGCTGAAGATAAAGTCTCAGGTAAGAGGGTCACCATTACATATACGTACCATGTTAACAATGGTGGCACTCAGCTTGCCGGCGTCATCAGGCCTCATAAATAGGAACCTTCCAACCAGGTTAATCACGCTTCAATCAAGTAGCCTATTGCAATCCACTGCTGGACATAGGCCTCTCCCATTTTACGCCATAGCACCCGATCCTCGGCCTTGCGCATCCAGTCTATCCCAGCTACCTTTTTCAGGTCGTCCGTCCATCTTGCTGGGGGACGTCCCACCTTCCGTTTACCGATTCGAGGTCTCCACTCTAGGACTCGTTTGCTCCATCGGTCATCGGTCCTTCGGCAGATGTGGCCAGCCCATTGCCACTTCAGCTTGCTTATTCTGGGAGCTATGTCGGTGACTTTGGTTCTTTGTCGGATGGCCTCATTTCGAATTTTATCCTTCGAAGAAACCCCAAGCATGGCTCGCTCCATAGCCCGCTGCGCGACTTTTAAGTCGTGGACTATGTCACCGTCACTGTCTATGTCCACGTTTCGGCACCATAAGTCATGACAGGTAGGACGCACTGGTCGAACACCTTTGTTTTAAGGCATTGCGGTAAAGGGGAGGAGAAAACCCGACGCAGTTTGCCAAATGCTGCCCAACCTAATTGGATCCTTTTGGTGACTTCTTTCTCGAAGTTGTTTCTCCCGAGCTGGATAACCTGCCCAAGATAGACATACTGTTGAACAACTTCGAGTGTCGACCCTTCGATGGCAATCGGCCTCGGCGTGACATGTTCGTTGAACATAACCTTGGTTTTGTCAAAGTTCACACCAAGACCGACACGCCGAGAGGCTCCATTTAGGCTGTGCAGCATCTCGCCCAGCTGTTCAAGCGACTCCGCAACTATGACGATGTCGTCGGCGAACCGAAGATGCGAGATGTACTCGCCATTTATGTTTATACCCCGCCCAGTCCAATCCAGAGTCTTGAAGACGTCCTCCAGCGCGTTGGTGAATGGTTTGGGGGATATAACATCCCCCTGTCTCACTCCACGCTGTAGACTTATGGGGTTCGTCTTCTGGTCTTAGAGCTGGACGGACATAGTGGCGGTCTCATATAGGCATCTCAGCACTTCGATATATCGCCAATCAACACGACACCGTTGCAGAGCATCCAGAACTGTCCAGGTCTCGATGAAGTCGAAGGCTTTCTCGTAGTCCACAAAAGCCATACACAGCGGCTGAATGTACTCGTGAGTCTTTTGTATAATCTGCCGAACAGTATGGATTGGTCCACGGTACTGTAGCCTTTTCGAAACCCGGCTTGCTCCGGTGGCTGGAACTCGTCGAGCTTGCTCGCAAGACGATTCGTGACGACTCTCGAGAACAGCTTGTAGACATGACTCGGGTCTGTAATTCTTAAGCAAGGCCTTATCACTTTTTTTGAAGAACAGTACCACCGCACTCCCGCTCCATGCCCTAGGTGTTAAGCCTAGCTGGATGACGGAATTAAAAAGGCTCGCTAGCTCTTGGAACACTGGGAACAAAGCAGGCGGGGTGCTTTTAGGAGCTCAGTAGTAATTCCGTCATCGCCAGGGTACCTGTTGTTTTTTGTTTGCTTGAGAGCCGCCTCTATCTCGCACTGCTCGACATCGGGTATTTCCTCGGTGTAATGGCGCGTGAGTGGGGCTCTGGGGTCTTCATCGCTGTGTCCCGTCAGTTTAGTCATCCGTGATGCATACAGCTGTCCATAGAAAAACGTAATCACGGTTAGCTGCTGGATATGGTTAGCTAGCCGCACGTATATTTTTGCAGGATATGGCCGCATGCAGCCAGCCGCATGCAGCGCAGTATTTGCAATAAATTTTTTTTTTATTGCAAATCTAAGTTGTGTATGATACAGGATTCTAAAAGCAGTCACTGGTGTGGCACAAACGAGATCACTGATCTACTGATGTACAGATCGGTTGCTGTGATCAGGTGATCACAGTAATCAATTATGTCAGATCACTAGATCGCCTGTTTTATATCCCAAAAGGGTTTATGCCAAAGTGTATTGGAATACACAACTTTCAATCGTATCCTTGTAAAGGCGAATCAAACAAGCACGTTTATGGGTAGTATATTTATTGGCGAATGGAGAACAGCCCTATTTCTTAGGAAGTGCAGTTTTATTTGATGAAATTAACGGATGATTTTTATTAATTAATATGTGGTAACAAAGTTTAGTTCCTATCGTTGGTGAACTCTATTCCTAGTCATGTACCCTCACGGCAAGAGGTGGTTCTTGTATTTCTATTCCACCAGACACTTACTTTCGTATTTATAACATTAGTTTAGATAACACTGAATCTGAAGATGATATAAGTACTACGCAGTGAACGAGTCAAATATATTTTAGGAAATATTTTCATTGAAAGCCCGCGAATCCCAACAGTCTCTGCGCAGATTGAGATCATCGTGGTTATCGGACTGAAATATAGGTCATATCTATGACTCGGACAGCTCGCCCTAATATATATACACACGAAACGAAAGCTTTTTATAATTAATTATAATAAAACATAAACATAATTGTGTATTGCCCTAATGTATTATAAACATTCGTTCGCAATATTTTCCCGCGGAAGTAAGGGACTGTTTATTATTTTAATAGCGAGCTAAGAGATCGTAAAAAATAGTTTTATTGTAGATACTAATAATAAATCTCGCTTGCCGACGGATAAGTACACGCTTCCGGAATGGAGAAATTAGTTAACCCGTGGCATGATCACTGATCACAAAATAAATAATTATACTCGTTAGCTTACAGCTTGCCTATCGAAGACGGTGACGTCAGCTATAGACGAGTTTAATTATTGAGAGATGTAGCCAGTAGTGTGGTGATATTAAATCAAGTTTGGAATTAACTAATTGGGACAAATTAAACTAAAACCAACGTAATGAATGCGTTTAGTAATTCCGTTTACTAGAGATACTCTCACATATATTTTCACAAACTTCAACTATTCATTCTTTATTCTGCGACTATTAACTGAAGTAAGTACCTCCTTTGTGGCACGATAAAAAACTGAAATCTTTTATTACCTACTTATATGTTTCCTTCTGCATATAATTCCGGATACTTTATACAGGGGATATTAAAGCATCTGTCGAGGCCGTTCAACTAGTCCTTAGTTGCCTGCCCTCTAAATAAGAGTTGTGAGAAGTATGTTGAAGGGAGTTAAAGGAATGTTTAAAGATGATAGAAAATATAGTAACCAATTGAAATAAAACTATTTTTAACGGATTCTATCGCGATTTATTTTGATGTTATTTTATATTTCTTTTTATTTGTCTCCCCGTGACCTGGCTACTGAAAAGCAACCGAAACGTCGAGATCAATGTAAAATATAAAATAACATCAAAATAAATCGCGATAGAATCCGTTAAAAATAGTTTTATTTCAATGTGTGACATTCGCGTAAACTTCCGAAAATATCATGTAGTAACCAAGTTAGAAATAGATGGGTGAAAGAAGATTGACGAAACAGATTTATGATGCAGTGGACGGGCTGGTATATATGAAACTAGCCATACGTTCTTCGAAAAAAAAACCAAGGGCCACGTAAAAAGTACTAAAATCTCAGTAGTGTCCCGAAGCGTGAACTGTGCTCGGTAGACGGCAATAAGGTCCGTCCCTATAACTAGAGATCCAATAATCATCATCATCATCTTAGCGGATATGATGGGATACACCCAGGGCTCCAGTTACTCCTTCTTTTTGGTTTGGCTTATACGGCTTTAATGGAAGCGACTGGATTCCTACCTCCCAACCCTTGGTTAAACCTAGCCTAGGTAGAGCCTCGTCTTGGTGGGGACCACTGCTCTTGAGACCTAAAAATACACTTCCGAAATAAGATTGTGAAATAAACCTCTGCATACTTCTTCAGCAATAAATAGGCGTGAGTATATTAAAAGCCAATAAATATAAAGCGATGAAAGTGCAGTTACAATTAATCAAATGGTTGAACTAGAGCTTTTACAGTACGTATTTCGTCGCACAGCGTCGCGTGCGCACCTCACATCTGTTATAATTCCAAAGATAAAACGATTACGGTCGGACACCCAGTACTGTTACGCTGCTTGCAATGAGACCGCACAACGAGCAACGCAACGATCTATTCGCTGTCGTCGATCGTGAAATGTTCTAGCGATCTGTGACTAAAGAACAGATTTTCGGTTGATTTATGCTTATTGATATAACCATATAAGTTTGTAATTTTATTGTATTAATTTAATAGTCATGTAATAGCTCTCTATTTTAGTTTAGTTATGCTTTTCGCGATATGAAATGCCTCAACCGAAGCAGTATCAAACTCTCGTGTAATATCGACTTTATAATTACCCTCTTATAACAAAACCACCCCAAATAATTAATAATAAAAATGTGTTTGTTAGTGTACAAGTTTTGTACTATGGTGGAATTTCGGTCGAAAATAAATAATAGGGGACTCCAGGATCCAAGACTTACTTCCATTGTCCATTTTCCACCTTTTACGCCTTCCTCTCTCCAGAAAATAAAGCATTAGTGCTGTCTCTGGTGTTGTAAGCGTTCTTAGGCAACGGTTACCATCCAACCATACCAACGGTTAACGTTAGGTGGGCGGTATGTTTATCTGTTACCTTAATATTATATGTACATTTAGTACATTACATCAAAGAAAAGTACCTAAGTCGGATGGTCAAGTAGCCACCCTAGTGACTTTATGAGAATTATTAAGGGCACAATAGGGTTAACATACACATACATAAATGAATTTTGAAAAAAAAAACTCCTAAAATTGGTAACATTCATGTAGGACATTATATGTACTTTTTTATTTTTCGTGCGGAAATCCCTTCGGTACCCCCCCGCCTGTCAGCGGGGGCGGTTATGTCGGGCTTGAGCCGACTAAAACCGCACGCCATCTCGGGTCTACAGACGCCGGGGTGTAAGGTTGCCCATAGAGCATATCCCTCGCACCCCGACTGACCCTGGGCCATCTCCAGTTTATTATTTCCCATATTTATCTTAACAATTTTTAGATGTGTTTCAAGATCTGTATCATAACAATGGTTAATATGAACGTTGCTAAAAGCTTTATAGAAGACGCATTAGCGCTAAGCGTAACATATGGACACAAAATAAATAGTCAACAGAAGTCCGGCATCATACAAACGCACACACACGTTGACACATTATCTATTTACGAGAATCTCAACCACAGACTACAGAGTTGAAATGTATCCACATCACGTGAGTCTGTTATATGGTCAAAATTATACCTATACGGTACCTAATTGGTACACTATACTACAACGGATTATTGTTACCAAAATAAGGTTTTTGCAGTAAGAACTTCAAAGGAGTCAAGTGGTTATCAACTAACTGTAAATCAGCTCTGGAATGATGATGATATCGCGGGAAGGATAGTTTTTCTGGCCTCTGACGTCTCCAATGAAAATACTAATAATCACCTTAGTATCTTCATTTCTCTTTATGACTCTGTTACACCTTTATTACTACGTTTAGGTGTAAACGGAGTAATAAAGGTGTAACAGAGTCATGCGTGTGTGTGTGTGTGCGTGAGTTTTCACTCGTTGTATGAAGCCAGCCTTCTGTATTCATTTATTCCGTCATATAGACGTTAGCTGTCTTTTAACACTTTGGAATGAAAGAAGCTGCGATCTCGGCCACCATAGTCGCAAGTCTCATTGGTCTATTTTTATGATCCCTTTAATTGAATTAAACAATGTTGAGTCGACGATTAAGCTTAATGTATTTATAATTATTACTTCCCTTCAGCGCATTCAACAGGAGGACATTGAACGCTGCTTACCATGTATGGAAACCTGTCTCCGTGGTACGTGTGTCTGGTAATCTGTTCGATACATTCGTTTCGAAAAATGACATCAATTGTATGTTGATAGCTAAGAAGTAGGTAATAGTTTAAAAACTGACTGGTGAAACTAGGATAGCCCCGAGGGGTTTACTAGTAGCTGTTGAAGAGATCCACATCCTGAACCTAACATAGGATGACACAACCACAGATTACTGTAACTATATCTAACTGACTAATTAATCAAAAAAAAAAGTATCTAAGTATGTTTATCCGTATTCTGGAACCCATAACACAAGCTAGTTAAACTATGCTTACTTTGGGTCTAGAAAGCGCTGTGTAGAATGTCGTAGAATATTTATTATTTATTATTATTATTAATTCTGTATAAATAGGCCAAAACTTTTATATTTATACATATATATACCCACACCTGTATATTGCCGAAGGATTAAGCAGTGGTGTATTATCATCATATTAACCCTTTCTACAACTTTATCAAATTAATTGACTCAATTGTTTTGTCCGAACTCTCGCAAAAGTATGAAATACAACATGCTACGAATCATTCCTCCGTAGTCGCTTTCAACAGTGCCGAAATAGGGGACACTAAAAACAACACATGGTAAATATCTCGTTAACTCTGATAGCAATATTAGTGAAGATAATAGTTTTAATAACAATATTCTACTTACTAAGAGGTGATAATTCCGCAATCAAGTCCCCCATTCGTGCTGGAAAAAGCATCTACTATCTACATGAAACATAAAAATTTTACAACCTATGGTTAAAGTAATTAAGGAATCTATACGGACTTGATAATATCAGTAACGGTTAGTCAGATAGAAGGTAGACTCAAATTCTGATGGTATCAATGAACATGGTAGGAATTTTAAAAATTTACAACATGCTGTCAATGAGAGAAGGATTTATTATGAACATAATTCATATAGGCATACAACAATAGAGAACTTAACTTATAAGATTTTTGTTTAATTTGCAAAAACCCCTAACTCTGTCCGCTCAACATCGTTTTTCGTAAAATGATGAAAAGATTATAGTGTAAGCAGTGTTTAGGGTTTTGTTGCCAAATGGCAAAAAACGGAACCCTTATAGATTAGTCATGTCTGTCTGTCTGTCCGTCCGTATGTCACAGCCACTTTTTTCCGAAACTATAAGAACTATGCTGTTGAAACTTGGTAAGTAGATGTATTCTGTGAACCGCATAAGTATGGATAAGTCTTCAAAAATGATATTGAGTTTTCTAATATGTTTTTTTTCTAAACTGAATAGTTTGCGCGAGAGACACTACCAAAGTGGGTAAATGTGTCCACCGTCTCCCCTGTAACTTCTAAAATAAGAAAATGATAAAACTATAAAAAATATATTATGTAAATTACCATGTAAACCTCCACCGAAAATTGGTTTGAACGAAATCTAGTAAGTCGTTTCTTTTTAATACGTCATAAATCGTAAACCGCAATTTACCTTTCATTCAGTCAAGTATAATATAAAAAGATTACTTGCTGCTACAGAACCCTTCATGGGCGAGCCCGACTCGCACTTGGCCGGTTATTTTTATTGAACTATCTTGATTACAACATTTTCACGTTGCATCAACTGAATAAATGGGGAAGTTTCCCTAGGCCCCCTTTATTATGACTATGGGTGTTCGATTGAGAAATGGAATGCAGCATTCAAAATCAACATGAATTTAAGAATTCATATTAAATGAATACAGATAACAGATTAACAGATAATCATCTTATTTTATCTTCATATCGTCCATTAAAATTAGAATAATGACCAACTATAAAAATACTTATTAACCAAAGTAACTAATATAGCAATCTAATGAAAAATAAATTGTTTTGTTTCTAAGAGTTGCTGAGCCAGTCAACTTCTGCCTGTGACCACTGAGCGTAACCTAGTCGAAATGTCGGAAGTGAGACAAACACGTGGGTTAGCGAAATGTGGGCCTATGAGGATAGTGAGTGATACATGGATATAAGGATAATTTACAAAAATATATTAACATGAGGGCCTTAATGTCGGGGTGCGAGGGATATGCTCTATGGGCACCCCGGCGTCTGTGGACCCGAGACGGCGTGCGGTTTTAGTCGGTTCAAGCCTGACATTACCGCCCCGCTGGCCGGCGGGGGGTATCCGAAGGGATTTCCGCACGAAAAAAAAAGGGCCTTAATTCCCGTAAACATAATTGTCTTATAATGAACGCAAAAGCTTAAAAGTGATATTTGGTCCCTTAAAAATGTATAGGCATAGAAGAGGTGGGGGTTGATAGAAGCCTAAATAGACATCTCAAATACGTATGAAAAACTGCTAAAGATATCAAATAATACTCCTTTGAATATTAAGTATTACAGAAGCAAAGTCATTACGATATCATGATTCCTTCCAGCGTTGATTTTACTATTTATTTATTTTTTTTATTTGCGTGTAGACACCCCCACAGGCTTCACCCCATCGGTGCCGACGATGGGGTGGGCGTGTCGGAATCGGACCGACTAAAACCACACGGTGACCTTCCCAAGTGTCCATTGCCGGGCCCCCGAGTAAGCCCTCTTATGATAAGTTCAGAGTTTATAGGCATGGCAGGCAAATCTTTATTTTCCTAATAACGTCAAAATGTGATCATAAACGTTTAGAGAATTCAGTATTGGCGCCGATTCCGTTGTTCACCTCATTAACCTGTCTTAGAAGTGTTTTTATTTGAATTTCGAAATTTCATTATATTTATCATCGGATTAAAAGGCTTAAAGAGATAGCATTCAATGTGAATTTTATAGTTCACGTTGATTGGACTTGACTAACCAAAATTTTAGCGATGTCTAGCTTAGTTTAGAGAGTTTTGGCGGTATCAACGGATCGATATTACCGGTGTCTCTTCTTAACATGTTCAGTTCATTATTGTTGTTATTATTAAACGTGATATTGTATTCTGAAACAGAAGTAGAATATATGTAGAATATACTGCTTCCGGGCTGTTTGGCCGTGGTCCATAGGAAACTTGTGTACCAAACGTTTCGTCCGCAGTGATCGACGAAACGTCACTGACGAACGTAAATGCAACGCCGGCCGTGAAAGTCTAAAGAATTAGAAGTAGAATAAAATTAAAGTCTTATTTTATCATCATCATCACAGGAATAGTCCCGGTTGCATCCAAAGCTTACACTTGGAGCCCAGAACCCGATCCTCTACTCTTCTCTTGATCTAACTTTTCTAATCAAAGGCCTAATTTAAAAGTAAGTTATATGTTGTTAGGACTTCTAGTACTTAACCGCCTTAAGTCGCAACTTTATGACGGACAAGATTTACACAAAAGAAACAAACAGACTCATTCGTTTATTATCTCGCCTGATGTTTACTGTTGCGTACGATACTGTGCTAGCGCCGCTGCTCAGGCGCCGCCGGGACGCCCAGACGTTTGGATAATTCATAAGGGCGCGAGTTTCCATCGAGAGCCGAACCAGCTTCTACTCTTTCGGGTTATTGTTCACCTGAAACGGTATCTTAATAACCGTTATAGATATGTTAACGTTATCGGTGTCAGCTGAACGCCTTTGTTCACCCGTCGGAACTAATTTCTAGTTTCTAGGTCCATTACAAAATAATTGTCAGTTTAGAAAGCCTGAATATCGTATTAACCAGAGCTTTATGGTAAGCTCAGTAACAAAGGAGGTAATACCAGCAAGCTGTCATCCGCCATTGAAGCGCGAAGTTGAAAATGTGCCCACCTTAATGGTACATATTGGAATGGAATAAAAACTGGTCGTTTATAGCCGGCGCGGGCAGGACCGCTGGCGCCGGTGCACGATCGTTTTGTTGCTGAACCCGACAAGTGATGCGGGAAAATTATCATATTTCACTATGGCACTCGCGCTCGACTTTTATGGGTTATGAGGATTGTACGAACCTCGAAATATTTATTAAAAATATAATTGAGAATGACCTACAGACATAAACTGTGCAACCGTTGACAGAAATAATTTTATATACAACATTTGTACGACGCTCGTGATTTTAACGGCTAGTTGAATAGCGTTCAACTGTAATAAAATAAAATGCCGGAAATTTATATACGTTAGTCAAAAGTCACATATAAAAGTCGTAAATTATTCTGATCAATCTTATTTAACTGCCAGTTTTCGACTAAAATTCCTCACAGACTCGCAGCTCATGAGTTGTTTTGACTTTTTACTGCGCATATTTATAATAAGAAGAACCACATAACTATAATCTGTAAATGGTGCGGAGTAGGCAGAGCGGTAGTGCTACAAGGCGCATCGGGTGGAATCATGCATGCATGCTCGATTCCATGACACGACACGACTTACCTGGAGGTAGTCGGCGACAGAAAAAATCTCACTTGCCTAATAAGGACCTAGTACGTGCTCGGACACTACCGTTTGCGATTATCTCACGGTCCGCAGAACGGGGTCATGTGAGAACCAAATTGTTGCTTCTGTACTTAATGACTACTTTTAAAATAAACAACCCAACTTGGAGTCACGGAGTCGTTTTGAGTCGTGTGCGATGTAAATGATAAGATTTTTTTTGCGATGCGACGCATGCGCAGAGAAACTAGATAATAATATTTATATCTATGATATGGATGGAGTTAAAGGAAAACCAGTCGTGGTGGTTGTGAAGAAAATGCTTTGAACCACTTAGTGTAGCAATTACAACGAGTTCAGACAAATTATGCCCTTAGCGAGGACTATAAGTGGTATACTTTATGAATACTATACGCCTTGCTACTCCAATTACGGCATTTAATTAAAATGGACAGCAATGGCTACAAAAACGTGTATTTTTTGATGACGTATCAATAGCCTACTTAAAGATGGCATTGAGTTGATTAAACAATCATGAGTAAGCTCTGCTTGTATGCCCATACCTGGAAATCCCTTGTTGAATAAAAATAATAAATGCTAGGAACTTGACGTGGCTGCAGTGAAATTACTCAACAACAAGAAAATGTATTACAAAAACATACTGCTCATGCTCTACAAAGGGCAGTACTGATTAGTTAATCACGGTGGTTCAAACAATCTATTTCAAATATTTGTAACATATCTTTTTCGAAAAATACAATGAATGATAACTGTAACAGTACTTGTAAGAACACAGCAATAAAAGACGTCTAATAATAATTTTCCTTTGCTACGAACGTAAAAATGAATAATCACGTCTCGATTCCGAGATTAGGAATCCGGCATTAAGCCGTCCTCGGAGTTGAATATAAAGATGGGTCGACCTATAAACGAAAAACTAACCGGTTAGTATTATCGATGGCGAGCCGCGATAGGGGCGAGGCGCCTGCGCGGCGACCACCGCCGGCAGAATAATTGGACACCACAGGACTTCACACCATACACACAATGACCACCTCAGCCCGGCCAGAACGAGATGGATAAACGCTCCGCATAAGAATTGTAATTTCACAAATAAATTGTCTCGGCTGAACACTCGAGTTTCGGAATGGAGAATTCGAATGAACGTTATTAATGGTACAGGAATGGAATTTGGAGACGCTGACGCTTAATCTAAGCGCTTTCATCTCGTTATTATTGCGTGTTTTTGTACAGATAAAGAACTACAGTCAGCGTATGATATAAATGTGTACGGACGAGATTCCACATGACGTGATCGTAATGAAGTTTTAAGTGTTCAACATCTGCTGTTGGAAGCAAAACGAATTAGCTTCTGCGAACAAATTCTACGGTAATTACTTAATATTATTTCATATATCAATGAAATTTATAATACTTACTTACGAAAATACAGAACAGTAATTACGGATTGCAAACTGTAACTATATTAAACCGTTTGAACATCTGCAAAGTAAACGCGCAAGATACCTGATGTATGTATATTTATAAACAAATAAATAAAAATAGAAAAATAAAAAAAATTTTTTCCCATAGTCTTATTTCTACATTTGACATAAAAGCAAATTCAACAAAGAAATCAATCACGATTTAATCCGAAAATAGCTGTTGAATTGCGACACACAATATTATTGAAAAATGTTACCAAACTTTGAATATTTCAAATTAGATGATAAAATGTTTTAAAACGCACTTATCTTGAGCTGTAATCCAATACCTTGAGATGTAATTCAATATATCCAACTGTTGACAGCTGTTAGCAAAAACAGAAAACCAGAAAAAATCAATTCTTTCATGCCCTAAAGCGCACGTAAATCTACACGTATTGGTTTCCACCACATTGAAGAAGCTGGGCAGTTCTGATATATGACAGAATGAAGTGGATGTCAATTTGAAACCCTGGCACCAGAGTATCTTAGATTGGTATAGCTGTAAAATGTAACACGCCTTCCTGAACCGGATGGCGGTAACCCCACCGCATATAACAAACGCACTAAGGTCTCACGTGGTTCCCAAGAATTTCTATTTTAAGTTAAACTCGGCCATAGACCCGCTCAGATGGAACAGTGTTACAATAGCTGGTGCAAGTCTGACACTCTTATGTGACCCCAGTTCACTTTTTACGAACTAAATCTATATGGTACATACAAGTTGAAAAAATAAGGATTTTATGTATAATTTATGGTAACACATTTTGTGCGCATACCAACTTAAACTTGTTTATTGAAATACCGGCCAGGTCGAAGACAAACCTACAAGCCTGCATGAAGATATCTTACTAAACGTAAACAATAAGCAAACGTTTTCGCCCATAAGCTGGAAGGTATTATAAAGATATGTAAAGGCAATGTTATCATTGAGGAAAGTATCTCATTACGGGTTCGTTCACCCACCTAGACGTCGCGGAATTTAGCGAGTATCGTGTATTTCGGTCCGGGGCTCGAGCGGATGCTGGTAGCCTTCCTCCGACAGTAAATCCACAAATATATAAATAAACATTTTAATACTGCTAACTACAAGTTTATGAACACTTTTACGACGGGTGCCGTCGATAAGGATGCCCTTTGCAAGTATGATTATACGTTAGGTATTGTATGATCGGGGTGTGTGTTGGGTAACCTCCTCGAGTGTCGCTGCGATTCCGATCCCGCTGCAGTCCGGGGGGAACGGAATCGGAGCGGCCGGTACACCCTGGGCGGCGGTCAATGGCTTCCCCTTCACCCCTTCATAGGGTTGGCATTGATCGTCGGCCAATACCCAACGTGGCGGGAACACATCGCTCTCCGTACTCCTCTGCTTTCAGAGGAGACAGGATGAGCGATGCTGTTAGTGGTGAGATGGCCCAGGGTCAGCCGGGGTGCGAGGGATATGCTCTATGGGTAACCTTACACCCCGGCGTCTGAAGACCCGAGACGGCGTGCGGTTTTAGTCGGTGCAAGCCCGACATAACCGCCCCCGCTGCCAGGCGGGGGGGTATCCGAAGGGATTTCCGCACGAAAAAAAAAAAAAAAAAAAAAAAAAAAAAAAAAAAAAAAAAAAAAAAAAGGTATTGTATGATCTTCAAAAACTTGTTCGACATTGAATGAGGTTAACTAAGTTTATAAGCTGTTTCATGTCTACTTGGACGAATTTTTGCGAAAAGTCCGAAGATCACTTAGATTGCAAATGAGCGTCCCAACAACCTGTTGTCGTTGAACGTCCCGTGGCCTATAAACACTTGCAGCACCAGCCGTGCCACTTGCTGGTACGCAGAGTGAAAAAGAATGAGAATGAGAAAATGATAGGCTTCTAGGAGCTTCACCAACCGTCTAAGTACAGCGAACCGCGGCCTAACATCGTGCCACAGGTAAAGATACAAAGATACTACAACGTATCGCCATCTCAGCGTTAACCCTGGTTGCATCCAAAGGTTCTACTTGAGAGCTCCGGCTTCGCTCTCCTAATGAGACTTATCAACTGCCGTTTGGAGCCTACACCTCGTCCTTAATCAGTCAGTGTACCGGCTTACAGGTGGGCTTGGCTTGGGCCCTGAAGATTTCATTGGAGCCCCATACACCCCCGGTGGGGCCCCATACACAACGCTACTCTACAGACATTAAAATAATAAAATCTAACCCCACAGTATGCTTATAAATGTTGGCCCAAATATCTTTATGCTCTACAAAATTGTTACAGATGATCACAAAATGCAATGCACTGGAACAGGGCTTTCCGTTTCTGCATGAACATTAATGCCACGCGTATTATTTATCGTATTCATTTGCAATATAGATACTGGTTTCGACATCATTAAGATCTTGCATTTACACGAATTGCATACAAAGTAGGAACCTACAATCCTAGTATCATCTCGCAACAATGTGATAGATTCATATTTAATGTGTAACCCACAATATATTTGCTGTGATTTATACAGCAAATTATTCCTGTAAGCGGTACCAGTGCATTTATCTTGCAAAGGGGTGTGAAATTCTCGAGAAAGCTGCCTAAGCTCCAACAACTTTTGCGGGTATTTATAGAAACTCGCCGAATGACTTTTAACGAAAACAAAGTGTACGTTTATTACTAGACTAGCAGTTTAGAACAAAATTTGTCCCCCAGTTCGGACAGGTCTGGAGTGTACCTTTTTTTTCGTGCGGAAATTCCCTTGGATACCCCTCGCCGGCCAGCGGGGAAGCTTAAGGTGCTTCTGCTGGGGAGATATGGACAGTAAATAAACTTCAAATAAGTGTAACCAATACTCAATCAGCAGGGCAAATTTCTAGAAATCGTTGATGAAAATGTTTTGCAGACGACGAACTGTTCAACGAAAACAAAGCAAGAATCAATCATAACTAAAGCCCACTAAACTGGGTTCTCACATTTTACTCAAGTTCATTGAATAAACATTAGATCGTAGTTTAGTTTGCTTGGATCTTAGTTCCCATGCGGTGATGATGAAAAGTTTAATATTGGTGAAATTCGCTCTATATGATCAAATTGTTAGTTTCGTATTACCGGTCTAGTAAATATGTTAAAGCCTGCATTTTAAACACAGGTATCTTCGCCATTTTCTGTTTTTTTTGCCTTCAAATATAATCTTGTGAAACGCTTAATGGGTAATTAAACATTATGACGTGATATTTTAGACCGAAGTTTTATGCTGGCTGTGCACGTTGGGTCAACGTAAGCCAACGTGCGCTAGTCACGATATCTATACGCATGTTATAAAGCTGAAAAATTTGTTTGTTTGATTGGTTGGATGAACACGCTGCTCTCAGGAACTACTGGTTCGTTTTTTTTTTTGTATTGGATACCCCATTTATCGAAGAAGGTTATAGACTACATATCATCACGCTACTACGTAGGTGAGCGGAACAGTAATAATAAATGTCAACAATTCGGGCAAACTTCCTTACATTATTGTAGAACTAATAAATTACGGACATGTATGGGACCAATGGGTGCCACGGGAGCGAAGTATGCCACGGGCGAAACTGCGGGGCACAACAAGTGCAAGTTATGTTGAACATCTTTAGAACATTTTGGCACACTAGCGTCAGCTGCAGGATACTGCCACTTATCGCAATATTATATTATAATCAAAATATTTTTATTAATCTACGTTACAAAGCCACACTTATGTACGGCAAGATTATTGTTTCTACTATGATATGGCTATGGCAATCAACACTCACGGGCAGAAAAATTATCACTGTAATATAGGTGGACAATATTGGTCCATTCTGAGCCAATGTGTGCAGTCTGCTTTACGGTACTTACTGCCTAAAATTCTGTCCAACTTCTATATTTAAATAGCGTGACTACGCATAGTTATTCGAGTAAAGCTAATTTAAACAGTAATCACAAATAAACATTACGCATGGATTCAGTGCTATTGATAATAATAAAATGTTTGGTCGTATAGGAACTTACTTAAACACCAATTATAAGTGTTAGAACAGAAAAATTTATATAATCTCATAACATAACATAACTTCACGCCTGTATCCCCGAAGGGGTAGGCAGAGGTGTATTACACACCCACGGTTCGCCAGTTATGTTTAGGTCCCAATGTAATAGCGAGCCTATTGCCATCTACCGGGCACATTACTAAGCGAGCGATAATCAACATTTTTAATACACACATAACTACGAAAAGGCGTAGGCAGAGGTAAATTACACCCACATTTCTCCAATCACCTTTTGTTCTCGGGTAATGTCATTCTCTCCTATTGCGAATAAACAGTCTTTTTTTCTAGTTTCCAAGAGAAAACAGCTCTTGTTAAATTTTACCGACCCGGGAATCGAACCCAAGATCTCGAGATCATACGCAAACCAACGCCACGGTACCAACGAGACATTAATCTTAATATGTCACAGTACTTAATCAATTTTATCGGTTTCGAATCGAATATGAGCCAATAATAAAAAGGTTCGATGCAGGTACGGTTTCTCGTGGGAGTTGGACGACACGTAAGGTGCGCGCGCGCAGACACCCGCTAATTAAAAGGATTTTGTTAGCTGTCAACGTGAGATAAAACCTCGCTTTGAAGTCGCCGCACACAACCGCACGTTAAACATTGATCGCGGTTATTGAAACTATTTATAGGTTAAAAGATGTCTGTTGTAAAACGGAATAAATCTCTGCGATTTACCAATATGGCCGTAAGTCGCTTTCAATGTTGCAGTTGATAGTTTTAGCAGTTCCAGAACTTAATAAATATTATAAAATTATTGTATATTAGTGGCATCTGTGCATTAGAGATATTTAAAAGAAAATACACGGGTTATGTTATGGTTATGTATGGTTATCTAACCGCGGTAGCCTAGTGGTATGGGTAAAGGACTGCTGAGACGAGGTCTCGGGTTCAATCCCAGGTAATACCATGGCACACACCAATGACTTTTCGATGCTTTACGAAGTTATGTGTGTATTTATCGCAGGTTTATAAGTGCCCGGTTAATGGCAATAGGCTCGCCAACTATTACATTGGGACCTAAAACATAAACTAGCGAAAACGTGGGTGCTAGCACCTCTGCCTACCCCTTCGGGGATATAGGCGTGAGTTTATGTATGTAAATGAACGATTCTGAACGCATTTTTTTTTTTGGATTCTTGTCGTTTGATCGCAATGGACGCAAAAACTACTGAACGGAATTTAGATGCGGCTTTTTTCTATTAAGGTCTTAATCGACTAATACCGCACGCCGTCTCGGGTCTACAAACGCCGGGGTGTAAGGTTGCCCATAGAGCATATCCCTCGACTGACTCTGGGCCATCTTCGAGAAGGCCCCCTCGGGTTTGGGAACCACGGTGTCCCACTGATTAATGGACGAGGCTCTGGCGTAGGCTTTCCGCTAAGGTTGGAAGGCCAGAAGGCTCCTATAAAAGCCGTAAGACCAACCAAAAGGAGGAGAAGAACTTAGCGGACCCCGGGCTCCGAGGAAAAAGCCTCGGATGCAACCGGGAACAACGCTAAGATGATGATGATGATAATTTAATGTGCAATTATATTTCTGGGTGCTTCGTTGCACAGGGGTAACAAGTTTGATGAGTCGGGCATTTTTTTATAATACTATTTTTTATTTTATAGCCCAGTGGCGTACGTAACGGACTACCGAGCCCGAGGTCTCGAGTTCGATCCCCAGTCGCCCCGGGCACCTCTTACTTTTCGTAGTTATGTGTGTATTGAAAACGGTTAATTATCGCTCGCTTAGTAATGTGCCCGGTAGATGGCAATTAGTGTTGCCCAAAATCGGACTGCAAGAACAAGAGTCTTGCAGTCTTGGTCTTGGTCTTGCAGTTTTGCAAGACCAAGACCAAGACCAAGACCACCTATTTTTTGCAAGACCAAGACCAAGACTGACCCTTGCAAGACTTGCGCAAGACAAGACTACGTCTGCAAGACTCTTGCAGTCTTGCAGTGAAGTCAAACTGAGATTTGAGCATTTTTAATACCTGAGTATGTAGGTACTAGGTATTTAGTTTCTATACCACAGAATAAATAATAGTACCTAGGTACCTACTACGTCTATACCTACTGATAGAATGATAGACGGAGGCTGTGGTAGGTACCTTACCTATTCCGTGGCGTAGTGGTAGTGAACGCGACCGGTACGCAGGAGGCGCGGGTTTGATCCCCGCTCAGTGCAAATATTTGTGTGCATGAAAATGGGTATTTGCATTGGTCTGGTCGTGCCTCGGAGAGCACGTTAAGCCGTCGGTCCCGGTTGCCATACGAACATCTGTGACAGTCGTTACGGGTAGTTGGAGCCCTCAAAAGTCCGACTAGTCTAACTACAGAACTTCGATATCGCCAATTAATTGGTTGTGGAGGTCCGACGTCAGTCGCTTCACGGAAAATATCGTAGTTAGCCGCAACTTAGACTAGAAAGCCGACCCTAACTGAGTTGGGAAAAGGCTCAGAGAATGATGATGAGATAAGGTACTTACCACCATACTTACCTGTTGCTTTTTTGTAGTATGTTTTTATACCTACCTATGTTTAGCGTAGGTAAATAGAAAGGAAACTTCACTGACCTTGAACCTAAAGCCCTAGTTAATGAAGAGCACAGGCGGTAATTAGTACCTATTCCATTTTCCCTGAGAGACAAATTGCCACATGTTGTTATACCTATGTATCATACCACTGGCAGCCGTACGACCCGATGTCTGACGTGCGTGCCAATATAGACGTGGCACAAGCCGCGCTAGCCAACGACTGAAGTTCTTTTCATCGTAGGCAGGTAGGTACACTAGGTACTTAATCGCGCTCATTGTCGGTAGTTACTAGTTACCGACAATCAGCGCGAGCGGCGACTTGCGCAGTGTCAATGTGAAAGTTTGTGAAGATGTTTGTATGTTTGTTTGTTACTCAATCACGCTCTAACGGCTAACGGCTCTGGATTTGGTACAGAGTTACATTAGAGCCTCGATCCTAGAATAACACATAGGTTACCTACTTTTTATCCCGAGAATAAGTAGATACACACACACACACGATTTTTTAATCATAATCTGTAATAGGCGCGTGTCCCTCAATTGTTTTAAATTACTGTGTAATATGAATGGTTTGTGTTTTAATATTTTTAGAAGTATGTAGGCCACTAGCCACTATCATTCGGCAGAGGAACGAACGTTTTTTAAAGACACTCGGTTCTGTTCTGGCGACGCCGCCGCCGACGACGTGACGCTTATTATGAGAATATGCAGTTTCAATGTAAAGTAGGTACCTACCTACTTACTTATGTGACACAAGACTCGAAGTCCTTTATATTTATTTAAGCTTCATGTAGATACAAAGAGGACTTGCACTTATTTGCACTTATCGATCTATGCATTTGTTGTAGGTACCTATTATTTCATTGACAGCCCCTATTAAAGGTCTCAAGATTCATCAACTATCACTGACTGTAGGTACGTATACCATTATACCGCCGATTTTTGCCTATTTGGCACATGGAAATGTATGTACTTGCCACGCTAAAGCTTTATGCCTACTCTCCACGTGTAACATTTGTCAAAGAGATACCGCTTTAAAATAAAGATTTTAATATAGAGATAAAACGACATTATGGCTGCCGTCAAAGGACACCGGCGAAAGGGGACGGATTGGGCGCGTTTTTACTGATTAATCAGAATCGAATAAGACGATTATAAATATATTTATTTTTTCATTAATTGCTATTTGTGTAAATAGTGTTGAAATACAAGGTAGGTTACTAGGTAGGTACCTACTAATTCATTATCAAATTGAATATTGTTACTATTTACTGCACTGAACGTGTACGTTGGTTATTGCAAAAAATCTAGCCTATGTAGGTGGGTAGGTAGGTAGGTACCTAATATTACTGTAAAGTTTCATCAAAATCAGTTTACGTCTGTTTTTTTTTTTTATGTTTCTACGGCGGTAAACATGCCTACGGCCCACCTGATGGAAAGTGGTCACCGTAGCCTATAGACGTTTGCAACACCAAGGCTGCTACTAACGCGTTACCGCCTGAAGGAGACGGTGGAAAGAGAAAGGCAGGATAAAGGAGGCGGAAGGGGAGAGAGGAAGAGGAGGGATGGGAGTTTGGGCCTCCGGAACTGACACTCACCGAACGAAACACAACAGTAGATCTGTTATTTTACGTCGATATTCTGTGCCAGGGTGGTAACTACCCGGTCGAGCCGGCCCATTCATGCTGACACCTAACGGTTTCAGCGGGGCTCTACCACCAGTAATATAAGTATATTACTGTATACGTAATACACATTCCTACATACATATGCTCACGCCCGTAATTCCCAAAGGGGTAGGCAGAGGAGTATTTAACACCAACATTTTGTCGATTGGGCACTTTGTCTTGGGCTGTGTGTTTATTGTCGGATGTAGAACAGCCCCTATCCCATAGTCGCCTTCTACGACACCCATGAAAAGAGATGGGGTGGTCCTATTCTACTCCACCGGGAACCAAACCAGCACGGCAAATACTTACGTTACGTAAAATTAAACAGCCCAATTGTAGAGGTGACCAATGAATGTGATGATGAGTTTACTTCTCAGAAATTATTTATCACTAAAATAAAATCGATACATAAATGCTTTAAAAATAAATAGAGTTTTGTGTGAGAATCAAAGTTATACTTTATGTGATCCAATTATTCTATTTCCATGAATTTAATGGATTTAAATCGGAAAAAGTGAATATCCAGATTCTATTTCCGCCTGAATTCACCCCTGTACAGCTAATACATATAATACAATAAATCTACGATATTTTTGATATTTACCGACAAAGACGTGGCGGTATATTAAAAGAGTTTGCGACAAGTGAATTTCTTTTTTGATTTTGCCGCTCTGAAGTCAAAGGTATCCGACATTTCAAAGACTAATTAAATTAAGTTTCTGGGTGCTCAAAAGTGTCATAACTCATAACGAACGGACACGATAACCTGCAAGTTGTCATGCAACCTGCAAATCCTGCAATAGTCCTTGCAATGAATATTGTAGCCACACCATAAAGATAGATAGATGTTATAGTATTATACCTACTTGATCACAGGGCTATCCCTATTAGGTAGGTTAGGTACTATACCTAACCTACCTAATAGGGTTAGTGCTTAGTGCAATAGTCTTAAAAAAACTTAAAAAAAGGTGGGTTGAAGTCAATTAATAATAATTTCGTTCCTCTTTTGATAGAATTCACTTAGTTACCTCCGTCACTTTATTGTTTTGCTCGGATTGCAGAGATTGGATTTGAGGAATTTGATACTACGTTAAGATTACGTTTCTGTTTTTATAGTCTTTGGAAGGATATTATTTTTGTCAATAGATGCCGAACGTAGGTTATGTAGGTATCTTTTGGCCTTTCGGCATGTGCTGTATATAAGGGCGTTCATCATGATAAAAATGCATTTTGGTTTTGATTAAGCTGCGCTTAGAGTCAACCGGGTTTTAAAATGAGTGACATAGATTCAAATAGTTCTAGTCAGAGTAGTGAGAGTTGGACTAGGTCTAAAAGACTAAAAAGTAAATTTGATGAGTTTTTCGATATAATTCATGCCACTGAAACTGCTACATGTAAGTTATGCCACCATAAGAAAGTTGAAATCAAAATGAAGAACAGAAATACTTCAGGATTAAGGAAGCATCTACTGTCTTTTCACGAGAAGGAATCGCGACTATTACTTCCTGCAAGTCAACTAATCAAGCAAAAGCCAACAAAGGGGCCCATATCAAAGTTTTTAATGAGAGATGGAGAAAATAGACAGGTAAGAAAAAATACCTACCTAAGTGTTAATATACGTAATTATAGTTAGGTACCTACCTAATTACCAACAACAAAACATATAAAACTATGGCAATTCTGGTAACAAGTAGGTAGATACCTATTTAACATTTTTTTCCGCCCCATGTCATTGGTTGTGCGTGGGAGATTGTCGTGCACATTTCTCTCCCCGGCTGACCCAGAGCCGTATATCTCGCCATGCATTACAAATTGCGTTGGTGCGCCAACAAAACAATTTGTAATGCATAAATATCGATGTAGATAAAAAAGTGGTCTATGCAGATAAATGAATCATAATTATGACCGATTAATTACTAATATTCCCGGTAACCCCTGCAACTAAGCTAAATTGCTTGTGCTAGGAGTGGGTTCACATTCGGTAGTGTAATGGCTAGAATTCGAGCCCGGGACCTCTCAATAGTAAGGGACTCCTTAACCACTAAGCTATCGACGCTTCTCACAATAATAACGAAAATAACTGAATTTGTTTACAGAGACTTCGACCGGGTTCGATTCCCGGTTACCTATGTATGAAAGTTAGTAGAAAAGTTTGAATGTCATTATTATTAACTGAATTTGTTTACAGAGACTTCGACCGGGTTCGATTCCCGGTTATGTATGAAAGTTAGTAGAAAAGTTTGAATGTCATTATTATTAACTGAATTTGTTTACAGAGACTTCGACCGGGTTCGATTCCCGGTTATGTATGAAAGTTAGTAGAAAAGTTTGAATGTCATTATTATTAACTGAATTTGTTTACAGAGACTTCGACCGGGTTCGATTCCCGGTTATGTATGAAAGTTAGAAGAAAAGTTTGACTGTCATTATTATTATATCCAAAATCGAAGCCATGGTTGCTAATAACAAATCTCGCTATATCTCATAGTTTCTAACTTCTCCCCACTGACCCATTTGGGTTGATCACTCTGTATACTATCATAATACATTTAGTGAAAAGCTGTTAATTAATAATAATTAAACGACGAACAAACAAAATATTCATAGTATTGATGTTGTATTGTATCATATAATTATCATAATATGTTTTATTATTTTATTTCAGCCAGCACTTTCTAGAAACCGCAGTGAAAACTTTGTGGCAGCTACAGTTGATTGGATTGTGAAAAAATATCTTCCTTTCTCATTTTTTGATGATGAAGATACACAAGAATATTTTCGATCCATTTGCCCGAACCCGATGATGGTATTTCCTAAAAGGTCAACTCTCAGACGGAAGATTAAAGAGCGATTTGAAGAACTACAATCTCATGTTAAGAACCGACTACAACATTACTCGTGCAAAATGTCATTTACCATAGATGGATGGACCTCTATTGCTGGTAGGAGTTACTATGGCGTCACTGTGCACTATATAGACAACGAGTGGAAATATCGATCTATAGTCCTTGATTTTATGCCTTCACACGGTCGACATACTGGGGAAGATATTGCAACTATTTTCCACGAATGTTTAGTTGAATATGATTTGGTTGATAAAATACAGGGTATTACGGTCGACAACGCTAGTGCAAATACGCAATTTATGTTTGAACTTGGCAAACAAATGCCACATTTTGACTCAGACAATCAACATTTCCGGTGCTTTGCTCACATTTTGAACCTTGGTGTACAAGATTTATTAAAAACTTTAGCATTACATAGTGACACTGAAAATGCAGAAAGAGAACAGCAGTATGAAGAGGAAAGTGAAGAAGATGAAGAACATATTCCAAATATTGCTGACTCACGTACAGCGATTACAAAATTACGCAGTATTTGTTGTAAAATAAAAAGAAGTGAGATCTTAAAAAGAAAGTTCCACTCTGCTTGTGAAGCATCTGGTGTGCCAGCTGATCTTAATCCCATACTTGACTGTCCAACAAGATGGAATTCTACACATGATATGATTGGATTTGGTATAAAAGTCCGAATGGGTATTAACATATTGTGTACTTCTGTCAGCGAATTAAACGATTTTCAAATCACGGAAATTGAATGGCGAATACTCGACAAAATATATAAGTTTCTAATAAACTTTAAAGTTTTATCAACTAAACTTGGTGGAGAAAAATATGTTACAATACCGCTAGTCGTTGTGTCATTCAATCTTTTACTGGATAAAATTGAATCCATGGCAAAACAATTAGACGAGAAACCAAATCGAACCGAAGTGGACGAAAAGCTCGTTCTGGGTTTTCAAGCAGCCCGAGATAAAATGCTTAAGCATTATAAGAAGAGCAACTGGATTTACTGTACAAGTTTAATTTTAGACCCTAGGCACAAAGCTGAGACTTTCGAAATGACTACGTGGGGACAGCAAATAAAAACAGAAAGCCTGCGCAAATTCAATGAAATTTATACGCAATATAAAAGTACAATAAACCTTATGTCTAAGTCTCCACAGAACAATGAAAATATTGAAAATATTCTTCACGATCATGATGAAGATATTGAAGATGAAGGCATAATAGATTTCGAGAAGCTATACACAGGTCCCTCTACGTCTTCAGGATCTGGCTGTGGCTTAATGAAAACTGACGAGTTGGAGGAGTATTTAAGTAAGCCGAGAGCCACCAGCTCGGAAGACATTTTAGAGTGGTGGAGGACGCATGAAACGGAATATCCGATTTTATCCAAGATGGCTCGTGATTTTCTTTCAATACCTGCAACTTCAGTACCCGCTGAAAGATTATTTTCTAAAGCATCACTAGTAATAAGAAAACACAGAAATAGGTTAAGTGATGAGTCAGCCAGGTGGTTACTTTGCATTAATTCTTGGTCAAAAGAATTATTATAATAATTCTCTTATTATTAATATTATTAAAAATCTACCTGATATTTACCATGTTTATTGTTTCTTGAGCTTAAAATTGATAATTTCAATAAATAGTATTTTGCATACTTTGTCTTTATTATGTTTCCTTCCATATATGGTGATTACGATTACTATCACTATTTATCTTGACAATATTTAAAAAATGATGTCAAGTCATTGACATAGGAATCTATGTCAATGTAATCTCAAGTTTCCATACTTCATTACGATGTTTCATATCTTACTAAATCACACTAAGCAATTGATAAGTGCGAGACTTGCAAGACTCGCAAGACTCTTGCTGCAAGACCAAGACCAAGACCGAGACTGAGCGTGCAAGACCAAGACCAAGACCAAGACCAGGGGTATCGGTGCAAGACCAAGACCAAGACTGGCTCAAGTCTCGTCTTGGTCTTGCAATGGGCAACACTAATGGCAATAGGCTCGCCCCCTATTACATTGGGATCTAAACATAACTGGCGAATAGTGAGTGTGTAATACACTTCTGCCTACCCCTTCGGGGATACAGGCGTGAAGTTATGTTTATGTATTTTATTTATTTAAAACTTTATGCACATAGGGATGTACAAATGCGGACTTAATGCCAAAGGCATTGTCAACCAGTCTACCTTGGGGTGATGCAGAGATAAATTGAAGGAGGTGCTGGTATAGTTTTGATGAAACATTATTATTAGCTGGTACAAGAAATATCTACATAATAAACAAGAACACACACATATAAATATATATACATTGAATATAATATAATATTGTAAATACTCGTTAATGTTGTATTTTTTTTTAATATATATTTAGGACAAAGTCACGCCTGATGGTAAGCTGAAGGTAAAGTCTCAGGAAAGACGGTCACCATTACATACACGTACCATGTTAACAATGGTGGCACTCAGCTTGACGGCCTCATCAGAAGAGGATTGTCGTCGCAGCACCGCGTGACAACCACCGGCCCCACTAGGGCTGCGACCACAATCCCCCTGCCCGGCTATGCACTTGCTGACCCCTGAACGCAATCAAACCGAAATTGGATTACTATGGAGGGTTTTTCGCAATCGTGCACGGTGGTACCTGCCCGGCCGAATTTTGTGACAAAATTGTGTCATCAAATTTCTACCACCAGTTATAATGTTTTAACTACCATGAGTTACTGTAGAGCTGGCGTACTTTATATTTGAACGTAGCACGGCTTTGGACATCTTGACTTCGAGAGGAAGCTACTTCCAGTATTCCTATACTATCTAGTATTCCCGCAAACCCCTCCTGCTAGGAGTGGGTTTGAGTTCACGTCGGAAGTGTAATGACTGGAATTCGAACCGGTGGTCTCTCGATTATAAGATTTGTTAGTCCGGCGCTTTACCCACTAGACTACCACCGTTTACTTTAAATGTTGCTGATTTTTTTTTTCACATCTAGTATATAGTGTCGCGACATCTGTTAGAGTGCCCGGTTGACGACAACAAGTCCCAAGTACGTCAGATCGAAAATATAGTTAGTGAAATGTAAGTATTCACACATCTCTGCTTCGGCCTTCGGCTATAAAGGCATGTATCGTGGTCAAGTAGGTATGCATTCGTTTTTTCAAACCCACCAGGCCAGCTGGGCTGTTCAGTGGACTGGACTAGCGTACACAACTAAATTCCTTCAGTACTTATCATAACAAGCAGCTGAAAGCTGTGATATCACCACATTGCTTGGCGCGATCGCAATAACAATTGTGAGTAGGGTTGCCAACTTTGATGTACACAATAACAGGACCGTGATATTTTATATTTGTCTTTTTATTTAATCCACTAAGGTAGAAAACTACGAGATTTACTCTTACAGCCAACCAGAAATTAGGAAGTGAGGTCCTTCTCATATCATGGCACTACCATGTGTATAAAATCATATTTGTATATTAATACGCTAAACGAAAACATTAGAAACTTTTCTTCCCCGGAACAGAAACGATGGTGAAAAATCCTTGTTTATTTAGTGTTATTTTATTATTTATAGATATGCTCTGCATGATCATGGCTGCTGAATAGCAACCAAAACGTTGTAGGGACCAGTGTAAACAATAAAATAACACCAAATAAATCGCAATAGAATGCGATGTAAAATAGATCAATCTGTATTATTCGTGTACAGTTCCGACAATATCAAATTAACTCCTTGACTTTGACTCCTTTTGAAGGAATATAGTAAAATAAATATATTCTACAGTAACTCAAGCAGGATATTTTCGCAGAATTTAAATATGCGAATTGAATCGTATGTAAACTTGTAGACTTTATTTATTTACTAAAGAATGGAATATCCTAAATAAACCAGAACTTCTGGCTATACTAATCGCGAGTCAAACTCCTTCGATGTATAGCATTCGTTTCAATTGTCGCTCATTTTCAACAATATGAACAATTTGATCATGTTCAATATGATGTCAATGGTGTCATCATCGCCACTTGTTAGGTAAGTGTAACATTTTCACACACCAACAATAAACCCCTTTCTAGGGTTATATGCCCAAAGAGTAAACAAATGAACCATACAACATACGACTACGCTGTCAATGTATTATATCTCATAAATCTAAATAGTTACGCAGCTGAAATTTGACAATGCGTAGTACTAGACTAATTCTTGTGGTTCATCCTACAACCAATTCTAGTACAATTCATTTACATTCTCACGCCTGTAATTATCGCCTAACGGATAAGCAGAATTGTATATTTCGTCAACTATATTGATGGGCCTACGAGCTACGGCGTCTTGGGGAGAAAAGAAAATTGCCGTCTACAAGGTACTTTTGATAACTCCATACTGCTACATACCTTTTTTTTTTTTTTTTTTTTTTCGTGCGGAAATCCCCTCGGATACCCCCCCGCCGGCCAGCGGGGGCGGTTATGTCGGGCTTGAACCGACTAAAACCGCACGCCGTCTCGGGTCTGCAGACGCCGGGGTGTAAGGTTGCCCATAGAGCATATCCCTAACTGAGAATTTAGTAAGAGGATTTTGAAACAGGATTTTTTTTCGTAAAACAGCACTGGTTCACGATAGTATTTCCACGCGGGCGGAATATCAGACAGAAACTAGTTCATACTAATATTATCAATGCGAAAGTAACTCTGTTACGCTTTCGCGCCTAAGCCACTGCGTCGATTTTGATGAAATTTGGTACAGCGATGGACTAGAATTTGGGAAAGGACATAGCTTATGTTTGGTCGCGATGACCGACTTCCACGCGGGCATATATACATATTATAAAATAAAGTCCTCCCCGCCGCGTCTGTCTATCTGTTCGCGATAGACTCAAAAATTACTGCACCGATTTTATGCTGTTTTCACCAACAGATAGAGTGGTTCTCGAAGAATGTTTTAGTTTTTGTATACATTGGCTAAAATATAATGCTATTTGTTGGAGGTGTCAGAAAAAAATAAGCCATTTGGGAGCTTTCAACGTATACGCTGCCTTAACCTTTTGAGATATAACAAAATGGTGTAGGTGTAATTGTGTATCTTATATAGATTTTGGTGGTGGAATAGGGTCTCATGGGTAGCGGGAACGGGATCAGAGTTGATCGCAGGTGAAGCCTACTAGTATAATATAATAAACTTTAATGAAGGTGTAACATCTCTTCCGTATGAAACGAAAGCAAACAATCAGCTCTTAATGCCATATTAACACAACAAATACTTGTAATGACTTTTCGGAAGAGCAAGAACCACGACCACAATAGCCCTCTAACGAAAGGATTAGAGTCGGTGTCGGATTTTGTTAATGGGACCTCTTTGTAAGACGCCACGCTCACCGACGGAAATCATTTATTTGACCGTAACCAATTGACATTTCCATAAAAAAAAATTCTACGTTATAACGCGGTGCAGGTATGTTTTTAAACCACGCGACGCCTACGCTCGAGAGCTTAGGAAACTGGTTACGGACAAGAGAGCTAGTTTCAAACTATTATTATTATTATTATTCCCAGTGTTGTAGAATACACGGGTCATCTCCCGGTGGGTGTTATATTATTCTCCATCCGACAGTAACTATGAGCCACCATTGTTTACGTGTCTGTAATGGTGACCCTCATTCCTGAGACTTCACCTTTAGCTTACATCAGGCGAGATAAGTCATATTGACGTGACCAATATAAAAAAATCCGTTCCCGCAGGGGGAACGCACAGGTAGATTTCGTGAAGCAATTAATATTATTTTATATAGAAACTACGGACTTTTTTTTCTCGAAAACGGTAACTTTTAGCGAAAAACTTTTCAGACATTTATTTTAGACTTAAAAATGGCCTATCGATTTAAAATGTTGCCGACTGCAAGAATGTTCACTGGTTAGAAGTTATGATTTTTTTCTCGAAAAATTTTGGTTTTTCCCCCCTCCACTTTTAGTTAAAGTTTTAATCTTATAGGTTTATAATTAAAAATGTTGGTATTCATGTATACTATGGGATAAAATTAGAACGGTTCGAATATCTTTCATGGAACGTGAAATTTTGAGGAAAAACTGATTTCACAAAAAGTGAGGCCCTACCGTCCCCTTAGGCCGGATTCCACTAATTCACGAACTTAAACTAAGTTTACACCCAAGCAATTTTTGACCGCAGTTTGAAAGCGATCGGGGCAAAAATGCGACCGTGAGAGTGCCGCAAATTTTGGGAAGTGGGACCATACATACATATATTTATATATAAACTTTTTGACCAGTGGTCATTTCGGACTCAGGGGGTCATAACTAGACCTCCTATGAAGAATTTTTTTTTAAATTCGACAGTAGTCAAGAAACCAATAGGTAGACGATTTCATCGAAATCTACCTAAAAGTGTCAGTTGATGATAATAGCTTAACCGCTATTACGTAGGATAACCATGGTTGGCGAATATGTAAAATTTGTTGAATTACGCTTCTGCCAGTCCCTACAAACATATACATGGAGTAGTATGTATGTATTTACTCCTCGAAAGAATTGTCGAGCAAGAGATGTTTACACTCACATTTTGTCAACCTAACCATAATTTGTTCGACCAAAGAATCAAACTTGGTGTACGAATATAATTATCGCCAAAAATCTCACTTAACCATTCGACGTTGACGCGCAACCAATCACGGGAGCCCTTTGTCTCACAGGGCTCGCGTGATTGATTGAGGTGCAAGGTCAAATTGTAAAGTTGCTTGGCGACGATTATACAACAGTCATACATACTACCGTACCGCTATTCAGGTAGTTTGTCAATGTTTTATAACTATTTCCGAACTGAGATATTTCAAACAAGACAAATAGCCGTTACTAAAGACAGGTTGTATATTTGAAAAGCAAATTTAGATCCGGGACTAGCAGCAGTTAATAATATTAGCTTAAAAGGATTTATGTTGAGAAATGTTACGAACCAACAAAGTATAGTTCGGCTGGTAAGAAAAGCACTTCAACAAGATTCTGTATCACTATAATCAATAGAAGTAGATCTCTTGCGGCGCCTGCCGTCAATCAAACTGACTGACACCGTATCATTCCCCGGCTTCTTAATAAAACATCTATTAGTGAACCGCCGAGAATTAAAGCAGATGACTATGTTGCTATGATTTATTTATATTTTGGAAAACAACGTCTTGTTGTTATTCCCATTAATGTATGCACGAAATAGGAAGAGACCCGGAGCTATTGGGGCCTGATTTATTAAAAATATATTTTTAAAACGCGTAATTTCAAAACTTACGCAAACTCATAAAATTTCAACTTTTTTTTTTTTCGTGTGAAAATCCCTTCGGATACCCCCCCCCCCCCCCGCCGGTCAGCGCCGCACGCCGTCTCGGGTCTTAATACGCCGGGGTATAAGGTTGCCCATAGAGCATATCCCTCGCACCCCGACTGACCCTGGGCCACCTACGCTTTCGAGATGGCCCCCTCGGGTTTGGGAACCACGGTGTCCCCGTTCTGCCCCGGTTTGGGGGATGGGCGCTAGTCGCCCCACCGTCCCGGCACGCTTCTGCTGGGGTGACAGGCGGCCTTACCTGCCACCCTCAGGCCTGTGCTCATGGAGGACGGAGTTGATTGAAAACGCAATCAATCTATGAGTGATTCTGAAAGTTTAATAACCTAATGAAAACGTAGGTAGATTTTTTGTCGATACCTAACTTTTTTTTTAAAGACAGAAGAACGACGGTATTTATGTCTAATTGAAAACGTGAAGTTACTGAGCTAAGCCTAAGTAAAGATGTTGATCGTAACTCAAAATGCGATTATCGATTTTGAAATTTACTGACTTGTTTTCGGTTAAAATTACAACCGATTACAGCGTTGCTTCAATCATATATTTTTGCATGTAGACTTTTTGTAGAATTTCTACAATCCGTAGTGATTTACAAATGCTATATAACATACTAAGTAATGTACCTGTATTTCAATTTGGTAAATAAAAAACAAAATTAAAAGTATAAACTGGATTGAGTTTGTCAAAGAAAGGTGCCAAGAGGTAATAAAGAATTTCGTACAAAAAACCAAAAGGAAATTAGATTCAAACAAAGACCTGATAAATTCAGACAGGAAACTATAATTGGTGAAGACACATTTATGCCATCCAACAAGAGGGTTCTAATGACAAAAAAGTACAAAGCAACATTTTTGAAGCGCTGTAACGAACCAACATCAGAGCCGAAGATCCAAAGACTCAAAGGGCTCAACGAAATCATTTTAGTCGAACCACAAGAAATATCACACATCGTAAATGGATATGAGTATTATACGAAGCGGCTTGGGATTTGACCGCACGCACAACGGTTTTGAAGAGAAGCCTAACGAAGTAAGGCGATCGTCAATCAAATTGTTATATTGCTCTGAACAATACGAATTCATAATGTTGATTTGTTTTGAATTAAATTTCCAATAGAGTCACGGGTCCAAATTCATTCCTTGAGGCATTCCTGCTCGAGTTGGACGAGCCTGGCTTCTGAATGGAGATAATAATGTATCATTATATTAAAACGCTCTCCGTGCCACCGGAAACAAAGATCCCTAGAGTTATACAAACTGGTTTTTTTTTGGAAGGGGTAAACTGATTGCTAGTTATGCGTAGAAAACACTTACCATATTAAAGTGATGGTAAACACCATGAGAATACTAACATAGTATACAGTTACAGATATACACAACTCATTGCTAAACAATAAAATTATAATAAAATTACACAAAGACGTGATCTTAACAAGAAAATTACTAGAGAAAAGCTATAAAATTCAAATTCTAACACCTTCCGTGGAACCATTCGACGATAAAGACTATTTAAGCGATCGTTAAATAACTATTATACGAATTTAAATAGAATGTCTCCGTATATCCGGTGATAATAATAAAAAAATCGCTTAGTGAAATCTTTTAATCCAAGTAAAATTTCCAATTCAACGGAAACTTAAATTGTTAAACAACAAAGAAGGTGCGGTATTTCCGGGGATAGACAAAACAAGTCTAGTAAGGCGCCGCTTTGATTATCATTTTAATTGGCTTTTTTCACCTTTTTGCATAATAGTTACGGTTTATAATGCGAGGTTCTCGAAATGTAGCAAAAAAAGTCTATAACTTTAATTAAGCCGACACAAATGTTTCGGCGAGAGGACATTAGCAGAATCTATACTATATTATGCTTTATATAATATTTAATAAAACCTGAGTTGCTGATTATTTTATAACCTTTTACTAACTACAAAATAATAAATACTGTTTGGCATAAAGAGTTATAATAATCGGTTTTGTTTTTGCAATTATGGACGAAGTTGTGATGACGAATAACTATCGGAAGTATATACTAAGGGATGGTACGGTTGACATATGTCGGGCGTGCCACCGTCCCGGAGAATCCCTTAGACATATAATTTCTGGTTGTTCTCGTCTTGCCAACGGCGAGTATTTGCATAGACATAACCAAGTAGCCAGGATTGTTCATCAACAGCTTGTTCTAAAGTACAACCTTGTGGAATCAGAGGTACCGTACTATAGGTATGTGCCCGACGCAGTTCTCGAAAATGGGCACATCACGTTGTACTGGGATCGATCTATCATCACTGATAGGACTATTGTAGCTAATAAACCTGATATAGTGTTGATAAATCGGTCAGAGCGCCGCGCAATAATTATCGATATCACCATTCCACATGACGAGAATCTTGTGAAAGCCGAAAAAGAAAAACAAATTAAATATTTGGATTTGGCTCACGAGGTTGTCGACATGTGGAGTGTGGATTCGGCGATTATTGTTCCGATAGTTGTATCGGTTCACGGACTGATTGCCAAGAGCCTCGAACAACATCTCCAGAGGCTCGAGTTAGGCAGTTGGGTCAAGGGCTTGATGCAGAAGGCAGTGCTCCTCGACACGGCACGTATTGTGAGGAGATTCCTCTGTCTGGGCCCCTAACCACCGGTAGCTTGGTTCCTGTACCCGATGCCGGTGGGCTACTATTTTTTATATTTTTAAATATTTTTTTTTTTTTTTTTATATATGGAATGTATTTAAAAATATAATTTATATGTGTTTAAAATGTAATAAAGGAAATAATAATAATATATCTATACTAATATTATAAACAAGCTGAAGTTTGTTTGTTTGTTTGTTTGTTTGGTTGAACGCACTAATCTCAGGAAAAATTCCTTTTGTGTTTAATTTATCGATGCAGGTTATAGGATCATCACGCTACTACCCAAGGGAGCGGAGCAGTAAACATACATGTCAACAAATCTGACTAATTTACATACATTTTTGCAAAACTTCAAAGGGTTTAAAAGTGCCACAGGCGATCGAAGTGTGTCACGGGCCAAGCCGCAGGGGACAGCTAGTTAAAGATATAAATTAAATAATTTAATAAATTACGCTTTATTAGGTACCAACTATTAAATCAAGTGTTATTTAGATAATTAATGTTATACACACGTGTAAAAGATATAAATTTAATTATTTTCCAAGAAAAAAATGTTTGTGCACAAAACGCCTTAACGGAATATAATCTTCCGTAAATACATATTCATTATAAAAAAGATTCATTCGAAGTATTTTTTAACAAGAATTAAACAAAAATACTAGTGCGACTGACCCTTAATAACTGAATATCTACCTAAGCTAACCCTCATCATTTTAAAGCAACACCTAATAGCAATCACAATTAGGACAAGCCCGCCTCAAACATCAGCCATTTTTCATTTTAAAAAAAAACACTATATTTATCCCATTTGTAGCTGAATATTTGTCTAAAACGCGCATTCGTGGGGCACACTGAGGCGAATATGATTTATAAGTGGACGAACACTCACATCCATTCCAATTCCCATTCAAAAATATACCGTATTTACTTAACAATAAGGCTTCTGGATGAGTCTTTATGTGCGTATGGATAATCGTCACTGGCGCCTCAAAGCCGCGTTTTTACATGTGTAAATTTTATTTCATTATACGAAGCCGGATAGGAATACCGATTGGTTGTTGCTTGATGAACACAGGTACAAAGGGCGATCACGTTACGAAATATACTAGGACTGCAATGCTTCTGCTGTTGCAAAAATTGAGCGAAACTGTCCGACTGGTAACCATCAGTTTAGTGGCTTATGCCATTACACTCCACAAGTCTCAAGGACTTACTTTGGATAAGGCGGTAGTGGATATTGGTAACAGCGAATTCGGCCTTGGAATAACTTACCGCAATTTCACCAGGACTTTTTCTAACGGTGATAATTCCTCAATGGCTAGTCCGATTACCGTTTTTCTTTTTTTGTCTTGTGTAAATGAACAAATTACTTAATTTAACACCAATCGCGTGAGTGAAGCTTTTTAGTTCATTAAGAAATCAGGTTTTAATTTTTTTTCCGGTTATTATTCCACCGTGGTACACATGAATTTTTAATTACTTAGCCTATGTCCTTTCCATCAGTAACATTTTTGCTTGTGTGAAATTTCATTAGAATCGGTTCAGCCGTTTGGGAGGAGAAGATGGTCTAACAAAATACATTGTCTAAAATAGAGCCAAGCTATGACGAGCTTCGCTCAACGACAACCACAACATGCGTACAAATTTCATCAACTGTCAGCGACACGTAAGCTTATATTATCCTCTGTAATCCACACCAATAATTTTATGTCAAGAACTAAAAAAACAACTTCGAGCGTATTGATTACCACAAAATACAAAATCTATTTTAAAGATTACACGGATTAATAAATACATATTAATAACCATGGAAAAAGTGATTCATCAGTAATTAAAATTAATTAATTATTAAACTGGAGTATTAAACTGTATACACAGATAGCGGAGGTCACGATTATGAGGAGCTACCAAAGAATTTAAATTCAATCAGTATAAAACGAGTAGGTATAAATTATTTATCTCGCGTTTCTAAGAACTTTGAATAAAGGCCATTTTGAACATCCGTGACAACATTATCTTAAACAACCTCAACGTAATTAAATCTAAGTGCAAATTATTCCTCAGAGTTACTTCATCTATGTTATAGACTCACAGTACCTTTTTTTTTTGTGCGGAAATCCCTTCGGATTTCCCCCCGCCGGCCAGCGGGGGCGGTTATGTCGGGCTTGAACCGACTAAAACCGTACGCCGTCTCGACCTTATCAATTCGATCAAGTGTCCTAAAAATATGAATATCAAACACAGTTTAATAATTATTCAATCGTCACATGACGCAATAAGAAATTCTAAAAATTATTGAATGTAATGGTAACAGAATGTAATCGAATTGAATGTAATTGATTATAATGTAATGGCTGTAACTAATTTTGTTATTGTAGATTAATTTATTGCAGTGTTATTGAATTCTACTAATAATCATTTGTTTGTAATTTGTAATCTAAAGTGAACAATATTCCTAAATAAAATAAACAGTAAAACGTAACGACAGCAAAAAAAATCTCATGAATTATCACAATTTCAGTCATGGTATTCATGCTTGAACCTGTGCTCAAACATAGCTCTTTCTATAGTAGCCTAATTTAATTAAACCATATAAAAGTATCTCTGTAGATAAATTCAACGTTTCAGTTCACGCGTAGAACCCCGTTATATAATATTAATAAGCCAGTGGCTGGGAACTTGGCAGGTATACAGAGTGCATTTAGATAATAACAGGGTTAAGTGGCGCAGACGCAGCCTCCGCAGCGCGATGTGCCCGTGCTACAGTAGCCATTAACTTTTACATCTATACAATTATTACTATAAATCGATGTGGTTTGAAATGAGAATAAGAGATGAAGGTCGTTGTAGGCCATTCAGTTTGAAGAGTAGTAGCTGTACCGGAATGACTTTGACTATGGCTATCTCTGTGAAATCATATTTTTATTAATTTCGTAGCCCACTTTAGTTCCGACATATTAAAGTACTTAGTTATGTATGGCGCTTTATATATATTTTTACAAACTTTAAAAGAATAACAATATGCTTTTGGAAGTTATAAAACTGTTATTGGACGTGCGTCTGTGAGTCCAATAAAAGTTAATTATTAAAATAACACCTATTCACTTAGAGTAGGCGATGAGAAGACCAAAAGATTTCAATCAAGGACGCCCGTAATCGATTATGAACGGTGCGACATCCAAAATTAAACGACACTTATAGGTGGACAAAACACGAATGCTATAAATCGCCCTCAGCCGACACAAAAACACGCCCAAAAAGAGTTAAGCGTTCAAGAGATCGTCGAATACAGATTACCGGGCGCAGGTGTTAAATAAAAATAATAAAAATCGACACGGAGCATGTTAAAAAGACGAGTCGGAGCGGCGGTGCGGCGCCGAACGAGGCATAATTCCGTTCCCCAACAAAAAATACGTGTACCATCGAGTTAACCACGACCTGCACATCGGCCATATTCGCCATTCACAGTCAATCCGCACGCTCTCGGCGTCTATTTTAATACCTTATAAGACCAGCCGTAACTTCCACACGCTTTTAACAGCAACCGAGTGCCAACCCTTACACGAACAGAAATTATTAACTCAACGTGTAAGAAAAAAGTCGAAAATACTAGACTTCCAATAATAGCCAATAATCAAGATACTAAATCGATAAAAAGGATCTGAGTTCATTCAACTTTAGAAATATTCGGTTATAGATTACCCGAAGAAAATGATAGGGCAATCAAGTCACATTAAACATTTCCAAGCCCGACTGTCAAATTGACCGCTTCCGAGAATTGAATTCGAAGCGAGAGGTAATGCGAGGTAAATAAAATCGTCGATGCAGTACGCGCAAACTGCAATTAAGGGAAGCAATTCTAGTACGCACGTACGAACAAATTGCAGGTTATGAGGGCTGGCCGGCCGGCCGCAAAAACTGCCGTGTGCCTACACATCACGCAGATCGCATTGCGAATGTAACTGAAGTGACGCTTTCCGTAGGTAATATAACATTCCTAATAATCACACAGCCACGTACTCCTTGCCGATAATATAGAAACTATCAGTGCTATATTTGCAGCAAAGAAATGTAAATGGAGTCCAACGATGTGTTGACCAATATTATTATGGATTTAGAATTTTATGTGACGTTAAAAACCTACTAAATTTCGAGTATGTAAATCAATTCATGGGAAAAAACACATTCTGTAAACTAATCGGATTTACAGACGGAAAAGGACCATTAAGTAGAGCTTAACGTTAGGATTCCATGGGGTAGTTCTCGAGTTCTCGTAATGAATACCTTGAAATATGTCAGTGTTATTGAGCGTTAAGCCCACGTTTAATTGGGGGTATAGGCAGGACGAATAAATAACAGGATTATCGTACCATCGCACATGTGATCAGGGCATCCTTCAAGGTGAGATTTACGGTTTGTTTTCTGTTATATAAGCCGGTGTAGGCGATGAGGCGGTAGTTTTAGTTTCTGGGTATGTAGACATGAACAAAGGAGTATCTTTAACAACACTTGCTCAAATTGGAACTGGATCTGTTCAGAATCAGTGCAATGGAAATAGAACACACGTGTCAGTGGAAATATACAACTGAGATGCTAATACATAAGACATATTAGTGCTTCGTTCGAAACACATTATTTACTCAAAGTAATTGTAATAGGTAGATATCACAGTGCGAACTACTTTTTTTGTGCGGATATCCCCAGGGATACCCTCAAACCGACTAAAACCGCATGCCGTCTAGGGTCTCATGAGCCGGGTTGCGAGGGTATTAATTGCCTTATTGGGTTAAGGCAATTCCCTCGCAACCCGGCTGACCCTGGGCCATCTATGGGTCTGAGATGGTCCCCTTCAAGCCCCGGCGTCCTGCCACCGCGTCGGCCTGCTTCTGCTGGAGTGACAGGCGGCCTCACCTTGAAGGACGGAGGTCGTTGAGCAACGACGGAGGTCGTTGAGCAACGATGGAGGTCGTTGAGCGCAGTGCGAAGTACCTACGGGGGGAAGGAAAGGAGTGCCCCTTAATGTCACCTTTATTTACCTTATATGACGTATACATTTACCCAAACTACCGATGTTTTCTTTACTTCCAGCAAAATAGTTACTGCGTAGTAGTAATAAAAAATGCAATCTCACAAAGTAACCACTTAGGTTATATGTACCTGCTCTGTTTGTCCTCAAAACCTAAAATGGAACAATACCATAGAGTTTTTGCCAAAAGTCAAGGATTATAGGTACAAATTGTATTGCAATATCATTACTTGTGTTGTGAGTGTTGCAACTCACAACACAAGTAATGATATTGCAATACAATTTGTCAACAATTCTTTAAATATGATTCTAAATTATTAAAAACTTGAAAGCGTCAAAAAATTATTTAATTGGAAGGGAACGGTTCTTCCAGATCGAGTGTTATTGTATAGAGGTGTATAATGCTTTCAAAAATTCAAAAATATAGAAATTGAAAAAAGACATGGTTTGAAACCATGTCTTTTTATCTCTTCAGACTACGGGGCCAACTTTCGATAAACATAAAGTGCGCGTGGGCGTACTGTATAATACTTTTAAAAACCGGCCAAGTGCGAGTCGGACTCGCCCATGAAGGGTTCCGTAGCAGCAAGTAAAATTTTTATATTTGAGTTGACTGAAAGAAAGGTAAATAGCGGTTTACGATTTATGACGTATTAAAAAAAACTACTTACTAGGTCTCGTTCAAACCAATTTTCGGTGGAAGTTTACATGGTAATGTACATCATATATTTTTTTTAGTTTTATCATTCTCTTTATTTAGAAGTTACATGGGCGGGGGGGGACACATTTTACCACTTTGGAAGTGTCAGTGAGTGTTGTATTCAGTTTAGAAAATTATTATTTGATATTTTATTAAGAGATATTATTAGAAACCTCTATATCATTTTTGAAGACGTATCCATACGCCACACGTTTTTTTTTTGGATTTCAGTTCTAAGTATGGGGAACCCCCAAAGTTTACTGTTTTTTTTTCTATTTTTGTGTCAAAATCTAAATGCGGTTCACAGAATAGTTTCGGAAAAAAGTAGCAGTGAGATACGGACGGACAGACAAACAGACATGACGAATCTATAAGGGTTCCGTTTTTTGCCATTTGGCAACGGAACCCTAAGAAGAGCACCATCATTTGCGCCCCACTTCATTATAGAAAAAATCGATATCTAACTAAAAGTGTGCATTTATCAAATTTAATGCTGGATGCCGCAAATTTTAATAAAAAGGCACAAAATCATTTTCATTTCCTATCAAGATCTTCGGGGCCCAAGCCAACCTCACGTGCAAGCATGGTACAACATGCTGATCAGCGGACGAGGCTCTGGCGAAGACTTTCCACTAGGGTTTGGGAGGTCAGATGGCGGTCCCTCCCACAAAAGTATAATCCAAACCAAAAGGAGGAGGAGGAGTAGGTAACCTGACCCCGGGCTCCGAGGTGAAAGCCTCGGATGCATCCGGGAAAATCGCTTAAATATCCAATTCAGCAAGCAATAGCAAGCCATAGTAATTCAATTTCGGTTTGATTGCGTTCAGGGGTCAGCAAGTACATAGCCGGGCAGGGGGATTGTGGTCGCAGCACTAGTGGGACCGGTGGGTGTCACGCGGTGCTGCAACTACAGTCCTCTTCTGATGAGGCCGTCAAGCTGAGTGCCACCATTGTTAACATGGTACGTGTATGTAATAGTGACCCTCTTTCCTGAGACTTTACCTTCAGCTTACTATCAGGCGAGGTGAAGTCAAATTGACGTGTTCTAAATATAAAAAAATTATGATAATGAGTGGCATAGAAAAAACCATCCCCTACCAAGTCTACATTGAATATAAAGTTTTTGGTTTATAACTTTTGACCAGAGAACACAATTTCATCATCATTTCCTTAGGCTAAACGATATCGTTGATCACCTGAACTACGGAATATACTCGCCAGATCTCCCTCCACGGCAGTATTTAATTCCCCCGTGGTAAGATAACGCCCACATTATTACTGATTTGAATTCATCGATAGCGACTTGGAAGTACTGTGTGAGTTTATGTTATAACATGTGTTAATAGTCAATGATCGTAATACATAGTAACTCAAAAAAAAATGCTCAAAATTTTGTGTGCATGTGGCGTACGTAAGGGACTGCTGAGACGAGGTCTCGAGTTCGATCCCCAGTCACCCCGGGCACACACCTCTGACTTTTCGTAGTTATGTGTGCATTAATAAATGATAATTGTCGCTCGTTTAATAATATGCCCGGTAGATAGCAATAGGCTCGCCCCCTATAACATTGGGCCCTCAACATAACTGGCGAATCGTGGGTTTGTAATGCACCTCTACCTACCACTTCGGGGATACAGGCGTGAAGTTATGTTATTATGTTAATACCAGTGCGTTCAAATCGATTATAGCCATCTTTAGAGGCGTAAGGTGAACATGTTAAAATATAATGTTGATGAGGTTTAGGATTGGCTTATTAATTAATATTTTCGATACTTTATGATAAGCAATTTTACAATTTTATGACAAAAATTCCAATATTATGTTAAATAATACTACATCTTAAAAACATTACCCGCCGATAATCTGGTAAAACGGGGATTTGTATGATGCGATTTCTGTCAGCTTAAAATCGAAACCTTCGCCATTCATATCGATGACTACCGGTCAGCGCATCACTATAATTACTTTAAACGTGACGACATCATAATTACTGACTTATCACACTTGCTACCAAACGCTGTTTTTCTAGGAGGAAAACGTACCTCTCCTCCAGAAATTTCTAAAACCTAACTTGCTTCTTTTGGCAGTTACTTCACGACGGTACCACGTACAGTTCACACGAATAGCATCTTAATAAGGAGTCCAACATCTGAGCAATTACGCCACAAACGCTACAATTATCACACAATCTGACCAAAGAGCTTGACAGCCATTTTGTTGTACAGCTCTCCTACATAATTGCACTTCAAAGCACATACCCAGTCTCGCCTACTGTCAAACAAGGCAACTGGAAATAGTTGCATCAGACTAAACGTACAAATATGGCGCCTGCGTCCAAGTAGAGTTATACTTGTAAGGCAGTATTAATATTGGAATGCGATACATTGTTATAATTCAAACAACATTTGTTGTAAAACAAATAGCATATTTCAGTGGGGTAACGCTCTAGATTGTAAACTGGTGTTTCCAACAATACGTTCTTAGTATGTTCTGTTCGGTCAGTGACTTGTAAACAAACGTGCGTGTAAATTTGTACAGAATTCGTGATGTACTGCATTATTCATACTATACATACAATATATACACTAAAGCCTTGCATGATATGGTAGACAGAGGTTAGAAAAGATAGGATAGAGACGACTTTTTTCATTTAATTTTCTTGTTTTCAGCGTACTCTCGATAGGTGGCTATGTACACTCAAAGACAGAAGTCGCTTAATTAATTCTAATCTATGGATCACCTTAGCATAATATTAACTTTGTCCGCTGGGAATTATAAAAGTCCTTAAGCATACACTACTGGTTCGTGTATCTAAAAAGGTTTGTAAATATCTTTTGTCGTTGGCTGTACCAGTATCGTCTGTTTCCGAAAAACTATAACCTGGGAATCTTCAGGTTTCCAGTGAGAGACCAACATCATTGACTTACCAGCGGGTGAGAAAGTGGTCAAACATGGGCCTATCAAAGATAAAAAAAGCACGAAAGCTTTCCTTTGTAACAACATTTAGTAAAAGTATGATACCTTTTTTTTAACGTGTTAATACCCCCACGGGCTTCACCCCAACGGTGCCAACGATGGGGTGGGCGTGTCGTAATCGGACCGACTAAAACCACACGGTGTCCTCCCCAAGTGTCCATTGCCGGGCACCCGGGGTAAGCCCTTGAAAGGATAACCCCAGGTTTACCGGCGGACTTTGGCCACCACCGCGAAGTCGCCTGGTGGGGTCGGGTTTTATCCCGCGTCGGTGAGTTGGCAGGCGTGTGTAGGACACACACGACACGCCTCCGTCTTGGCCGTCACTGTAAGGACAGCGAGTCGGCCAACTGCCGTCCTCGGCTTCTGTGGTGAATGTTTGTACAACCAGTTAAACTAATATAATAAGTGACACTGAGTGTATATGCATGTATATTTTGAGATTATACAAACGCTACAGCAGTGTATCGTTTGTACAACTAGTTGAAATAAATAGTTGTACTTCAGTACCAGGGGGCAAAAAAATACGATCAAAAAGGCATAGCTTCTTATATATCTAGATTAGACTTGAAGTGATGCATAAACGTTGCTTAGAGATTTCGATATAACGGATCGAGGGTTCGGTAAACTATTCTAAACTACTGTAGGCTGCCCGTCTCCACATTGAATATTTGTCTAATAACATTCTTCGCCACAAGACCACAATAACCGCTCACCAACAGATACCGTACTGCAGTATAAAAAACCGGCCAAGTGCGAGTCGGACTCGCCCATTAAGGGTAGCAAGCAGCAAGTAAAATGTTTATATTTGAGTTGATTGAATGAAAGGTAAATTGCGGTTTACGATTTATGACGTATTAAAAAAAACAACTTATACTAGATCTCGTTCAAACTAATTTTCGGTGGAAGTTTATATGGTAATGTACATCACATATTTTTTTTCTTTTATCATTGTCTTATTTTAGAAGTTACAGGGGGAGGGGGGGGGACACACTTTTTACTACTTTGGAAGTGTCTCTCGCGCAAACTATTCAATTTAGAAAAAAAAATTAGAAACCTCAATATCATTTTTGAAGACCTATTCATAGATACTACACACGTATGGGTTTGATGAAAAAAGTTCCGTTCTAAGTATGGGGAACCCCCAAAATTTATTGTTTTTTTTTTATTTTTGTGTGAAAATCTTAATCCGGTTTACAGAATACATACTTACCAAGTTTCAACAGCATAGTTCTTATAGTTTCGGAAAAAAGTGGCTGTGACATACGGACGGACAGACAGACAGACATGACGAATCTATAAGGGTTCCGTTTTTTGCCATTTTGTAACGGAATCCTAAAAAGATACCGTATTAAAAACTAAATAAATTTCGGAGTGGTTTAAGATGGAAGATACAATTGCGTCAAATGGAGCTCTTGGCGACAACAATACCAACAATTTATTATCGATATCTAAATCTATACATCGCTATGTGCTCTCAGTGCGATTCATTGTGTTTTACATCCTAAGGCAAGGCTTTATCAAAATATAGAGGGTTTCTCTTCTCAAAATTGAATATTTTGAAAATAACAATCTTCGCCACAAGACCACAGTCATCGTTGACCATCAGATACCTTACCAATATAAAAATAAATAAATAAAAGATACAACGATAACTTTTTAAATAATAAATGAATATCAGAGTGGTTGAGATGGAAGATACAATTGCGTCAAATGGAGCTCTTGGCGACAACAATACCAACAATTTAGTTTCGATATCTAAATCGATACATTAATCTGTGCTCTTACTGCGATTCATTGTGTTTTACATTCTGAGGCACGGCTATGAAAAAAGCGGTTATACTATGTACGCTTTATTAAAAAGACAAAGGCTTGATAGATTTATTAAAAAAAAAAACTTGTCTTACGAATGATACTAGTCAATATCTCTTATGGTAAAGAATTAAGATCTTGTAATAATAAATTGGTACTATGAGTGCAAGGATGACGGAACGGTTTGAGTGGTCAGCTTATCATTTAATGTTTGAGGTTTCAACCTATAGGCACTTCGTATTTGGATCATCACCGCCTCACCATGTTCTAAATACATACAATCACGCCTCTTTCGTATTAGCGTAGGCAGAGACCACATGGTTCCACTTACTGCGTGCTATCTAGATATACACATTTGGCTTTTTCTAATTTCAAAATATTTTTTTACGTATGCTCCTCAGTTGGTAGTACCTTTCTCTATACAAGACTTTACGATTGAATTAATTATGGCATACAAATCCACAAATCCATTTTTTTTCAGCATCTATAATATAGGCCAGGAATCGCGGGTATAGACTAACAAAGTAATAGTCTTCTGCTATTACGTACTTCAAGCACCGCCAGCACGAGTTATTGCGCTATTCTTACTTTTCAAGTGACTGCTTTTACATGGTCATGGTGGTAGAGTCAAGCAACAGTCATTTTGGCCGTTGCATGAATGGGCCGACTCGACCGGGGAAGCACCACCCCTCTCACAGAATATCGACGCCAAGTAACAGTATTTGAACTGTTGCGTTCCGTTTGGTGAGTGAGAGTGCCGGAGCCCAAACTCCTTTCCCATCCCCTCCCAAACTCCTTTCACATCCCCTTTCCTTTACAGGGTCGGCAGCGCGAGTGTGACGCCACTGGTGTGGCACACGTCCGCGGTAACCGCTTCCCATCAGGTGGGCCATGTGCTTGTCTGCCACTTTAGTGGTATAAAAAAAAACTCATTATTTCATATCTTCAATATTTTCCTTCCCCTTTCTCCCAAATACTTCCGAAAAAAGCCCGCTGAATTTCTTACCTGCAGTCTTCTCGGTACGGAGCCGCGTTTTAACCGATACCACGATTTGATCCATTTACTAAGCATTAGTCTAGTTACGATGTTTTTGACGTTTTTTACGTGCTGTTTTAATGGTCTATACAGAACAAATAATTTTAGCCTTTGACTTTCTATTTTTTAATCCAAAAGTGTCCGATTAGCAGTAAGAAGCACGTTCACAACTTTTTACTTTTAACTTTAAAAAATCTGGCAAAACTTAGGTAGGCTGCACCCTACCCCTTCAAGGATGCACGTCCTGCACGTCAGCGTGAAATTGAAGTAATTAAGTTACCAATCAATTAATCATACTTATGTTTTATTAACAGGTCACGCTCTTAGCTTTTTAATGGCCCCACAATAAAATTTCGCTGGTGTAAAAATATGAGTACATTGGCGCCCATCGTTGAGCCGGGATCGTTTTTATACGTGATCACATTATAGCGAGTTTCCGATTCGTCATGCACCATCAGGACATTAAGATGAACGATATTACATCTCTACATAACTACTTATATAATTTTTTTACCTGTTACAGACCAAGATAATCGAGTTAGTATGTAATGCCTGTTTTTTGTTTCGGGCTTTGCTATTATCATGTTCATAAAATTGAATGCGTAACGCGATGAAACAAATGATAACGTCATCTATATAGAAAAGCTATTCCGAAAAGTTTTAACCTGGGAATCCTCAAGTCTCTAGTGAATAGAATACTTCTTGGCAAACGTGTTTCATCGTAGACCGCATCATCACTTACCACCAAGTGAAATAGAGTTCAAACGTGAACCTTTCAATGATAAAAAGTATTCACTCGATTTATAGGCAGCCATGCTTTTCCCAGCATCCAAAGGTTAACTAGATCGGAAACGTACTCACCATCCCACCCTCTTACTATACCCATGATTTAATTTTTGTTACGAGGGAAGGTACAAAAGTTCGCGGAATAAAGTATTAGGAGGAAACAATATTATACAAACTCATATGCCCAGTTATAGTGAGACCTCTTTAGGTAAAAAATAAATAAAAAGTTATGTCAAGAAGAAGACAATTACGGCCCATTTCGAAGACAAAGAAAAAAAATATTTTTTGATGGTTTATGCAAATTAATTAGTAGATCCAAAAAATGTATTGAACTCGAGGGTAATTATATTGAAAAAAGAAAAATAATTCAATTGTTTTATTTAATGCAGAACCATTTCGTTCCGCGAATTTTTGTACCTCCCCTCGTACCTTTTATATTTACAATATAGTATTTTACCCGTTTGTTTTGAATACTAAAAACCCAAATTACTAGTATTTCCGTCTCCAGCGTGGGTTCAATAGTTTTAGTTCGCAGCGCACTCACAACCTCTAGATCGCAAGTCTACCGTCTTACGATGCCGTCGGCGTCGCTTCTAATATTTATCGCGATCTATTTAGTGTAAACACAAATAGCAATCTATTCTGGTAAAAGTAGTATAATTTTAATGTGTAACTTTTGCGTAAGCATCAGCCAATGTAGCACTTATACATTTCGTGCGGTTTGTTAGTGTGTTAGTTATTAGATTTTTTTTAATTTTCACAATCTCTTTTTTTTTATTCACCGCCCACCGGGAGGGAATCTCCCGACTAGCGCTTGATATCTGTAGTTTTATAGGCTACGGCAACCGCTTACTAAGGAGGGCTTGATTGCGACAGTAATAATGTAAAAAAACAGTAAGTTCAGTAAATATTATACACATATGTACTCAATTTTTTATACGGTCACGTAAGCCACTCTCTGATGTTATGTGAGGAAGAGCCGCAGCCTTAATCGTCTTAGTGGTTTAGAAGTCGGCCTTACGAGGAAGAGGCCCCGAGTTCGAATCCCTGCTATGACACTACCGGTTACCGATGTTAACCCACTCCTAAAATGAACAATTTAGCTTAGACTTTAGGGAAATACTAGATTCCTCTTAACTCCTTCAGCTTTTCGGCTACTAGTATTCAAAGAGACCGTAATCTTAGCAATCCATGGATTCTCCGTGCGGGTGCCGGGTCCATCGCGTTGCTGAGTTGGGAACTCAGGACAGTGCCTGGGACTTGCGACCCAAGTGTAGGTTTAGAAGGGGCCCCTTTTGTTGATGTACATCAACACTCACCTTCACTACCCAAGTTCCCCTCCCTGCCTAACCAAATTTGATACGAACCTACTAGTGCCGCTTTAGACATTCGTCTTAGTAATGAGCTTATTGTAGCTCTCGATAGGCCTAGATCTTTAAGTAGGTTATAGAGAGATTTTGCTGGTATACCTCTCGCTAATGAATATTAGTAGCCGAAAGGCTGAATTACGCCTTTTTCCCTCCGGGCTAGGTAGAGACAACAGCCCGCCACCTGCTTCTGTCCTTACATACTTCACGAGCTTCCTCTACTGTCATTAAACCTTTTATGCAAGACCGCTATTCTTTTTCAAAAACTATCATTACTGTTAGGCCAGGGGTAGGATGGTCAGGGATCGCACATAATCTTACTACACCAAGGGGTCCTAACTTAACCAACTTAGATATTGCCATAACGTGTGTAGCGCTCAAGTAAGAGCTGCATTCTCTACTATTGTACGCAAGGAACTAACTTTTCTGTCATGACTCAGCTATTAATATGGTTTCTACTACAAATATTCATAATTATCCTGCTAGTCTACTTAGAAATGGTAAGTCGTATAATAAAATTCGTAAGAATAAATCCAAATCGATATTTTCGATCGTAACTTAACATAAAAATAATTTCGATAATCTCAAACTAAGATAAACCAGTGCCGTATCAGTGTAAGCCTTATCTATTTAATTTTATAATAAATAAGATTTATATGTCAGGGATCCACATAACACCAGCTTAACCATTGATATGAAAATGGACTATCAGATAAACCAAGAATCATTTATATAGATTAAAAAGGCCTAATAGACAGGTAAACAACTATTATTTTAATGCGTATCATATGATTTTACAAGCTTATCCTAATATTTTCTAGTGACGACTATAAGTATTTATGACATCAAGTGGCACGCAGCGTACAAAATTGGATTGTCCACCGTCAAAACGAGCGATTATTACTTCCAACGGGGATGCCGGTGATCTGGCGGGTGATGCACCCTACCTTTGTGGGCCATTTTACGAATTTCCCCTGATCCTTCCTTTTGGGAAGGATATGATTTCCAGCAATCACGGCGATCCGTCTAACCTACCTGTATTCTTGCAAAATCTTACGATCTGGTCCAACTTCAGATCTTCCAGGTCTTCTGTATCCAGTGTATCCGACCCCATTGTCTCCCATCTTATCAGTGAGTACCTACATGTACATGGGGCATTCGGCCAGCAGGTGGAAACCGGTCTCGTCACCTTCCATGCATTCTGGGCATCTGGAGTCGGTTTTCACACCTATCAGTGTCAGGTGCCTGTTCCATCGGCTGTGTCCTGTTAACACTTCTATGAAAAAACGAGCGATAGAACCGAAGCATGATATAAGAAAAGTAGATTACGCTAAGAGGTTTCTGGTGCTACCTGTGCTTGGTGTTAACGTGAGTTATGACGTCATTTGGCACATAACTAATGTTACTGACACAGGTCGCAGGATAAGCAAGCTGCAATGGCGATCCACTCTACTCTTTCACCTACTAAGTATACAATTTTTCCTTAACTCTTCGTTAACGTTCAAATATTGCAACATTAGACACTAATGACTGACAGCTGACAGATCTATGTCATATAAATAAATCATCATATTAAAATTACATAACGGACAAGGTCACTGTACAACCGAGTTCCATAATGGACAATGTGCTTCCATCATGCTACAATTATGCAACGCCTACAATACCCACTTTATTAAATACCTAAGCTAAGAGCACCTGCACACTGTATGACTAGATTATGTGCGACAATTCATTTTTTTTAAAAGGGCCCACTGTGCTCGTTTCCTTGGTTCAGATATCTGAGGCATGAAAGAACAGGCATTAAGTACGAATGTGAGCATTTACAACGGTTTCTATTAATGCAACCGCATACCGCTTTGAATTATAGAATTTTGTTCATGTTAATTTTTTTTGTTTTTTTTATTATAATGGTGACGTTAATTTGACTTCATCTCGCCTGATGGTAAGCTAAAGGTAGTCTCAGGAATGAGGGTCACTATTACAGGCACCGATTGTATTACACCATTTACCTATGTCCCACTTGACACGCGAGCCTTGGCCGACAAATAGTCACGTTTCCATTTTCCATGCTGCGATTGCCTAACATAAACAACAAAAAAATCCGGGATTAGAATTCAAACCTCACAGGACACACTTAATGTCAGAAGATCAACGAGCTAGTCTTACGATAAACGATGTACATAAAAGGCTACGAATGCGTACTCGCCGCTAATCTTCTACGTTTAGTGTGCAAGCTCCTTAACTAACAATTTACGCACTAAACAATAGCAGCGTCACTGCAATGACGAGGGTGTTGGCGTCATTGTCACTCGCAAACGACTGCGTACGAAAAAAGTTCTCTGTTTATTATGTTAACGTGCCACACAAATAGACATCTAAACAAAAGAGTTGCGTCATGAGGAAACATTTATAATAAAAACTCATATTCCATACTTGGATTTACTTCCGTTGAACTGTAAGATATTCTAGGTGGTAGAGTCAAGCAACAGTCATTTTGGCCGTTGCATGAATGGGCCGACTCGACCGGGGAAGCATCACCCTCTCACAGAATATCGACGCCAAGTAACAGTATTTGAACTGTTGCGTTCCGTTTGGTGAGTGAGAGTGCCGGAGCCCAAACTCCTTTCCCATCCCCTCCCAAACTCCTTTCCCATCCCCTTTCCTTTACAGGGTCGGCAGCGCGAGTGTGACGCCACTGGTGTTGCACACGTCGATATGCCGCGGTAACCGCTTCCCATCAGGTGGGCCGTGTGCTTGTCTGCCACCTTAGTGGTATAAAAAAAAATGAGATTAACGCAGCGAAATTAACTCGCACCTCAAGAGATTCCATGACTGTCATTAAACCTTTCATACCGGTCCCTCGGTTTCGAGTGGACACTCGAAACCGAGGGACCGGTAATGTCGCGGGATTTACGATTTAGAGTGGATTTCAGTAAGACTATATATTGATTTATACACATCGCATGACACATACTATACTCTCACATTTACACACATAACTACACACAAATACATACATGGGTTCCAGTTGAAAACCAGCGCCAAGGTCCGTCCGCCTGGCATATGCTGAACTGGACACCCCTTTGACGCAAACGCGGAGCACATAATAAATTAGTAATCCATGTACTAGGTTAAGTGGAATGTTTAATGTGACTTACATCCGTTTCTTTCTTTCTTTCTGTCTAAAACCTGAGTCCTCATGGTCTAGAACATCTAAAGATTCAAACTTTAACTTTATGAAGTGTATTACAAACTACGTTTCACGTCGGGAGCGGTCATCTACCTCCTAGTTATGTCCCGGTTGCATTTTTTTACAGTTTTTAGCACGGAATCCGCTTATTATTATTGGTTCGTTTGTTGACTTTTACGAGACCGACTGCCGTTTGACCTCCTAACTCCCAGTCTTATCCGTTGTTTAGCATGTCCACCAACTAGCAGCTGAGGTTGACTTGGGCCCCACAAATCTTAGTGGGGCCCTCATACACCCATACATATACCCATATCATAAGCGGACCCCACCCTCAAAAGTACAAACTTTGGACGAAACCAGTCATTATTATCGTACTTGATTCAGATTAAAGAGTACATTCTGCTGCCCATCACTCTTACACCACACCGGAAAACTCAATATATCAAAATGATCCTTTCGAAATAAGATGTGTATCTACCCAGATAGCTAGAGGTTTCTTGAAAGTCATTCAAATACAACCTTTTTTTTCATCATATCTAAATAATCACTGCTAAGGGCTTAAGAAAGCAGTACCAAGTTCGTTGAGCTTAAAACGCAACAATAGTCCCGTCAGTTTGACGGCCGGGGTCGGCGCGCTGCTAGCGCCATTGTCACGAGGTGTCGGGCACCGAATCTCGACAGGGAAATAAGGAAAAAAGATATTGGACTTGCTCTTGAGTGCAGGGTTGCCGCATTTGTAACTTCATCTTTAATGAACGAAACTTCAAATTGCGAGCACAAGGTAATAAAATCCCTTAATTGTTGCAATCAGTAAGCAAGAAAAATTAATATATGTATATTATATTCTAAGACTAATATTCTACATTAACACTATTCTGTTTAGCTGGTGCCTACATAAAAAGCATATTGATAATGATATTAAAACACTATTAACGTTATCTTAACGCCCTATATATATGTTTCTACATCCCACTATCAACGTTCTAATCCTGATTAACATTCATATACATAATCACAGTCAGAAAGATCCGGAATTCATGAAAAGGACATGAGATTCAACCTAATGACCCTTCCTTATTTACGGAAGTAGTAGAACTTCTCATGGAAGGCGGAAGACGCCCATCGACTCAAGCATGATTCCACTCCCACCACTCCACTCTAGCTGGAGTGTAGTGAGGATGATAGTAGAAGATCCTATCTTTGTGTTGGTAGAACACCAGACCCCGTTCCTTCACAATTTCTAAACCAAAAGAAACATGGTACGGAAGTCTCCAGACTGGCGGAATGACTTTTTAGGTTTATAATCTAAATTACACTTTTTTTCAAACTTTCGCGTTCCATGATATACAATGCTGGTAACGGGAATTATAGCGATCATGTAAAGGTTACACTGGCCGTGGTCAAAGGGTGAGTACCTGTGACCACGGCCAGTGTAACCTGGTCGAACCGCCAGGCAATCCAAAGGTATGTATATATCTATGATCGCGTTAATTCCCGTTAACATTATTATATAAATTACATTTTACTGATATACTTATAGAAATCACAGAACCCTTGAATATTAAATCAACATACCAAACATCGAGCCCCAGTTTTAATATTAAAATACCATAAATAGCAGAATCGATTTCTTTAAATATTTAACATAGCGTTAATGGCGTCGCATATCCAATTAAATTAAATAACAACGCAAATAGTACATCGTAACGTTCATATTTATTCATAGAGTTAAAAAGTTAACAGGTTGAATTGAACTTTGACACCATTATAATAAATTTCTGTGAGTCGCAGACACGCAGACCAAAATAACTTTCAATATTTTTGATGATGGCGTGTTATAAAACGTGACATTTTTTTAATATATTTTTTAGATGTAACTGAAACTATACATAATTGTATTTTTTTTTTTTTTTTATAAACTCACGCCTATATCCCCGAAGGGGTAGGCAGAGGTGCTTGCACCCACATTTCGCCAGTTTATGTTTAGGTCCCAATGTAATAGGTGGCGAGCCTATTGCCATTAACCGGGCACTTATAAACCTGCGATAAATACACACATAACTTCGAAAAGCATCGAAAAGTCATTGGTGTGTGCCATGGTAAAACCTGGGATCGAACCCGAGACCTCGTCTCAGCAGTCCATTACCCATACCACTAGGCTACCGCGGCTTCAATTGTGTCATACTATTTGTATTATATGCGTGACTATCTGCCCAGTTCCGGATTCACACGCCTGTAACCCGGGTCCAAACAATGCCTATATCTAACCTTCACGCAAATGCAAGCTGTAAGTTGACTAAGTTTTACACGGCAGCTCATGAAATACAAACGAACAATACTTTTATAATAATCGCTGAAAAAAAGTACTTATAGTCTGGTTGGTTGGTTTGGTAGGTTGTTTTTGAATAATTTTCTATTATTCTGGATTTAGAATTTGTTTTCATAAAATTACTAGCTTTTAGCTATGAGGCCTACGAGCACCTTACAGCGATTAGATGTTAGCAAAACCAGCAACAGGTAATACGCTTCAAAACGCTATCTTGATAATATTTAAACTACTGAAGTTTGCCGCAAGTACCAAACCTTCTATTAATTTCAGGATGGTTTTAAACAAGCCACGATAGCTAAGGATGCATCTTCACTGAGGCGGAAAAATACAGCTAATGGAGATGTGCAAGACTCAATCCATCAAATTGCTTGATCCGCACGTCTTCAAGGCATTGGAAACGTAACATAAGCTCCGCTTCATTCTGTTCCCGCCTCGACTCTGACTACGATAGATTGGGTTACAAGGCTGAGATGCCAGGAACTTTATATCTCTGAATCGGACTACTGTAAACAGTGGTGAATTGGCCGTATACAGTCGACGTGGCATTTGCCAGCTGGTTCCTAGCGTGCGCAGGCCCTTGATCATACCTACCTCCTGCCAGTCCTGACTGACGACCTACGTGTAAAATAGAGAGCAAAGGAAACGAAAAAAATTCCAGCCCAGTCTGACCCTGACTGTGAGTCCCCCCCACTCACAGTCAGGGTCGGACTGTTATCCCTGGTTAGTCGAAAAATTGATGTGACGTAGTCATCTTGAGGCTTATATTTATTAATCGAAATGCTGACTTTAAATAATCGCTGATTGTGAGATCAGGTAAACTTATAATATACCCCTTGCTAGATCATTTTGACAGTTGATTTGTTGCTTATTTAACGATTCGCCGATTCGATTCTGGCGGTGCCTACCACGTCTGGTAGGGAAAGATCTTTACGTATTACTGCTTATTAACATATTCAACTCGGCATTCCTTGCCATCGTAATTCAAATGTAAGAGGAAACTAACTTGTACCCGCAGTTCCATCTGCGTGTGATACGAATTCCGTTCCCGCGACCCACAGGATTCCCTAGATAAAACGTAATTTGTGTCTTATTTGCTCGGTCGTACCTAGGTATGTAGAAAATTTCAGCCAAAACCATTCATCCGTCTTTACGTGACTGAATTAAAAGAAAAACACGCAGTTATAATATTCAGTTAGGACATTGTTATAAAACTTTATACCGAATTATTGAACAAGCGATTTTTTTTCTCGGCTGAATTCGTACCGTCACACCAGTGGCGTCCTTTAATGAGTTTAGGAAAACCACAACCAAAACTGGTTACACTATGATTAATACGTGAATCATTAAACTATTAACTATTCGGGAATTAAATTTATTTACGAGACAGCCCTGCATGAGATGCTATTGTTATTACAAAATGACCCATCTCAATGTCGGACGGTTCTTGGAATCAAGTTCCTCGCGGTCGAAATTATGTATAACGTAAGCGCCTTTGAACATTTTATAAAGGCTTATTTCTGACACCTCGAATGAAACATGGCGCATAACGAATGTACGCGCATGGATGGGATGAGCCCATAAAGGTGGGCAATACCACACAAAATGGGATCCAAATTGGTTACAACGATTTATATATGGGTATTAAATTAAATGGTTTACGTACGTGTCTAATCTATTTGATGTATGAGATACATAAAAAATAGTTATGATCTTACGGCACGATTGTTAAATTATATTTTTATAGTATTCCAGTGACCCAAAATGGCGTTATTCGCATGAAAAGCGGTTCTCTTCAAACGTACAGTTCTTGCAGATAATATGGGCAACAACTTATTAAAGTTTCATATTGACTGAATCGTATAGGAATGCATAGAGGACAAACAAAGAAAATAACTTTATTCATCTTTAATTACACTTGCAGGTGGTAGAGTCAAGCAACAGTCATTTTGGCCGTTGCATGAATGGGCCGACTCGACCGGGGAAGCACCACCCTCTCACAGAATATCGACGCCAAGTAACAGTATTTGAACTGTTGCCTTCCTTTTGGTGAGTGAGAGTGCCGGAGCCCAAACTCCTTTCCCATCCCCTCCCAAACTCCTTTCCCATCCTTTCCTTTACAGGGTCGGCAGCGCGAGTGTTACGCCACTGGTGTTGCACACGTCCATAGGCCGCGGTAACCGCTTCCCATCAGGTGGGCCGTGTGCTTCTCTGCCACCTTAGTGGTATAAAAAAAAAAACTTTAACTAGGTCTGTGAGTTTGTTAGATAGTATGGGTCAAATCTTGGAAGCCCAATAAGAACCATTACCTGACGCTAGATTGGCCTCAAATTTGGTATACTTGCGTATCTTCGGTGACAATGCTATAATATGGCACTATGAAGCTGGTCTGATGATAGGGTCGGAGATTATAGGATTTTATAGATAGGTACCTACCAGGGGTGCTTGGTTGGGGACCTCCACGCGGTGCACCCTGGTCAACGGAGACGGCAGCGCCTCTCTCCTAGGGTGGGAGAGACGCTGCCGCCTACGGCCAACTCCGACCGAGGCGAGGACGGCCCTGTTGAGGGCTGTTCGGAAGCTTTCCACGTGTCCCTCTGATTAGCAGATGGCACAGCGGAGAGCAAGTAAGGGGGCCATCTCGAAACCGGAGATGGCCCAGGGTCAGTCGGGGTGCGAGGGATATGCTCTATGGGCAACCTTACACCCCGGCGTCTGTAGACCCGAGACGGCGTGCGGTTTTAGTCGGTTCAAGCCCGACATAACCGCCCCCGCTAGCCGGTGGGGGGTATCCGAAGGGATTTCCGCACGATAAAGAAAAAAAAAGGTACCTACTAACTGCTACCTTCAGCTCGGCCCGCATGGGAGATCTTTATGGCTATTTTTGCTAGTTTCCGGAATAAAAGGTATCGTATTGTTGGTTGAGTGGTTTGGACGTAAAAATAAAAGCACGCAGAGTTACTTGCACATTTGCAATATTGGTACGAATATAATGTTTTTCTAATTGTACCATCGGGCCATTGTACCCACCATTGTATTGGGCCATCCGCCCGAATGGCCCAATCCGAACCAAATTACTCAGTCTCGAGGTCGCCTTTGATAAAAACATAAACATAGATAAAACTTAATACTTAGTTCGATTTTTGAAAAAAGATTCTAACCATTCCGTAGATTTTGAAAAATAATTTACCTATTGTGTTTTTAAATTTATTAATGTTATTTAAGGGATAACAAACAGTAACAATAGTACCTTTTTTTTTTTTTTTTTTTTTTTTTATCGTGCGGAAATCCCTTCGGATACCCCCCCGCCGGCCAGCGGGGGCGGTTATGTCGGGCTTGCACCGACTAAAACCGCACGCCGTCTCGGGTCTTCAGACGCCGGGGTGTAAGGTTACCCATAGAGCATATCCCTCGCACCCCAGCTGACCCTGGGCCATCTCACCACTAACAGCATCGCTCATCCTGTCTCCTCTGAAAGCAGAGGAGTACGGAGAGCGATGTGTTCCCGCCACGTTGGGTATTGGCCGACGATCAATGCCAACCCTATGAAGGGGTGAAGGGGAAGCCATTGACCGCCACCCAGGGTGTACCGGCCGCTCCGATTCCGTTCCCCCCGGACTGCAGCGGGATCGGAATCGGAGCGACACTCGAGGAGGTTACCCAACACACACCCCAGTAACAATAGTACCTAGAATAATTTTTACACACATATTACATAAATATTAATAATACAAATATTATCACTATCACTAGATATTATAAAACAAAGTCCTCCCCCGCGTCTGTCTGTTCGCGATAAACACAAAAACTACTGCATCGATTGTCATGCTGTTTTCACCAATGGATAGAGTGGTTCTCGAGGAAGGTTTTAGTATATAATTTATCAAGATTTTGTATACATTGGTTTGAAATTAATGGTATTTGTTGGAGGTTTTCGAAAAAAAATAAGCCGTCTGGGAGCTTTCAACGAAAACGCTGCCCTTTGAGATATAACAAAATGATGTAAGGTATCTTATATAGGTCGCGGTGGTGGAATACTGTCCCATGCGTAGCGGGAACGGGATCAGAATTCCACTAGGGTGAAGCCGCGGGCAACAGCTAATTTAATATAAATTGGAACATAATTGCGATAATACCTTTTTTTTTTTTTTTTTTTCGTGCGGAAATCCCTTCGGATACCCCCCCGCAGGCCAGCGGGGGCGGTTATGTCGGGCTTGAACCGACTAAAACCGCACGCCGTCTCGGGTCTTAATACGCCGGGGTGTAAGGTTGCCCATAGAGCATATCCCTCGCACCCCGACTGACCCTGGGCCATCTCCGGTTTCGAGATGGCCCCCTCGGGTTAATTGCGATAATACCTACTTACTATATAGTACAATACCTTTTGTTTAGCCGATGTTTCGATTGGATGTCCAATTATGTGTGAAAATCACTTAAGCAGCATACATAACACACATTGTCTATCGTTACAACAGCTAATAAACATTGAATTATGTGAATTTATGTCAATTGTTATAATATAAAGGGAATTAATTATTAACAATAACATTTGCTCTCAACACCATGGAACGGCCCCACATGAAACACGAAATACGTAGCAATTAGCTACCATGATGCTACTTCGGATTTCTTCGGTAATTTTAGTCCGAAGAAATAACACGCGCCGCTTTAATAATTATAATAAGAAATAAATATTCTAGGACTTTTACACAGTCATAATGTTAGACAGTCATATGGGTTCTAGAATGCGGATAAACATACTTAGATACTTTTTTTTTGTAAATATATACAATCGAGCGCTATTACGAGGTAAATGCGTTTCATGGTTTCGATTGCACGAAACTTCGGTCTATAATTTCGGATTTACTTTTAAATGCCGCGTGACAGCAGTGCGGGTAGTAGCATATGATCCATTGCTGATCCATATAAATAAAAAGCGGCCAAGTGCGAGTCGGACTCGCCCATTAAGGGTTCCGTAGTAAGTAAGTAAGTAACATAATAATGTTTTTATTTTTAAATTTTTATATTTGAGTTGATTGAATGAAAGGTAAATTGCGGTTTACGATTAGATCTCCTTCAAACTAATTTTCGTTGGAAGTTTACATGGTAATGTATATAATATTTTTTTTTTAGTTTTATCATTCTCTTTTTTTAGAAGTTACAGGGGGGGGGGGGCATTTTACCACTTAGTGTCTCTCGCGCAAACTATTTAGTTTAGAAAAAAATAATATTAGAAACCTCAATATCATTTTTGAAGACCTATTCATAGATACCACGCACGTATGGGTTTGATGAAAAACAAAATTTTTGAGTTTCAGTTCTAAGTATGGGGAAACCCCCAAAATTTATTGTTTTTTTTATTTTTGTGTGAAAATCTTAATGCGGTTCACAGAATACATATACTTACTTACCAAGTTTCAACAGCATAGTTCTTATAGTTTCGGAAAAAAGTGGCTGTGACATACGGACAGACAAACAGACATGACGAATCTATAAGGGTTCCGTTTTTTGCCATTTGGCAACAGAGCCCTAAAAAGCGCGAGACTGCACAATGCGCTCGCGCAGACTAAACCACATTCCGTATTCACAGTAGTCGCGCTCAGTATCGCTGCGCTATCGAGGCAGTATCCATACAAGAGTCATTAAGAGCAACATTACGGAAATTATCTATCTATTACGTTTCTGAAACAGCTAATATATACCATTCCCTATATCATTAAGTCATTACAACTTATGCGACACGACAGATACGAATTTCCTCATTTCTATTGCATTTTAACATAATTACTTTGCGTAGGCGCAGTGATTACCAACTTCCACGGCGACAGGTGTTGGTGGGTTTGAAATTCGAGACGGGATGGTGTGTAGGTTTAAGCCAACCTCACCTGCAAGTAGGTACGCACCTGCAGATTGACAGACAAAACTCTGTAGCGGGCTTTCCTCTCAGATTTGGAGTCAGACGGCAGTCGCTGTCGTAAAAGTCAACTTAACCAAATTATGGATTAGTAGGAGAGCGGACTTCGGACTCCAAAGTATAAGCTTTGGAAACAGCCGGGATAAGCACTCGGATAATGTCAATAACTACAGGGTCGACAACGCGTCAGTGATCTAGTGTGCGCGTGCTACAGTGACCCCTTGCCATCGCGTGGACTCACCGATGCTTATATCCCTATTTAGTGGTATAAAAAACAACTTTCTGACCACTTCCGAACGATAAAGACGTAATAACGGTTTATTACTCTATTACTACGCACGACAATAAAATTAACTATATTTTAACATACCAGCTTTTAGTTCCACAATTAATTTGATCGAAAAAAAGCTAAAATCTGAGGCAGCATATTAAGTTAATGGAATAATCATTCAAAGAGGTGCTTCAATCAGGCCATAGACTATATAATGTTTTATAGATGTTGGCGCCTCTCAGTGAATCGGTGAGCAATTAATTAAATCAGTAAAACTCATTCGATCTATAAACCCGACTTCTATTTCATATTATAAAAATGGTAATCTATCTATAAAACTTATTCTAACAGATATTGTTTTATACTACCATAGCAATAAAAAGACGTGTACAGCCAAAGTGTGAGAGAAAAGAATGGAAAGACAGTAGGGCCTTCGGTACTCTCTTAACCATCGAGATATTTAGTCGATTTTGTATGGAAACGTGTAGGTGTAACATAAAAAGTTGCAATGGACTGGCTACATTTGTTGAAGAACCGTCAATCGTTCAGAGACGATGACGTAAAAAACATGGTTGGCTCATCTGGCTGGGGGATCAGCCAGATACACCAGCCAGCTAAATGAAAAATTTCGCAGAGAAGAACAAGATACGGAATATGTTAGACCGGGTGCCGTAGCAAAAGTTGGTCTCACAATTTAATTCATTTTTAACACAATCAATTACTTTAATTCGTGGTATTGAGACGTTTCGAGACATTCTCGGGACCCTTGGTGATATCTAAGCAAACGAGGCACGAAAATCATATTTATTTTTTTCAACAGGCACCAATATTTACATTTTTCTGGACAACTAGCGTCATCTATCGAAAAATATTTCAACTTCGTATCACAGAATTTATTATGTACGTATTATTTTTATTATACGTTATAATAAAAATATATCTAAATTATGGACTGAAATCCATTCAAGTAGATATTTTGCTTTTCCATTCCACAGAACTTGAACCGTACCAGTACCACAACAAAACGTCAAAAGCCTGTTCGATTCTTGAGCTTTCATAGCTTTTAAAATAAAATTCGTAATAAACTTTGCAGTATGCGAGTATAATTAAACGCTTAACTACATATATATTCGAATACATTAATTATACTTAGAATTTGTTAACCCATCACACTTCGTAAACATCTGACAATCTATCACGGTTAATTAACATAATAATAATACTTAGGGGACATACATTTTCCTGATACATTAAATGGGTAAATGATTTGGATACTTACCCATTTTAAGGAGCTCGATAGTTTAATCACTTCCAATAATTTTATAAACACAGGAAAACAAGTCCACAAACATTATACACAAGCAGCCATTTTGGTTTTACTGAAAAATGTTGCCAGAACAAGACAGTCACAATATAAAATTAAAAATCTCAAATTAAATAATGTATTTAAATACCTAGTTCTTTTCATTAATTATGAACAAAAAAATATTTTTAATTACCTCCACTCCTTGAATTAGCTTATCTTGGCTTTTACGGGAGCGACTGCCATTTGACCCCTCTCCCCCTCCATCTCCATCTCTGGTGTGCACTACTTAAATGTCCATTCGATGATATATGTGTTAAACCTAGAATTGCTACAGAATCCACTCCACTCGCAGTAGAAGTCTGGACATAAAAAGTCTTATTGCGCTGAAAATGCAAGTATATAGATAGGACCTATACCTATAGTAAGTTTACTTGAGCAGCCACTGGCCACTGCAGAATACAAAAGAGATACAGCACCATCAAAGATATTATTAGGAAAAAAAAGTGCCAAACAGATTTGACTGACTTGATTGTAATGAACAACTTATTGACATTATCCATAGACAAAATAAATATAAGATAACCGGCCTTAAATGGCATAAATACTCCTCATGATCATCATACAAAATTGCGTTGTTTCCTAAGGAGGCGTTGACCTCGGAGCACGACGTCCGCCTTTCGGCTTTTCCTCCTTCACTTTGCACGGTTTTGGGTCTTGGACACCCCGGTAGCGCACATTTCCTATCAACTTCAATAACCATAAGGTCAAAAATTCGAAATTTTACTTTATATATATGTACTTCTAAAACAATTTTGTCATAATAAATAATAACGAATACTATGATAATTGAATCTCCTAATCTTATATGCAGTAAAGTCATATGTTTTATTCCGAATGTTCATTTAAAATAAAATAGTTAGTCCTAAAACATTAACTGTCAAGTAGGTTTTAGTGACAGTTGTAAATCTCCACGCAGTTTTGTCTGCCCTACCCCTAGAGTGTAATTTGGAATCGCGTAGGTGGGTAGACGTGAGGCGTCCCGCGGGCTGAAAAGCAGGAAGCTGTGAGCGAACCCACGCGGCTTAGGCTAGCCGGCCAACAAGTCGATACTGTGATGGTAAGCGAAACCCTGCAGCATCGGACCGGTGACAAAAGTCATATTGCTGTAAATCCGACTCCACGTAGTCTTGTCTGCTCTACCACTAGAGTGTAATTTAGAATCGTGTAGGCGCGTAGGGGTTTTTTTTTTTAACGTGCGGAAATCCCTTCGGATACCCCCCCGCCGGCCAGCGGGGGTCGTTATGTCGTGTCTCGACTAAAACCGCACGGTGTCCTCCCCAAGTGTCCGTTGCCGGGCACCCCGGGTAAGCTCTCGAAAGGATAACCCCAGGGTTGCCGGCGGACTTTTGCCGCCACCGCGGCCTCGCCTGGTGGGGTCGGGTTTTATCCCGCTTCGGTGAGTTGGCAGGCATGTGTAGGGCACACACGACACGCCTCCGCCACGGCCTGCTTCTGTAAGGACGGCGATTCGGCCAACTGCCATCCTCAGGCCCCGATCATGGAGGTCGGTAGTCCCGGGCGTAGATGAGTCTGCGGCGTCCTCGCCGCAGACTGCGAAACTCGGGGGGCAGGGTTCTCTCCCGCTCCCTCTCCGCCGTCTCTTTCGCGCGCATTACCTGCTCGCAGAAAGAGGCAGCGGCGTCCCACTTGCTCCCGTCGGAGACCACGGCCCTCACCATGGTCTCCAACGAGAGAACGTCCACGCCCAGGACCGCAACGAGATCCCGGCGTTGACTCGCCCACGCAGGGCACTCCACCAACGTGTGGAGCGCCGTATCTTCGCCAGGATCCTCGCAGTGCTAGCACTGCGACGTTGTCTCCCGGTGGATGCGCCACTGATACTTACCGAAGCACCCGTGTCCGGTAACCATCTGACACATCCGGTAGGAGAGGTCCCCATGGTCCCTCTTTAACCACTCCTTCATGATCGGTCTCACCGCCGCAATGGTGGATTCCCCCCACCTTGGGTGCTCAAGTCGCACCCTCCATGTCTCCATGAGTTCCTGGTGGAGCAGGGACCGCTGAGCCCTGATTTCTAGTGGCTCCGGCCTATGGCCCCGCTCTAGCGCCTCCTTGCTCCACTGGTAGGCGCGTAGGGGGAAGGTGGCCTACGGAATGAGGAGCAGGAGGCAAATGATGATTAGGACCAAAAAATAACGGCACTTTAGATTATGAATAAAAAAGTTAGGTAACACAATAGAGAACCAACTAAATTATCTTATTGTATTTAAAAAAATATCATTTTTATGGCAAATGCTAAATGTGCAAACTTTATGCACGGGTTCTTAATAAAATTAAACTCTTTGAAGATATATTTAATCTATGCTGCCCTAAAACTCCTTATTCCTTCCTAAAAGTTGCCATCAACAAGATTGTTTTTCTTTCCCTGTCAACAGCTGTCAAAAAGGTTGGGATTTGTGTGTTGTAAAATGAAATAAATAAAATCTATCCTAATCTAATTACAATTCTTATGAATTTGAAATATAGTTAGTGAAACAAATAGTGGGCGACGTGTTACTTATATTCTCTTTCATATTTCAGCTTGAAAATGGTACAGCGGCTAACGTTCAGACGACGTCTGTCGTACAATACTAAGTCTAATCAAAGGAGAATGTGAGTAATTATCTGGCATATTTGTTTATAAAATAGAATAAGAATCAAAGTATTTGTCCAGATCTATCTGGAACTAGTCGTCATTGAACTTTCCAGGATTCATTTACATACTTCCCGATTTAACCTCAAAACTCGAATCTTGATGTTTTGTATCAACATTGTACTCCGTTTAATGTGATGAAGTATAAGTCCCGTCTGGAACCTTGAGCGTTGTAGGGTTTCAACTAATTCTGTAATTATGAATCGTTTTTTTTTTTCAACATACCAGTAGAATTTTTGTGAATGGTTAGTACTTCTAGAAACGAGCCTATTTTATTGCTTACTTTTGGAAAGTTATAGATATTCGAATATGAATTACTTTTGAACTGTTACTATGACGTTATATTCGATAGTATGCGAGCAAGTGTATGGAATAACATTGAATGTTAAACTTTCAATATATGCAATTCGGGATACACACATAAACTACACTTATTTTACACTTCTATGGCTAATACTACAATCATTTTTACTTGTGAACTGTCCATGAATGAGGTGTAGTAATTAAGAGTACTACCTGGAAATGGCAATGTCAACCCATCAGTCTTGGAAGGTATGGCTAATAATGCCATGTTGCAATCCTAATATGCAAACAGTTATTCTCAACTTATATTCCTTTTCCAATTATATTTTAAAAGATATTCCATTATGTTGGTTATGTGTTATGGGCTCTCTTACTGACAGAAGTCAGTAAGAGAGAGTTTTAAAAGTAGCTTACATTAAAAGAACTACTTAGGAATTATATATTTAAAGAAATGTTGGCCTTAAAATGTTTCTCTTTTGCAATTTAAGAGTAAGAACTCCTGGTGGACGACTGGTGTATCAGTATGTCAAGAAACCCAAGAAGATCCCAAGGTGCGGCCAGTGCAAAAGCAAACTCCGTGGTATCCAGCCTGCAAGACCTGCTGAACGTTCCCGCCTATGCTACCGCAAGAAGACCGTCAAACGTGTGTATGGTGGTGTCCTCTGCCACAAGTGTGTGAAGCAGCGCATAGTCAGAGCTTTCCTCATTGAGGAGCAGAAGATTGTAAAGGTCCTCAAAGCACAACAGGCCAGCATAAAGAGCGGTGGTGGTGGTGGTGGTGGTGGCGGAAAGAAAGCGGCAAAGTGAATCTTAGGGATTTAAATATATAAGTAAAAAATCTGTTTGGTTTTATTTTGTTATGCTGTCCTAATGCATGTGTACCATTATTGTTGCAGTGAATATTATTACCCCAATACCATAACATACATATAACATAACATAAACTCACGCCTATATCCCCGAAGGGGTAGGCAGAGGTGCCAGCACCTACGTTTCGCCAGTTTATGTTTTAGGTCCCAATGTAATAGGTGGCAAGCCTATTGCCATTAACCGGGCACTTATAACCTGCGATAAATACACACAACTTCGAAAAGTCATTGGTTTGCCCCATGTAGGATATTTATTTATTTATTTAAGATGTAATTAAATTAATTAAAGATGTAATTACGTTGTACCTCTTGATTTTATATTCAGCAGTAACGCTGGCAACCAATAAAATACAAAGGGTATTGGGGTAAAAAACCGCGGTAGCCTAAAGGACTGCTGAGACGATGATACCTGGGATCGAACCCGAGACCTCGTCTCAGCAGTCCTTTAGGCTACCGCGGTTTTTTACCCCAATACCCTTTGTATTTTATTGGTTGCCAGCGTTACTGCTGAATATAAAATCAAGAGGTACAACGTAATTACATCTTTAATTAATTTAATTACATCTTAAATAAATAAATAAATATCCTACGACATTTTACACAGCGCATTCTCGACCCAAAGTAAGCATAGTTTAACTAGCTTGTGTTATGGGTTCCAGACTGCGGATAAACATACTTAAATACTTTTTTTTTTTGCCTAAAATGTGTCTACTAAATATCCACTTTTATGCATGGTCCCAAGTTACTAGGAATTCAACGGTGACCTCCGATGACCTTGAACCTCAATTTCAAGGTCAACCTCATTTTTTTAATTGAGACCCCTATTTTTATACTCTTTATTAGCTTCACCTGTGTTTGTAACGGACTTCTTTTGGCGCGATTTTGACCCACTTTAAGCAGCCACATTTCGTTCAAACTTTGTAGATTTATCGAGGACCGATGACAATACACTAATTTGATAAAATTATTCCATTTTTCAATTTGCAAAATAATTTAAACTTATGAATTAAAAAAGGTCTGTAAATATTTGATAGCAGCGCCATCTATCCCGTCAACTTTGTATCACGTAGTAGCGAATAATGTCACATTAAAAACTCTGAAATAGGTGGCAACAGCAGTATGTTATTAATTTAGCACTTCCCTCACACAGTCTTCCCTCGCGTACTGAAAATAATCACAGTTACAAGTTATCACGGAAATAATAGTCGATTAGAACAAATAATAGTTTAAAATTAAAAAAACAAGCTATTATAAATAAACCAAACTAAAAAGTAGAAAATAAATAATAGTTTAAAAAAACTATCAAACACACTCTAGAAAACCGAACTAAAAAAATACAAAAAAGTTTTAATAAATTTAAATTAAGAATAGGGTTAAAAATTTCAATAAATATAAATTAATAATATGTACATAGTGTAAATAAAAATATATATTTTATTTTAAAAAAGCGTGGGGTGCTTTTCAAGTTCAGAATTTCAGACTTTTCTTAAAAGTAATGGCGTGAAACATATATTTTCGGCTCCATATAATCCTGCATCGAACGGCGCCGCCGAAAATGCTGACGGGTCATTAAAAAAGCTTTTACACAGAACCTTAATGTTGACACAGCTTTGTGTCGGTTTTTACTAGCTTACAGAAACACAAGCCACGCAGTTACAGGTGATAGTCCCGCCAATATACTGCAAGGTCGTAATCTGCGTATGCGATTAGATAATCTTAAGCCGGACAGGGAAGCTCGAGTGGCGGGCCGACAGTACAGCGAGCGTTGTGCTCGCAGCGTCAGCTGTCACCGGGCGCGCAGGTCTGGTATCGCAGACAAGTGGTTACCGGGTACAGTTAGTTAACAACTAGGAGGCAGTGATTACGTGGTCGAATCTCACAATGGAACCGGAATTCATAGGCATATTGACCAACTAAGACAAAGAGTTACGAGAAATAGACAAAATAGTTTTGTCGATAACAGAGTAGGCTTTGATACAGTTGCTAGCAAATTACAATTAAATAAGCATTCACGCAGATCTTTAGCCATACCGATAACCAGGGATGTGAACCCAGTTCACTATGAGGGTTTTGCGGAAAGGGTGAGCGTAGGGACAGCGAGCAGTCCGACCTCAGGGAACACAGAAGCTCCAGACACCTGTGCAGCTACACCCCGTAACGACCGTTTCCCTCCCGTGTGTCCCAGGGGGTCGTCAGACTAAGAGCCAGGTGATAGCGTTACTGTAGAACGTCAACATCCTATACGAGATCGGAGACCACCTATGCGTTATGGCTTCGAAGAAATAGACTAAGTAGGCACAGCTAGGTAGGAAATAGTTCTATGTTCCAGTTCAAGTAATTGTATGTAGTAGCATTTAATTTTAGTTTAAGCATTGTAGCTGTAAATCTATTAAATTATATTGTCCTAGTTGTGTAATTGCCAGTTAAGATTTGTATTTCCTGTAATTTAAGGGTAAAAAAAAGGTTAAGTAGATTTATTGTAAATATAATTTAGTTAAGATTGTTATTATTAAATAAGGGTGGAGGTGTTGTGTATGTGGGTAGGTTTCGGCAGCAGTCTCAAATAAACGGACCTACTGAGCACACGTGTATTATTTAGCAGTTTTAAACTATTATTTATTTCTCATTAGTTCGACCGTCGAACTACTGAGACTTTTTTATCTCAGTTGTACGATTATTAGTTAGTGATTTCGACGGAGCCCCGCGTAGCGGGGCTCCTATTTCTACGTGCATTATCACAACTGACCTAACACGAAGGATTATTGCGGAGGTCTCTGCGAGTTTATCCGTGTCGGGGCGCGCGGTGAAAGTCTCAGTAGTTCGACGGTCGAATTAATGAGAAAATAAATTCTCACTAGTTCGGCGTTCGAACTAGTGAGAATTTATTTTCTCATTAATTCGACCGTCGAACTACTGAGACTTTCACCGCGCGCCCCGACACGGATGCGCGACGACTACGGAAAAAACGGAAATCGCTATGAGGATGATGATACTTATGCGTCGAATAGGTACTGTCTCATTAGTGAGATGAAAGCTGTGTTAAGACATCCATCCAAGGCCGTAAAACTGTAGATTAGATCACAAAGGGGCCTGTACAGCATATATAGGCCGCATGGCTACTGTCTACTGTTCCTGTGGTCAAAACAAGTCAAGGTGGAATGGTGGTCTGTATCAGACCAAATTCATCCACACGGTCGGAGGTGATTAATAAAGCTCTGGGTAGGCTTAAATTCTATTCTGCTTAAACAAGTATGAATGTAAAATATAAAATAACATCAAATAAATCGCGATAGAATCCGTTAAAAATAGTTTTATTTCAATCTGCATAAACAACTTCTGTGACAGCAGATAATATAATATATCCATAGACCAATAATAAACATAACAAACATTTAAACATGTTTATATATTGGTCTTATGATATAACTAAAAACGACAACGGACTTCGAGGAGACTGGCGGGTTACGGTAACTAAAGAGGATTGTAGTGTCCGTAGTATGACTAACATGCGAACTGAGCTACTTATTATATTGCACAGAAAGCAAATATTCTATCCTGATGGATCCAGAGCATTTTACTGGCAGATCGCAGCACGGATGTATGGGACCCCTCAAAGACCTTTGAGGCCAATTCAACCTCACCTGCAAGCCGTTACACCTGCTGAATACCGGACGGTGTTCGGGTAGGGATTCCTCTCGGGGTTGGGAGGTCAGACGGCAGTGTTGTAAGTATAAGACGAACTAAAAGAAGGAATATGAGGGCCCTGGGCTTCAAGGTGAAAGCCTCGGATGCAATGCAACCAGGAACAACGCTGATGATGATGAGTATGATGACTAATATCCTAACGGATCTAGAGCAGTTTAATGGCAGATTGCGGTCTGCTTGCAGGCATAATTGTGCAAGGGACGTTCCTACAGCCACTCATATTATTCAATATTCATTATTCATGTTCCGTAAGAAGTATAATAAAATTAATGAATACATTGGATACTATATTATGCTGAAGCCAAGTGAAGTTTATTCAATATGATGGCAATGTACAAAAGTAATGAAAATTAAGTTTAAGAAATGTACAGAAAACAGAGAAACATACAGGTACTTAATTGCTTTTTAAGGCGAACCCTGACTTCTGCTAATGTCCGTGGATAGAGTAATAAACGTAGTTTAGTCGGCACGATACTAAATAAAATGATAGGCAAACTAAATAAAGAGAAAAACGTAACAAATAAAAAAGATAGTTGTATAATCAGTACGTATGTATAACTTATTAAATTAATTGCCTTGAGTTATAATGTACTACGTACGCTGGTAATATTAGTTCAATGATTAATTGCAATTTTTTTAACAGCAATAATTTGCAATACGTCATACGTCTCGCCTCTCGCAAGTCAAGAATACGGGTGCGGTTCGTGTCGTACCTATCTACGTATTCTTCTTATTGTGCACATTTTAAACAATAATACTATATCCTTCTCTTTTGCTCTAATTTCAATCTCAATACATTGTTCTCCGAAAAAATTATCATCATTTAGTATATATACAAGGTGTACGGAACATATAAATATTGTGCATACAGATAAACATCACTCGAATCAGAAACTCAGAAAAGCACAGAAAAGTATTGAATTTGGTTGTATAGGTACGGCTGTTACCTTTTAATAATATTGTGCAATCAATTGTAAAATAAACTAATAAGTTACTAATATTATTATATTGAGATCTGTGATATAGATTTAAATAAATAATACAAAATGTCGAACCCGTGGAAGAAAATTGCTGCCCCAACAGATGTGCAAGATCTTACAGATATCATGTCCGAGCAATTAGCACGAGGACTCCAAGTGAGGGAAGAAATAAACTTCGCTGAACATCTGTCTGATCAGCATGTTAGTACATCTGACGATGTACCAAAAGAACTTCTACAAGAAATAGAACTCTCGAATGCAAAAGAGTTCTGCGACTCGGATTCAATTATTGCAAAAGTGTTGCAATGTCAGTTCGACAGAGAATATGATGATGAACTCAAAAGGGTAGAAAAGAAAAAGAACGGCGAAGCCAAAGTGTCGGTCTCGTACGATAATTACTTAAATGTGCCCAAGCATTTAATCTATGATTCGGAGTCTGATGAAGACGATATTGCGGAAAAAAAAGATTGGGACCGTTTTGAAACAAATGAGAAAGAATTTGCGAGTCTACCCAAGCGTGGGTATGTCATGAAAGATGGAGAGATGGTTACAAAACATGACAGCGTGATTAATGGCAGGAGAAATGCATGCAAAGTGATGGCATTCCCTCCTGAGGTGTGTACGGGTGATGGAGCCGGGTTCGACATGCAGCTGTCTAATTCAGTGTTCAATCACTTAAAGGAGCAGACAAGACACCATCAATCACGTAAACATAAAATGTTAGATCGGAAAGAAAGTCAAGCTACCGCTGAAATGGGTCTTGATGAACCTACTAGGCTTATTCTCTTTAAGTTAGTTAACAATGGCTTGTTGGAAGATATTAATGGAGTTATTTCTACAGGCAAAGAATCTGTAGTTCTACATGCCAATGGAGACACATCCTACCCTGATTTAACAGTTCCTAAGGAATGTGCAATCAAAGTCTTTAAGACTACTCTGAATGAGTTTAAAACTCGCGATAAATATATACAAGCCGATTATCGGTTCAAGGATCGGTTCTCTAAGCAGAACCCAAGGAAAATTGTACACATGTGGGCTGAGAAAGAGATGCACAACCTAATTCGTTTGAAGAAGATTGGACTGAATTGTCCTGATATGGTTTGCTTAAAAAAACATGTTTTGGTGATGTCCTTTTTAGGTAAAGACAATAAGCCTGCTCCAAAGTTAAGGGATGTTATTTTGAAGCCAGAACAATGGCAGAGTGTGTACAATGAAGTTGTGGATGCAGTACACAAAATGTTCAATGTGGGCCATATGATTCATGCCGATCTATCAGAATACAACATCTTGTGGTGGGATAACAAGTGCTGGTTTATAGATGTATCCCAGTCTGTACAGCCTGATCATCCTATGGGCTTGGATTTTTTGCGTAGAGATTGCCGTAATATTGCCCATGTAAGTATTTAAGTGGACCACTAACTATTGAAGTTTAAGATTTTAGCATTAATTGTGACCTATGAGCTCATCCAACACCAGTGGTGTGACTTGCACATTGCCAGTTGATGATAGGGGGATAGGGCAAAATGGGTTGAAAGAAAGCTATTTAAGGCTTCTTAAAAATCCTATGAAACATGGATATTTGGGCCCCATGTACGGCGCCAAGCCAACCTCACCTGCAGCCTGGTAGTTAAGACTGAATTTATAACATCACATAGAAGACTAGGGAGCTAGTGCTTCCCAGTACAAGCTAGCAATTTTTTTTTCCCTTAACAGCATTGTTTGTTTTACCACATATTATGATATTTATATAATAGATAACTAATCTGAAATAAAATAAACAATTGTTAGTATGGAGCACTATTGTGAAATTGGCATTGAAATTGCCGACACTTAAGTAACAAATGAATACAATCTTTTCTAGTAATATTAGCTGCAGTTTTGAAAGCATTCATAGGCCAGTCTATAAACCTAATCAACCATCAGGTGGGCTGTGTGCTTGATTATTACCTACAGCACTCGAGTTAAAAAAAAAAACAGTTTCAAATATTTTTTCTTTTTCATACACCTGAAATAATATTGCGCAATATTGATGATTGCACAATACTAATTGAATGAATAGGTTCAATACACATTGAATATAGTATATTGTGCAATCATTGTATGTACAAATATTGTACAATATGATTTATGTGCTGGATGCGGCAAGCTGAAGACAGGGCGTTATGGCGCTCATTGGGGAGGCCTATGTCCAGGAGTGGACTAGAATAGGTTGATGATGATGATGATGATGATTTGTAGGTGTATGGGGGTGCCTGATTTGCCTATTAAGTTTTCAATCTTTTCTTCAATACAAATTCAAGTGGGAATTTAATTAAAACAACTAATATAATATAATAATTAATCAATAATATATTCTAATCTTTCTACTTACTTTCCAGTTCTTTCATAAAAAGGGTGTACTAAAGATGAAATCTGGTGAAGAATTATTCAAGCAAATCACTGGGTTTGATGACATTGGTGTGAACTTACTTCATGCTGTCCACACTCCACATAACTCACTAGCGTACAGATTTGAGATTGCTGCCGATGATAACAGGATTATTGGTTACCCATTTGAGTATTGCTGGCAGAAGACTAATGATGGAAAGCTGAAGAGTGATAAAAGTGCAGATGAAGATGATCAAGATGAGGAAGATGAATTTGACGAGATGTGGACTCATTCCATTAAAACAAAGTCCGACAAAGTTTTCAACTTTGGTAATGAGGTGGAATTAAAGGAGGCTGGAGGGTCCAAGGAAGATGTCCCGCTATTCGTAGACAAGGAAGCTAATTTTGCAAATGAACTGGAAGTTGAAACGCTTAACTTAGGCAATAGTAGTATTGATAAAAAGTCTTAAAATTGTATTAAAGTAAAATTGTTTATTATGATTATCAAAGAAGCACAGTAGAATATTTTACAGTTACAGTATTCATGTGAAAAAATCTTAAAAATGTTTGACAATATATATGATAACATGAAACATTATATTTGATATGTATATGCTAACGTAACATTTCATTAAATAAATATGGCTATTGAAATTATATCAATAAATAGTGTGCAGAGAAGGATATATATTTTTTTAAATTTATTATATGAAATAAATTAATAAAACATCACAACTTCACACCTGTATCCCGACGGGGTGGGCAGAAGTGGAGGATGCATGATTTGCCAGTTATGTTTACGTGCCAATTGTAATAGGTGACGAGCCTTTTGCCATCTACTGGGCACATTACTAAGCGAGCGATAATTAACACACCGACTTCAACAGGAAAGTCTTACATGTTTTTTTTGTCTTTAGAATTACATTTGCATATAACATACATCATAACATAAACTCACGCCTATAACCCTGAAGGGGTAGGCAGAGGTGCTAGCACCCACATTTCGCCAGTTTATGTTTAGGTCCCAATGTAATAGGTGGCGAGCCTATTGCCATTAACCGGGCACTTATAAGCCTGCGATAAATACACACATAACTTCGAAAAGCAAAAGTCATTGGTGTGTGCCATGGTAAGACCTGGGATCGAACCCGAGACCTCGTCTCAGCAGTCCATTACCCATACCACTAGGCTACCGCGGCGGAAGAACTGTTTAGGCGGAATTACATTTGCATTCAATTATTTCACAATTTTTTTTTTATATTAAAATTGTTTATTATGTTGGGCAAATGGTCTTACACCGACACTCTTGTTCACATCTGCCATGCGATGATGGCTAATTTTTTTACGTACATACTCAAGTCGTTCTAACTTCAACATTTTTTTATGTTTTCCGAATATTACCTAAGTTGTTCACTGCCTCCGAATGCATGCGGGCGTCTGTTTCTCGCAGGCGGCTGGTGTGATTTAGGCCTCAAGTTCTTCATATAATGTAACAACGCCAGGCAGACTAGGGCAGTACGAGCTTCGATTTCAAGGTGAAATTGAAATTTGCTACAATCGAGGAAGTGAATTAAGCAGCAACTGTTTCTAAGTTTCAGATACATAAATAATACATAGGTATATACCGTATATATATAATACATTTTCAAATACGAGCTTTGCGGCATAGCGGTAGAGCGTTCGACTGCCAAGTCACAGGTAGCGGGTTCTATTCGCGCTTAGTGAAAATATTTACAAAAAAAGTATATTTATTTTATTCTGAAACTCGTAAAACAAGCTAGTTAAACTATACTTATATTGGGTCTAGATAGTGCTATGTAGAATATTTATACAAACTATTCCTTACTTTATACAAATTACTACACATTTACACACATACAACTCATCAAACTCAGACACACTACTGATCTTGCTTCTGGCCTGTGATAAGCTTATGCAATAAGTCCACTTGCTGCAGAGTTAAGAACTGTTTAGTGCCTGAAGCCACGCTGATCAAGGCATGTACGTCACCTGTTGTATGACAGATAATTATGGACTGCATCTTCAGTCTTATGTCGGTGTTCAGAGGAATTGCTGAAATGAATATCATATACATCAGCTGTGCGAGAGTCAGTATAGGTACTTAGTATAAACACGGCACGGGCATGTTTTCAAATTGGTAGAGAAGACTACGAAGTTGAAAACGTGCGCGTTTTTAAAATACTATGTAGTTATAGGCCACATTACATACAGTAAAATTTTAATACAATTTTTTTTTATAAAACCCGACTTCTAAAACCATGAAGGGACTAAAATTGGAAATTCATGTTGGTTAAATATACTAAAAACCTTCTCCAGAACGTAATCAATACTTTTCCGAAAACATACAAACACAAACAAACATACAGATCAAACTGTGAACCTCCTTTTGAAGTCGGTTACAAAAAATCAGTGTGTCCCCCCCCCCTCTCCCCCAATTTACAAAACAAATATTCTTAAAAATATAGGTTCCTTCTAGGCAAACGTGGTCCATCGTAGACCACATCGTCACTTACGATCTGGTGACATAGAGGTCAACTGTGAGACTATCATTCACAAAAAAAATAGTGTCCTTTTTTTTTAAATAGTTTAATGAAACCAAGCTTACCATCACTTTCATTATCATTCATGACGTCTACAAGTAGTTGTTTCAATGAGGGAGGCTTGCTGTCCTCTGGTGGTGTCTCTAGAAGTGTCAGAAGGATCCTGCTTACTTGAACTCTGAAATTGTACAAAAATACACTTATGTTTACTTGACTGAGTTCAATTCCCGGGTCGGCCAAACTATATATTCTACGACATTCTTCACAGCGCTTTCTAGACCCAAAGTAAGCATAGGTAGTTTAAGTAGCTTCTGTTATGACTTCCAGAATGCGGATAAACATATATATATACTTTTTTTTTGTAAATACATACATATTATACATAGAAACACCCAGATCAATGCAAATAGACATATTCATGCATACATATATTGGCACTGAGCGGGAATCGAACCCGCGCCCCCTGTCGTAGCAGTCGAATGCACTACCGCTACGCCACAGAGGCCGTCGCTGTTATTGGTTCGTCTGTTTGGAAATTCTCTGTATAGCAGCAAGGATTCTATATATAACCTGCTGAGGCACAAACATAGCATGTGCTATATTTATTGTCGGCTGGAGAAAAGTCCCATCACTTAGTTGCCTTGATGATGCCGCTAGGAGGAGCAGACCCAAGAAGCGCTGGCTTGACGATGTAGGAGATGACATGCCTACCAATGGTCTCACTACCATGGATACTCAAGAGCTTGTGATTAGGAGGAGTAAAAGTCAGCAGGTGGACCTCCAAGTTGAGAGCGAGAGCCTCGGATGGGACCGGAACTACCGCAAAGATGATGATGATGACTTATGGTGTTTCTAGGGTCCTACCATGATCTTCAGGACCCAAGCCAACCTGGCAAGCAGGTACATCTGCTGATTAACGGACAAAGCCCTGACGCAAGCTTACCTTAAGTGTTGGGAGGTCAAACGGCAGTCGCTCCCATAAAAGCCAAACCAAGAAGAAGAGAAGGAGTCAGCGGACCCCGGGCTGCGAAGTGTAAGCCTCGGATGGGACCGGAAACCACGCTAAGGTGAAGAGAGATGACTTATATATAAGACACCCATGGGAAGAGATATGGCAACAACTTCAAAGGAGATGTGTGGTACTGTGGTACCCCGGGGGTTGAGTACCACGCGTGTATGAAGTGATGAAATTACAACGATCAAATAAGATAATATATTATTTATTAGTTAAACCACTTGCACTTCCTACTTATATTATTAGGGACTTTACGCGGTTGTTTTAACTTTAATTAGCGAACTGGGACGTATATCGCGGACTCGGCCCAAGGATAGGGCTTAAAGCGGGGTTTCTTCCCAGGATACTTTTCTCAGCTTCAATCGGAACGGCTCCACTAGGCCCGTTCAGATCCCGAATGTCCAGGCAGCGATTGTTTTATATCGTTCCTCATTCAAATTTTAAATTGATACAATAGTTTTATTTAAAATCTGACACATGATGGCCAGGTAACGAACCGTAGTGTGTGGGACGAGGTCCGAACACTACATCAGCTACGCCCAAGGCCATGTGACAGTTACATCGAACCCTAGATAAACTAAATCTGGGACAGAAAAAAAAAAATTATGCGAATTGTCCCTTACAATGGGAATAACGAAGCAATCTTTGTAATAATTAGTAAACGATAGTAGAATCTCAAATTATAGCAATTAAACTGTAATAAATACTGAAAAACACGAACAAAGAAAAATTGCTTCATTCTTGGCCAGGCAAAAACCCAGGTTAAAAGAAACCTGGCCACAATCAGCCTCATCAAAGAAAAGTTATTGGTATCACTTGCCGATACATTTTAAGGTTTGCCCTGAAAGGACTTAGTAACACAGTACTTTTAAGACCTACCTAACTAAAAAGAAAGATGACATAAACTTATTTATGTCGCCTACACATTACTAAATTATTTTTAAATCCACATCAAAGAGAAAGAACTCTCTATAAAGAAGAGTCTGATTGAAAACTAACTTTCAACCATCGTCGGCGCTCAAGTCCAAAACGATTTGACTCTCTTACAAAGTTCAGATCACACCTCTTGATATCAGACAAAAAAATAATTGCCTAACTCCTACGCTATAACATCCCGAATCTAACAAAACAAATCTATTTATCTTCAGCAGCGCAGCAATATGAAATAAACAGAGAACGCATATTATGAATAAAATGTTACACACAATACATTATCTCCTATTATACAACATATCTTAAATAAGAGTTATGGTCACGCAGATAGGCATCTGTAAAAGAAAACAATCATAGGATCCAACTTGCACATAGATCTGTTTGAAATTGAACTTTAAAACGTCAATAAAGTTATACGAAACCATCGATAATTACCTTTGAACTATAATTGCACACAACAATTCATAAAATATTCAACCTTTATTTATCTAGCCTCTTTATTAGTATCACACATAAAATACAAAAAAAATAATCATGTCCACACGACATTCAACGTCAAATAAATATAATGACATTTACACATATTTTACTTAAATAACGCATCTTCTGTTGATAAATGGTTTTAGAAAATTGGTATGTATAATATCTTGCCATGATGAGTTATTCATTTTCCCCACGACATAGTTGGTGTTTGAAATTCTCCTGATAATAATAAACGGCCCTTTGTACGGCTTACAAAGTTTCTTACTCCTTCCCGAAATACGTCTTGGACTGTATATCAGAACCAGCTGACCTGGTCGGTATACCACGAATTTCACCTTGTCGTAGTAAGCTTTCTGCCTCCTTTGTGCGTTTCTTATATTCACCTTTGCTCGTTGCACGAGATAATTTGCACGTGCATGTCTGGACGCATATGACTCGTTCGTAGACTCTTGATTTACTTCGAAGTTTGATTGCAGAATCGGCTCTCGTGCGAACAACAACATGTGTGGAGACATACCTGTATGCTTCGTGGCATTATATGCAAATGACACCATGTTTACAGCTTTGGGCACGAAAAACCCATTACGGAACCTCGACAACGTCTTCGCGATTCCGAAGTGACCTCCCGACCATGGATGATCATGTAGTTCCTCGAGAGTTGTCTTCAGTAGTTCTCTCGGCAGCACAACATTTTTCTTTAATAAAAATCCTTTGTAGTTTGTTGCATCATTATTTGTTAAGCCATTCCTTAGTGATCTACAGAAAAGATCTGCGCACTGTTTTACTACCACTGTATCGGTGCTGATGTTATGCATCTCCATATCATCCGATACTGGTGTGTTTATATCGTCAACCTCTATCTTTAAAGGATAACGACTTGGGTAATCAGCAACAATATTGCTCTTGCCGGAACGATGTACGACGTCGAAATCCACATCTTGCATTCGATCCTTCACCAAGTCTGATCGTTTCGTAGCTGACCTGCACGGAGCTGTATGTACAGGAATATCATCTGACAATCCGCATCCGCCCGTGCTACCGTTGTCGGACGTGACTCCATTCTCGCAGTCTTGTACTGCTTGCACCAAACGACTCCTTTTGTTCGCTGGGATGCCCCCATCGATTAATTGCTTGGATTCTTCAGACTTAAATATTTCATTATTAAAACTACGCTTAGGGTAATAATCAATGGTTTCATTTATTGCTTTATAATTAAATAACATATTATTTGTGTTTATAATATTTAACGATGTGCACCTTGAAGCCTTACTCACGGTTTTATCATCATATCTGCGTGTCCAATTTACTTTGAAGCCCTTAATCCATAAACAGTTCTTTCTGAAATCAATTGATACAGCATTAGCAAACATGAACGATTGACCTAAGACTAAATCTAATTCAATGTTATTTAATACAATGAAATTCACTCTAACTAAAATGTTCGCTAAAATCATGTTCACGTTGACTTCACCGCAGATAGTTGCTGAAGAACCAGTTATGCTTCTGATGTGCGTCAACGACGTTGACGGTCTTATTTGTAGGTTCAAGCTTCTAGCTAAAGCTTTGCTCATAGCATTTACCGTAGCTCCAGTATCCAGTAATGCTTCGATGTCAGAATTATTAATTGTAACTTTAATAAATGGCGACAACTGACCAGATAAATTGCTTTCGTTGTGAAGCTGATCTGCACTCGCAGACTCGATATGCTCCATGCTCATCACATTTCTCTCTCGAGGCCGGAAAAACTGTCGGCTCGAAGTTGGAGTATCTCTTCTGTTAGATCCCGAAGAATTCGGGTTACTGGGGAAAACATTAGTGTTAGCAATGTTCCGAGGTCTTAGGTTGTATCTCGGAGTGCGGAAATTGTCCCCTTCATCCCGTGGACTCGACGATGACGGAGCTTGACGTGCATCGTAAGATGTCGTGTCTCCTCTATTCCCGTAGCGGTTATGGAATCCGACTTGACGGTTATATCCTTGTGGAGGGTTCGTAGGTAAATTCTGTATTCTATCCCCCTGCACGTCGGGTTGTACTTCCGATAATTGCAACAGCGCGTCGCGGAGTTCTTTTTTATCGCTGTACACCCTTGCCGCTAAAATATTTCGAAATCTTGGCGACATTGACTTCAGAAATCTACTTATTATCTTTTTATCATCGGTAACCTTCGCTTTAGTAGCCAAGTTACACAATCTGTACCAATAGGTAACCAAGTTCTCCTCTTTGGCTTGATACGCTGAATAGAACAACTCTAAATCATCGCCATGGGAAGGAAACTCTTCTTCTAACAGTGAGCACACTTGTTCGAAAGTTAACTCTTCGTTAAAAATCGACTTGTAAAAGTGTAACGCTGCGCCCTCGAGGTAGGCAGCTAATATTGTGGCTTTGTCAGCCAACATAAATTTATTTATGGCGAATACGACATTGAAGTCTCTCAAAAAACTTTGGAATGAGACACCGTCAGTGCCACCAAATTTCTTTGATTCGGCCATCTTAATGGTAATAATACAATATATATAATGAATTCAAATTTGTTATCTGCTTAAGGCGTCGATCCAATATTGCACGACGACTTCCTTCTCAAGGTACGGGGTCGATCAATCCACTGCCAACTGCAGAACGTGGGCGTTTCCACCTCCTGTGGAAACCGGCGTTCCTCCACCGAATTCTATGGAAACCGGCGCCTCCACCAAAAGCTGTGGTACCCAGGGGGTTGAGTACCACGCGTGTATGAAGTGATGAAATTACAACGATCAAATAAGATAATATATTATTTATTAGTTAAACCACTTGCACTTCCTACTTATATTATTAGGGACTTTACGCGGTTGTTTTAACTTTAATTAGCGAACTGGGACGTATATCGCGGACTCGGCCCAAGGATAGGGCTTAAAGCGGGGTTTCTTCCCAGGATACTTTTCTCAGCTTCAATCGGAACGGCTCCACTAGGCCCGTTCAGATCCCGAATGTCCAGGCAGCGATTGTTTTATATCGTTCCTCATTCAAATTTTAAATTGATACAATAGTTTTATTTAAACTCTGACACATGATGGCCAGGTAACGAACCGTAGTGTGTGGGACGAGGTCCGAACACTACAGTACTTTATGAAAACATACATATTGGCGCCGAATAACGGTGCGTACAGTTAGGTATGAAAGGCACTTTATTCCGCGCACCCTCAGGCTGTGGAATGATCTCCCTGCTGTGGTTTTCCTAAGCGACTACAATATAAGGTTCTTCAAGAAAGGCATTAAGATATAAGTTTTTACAGGGTCGCAGCTTCCCATCAGGTGGGCCGTGAGCTTATTTGCCACCTGAGTGGTATGAAAAAAACAACCGCAATTTTTTTTTAATAATTATAACATAGGTACTCAAGTGACCCTCCCTCAATAAAGACAAATCTAGTGTTACTGGTACAGGTGTTGGTGGTACTGGCGTTACAGGCATTCATCAAAATCGGTTCCGCCGTTTAGTTGTTACGACGGAACATAAGGACGGACATACCTACATGTAAGTCAAATGGATAACCCTCCTTTAATGGCTTTGCCGCACTCGGATAATAGCTGCTATTGTATTTTGTATAAAAATTACTATTTCACTTACTCAGCAGTGACATCTACAGGTACATTCAAATTAGAGTCACAAATTTTGTTTGCAATCTCAAGAGCCTCATCATGTTTGCCTGTAAAAAAAATTTCATTACACTTGGGTGAACTACAGGAAAATTTCCTAATTGAATACCAAGGTATCTAACAAGCTTGTCGACGGTTAACAGATTAGGAAAGGTTAGAGATTCATTCAGCTCATCAGCTCATTGGTACGTTTTTTTTTATAATAATAAATAAATATTCTACGACATTTTACACAATGCTTTCTAGACCCAAAGTAAGCATAGTTTAACAAGCTTGTGTTATGGGTTCCAGAATTCGGATAAACGTACTTATATACTTTTTTTTTTGGTAAATATATACATATCATACATAGAAACACCCAGACCAATGCAAATAGACATTAATGCATACAAATATTTGCACCCGCACCCCATGTAATAGCAGTCGAATGCACTACCACTACGCCACAGAGGCCGTCATAATTATGTACTAATAATGAAATGGTTACTCATAATAATTACAATCTAGACCTTGAGGCTAATAATGAATTTTAATTTAACTTAATATGCGAAAAAATGTGTGTATGCATGAATGTCTCTTCGCATTGGTTTGGGGGAACCATGTTCTAGAAATCAATGTACGTACAAGCTATGCTTTATTGGGGTCTAGCTATGTAGTGAGAGCGAGGTACATCCATATGGTAAAGTAGATCCATTCAACATCATCCAAGCGCCAATACCATGAAATGCTTGCACCCGAGCCTCGTCCATCAATCACAGGATTTAGCGAAGAATTACGAAGTCATTTTTTGTTTCCTTAATTTATGTCACTACCAGTTTCTGTTAAACAACACTAAAAACTCATAGCTTTTGAATCTGTTTGACCAATGAAAGATTCGTTCTGGCCATGTGACAGATTTTTCTGCTATTTCATTGGTCTCGGAGACTTTCCCACCATGCTGAGACTGCACAGAGCCCATTGCTACATTAGTAGTATAAAATAATCATACAAACCACAGTCAATTTTCAGATTCAATAGTTTTCTCAAGCACATGACTTTCATTGTAGATTCCTGAACCAACTCCATTGCTTGTTCAAAATAAGATGCTGCCTCTGACATGTGGTTTAGTTCCGTAAGGTTATTAGCCAGCTCCATCAGTATAGAAGTTCTTAATGGCGATTTCTCTGGATATTTATTAAGAGCCTGAATGAAACAACCTGTTGCCGCCTGTAATAAAAGAAAAAACTATACATAGATTTTTCTTTAATTACACAATACCATTTATACCCAAGCTAAGCAGATAGAGCTTTTTATATAAGTTCTAGAATGCAGATGTTCATACCTAATTTTTTTTGCATTTAAGTACATATTATTGTTAGAAACACCCAAACCAATGCAAATATTTATCTTTGCATTGAGCGGGAATTGAACCCTGTGTTGAAGACTGTATTTTCCTAGAAGGTAAGCTAAGGTGTATTAACGGTAATTCAAGGTAAATTTTGCTCTGGTCTGAGGCATTTATGTTTTAATTTCTTATTCAGAAGTAATTGCGTCTTCCTGTTTATTTTACAACATCTTCAAGGTCTATAAGTAATCATACAAAAAAATTAGGAAAAGCATTCAATGTTCACCTCTAGGTTCTCTCTATCAGCATTGTAGAATTTCAGAGATTTTAATTTCTTCTCAGCTTTCATAAACTGTCTGGCTGCCACCAAATAATGCTCAGCCTCACCAAGGAAGTTACCTACAGATGATTCACACTTGGCAGCTCCAACATAGGCGTGTCCTGCAAATGCTGGCTGGTCGGAGTGTTCACATTGTATCGCAAGAGCTATGAATTCGTTCGTTGCTTCCGATACGTTTGGCTTCCGCATGAATCGCCTGTATAATGTATAATTGTTAGCAGAAGGTTTTATAATAAGATTATTTCTGACACTTAACCAACTTACTTTTTTATTTTGGTGTTTATGTTCATGAATTGCTCGTTGAAACTGGCATTGAGGTCTGTAGACATTTTAATGAATATAAAATGTCGATTTCACTCGTAAAAAGTTATTGTTGTTATTTTGCCATATATATAAAATACTAAATGACGATAGACAACCAATGTATCAAAACAAGAAAGAATCCTTCCTTTTATATTTTTAGTTTATTTTCCAAAGAACTTTATGTTCAAGCACATAAGAGCTAAAATAAGCTAAGCTAAAGTAACGTACAGTAGTGACAGTGACAGTACAGACAGGGCAAAATAAAAACTGACATTACTGACAAATTTGATAATACGTTAAGTTATCGTACTTGCGCGGTGTGCCCGCTAGTTTCTTCATTATTTATTAAAGTTATGGGAATGAACTGCTAATGACATTGAATGTCTAAGATAATCTAATGGAATTCTAAATATATAAGCCAGTACATATATTGTAATATAATATGGCTACATCATGACTTTTTCTATGGAATAAAAAACAACTGATCTCTAACAAAATAACAAAACGCTTTACCTTAAATGTCACAAATGCTTTGACGTGTCGTCTAGACGGGTTGCTTTGATTTTCCCGAGTTTTAGTATTTTATGCAATGATTTCATACGAATAAGACTAAACTGTGTTATAATTAGAAATAAGGAATTTGTGAAATATGGATTTTTTTAAGAGCGGTTTGAAAACCGTGCTGGGTGCACCGGAACCTGGCCATCAACCTACTGGAGCGGAGACCGTGAGTTTTTCATTATTTACTTCTACAATTAAAACATAAGTTGACCTATTTATAGTAGGATAGGGAATGCAACTATTTCCTGTATATAATATTAGCGTAGGCGGGCCCAGATCATGAGTCTTTCACTAAAGATGGGTGACAATACTTTTTTGATTGTAGTCTTATTCATTAGGTTTTCACAGTACAGCATGATATCTAGAACATAGGGAATAATATTAATATGATTTTCAATATTTAATCATCAAAGTTTCTCGTTCTGTCTAGTTTTGTAGCCCAATATCTTTGCACAACCACCACCAATTAAACTAATTTAAATATTTTTCGTATCCAGAGAAATCCTGATAAAAACTCGTCATATTCTAATAAAAAATAAATAAGAACGATCCTTCAGAATCTGATAAAATATAATGTACTGAATAAGTATTTAAAATGGTTGGTTATTAAATCAGTTGGTCTCTTCACTATTATTATCAGGAGCATTTCTGAAAAACAATCAGGCCTGTAAAATTATTTTTTTACGTTGTTAATAATAATAAATTGTTATTTCTCACCAATAACCAAATTATATACAATATTTGCATAACTTAGGATGGAAGTGCAAGTTTTGGTAATACATTCATGCATTACCATTGTGGGAAAATCAATACAAAAATTTCAGAGCTTTACAGATACATCATAGAGATCATATAGATACATCATCAGATCAATAGTTTAATCATAAAAAGTGAGTCTCACCACTACAATATAAAATCAAGCAACCATATGAATGATTTCACGGTCTTGAGTATAGAATAAGCAACAATTTCCATTTGATTTTAGATTGACACGGTCATTTACTATTACAACAATTAACAAGATATTTACTATGTTTATTTGTTTTGTGTAAATGAATCCCAATGATAATGGATGTATCCTATTGCACATCCATGTTAATGGTGTTTGTAATAGTGCCAAAATATCGGAAACTTGACAAAACACTAGAGAAGGTAAATAGCCCGTTAATTGTTAAAATAGTATTTTTGTCTAAATTTATTGAAATTTGTCAGCATGAAATTACACATTTTTGTCGCACTTTATCTCATCCAAACTCATGTTGTAATGACTATTGTATCATATAAACTTTAATACTTTTCACCACATACATAGTTTTCTCCCAGCCACCACTGTTTGTGGGTCTATCTGTCTGCCACACATGTTCACAGATGATGTATTTCTGTTGGCTGCTATAAACAGACATGATTTTCTTGTTGTTTTTATAGATAATGGTATGGAACCCTTCATGCCCAAGTCCAACCCGCACTTGACCAGTTTTTTTAATTACACCTTTCTCTCATTTTCTGATATGTAGAATAATTTTCTGACATCTTTACAAATAATAAAATTTAAGTTTCTGTTTGTAATGTTAAACTATCAGTTTTTCAATGAATGTATAAACATACAACAAAAAACCATTTTTTTTTTTACTTTTGTCAGTCTATCTGTTTGAATTGGGCAATCTCTGGAGAGGCTGAGCTGATTTTAATGAGCCTTTCACTGGTAGATAACTAAAATATTAGATTATTAGAAAAAAATTACCATTCCACTCTAAAAAATTAAAACCCAGACCCACACAGGTGAAGTCGCGGGCACAGCTAGTGCAGAATAAATGTATGAATTAGTGTGATGTTAAAACTGTTATGACTATTAAGAATGCAAATTACTATAGTATCTAATTGGAGCATCTTTACTTGCTTTAAAAGAAAATCATTTACCATAAAGAAATAATTAAATGGTCTATAATTTTTATACTTATAACAGCCTCAGTGGTGTAGAGTGACAGCTGTGAATGAGCACAAGTTTGATGCTCAGGTTATTCAATATGTGATTGAGTTTTTCAAATTCTCTGGTTGACAGTAATAGGCTCGTCCCATATTATGTGGAACGAAAACATGTTTGTTGAATATAGGTATTATTATTACATCTCTGTCTATTTGAAAGGAATAGACATGTATGAGTATAAAATAAAGGGATTTGTAAAGAGGTTGTATTATTCTAGAATACTATTTACATAATACCTTTGTTTTTACAAACGACAGTTTTTAAACAGCTGACGCTGCGCGTAAATGATGAGTGAGTCCTTTGGGCGTCATCAGCGCGTATTAGCTGATTGTATGCGTTTTTATTGAGATAAACGCAGTTAGAACTCGGTCTGTTACGCTTTCACGCCTATACCGCTGAACCGATTTTGATGAAATCTGGTACAGGGAGCGGCGATAGCCCAGTGGCGGACGTAACGGACTGCTGAGACGAGGTCTCGAGTTCGATCCCCAGTCGCCTCTGACTTTTCGTAGTTATGTGTGTCTTAATAAATGTTAATTATCGCTCGCTTAATAATGTGCCCGGTAAATGGCAATAAGCTCGCCCCCTATTACATTGGGAACTTAACATAACTGGCGAATCGTGGGTGTGTAATACACCTCTGCCTACCCCTTCGGGGATACAGGCGTGAAGTTATGTTATGTTATGGTATAGGGATAGACTACGAGCTTTGGGAAAGGACGTAGGCTATGTTAGGTGGCGATAACCTACATTCAAGCGGGTGGAGCCGCGGGTAACAGCTAGTTAGTAATAAAAAAAATCGGTTGTTGAGTGAGCTAATAAACAAGTTATAACCGCCCTCTGAGTCTGATCTGAGGGGATTTACGCACGAGAAATAAAAGGTATTAATGATGTACACAAGCAGGTCAGCAGCTGTTTAAACATAGTTTGATATTTGTTCGCGCTAGCTGGGAAGCTAATGTTCAATTAGTACAAATGTGGAATGCTCTCTCTACTATTTAAAAATATCATAATTTGAAAAATATATTTAGGCCACAAAGTAACTTATGCCTTAAACCACGTAATTAGTGACCAATAACGTTACGCTGATATGATTGGTTATAATTTTCAACAGAGAAGAAGCCTAGAATTGAATAATAAATAAAACAATATTTGAATAAGGACATTATTACAAAGTGGTATCTACAACCAAACAAAGCAGAACTTGTCATATAGGTTCTAGAATGCGGATAAAGATACTTTTTTTTCTGTAAATAGATACATATTAATTATACATAGAAACAACCAGGTCAATGCAAATATACATATTTACAATGAGCGGGAATCGACCCCCGACCTCTGATCTCCACCGCTACGCCACCAAGGTTGTCAGCTAGTAGCCAATCACCTTGCGAAATATGCTGAACACGTTTACAGCATTGTGGCTCTCAAGTATAGCTACAGAGCGGAATCTATAGGTAGATTGTGAGAGAAAAGCATCTGCCAATAACAAACATTATTTTTCAATTGCCAGTAATTAGTAATATAGACAAAACAATGCCAGTAATCACAATGACTGTTTACGAATTGTATCAGTAAGTCAGATGTGGTCAACATACAGTTGTGGGGACACGGACTTGTATTTACTTATATTTAATCACGTTGTATCCACGGCGACACCACACACGTTCAGCGTCATCTTGCACAGTTAGGATGTTACCACACTAATCAATCGACCGTCGATCTATGCCATAAATTGGTGTTGATCGAACGGGCACCACGCCTGCGGTTTACAATGAAGGGCGGGGGCGGTAGGTCCTTGATCCACCTACACCAAACGATCCCCATATGTAGTTTACCTCGAGGCAATCATCTGGACCAAATGTCAAAAACTTCGCTCATGTGCACTAAATGGCCTATCAAAAAGCTATTAAAAGGACTGATCAACAAATTACCCTTTGAGACCGTGATTAGTTTCATATATCTATGGCTATGGTTGGTTGATTGGTGCGCCCCGCCGTAACCGCCAAAGAGACCTATAAACTCGCACAAGACTTTTGCCCCTATCTATAGAATCTACGGTATCGACTTCGATTAAAACATGCTACCATCTTTCGATAGCGCCGATTGATCGACTGATGTGGTTACACCCTTAAGCTGAACTTCTACGGAACTACTGATCCTGCAATGTGCTATAAATGTTCTCAGGCTGCTTAGTATGTAAACGTAATCACCTGTGTAAACTACTTACGCTAGGAATATCTGGTGGCAGCAAGTAGTAGCTCAGATCAAATACAATGCTATCTGTCTTTAATTTCATTCATCCATGTATTTTAAATACAATACAAAATCCATGTGATCGTAAAACTCGAAAGTAGATGGATTGAATTGAAATTTGTACAGGTTATACACTTTTTTGCCCATGAGTGTTTTACATACATTGCATTCCAAAGTTCCTGGGAGGGGTCAGCTAGTAAGTTGTAAACATTCCGGTAACTTCTCTTTCAGGTGGAGAGGCTAGTAGATCGTGTGAACAACTCCACGTTACTAGAAGACCGTAGAGATGCATGTCGAGCGCTTAAAGCGATGTCACGGACTTACAGGGTGGAAGTCGGCGCCTTATGCTTGGATACGCTAAAACAGGTTAGCACATTTATTTCATTATTACTTGCAGCTGCCAAGTGCTATTGGATTTTTCAGCTAGGAAATTCTCAATAATAGCATACAGTTCGGAAAAAGTGCGGGTTTATGGCAAATGTAAAAAAAAAATTACCAATAGATTTTCATTTCCAGGTTCTAGAACTTGATAGAGCAGACAACGAGACCATAAACTACGCCTTAGATACAATAAATAATATAATGTCCCCTACACAGTTTGAGGAGGAGGAAGACAACCCTCGTGTACCCATGAACATTGGAGAACAGTTCACAGAAATGTTCATCAAAGACCATCACAACATACAACTGATCTTAGATCTACTAGACGAATACGATTTTCGGGTCAGACTGTCCGCTGTACAACTTCTGACATCGTTACTAACAAATCGACCAAAAGACATCCAAGAAATCATCTTAGTAAAGCCTATGGGTGTGTCTAAAATGATGGATCTGTTAGGAGATACAAGAGAAGTCATACGCAATGAAACTCTTCTTCTACTGATAAAATTGACCAAAGGAAACGCAAATATACAAAAGATTGTCGCCTTTGAAAACGCTTTCGACAGATTATTCGAAATAGTTTCTTCTGAAGGTTATTCAGATGGTGGGATAATTGTAGAAGACTGTCTATTACTTATGTTGAATCTATTAAAGAATAATAGCAGTAATATAAACTTTTTTAAAGAAGGCAGCTATATTCAGAAGATGCTTCCAATGTTTAACACGCCGCCTGAAGGCGCGGAAGAAGAGGGTTGGTCACCACAGAAGGTCTCTAACGTCCATTGCATGCTACTTATAGTCAGAACGCTGGTCTCACCAAGTAACTCTGCTCAAATTATAACGAATTGCCAGAAGATAATGAAAAAGGTTGGCTTATTAGATGCGCTGTGTAATATTTTAATGTCAAGTGGAGTCCCAGCGGATATATTGACAGAGACGATAAATACTGTTGGGGAGTGTGTGAGGGGAGATGTAGCAAATCAGGAGTTTTTAGGGAATGTGATGGCTCCTTCGAATCCACCCAGAGCGTGTATAGTTGTTCTGTTGATGTCCATGGTCAACGAGAAACAGCCTTTTTCCTTAAGGTGAGTTTCGATAATTTGGCAATAATTTATCGAATGACTGTTTCCTTGCTTGCTACCTGAAGTAATGGAAAACTCGAATTCTATAATTTTCTCTTTACAGATGTGCAGTCCTCTACTGCTTCGAATGCTATCTATACCACAACGAAACATCTCAAGCTTCTCTCGTCCAAACTCTGCTCCCTTCGTCCACGGAAATGTCCACCCTGACTAGTGGGCAACTATTATGCGGAGGGCTGTTCTCCTTGGATGTACTTTCAAACTGGTTCTCCGCCGTGGCCTTGATGCATGGGTTAATAGAGAACCCCGTGCAGAAGGAACAGTTACTACGAGTATTATTGGCGACCAATATTGGCAGTTCACCAGTTTCCTTGCTACATCAGTGTACCTTGTTGATGCAACAGACAACAAAATTAAAGGCTAAGGTTTGTACCATATAACGGATTGAGTTAATTTATAACACTTTAATGTGTCAAAATAATGTTTACTCATTACAATTTTGACTCAGAATTCACGATTGTATCCGAGTTTATCACCTCAGAGCCTGTAATTACCTGTCTTCTTCGGTTTTCTTGGGAGCTACTGCCGTCTGTCCTTCCAACTCACGCCAAAGTTCTTCATTCAGGCAAGTTGCCGGCTTGCAGGTGAGGTTGGCTTGACCAAGAATGCCACATACACATTGGCCAGTATCCTTGTATAACTTTGCTCAAGCTCACACAAAATGTTCTCACGTCAATTTCAGGTAGGGTTGCTCATGCTGTTATGCCAGTGGACTTCATACTGTTCAGCGGCCGTGAGCGCCTTCCTGCGAGCCCCTGGCGGCGTGAGCTGGCTGGTGGCCCAGACCTGCGCCAACGAGCACGACGACAACGAGTACCTGCTGCAGGGGCTCAGCGCGTTCCTGCTCGCTATCTGCATACACTTCAACGATGACTCCGTCGAGGACTACTCCAAGGTACGTGACTGGCTGGTGGCGCAAACCGGCCACAATGAGTACCTGCTGCAGGGGCTTAGCGCGTTCCTGCTCGCTATCTGCATACACTTCAACGATGACGTTGCGTGCCAGCGGGGGCGGTTATGTCGGGCTTGAACCGACTAAAACCGCACGCCATCTCCGGTCTACAGACGCCGGGGTGTAAGGTTGCCCATAGAGCATATCCCTCGCACCCCGAAGCAATGAGTACCTGCTCTTCTATTCTAAACCATTAAATATATATCATCTAGAGATCTATTGTGGTGATAAAGAAACCAATTATTTGTAAAGGGAAGATGAACTCCTGTGATACAATTCTTTCTCTTCTACCTGGTTTTTGGCTGGTGGACCTTGGCTATCAATTAGCCTATCGCAGTGCAGTGCTGGACATCGGCTTCTTCCAATGTGCGTCAATACCGGGTATTCTTTCGCCGCTATTGCCATGGTCCGCACTCTTACTTAACCTTCTCCAAGTCGTCCCGTCTTCAGTCTACATTAGTTAACTTATTAGCTCTTAAATTGTCTTCTGATACTTCTGGCCAGCGCCTCTAGGGTCATCCACGACCATTTCTTGTGTAAGTACCTACCATCCCAGTCATCTTCGATCAATATGCTCTCTTGGCCTGAGAATTACATGACTGAATCGTTAGGTAATCTTTAAAACGTTTTGCAGGGCAGTGTCGGACTATCGGATTTGTCGGATTATAGAGTATTGTTTAAGACAGGATGGTCAATGGTCTGGAATTTTTACCATATACAAAAATAATTATACATTTATTTATTTATTTCAATGTTAAGACCATATAAACGTGTTAGTGTTAAACAAATTCTGAGGGCGACTGTACCTTATAATCTGACAAATTACAAAGCAATATGATAAGATTCTATCACAATCACAAATCGTGTTACATATGTAAGTTGAATCATCATCAACCTATGCTAGTCCACTGCTGGACATAGGTCTCCCCTAATGAGCGCCATAGCGAATGTTCAACAGTATGACATGTCGGATTACAGGGGTCGCCGGATTACCGGGGGTCCACTGTACTCACAAATTGTCACATCTATATATATAAAACAAAGTCGTGTTAGTGATGACCGCTTATAACTCGAGAACGGGTGGACCGATTTTCATGATCTTTGTGTTTTTATATTTATCTCCGCTCTACTGTGCCTTTTTGTTTTTTAATTTAATCCCCATGGTTTTTTTATTTTTTACAAGCACACGGCCCACCTGATGGGAAGCGGTTACCGCGGCCTATGGACGTGTGCAACACCAATGGTGTCACACTCGCGCTGCCGAACCTGTAAAGGAAAGGGGATGGGAAAGGAGTTTGGGAGGGGATGCGAAAGGAGTTTGGGTGGGGATGCGAAAGGAGTTTGGGCTCCGGCACTCTCACTCACCACACGGAACGCAACAGTTCAAATACTGTTACTTGGCGTCGATATTCTGTGAGAGGGTGGTGCTTCCCCGGTCGAGTCGGCCCATTCATGCAACGGCCAAAATGACTGTTGCTTGACTCTACCACCGGTCACAGTGGGGGTAGTTGTGTCGGACTTGAATCGACCAAAGCCGCACACCGTCTCGGGTCTCTAATACCGGGATGTAAGTTGGCCAATTAAGGCAATTCCCTCGCACACCGGCTGACCCTGGGCTATTTACGGCTTTAGATGGCCCCTGACATTCACGAAATTAACTCAGCTGATAAGGTAACTAACAAAACTTGATTCTAAGGCAGAACGAAGTTTGCCGGGTCAGCTAGTTTACAATATTAGCTGGATGTAGTTGGTTTTCCGTTCCAGGACTCCCTCCGCCAGTTGCTGACCAAGCGCATCGGCATGGAGATGTTCACCTCTAAGCTGAGCGAGGTATCGCGCCACGAGCTGTACAACAAGGCCGCCAAGCACCCGCAGCTGCGCGCCAAGACCGCCGCGGACGTACTCATCGACTACGAGTTCTGCCGGCTCTTCAAAGTGTTAGAAAGTTAGTTTTGATGTCTCTATCTTCATTTCAGTAGCATACCAATATTCATACTTACTAAGACCATGATTAAAAAATATTTTTTACCGCTCACTTGCCTGAGATTCAATAACTGTAAAGCATTCTACAACTGGAGTAGATTGTCATTTATCAGATGATACTATCCATTTGTGGAATGCGTACAAAACATCTGTAACTGCGCGCCATAAACCACCGAGGTCGATCAATTTTTCGACTGTGAGTTCTATCGATTGTTAGAAAGTTCGTTTTGTTATCGCTATATTTATAATTTTTGTTACGTGTTAAATTTTTATATTATTATTATATAATTATTGTAGAAATATAACATTTTTTAAGTTATTGACTAGAACTGCAACGCCGTCCTTTCACACATGATACTATCCATTTGTGGAATATACGAGTATTACTTGAATATCAGATATACTCAAATATAAATTAAAATATTACTGTTTTACCAGGTGTCCTTATCCAAAGTATGACAGCAACTCATGAAAACGGTACTGGCGAGCCAGCTGCTGGACGCTCCTCTCCTGAGAGTGGAACTCTGGACCAGTATAAGTCCCTCATCCGCCAACAAGACGCGCGGCTGCAGGAGCTCATGTCGCAGGTCGAGGGACTACTGCAGCAGAATCAGAGCTTGCAGGTAGCTTACAACCACATCATCATCGGAAGGATAGCGGGTTCGATTCCCGCTCAGTGCAAATATTTGTATGCAAAAATATGTCTATGAGTCTGGGTGCTTCTATCCTACTAATATTATAAATATGAAAGTTTGTGAAGATGTTTGGATGTTTTAACATCCTCAATCAATCTCAAACGGCTGAACGGAACTGGCTGAAATTTGGTACAGGGATAGATAACAGTCTGTAATAACACATAGGCTATACTTGAAATAGGTTCCCATGGGTTGCGAGGTCGCGATCAAAATTCCACGCGGGTGGAGCCGCGGACAACAGCTAGTATATGATGTGAATGTATTTCTATCTCGATTGCATCTGAGGCTTTTATCTCGGAGCTCGAAGGCCACTTACTCTTTCTCCTCCCTTTGGTTTGACATATACGGCTTTTGTGGCAGTGACTCTCGTCTGACCTCCCAACTCTGAGAGCTGCGCCTGCGCCGGAGCAGGTGTACCGGCTTGCAGGTGAGCTTGGCGAGGCCTTGGTGGATGGGTATAGACCCACACATGAGTTTCCTGAGTGAAACATGGAAACTCAACCTACAAGCTCTTTAAGCGGGGCATCAAAAAACATCTGTTGAGGCCCTCTAGGTAGGGGCCACCATTCTAGAGACAATCTCTGCAAATTTTGGCCACAACTTTTTGGACTTCACCACAACTTACCATCAGGCGGGGGCAGTCAATCTGACGGATTAAATATAAAAAAAAATTTAAGAATTTTCACGCAGAAAAATTTCAAAAACATTTTTCTAATTGATTTCAGGGAGCACTCAACGATTCCATCTCCGCGAATTCTCATTTGAAAGACGAGAACACACTCTTGAAGGCGCAAGTGTCCGCTTCCAAAACCTTACCTGGCCCATCTGTTCCATCTAGTCAAGAGGACCCGCGGGCTAAGGAGTACGAGGGACAGATCCAAGGCTTGTTGGGTGAAATCGCGAGGTTAAAAGAACAACTGAGGGTCGCCCAGGAGGGGCAGAAGACTGCTGTTGAGGAGATGGAGAAGCTGAAGAAAGATCAGGATGACTTGTTAGAGTTACTTGCAGACCAGGTTAGTAATACCTTTTGGGCCCAAGCCAACCTTCATCATCAACCTATGCTAGTCCACTGCTGGACATGGTCTCCCCCAATGAGCGCCATAGCGCCCTGTCTTCAGCTTGCCGCATCCAGCATCTGCCCGCAGTCTTTCGCATGCTAAGCCAACCTTACATGGTTAATAATAACCAAAAGCCTCTAAATAATAAAGATTGAATAAACACCAAGATCACCTGCGAGCCGCGCTCCTGCTGATTGACAGACGAGGCTCCGGCGCAAGCGCACCTCTCGGGGTACAGTGGTCAGACGGCAGTCGCTCTCATAAAAGCCGTATAAACCAAACCAATAAGAGAAGACCCCCCGCTGGCTAGCGGGGGCGGTTATGTCGGGCTTGAACCGACTAAAACCGCACGCCGTCTCGGGTCTACAGACGCCGGGGTGTAAGGTTGCCCATAAAGCATATCCCTCGCACTCCGACTGACCCTCGGCGATCTCCGGTTTCGAGATGGCCCCCTCGGGTTTGGGAACCACGGTGTCCCTGTCTTGCCCCGGTGGGGGGGAGGGGCGCTAGTCGCCCTACCGTCCCGGCCTGCTTCTGCTGGGGTGACAGGCGGCCTCACCTGCCACCCCCAGGCCTGCGCTCATGGAGGACGGAGGTCGTTAAGCGACCTCCGACGCCTGAGTCGCCTGCGAGTCAGCTGACCCTGGGCTCCGAGGTGAAAGCCTCGGATGTAACCGTGAACAACGCTACGATGATGATGTTTGACGACCTGTGAGGCTTGGTGGTAGAGCGTTCGATTGTTAAGTTCGAGGTCGCAGGTTTGATTACCGTTCAGCGCCGTGTGATCCTACAACCCCGAAAATAAAGCCCGCGCCAGAACCTGGAGCAGTTTAAGTTGGCCTGGGCCGCGATGATTTTATACGCCTTTTATGGGAGTGACTTCCGTCTGACCTTTTAACCCCGAGAGGAAAGAAGGAGAGGTTTTTTTTTATACGACTAAGGTGGCAGACAAGCACACGGCCCACCTGATGGGAAGCGGTTACCGCGGCCTATGGACGTGTGTCACCAGTGGCTTCACACTCACGCTGCCGACCCTGTAAAGGAAAGGGGATGGGAAAGGAGTTTGGGAGGGGATGGGAGAGGAGTTTGGGAGGGGATGGGAAAGGAGTTTGGGCTCCGGCACTCTCACTCACCAAACGGAACGCAACAGTTCAAATATTGTTACTTGGCGTCGATATTCTGTGAGAGGGTGGTGCTTCCCCGGTCGAGTCGGCCCATACATGCAACGGCCAAAATGACTGTTGCTTGACTCTACCACTACTATCTTGATAGAGACCCATACACCCTGAATTTCTACTTCGGTGGTGTGAATAAAAAAACATATACTACCCAAGGGTATGCTGAAGTGTTTTAATACCACAATTGCCGAATAATGTTTTCTTAACCAATCATGGGACTGAGATCATGTCCAGACTCCATGCTGCTGCTGAAAATTATCCAACACTTTGCCCGACCCTGAAATCTAGCCAGAGACCTCATACACAACAGCAGCACTTGCTATCACCGTTACCGAAGCAGTCATAAAGCTCGTCAGAGCTATGCTCTCTTTTAGACGACTCATGTATTTTTTTAGGCCATCTACTCCTCCCAAAAGGCTAAACCGGTTCTAACGAAATTTCACGCAAGCAAAGATGTTACTGATGGGAAGGACATAGGCTATGTAATTAAAAATTCATGTGTACCACGGTGGAATAATTACCGGAAATACTGTAATAATGTAATAATATTGTTACGTGCGCGGGGTACAAATTAAATGCCGTTTATACAACAAAGAGGTTTATTCGCTCACCACAAACTAGACAACTAAATAACTAGCACACACAGTACTCTTCAACAGTTCAAGTCGCTCAGCAGTTCACAGTAGTCCACAGTCGTTGCTTAAGTCGCAGGTATAACTCTCTTGAATTGCTTCGGTAAGATGTGTTCGCTTTCGCTTCCGAAAATAAACTGACTGCGTGGCGCTAGCCGGGCGCTTTTACAGCTCTTAATTCGGAGGGTAGAATGTTCCGGAATCATCTACACGTTAGGTATCTAACTAGAGCGTTCGATAAAAGTACCTACCTACTATACGCGCCACGTACCTTTGCGTCTATGAACTTCGCGCGGAAGTACAGTTCTTCGTCACTACACCCCAGCTGGGATGCGTGGAAACATGTTCGTAGGCGGTGTGCCCCTACCATGTAGATTTCTTCGCCTCCCCTAAATAAGGGAGGGTCGTTGGCTCGGGTTATAGCCCCATTTTCGACGTGTGGGCCGGGACTCCCTCTTCACGCCGCTTCGGCGGACGCTCCAGCCAGGTGAGATGAACGGTTACCCGTTCAAGGCCCAGCTGGGAGCGTACCTGCGATAGAAGCGGCGGCTGGCCGGGATCCTGGCACCACTGGGTGTTATTCATCTTTGACCGTCTGCCTGCTCGCCCGCCCGCGCTGGCCACATAGCGCAGGTATCGCAAGGGAGTACCCGCGGATGTCGGCTGCGGAGGACGGACTCGCTGAGGGCAGACGATCGGGTTATGTACACAGTACAGGTGATAAAAAAGAAAAAATATAAAAGTGTAAATATTGAGGTGAGGCCGCCCGCTCTGCGAACCGGCTAGGTATCGATTCGCAGAGCGCGGCGGGCCCGCAGCTGTTGCCGCGGCGGGACGTGCGCGCGCGCAGCGCGGCCGGCGCTCGGCGCGGCGGCCGTGCGCGCACTGGCCTGCGATGCGGCGCGCTTGGAGGCGGGGCCGGCGGGGGCGCGCCAGACTGCGCGGCGCCACCGGCTCCGCGGGACGCTATTGTTATTGTTATAGTGTGCTACTACGGTAGCACACAAGCGGCGCTTGAGGTTTACCCCGTAACGAATCCGCTAATCCTGGAAATTAGCGTCTTATTTGGGGGTTGGAGTCAGATGAGGTCGTAGGCCCGTCAGCGAGTAGGTCGCGGGGCAGCTTGTGGCGGTCAGGTGGGCGAGCGTGCCACGGCGCCAGTCCGCGGATGTGGCTCCACGCGGAAGTGTCGGCGCGCTCGAACATCCGTCGGGTGAGCGACTTCACGAAGTCGTCCAGGCTCTCAACTCGCAGATCTCGCTGGATCACGTCGCCCCTCACGTAGCGAGGTGCGTTCACCACCTTCCTTAGGGTGGCCGACTGCTGCTGGCGGAGTAGGGCGCGGCTCGTCTCGCTCGTGAGGGCGAACCAAGCTGGCGCTGCGTACGTTAGCTGTGAGCGCACGTACAGCTTATAGATGTTTAGCTTCACGCGGGGGGGGGGGGAGATTCGAGGAGAGCGCTGGACGTAGTAGCGCGCGGGTAACGCGCGCCTTCGTGACCACACTGCTGACGTGCCTCTTCATGGAGAGCCGCCGATCCAGTGTGACGCCCAGATACGTCACGGACGGCTTCCATGGTATTGGTTCCATGTGGAGGAGGAGTGGCGGTGGGAGCTTCCTCTTGGTTGAGATGGTTATCGCCTGTGTCTTCCCCACGTTCACCGACAGTCGCCATTTGGATAGCCACTGGGGCAGGAGGTCGAGGCTTTTTTGTATTTTTGACGCGGCGTGTTTAGCGTTGAGGCTGGTCGCGGTGTACGCCGCGTCATCGGCATAAAGGGCGAGTAGCGTGCCTTCTGCTACTGGGATGTCGTCGGTGTAACATGAGTACAACACAGGCGATAAGCAGCTGCCTTGCGGTACACCTGCAAGGATGGGGTGCAGCTGGGAGGTGGCGTCTTCCACCGCCACTCTGAAGGTCCGGTTTTCCAGGAACGTGGAGACCACCTTAACGATCCGGCGGGGCACCTGGGATGTGGAGAGCTTGTACAGCAGACCGGCATGCCATACACGGTCAAAAGCTTTTTCTATGTCGAGGAATACTGCTACGGCGTGTTCGCGCTTGTTGCGCGCTGCGGTAATCCCGTGCAGTACCCTCGACAATTGGAGCGTCGTGGAGTGGTCAGACCTGAACCCGAACTGTTCCGGTCTGGGTGTCACGTGCGGTGTGAGGTGCCTTAATAGCAGCTGCTCGAACACCTTCGAAATTGTCGGCAACAAGGTGATGGGCCGATAGCTTTCGGGCTTCAATATGTTTTTGCCCGGTTTGGGCAGCATAACCACTCTCCCCTCCTTCCAGATGTTTGGGAAGGTCCCGGTGCGCACGATGCCGGTAAATAACCGGGCAAGCGCGGCGACGGTGCGAAATGGTAAGTGCTGGAGTGCGGTATTGGTGATACCGTCCACTCCAGGGGCCTTCCTCTTTTTGGTTCGGCGGATGGCGCGCTGCACCATACCGGGCGAAAAAGCAACGGGGTTCTCGTCGGAAGCTATCGGCGACTCGAAGTAGCATCTTAGGTGTTCGTCAACAGCTGCTAAATGGTCGTGCTCGTCAGACGGGTTCGGCGTGAACTGACGCTCCAGATGGCGGGCCAGTATGCCCGCCCGGTCTGCTGCATGGTATCTGGGTGCCCCGTCCTCGTGTAGGAGAGGGCGCACCGGAGCTGGGGTGTTCGTGAGCCGTCGACACAATTTGTGTATCGACGGCCAATCGTCCCTTATATGATCTATATGATCCTCCCAGCTCTCGGCTTGGTATGTGTGGATCTCGGCCTTCACTCTCCCTCCGAGCCGGTTGAGCTCCGCCTTCATCGTAGGGCAGCGGGTCCTTTGCCACTGCCTCCGTAGGCGTTTCTTAGCGGCCATCAAATTTAAAATATGAGCCGGCAGTCGCGGAGGTCGCTCCTGGGTGCGTGGGGATGTACGTGCCGCTTCGAGGGCGCCCCGGATACACGCGGTTAGACCCGCTGCTAGCTCATCGACGTCGGCTGGGGAGCTGATAGGCCGGGTGGGCGTGGTGGTCTCCAGCGTTCCTGAAAAGAGGGTCCAGTCCGGTTGGGGACGTGGCGCTGGAGGGGCGATCTGGGTAGGCTGCTGGTCCAGGGTAACTACAACAGGCCTGTGATCCGATCCCAGCTGCTCGACTAGGACCTGTTGTGTGATCTGGCTATCCAGACGGTCGTTGTAGACTATGATGTCTAGCACGTCGGGGTCTATAAGCGGGGTATCCGGGTACCGGGTTGGCACCTCCGGTCCCCCGACGTGATAGCCCCGGGTTTCGGCGTCTGCGTGTAGACGTACACCAGCCGAGTTTGTGACGGCGGAGTTCCACGCTGGGTGTTTGCTGTTTAGGTCCCCCGCTATAAGTACAGGGGCGGAGGCGGTGAGCAGGCCGTGGAGGTCTGCAACATCAAGATTTAGGCCGGGTGGCCTGTAGGCTGCATATATTCTTGTGTGGGCTCCACCCATGTGCAGCTCCACACCCAGCGTGTAAACTGTGTTGAAGTGTAAGATGGGAATCGGCTGGTGTACGATCCTCCGGCGGATCAGAATAGCCAGACCACGGAAGCTAATGGGCCTCCCAGATTGCTCGGAGCGTTCGTCCCTCCTATAAACGAGGAATCCCGGGAAATTATTTTTTTCTGCAGGTCCCAGGAGCGTCTCGCTTATGAGCGCCACGTCTATCCTGTGTGCCTGCAGTAGAGGGCGGAGGAGTGCGACCTTACCGCGAAGGCCGCGGGCATTCCAGTGGAGTACTCTCAACCCGTATCTATCCATTGGAATGTTTAAGCATGTCTATTACGCCAGCGAGTGCGATCTGCACTACGTCGGTGGCGTCCTCTCCTTTCTGGAGGGCAGAGACTATCTTTAACAAGATGTTAACCGCGGCCTGCAAAATGGGGTTTTTCCCCGTGCCCGCCGGCTTGGCGGACGTTGCCGGCTTAGCCTGGGGGTCCACTTCTTGTGTTTGGGCCTTCGCCCTTCTTCCCCGGGAAACGGGGGCGGCGACCGGTTCAGGGACGGGTTTCGCCTCTCTGGTAGGGTCGCTACTAGGCTCCGCAATGCCTAGCGCCTCTTGAGGACGGGGCCCTTTCCGGCCCCGTTTGCGCTTTCTCCGTCCTCTGCCGGAAGAGGTGGTTCCGCGCGCTGTGGGTTCGTTCGCTGCCGCCATCAGCGATGCACCCTGAGACTTTTCGCCGGTGGGCTGGGCTTTTACGGGAGCCGGTCGTGACTCGCTCGTCGCGGCGACCGTGCCCGCTCTCTTGTTTCGAGCTTCCTTCTTAAAGATGGGGCAATTTTGATGATTAGCGGGGTGCTCCCCCCCGCAGTTCGCGCACGTGGCCGGTTCTTCACGCGGGCGCGGGCACTCTTTGGCCAGGTGGCCGTCTCCGCACCGCATGCAGGCCATCGGTCTGTGGCACTGATGTGATGAGTGGCGGAATTTTTGGCACCGATGGCACTGCGCGGGTCTTCGTTTGCCCCGCCAGGCCTCAATTTTCACTCCCGGGATACCGAGCATCTCGGTGATCTCGTAAATCCCGGGAGCGGTCGTGGGAGTCCGCTTCAGTATAGCGAGGAGGATGCACCCCGGTCGCCCGCTTCTTGCCTGTATGTTACGAACATACTCCGGCTCGAAGCCCAGCTCACGAAGCTCGTCTTCCACCTCTTCCGGCGTCGCATTGCTCGGCAGTCCCCTTATGGCGACCTTCAAGCTTCTCTCCGCAGGGGGGGAGTAAGAGAACCAGGCGATGTTCTCGACCTTCTCTAACTCCACTAGGTATCGTTGGATGATACGGTACTCGTCCTCCCCCTGCGGAGAGAAACGGATACTCTTCCCGAAGGGTCGCGCACTGGCTGCCCTCCCTAGCTTCTCCTTGAGCTTACGCATATGGTAAGCCCAATCCGGGAGAAATTCCACTATTAGTGGTGGGTAGCGCGGTTTGGGCGCGTTGATCGGTGGGGCCGGGTCCGCTAGGGATCCGGGCGCCTGCTCCGAGGTGGTGGGGGCTGCCGGCGTACGCGCTGTCGTCGTGACCCTCGACGCACTCGTACTTGCCTGCGCATAGGTAACCGCGACGGGGGGCGCGTCGGTGTCGCGCCGGTTGAGACGCGGATCGCGCTGCGGCTGCGGCGGCCGTTGCGGCGCGGTCGCGCAGTGCCGCTTCTCGTTTTCCGTCTTTCCCGTCGGGGCTCCTAGGTTTCTTAGCCCCCCGCTGTTGTTGCGGTAGGGATTCGTAAGATTGTGTTCTTAGTAGGGCTGTCTGATTTTTCGCAAAGAGGTGTACGGCCTCTTGCTGGCGAGTCCTTGGGGACGGAGTGATCCCGCGGCTCTCGCTCTCGTTCCCCGTGGGGGGAGGATGTGTGGCCGACTCCGCCGAAGAAAACTCGGCGTCCGATGCTAGGTACGAGTGCATCGAGGGGGTCGGCGAAAATAAAGCGTCCTGGGCTTCCCTATCGTTGGGGCCCTTCTTGCGGCCGGGCGTGCGCGGCGCGTGCGCACTGCTCGACGCCGGCGTGGGCGGAGTGTCGCGGTGCGCCGCGCGGGGCGCGGAGGGGGGCGCGGGCGGGCGCATGGCGGGCGCGCGCGACGAGCTCGCGGGCGCGGGCGCAGGCGCCGGGGCCGCGCGGGGCTCGCGCGCCCGCCCCGCCGGAGTGCGGGCGGGCGCGGGCTCGCGGGACGCGGGCGCGCACGCGGGGGCGCCGACCTCCATCGGCTCAACCGCGGAGGGAGCCGGTGGCTGGTTACGCCGACGGGTATGGTCACCTGATGGTACCGGTGCTGCGTGTTGGGATGGTGCGGTGGAGGTACCGCGGGACCCTGCGAATGGAGCATACGGAGGGCTGGGAGACCTCAAGATCGGCATGCTGAGGCTCGGCGGGTACTGCGGCTGCGCCGGTCTGGTCACTGGAGCTGATGATCTGCTGCCGGCGTGACTTATGGAGCCCTGATAAGGGCTTTTTTGACTCTTATCTCTGCTATTTACGCCCTTAGAAGGGCTGTTTTCGGAGGACATGCTGTGGTCGGTCCTGCTGCGACTGCTCAGAACGGTCTTCTGGGCGTCTGGTTCGCCCGCGGCGGTATTCCGCGCTCGGTGCGCACGGATACGTCAAAAGTTGACGTCTCCGCGAGCACCGAGGCGTAAATACTAGTGCGGGTAGATGCAGTCCGTGCGGCTCGGTGATATTTTGAAGTGCGGGTAGCTGCAAAATTCTCCGTTGGCCCGAAGCGATCCTCGCGCGGAAGGCGCAGCAATGATGCATTTAAAGGTGTCACAGGGGTAACTACTGCGCAGGTGAAGGGGGCGGGGCGGCACGTGGCCGGCCGACGCGTTGCACCTGCATGTTTAGTCGTGCATCCCGCTCTGACGCGTTCGGTAATTTCGCCGCTTTCACTCTTACGTACTGTCGTGAACATAATTATTGTTAAAAGTTTTCGTTAATATTGTTTGTTATTTGTTATGTTTGTTATTCGTTTTGTTATTGTTTTATTTGTTTGCCACATTAAAGTCATTATAAACTATATAGATAAAAGGAAAATTGTTTCATGTACGCCTCTAAGATAGATTTTATCTATCTTCTGGGAAGGTAGACCTGAATAATACCCGATGTATTGCAGCACTATATAGGTATATAGTTCGATTCAAAACATATATGTAAGTACTGGAAATTACTCCAGGTAAATTATTTATTTGTATGCTACCTTAATAGATTAAATATTAAACATAATTCAATTACATTAGAATGACTACGGAACTGAGGAGGTATATTGTATAGTAGGTACCTAATCGTTGGGGTGTGTGTTGGGTAACCTCCTCGAGTGTCGCTCCGATTCCGATCCCGCTGCAGTCCGGGGGGAACGGAATCGGAGCGGCCGGTACACCCTGGGCGGCGGTCAATGGCTTCCCCTTCACCCCTTCATAGGGTTGGCATTGATCGTCGGCCAATACCCAACGTGGCGGGAACACATCGCTCTCCGTACTCCTCTGCTTTCAGAGGAGACAGGATGAGCGATGCTGTTAGTGGTGAGATGGCCCAGGGTCAGCCGGGGTGCGAGGAATATGCTCTATGGGTAACCTTACACCCTCTGAAGACCCGAGACGGCGTGCGGTTTTAGTCGGTGCAAGCCCGACATAACCGCCCCCGCTGGCCGGCGGGGGGGTATCCGAAGGGATTTCCGCACGATAAAAAAAAAAAATAAAAAAAGGTACCTAATCGTTAATCATTATTTCACGAAAACAGTATCGTATAAGATACTTACATTTTTATATTTAATACTTTTGTTCGCGACGGTACCTGCGCAACTTTGAATATTTAGCTAACTTCATAGGCGCAAAGTTGTGTGGCGCGTATTGTACTTAGTAGTAGGTATAGTCACGCCGACGGTCGAGGTGAATAACCTTGTATTCAAGATTTGTAGGTAAAGTAGGTACTTATAGGTATTTGAAGTACTTGTGGCTTTGTGTTGGGAATTCTAGATTTTTCTACACTGTTCGGTAGAGTACTTCGACACTAACAATGCGTTTTAATTTCCTGAAGATTCGATCAGTAGTTTTCGAGATATCGACGATCGTTGTAAGAATATATACATGACAAAAAATACAAAACGAAAATCGGACTAGCCATTGAGGAATTATCACCGTTACAAAAAGTCCTGGTGAATTTGCTTCGCTCAATTTGTGCAACAGCAGAATGTATTGCAGACCTAGTTAATCTAGAGCATGACGCCTTGTGCTACACCCGTCCATAGGCCACGGTAACCGCTTTCCATAAGGTAGGCCGTGCACTTGTCTGCCACCCTAGTGGTATAAAACACTCGGGAGTGCCTACAGAAGTGAAAACTTCAACAATTACGTGTTTTTTTTAAACGTCATGAAATATTTACATATATGTCGTTAATTGAGTAAAGCGAATACAATTGTTTTATCTCATCTTAAAAATGTCCAACGAATCTAAAGTAGTTTTAATTTGAAAAAGATAATTTCTTTTTCAGGATATGAAGCTAAGCGACTACAAAATGCGTCTACTCTCTCTTGGGCAACCCGTCGAAGATGAACCTTCCGAACCGCCTTCAGAACCGCCCGCCCCACCAGTCGCAATGTTTTCTCCACCCAACATGCCTCCACCAACTGGCCTGTTCCCAAACGCTGTTACCTCACCCCCCAGTATGAACCCACAGGCACCATTCTCCATGAACCCACCCCCCAGTATGAACCCACAGGCACCGGTTACCATGGTCCCACAGGGCAGCTTGACTTCTCCAATCGGTATGGTATCACCGCCTCAAGCAGTCCCAACGGCCCCACCGGCAGAGTATAATGAACTGGTATAGAGTTATATAATAGTAGAGCCCTAGCACGGGGTTTTAGGACAAGAATAATCGTTAGAAGAGTACCAGGTTACCAGGAAGTAAATTTGAAAGGTGCCGATTCTGCTGGTATTACAAAACTTTCTATGACGCAAAAATTTTTATTATAAAATCTATTTACTATGTTCGCGGAAAGCTATAACCTCGGAATCTTCAAGTCTCGAGTGAATAGGTTCCTTCTAGGCAAACGTGATCCATCGTAGACCACATCGTCTCTTACGACCAGGTGAGATAGAGGTCAAACGTGAGCCTATCATACATAAAAAAAAAACTTCACATATTTATCACATTTTTAAATGTATGTTTCTGAAAAAATACTATTAAAAAATATAAAAAATAGTACGCCACCGGCATCGGGCCACCAGGTTACTGGTGGCTAGGGCTTCAGTGGAAGGCACTGCAGGCAATATTGGTTTGCCCATAAGGAGTCCTCATGTACTAAACATTATTTTTAGTCAAAAACTACATCATTTTTTTGACAAATTAATAAATATAACATAAAATAAATAGGTTTTATATAAATTATAAAAACTTACTACATATTTATTTTATCATTAAATAAAAAAAATATGTAATTGAATTTAAAGATTGTAAACAAAAATTGTATAGTACTGTTCAAACGATTTAAAAGTACATCAAAATTTACATTTGTTACTACCGTATTAAAGCCTAAATTTAATAATAATTTCCTAGTTCAAAAATTTAAATAAAAACATCTAGAGGGAGTTTAGTTTAGTGAGATGCTCAACAGAATCGGCGGCAGTAGTCTCGAAATTAAGTACTTGTGGTAACGTATCACTTTGGCACCATTTGGTATATGTAAGATGTTTTTAACTACTGAAGCGGCTAAAAGCACACAGCTTTATGGTAAGCGGTTATAAAACTGATTAGTACAGTGCTCGACTTAAATCTGAGGTCACAGGTTTAATTTCTGCTAAATGCAAATAATAGGTCTTACCTATGAAATTGCCGAAATTTTCTTACAAATTCATGAATTCGTTATTCCTGTAATTTAATAGCTATTTCCATAATTTATATTTTGTTTGAAAGTTGATTTCAAGATTTTACAACTCTGTATTAAGTTTTGTTTTTATTGACCGCTTGATAAATTAATTCGATCTTCAAAAACAGTACTTCCTAAATGCTATCCATTTTGATGATAAATTTATTACTTAACAGCTGTCACTTTTCAAAAATTTAATAAAGTTGCTGTTTGTTAGCTTAATGTTGTCTCATTCATACACAAAAAAAAACATAAAATTTGGATTTGTCATTCCTAAAAAAAAATGCAAAATGTTACTACTGAAAATTGGGTTTCCTCCAATTTCTTCAAGAAAAACGGCAATTTCATATGTAACGACCTAATATATACATGAATACCTATTTTCATTGCCCTATAGTATTTCTATGTATAAATCGTATTTATTTGCATAAAAAAATCTATATTTTAGACCTCTACGAATAGTAATGCTTAGTTTCTGTCTAGATAGTGCTATGTAACACCTCCTATTTTTATTTTCGGGACAAATAGGATTTATTGTTACTTCAAAGCTACATCTTGAAATAACGCATGCGCTAGGTTATTATTAACCATCTCAATACTGAATTTCACCCTACAAATAATAATCAATAATAATAATAATCTATTGATCCTTTTACAGCGAATGACAAACACTACAAAACTGTTGTAAACTGTCACTCAGAAAATTTCGCATTTATAATGTTAAGAGGCAGTAGGATACACCTATAAATGTTAGAGTAATAAAAAATAATATATGAACTAACCGACAATTTTAAGAAGCAGTATGTTGCATTTCGTACGGTGGTCTTATGATGAATTTCGTACGGTCTGTGGGTGTCAAAATCGAAGTCAAAAATAATTTATTCTGTATAGATAGACCATTAAAACGGCATTTTTAAGTAGTAGTATGGTGAATTTCTTACGGGTTGTGATAATTTATTCATTAAAATGGCACTTACAAAGCGTCAAAAAAAAAAACAATCACCGTGCACCGGTCGGCAGCCTTCTCTTTTTTTCTCATTCTCCTATCTTCCTCCTTCCGCAGCTGGCTACGCGCGACTGATAAATCTTGTTCATAGGTGACTGCTTACCATTAGAATTGCGTGCTTGTTTTGTCTTATTAGCAGTATGAATTAGGAGATTGAGGCGTGAAAGTATGCCCGGCTTACTAGAATAGGCAAAGAAACTGGCTTACTCAAAAGGAAGACCAAGGTTGCAAGGAATATTACCTCACTACTGTAGCACCTAGGTATAGCCAGCCTTATTGTCTGTGGTGAGGTGGGAAGAGGGGAGACTAGATAAATGAATATTGACGCCTATCTGTATAGATGTACATTGTACTCTGATGCGCAGTTACGAGTTTATAGGTCTCTTTGGCGGTAAACGCAAGCGCGACGGCGGCGGGGCGCGACAATCAACCAACCATAGATACATAAAACGTTCCAAGTGCTCGCCTCATTGGTTGATTATTTATTGGCTAGTTAGTGCTCATACGAGAACTTTTTGACGTTTGGTCAAGATTTTTGCATAGAGGTATAACAGACGTATAAAATAGGCAAAAGGCTTAGGTTGGTGGACGTATTCTCTTGCCCGTCAAGCAGACTCAAAAGACTGACCATAGATGGCTAACGTGTCACAGTGAGGTGCAATTAGGCCTACGACTAGACTACAACTCGTCACAATACCCCGTGCTAGAACCAAGGAATACAGATTATTAATATATTCTGACTTGTAGTAATATGATTTGAATGTAAAAATGTATGAATAAAATGTTATTGCTTATTTTGTTTGGACATAATTTTTTTAAGTTTACTTTTTTATTCCAACTAGCTGATAATCACCCGCGCGTAGGTCGTTTATTGTTTTTTGGTCAAATCTCCGGTTCAACTTAACCAATTGCAATCAAACATTCGGTAGATTTTAAGTCTGACCAAGACCTTTCTAATAGAAAAACCGCATCGAAATCCGTTCAGTGTTGAAATAAAACTATTTGTAATGGATTCTATCGTGATTTCTTTGAAGTTATTTTATTATTTGCACCATTCAGTAGTTTTTGCGTCTATCGCGAACTAACAGGCAAGAATTCCAAAAAAAAATATTTTTGTCTTAGGAATCGTTCATTTAACAAAACCCAAGTATTTGTTAATATCTCCAATATACAGACGTAACTAATTTATAATTTTATAATAGTATAGATTATAATGTAACGGTACTGCATGATATTGTCGGAAGGTTACGCGAATGGAAATAATACTGTTTTTTAACGGACTGACAAGACTGCATCCACCAGCAACAGTCTCCCCGTGACCATGGCTGTTGAAAAGCAAAGTGACGTCAGGATCAGTGTAAATAATAAAATAATAACACCAAATAAATCGCCATAGAATCAGTTAAAAATGGTTTCTTTTCAATGTAAAAGTACAAAATATGTTTACGACCCATCTGACTTTGCTTCTCAGGCGATCAGGCGGTCGATATGGCCTTATACAGACCTTTGCACGGCCTAGCCGTAACCCTGGAGCATGGTGTGGCGTGTGATTTTCCTAGAGAAGCGACGCGGCAGGATTTTCTCATCACCGGTGGGAAAGAAGCCAGTGATAATGACTGGGAATATCTTATCCCATTTTTCAGTATTGGCAACATAGGGGATTTGTTTTTCCATTTGTCACCAGTGGAAACAAATTCAGTCACTATGTGCAATAGATGTGATTTTTTTCCATTTGTCACCAGTAGGGTCAATTCCCACTGAAATAGCAGCGGCCAGTAGGGGATTTCTGAGGCAAAATACTACAAACCATTTTGAATCTTATCTACTTGATTTAAAGTTCATAGTCATTTAAAAGGGTAGCGCGGCGCTGCAAGACTGCGCGAATCTTCGCTCTATTCCGGCCGCTGTTCTTTCATTGGGAATTGACCCTTAGAACAAAGCCAGTGGTGACGTCTGGGAATAACCGCTAATTTTGGACCTGGCTATCACTGTTGGTTACCATGTGATTGATCCTTCCACCATTCCGGAGCGGTCAGCGTGAGATATGAGCGCAGCTTCTCTATTCCGTAAATTATGTTCCATCCAGCAATGATTACCCCCAGGCTGTCAGTTCATGGGTGGCTGAACGTTGACCTGGCGTCATCCTCCGTCAGACCGATTCATCTTTGTACTAGTGTAGAGATTTCGAGGCCTGATCTGTAGCTTTTTTTAAAGAAGCTTTGTTTCTTTTATTCTTAGCTCGAAAGAGTGTGTATGGGGCCCAAGTCAACAGTCGCTCCCGTAAAAGCCAAAATAAAACCACATTATGTTCCCCAAAGTTCAAGGTTTGGATTCAACTGCATTGGCGCTCAGGTGAATCAGAATATACTACAGTTATAATAAATATCTGTATCTAAGTCATGCATTTAAGTATGTTTTCTTAATTAAAATATATGTCTATAGTAACAAGGTGCAACTTTAAAAGAAACTACGACCAAACATTAAATACACTTTATTTGCCACACTTCTTACACTTACATTACAATAAATATTTGTCTATCTACATTATTAAGAACAGTCTCATATACATGATAATACATAAGTGTCGTGATATTTTTGCAGCTATTTAAGTATTAAAATAATATTAGGTCAGACAGCATCCCTGGGGTTATCCTTTCGAGGGCTTACCCGGGGTGCCCGACAACGGACACTAGGGGGAGGACACCGTGCGGTTTTAGTCGAGACTCGACATAACCACCCCCGCTGGCTGGCGGGGGGGGGGGGGGTATCCGAAGGGATTTCCGCACGTAAAAAAAAAGGTCAGACAGCATTACAGACAAGCAACTTCGATTACTGAGATCCCAATCCGATAAGCATAACAATATTTTTACCACCTATAAATTTTTCAGAAGTTTACGCAAATATTTGAAATAAAACAATTTTTAACAGATTTTCTCACGCGTTATTTTTTGTTATTTCATTATTTACACTTTGACTGGTCCTGACGTTTAATTTTTTTTATTTTAACGCTTTTCATATTTTCAGGATATTTAAGAACTGATTTCCTATGTTGACATGTCCTTGTCAATTAACTTCACATTAGGGCGCAATTAGGCAGTCAATAAATCGGAGAACCGATGGCCGTTGGGGCAGAAAGGTCCTTGAGTGGAGACCACTTAACGGCAAGCGCATTGTAGGAAGGCCTCCCGCAAGGTGGACAGACGACCTAGCAAAGAGTGCAGGGACTCGGTGGAGACCCGCTACAGACTGCTCGAAATGGAAGTCGATGGGGGAGGCCTATGTTCAGCAGTGGACTTCCTACGGCTGATATGATGAATATCTATCGATTGAATCACGATATATATTGACTGTCTTATCGCGCCCTAAGAGGCACCTAGCTGTAATTCTAGTTGTAGAACTGGAATACTACTGTTTATAGTTACCTCTTTCATCATCAACTGCCTGCCCAAATACTCAAGAAAACTATAACTATAGTAGGGACAAAGCTTGCGTTAGAAACAAGTTCACGTAGATTTACTAGGGTAGGTCAGACACCTATCGATTGCGCTACGATCAGTTTAAGAAAAAAAACATCTTCTAATTGCATAATGTAGCTACTAAAAAAAGTTGTGCGTGCCATTGCAAATTTTATAGTAAAGCCCTAGTCTGCAGTGTATCAAGATGTCAAACAATACGTAGAATTAATCACAAAGTTGTCTCTGGTATGTTATATTAAACCATACGGAGTTTTGGCGCCACCACGGGAAAAGACGCATCGAGGCAGTGTTTCATTTTCTAAAATTTGTGTTTTTATGTGTAAAAATGGTGGGTTTTTAGACAACGTCTTCGACAACACGCAAAAGTGTAGGAAAGTGGCATATTTACCGTGGATTGTGATTTCCATGTTGTTTCCAAAACTCCAAAGAAGCCTTTAAGTAAAGCTCCCACTACTTTACTAGGGCAAGATTAAGTGTTTCTATGTGTAGGATTAGGCTGAAGGCATTGCGCCAAAGCCCTATTATAAAAAAAAAATACCATTCCTCTGTAACGTGGTGAAATAATTCCGAAAATGAGTGACGTCATAGATTACTATTCCAATATTAAAATGTGGATAGATTAGAAAACAAGCTCTGACTTACAGAGACTTTGTTTTATATTATTAAGATACGCTGATAAATTATATTGTGTCATTAGCTGACTGTAAGTATATAAAACAAAGAAAAAAGTATATACATACTTATTGTCTAAGGTAAAATTTTAAAATTTTATTAAATTTTGGTCAATTGCGCGCGCATTTTAGCTTAGACGTGGACGTTTAAAATTTAATTCAGCGAGTTAAACATTTCGTATCTGAATAAGATTTACATGTTTGATATTTTTTATATTTTTAACTTATTCTTTGATACCGCAAGGTCTTTTCATGCCCACCCAATAATATGCAGTAAGTAATATTAAATAATATTACGTAACAGGAATGCTTAGGATAATCACAATTGCTTATTTTTTATTATATACAAGCAGCTTAAAGACCTAGTAGTTAAACATTTAAGTAACAATAATTCATATATTTAATACAAAGACCCGTTGGTGTATAAACGCGAACAAATACATCGGTAATATGTTTTTTTACACTTACCGGGAATAATAATAAATATGACAACTAGATCTACGTAACAATAACAACGCGGAAACGAATCAGGGGTCAAAAGCATTCACGTTTCGTACACCAATGAGTTGGTGGTATTTTTACAAGCTTTTATTTAAATTGCACGTTCGTACGTAAGTTGTCGGTCAAAATTTGCAAACCATTTCTCGAACATTTGTTGGCATCCGATTGAACTGAATTGCATACGCGTTCAGCTTGGATGACAATTGAATAGCTTGTTTTTTAAAACTTATTTAATGAATTATTACTGGTTAAATAAGCTGGGCAAAGTGTAATAATCTATGCAATGACTATACGTTGCGTTGTAATAAATAGTTAAAGGTGCATTGTGGAAATTCTGACATTGAGATTATTTTATAAACATATAAGCATCTACTATATACATTCCTAATTCTTACTATGATTATATTTCGTACCACATTATACATACCAAACCTACATTTTATCTATTTATTAGGGTCAATCAAACGAAACTGGGTTATTTATTACGTTTAAGTTGGTTAAACATGATAGTTTAGTTTAATTGTAATTACCTACTTTCGTAAAACCAATGATCTCTTTTACAATTTTATTTTCCTATCTTCTAATTTAAAAATGCTCGCTTGAAAGTAATGGGATTAAAAATATCGCTGACGAAATATAGGTGGCTGCACCTGTATCTACCTCTTCGGGGATGTAAGGCGTGTAGGTATGTTTAATATGTACATAATTTAATAAATTGTATAATTTCCTTCTCTTTTTTCCACTCTTTCTGTCTTTTTTACTACATAATATAAATTATTAAATTAATGAGAATTAGCGTCACAAGTGGCATCTGAAATACATTTTGTACAATTTTATTGGAAAATTACAAAGTAATAATTAAAACAAACACAATAAGCCATAATCACGTAATGAACGTATAAGTCAGTTTCTAAATCTTTTAACAATTACCCCTTGAGTAGATTTCTATGCTTCAGAGTAGGTACACTTTTCTTGGGGTGTGTGTTGGGTAACCTCCTCGAGTGTCGCTCCGATTCCGATCCCGCTGCAGTCCGGGGGGAACGGAATCGGAGCGGCCGGTACACCCTGGGCGGCGGTCAATGGCTTCCCCTTCACCCCTTCATAGGGTTGGCATTGATCGTCGGCCAATACCCAACGTGGCGGGAACACATCGCTCTCCGTACTCCTCTGCTTTCAGAGGAGACAGGATGAGCGATGCTGTTAGTGGTGAGATGGCCCAGGGTCAGCCGGGGTGCGAGGGATATGCTCTATGGGTAACCTTACACCCCGGCGTCTGAAGACCCGAGACGGCGTGCGGTTTTAGTCGGTGCAAGCCCGACATAACCGCCCCCGCTAGCCGGCGGGGTGGTATCCGAAGGGATTTCCGCATGATAAAAAAAAAAAAAAAAAGGTACACTTTTCTTACAAACGATATTTCTCTTATGTTTTACAACCATGTCTATACATGTAGGTACGAGCATAGATCAATATATATTATATGTTTATTATTGGTCTATGGAGCGAGTTAGTCACAATGACGTTATAATATTAAAATCAGGTAGTTACAAGGGTTGTCAACTCAACACTATCGCGATATGAAAAGTGTAGCACGTTGTATGACAATCTGTTATAATTTATTCTCGTTCGCACTCACTGATTATTATGTCTTGCCGCGTGCTTGCGTTGTGGTAGGCGAATTATCTTACTATTGAGTGACCGTTTTTTAAACGCTTGTGCCATTTAATATAATAAAATATCTCAGGATAAAACTAAAAACGTCTCGTTATAATTTGCAATTGCATCATTTTTTTTTCTCAAAGGCCTTTTTACCTTGCAAATCTGGTCGTAAATACAAACATATTAATTGCTTTGTACACTTAATGAGACCTGTCAAATTGTGAACTGTCAAATTCAAATAATGAGGTTTTGACCACCTTCTTTCTACAGACTGTATTCTATAACGTTAATAATATATATTCGCGACGATTTTGTATAATTAAACGTACTCCAACAACTTGTGACCCCCTCGTCACAGATTGAAAAACTGTGACCTATATACACTACTCAACAGCATCACATTTCCTTCTAACATGTATATGTCGCGCGGCCATTCAAGGTAAATTCAATAAAATGGCATCCAATCAAATGGCAAGGCCGATAGTTAATTGAACTAAAATAATTCAACGTTTAACAACTTGGCGTATTGAACGTTCAACCATCTGGTTAAAAATTTCGCTCATCGACTTGGCTAGTTGTTCTGTATCCATTTAATTGGATGCCATTTAACGGCAGCATTAACAGCAGGCTAAATGCAAATTAGAGACACAATAATCTTAAGACAGACTTGTCGTGACGTGACTTGTAGCTAATAGACAGCTTTGTTGTGTTCGAAGTGTGCAGACCTTCACGTTTCTGAAGAGCAATAGTGTCTTAAGACTGTCTCGTCTCTAATGAGCGCTCTGCCTAAATTAACGAGTTAGCTGCAATATATGCACAGGTCATGTGCCCGTGCTAGGTCAAAGATAAGTATAACCCTAACAGCAGGAGAATACCAACGGCAAGAAAAACCATGATCAGTACAAATCGGTCCTGTAATGCTCGCATTACCATGGTGTTCATTAGGCGTGATGATCGGTTGAGCTGTTCGTCTGTCTCGCGTAGCTGAAACAAGATTATGATTGGAATATTATTACTAACTAGCTGATGCCCGCGGCTCCGCCCGCGTGCAGGTCGGTTATCGTTTTTTTGGCCATATCTCTGGTTCTACTTAACCAATTGCAATCAAACATACGGCAGATTTTAAGTCTACGTTGAGTCGTTTTTGCGTTCATCGCGAACAAACAGACAAGAATTAACGAAATATATTTTTGTGTTCAGAACAAGTTTTTTTTTTTATATCTCCAATGTACAGACACAACTAATTTACAATTTTATAGCTTCACCCGCGTCACTCGTATAACCCATACATGCCCGTAATTTATTGGTTTTACAATAATGTATTAAGCGTCGGTAGCTTAGTGGTTCAGGAGTGGAACCTACGACCGAGGTCTTGGTTTCGAATCCTGGCCATTACACTGCCGACGTGAACCCACTCCTAACACAAGCAATTTAGCTTACCTGGAGGGGTTAGGGGTAATATTAGTTATTTTGGTTAATAATATTCTTTAAAAAAAAATGTATGGAAATATGCCCGATTTGTTGACATTTATGATTACTGCTTCGCTCTCCTGGGTAGTAACGTGAGGATATATGCCTATAACCTTTCTCGATAAATGGGCCATAGATTTTTAAACACAAAATTGAAGCGTCTATATAACATAACATAACTTCACGCCTGTATCCCCGAAAGGGTAGACAGAGGTGTATTAAACACCCACGATTCGCCAGTTATGTTAAGGTCCCTATGTAATAGGGGGCGAGCTTATTGCCATCTACCGGGCACATTATTAAGCGAGCGATAATTAACATTTATTAATGCACACGTAACTGCGAAAAGTCAGAGGTGTGTGCCCGGGGCGACTGGGTATCGAACTCGAGACCTCGTCTCAGCAGTCCGTTACGTACGCCATCGGGCTTTCACCGCTTTTTTAGCGTCTATATGTAGTATAAAATAACAGCTTTTTAATAAATGCATATGCGTGTATGTCCGTACTTTTTCAAAAACGACGTTGGTGAGGCGGTACTACATAAAGATCACACTGGTCTATATGGATCTAGACTACATATGGATATGGTTCCAGCAGGACGACGCTACGTGCCACACACTGGAGGGCACGATTGACATTCTGTATGAACGATTTGAGGGTAAGTTTACCTTTCCCAGGGGTGATGTGAATTGACCACCAAGGTACTGATAACGATCTGACCCCGCTAGATTTTTCTTGTGCGGGTTTCGGACGTGCGGAGTCACGTTTAAAAATCGCGTGCGGAACTCCCGCATTCGCGGTAGCCTTCATGTCTGTGATATTGCAGATTAAATGCAGGGGTGTAGCCTTCGCTGGTGCGGCCACGTTTTACGGCAGCTGCGTTACTACGTGGGTAACAAATGCCTCGCCATGGCACTTCCGCCGGGCCCCAGTAGGAGGTGGATACCCAAGAAGTACTGGTTTGACGGCATAAGGGACGACATGCGTGCCAATGGTCTCGCTAGCCCGGTGCCCAAGATCGTGCGATGTAGAGAAGGAAAAGCATTAAACGGACGGACGCCTAAGATGCGGGTAGTCCTCGTGGAGCATCTATTTTGACACAACTAGTTGTGCGATGGTACATCATTAAAAATATATCCCCGTGGCACAACTATGAAGTAGTACTATAGGTACCAAGGGGGTGGCAGGTGAGGCCGCCTGTCACCCCAGCAGAAGCAGGCCGGGACGGGGGGGTCGACTAGCGCCCCTCCCCCAAACTGGGGCAAGACGAGGACACCGTGGTTCCCAAACCCGAGGAGGTCATCTCGAAACCGGAGATAGCCCAGGGTCAGTCGGGGTGCGAGGGATATGCTCTATGGGCAATTTTACACCCCGGCGTCTGTAGACCCGTAATTATCTCGTATGCACAACTAAGTATAAAATAAAATAAATAATAAATAAATATTCTACGACATTCTACACAGCGCATTCTAGACCCAAAGTAAGCATAGGTTAACTGGCTTATGTTATGCGTTCCAGACTGCGGATAAACATACTTATATACTATTTTTTTTGTAAATACATACATATTATACATAGAAACACCCAGACCAATGCAAATAGACATATTCATTCATCGAACCCGCGCCCCCTGTCGTAGCAGTCGAATGCACTACCGCTACGCCACAGAGGCCGTCAAAGTATAAAGTTTATCTTCATATTTTCTGATGGATAACAGACCCTTTCAAATCCATGATACTCACTTGTAATGTAAACTTACTATATTCCATACACACTATAGTATAGACAAGCTGTGCCCGCGACTTCGTCGGATTTCGATTTTTACGGTTTTAGTTCTTTTGCACGGAACACAAATTATTTTTCTAAAATTAAAGTAACCTATGTTACGCCTTGTAAAATTACCTATCTACCAGTGAAAGTCCCAACAAAATTGCCCAGCCATTACAAAGATTACCTCTGACTGTGCTGTTTAACTTGTTTAACAGACAGAAAAACAGACAAAAATTTTCAAAATTGGATTTTTGTTTTAAGTATTGTGTGTACATCCATGTTCAATCATTAAAAATCTGTTATTTTAATTTTAGAAACAGACATTTCAATTTTATCTATTTGTATAGATTATAGATAGATTGTTATCATTCATGTATTCCATCACTGAATAATGTCTTACTCTACTTACTCTACAAAAAAAAACGCAGATGTCGTCAATTCTGCAAGTAAACCAACTCACCCTTCCTCGGGACCGTTGTATTGTTTCTCTCTGCACACTCAGATCCTGCAGCACAGCAGCTCCAATCTGTTCAGTCTCGAGTATGACTCTGTAGCCCTCAGTGAGGTTCTTCCCCGACCTCTCAAGTCGTTCTGTGTTGTCAAGCAACTTGCGTTGCTGCTCGTTGGCTCCCCAGTCGTCGTAGACATCATCCATGTCTATATTATCTGTGAATAATCAAGTAAATATTAGTATTAGTATTATTATATTATTATTAAGTAAATGTTTGTTACTATTTGACAGAGAAACAGCTGCACGGATCTGGCTGAAATTTAGTACAAGGACAGCTAGTTTGTATCTCTGGAATAGGTTCTCATGGGTTGTGGAAACGGATCAGAATTCCACGCGGGCAATACAGTTAATATAATACTAGTTAATATACTGTAGAGAAAGGATTCATTAGTTAGAACCTCAGACATGACTCATGACTCGTAAGTTTTGTTTTCGAAAGTGAGTGTCACTCATTATCATCATCATCATCATCACAGCGCTAGTCTGGGTTGCAACAAAAGCGTTCCTTTTTCTCTTGATTTAGTTTCCCAATCCCTGCGCCATAGGCTCGTCCGCTAATCAACAGATGTAGATACTTATTCAGTACAGGCAGGTGACCTAGTTGGTGAGGATGGCTGCCTGATTTTCGTGAGGCCCAATACACCCAAATTGAGCATCACAGTAGTGTGAAAAAGAAATTAAACTCACATGTAGATGAGTTATTTGTCACGGACCGATATTCCTCACGGACCCGCTGAAGCTCGGCTCGATACGCTGCCACGCGTGAGCCTGCACCCGCCCCACGGGACTCCAGCTCAAGTTGCTCCAGCTGTAATTTTCAACCAGTATAAATCTGTCAATAATATACACAGATAAAAAAGGTAGCTTTGATGGGACGCTGTAATTGCCAGACATTCTACACCGCCCCCAAAAGATACCACCTGTGGAAATAAATAAATATTCTAAGACATTGTACAAGACGCTAGCTAGACCCAAAGTAAGCATAGCTTAACTAGCTTGTGCTAAACATACTTGGATACTGTAGACGACACATATAGAACCTTGTTGCAAGTGTACATAGGCTACGGCGACCACGTACCATCAGGTGGAACGGAATGCTTGTTTGCCACTTTAGTAGCGAACTCTAAACTGAAACTGTGTTCTAGCCTAAATATTTACTTAAATAGTTAAATTAAATTTTCTTTTACAAATACATACACATTATGAACACACACTTCCGCTATGCCACAGAGGACAGACACATAAAAAAACCAATTGCTTAACCAGGCACTTTATGATTGAAAATGGAAAAAGTTAGAAAATGTTTGATGAGAAAAGTGAAAACCATGGGATATCAGTTAAGACACATTTAGCTAAAAACAAAACATGTTTTGTGTGAAAGAACTATAAGTAAAGTCCAAATAAGAAAGATAAACAATAGCTTGATTATACCTATTCTCCATGTTATCTTGTAATCTAAAGGACAAATGTTTGTTACTGATAATATAACTAAAAATTTGGTAAGTTTTATAGTTTAGTAGCTAGCAGCACACAATGTATGAAGAGATTCCTTAAATAAGTTTATTTAAATAAAGAACATACCAGATCATTAGCTTCTTCAAAATTTGCTTGAATTTCTCTTGATAACTGGTCACGATTATCTAAAAAAAGAAAGTTAATTTTTAAAGGAATCTTCCCAAAAAGAGTTTAAATCATACATACAAAAATCTCAGGTTTTTAGCAAGAACAGAATTAATGTAACCTTTTTTTTATTCATGTGTAAATTACATGTACACACAATATTTTCTTAGTCCTTAAGCATTTATTAGCCGGTCAAACTTAACGAATAATTTTATTTAATAAAAAAGGGCATACATACCTTCAGTACCTGCTTTCAAACGTCCTATTTTAGCTGTGATATCTGCAGTGAGAATGGAATATTGCTGCTCATATGATTGGATTAATGTAGCCATTTTCGTACACAATAATTAGCGGACGCAGTAAATGTACATATAATAATCGATAAATTATTTTGGAATGAAAACACGTAGTATATTCATGACTGCACAATGAGTGGTTCAGTATTTCATTACGCACGCTAAAGTAAAATTCAGCATTAGACAAGGATAGCCATATTCAATATTTATGGAATGTGAACGAGACGTATTAAATAACAGCATTGACAGGACAGCTTACTAATATCACAAATTATCTAAACCTAGAACACAATGTTTGTGATCGTTTTGACAGTTGTAACTGCTGAGAAATGCGTTCCATTTCAGGGTACAATTTAAAAAAAAGAAACAATTAAAACCGTTAATATAATGAAGTAGATATACATATTTCTTTTATGTATTATGTACATTTGAATTGATTTGAATAATTTAGACTTATCACATCCTTCTAAAATGAATACGGACAATTATCAAGTAAAGATTGTAAATACACTGTCGTGTTTGAATTTATTAATTTTACGTATAAAGAATTTCAGTCACTCGAATTAGGAATGTTGTTATAGTTAAAAATTTGTTAAGTTTGTGTGTGGGGTGTGAGATATCCAGTGGGGCATTGACTGAACGATAAACTATGTAGGAACTAAAAGTTTGATAGTTTCTCGTAATTTACTTCACTGAACTTTTTTATATTGAGTGTGAAAGTTATGTGAATATGCAATTTGGTTTTTGACGAACGTAAGTAGCTATATTTTATGTCATAGGCCATAGTAAAGAATATATCAGAATTCCCTCGGCATACAGAATGCTTACATACGCAATTCGAGTCTTACTTACTCATCATAGCTGTTTTACAATAATTTGAATGAAAACAGTCATTGTCTCGAATGTCATTGCTCACACGGTAATTATGTACTTGTTTGAACTTTCTCGGGTCGTGATTTTGTGATACCCGTGATTTCTAACACTGGAATACTTATTTGAATATGTGATGTCGGTTTGGAGATAATATTATGAAAAATTTAAAGTACGCGTATTTATGTTATACTTTGTGAATTAAAAAATGTTATCACTAAATTTATTCTGAAAAACCATTGAATATTGAAAAGGGATATCAAAAATGTTAATCACATCATTCCATCTTGTGTATATACTTACAGTGTTTATTTATTTTCAGCACAATGCCTCGCGTCTGCGATGAGGACTCAGGGCGAAGTTCCTGTTCAGCAGCATCCATAGGTCTCAGCCCAGTTATGGACTTTAATATAGACGATGACATGCATTATGTAAAACGACGACATTCCAAAACACAAGAGGCAAGCACTAACACAGAATTAAAAGTTAGTGTTCGTCCACGAAGTTGTGTTGCCCTCATCAAGTCACCTGATGAAAGAGACCCATTTCCTAGTTGCAGAATACCCAGGAATCATCGTAAACCTATTTTCAATTTATTTGACACACCTAGAAGAGGAGGTCTCAGTAATGCCCATTCAACTTTAGAAATAGCTTGCAGTACGCAAATTGAGGAGCCCAAAATTCAAATTAATACTGTCTCCATGACAGCTATTGCAGTCAATGACAATATAGTTAAATCCCAACCTCATTTAACTGCTAACTTTAGAAGGGGAAAACCTGTTCAAAGGGCTGCGTCAAGATTGTACAAAGCTGAATGTGGTTTTAAAGGCAAAGAAGGTTGTGTCGGGCCTGAATTCATAGTTAGAGCATCACAACCAGCCAAGCATATTGATTTAACTCTCTCAGGAGTATGTGATAAAAGAGTAATTAGTATAGTGTTGTTATGTGGGCAAAAGGTTGAAGTTTTATGTGACCCAAATGTTGTAACAGCAGGACAATTATTTGAAGCTTTAGTCCACAGTGAGAAGTATGAACACAACTTCATGCTTGGTATTGCAATTTTGATCAGCGGAGACTTTGTGTTTTTACCTGATGATTACAAAATCAAAAAAGTTGCGAAAGACGGCTGGCAAAAGTCAAATAGTAAGAAGAAAATATATGACGATGATACATTGACATTATTTTTAAGAATAAAATTCTTTTTGCCAAAAAACATTGCCAGTAACATACAGGGTGGTGAATGGAGGCACAGAGTGTACTTGCAGCTGAGGAGAGCAACATTAGAAGGTCAATTAACTTCAACTATTCAGAATCTCATTTTGTTAGCTGGTTATGCACTGCATATAGAATTTGGTGAGTTTTCTTTCAGAGAACATGGTACAGCAGATTACTTTTTACTTGAACATTACTTGCCAGAAACTGTTATAACCAATGATATGGCAGACATCAAGCTGCGCATGAAAAGAGCACATGAGTCTAGACATGGACTTGATAGAAGTAAAGCTATTATCAATTACATAACATTAGCACAAACATTTAGAGATTACGGTGCACATTTCTATTCAGCCATTTGGGCAACTAGAGATGGATTTTGTAGAGATGTCTGGCTGTCTATTGGTCCAAGAGGTGTTACTCTTTATTCTCGTAATAGCCATTTAGCAGATGAATCGGGGAACAATATGAATAGGATAGTTCTGCAAAGCTTACCTTGGCATCACATTCATACATTCTACTATAACAAAAAAAGTTTATACATTATGCCTAATTCATATTCCGGGTTGTCTAAAATTGGTGTCAAATATAAACTTAGAATGGTGGACAACAAAAGCTACTTTACATTTTGGTTGGCATCCTTACACCACAGGCTGTACCTAAAACTGTATGCCAAAGAGGACTTTTTGAATTACTTATCCGGTGAAATTAACTGCCCTTCATATGGTACTGAAGGTACCAAAAAGAAAAATTGTAGTAACTATGAAGACAGCTACAATTTAGCAGTCCGAAACCCTGTTAGAATAAGAAGACCAACAAGACGAAGATTTAAAGTTGATATTTTTGGAGATAAAAAACTTCAAAACAAAGAGAATGAAAAACCCAACACAGAGGAGCTATTGAGACAGATATTATCTCCACAGCAAAGTGATGAAAGTATCTTAAATATTTCCAGTATTCATATCCAGGAGAACTCCTCTAACGATGGATTATCTTCTTCGGAAAGCTGTAGCATACCAAGGAGACAAGGAGTTAAAATGGGCACAAGAGTATTCCATGGCCTAAAGACTGTTACAGACAGCAGGTACAGAAGATCACCTATCAGTATGTCTAATCCTTGTTTAAGATCTGAAGGTGACTTAAACATGAACCAGAGTGACTCTGATGATCTAGGTACTGAGCAAAGGCAAGATTGCAATGTAAATAGTATGAAGCTGTTACCAGAAAGACACTACAACAAAAACATGTCTAATGCACCAACTGCTTATGTGATAGAATCTCCAAAAGTTTACCCAGATGTATTTAATTATAATTTGGTTCACAATGAGTCTTGTATGAATACTTCACTTTTTGAGAAATTCGAAAATATGGAATGTGTACAAGGAGAACGGATATTTGTAACTGCTGTGCTAGAGAGAGATGAAATGAATGCTTTAGGATTACAAGTAGCAGAGGGCTCAGATGGTAATGTATATATAAAATCTATTACTATAGGCAGCCCTGCTGATTTATGCAAGAAGCTGTTACCAGGAGACCAAATTATATCAGTCAATGGAAAGACATTACTGAATGTAAAATATGATAAAGCTCTACTTATGTTGCAATCAGCACCACAGAAAGTAGAACTAATTGTTCTCCAAAATGCTAGCAAACCATGCAATGTAGATACACACACCACAGATAATCAACCAGGTGAAAGTATCAAGACAGACCCAAAATGTATTAGCAATAGTATAACTAGTGCCTTAGATGTACAAATATCAGATGATGAATTATTAAATGAAGAAGCTTTAAAAACAATTTATACGTTAATAAAATTGACAAAAGATAAAGTTATTAGTAGAATGAAAGATAAATCTAGTAGACAAACAACACCTAACAAAAGTAATTTGCAGAAATGCTACTCGGAAAACAAAGTTTATGAGGAATCTGACATAGGTAACTATTCATCTCAAGAGAACACACCCCAGAAGAGACACACTCAAAAATTTAATACATGGCGTGGTCAAATTACTAACACGAGACCAAAACGACGGCCACTGAGTCTCAGTATTCCTACTGATGTAGATTTACAGGATGACTACTTGAATGATAACTCAGCCGCTTTATTCAAACAATCATCATTGAAATCCATTCAGTCATCACTGAATAGTCTTGATAAGTCTGTTAAAAGTAGCTCATCAAAGAATGTTGCGTTACCTCGAAATTTTGGCCTTAGTAGAAGGTGGTTGGGCCCAGTGAGATATCCAGTAACTCCATGTAAAAATAGCAATATAGAACCTAGTGAACCAAGTGCAATCGTGAATGAGAACGTAACGCGAAGACATTTCGTGTATGGTGCTGGCGATTCAGACGAAGATCAGATATTTTTATAAGTATGTTTTGTATACAAATTCTTTTATGGTAGGTTTAAGTGAGATTTAATAAATGATACTGCATATAATATATGAAACTTCTAAGATTATTGAAATGTGTCAACACTGGGTCATCCCTTGTTCATCATTATCACAGCCTCAGTCCCAGTTGCATCCAAGGCTTCGAGCCCAGGCTCCACTCCTACTTTTTATCTTGATTTGGCTTTTACGGTAGCGACTGTCATCTGACACAACAAACCCTAGGAGAAAACCTACGCCAGAGCGTCGTCCGACAATCAGCAGGTGCATTGACTTACAGGTGAGTTTGACTTGGGTCCAAATACGCCCCCACCGCTTAGCGGAGGAGGTTATGTCGGGCTTGAACCGACTAAAACCGCACGCCGTCCCGGGTTTTCAGCCAGGGTATAAGGTTACCCATAAAGTATTTCCCTCGCACTCCGACTGACCCTGGGCCATCTCCGGTTTCGAGATGGCCCCTCGGGTTTGGGAACCACGGTGTCCCCATCTTGCCCTGGGGAGGGTGGGGGGGTCTAGTCGCCCCGCCGTCACGGCCTGCTTCTGCTGGGGTGACAGGCGGCCTCACCTGCCACCCAGGCCTGCGCTCATGGAGGACGGAGGTCGTGAATCGAACTTCTTGTCTACCTACTGCTTATCATGATTAGTATAATGTAGATAGTATTTATAAAAGGTTATGTAGGTACAAAATTATGGCGCATCAGCTGTTATGTGCGAGGTCGTTCGTGTGAACTTCGCTTAACATTGGAAATTGGTATAAAAATGCAGGTGAAATCTCAAACATAACGTGTTTTATATGTAAGGTATTATTTAGGGCATGCTCTGTATGTATACTTAAGCTATATTGCAGTTAAATCTGTACAGCAGTTTTTGTGATTAACAAACACAAATTCTACATTTATGAAATCATTATTCTTATACCTTTTTTTTTATCGTGCGGAAATCCCTTTGGATACCCCCCCGCCGGACAGCGGGGGCGGTTATGTCGGGCTTGCACCGACTAAAACCGCACGCCGTCTCGGGTCTTCAGACGCCGGGGTGTAAGGTTACCCATAGAGCATATCCCTCGCACCTCGACTGACCCTGGGCCATCTCACCACTAACAGCATCGCTCATCCTGTCTCCTCTGAAAGCAGAGGAGTACGGAGAGCGATGTGTTCCCGCCACGTTGGGTATTGGCCGACGATCAATGCCAACCCTATGAAGGGGTGAAGGGGAAGCCATTGACCGCCGCCCAGGGTGTACCGGCCGCTCCGATTCCGTTCCCCCCGGACTGCAGCGGGATCGGAATCGGAGCGACACTCGAGGAGGTTACCCAACACACCCCATTATTCTTATACCTAAGAATGATTCCAATTGATCAGATTTGTATGTTACAATCAAGACGGCAAATTAGCGTCGCGCGCACATTTCGCTATCTATACTAGTACCTACGAGTACGACTCCTAAGAGGTAGTTGGACAATGAACTCTGTTATCAGCAGTCGGAAAGCTAATAAAACCTGGCCTTATGGCGTTGTTAACTTCTCTAATATGAATACTATCTCACTAGGCTTAGAACATTCTACACTAATTACATTTATTGACAATGGTAGCAATTCTGTTGTTGACATCACTAAACTAAAATTTCTCTAAAATTTTCTTATTTTAGAGAAATTTAGAGGGAATGCTATTCTGTTGTTACGTCGAACTAAATTTGGTGTTCAATATGACAGCACCAAAATTTGAATCTGACATCACCAAAATTTAAATATGAAAGTGTTACCGTTATTAAAAAAATAAGAATGAATGATAAAGAGTGAATTAATAAATTCTTTAAAAACTATATTCTTAGGTTTTTAGAATGCCGAAAAATTATTATTAATGCATATTATAGATCAAACAGTAAAAAAACCGTTATTTTTCTTAGTCATAGCTAAGTTAAATCGGTTTTATTCAGTTCACTAGCCTGGCAACCCGGTGTAAACCTCTTTGTTATCTACGCAACTAAACGATCTCTGGCTGGAATCTGTGCAAGTCAATTGTCAGACACAATTGACATATCAGATTAGTTGCTTGATTTGAAATTTATTGATACAAAAACATGGAAGTGGGAAAAAAGAGGGCCAACAAGCGGCAACAGGAGTTGCTTGTTGAGCGCCTCCATAGTAATGTGGAAATGGCGAGAGGTAAGAATTGTTTCATTTACCAAGGAATGCCATTTTTGTATTATCTTGTTTATGTGTATTTTCATCAAGTAAATTTTGTTTCTTCAGGTAATCAGGCAGATACAGACGTAAAGGAATTTTAGGCAGGGGTAACAAACGAGCTCAACAGTTTAGGCTGCAATCGAACTGTACAGCAGTGGCAACATGTAAGTGGCTTTTCATAATAAAAGCATTGCAAGAGTCTTATTACTCATTCGAAAGTTAACTGTATTCGAATTTTTCAACAGGGTGTGGATGGCCACATCCACAATTGGGGTAGGCAGAGACAACATCTTTCCACTTCGATCCTGGCATACGCCTTTCGCTTCTTCCACTTTCATAATTGTTTTCATATATGCACGCCGGTTACGGTCTCAGATTTTACTTGGATAATATTTTCTTCAGAGGCATGTTATCATCATCTTAACATTATTCCCCGTTGCATCCGACACTTTCACCTCGAAGCCCGGGGCCCGCTTACTCTTTCTCCTCTTTTTGATTGGGCTCATCTTGGCTTTTAGTGACTGCTCCCAACCCAACCCTGAAGGAAAAGGAAAGCTCTCCCTAAAAACTAATGCCTTTAAATTATTTTTGTCTAGATTTGGAGTGTATGGGTGGCGAAAGTCAAGACCAAGGCTCGAAAGATCCGCGACTCTATAAGGGCAACGGGAGGAGGACCAGCTATATCTGAGCTCTCTGATATGGAGCTGAAAATATTGGATATAGTTGGGACTGCCTCTATTTATGGATTTGCCAGTGTCGAAGCGGTAAAACATTGTTTAATCTGAAATTACTATCACCTAACTAACACCCTATGGCCCAACATAATAGTTATTTTTATTTTAGGGAATTACATTGAGCAGCTCGCCACCTGTGCCTCCATTGCTGCCCTCTGTACAATCTCCTCAGGAGCCTCAGGAGGTACAGCAGCCACAACTGCCTCAACCTGGTGTCTCGGCAGAAGCTGGCCCCATTCGCCGTCGGATTGTGCCGAGACGCCGCATCGTGCCTAGGCCTTCACGACCTCCTGCCTATGACCACTTAATAAATGCCCTGCAAGAAAGCAATAGCGCCTTACAAGAAACTATTCGACATAGTGCTGAAGTGATTGCTGCTGCTTTGAGAGACAGCAGTGCTGCTACAGTACGTGCTGCTGAGATCTTAGCAGCAGCAATCACTTCAGCACGTGTTTCAAGCCATAGCAATAACATTGACCAATAATAAAGTTGGACCAACTTTATTATAGGTTAGTGTTATTGTGGTAGTATTTGTATTTTTTGTAAACCGCTATTGCTTTCTTGCAGTACGTAAGCTCGTTTGATTTCTTGCCTAACACCTTATTTTTGTCTCTGCTGATTACATGTTCCCGTCGTACCGTATGCACCATTGGTTTAATAAATAAAAATAGTAATGTATAAAAAATAGCTTTATTTTGGTTTAATAAATAAAAATAGTAATGTATAAAAAATAGCTTTATTTAAAACAAATTATATGATTTTAATTAAAATTTCTTTCAATTAATTCTGCCCGAATTTGTCTGGCCTCCATTAAAAAATCTTGCTGGTCATCCTCAACCGCATTCAAATCTCCATGATCTGCATCGTAATCATTATTTTCATCTGGAAATGAAGAGATACATAAACTATAAAACCTTATAGTTTGGTAGTAATGACGACAACTTTATAAGAGATATCGCCGCACGGTTTTACCCACGTAAGTCTTGATCCCGTGGGAATATCGGGATAAAAAGTAGTAGTATATGTCACTCAAGGATAATGTAGCTTTCTGATCTAATCTTTTTAAATAATGAAAATTTTGGAAATCGGTCCAGTAGTTTTTGTGTGAAAACATTACAAACATACATACAAAAACACGAATGTTTCCTCTTTATAATATTATATTATGAAATATTAGTACTATATATATATATATATTAGTTTAGACTTGGATGTCGTCTGACCCCAACCCCTGTGCCAGAACCTTGCTAGTCAATCAACAGGTGTACGGGCTTGCAGGTGAGGTTGGCTTGGCCTAACCCTTGAATGCATCCAAAAAAGCGTTGTAAATGTGGAGAATGCAGCATGCCAATATAATTTTTGCAGCTCTATGGGTATGCAGGTGAGGTTGGCTTGGCCCCAAAAGTACAAATAGTAATTTAAAAGTTATTATTACCATTGAATGCATCCAAAAACATGTTGTAGAGAATGCAGCATGTCAATATAATTTTTGCAGCTCTTTCGGGCTTGTAATGCAAACACCGATGGCGATGTAAGCATCGGAATTTGTTTTTAAGCCGTCCATTGCACATTTCCACAATGTTTCTGGCTCTTGCATGGCAGGCGTTGTATGCCAGTTCTGCGTCCGTTGTGGCTTCCATTAGTGGCGTCATGAGCCAAGGTTGTAGCGGGTATCCCTTATCACCTGTTTTAAGAAATATTTTATACTGCCAACAGAGAAATATGTAGTACGTGTACGAATGATAAATGAATCCAAATATAATACCTAAAAGCCATTGGTTCCTCTCTCCACACAAATAATTTTGTTTCAAAAATTCGTGTATATTTGATGCTCTCCAGATAGCAGCATCATGTGTTGAGCCAGGAAAATTTGGATTGAGCCCAATTATTTTCCCCTTTGCACTGCACACCTAAAAGTCAATTAGTATTTAGAAACTATACATTTAACTACATAAATTTCAAATATGCAGCATGTAACCCTAATAATTGTTTTTCCTGACTGATCTATCAACACAACCAAAACAACTACCTAAGTGCTTAGCCTAAAATTCTTCCAGTTACATGTTTTGCATACTGTTGAAAGTTATAAAGAGTATGGATTATACTCACAATCTGACAGTTAATACTGTAGAATCCTTTTCTATTATAAAACAGATTTCCTGGTGCAGTAGGGTGATTTAGTGATGGCTTTGCTATTGCAATATGGGTCCCATCTACTGCACCTATGGTGTGGGGCATATTAAACATTTCTTGAAAACTGAAAAGGTGACCATTATATTTCAGAATCATAGATTTTACTATAGGCGTGAAGTTATGTTATGTTATGTGTTAGTTATCAACAAAATAGTAATGTCCAAGTGTAAACTTACTCTGTCATTGCAGCCAGTTTTTCTTGTACACTTGTGGGAAATTTTATACAGTTGTGTAAATGCTTATTAATTATTACGTCTGCTGTTAAAGTAATGCATCTGCTGACAGAAGGTTGGCTTAGCGCAATAAAATTGTCTTGCCCCACCGCAGCTTGGTAACTCCCTTGAGCAAAAAATTGGAGTGCAGATAAAACCTGAAAAATAGGTTCTGTGATGAGTAGGTAGGAACACTAGGAACATGGATTTATGTGGTGGTGATACAAAGTAATGAAATTCAAGCAAACCGTTATGTGTCTGGGTATGAAGCCTTCATCCAGACGATGATCATTGAGATTTTCTATTAACTGGAAAGCTCCAGACCTGGGGAGCCTGAAAAGCTTCTGGAACTTCTCCTCTGCCATCTGAAAAGGATTGGAGTTGTCTCGAAGTTGTTCCAAGCGTATCCTTTCTTGATAGTTACTAAAAATAATTTATTTGTAAGTATGAATAATCACGATATGACTGATATGGACATGACTGATCTAAGATGAATTATTTTAAGTATACTACATACCTTTCAGATAAACTGGCCAAAGCCAAAATCGCGAAATCGTTATTCATCATAAAAATGTTATTTGCCACAAAATTTTAACAAAATTACAATTATCACTATAACTGGTCGGCAGTATTTTAGATGGCGTCTAATTTTAGTGTGACGTTTCTAATTTTAGACGTTTAGGACGTACAACAGAATACCAAATAAGCAAATTTGGACTAAGTTGAGTAACTAAGCTAATTTTGGTTGTGTCAAACTAAAAATAGTTTAGTCTTACGTTTTCAGAATACAAAACGTCGTTTGACATCACTAAACTAAATTTTAGTGATTTTTAGTTTAGTTTAGAGAGTTTTTGAACAACAGAATTGCTACCAATATATAGAACCAAATAATTATAATCTCATAAAATCCTCATTTTTTTATTTTGAGAACAAAAATCTGGAACGTTCCAAATTTTTGATTAACCCTATGCACTATAAAGAATATAGTTATTGCATCAATCAATCAATTATCCTATTACAGTCCATTGCTGGTCTGCCTCTCCTACTGTGTGCTATAGTATACGATCCCCCGCCTTCCACATCCAGTCTATGCCAGCAACATAATTGCTATATTGCATAAAACAAAAAAATTGAGAACATTTTTGAAGTTTGCTAATTAATTCTCTTCAGACAGCTGTTGTTCTTATACTTACCGTTTTCCCAATAGTATTGTGAACAGAGAAAAGTAAAACAGGCAGAATAAAAACATATTATTTATTTTAAAATAACATATTGCTCACTATTCAAGCAAATAAAACACAATATTCTAACAAGACACAGTTGCCTTCTATTTTGTAATGCAATCAGACCCAACAATGGGAAACACACATTCATTCCACAATTACCTAGTATTAAATTCAGTCAACTACTAAACCATTGGAACACCCATAACAATGACATAACCACTAAGTAGTTCTTTTTTACACATTAAATGCATTGAGATGTATGGCAGAGGAAGTATCTTACATCATTCCTCCCATGCCACCCATACCACCCATGCCTCCTCCCATACCTGCCATGGGGTTAGGTTCCTTGTCTTGTGGAATTTCACAGATCACGGCTTCTGCAGTAGTGAGTAGTGATGCAACTCCACTAGCGTCTGTAAGAGCTGTTCTCACAACCTTGGTAGGGTCAATGATGCCCTTCTCGATCATGTTCACATATTCATTATTAAGAGCATCATAGCCAAACTCTGGGCCCAAGTCTTCGACCTTGGCAACTACAACAGCACCATCAATACCAGCATTGCGTGCAATCGTCATGCATGGCATCCTGAGGGCTTTCTTAATAATTTCAACACCTGTAGCCTGATCGGAGTTTGCTGTCTTCAGTTTGTCAAGATCTGGAATACATCTAAGTAGAGCTGCGCCACCTCCAGGAACAATACCTTCTTCAACAGCTGCTCGGGTTGCATTAAGAGCATCATTAACTCTGTCCTTCTTCTCGTTAACTTCAACTTCGCTGGAGCCACCAACATGCAATACAGCAACTCCTGAAGCTAGACGAGCAAGGCGTTCCTGTAACTTCTCCTTTTCATACTCCGAGCTTGTTTCTTGGATCTGGTCACGGATTTGTTCAGCTCTCCTGTCAATGTCAGCCTTCTTTCCTTTTCCTTTAAGAATAAGAGTGTCATCTTTTGTGATGATTATCTCACCCACTTGACCAAAATCTGATATTTGGACATCCTCCAACTTTACCAAATTAGAATCATCTCCGAACACTACGCCACCAGTAGCAATAGCCATGTCACTGAGCGTTGACTTGCGGTTGTCACCAAATCCTGGAGCCTTTACAGCTGCAACCTGGAGACCAATTTTTAGCCTATTCACAACCAGTGTGGATAAAGCTTCACCATCAACATCCTCGGCAATAATGACTAGAGGTTTCCTCTGCTGGTTAGCTGTTTCTAGAGCAGGAATAATTGTTTGCACATTGCTGATTTTCTTTTCAGAGAAAAGTACTAGTGCATCCTGGAATTCCACTTTTGCACCCTTTGACGAGTTGATGAAATATGGTGAAATATAACCTCTATCAAATTTCATACCTTCAATAATTTCCAATTCGTCGGTAAGTGTTTTACCATCTTTGACTGTAATTACTCCATCTCTGCCCACTTTCTTCATGGCATCAGCAATGAGTTTCCCGATAGCAGTGTCACCATTCGCGGAGATGGTTGCAACTTGAGCGATCTCTTCCGGCGTCGTCACTGGCTTGGACATGCCCTTCAGTTTGTCCTTGACGGCATCTACAGCTAGCATGACTCCTCTTCGAATCTCTATGGGGTTGGCACCCTTAGAAATTTTTTCGAAACCCTCCTTAGCGATAGCCCTGGCGAGAACGGTGGCGGTTGTTGTGCCATCTCCAGCCTCCTCATTTGTGTTATTAGCGACATTTTGTACTAATTTTGCACCAATGTTCTGGAATTTGTCTTTGAGTTCGACTCCTTTAGCAACTGTCACACCGTCTTTTGTAATCTTTGGTGACCCCCATGATTGTTCCAAAATGACATTTCTGCCTTTTGGACCCATTGTGACTGCAACGGCATCTGCGAGCACATCCACGCCCTGCAGCATAAGAGCTCTTACATCAGCACCGAACCTCACATCTTTGGCGTAAAATCTCGAAATTTGTTGAGTTTTGTGGAATAAAGCTGTTTGACGAACAACACGAGGTAGTCGCAACATTTTAGTATTGATTGGAATGGTATCTCACTAGATATTTCAAAATAAATTCCAACCTTTCTCGAAAATTCTCCCGGGATCGCACAACTCCGCACAATGTGATCTTCAACCGGTTGTAGGTTATGAAACACTAACGCTAACGCGGTAGATTTTAGAAGTACGATGTTCTATGTCTGTCTATGGTTTTTGGAATAATGGAAGAACTTACCAGCCTGTACAAAATTTTACTCTCTCTTTCATACAAGTTTATGCTTGGTTGCGAAGAGTGAGACCGCGAACGATATCGTAATCAGTACTCTTTCGCAACCGCTTATATACGAATTATTCGTATATAAAAAATACTCTTTAGTTCAGTCAGAAGACGCCTACTCCAATACTCATTCATTTGTCAATGCTTCAAGTTACCACATAAAAAAATAATGGGAACACGCCTCTGACTTTTCGTAGTAATTATGTGTGTATTAAAAATATTAATTATCGCTCGCTTAATAATGTGCCCGGTAGATGGCAATAGGCTTGCCGCCGTCATGTTTTAATTAGCATCAAAAGAAGTACGTACATTACCTACATAATCATACATTAAATTAATAAAGTGTAAGGTAAAGAGCTACGTTCGGATTCTGTGGAAAAGTCGAAGTAAATATCTGTGCCCTTAGTTTGCTTAGGATCCCGAACGTTACAAAAACCTGAGGAAGAATGTCATTTTTGACATTTCTAAGTTTTGAGTAAAAAATATGACATTTCTTGATCGCATGTTGCACATAGTGAACGTGAGCACACTTTACATTTCTCGTAACAACAAAAACACGCGGTAGTATCTTGTCGGAAGCCAATAAGTTGGCATAATTAATTAACGACTCACATCACATCTGGTACTTTATTTCGTCGTATTTTTAGTGGTTTAATAACAATATTACATAATGGACTCGTCCAGGTAAGATATTTTCATCTTATTAAGAACTTCCTCTGGCAGTGACTGTTTAATTTGGTTAATTTGACGGAACAATCGTTTCATAGCGTAAAGAATAAGGTGATATTATAGCCATTCTGCTAACTTTATGACCGCTTCCATAATGTTTATTATATTTATATCGAAATACTAGGTAAGATTTTTTTTTTAAGTAAGTATGTAAGAAAAATAAATTTTCTATTTTTATAGTAAAAAACTTTAAAAAATTAAATATCGATAATGGGCCTGTTTTTTAAAAACTAGTATCGTACTTCTGCACACCTTGACCAATGTGGGTTTCTCAAAATATGCAATTTCAAATTTTCTTATTATTGGAATAATTTTTATAGGTAGGTTACCTTTTACTCGGTTCAAGCCCGACATAACCGCCCCCGCTGGCCGGCGGGGGGGTATCCGAAGGGATTTCCGCACAAAAAAAAAGGTAGGTTTCCTCAGTGTAGTAATTTTGTTTTCTTCAAGTTTTGTGTTATTTGAGCAATAGAGAAAAGCATTCTTTTTTTTATGTATATGAAACTGTTCCCAGCCTTTTCTGGGTGTTTAAAAACTTATTTTATTAAACTAGAAAACAAAATATTTTTCAATCAAATGAGCCACCAGTTCTCCATAGAGTTCATAAAAATGTAAAAATATTAGAATTTAAATATCAGGTTGAAATTTATTTAGCTATTTTACAGCCCTAAGAGCAAATTTCACTAATGATAGGCACTAAGAGCAAATAAAACTAAATTACCTTATCATGTTTTACTCAATCTAGTTGAGTACTATCAGTACCAGTTTAGTTGAGACCCCGGCTTAGTTGAATGTATTTCAACTTGTGAAATCCAGCCTATTTGTACATATATTTTACAGCATTTCATTTCATCTGGAAGATTATATTTTCTTTTCATGGCCTCATTTTAACAAGCTCTAGATTTCGGATAGTATATAATTTTTCACTTGTCATACAGGGCAGTGAAAAGTGTCTTGAATTGCAAGTCTGGAAGAAGCCACGAATACGCATGTCTAACTAAGACTTTAGTGTGAGTGCTGAAAATTAAAACTCCTTGGCCACAGTTAGCAAACCTTCTAACATATTGCAATTAATTATTATAACTCCATGGTATCTAAAACTGTGTGTCATTTCAGAAATGGCAGACAATTGGTAAAAAATCCATAAAAATATACATAGAAATAAGTGTATTTGTGTCATTGTAGCTACAATGATAAAATAAATAAATACATGAAATAATGTTTCTAACTGAATGGCACCACAACTTTAGATTCAATTAAGTCTTAGGCTGGATTTCACTGCTGACTTTTATCATGTTGAATCTTCTTGAACTGCATTAACAAATTATACACAGTGAATTCCATTGAGTGAAATGTAATAACTCAATTTTCTTCAATGCATTTTCAGTGGTAAAGTCCTGCCTTAGATTACCAACTTTCATGTATAGTCACAGCTTTTTTTGGGGACCCGCGGGGGCACACCGTGTGCGCCCAAAGCAAATTTCGAAAATATCGAAAAATAGCCATGACAGGTGAAAATTAAAGAACTTGAAAAAACTATTTTTACCTAACCACTATGAAATTGCGGATATTTTAATAGGCCAAAATTATCCAAATACAAAATCGAATCTATCTTCATCGTTATCATCATCCTTGCGTTACTTCCGGACACATCGAAGGTTCTTCACCTCGGAGTCCAGGGTCCACTTTCCGGCTTTTACTTCTACACTTCGCACAGTCATGTGTATCTATCGTAATTAGACCATTGGCACGCATGTCGTCTCCTAGGACGCCAAGCCAGCACATTTTGGGTCTACCCCTCCTATTGAGGCCCGGTGGACATGGCCAGCCATGTCCACCGGTCCTCTATAGGAGCGGTAGACGAAGCTGCGTGGGTGAGAAATGTCTGGACATTTATTACCCACGCAGCTTGGCGGTCGCCGCAGAACGTGGCCGCACCAACGGAGGCGACTCTTCTGCATTTTATCTACGAAGTCATTTACATGAAGGCTACCGCGAATGCGAGAGTTCCTTAAATCATCTTTAAGCTTGACTCTAGATATTCACCGCGGCATGTTCATCTCCGTGACACGCAGCTCCTGCTTATGTCGCTCCAGCAATGACCATGCTTCGCAGCCGTATAAGAGAACAGGCCTGCGCTCGACCAAGTCATCGCCTATGATTCTCCAGAGATCCCACACCCGTCCGGTGTTTAACGCCATGTACTCGGTCTTCGCCACATTTAACTTCAGGCCGCCGTTCTCAAGCACCTTCTTCCGCGTCTTCACATGTCGCAACAATCTGCCTATGTCTGCATCTACCAGCGCGATATCATCAGCATACATGGGCAGCCAAGGATTTTTTGACGGAACAGAAAATCTAATACCAAGCTGAACAAAAACCGACTAAGGATTGATCCTTAAACCCCCACAATGATGGGGAAAGGTTTCATGTTGCCAACAGCGGTCCGAACCACAGAATCGGAATCGTGATACCTATATGTGTCGGGTAATGACAATATAAATTATCTGAAACCCCTTTAGACCGCAGTGCCCACCAGATCACCGCACGAGGAACACAGTCGAAGGCCTTTTGCATGTCTAAAAACAAGCCTACAGGCGTTATCGGTAGCACTAGTCCTTGATTCGGAGGGAGATCCGTTGGCTACACCACTTTATGCTGCTTATATCTCCTTCACCACGGCTTTCTCGTATAACTGATTGCCTTCAGGGTCTTCAACGCAGTGACACTTGGAAATCTCTTGTATCGTGTATCTCCGCCCTTTAGACGATTCTTGTATTTTGACGACGCTTGTAACTTTTTGAAGAAAAGCTCTCTTTATAAAGTCCTTCACCCTAGTATCCCTCGGGCCCGCCGAGCCCGCAACATGCTCGCCGCGCGTCGCAGGCGACTCAGGCGCCGGAGGTCGACCTCCGTCCTCCATGAGCGCAGGCTGGGACGGTGGGGCGACTAGCGCCCCTCCTCCAAACCGGGGCAAGACGGGGACACCTTGGTTCCCAAACCCGAGGGGGCCATCTCGAAACCGGAGATGGCCCAGGGTCAGTCAGGGTGCGAGGGATATGCTCAATGGGCATATCCCTCGCACCCCTCGGACCTTACACCCTGGCGTCTGAAGACCCGAGACGGCTTGCGGTTTTAGTCGGTTCAAGCCCGACATAACCGCCCCCGCTTTAACGAATTTCATTGCAAACTTAATGATTTATCGATAGCTCTTAATTCCACGTTATTCGTTAACTGTGTAATTTGTGAAATTTTTAGAATTTTCCTATAAAGATTTAGATAGATTTTAGAGGTTATTAAATATGGAAATTGATCAATATAATATTATGATGGAAGTGGATTTGGTATGGGATTTGGTTGAGTTTCAACACAGGCGCGATATTATCATCATTGTATACCTACAAAGCTGGCACTTTGAAACCCGAAAATAGGTTCCTGTAGGTCCCACAGGAACCTATTCCTGGAGAACAAAACATAGCCTATGCATTCCAGACAATCTAAAATATATAGGTCTACAACTTTCGAGATTTAGCGTGCTCCCAAAAAAGAAGTGACAAAAAAAGTCCTGTATATAGTTAACGAAATGAGTATAGTATGCTATGTACAGTCAGCGGCAAAAGTTGCTTAGCACATAAATATTCACTAATTGTATCAATGATTGAAGAACAGTAGTTTTATAATTCCTAGAGAATGAGACCGATATTCTTACCAATCCATGGATTCTCCGTGCGGGTCCATCGCGTTGCTGAGTTGGGAACTCGGGACACTGCTTGGGACTTGCAACTCAAGGTTCCCTTCTAGGTTTAGAAGGAGCCCCTTTCGTTGATGTACATCAACACTCACCTTCACTACCCAAGTTCCCCTCCCTGCCTAACCAAATTTGATGCGAACCTACTAGTGCCGCTTTAGACATTCGTCCTAGTAATGAAACTTATTGTAGCTCTCGATAGGCCTAGATCTTTAAGTAGGTTATAGAGAGATTTTGCTGGTAGCCCTCTCGCTCCCACTTCCACTGCATACAAATTAACCACGTAACCGTTTTTGGTTAATTCGTTTGTGAGATCATAGTATTTATTTTTCTTTATTGTGTGGTCCTTCGGTATATTTGTTTCCCACGGTACAGTAAGTTCCACAAGGACCACATATTTTATCGCTCTCGAGTAAAGAAATATGTCAGGTCTAGATGACGAAACCCCAACATACTCCGGAATTTTATAGTGCTTTTCATACGTGTCGATTAGTAGAGTCCAATCTGGGGCAGTATCAAAATTGAATAAGGTTTGTTCCTGGATTTTATGGATGAACCTTCAGACATAAAGTTGATATGAAGTCTGTTAGTAGTCAATCCTTTTTGGGCTCTAGCTACTGCCAGGCTCATTGCTTCACGTATGATGATAAGTACCTTATCATGGCGGCGTGAGTATTGGCCTCTATCGAGAAGTACTCTACGTCCTACTAATATGTGCCTAGCCGTCCTTATTGCCTCGCCACAAGTATAACATTGTTTTACTGTGGCCTTCCCCCACCTTACTAGGTTACTCTGGTCTGGGTATATTTTGTTTTTAATTTTGAAAATTATTTTATGAAAGTTTTAAGAACTAAAGTTTTCCATAAATTTGAATTTGTTGAGCTACTTTTGTCGTTGACTATACATGTAGGTTCGTTTAAATAAGCCGATCAAAGGTATCTTATCAGTAAGTGTGATCAAATATTAGTACACTAATCTCTTTACATAACAAGATATTTATCAGACAAGCTAGTTGGAACTAATAAATTGTTACAATTTGTGTTTACGTAGTTATTTAATTTATCATTATAATTTATAGACATTGAAATTTTTCATTCACAAAAAAAAATAGATATATCATTTTTAATTATTTTTATCAAGCTATGTAATAACATAAAGTTTTAATATTGTCATCTGTATTGATAGTGCGAGTATCAAGATTTAAATTTCATTTAAGTTGCGGTATTATCAATGGAAGAGTGTACTTAAACCATGTTTATAAATTAGGTACTAGTTGATGCCTGCGGCTCCGCCCGCGCGGAGTTCGGTAATCGTTTTTTGGTCATATCTCTGGTTCTACTTAATCAATGGCAATCAAACATATACGGTAGATTCTGGATTCTGGAAATCTGACCAAGACCTTTCTAATGGAAAAAATCGCATTAAAATCGGTTGAGTAGTTGTTGCGTTTATCGTGAACAAACAGATAAACAGACAAGAATTTCAAAACAGAAAAAAAATGTTTTCAAGATTGTTCATTTAACGTAACACAAGTATTGTTTTGTAAATATATCCAATGTACAGACGCAATTAATTTATAATTTTATAGTAGTATAGATTTTTGGAGTAAGGTTTAATTTAAAAAAGTGGAAATCTCACCTGCTAGTGCACCCACTACTTAACGAGTAAACGCCAGAGAAAGATTAGGCCCTGGCTCCAAAGTACCAGCTTAGGATACAACCGGGATTAACTGTGATGATGATGACTTTATACGCTTTTTTTTTTAAATAAAACTATATTTAACGGATTCTATCGCGAATTTATTTGATGTTATTTTTTTTTTAAATAAATCTATTTTTAACGGATTCTATCGCGATTTCTTTGATGTTTTTTTTTTCTCCCCGTGACCATGGCTGCTGAAAAGCAACCGAAACGTCGGGATCAATGTAAAATATAAAATAACATCAAATAAATCGCGATAGAATCCGTTAAAAACAGTTTTTTGTCAATGTGTGACATTCGCGTAAACTTCTGACAATATCAAGTTTTTTTTTGTACCATGTTATTTTGCCCATTGGACATTATAATATTAAAATAGCTTAGTTAAGTACCTACTAAGGTGGCAGATAAGCACACGGCCCACCTGATGGGAAGTGGGTACCGCGGCCTATGGACGTGTGCAACACCAGTGGCGTCACACTCGCGCTGCCGACCCTGTAAAGTAAAGGAAAGGGGATGGGAAAGGAGTTTGGGAGGGGATGGGAAAGGAGTTTGGGCTCCGGCACTCTCACTCACCAGACGGAACGCAACAGTTCAAATACTGTTACTTGGCGTCGATATTCTGTGAGAGGGTGGTGCTTCCTTTCTTTGTTGGTATACAATAAACAATATTCTATTCTATGATATGAAAATATATGTGGTAAATACTTCTAATAATATAATCGCACCTCGACAAAAAAACCGGCCAAGTGCGAGTCGGACTGGCCCATGAAGGGTTCCGTAGCAGCAAGTAAATTTTTTATATTTGAGTTGATTGAATGAAAGGTAAATTGCGGTTTACGATTTATGACGTGTTAAAAAAAACTACTTACTAGATCACGTTCAAACCAATTTTCGGTGGAAGTTTACATGGTAATGTACATCATATATTGTTTTTAGTTTTATCATTCTCTTATTTTAGAAAGGGGGGGGGGGCAGTGTTTTACCACTTTGTCTCTCGCGCAAACTATTCAGTTTTATATATTTTACTAGCTGTGCCCGCGACTTCGTCCGCGTGGATTTCGATTTTTATGGTTTTAGTTCTTTTGCGCGGAACCCTAATTTTTTGTGGACCTCGAATCTCCTTGAACTCACACAAAAAATTTCATCAAAATCGGTCCAGCCGTCTACGAGGAGTTCAGTGACATACACACGCACACAAGAAATATATATATGAAGATAACCTCAATATCATTTTTGAAAATCTATCCATAGATATCCCACACGTATGGGTATGATGAAAGTAATTTTTAAGTTTCAGTTTTAAGTATGGAAAACCGCCAATTTTTTTTTTCTGTCTTTGTGTGAAAATCTTAATGCGGTTCACAGAATACATCTACTTACCAAGCTTCAACAGCATAGTTCTTCTAGTTTCGGAAAAAAGTGGCTGTTACATACGGACGGACAGACAGACAGACATGACGAATCTATAAGGGTTCCGTTTTTTGCCATTTGGTTACGGAACCCTAAAAAGTATTACATTGTACAAAATATATGTTTGTACATTGTGAAACCTTTTTTTTTGCCTAGGCGCGATATGTAAAAGTGACTTGCTAAACGTTGGCGATTTGTTCTAGTAGTTTTAGTCTGATCTAAATATGGTTATGGTTAGGTTTTTAATTAATGGCTTCTGCAGTAGAATCACCGCAATTTCGCCAATGTCAAGTAAAATATAATAAATGTTTATAAAATTATTAATGGCGAAGACGCCAATGTTTTTTGGTATCACCACCAGTATCTTGCGCCATAGCCTCGTCCGTTGTTTAGCAGGTGCACCACTTGCAGGTGAGGTTGGCTTGGGCCTCGAGGATGTTGATGGGCCCTATACACCCGATCTAAATATGGAACATTCAAGTGAAATTAATGACAATGTAAGGTTTTCTTTCGTCTTAGTGTACTATATTCAGCCGAAAAACGAACATACCGATATTAGCTTGTTTTAATGATTACTCAGATGGGGGCTGTCTCTAAATAATCAACGTTATGACTAAAATGAAATCAGTTTGATTGAGTCCGGACTTTTTGAATACAAAAGGACGAAATGCAAAATGACTGAATTTTTTGTCGAATATGTGAATTTATTTATAACTAGCTTTTGCCCGCGGCTCCGCCCGCGTAGATGTCGGTTATCGCGACAAAACATAGCCTATGTCCTTTCCCAAGGTCTAATCTACCCCCGTACCAAATTTCAGCAAAATCGGTTCAGTGGTTTTTGCGTGAAAGCGTAACAAACAAACTTACATTCGCATTTATAATAGTAGGTATTTATATCAATAAAAAATTATTGTTTGTTTATAGTTTGCCCGAAGGTCTCCTTGTGGGCATTGGAAACCCACTGCTGGATATTTCAGCATGCGTGGGAGATGATCTGTTAGAGAAGTATGATCTAAAACCGAATGATGCTATCATGGCTGAGGAGAAGCACATGCCGCTGTATCAGGAACTTATGGACAAGTAAGTTATTCTTATTTTATTACCTAAACATGTAACTGGCTTTTGATGGCATGAGATTAAAATAGGCACTGTCAAGTAATGTAGGTAAGTATAATAGTATCGTGACGTAAGAACAAAACTAGTGGCCGATCAGTGAAGGTGTACTGGTATATCAATAATAATAATAATAATAAGCTCTAGATAGGAGGGTCCGGACACTGCTGACCACATTCCGAATGCACCATCCACGTTCATCGGTTATGAGGTTGTATATCCCGCGGATATTGGGCGGTCGTGGTTTTTTAAATGCCAAGACCCTTCATAACCGCGAGATATACAACCTTAGAGACTATTTCCAACGTGTAGATTCCGATATGCATCGCGATGTGGTCGCAGTGGACAATGGCCTAACCCCTCTCGCGTTGGCTAAAGAGAACTGGCGCAAACCTGTAGTACCTACTTGGTACTGCTGATCGCAGGGAAGTATGGAAGGGCAAAGAGCTACACGGACGCTTCTATAGGGCCTTAAATGGGCCCGATATAGATTTAAAAGCGTCCGTATCTTGGCTACGGTTCGGTGATCTTTTTGGAGAAACCGAAGGTTTTATCTTTGCAATTACGGACGAAGTTGTAATGACGAACAACTACCGGAAGTATATTCTGAAGGACGGTACGGTTGACATCTGTCGGGCATGTCATCGCCCCGGAGAATCACTCAGACACATTATTTCCGATTGTTCTCGTCTAGCCAACGGCGAGTACTTGCACAGACATAACCAAGTGGCCAGGATTGTACATCAGCAACTTGCCCTTAAATACAATCTTGTGACTTCGGAGGTGCCATACTACAAGTATGTGCCCGACCCAGTTCTCGAAAACGGTCGTGTCACATTGTACTGGGATCGATCTATTATCACTGACAGGACTATTGTTGCCAATAAGCCTGATATAGTGATAATGGATCGATTAGAGCGTCGTGCAATGATAGTTGATATCAATGTCCCCCATGACGAGAATCTCATGAAGGCAGTAAAAGAAAAATAAATAAAATATTTGGACCTGGCCAATGAGATTGTCGACATGTGGGATTTGGACTCAGCTATTATTGTACCGATAGTTGTGTCAGCACATGGACTCATCGCCAAGAGCCTCGATCAACACCTTATGAGGCTCTCGTTAGGCAGCTGGCTCAAAGGCCTGATGCAGAGGGCCGTTCTGCTAGGCACGGCACGCATAGTGAGGAAGTTCCTCTCCCTGGAGCCGTAACCACCGGCAGCTTGGTCCCTGTACCCGATACCGGTGGAGCACTGTTTTTATATTTTTAAATATATTTGTATTTTGAGCCGCGGTAGCCTAGTGGTATGGGTAATGGACTGCTGAGACGAGGTCTCGGGTTTGGGACACACCAATGACTTTTCGATGCTTTTCGAAGTTATGTGTGTATTTATCGCAGGTTTATAAGTGCCCGGTTAATGGCAATAGGCTCGCCACCTATTACATTGGGACCTAAACATAAACTGGCGAAATGTGGGTGCTAGCACCTCTGCCTACCCCTTCGGGGATATAGGCGTGAGTTTATGTTATGATGTTATTTTTTTTAATATATATATTTAAAAATGTAATTATATGTTTTTAAAAGTTAATAAAGAGGAATAATAATAATAAATTTTCTAGGACAAATTACACAATGCCATCCAGACCCAAACTAAGCAGAGCTTGTCATATGGGTTCTAGAATGCGGATAAACATACTTAAATACTTTTATTTTGTAAATAAATACATATTATACATAGAAACACCCAGACCAATGCAAATAAACATATTTGCACTGAGCGGGAATCGAACCCGCGACCTGTGACTTAGCAGTCAAACGTACTACCGCTACGCCACAGAGGTCGTCATCAATATTAGGTTCTATTTGTGTGATCCATTTTGTATAATACACTAGTTTTGTTACATACTGTATAAAAAGCGGCGATAGTCCAGTGGTGTAGTGTGGAGTTCGATCCCCAGTCGCCCCGGGCACACACCTCTGACTTTTCGTAGTTATTTGTGTATTAAAAATGTTGATTATCGTTCGCTTAATGTGCCCGGTAGATGGGAATAGGCTCGCCGCCTATTACAATGGGACCTAAACATAAATGGCGAATCGTGGGTGTATAATACACCTCTGCCTACCCCTTCGGGGATACAGGCGTGAAGTTATGTTTATGTTTAACGCCATCTCGTATTTCTTTGAGATACTTGCGTCGTTGGTATTTGTGTTAGCATACTGATACCGCAAAACTACGAGACGGGGTGGTAAGACCAAAAAAAACTCAAGCGAAGCTCGCTCGTGTAGGTAGCATTTCATTTAAAAGAGTAACAGAATCTTCTATACTAGGTATAACGCTGAATTCATAGCGGGTGGCAGTGTCCAGAACAGCCTAAGGGTCGCGCAGTGGATCCTCAAGAAGCCAAGAATTTGTACGTACTTTGGCTGCGTGGGGAATGATGACTACGCCAAAATTCTGAGTGAGAGAGCTACGTAAGTGATATGATTATTATAAACTTACTGTATACCCTTTTTTTTTGTGTTCGTGCGGAAATCCCCTCGGATACCTCCCGCCAGACAGCGGGGGCGGTTATGTTATAGGCAGACGCCGGGGCGTAAGGTTGCCCATAGAGCATATCCCTCGCACCCTGACTGACCCTGGGCCAACTCCGGTTTCGAGATGGCCCCCTCGGGTTTGGGAACCACGGTGTTCCCGTCTTGCCCCGGTTTTAGGGAGGGGTGCTAGTCGCTCCGCCGCCGTCCCGGCCTGCTTCTGCTAGGGTGACAGGCGGCCTCACCTGGCCCAGGCCTGTACTGTACAGTACCTGGTGTTTGTAGTGAGACTTCGGGAAAAGAGTGAAATTCCGGCTAAGTTCGGCTTGCTTCGATTTTGTAGAGCGTTATCTCTATGGCACATCAGCCTGACAGTTTGACTATGAAGTATTAAACTGTCAGTTTAATGTACGACAGTGAGAACGCTCTGCAAACCGAAGCTAGCCGATCTTAGCCGAACTCAGTCTTCTTCTCGACATGCCAACCCAATCGCCGAATACTGTACCTACTATATTATTATAAAGTTGGTGTAATGTAAATGAAATGTTATAAACTTGTTTTACCGCTGCCCTCTTTCAACTTGCCAAAACCTATGGTAAGGGTCCCATCCGTAATCTCACACTCTGAAGCTTGATCCCTGAAACATTACCGCTGCTTAAATAGATGGATATTTTCTTATATATCGGAATGAGCAGGCAAAGGTATCGGTACCAAATTTGTCCTATATTATTTTAGGATTTCAGTTTCACTTAATAGGCGGCGACTCTATTACCGTTAACCAGACACTTCGTGCTTATACTGAAATTTATCTTCCAGAAAAATCTAATATAAAGTTGTCCGACCAGGTTGAACCTGGCACCTCTAACACCAAGACAGTCATCATCATCATCATCGTCATATCAGCCGTGGGAAGTCCACTGCTCAACATAGGCCTCCCCCATCAACTTTCTTTTCGACCGGTCTTTAGCTAAAGTGACAGTGGGCAGGGCACATAGCTCGGAGAACCGATGGCCGTTGGGGCAGTAAGGCCCTTGAGTGGAGACCACGTGAGGGCAAGAGCAGCGTAGGAAGGCCTCCCGCAAGGTGGACAGACGACTACATCTACACTAATATAAAAATTGTAAATTAGTTGTGTCTGTACATTGAAGATATTCAAAAAATAATACTTAAGTTATTTTAAATGAACAATTCTGGACACAAATTTTTATTTTTGATATTCTTGCCGTCTGTTTGTTCGCTATGGACGCAAAAAATACTGAACGGATTTCGATGCGGGGATTGCAATTGGTTAAGTAGAACCAGAGATATGACCAAAAAACGAAAACATACCTTCGCGGAGGCAGAGCCAAGGGCATCAGCTAGTAAAACACAATATCACCTCATTCACCTCCGTTTAACTGGTTTAATTTCGTCATTCTCCATTTTTACTTTATTCTCGTTGACTTGTTTGTACTTTAATATGCAAACTAAGATAACATAATTTGCTTCGCTGATAACACAGACATAACTTAATACTGTAGTGGCCGAGAATACTAAGTACACAGCTTCAGCCCGTGCCCGTGAAAAATATTAATTGCGGACCAAAATCTGTCTTTTTTTTGTGGCGATTCCGGTTTTTCTGTCAATAATTCAGAACGGATTATAAAGTTTCGGCTTGAGGAGGTGTAACTAAGAAAGCCGAAATATGAACTCCAAAGGAAGTCACGCTTGGCGTTTAATACGTCAAGTAGAGGTATTAAGAATCGTGGGTGTGTAATACGTCTCTGTCTTCCTCTTCGGGGATACAGGGGTGAAGTTATGTTATGTAGAACTATTAAGTATGCCCATCTAATATCTGAAACTACCAAATAATTATTTTTTACACGTTACATAGTCAAAATTCAATCGTAATTCATTAGATTTTAAGTTTGACTTGAACGTCATTGACAATGAGTAGGTACCATTTTTTTTTTTTTCGTGCGGAAATCCCTACGGATACCCCCCCGCCGCCCAGCGGGGGCGGTTATGTCGGGCTTGCACCGACTAAAACCGCACGCCGTCTCGGGTCTTAAAACGCCGGGGTGTAAGGTTACCCATAGAGCATATCCCTCGCACCCCGACTGACCCTGGGCCATCTCCGGTGTCGAGATGGCCCCCTTACTTGCTCTCCACTGTGCCATCTGCTAATCAGAGGGACACGTGGAAAGCTTCCGAACAGCCCTCAACAGGGCCGTCCCCGCCTCGGTCGGAGTTGGCCGTAGGCGGCAGCGTCTCTCACACCCTAGGAGAGAGGCGCTGCCGTCTCCGTTGTCCAGGGTGCACCGCGTGGAGGTCCCCAACCAAGCACCCCAATGAGTAGGTACCTATATAAATAAAGTACATAATATTTATATACGATAATGTAGGTACATTTCAATATACCTAATTTTTATTCTTTAAGTGGGTACATCAGCTGCCGGCGTGTACAAATACGTCGTCAGGTGTTTACTAGTTGAAGAATTTCACTGTCTACAAAGTACTACTCCATCATCAGATCCAGCTCGATTCTGACAAAATCATGTATTGTCATCCAAAGCGCCTCTCTCAGACTATGTTGCGCTAATTAACACCTCATCATCATCATTTAAGCGTTGTGAACCGATTGCCCCCGAGACTCCACCTCGGAGCCCGGGGTCAGCTTTCCAGCTTTTTCTTCTCCACTTCGCACGATCTCGGGTATCCATGTGAGTGAGACCATTTTGCCGCATGTCATTCCTTACGACGTTAAACCAGCACTTCTTGGATCTCTGCCTCCTACTGCGGCCTGGCCGAAGTGGCATGGCCAGACATTCGATGCCCTCGTACTTAATCACTTAAATCGAACTAAAATGCGTCAGGATCGTGTTTATTCAATAAATTCCTTTGATTAAACCGTGAAAACCGATTTTTGTTAAACTTGAACGCAATTATTTTCACTGGTGAAATCCAACCTAAATTAGCGAAGCGTAGTCAGTGATTGATAAGAATCTATTGGCGATTGTGAAACTACTCGTCAGCTTACTGGCTACGACGCAACGGTCGACGAAACATATCTTTGAATTACGCAATGTTCGATGTGAGACGTGTCAATCAATAGTATCTCGATATAATAAGCTTAACTGGCAGCCTAACCTAATTCTTATATTTTTATACGACTATGGCTTTTTTTTTACGCTTTCTCGCCAAAGTCATTCCTTCCACTCCACCACGATGTCCTGGCAGAGCTCATCGTTAATCGTCGTGTGAGACGTTGATATAAGCTTAATGACAGCTTTTTTTTTTTTTTACGTGCGGAAGTCCCTGCGGATACCCCCCCGCTAGCTAGCGGGGGTGCTTATGTCGTGTCTCGACTAAAACCGCACGGTGTCCTCCCCAAGTGTCCGTTGCCGGGCACCCCGGGTAAGCCCTCGAATTAACTGACAGCCTAACCTAATTCTTATATTTTTATACGACTATGGCTTTTTTTACGCTTTCTCGCCAAAGTCATTCCTTCCACTCCACCACGATTTCCTGGCAGAGCGCGTTGTTAATCGTCGTGTGAGACGTGTCAATCAATAGTATCTCGATATAATGAGCTGTACTGACAACCTAACCTAATTCTTGTATTTTTATACGACTATGGGTTTTTTTACGCTTGGTCCCCCAAGTCGTTCCTTCCACTCCACCACGATGTCCTGGCGGAGCTCGGACTACACGGCCTCAATTTCTCTCGAGACTCAATGTCCCGTCTCGACTCTTACGCCTCCTTTCGCCACCGGTATAGTTGCGAAGAGGTTATGTTGAATGAACGATTCTGAACAGAAGGATATGTTTTTTGGAATTCTTTAACGCAAAAACTACTGAACGTATTTTGATGCGGTTTTTTCTATTAGTATGACCAAAAAACGATAACCGACTTCCGCGCGGGCATCAAGGTAGTTTCCTATAAATTTAAATAGTATAAGTTAACATCCACACCATTCACGCGTTCAAATCCCGGCCTGAATGTTGACATTTTCCAATTTGAATTTGTGGTATGAAAAAAATATTACTTCCGAATCTATATTTCATATCCTAACTAGCTGTTACCTACCCAGGCCTGCGTGAAATTCTGATCCCGTTCCCGCGATCCACAGGATCCTATTACCGGGACAAGACGTAGCCATGTCCTATTCCAGACCATAATCTATCTCTGTGCCAAATTTCATCCAGATCCGTTCAGCCTTTTGTGATTAGAAGAGTAACAAACATGCATACATCCACACATATATACAACTTTCGTGTACTTATCATATAGTAGAATAATATCTGCGCATACACATTCCCAAGCCGATAAACGTAGGTAAGTACCTATTATTGTGTCATACAGTATCTCTACTTCAGATCTATTTCGTTGTGACTGAGATCTATAAAAACCGCGAAGGGTTTCCGTACCATTATCTATAAAAAGCGGCTAAGTGCGAGTCGGACTCGCCCATGAAGGGTTCCGTAGCAGCAAGTAAAAATTTTATATGTGAGTTGATTGAACGAAAGATAAATTGCGCTTTACGATTTATGACGTATTAAAAAAAACTACTTACTAGATCTCGTTCAAACCAAATTTCGGTGGAAGTTTGTATGGTAATGTACATCATATATTTTTTTTAGTTTTACCATTCTCTTATTTTAGAAGTTACAGGGGGAAGGGGGGACACATTTTACCACTTTGGAAGTGTCTCTCGCGCAAATTATTCAGTTTAGAAAAAAATGTTATTAGAAACTTCAATATCATTTTTGAAGACCTATCCATAGATACCCCACGAGTATGAATCCGATGAAAAAAAAATTGAGTTTCAGTTCTAAGTATGGGGAACCCCCAAAATTTATTGTTTTTTCTTCTATTTTTGTGTGAAATTTTAATGCGGTTCACAGAATACATCTACTTACCAAGTTTCAACAGCATAGTTCTTAGTTTCGAAAAAAGTGGCGGTGACATACGGACGGACAGACAGACAGACATGACGAATCTATAAGGTTTCCGTTTTTTGCCATTTAGCAACGGAACCCTAAAAAGGGCAATTAAATCACGTTTGCTGTATGGGAACCCCCTTAAATATTCATTTTATTCGGTTTTTTAGATTTGTTGTTATAGCGGCAACAGAAATATATCATCTGTGAAAATTTCAACTGTCTTACTATCACGCTTCATGAGATACAGCCTGGTGACAGACGGACAGGCGAACCGACAGCGAAGTCTTAATAATAGGGTTCCGTGTTACCCTTTGGGTACAGAACCCTAAAAATCATCATATGAAACTTGATTATTCTAGCATAATACAAGGAAAATACGTATTCTTATAATAATATGCAACCTTGACATAGGCGCTTGTGTTGATAGTGGCGTTGTTAGTAGTGATACAATTACTCAAAGAATGAAACCTTATGAAATGAGTCCTAATACTATTGTTATACGATAAATAGCGGCGATAGCCCAGTGGCATACTTTTTTTTTTTCATGCGGAAATCCCTTCGCCCCCCCCCCCCCCCGGCGGGGGCGGTTATGTCGGGCTTGAACCGACTAAAACCGCACGCCGTCTCGGGTCTACAGACGCCGGGGTGTAAGGTTGCCCATAGAGCATACCTATCCCTCGCACCCCGACTGACCCTGGGCTATCTCCGGTTTCGAGATGGCCCCCTCGGGTTTGGGAACCACGGTGTCCCCGTCTTGCCCCGGTTTGGGGGAGGGGCGCTAGTCGCCCCACCGTCCCGGCCTGCTTCTGCTGGGGTGACATGCGGCCTCACCCGCCACCCCCAGGCCTTTGCTCATGGAGGACGGAGGTCGTTAAGTGACCTCCGGCGCCTGAGTCGCCTGCGACGCGCGGCGAGCAAGTTGCGGGCTCGGCGGGCCGGGAGAGTTCTAAATCTCTCCCGGGCGCGCTCCGCCCCATTGCCACAATCATGCTGCCGAGCGAGAGGACTCCCACCCCGATGGCTGCCACGAGGTCACGCCTCGGCGCCTCCCACGCCGGGCAGTCCGCCAGCGTGTGCAGCCCTGAGTCCTCGCTCGCGTCGCAGTGATGACACTCAGGCGTTGGCTCCTTCCTGATCCGATGCAGGTGGTCCCCGAAGCACCCCTTCCCGGAGCCCACCTGCGTCAGACGTAACGGACTGCCGAGACGAGGTCTTGAGTTTGATCCCCAGTCGCCCCGGGCATACACCTCTGACTTTTCGTAGTTATGTACACACATAACTACGAAAGCATAATTAACATAATTAACAAGCATAATTAACATTTTTAATACACATTAAAAATGTTAATTATCGCTCGCTTAGTAATGTGCCCGGTAGATGGCAATAGGCTCGCCCCCTATTACATTGGGACCTAAACATAACTGGCGAATCATGGGTGTGCAATACACCTCTGCCTACCCCTTCGGGGATACAGGCGTGAAGTGAAGTTATGACTATTGCGTTACTCACTTTCTTTTAATATACCATTTATTCAGGTATTCCCGTTAACTGTTTCCGCTGTGCTAAATTGCTTCCACGTTTAGGTACTTGGTATCTGCACGACATAATGGCCGTATAATTCTTAATTTTAATTAGGATTATAGATTCTCTTTATGCAATAAAATTATTCGGATGGACGCGGATCAGTTCACCAGGCGCACCAGGACATCCGGGAACGTTAAAAAAGTGTCGTCTGTGGAAGCGGCTTCGAAACAGACCAACACACATCGTGTTATAGTAAGTTATGTATAAGTTATGGTATAGTAAGTACTGGTGGTAGAAATTTGATGACACAAATTTGTCACAAAATTCGGCCGGGTGGGTACCTCCGTGCACGATTGCGAAATACCCTCCATAGTAATCCAATTTCGGTTTGATTGCGTTCAGGGGTCAGCAAGTGCATAGCATGGGACCGGTGGGTGTCACGCGGTGCTGCGACGACAATCCTCTTCTGATGAGGCCGTCAAGCTGAGTGTCACCATTGTTAACATGATACGTGTATGTAACCCTCTTTGTAGGTGACCCTCTTTCCTGAGACTTTACCTTCAGCTTACCATCAGGCGAGATGAAGTCAAATTGACGTGTCCTAAATATAAAAAAAAAAAAAAAAAAGTTCCAAAAATCTTGAAATAACTAGTGCATGTACACTTACTGGCCAATAAAAAAAAACAGTAATAGAACTGATCAACCAATGGAGCGAGCCCTTTGAGCGATTTTGACGTTTACGAAAAATACGGACTACGCAATGCTCAAGATTTTTGGTAGGTATAAGCCCCCGGTAAATGGCAATAGGCTCGCCCCCTATTACATTGGGACCTAAACATAACTGGCGAATCGTGGGTGTGTAATACACCTCTGCCTACCCCTTCGGGGATACAGGCGTGAAGTTGTGTTATGTTATAAGCAAATGATACGCGATGCGTGGCTGTCCTTTGCCGTGTGTCGTGCAATCTGCAGAATCATCGTGCAAAAGACCTTTGTATGAATGCGCAAATTATATATTAATTTCTGGGTGGTTTTCAACGTTTTCCACAAATGAAACCTAGCTAAATCGATTTATCGCCTCCGAAACCCCTGTATACTAAAGGAGAATGGGTGTGCCCAATCTCCTTTCATGAAAATCGTGGAAGTCGTTTCCGAGATTATGTATATATATATACCTATACAAGAATTGCTCGTTTAAAGGTATTACATGTAATAAATACCTAATGTCTTAGTGCGGTCTATAAACCTTAGTGCGTTATACTCGTACTATCTCTGAGAGTGATAGGTGATGAGACCCCTGTTGATTTCAGTTTGTTTGTTTGATTGATTTGATTGATGTGTTGATCATATATTATATTGATTAATATAATATATGATGTAATCGAACAGTCATACGAATCATTAAGATAAGCTTTCCAGGTCACTCACTACGATAAGCACATTGATAACCTTGTTTATCTGTCATTATCGGTGTCTGGCATAACAGACCTTTATTATATTTTCACATCATGCTAGGTATTCTTCTAACGATTCTTCGTCTTGATATGTTGAATGATACTCAAATTAAGTAATTGTAACTAAGTAATCGCACCAAAGAACAAAGAGGAGACGGCCTAAGTAACTGTGCACTATGATTCTCAACTACTGATGTCACCGCAGTAGGCGTGGTCTTGGTCAGTGTACTGTCGACGTTCGTCCTGTACACAGCTTTATTAGCCAAAATCTCCAAATATAATTCCACTCAATGCAACACTTTGTGTTCAGACACAATGTGTCGCATTACTTAGGCATATTCCTGTTATATTTAGTGTCAGATAGATAGCTATACTTCGCAGAGAATGAGGTCATTTTCTGAGCGGTCCTTTTCTTTTTTTAACATGTGGAAACCCCCACGGGCTTCACCCCATCGGTGCTAACGATGGAGTGGACGTGTCGGAATCACACCAACTAAAACAACACGGTGTCTTCCCCAAGTGTCCATTGCCGGGCACTCCGGGTAAGCCCTCGAAAGGATAACCCCAGGGTTACCGGCGGACTTTGGCAGCCACCGCGGCCTCGCCTGGTGGGGTCGGGTTTTATCCCGCGACGGTGAGTTGGCAGGCGTGTGTAGGACACACACGACACGCCTCCATCTTGGCCTGCTCCTGGAAGGACAGTAAGTCGGCAAACTGCTGTCCTCAGGCCCCGATCATGGAGGTCGGTAGTCAAAATATATATTTTGTTGGTTCTCGGTGAATTAGAAATACATGGGCCACCGGATCTCTTTCCTTTTTGGATTTATAGGCTGATATTTGACGACTATCTCACTGTACAAAGGAACTAAGCTGCCTGCACTTTATCCAATGAATATATCCCAAAAGTGCCCAGTTGGCTGAAATATGCCCCCTCTGCCTCTATTACATGGAACTGAATAACATAGTGAAATGTGAATGTAAATAGATCTCTGCCTACTAGTTGCCATTTTAATCAAGACAATTGCAATATTGATCAATTTGTACGCTTGAATTATTCATGATATATATATATACAATGGACATTGGCAACAAATGGGTCATCTATTTACATCGGTGATATAAATTGATTGGCAATCGCTATACTTAACAAAATGTATTCGTGGAGTTGAGTTAGTTCGAAGGTCGTAACACGCTAAATATTCCATAAATTAAGTTTTGCGATCAATAAAACATGTTTTGCAGTGAGACTCGTTTGTTATTATGTAAGAAATCTTGTACTCAAGTCCAATTTAACGAATTTCTGTCAATGAATACAACGATTGGAAACTGCCGAGCTGATTTAATTACAGAGTCAGGATGTGTATAGTTGGTATAGTAGAACTGTTAGCCCGCATTTTCACGAGAAGATTTCTACTTGGTCCGGTTTCACTGTCTACTGCAATGAACCGGTGTTAGCACCGGTGGCGGTGTAATGGAAATGGTACCATAGTGTGCCACACAAGTCTACATGGTGCAGCTTGCTTTAGTGGTTTATCCAGATGTGTCTCTCGTGCACTCTGCACTTAAATCCAGAGAGAAAGAGCAAGAGGTATTAGAAAAGAATAATGTAAAAATAGTAAGACCTCCGCACTCTTACACACTATAGAAAATGAATGGAGTCTACTGCGCGTTGTTATATAATAATAAATATTCTACGACATTCTACACCGCGCTTTCTAGACCCAAAGTAAGCATAGTTTAGCTAGCATGTGTTATAAAAATAAACATAGGTACTTATATGCTTTTTTTTTCTAAATACATACGTATTATACATAGAAACACCCAGACCAATGCAAATAGACGTATTCATGCATAAGTACAAATATTTTCACTGAGCGGGAATCGAACCCGCGCCCCCTGTCGTAGCAGTCGAATGCACTACCGCTACTCCACAGAGGCCGTCAGAGGGTAATGGAAATGAGGAAAAGCATTCCGCAGTCTCATCAACAATATGAATTCAGTAGTCAGCTTGGGGGTAGTACTTCCTCTGTCAAGCCAGCCTATTCGTGCTGGAAGAAGTATGGCTCTACCACCTTTAAAAGTTATGCTTTCTCTTCGTCAGTGCTGATGGCGTGATCCTCCGGTACCAGATAACGGACGAGGCGCCGACAGGGACATGCGCAGTCCTGGTAACGCATATGAAGCGCTCATTGTGCGCCAACCTTGCTGCAGCACAGAAGTTCACACAAGATCATCTCGCCAAGGAAGAGTGCAAGAAGAGTATTGAACAAGCAAAATACTTTTATTGTTCGGTGAGTTATGTTGTTGATCCCCTAAACTATGTCAATTTCATTTAGCCCATAGTGTATAAGCTGGTGAATGAGGGTAGTGTGCTGTTTTAAATATTGCAGTATTACAATAGTTATTTATGCCATTGTCAAGCAATGATAGCTATTGTAACACGAGGGCACAATAGATCAGCACGAGTATTACAATAGCTGTTTGCGGCAGTGGCATACAAAACTTTTTCTACGACCATGAAATAAATAAATACAAAAAACCGTCAATGTTGAACTCTTTCAAAACAATTTTATTTATAAGTGCAGATAAAAGTTAACAATGGCGCGAAAATAGCGCGGCGCACGAAATGTTGTTTTGTTATAATCCCATAAGTGAAAGGCAAAGGCAATTCATCCATACAGCCTTATTACATGCGATGTTTAGTCGTGACGCAAATACGCGCGCTTTTTGGCATAATCATATGTTGATTTTTTGATGCCATAGCCATAAAAAGTTTCATTGTAGAACGGTTTACCCGTGTGGGAATGGTCATTGTAACACGACTTGGCAGGAATGAGTACTATTGACATATGACTTGTGGTTATGTTAAGCAAATTACCAAATGGTTGTAGAAAAAGGAGTTAATTCATTTTAGGCTACTCAAAATTGAGTGAACGATAGTTATTATTGTAAGAAATACCAAAAACGGTATAAAATGTATTATCATAATTATTGAACGATAAATGAATAAAATTCGAACCGATTCACGATAGTAGCGCTATAAATAATAATGTTTTTATTTTATTTCCGTTCTACTTCTGACATGAAAAGCATTATGAATCATAGATCATACTACTAATGTTATAAAAACGAAAGTTTGTAAGGATGTATGAATGTTTGTTACTCTTTCACGCTAAAACGGATCTGGCTGAAATTGGGTAGGTACAGGGATACCTAGATTATAGTATGGAATAAACACATAGGCTACTGTTCATCCCTGTAATAGGTTCCCATAGGAAGCGGAACCGGGATCAGAATTCTACGCAGATGGAGACTGTGGAGAGCGGGCAACTGCTAGTAGACAATCAATAATAGTCAGTGAAGAACCTCTCAACCTTAGGAGAGATTTCGCCACCCTGTGCGTTTTCTACCGCCTATACAACGGGGTAGGTTCAGAAGAATTGTTTTTATTCTGATGCCCATGGCCACATTCTATCATCGCACCGCTCGCCACAGACAGGGAATTCATCCCCACACGTTGCTACCGGAAACAGTGCGTATATGAAAGGCACTGTATTCCGGGCCCCGCAGGCTGTGGAATGATCTCCCTACAATATAAGGTTCTTCAAGGGCATTAGAAGTTTTTTACAGGGTCGGCAGTGCGATTGTGATGTGCTGCCAACTGAATGATATACAAAAAAAAACAGTTGTTATATTAGAGTGTGTTATTTTTAAACTTTTTTCTTATAATACGTTGTTTGTATATGTTCATTCATTTCTCATTTTTAATTTGGACTGACATATTCCAGTTTAAAAAGTTTTTTTTATTTAAACTAGCTGACCCGGCAAACTTCGTTCTGCCTTACAATCAAGTTATGTTGCTTACCTTTACAACTGATTTTTTATTTCCTGAATGTCACCTTGCACCCCGGTATCAAAGAACCGAGAGAGCGTGAGGCTTTGGTCGGTTCGATTCCGATATAACCACACCGCTGACGGCCGGGGGGCGTGTCGACTTCCACAAAAATGCGCAGTATAGGTGGAGATAAATCTAAAAGATCATGAAAATCGGTCCACCTGTTTCCCGGTCATCACTAACACGATTTTGTTTTATATAGGTGTCACAAAATTAGGGCTCTGAATTTGGTGAGATGACTTGGTATCGACAAAATATATATTTGAAACAAAAAAAATATCGGGTAAAATAAAAAAAAAATTAAAAAAAATGAAAAAAAAAACACCAGCGACCACAGTCACGTGACGCGACGAGCCCGTGACGCACGTGGTAGGCGTGCAGTCCTTCTCCTCGCAGTATTCTCCAAGCGGATGTGTGGGAAATACCTAAATCGCGACCAGCGTCATGTGTGCTCGTCGCGTCACGTGACGCTGGTCGCTGGTAGTGTTTTTTTTTTTTTCATTTTTTTATTTTTTATTTTTTTTTTATTATTTTACCCGATATTTTATTTTTTGTTTCAAATACATATTTTGTCGATACCAAGTCATCTCACCAAATTCAGAGACCTAATTTTGTGACACCTTATATATGTATACATAAAATTTGAATTAATTGAACTTGAAAAAAAAACGAATTTAAACCCTACTACTTACTACTTTCGATGCCCAAGAAAGTTCCACTATCATTTTTGTTTCCAATTAGGTGCATTGTTTGTATTTTTCGTTTCAGGGTTTCTTCATAGCAGTGTCTCCAGAGTCAATGTTGCAACTGGGAGCATATGCGCATGACAATGGTCACATGTTCCTAATAAACCTAAGCGCGCCTTTCGTCTCACAATTCTACAAAGAGCCTCTAGAGAAAATACTTCATTATTGTGATATTATTTTTAGCAATGAAATGGTAAGTACTTTTTTTTAAATAACATCCACATTACGAAAAATAAAAACAAGATCTCTAATCAATCAAAATTGGGAATAAATACTTTAGTGCCCCTTAACCTCGGTAGCATGATAACTGGTGTCGTCAACTTTAACATAATAATATAATATGACCATCAAATTATTAACGTAATTAGTTAACCCCCTGCACCCATAGTTTGAAAGTTTCTTACAACATTTCTCTCTGTGTTAGAATATAAATATGAAGCCTTTTTTAAAGGTATGAGAGACCAGAGACTAAAATGTATCCTTTTTTATGTTTTTCTTTCGTGCCGAAGGCAAGACACCGGTGGCAATTTTGAATTTCGTCCTGTCAAACTTACGTTACATATGCTGCAGTAATAACCAACAACAAAAAGTAACATGATGACATACAATTTTGTTCCAGGAAATAGAAGCCTTTGCCAAATCCTTCAACATCCCAGGCGATAACTTACAAGAAATTGCCGTCGCTGTGACGCAACTGCCTCAGACAAACGCGAAGGTACCTAGAACCGTCATCGTCACCCAGGGTCCAGACCCTGTCATCCTAGTCGAAAATGGCAAAGTTTCATTAATTCCAGTACCAAAACTCGCGCATGAGCAAATGATTGATACTAATGGTGCAGGCGATGCGTTTACAGGTGGATTTATAAGTCAGTTGATCTTAGGTAAGCCGTATAAAACTTGTGTTGAAGGTGGGATATATGCAGCAAGACATATCATTCAGCATTCTGGATGCACGTTTAGTGGCGAAAGTGACTTTAAACCAAGCAGCTAGGAATGTTGAAATGTGTTTTTTTTCGGCACATTGACTGAATGGACCACTATAGTCGTCAGCTTTTCAAATTTAGAATACAAGGTTGGAGGTTATAATGTGGAAGTTTACAGAAGGTTTTGGTTTAGTCTATGGTTTTATCACTCTTCTATGAAGGATAGAGAAAAGGAGCAGCCTATAAAATTGAACGAGTACCTAATATTGGAAATTAAAATGGTGCTGGTATATCGTTCTAAATTATTTGTATTCCCATAGCCTTAAAATGGCGTACCATAATATACGACTGGTCACCGGCCTTACTTAAATTTTACCTGAATGCATTCCAGTTGACCCTCCCCGACCAAAGCAATCTGGTCAGATGGGGAAAAGCCACAGATAAAACATGTAACTCATGTGGTGAAGCAACTGGTACGGCTAGGCACCTACTAGTGGGTTGTAAAACGCTATTAGACCGGGGTCATTACTCGCGCCGTCATGATAAGGTATTAGAAATCATACGTGAGGCTGTAAGTTTGGCGGTAGCTAGAGCGAAAAAAGGATTAACCACAAACCAAAGAAATGACATTGCGTTTGTAAAGGAAGGCTGCTCAAAGAAATCACTTCAAAAGCCTTATTCAATTTTGATAGCTGCCGTTGACTGGACAATACTCGTAGACACGTATGAGAAGCACTATAGGATACCGGAGGATGTCTGTGCCTCATCATCCAGACCCGACATATTCCTTTTTTCACGATCACATAAGCGTGCAGTGCTTGTAGAACTCACAGTACCGTGGGAAACTAATATACCTAAAGACCACGCTATAAAGACAAACAAATACTTTGATTTGACTAACGAGTTAACCAAAAACGGCTACGTGGTTAAACTCTATGCCGTAGAAGTAGGAGCAAGGGGAATTCCAGCTAAATCCCTGTACAACTTACTTAAAGACCTCGGATTGCCAAGAGCTTCAGTAAGCTCTTTATTAAAACGTATATCAAAAGCGGCATTGTTAGGATCTTACCAAATTTGGATAGGTAGGGGAGGGAACACTACTGACGGTGGAGGTGAGCGCTGATGCATCACAAGGTGGCCACCCTAAACCTACATCTGGGTCGCAAGTCCCAGTCGCCGTCATGGTGTTCCTCTCTGTACCACGCTATGGACCCGGCGACCGCACGGTGAATCCATGGAGTGCTGAGAATCGGATCTCTTTAAATAGCTATTTATTATAACACAGTATAATATTATTTGGCAACCTTGATAACGACCGCAACCTTCTGTAAACATTGAAAGAAAATCAAATACGGTACATAGTATTGTAATGTTAATAATATTTACCTACTGGAAGTTTTTTTACATAATGTTGGTATATACCTTTTTTTTTTTTTTTTTTTTTTTTTATCGTGCGGAAATCCCTTCGGATACCCCCCCGCCGGCCAGCGGGGGCGGTTATGTCGGGCTTGCACCGACTAAAACCGCACGCCGTCTCGGGTCTTCAGACGCCGGGGTGTAAGGTTACCCATAGAGCATATCCCTCGTACCCCGGCTGACCCTGGGCCATCTCACCACTAACAGCATCGCTCATCCTGTCTCCTCTGAAAGCAGAGGAGTACGGAGAGCGATGTGTTCCCGCCACGTTGGGTATTGGCCGACGATCAATGCCAACCCTATGAAGGGGGGCGGCGGTCAATGTTGGTATATACCTAACTCCATTCTGCTTCGTCAATGTGTCTAAGAAAATTAATATTAATGACTTAAGTTCTTCCAATAAGTAAAGCATTGCTGCAATAAAGTTAGTACATAATGTTAGTGACGCACAATTTCTTCCATCAACATGTTAGGGCCATGATACACTTCCTTTTCGTATCGCGCATTATAATGAAAAATCGTTAGTAGTTACATCTACCTATTTATCCATTAAGCTAAAGTAAAGCTTATAAATTTCAGGGTTAATTTATAAAACCCGCTTTCTGGAATTAATTTATAAGAAACATAAAATATATTTAGCAAATTAATTGCGAATATTATTTTCGAGATCTGAGCAATCCTAAAACGTGACCGCAGCAAAATCTTAAATCATTTAAAAATCACAATACGCACATATTTTGCTACTCACATTTACCTTATACGCAAAAAAACTATATCTATACACGGATTTGGTTCCCGGCAAAAAAATAAAAATTGCTGGTGTCATGTTTCCAAAAGGATTGCAGTAAAATTAAATTAAATTTGCCGAATAACTTTTTGAAACAAATATTGCTATTCGTGAACAAATAACCCACCATAGTGAACTAATTATCTGTTCTACTCTCAACTCTCCAAAACACAACTTTTTGTTGGGGTCACGCACACCCTTGCTGCGGTCAATGATCGATCACAAAAAGCCCACTAATATACCGGAATCTTAGCATTAACTGTAAAGAACAAACATCTTACAATAGGTCCATGTATTCCGTCAGTCCGCGACGGGATACATGGACCTACATATATATATTTTTATTATAGTCCAGTCCTCTTTGTCATTCAAATAATAAATTATCTTGTGAAAGGTATTGTTCCTTTGTATGGGATAATGCTAAATTTGTGTAGGGGTGAACTGAAAAGGTGAATAAGGGTTTTATTGAAATACATAACATAACTTCACGCCTGTATCCCCGAAGGGGTAGGCAGAGGTGTATTACACACCCACGATTCACCAGTTATGTTAAGGTTCCAATGTAATAGGGGGCGAGCTTATTGCCATCTACCGGGCACATTATTAAGCGAGCGATAATTAACATTTATTAATGCACACATAACTACGAAAAGTCAGAGGTGTGTGCCCGGGGCGACTGGGGATCGAACTCGAGACTTCGTCTCAGCAGTCCGTTACGTACGCCACTGGGCTATCACTGCTTTTTTGAAATGCAAATAGCACGAAACATGTTTATTTTTACACATACCGTAAGTGAAGTGTAATGCGCCCATGTGTTAGTGGCAAAAATAGATGTTAACGGTTATCCCCCTAAACATTAACAGTTTATCAACCGCATCCGACAAAATTAATTAAAAATGTGGTTTAGTTATAGTGGGTATTTCTGGTCGACTTTAAATGTCCACTTCTGCTATTCTACATAATAAATCAATATTGAAAAAGACACATAATATCGCTAAAGTAAACTTAATTTTACATGAATAAGGAAATAAATTTAAACTTTTGCTCATTACTTACGTTGATGTTGTATAAATTAAACTTGAGTTTTGCCGAGAACTGTATAATGAATTTGTTTGACATAATTAATCTTATGAAGCAGCTGATATATACGTATGCTGGCCAGTTTAGCTTAGGTACCTGCATATACTTAATTATTCTCGTCTTTTATCCGTAATCTTTCCTTAAAAACACCTGCTAGACTATTTAACATAGTGTGGCATTAATGGCAGGCGTTGCTGTACACTTATATGTACAGTCAAGCACAGTTTGCGAGTGCTGAAAGAACAATTCTTTAATTTTAATATGAATATTTTAGCTCCACTAACTGAAATAGTATTATCTATAGATCTGATAGCAATTACGGTGTATTTTTTTTCAGAAATCAGTAATATAAAAGAGAGTATTCGAATAATAGTGGTAATGTTGATTGTGAAATGCAATGCAATGATGTTATTAATACTTCATATACTTGCTTAGTTAGCCCCCCATAATACACGATATTATTTCACACCATAATAAGATGGTAGAGGTTGCGCCAAACATGATAACCGCTCTGAAGTTCGCGCTTTTATTTTATTTAAAATAATTGAAGTTCAAGTATTTATATAAGTTGTTTTAGAAATGAAGTTTATAATATTGTTTATAAAAGCTTACATAAATAATAAATGAAATTGCCTATTACATAATAATATAGTGTATACCATGCCCAAGTTCCAACTCACTGAGTGTTCAGAGTGGTCATCAACTTTGGCGTGAAGGAGTCTAGTAGGTTTATCATGCACACCAAGTATTCTTATTTTACTATTTTAAAAATTTAGACACCCCTGTAATGGAGGAAAGATAATGAATGTTAAAAAAAAAATTGTTACTTTTGTGTGTCAGTAAAATAAAGTCATGCAAAAGCCACCATCTTTAGTCTCTAGGTTGCCGTGGCTGCAGGGATCAGTGTAAATAATAAAATGACACCAAATAAATCAGTCAAATTAAAAACAGTTTTATTTCAATTAACCGAGCAAGTTTGATAGAACTAAAATGTATCACCAGTTTTTATACCTAAGGCAAGAGTAACCATGCTTACATCCTTAAATTTATTTGCGTAAATTTAATATCTTTTCGTTATTGAGGTAAATGCATTGGCAACCCATGCTTGTATGTAAAGAATAAATTAGTTACAAAGCATTCTTTAAACAGTTCACATTCCTTTTTCCCTGTGTTCCTCTTCCATGGTAAAACTGAAGTAACAGTGAAAAGTAGTGGTAGTGGGTTGTTGTCTAAGAATGATACATAATCTATTTTCATTGTTTGACATTAAATAAGCAATGATTAATAATATAAAGGTTGCAATGTTAGAATACGAATAAATGTTGTTTCCAAGCCTGCTGTATAGGGCAGTAGAGGGTAGAAATTGAAACAATATTTTTTATAGTAGTTTTAATGTCAAGCTCTCCCTGAGCATATAAAATGTTGGGTAATGATCAACATTACTAGTATAATGGTATAGAATTTTAATAAACTATCAAAAAATGTCAATACATAGAACTTAAAAATTATCATGTCGGTAGATAATTTCTCAATGTCACCTAAAGTGTTAAGAATCAATCTCAGGTTTCGTCAGTTTTTTTATTTAGCGAGATTTAGGAATTCCTTTGGCTTAATCTGTTTAAGCAACTACATCAAAATACACAAAATTGTTATAGTAATTCGCTGTAGAAATATCAGCTATGTTTCATATTTTTCAATCAATTATATTTATATCATCTTTATTATAACATTAATATTAAAGTAGTTGTGTATTCTGCCATAGTAAGTGATATAGCAGTAAGTCAATCCACACCACTTTGCTGTAGTTAATTGGTATGTAAAATATTTTTTTGAATATTTTGTGTTATCGAAAAATTTTCACTGACTAACGGCAGTAAAATTGTGTTTAAATCTTTTGTGAAAAATCCATATCCTTACTTTCCATGTAACAAACATCAAGTGTTGTTGTGTGCTATATTAGATATAAAATTAATGTATAAAAAATATTTTATACACCAATTTTATGAAACAAGTGTTGGGGATTGTAAGTCTTAAATGGATTAAGTACCTACTTACAAAAAGACTTTTAAGTAAACATGAATCAAAAACACTATATAGTATCTATATAAATTATAAACTTAATGTCTTAAATACAAAACACAAAATATATGTTCAGCATTTAAGTTAGCTTTCATTTTCAACCTGTTCTTTGTCCACATAAATAATAGAGTATCGAACAATATGCACATCCCAATCAGGCACTTTTTGTTCTTCATCACCAAGCAGAGGCATACATCTGTAGTTTTCTAATACTACATAATCATATATATGTAAACTATCTAGGAGTTTCTTTAGACTTCTAGTGACAGGCCTGGGTATATCAGGATCCATGTAATTCCTTTTCATGGTGTGAACAGATTTAGGTAAAGTTCTAATTTTGGGTGCCCTGTAAGTTGTACATAAAGAGTTGCGATGTACTTATGTTTGTAGTTATTGATGTGTAATAAAGACGTTTTGTATCACTTGTTTGTTTCTTTTATGAATCTGGATAAAATAAAAGCCTTGTATGGAACTGGAACCAGTTACTAAACTTTGGTTTTATAAAAGACCAAGGCGGAATATATGTCTCATTAGTAATATAGTACTTAAACAGAATAATTCTATATGTAATTAGTTTATTATATTACCCATGAAGAGACGATAAACACGATAGCGATTGACAATTTTTTAACTTGCTATGGATGTGTTATGTATATACAATAGAATTATTAATATATGTCATGTGAAATTATTTCAATAAGTAACATATACTCCTGTATGTACCTTTTTTTTTTTTTTTTATCGTGCGGAAATCCCTTCGGATACCCCCCCCGCCGGCCAGCGGGGGCGGTTATGTCGGGCTTGCACCGACTAAAACCGCACGCCGTCTCGGGTCTTCAGACGCCGGGGTGTAAGGTTACCCATAGAGCATATCCCTCGCACCCCGGCTGACCCTGGGCCATCTCACCACTAACAGCATCGCTCATCCTGTCTCCTCTGAAAGCAGAGCAGCAGAGAACGGAGAGCGATGTGTTCCCGCCACGTTGCCAATGCCAACCCTATGAAGGGGTGAAGGGGATGCCATTGACCGCCGCCCAGGGTGTACCGGCCGCTCCGTTTCCGTTCCACCCGGACTGCAGCGGGATCGGAATCGGAGCGACACTCGAGGAGGTTACCCAACACACACCCCTACTCCTGTATGTACCTATTGCATTATTACAAACATCTTACCTCATGATTCTAGATAAAAGTAGGTGTCAAATTTCAACGCAAGTGCTTCCAGCGCGTTTAAGCTCGTAACATAACAATTGAACTAGCAATATTTGCCGTGCTGTATTTTAAAATGCATTACAAATATTAATTCATTATAGCTTTCAAAACATTTCGGTAAACAAAATTTTCGAACTCTCGCGTAAACAATTTCTAAAATACCCGCCGAATGCGCTAAAAAAATTAACGTTTACATATTCTGTGTTGACAGTCTTTAAAATAAGAAATTACAGTGTTGCCCAGACAAGAAAAAACGCATGCCGAATTCCGTGAACGGGTTGATTCATCATTGAGTTAATTAGAAAGGTAGGGAAGTAAAATGTTAGATCTCGCCTGCATTCAATTCGTGCGCCTACTGTATAAAGAGACTAGTGGATGTGAAGCTACCTTCTAGGACTGTGAGACTTGTCCATTGCTGGGTCAGGTTTACGATATGCTAAACTTTATTGCATTCAAGAGAATTGAATGACAGTTAACCAGCTATAATCATAGTTTCATCACTATTAAGTGTTATGCACTCCGTCTGGGATATGTTTAGAAATAAAATAACTTAAAAAGGCGGGTCACTCCCACTGAGCAACACGTTCTCCAAAAAGAAAAGAGAGTCGTAACCCTAACCCAGTGTGTACCAGCCGTAGGAGTTGAGTTAAGCTTGCCAGAGAGTACTATGGCATATTTCAAACACAAAACAGTAATTAATATTTCGGCATCCTTCCAACCTTTTCCCAATTAAGATGGGGTCGGCTTTCAGCCTAACTACGATACGGCTGAACTTTGATATTTTACGTGAATCTTTGTACTACGGCCACTTTTATGTTCATTAGACGGCAACAGCACGTTAGCACGTCATTGGACATACACAAATGGCGCTTTCATTATAATGAACGCAACGGCACGTTTTATCGTCACGTTACAATCGATCGGCAAAATGGCATTATGGAGACGCCCTCATATTTGCGTGGATGGTAATGATAAAGCGCTGTTGCCGTTATACACATAGAAGCTTCCTCGTGGCGATAATTTTGAGCATGAGTGTTCATCCGTGAATCCGGAGCGTAGCGTATGCGCCTTTCCGCCCTTGCTATGTTATAATGCTATATAATGTTACCCCTCTCATTGCGTGTTCGCGTGAATCCAGACTTCATTGAATTATGTTTATGCGGCGTCTGTAGACCCGAGACGGCGTGCGGTTTAAGTCGGTTCAAGCCCGACATAACCGCCTCCGCTGGCCGGCGGGGGGGTACCCGAAGGGATTTCCGCACGAAAAAAAAAGGTACGGCTACGGGCATTGACATATGAACAGCGCGGCGTAACTGAAGTTATGATAGTGAACATTTTGTTACAGATTCCTAAATATAATCAAAAAGGATAACGGTGAAAAAAATAATTGAAGAAGGTAATTAAAATACGATACCAGAAATAAATAAAAATGGTCATTATCATCTTCCGAGCGTTTACCCGTAGAGTTGGCATCATCTTTTCAGTCTAAAGCGATTGCCATCTGACCTCCATAACCCATTGTCCATATCGAAGTTCTGTAGTTAGACCAGTTGTTGGACTTTTTAGGGCTCCAACTACCCGTAACGACTGCCATAGCTGTTATGTTAAGAATGGTCACCCATCCTAAGACTGACCAGGCTGGGATTGTTACAACTAGTCAAGTCACGTAAACTATTACGTATATACTTCGCGCACTGAAAAAAAATGGTAATGTTAAAATACATCAAGAATATCCTTAATAGATGTAACATTGTTAGGGTTCATTTTGGTTTGCTTCAGAATTTACTTATGCCTACCTATAACCTATGACTTTAATTCTATAATCCGTTTTTTAATAAAATTGAAGCTCGCAATTTACCAAGCATTATCTCGTTATCTGAATACAAGACCATAGACAAGGAGTGCAATGTTTTGTTGTATTACAAATAATGATGCAATTCTAATTAAAATGGCAATACAATGTGACGGACAGGATATCAAAAATATTTTTTTTAATAAGGCAACCTAATTGATAGCCATTTTGAAGAGCCTTTTGTTGGTGTTTTGTGAATGTTTTCAATTAAATTTTGTAATATTTCTATGATATGAAAGTGTATTCGAAGTGTAGATCTCATTGTTATGATCAAATATTGAATCAGTTTATTAAAAAATGTTGTGTTGTTTGTTTGACGAAGGCGCATTGTGATAAAAAAACCGGAAAGAACTCTGTCGTATTTTAGTTTTATGAAAAAAATCTCTTAAAATAATTATAATTCCTATGACAATAGTTTAATTTATTTCTACGGGTGCTATTGATAAGTTGAATTAGATTGTTATAACTGTCGTTGTTATTTACATCGCGTGTTTTGTTCGCTACGTAAAATTTAGATCGCCACAAGATGGCGGACATCAAATGCCCGCTCCGCCAAAACTCGCTCGCGGGGCCCGATGTGTCATCGGGTTGCGAGGGCTTCGGTGACATGCTATAAACCGGCGTCTCGTACCGCGACCGATATTACCGGACGGCGAGGTTCCATTTCGTAAAATGGAATTTCGCTCGAGGCGCCAAAATGCGATGGGTGTTGACATAAGTGCAATACCATACCGTTACTCAGGCGGCAGTACGTAATAATTATTGAAGATGTGCGAGCCGGACGACGTCGGCAAAGAAGTGTGGAAGCGATGGATCCTAGAAGCAATACATAAAATACGCTCACAGAAACAAAGGCCCAGTGTTGAAAGGATATGTCATGCGATCAGACAGCATCATAACTATCATGAAGATGTGGTGGCGGAGCGTTTGGAGCGAGCGGTGCGCGAGGGCGCGGTGCTGAAGGTATATAACAAGGGCCAGAGCTCGTATAAGGATCCAGGTGGACTCCAAAATAAGCTTCTAAGAGTAACGCAGGACGTGGACCTTTCAAGGGTTGTTGCGAAGGCAGTGCGTGAGTTAGGTGAGCGTGACGGTTCTACGCTTAAGAATATTGAGAGACATTTACATACTGCATATCAAGTGGTAGTGGAACCTGAAGTGGATGTTCGTGCAGTGTTGCGTGCGGCAGCGAAACGCGCTTTGGCGAGGGGTCTGTTGACAAACCAAGCGGGCGCGTACAAGGCGACCGAGAGACCTCTCACCACATCCTCTGACCGCAGCTCATCAGCGAAGCAGCGTCCTAAAGCCTCACAGGACTCCCCTGAGAAGGTGAGTTTGATTTAACTCTTAATTAAGTTTGTTGTTGTCAGCATATACAGTGTATTGCTTATCTTACAGATTTAATTCTGTTAGTAAACAACTGATAAACACAATAACAAAGCAAATTTCACTTCCTTTCTAATAGTAATAACTTTAATAGTTCATAATATAATAACAATATTTATCAAATTTGTGTTATATATTATCACAATATAAGACCGTTCATAAATATAGGTCATTTTGACTTTTTTTTTTTGTTGTAGGTGTTTTATATAAAGTCTATATTTAAAAATATGTGAAAAAATGGTAACATGATGTATAAAGTATATATGGTCTGTTTGCACATATTTTCTGGAGTATGTATGATTATATTATGTAATATCATAAGGTTTTGTTTTATATATTTATCTCATTAATATTATATCACTTCACAATATAAAAAAATAGATAATGTGTAATATATTATATTACACTTTAATTTTTAGTCTGTATCAATATCATAGAGATGAGAAATGATGACTAGATTTATCAAGCAGTTATATTTATAAATCAGAATGAGGTTGTTGACCTCCTATTATTGTTCAAGGCTGTATTTAACACAAAAAGTTCTGAATATGAAAAAAGTTATCAATTTGATGAACCAGTCTGCCTTTTTCAACATAGTTAATGTATATTGTATTTAAGCAACTTACTTTCTGGACTGGGAAACATTGTCTTTTTGCTTTCATACCCTTATGTCATACCCTCAAAATAATAATTTAGGTATTTTGAAACTTTAAACTAGTCTTTGATGACAAAATAATCATAATGTACTAGATGTCAAGTACAATCACACCTCTTTCACATTAGGGTAGGCAACATCTTTCCAGTAGCTGCGATTCTGGTATAAGTGGTCTTTTGCTTCTTTTACTTACATAATATTTTTCATACATGCTCACCAGTTGTAGGTACTTACCTAGTTACATTTTTGTAACAAGAGAATTGACTGCTAATTGCTTCAGTTACTATTAATCTAAAATCTGAACTTATTGACACAATTAAATCAAATTTAATATCCTATTTATGAATATCGGTAATTGACTGTAGATGTACCGCCAGATTTGCAAGGCAATAGGTAAAGCCAGTGAGAAAAGAATCTGGCAATAAAAATTTACCAAATAACACTTTTTCATAACAGGAAGTTGAATAAAAAAGTATTCCTTTGTTAAAGATATGTATGTATTGGGGGCATGTGTCATCATAACAAAATCTATTGTAATATATTCAATATATAACATATTCAAGAAAATGACGCATCCAATATGCCTGAATTCTGGGTAGACAATTCCAAGAATCATCTCGAGTTGTTATCCTGAAATATTTCACAACATATTTGTAAATTGATTCATATTGATTTATGTGTATATAGAATAGGTGTTCTATTCTATATACACATGCATCTTATATGCTGAAATTATACTTTAAGATTCGAAATTATATTAATTTATATTTTTGTTGTCCTAGTCCATTGAAGTAAAACAAGGTACCTATGTATATTGTCCGTTTGACAACCACTCTGCGGTATACTAAGGGTAAGGAATAAAACTTTTACCAGCATTAAATGCCTAACAGGTGAAATATTGTACAAAGTCTAGAACTCCTATTAATATTTGTTTATTTCTTGGCAAGAGGATTTTTTGTGTCTTATGGACCTGTGGCATTTTATTTATTTAATGTATAAGCATTGTTTAATTTATCTCAAAATCAACACAATATTTTTATTTGGTATTTTTGAAATTGTAATTAACTTCCGTCACACTAACTTTTATTATTGACTATACATAGTACCTACCTCCTCAAATGAAAGACCCTTGAAATAATTATTTGTCAATATTTTATTGTTCCTTTTATTATTAGAACAACTTTTCAACAATTTGTCATCCACCTAACAGAGATTATGGCACTAAACCATACTCTGGTACGTAGTTGAATAGGATGAATATGGTTAATGATGCTACCCATAATAGGGAAACTGGTTTAGGCCATTTTCTACATTGTGGTTATATTTATAACTGCAGAATGTATATTTGGGGACTTCAAAATGTATATTACCAGACTTTGGAATGTATACTTGTGGATTTTCAATGTATATTTTTATGGTGGAGAGTACAACATGATGTTAATTATTTTATAGAAACAGAATCAAGGAGGAGTGCCGGTGTGTACTGAGTGCCTCGGAACGGAAGCTAGGAACAGGCTAGAGGCAGTAGAGTCACTGATCTGCTGTCATCAGTGCAAGTCCTATGCGCACCCCACATGCCTCAATCTATTGGATAATAATCAAATACCTGTTTTGAAGGTACAGTACTAATTTCAGTTTACATTTTCCTGCACTTTATAGCCACCCATTATGCATAATAATATAATTTAAACAGTTTTGTTAACAGATTTTTATTGTGTTTGTGTTTATTTTTAAAGTAAAAAAAAGAATTAGCATTGAATCCAATTTAGACTATTTCTTAAAGATTGTTACAGATATGAGTATAGTTATAAAAATAATGTAACTTTATTTTTTCACCTCGGATAAGCACAGCATATTGTCTGTGGTTAAAAGTTTTCAACTGTCATGTTAGAGTAAAGAATTAATAAAGTTTATAATTTCGCTATTATTCAGCAGCAAAGTAACTTAACAATTATGAAGATGATGTTTTTTGCAGTCTGTTCGGTGGTCGTGCGATTCTTGTGCATGCTGTGAAGTATGCTCACCTGGCGGGACCCCGGGGGCTTCAGTGGGCGGGGGCTGGGCCTCGCGCTGCGCCGCCTGCTCGCGGCACGCACACCCACGGTGTGCGGAGCCCCCGTGGCGCTGCGACCACTGCCAGAGCCTGGCGCCCTGCAGCAAACGGTATGTCGCCTTACGCGATTACCTTAAACACAAGCCTCGTCTCGAGTTTGAAACATAGTATGATGGTGCGACCGTTGTTTCAGATCCTCGGTAGCGGGTACGCCGCGCGGCAGGAAGCCTAGGACCCCAGCGCGGAAGCAGGAGTCCGACGACGAGCCCTCCGACGGTAACGGCCCGACGCTCGCACGACCCGAACAGAGAATGTCGCGGGAGAAGCAGAAATTCTTCAGATTCTCTGCTTTTAATCTAGTGAAGCGGCGCCGGCGCCGTTCGTCCTCCGAGTGGGAGGGGTGGGGCGGCGTCAGAGTGACGCGCGTGCAGAGACTGGAGCTCAGGCTCGAGCGCCGCCCCGCTTCCCCCCGCGACACCGTGTCCACCCCTCGGTCCAGTACGCGCTCCACCCCCTCGCCTCTGTCACTCGCCTCGCGGACCTCTGTATCGCAGTCGCCATCGCCCTCACCTTCGCAGTCTCCGTCCCCGACCGCATCCCCGTCGCCGTCACCTACACCTACCCCTTCCGCTTCCCCGTCCCCCAGCTCCCGCGCCTCGTCCAGCGGGCCCGAGGTTCCAGCTCCGAGCGCTGTGTCCACGGTATTCGAGCGCTTGGCCACGGACGAGGCGCCCGGTGGAGTGTGGGGTTTCGCGGCCGAAGCGCAGAAACAATGTCGATTGGAGCCCGAGCCGCGACAGCCGCCCGAGCGTCATAGAGTCGCGAGACGTCGCAGTCGTTGCGGGGAGAGGCTGCTGACGACGCTGTTCGACGGTCTCTCGGAGTTCTACTCGGTGCGAACGGCGTCACGATCGCAATCGCGGCCGCGTCCCACGCGACCTCCCGAACCCGAGGAGGACCGCACCGTGCTGAAAGAGACGAGAAGCACCTTCCGGCGATACCAGGCGGAGCTGCGGCGCGCGCGCAGTCGGACCAGGGAACCCGAACCTAAGCCTGAACCTAAGGCCGAACCTAAGCCCGAACCGAAGCCTGAACCGATGCCCGTCCTCGAGGAGGAGCCGGTCGTTCGAGCGAGATCGAGGAGTAGATCGCGGCCGCGGGCGGAGCCGGGGCTCCCGGCGGAGAGCCGGCGGAGCGTAGAGCGTAGCCCGGCGCGGAGGGAGAGCGAGGTGCGCCTGTCCGCGTCGCAGCTGGTTAGGACCGCGGCCGCGGGCAAGCACCGGACGGTGTCGGAGGACTCGGACAAACTGTACCGCGGCCTAGCGTTGGCGAGTCGGCAGGCCGGCGTCGCGAGGCCGGCCACCAATCAGACGGGTAAGATCGGTTCGTGGGGTGCGGTGAAAGTGTCGTAGTGGATCTGACCGACTCGCTCTGATTGCTGGCCGGCGCTCCGCTGTGGCGTCGTTCGTTTCTCTAACTCTGTTCGGGACGGGTGAGTGAGCCGCGAGCTCTCGATTATCGCTTCTCCATGCGGACCCCGAGCGCCGATGACAACTCATTTGTTACTCGGGTTTCGGCAGTATCCACACATGCACTTTCGCGCGCGCCTCGGCGGGCCGCCCGAGCCGCCCGAGCCGCCCGAGCACTCGCACCTCTAGTGCCAGCGCCAGGTACTGGTGTGTGCGGGTACTCGGGAGCGACATGCTATCACTTCACTTGCCGTCTTGTCTACCACTTTTGTTTGTAGTTAGCTCTTTACGCTCATCTGATCATTGCTTTTCCTTTATTTACTTCATGCTTACATACGATTGAAAGGACTATTGTGTGATTGTTTTTATGTTACAGCTGAGACCTACATAAACTTTAATTTTTTTTTTAATACTGTTCAACAGAAATATTTGTGAAATTGCACCGTGCACTCATTGCAACGTTTAAACAGGGTTTTAAAATACTGTGAAGGAAAATTTGGTAACATTTTTTTGTTTACCTTGACTATGCAGGAAGGGTTGTTTTTTATAGTGTTAATATAAAAAAAAACTGAAACTGAACTGCAATTGACATTGAATTTAATTAAATGTAATATTTGTCAATTATGGTATTTTTGACAGGGTGCTATAGTGCTCATTAGGGGAGACCTAAGTCCAGCAGTGGACTAGCAAAGGTTGATGATGATGATGATGATGGTATGGTATTTTTAGGTTAAAAGAACATTTGACGAAATTTATTTCTTTTGTAAGATTTTTATTTTAATTTATGAATTTATATGTTAGATGATAAAAGACATGTCACAAATCTTTTCGAATGTTTTAGAAAACTATCAACATCTTTTAAAAGAAAAAAAAAATGCATCTTATTCATCTACTTGGTACGAATTGAATTGTATTTTTAACATTTAGAAAATTTGGGTAAGGCTTAAATTAGGCTTTTAAAATACAAATATTCCTGTTGTATAGTGAATTTTTCTAATTTTTTTTTTGTTTTTTCTATATTATCCTGCAACGAACTATGCTTGTTCCGACTGTAGACGTTGTCGATTTTACTACATAGGTTTTTTAACTAAATACGAGTCTCGTGTAATAAAAAAAAAATTAACTTTAGAGATCGCGCTAAATTTGATGACCTTTCTCAATTTCGCTGTTTAATTTTTTTTATTTACGAATTTGTTTGAAACAAGTAAAATATGTTTATTTTTGTATTGAAAAAAAAAACAAGTATTTATTAAAAACCGGGAAGTGTGTCAAATTTACTTGCAAGATTTGATTACAGATAACGGACAAGTGAAAGTTAAAACTTGTAATGAAAGTTTATTATATAGTTTATAACTATACAAATAAACACTTACAAAAATAACATGTGCCTATTACATAACAATCGGTGCAAGTCCCGACTCGCCGTGTTGTCAGAGCGGTCATCAACTTTGGTGAGGATACCATAGTGCACATTGGGAGAGCCCTATGCCCAGTAGTGGACTGCAATGGGCCACTTGAAAAATTACACTATAAATAAATGTTTGTTCTCACTAGTTCAATTCACAAGTTCGATCGTCGAAATAGTGAGATTTTTCCCATTTGTTCAATTATCGAACATATTTCTGAATGGTCATAAAATTGTGTGACATAAATAAGTGTTAATATTTTTTTTCATTACATGTCTAGAGTTGTTAAATAAATAAATGCAGTACTAATGAGACATTTAAATTCTTACTAGTTCGACGGACGAACGAATGCGAAAAGAAATTGTCATTAATTCGATCGAATAGGAACCTAATAGTATATTATGCAACTAGTGAATAAAGGACGGATTTAAAGCGAGGGCCGTAGATGAGTCACGAGCAAGTGCAGGATTCTAATGATTGAATCACGAGCGCAGCGAGTGATTCAACTGTTAGAATCCTGAACGACGCGAGTGATTCATGGCCATCGATATAAATTCGTACTTTATTCAGGAGTTGCATACTATACTTTATACCATGACTTCGAGAAAAGACATAATTTAAGCGAAAATAGAAATTTAATCAAGAAATAAGAATTGTTACATTAATTGAAATGGACATTAAAATTAGAGCAATGACTGAAATTAAGCGCAATTTTCTTATTATTATCATTAGAGTGGTCAACTTGTGAAACAATATTTATTTCTATAAAGGCAGCAAAGAACACAAAACAGTTTTTAATCTAATGCCAAACTCCTTGTCGCAAATATCGACCAATCAAATCTCGAGAATTTATTTGCACCAAAGAGTTTTGAATTTCGAATCTTAGCGCAAGGAGTTTGTGTAAGCATTGAAATAGAGACCGGATATATTTTTGTGTTCCAAATTCAAACACCAAAACAGTGAATAAAAACAAAACAGTGAATAAAAGGCCTTTTTATTCACTGTTTTGCGTGAATAAAATAAGCTTTTTAGAGTAGGTATGGTATAAATAAACTTATCAACTTGCAGAGCTATTTCTTTGGCGGCGTACACGGGCGGCAAGCCGTGTGACGTAATGAGTGTGACGTATAGTGTGTTCCGCAGAAGGAGCCCGGCGGCCCGTGGGGGTGGGCGCCGGTGACGCGGCGCTATGGGACGCGGCCCTGGCGGCGGCGGGGGCGGCCGAGCCCGCCGCCGCAGCCCCCCAGCGCTGCCCTTCCGCCATTCAGTTTGGCCAGTGGGAGATCGACACCTGGTACTCCAGCCCCTTCCCTCAGGAGTACGCCAGGTACGCACCATCACTAACTCTAGCGAAGAGAGATTTTCACTTAGGGTCAATTCACTTAGCGCGGAATGAAATGGAAGCGAACGAAATGGTACATAGCATAGTGAACTCTATGTCACTTGTATAACATACAAACTAACACGAGCCAAAAAAGGTAGTGCGTATTCCGCGACAACATCGCGAATTCTCGAGAGTTTCCTCTAACTGCTGTAGAAGCCGTTTGTGAAATTAGATTAGATCATAGTGCAATTGACATTAAGTTCAATAGGCTATGTCAAATTTCGTTGCAAAAATTCTTTCATTCCATTTCATAGGCTTTCCTTTGCGAGATCAGAAGACAGTTGCTCCCAAATAAGTCATATAAGCTAAACCAAAAGGAGGAGTGAGCTGATCCCGGGCTCCGAGGTGAAAGCTATAAATGTAACCGGGTACAACGCTAAGATCTATGGACACACGAAAGTATAGGACTGCACTTGAAGTCTTCTTCTTCATCGAGTCAATGTCTATGATTACAGCAATTTATTATAGCTTAGCAGGAGAGGTTAGGGGGCATACTAGTAATATCGTTCACTAATATTCTAATATACAAAAAACGACAGCCTCCGTGGCGTGGCGGTATTGAAAGCGGCCGCTACGCAGGAGGCGCGGGTTCGATCCCCGCTCAGTGCAAATATTTGTATGCATGAATATGAGTATTTACATTGGTCTGGTCGTGCCTCGGAGAACTCGTTAAGATGTCGGTCCCGGTTGCCATACGAATAAGTATGACAGTCGTTATAGGGGAAATGGGTGAAATGGCCCCACATAGAAGGGCTGATCACCCGTCTGGTCAAACGGCGTCCCCACTGGCAGTATATAATATACAAAAAAACATATTTTTTTTTATAAATTAATGATAAAAAATCTTTATAAAATAATTTTATTAGAAGACAGAAAGAGGTTAAAATTGTAGAACAAAATGCAAACCAGAACACGTACAGTCAGCGTCAAAAGTTGATGGTCATATCCAGGTATCAAAAGTTGGTGATGCTACAGAGAGAAAATTGTGCGAAAACATGTAAAACAAGTGCGAGTCGGACTCGCCCATTAAAGTTCCGTAGCAGCAAGTAACATAATAATGTATTTTTTTTTAAATTTTTATATATGAGTTGATTGAATGAAAGGTAAATTGCAGTTTACGATTTATGACGTATTAAAAAAAAACTACTTCTGGATCTCGTTCAAACCAATTTTCGTTAAAAGTTTACATGGTAATGTACATCATACATTTTGTTTAGATTTATCATTCTCTTATTATAGAAGTTACAGTATTTATTTATTTATTTATTTATTTATTTATTTATTTATTTATTTATTTATTTATTTATTTATTTATTTATTTATTTATTTAATAGGTTTATCCACAGCAAATGCATTACAAATAGTAGGAGGGGGGACACATTTTACCACTTTGGAGGTGTCTCTCGCGCAGTTTAGAAAAAAAAATTAACACCTATCCATAGATACCTCACCTCACACGTATGGGTTTGAAGAAAAAAAAAATTTTTTGAGTTTCAGTTCTAAGGGGGAACCCCCAACATTTAGTGTTTTTTTTTCAATTTTTATGTAAAAATCTTAATGCAGTTCACAGAATACATCTACTTATTAAGTTTCCACAGCATAGTTCTTATAGTTTCGGAAAAAAGTGGCTGTGACATACGGACGGACAGACGGACTGACACGACGTATCTATAAGGGTTCCGGTTTTTGCCATTTGGCAACGGAACCCTAAAAACATCTATAAAGAACTATGAAACTATTTTTTCATTTGCTATTGAATTCACAATATGGCGCTGATTAATAGATCGCACAAAACTAAAATAACTCTAAACGTGGTAACCGAGTAGCTTAACATATAGCAAGATTAAGGACTCACCACCAACCCTGAAAATTTGACTTACGTAATATTCGAAATTCTCCGATACATTATTACGTCTTAGTCTAATCCGATCTAAATCTTTAGAAAAAAGTAAGCATACAAAATGCTTAAAAATTTAATTGAATTCCGTAATATTTGCCGTCGGATTAAATCTAAACTTAAAAAAAAATGATACAGACGAACCTCCTCCTTTTTTAAGTCAGTTAAAAAGTTAGTTTAGTCTAGACAGCTTTCTAACATACGAATCCGCTTTTGAACGTCAAGGTGACTTGTACTCATAGTCAACGTTGAAACTTTGTCGCAATACTTAATTTTGACGCTCTGTAGCATCACATGCTTTTGACACCTGGATATGATCATCAACTTTTGACGCTGACTGTACGACATGTTGTCGCGCTTGAGTGCATTTTAACATATGTACACCTTTCGGCACCGTCGCGGTCGGCTGCACTCGCCAACATTAACATTATACTATCTCCTTCGGACATTTGTATTATGATTATTTTTTTATCACATTTTTACTTTATCTTTAATGAGTATAACTTACATTAAACATTTTATTTCTACTATTTTATTATAGATAACATTATAGTAAGCCATAGTGTAATTCTGCTGTGGTAATTGATTACCACAATCTTGAGATATCAGTAAGCCAATGAAGACTTTTTCAGAATTTGTGTGAAAATATAACATAACATAACTTCACGCCTGTATCCCCGATGGGGTAGGCAGAGGTGTATTACACACCCACGATTCGCCAGTTATGTTTAGGTCCCATTGTAATAGGGGGCGAGCCTATTACCATCTACCGGGCACATTACTAAGCGAACGATAATCAACATTTTTAATACACAAATAAGTACGAAAAGTCAGAGGTTTGTGCCCGGGGCGACTGGGGAGCGAACTCGAGACCTCGTCTCAGCAGTCCGTTACGTACGCCACTGGGCTATCGCCGCTTTTCTTTTTTTAAATATTCCGTTTGTAAAAAATCAATGTACGTGATTTTTGGGACATAAAATCATTAGGCTAAGGTGTTTTAGGCACTTTGATATAACTTCCCTTTGCGTGATGACATACTTAAGGTGAATGTCACCATTATATATACCATAAATGCTGGTAGTATTAGTTGAGCTGAGTGAGACGAAGTCGAGCGAAAGCTCCTCATACCAGACTTCAGGATTTTCTTTGTCACAGGTCTCCTCCTAAACTACTAATCCAATCAGAACCAAATTTGGCATGATTAAAGAGGTCAATCAGAGGAAGGTTTATGGATATATTTTGAGAAAATTAATGCTACCACAGAGGAATGATCGCCGTTAAAAAAAATCCAGATGGAATTACATAATAACCGCTCGAGACACTGTGACCAAACTTTACACGCTCAGAAAGCATGTCCAGAGTTGTGACTTTCAAAAAGAATTTTCAAAATCGGACTTGCCACGGAGGAAAATCTCAACTGTTCAAAATTTTCAAAATAAATAAATCGCTCTTAATAATTCAAATCACGATGTCTCACTCTGCTCAACATTGCAAGCCGCGATTCGCCTTGCAGACCTAGTACAATATTTTTCAGTGTTCAAGAGGAAGCACTTTAGATCGGTATTAGTTATAGCATAGTTCATTTTTTTAATCTTACGTTTCAGACTCCCGAAACTATTCCTGTGCGAGTTCTGTTTGAAATACGCCAAGAGTCGGGCGGTGTTGATGCGGCATTTGGACAAATGTCTATGGCGGCACCCACCCGCCACGGAAATATATCGTTGCGGTGACATATCAGTCTTCGAAGTAGACGGCAATGCCAACAAAATATACTGCCAGAACTTGTGCCTGCTCGCAAAGCTGTTCCTTGATCACAAAACACTATACTATGACGTCGAACCATTCCTGTTTTATGTATTAACAAAAAATGACAGCAAAGGATGTCATCTAGTTGGCTACTTCTCCAAAGAAAAGCATTGTCAGCAGAAATATAACGTTTCCTGCATCATGACTATGCCACAGTACCAGAGACAAGGCTTTGGACGGTTTCTCATCCATTTTAGTGAGTGGTGGAATCTTTATTACTTATCGACTTTATATTTGGCTGATACCTGACAAACTTATGAGACATACTAAATAGTACATAATAAAATATTACTACAAAATTCCTTCATCTTGAAAAGAACATACTCTGTAAAGTAATTCCCGCCTAGCTAAGTTAGTTGGCTAGATGCTGTTTGTCTTAATAAGTTTGTCATGCAGTGCTATCATTTTTATTCTTTGAATACTATTTATTATAACCTTTTGCCTCTTTGTTCCCAGGTTATCTGTTATCAAAAGAGGAGGGGCAACCAGGCACACCAGAAAAGCCTCTTTCCGACCTTGGCAGAGTATCTTACTATGCATATTGGAAGTCTGTCATTCTCGAGTATCTCTATGACCATAAAGAGAAAGCCTTCACTTTCGAAGACATAGCGCATTTTACAGGAATGCATATGAATGATATTGCTATTACGTTCCAGTTATTAGGTTTTGTAAGATATATTCCTAATGATGAATCAAGTAAATTAGGGCTTTGCATAGATTGGAACAGAGTTGATAATCATATGAAGAAAGTAAAAAGCAAACCTAGACTGGAGATCGACCCAGAGTGCTTGAGATGGACGCCATTACTCGCTCCAACTGTGAATCCGTTTAGATCGCCTGAAGAGGTTTCTGGAGGTGATCAGGATACTGAAAATGAAGAGTTGAAGACTGAAAGTGAAGATACAGCGACTGAAAATGAGGCTCCGGTAGACAAGGAAGAACCTACTTCAACGGTAGCAGAAATAGAAACCGTTGAAGTCCCTGTAGAAGTAACCTCTTCAGGTAGAAGACGAACAAGGCCTCTGAAGTACAGTGAAAGTACCTATCAAACTACGCCGACACTAAATGAGGGCAACAGGAAACGAAAACGAGAAATCAGTAGAAAGATTTCTGAAAACAACTTAGAAGAGCATCTTCTTATGGATGAAGAGACACCCAGAAGACAAAGAAGTAAAAGTGTCGCTCGAAGATCATCGAGAGTTACTCAGAATGAAATCACAGAAGATGTTACGCCGAGGGAACGAAGACAGAGCATACGAGAAGTGGCTTATGGGTCTGATACTCAAGATAGCCAAGAAAGTATGGATGTCGAACCTACAACGCCAATCCTTCCTGTTGTCAAAGCTAAAACTAAAAGAAAAAGAGCGTGGAAAGGCCTTCCCAGGAAAAGACAGAGGAATAATAAAGCAGCTGCTCGTACTGCTTCGCCAGCCGCTAAAAAATCTAAACTCGATGAAAGTAATGAAGTGGAAATCAATAATTACAAAACTGATGAATCCATGGAAGATCCCGCCAAACCTGCGGAGGTTGAAGAAAATAATGTTTCACCACAAAACAAACCACCTATTGAAGAAAAAACTCAAGACAAAAGTAAAAACTCTGAAGCAAGTTCTGAAGACTCTTCAGGAGAGGCAGACGATGAAATGGATGTTGAAGAAGGAGAAGAAAGGAAACCGGCTAGTAAACCAGCATCGCCAGGACAACATATTGAAGAGAATAGTACTGACCATCATACAAGTGACATGGAACTTGATAGCATTCATATGGACTCACCAAAATCTGTAGCAGAAAAGGATCAAGTCATTAATGAAGCCAGTGATAAACATGATGATAACACAGCAACCGAGAGCAGAACAGAAGAGTCATCAGAAAAACCGGTTGAAGTTGCCAATGAAACATCAGAAGAACAAACCGAAACGGAAAAACTGTCTGAACCTAGGAACGGCGAAATGAAATCTCCAGCGAAACCAGTATTAGATGATAAAGAAACTATAATAATATCTGAATCAGACGATAATAATAGTCAGAGCTGTCCTTTGCCATCACCTAAACCAAATCTAGTAGCTCCTGTGCCACACAGTAATGAAAATAAACCTAAGGAGTTCGAAGAAAAGGAGAGTCCATCTAAAGTTATACCAGTCGTATCCACGGAAAATGCTCATATTGTCTTAGATCCTAAAGTACAAGAAGAAGGGAACATAAGGCCGCAAGTGGAGTTGATTGTCCCGAGAACTAATCAAATCGAGACTATAGTTGTTGAAGGCGAATCTGATAATGCCATTTCACCACAGGCCGGCGTCTCGCCCAAGAAAAATGATAGGATGGTGATAAACGACTCTCCCAAACCAAGAAAATCACCAGAAAGAGTCAACACTGAGGTTTTCTGTGAGCAGAAAAAGTGTGAACAAAGAAAAGAAACTGTCATACAACACCAAAACACTGATGACGGCAAAAGTACGGAGAAGAAGTCGCCAAATAAAATGGAATCTATTATACAAAATTTGGATTCTCAAAGGGACTTACCTGGAACGAGGAAGCCCGACCCCATCAAAATAGATAGTTTTATTGAAGTTGATAATAGAAATAAATTACCAAACCCCATTGTAGTTAGAGATAATGAAATACCATTTCGGAACGAGATGTTGAATAGGAAAGATGAGATTGTAATAACTAGAAATATAATAGAGCAGCCTTCGCCGTTGCAGACTTTTCAAAACCCCGTGACTAATTCTATGACGATACAGCAGATAAATACCGCTCAGCATTCGTTCTTGAATCATAGAGCAAACGTTACTAAAGAATCGCAAGCTGTACAGACTGACAAGGTATTAATAAAGACCAGTGAACATAACCGCGTGATAAACAACACTTTAGAATCTACGCCTGTGATCAGTAAAAATACTACAAAATTAGAAGTGCCTCACCCTATCTCCTCACCAGTAATAAGCCCAGTCATACCTAAAGTACCTAATGTAACCGATATTAATTTTTTACCCCGATGTCAGAGCGCTAACGCTGCGGTTAACATTGGCTTGGAGAGATCAGACTTGGAAGTGAGCTTCGCGAACAATAGTGCTATACAAAACTCGCTCACTGGGTCCATGAATATCGTCCAAAGTAACATGGCGGACAAGAACGAACTTAATCAAAAACCGAGAGAGAAGAGTAAACTGCGTGACGTAAGAGTGAATTCCGCTCACAGTAAGTTAGAGAAAACTGACAAGAAAACTAAGAATGACACGCCGAGGAGCACGCCTGAGCCCAAGATGTTTTTTCCAGAACAGAATGCAAATACGAGGAAGCCAGAGACGTCAGTCCCTATAAACGTAATCAACTCTGTGCCGGTCTCTAGCAAAGTTGATACGAAAACAACAAACGAAGCTCCTAAAAAGCAAGATTTTTTTAAGAAAGAGAAATCTAACACGTCGAAATGTGAATCGAAAAGTGCTTCACTCAAACATGACAAAAGTTGCTCTGTGCAACTGAATTTGAAGCCGGACCAAAACGATCTGAACAAAATGCTACCAAAATTTAAGTATGACAATGAGTTAATGCCTAAAACTGACTATGCGATGAATCAAATTCCCAATTATCACACGACACCCGGGCAGTACCAGTGGCAGCCACCCTGGGAGGCCCGGATACAGGGCACATGGGAACACAATAGATTATTGGACATGAAGAATAGCGTTAGCGATAAAAACTATCTAGACAAACTGCAAGGGTTCAATTTACCGCATTTAGATCAGGTCCAAAAGTCGCCTCAGAAACTACTGCCAAAATACGATCAAAAGGAATTGCATAACATTACGTACGGTGCGTTAAGCAGCAGCTTATACGCAACTACAGGATTATCGCATTTTAAAGAGACTAAGTCGCAATCTAAATCCGAGTACTCGCAAAAGAACGAATGCAAACCGTCGAAGCAGTCTAAATCCAACACTGGCTGCCAAACGCAATGCGATTCTAAGAAATCACATTCTCAAAGCACAGCGGAACAGATGAAGCAAATGATGCAGCGACAAGTGAACAAGCAGCAAGAAGTCGTGACTAGTTGCGCGGAGTACCGCCAACAGAGCCCTCAGATATTGACGTCATCGGGGTGCAAAACTCCTTTTAATCAGAACGGGCCATGTGGCCAAGAGAAGACCGAGATCGAGAAGAAATCTCGACAGCACTCCAAGAAGGACGATTCTTCGAAAGACAGCAGTAAAGAGGAGTTATGTGAGGCGGTTAGTCCCGCGTTACAGTCTTTGGGGGTGTACACTCCTGACTCCACGAGCAACTCTGTGCATTCGGTCCAGTATCCTGCGTGCGAGTTAGATGTTAGCCAGCTGGGCTTGGAGTCGCCGACTAGTATAGGGTCGGACCTGGCGTCCCCTTGTTCTATGATGCATATGCACCCTGCGCCCAGCCCGCAGTATTCTTCTATACACATACCGTCCATAATGAGTCAACCCAACCAGCCGCCGAAGCAGCAGAAGATTAATAACCGAAATAGGTTTGTACTGTTTATATTTCGATTAACAAAGACTCGCATTTTCAATATTTTTTTGTAATCATGTTAATGATTGAATCTCGTACACTACCTTTACGGGGGTGAGCGTGTGGTGCGGAGTTTTTAGATCCTGGCCACTTCTTTACTTCAATCTACGTCCATTTTATTTCACTAAATTCCACTAAATGTAACAAGAACATAGTCAAACATAGTCTCTCTTTCGGTCATTATATTTGGAATTTGGGGACACCGACGCAAAGAACTGAACAGCTGTGTACACTAGGGCCACGCCTACCGTTATGACGTCAGGACCTAGTTGAGAAGAGAATCACAGTGCACAGTTACACTTAGGCCTCCTCTCTGCGTTTGCTCTGTGAGTTACCTGGAGCGTCGTCGACTTGGCAAAAAGTGTACTAATAATGAGATCGCTTCGCAGGAGTAGCAGCAGCGGGGCCGGCGGCGGCGCGGACAAGAGCGCGTTACGTGGTGCCCCCACGCCGCCTGCGCGCCGCCAGGCGACACCGCCCAACCTGCAGCCGCACGGTACGTACCCTGCTCTCGGCACCTGTAGCCCACATGCTAGCTGTAGCGGTAGCCCACATGTCACCTGAAGCCCACATGTGACCTGTAGATCACATGTTACCTTTAGACTTAGAAGTGACTACGAACGTGTCTTATTTTAAAATAATTAGCTATACAACAAAATCTGTTGTACAGGAGGTGGCGCTGTTATGCAGACGGGCGGCGCGGGTGGCTACCAGGGCGGTTACCTGTCGTTCCAGCAGCAGCAGCAGTACCACGCGGGCGGCTGGCCGCCCTCCTGCTCGCTCGCCAAGCTGCAGCAGATGGCAGAGGCGCCGCAGCACCACCCGCCACATCAGGTAGCATTTATACCCTTTTTAGCAAGTTGACTGCTTCACCCCGTCTGTTGGTAAACTTAGGTCATCATTAGCAACATTCTATGTATAACAATGTTATCTGTATTTTGTAACCCATATTACAAGTTAGTTGAGTTACGCTCATTTTTGAGGTTGTGTAGAATTTCCGGAATATTTGTGTAGTATATTGCAGCTCCACCCGCGTGCTATTTTTAATACCTTTTTCGCAACCCATGGAAACCTTTTCCAGTGATAAAAAGTAGCATATGTGTTATTCCAGATTATAATCTATCCTCATACCAAATTTCAACCGCATTCGTTCAGCCGTTTGAACGTGATAAAGTTACGAAGATCGAAACATATTCAAAAACTTTCACTTTTATAATATTAATAGGATGGTATAGGAAGCAGGACCACCATCCGAGCGCTTATCTTGGTTACATCCAAAGCCTGTAGTTTGGAGCCCGAGGTCCACTCTCTTATATCTCCTTAATTTGGTTTTCTTGACTTTTTCCCAAGTCCAAGAGTACAGTCTGCGCCAGTCTCGTTCGTTAATAGGCAGCTGTACAGGCTTGTTGCGAAGCGCGAGCGTGTGGGCCGCCGCCACCTCCTTCTGCGAGCATGTAATGCTCGCGAAGGAGATGGCGGAGCGCGCCCGGGAGAGACTTAGAACTCTCCCGGCCCGCCGAGCCCGCAACATGCTCGCCGCGCGTCGCAGGCAACTCAGGCGCCGGAGGTCGCTTAACGACCACCGTCCGCCATGAGCGCAGGCCTGGGGGTGGCAGGTGAGGCCGCCTGTCACCCCAGCAGAAGCAGGCCGGGACGGCGGGGCGACTAGGGCTCCTCCCCCAAACCGGAGCAAAACGGAGACACCGTGGTTCCCAAACCCCAGGGGGCTATCTCGAAACCGGAGATGGCCCAGGGTAAGTCGGGGTGCGAGGGATATGCTTTATGAGCAACCTTACACCCTTCGGTCTTTCGACCCGAGACGGCGTGCGGTTTTAGTCGGTTCAAGCCCGACATAACCGCCCCCGCTGGCCGGCGGGGGGGTATCCGAAGGTATTTCCGCAAGAATAAAAAAAAAGGCAGATGTACAGGCTTGTAGGTGAGATGGCTTGACTCTGAAGCTCTTGGTGCGGCTCCACACACCCAACACCGTTGTACCTTTTTTTTTTTTTTTTTATCGAGCGGAAATCCCTTCGGATACCCCCCCGCCGGATAGCGGGGGCGGTTATGTCGGGCTTGCACCGACTAAAACCGCACGCCGTCTCGGGTCTTCAGACGCCGGGGTGTAAGGTTACCCATAGAGCATGTCCCTCGCACCCCGGCTGACCCTGGGCCATCTCACCACTAACAGCATCGCTCATCCTGTCTCCTCTGAAAGCAGAGGAGTACGGAGAGCGATGTGTTCCCGCCACGTTGGGTATTGGCCGACGATCAATGCCAACCCTATGAAGGGGTGAAGGGGAAGCCATTGACCGCCGCCCAGGGTGTACCGGCCGCTCCGATTCCGTTCCCCCCGGACTGCAGCAGGATCGGAATCGGAGCGACACTCGAGGAGGTTACCCAACACACACCCCTACACCGTTGTACCTATCCTTTTCCATGTATCACAAAATTTTAAAATATAGACATATTCCTTTTGTCGAAGGCGTCCTATCGAGGTCAACTCGTGAAGATACTTGAGATATATCTCATTATATACAAGATACCAGTAATTAATTAATTACGGTTTGCAAAACCAAGAAAAAAAAAACATGAGTAAATAGCATTTGAAATTGGAATTCCAAACCAAACAGGAGATATTAGAGATCAAAGTGGCCAGTACGACAAAACGCCATTTTCATATGTAAGGACTTAATAACCAATAGCAGCTCTGTATTTAATATAGCAGATGCAACTTAAACTCCGCGCCAAAATGGAAAACAGTTGTGCCAATCTAACAATAAAAAAAAAAACTAAAATTTGAATTTGGAACCATAAACAAATCATCCATTCCCGATACTTTTTTGACTGAATGTATATTCACTTTGAAAATAAATAGTTGAATTAAAACACAAATAATATTTAAGGGGGGATCCCATACAACAAACATAATTTTTTTGCCATTTTTATAGATAATGGTACAGAACTTACGTGCGCGAGTCCGCCTTGCACTTGTTTTTCTCTAATTTATCGATAAATATATCAAAATTTCGTATATTGCTGCTGCTTTTAATTTCTCGTCCTTATATACACAAATGTCATGAAACTGTAGTAATTATTTTAAGAATCTAATGGAATTTTTACAATACCATCTCATCAAATGTACATAAGCCGTTGAGTGCCTGTATAAATTAAAAAAAAATGTGTACAATAAAGAATATGAATATAAAAATAATCTGTGCTTATTGCTGTTTTTGATGTGTACATATTTGAGCTGAGAGTGAGACGATGTCGAGCGAAAAACTCTCTATACTCCACTCGGTGTATTTCGGTTGTGACGCTACTCCTCCTAAGCTAATCGACCAATTTTGACCAAACTTGGCTTGTAAATACAACTTGATACCCAGTAGGATCAGAAAAAATAAAATTGAAAATCGTAAATACTATGGAGGAATAATCACCTTTCAAAATCTGATTTTTCCAAAATGATCAATGTTGAGACCACGACGGTAATCGGGGGGTAGTTGTTGGGCAGGTTAGGTAATGATGTAGTGCACTCCCAGCTCAACATTGCAGCGCCATTAGCAGCTAGTACAAAAGTGGTGGTATAGGTAATGTTAACAAAAGAAGTACGTTTGTGGGCAGTACGCGCAGCAGGCGGGCACGCCGCCCGCGGTGGCGCCGGCGCCGGGCCACTACCACGCCGCCGCCGCCGCCAAGTACTACGCGCCCGCGCCGCACAACCAGCTCGACGCGCCGCGTAACGCGCGCAACGCCGCCAGTACGTACGCACCCACCCACGCACATACGCACCCACCCGCGCACTTACGCACGCACCCACCAACCCACGCACGCACGCACCCACCCGCGCACTTACGCACGCACCCACCAACCCACGCACGCACGCACCCACCCGCGCACTTACGCACGCACCCACCAACCCACGCACGCACGCACCCACCCGCGCACTTACGCACGCACCCACCAACCCACGCACGCACGCACCCACCCGCGCACTTACGCACGCACCCACCAACCCACGCACGCACGCACCCACCCGCGCACTTACGCACGCACCCACCAACCCACGCACGCACGCACCCACCAACCCACGCACGCACGCACCCACCCGCGCACTTACGCACGCACCCACCAACCCACGCACGGACGCACCCACCCGCGCACTTACGCACGCACCCACCAACCCGCGCACGCACGCACCCACCAACACGCGCACGCACGCACCCACCCGCGCACTTACGCACGCACCCACCAACCCGCGCACGCACGCACCCACCCGCGCACGCACGCACGCACCCACCAACCCACGCACGCACGCACGCACGCACCCACCAACCCACGCACACACGCACCCACCCCCGCACGCACGCACCCAACCACGCACGCATGCCCGCTCAGCTCCACTTGCACACGTCTTTCCATTTGCAATCCCTCATATCAGCTAATGATTGCCATTCCTCAAAATTTAATGATACTTACATACAAAAATACATATACTCACGCCTTTTTCCCTGAGTATATGTATTAATGATAGTTATATTGAGGAAACGGCAGCGACCTCTGTGGCGTAGCGGTAGTGCAATCGACTGCTACGACAGAGGGCGCGGGTTCGATTCCCGCTCTAATATTTGTATGCATAAATATGTCTATTTGCATTGGTCTGGGTGTTTCTATGTATAATATGTATGTATTTACAAAAAAAGGTATATAAGTATGTTTATCCGCATTCTAAAACCCATAACACGAGCTAGTTAAACTATGCAAACTTTGGGTCAAGAAAGTGCTGTGTAGAATTTCGTAGAATATTTTTTTATTTTAAAAACATGATGATCGACTAGGATAACATGGCACTCTCCTCCATTGATACTGTAAGTAAAAGACGCTTCATTACTGGTACGCACATGTGTGCCTTTTGCAACGGAATGTTAAACATAAACATAGGTAGGTTGCTCGAAAGATTTGGTGTCAATAACAGATGGTGTCATGTCACTTGGAAATTTGCATGAATGAAATACGTGCGGCCTTGTCTGGCGGTCACATTATTATGCACTCGTTGAACAACAAATCGCCTGTAGATCCATACTGCTAAAAAATAGTTCTGTATTATGTATTACAACATAAAAATGCAGATTGCATCAATATATTTTTTTTGAGATCTGTTTTATTTACGATAAAAATGGATATTAAAGTTTGATTTAAAAAAGTACGCGCCATAACGGATCCCGTTACATGTGACGTCACACCAAAGTAAACAGTAAGCGACTTAAAGCACGTTTATATAATTATTGAAATTAGTTGCAAAAATTATGGTTTATTTAAGGATATATAAGATAAAAGTGAAACATTTTTAGTAATTAATAATTGAACCAGTCGATTAACACTAGGAAATGCAGACAGCCTGTATTGAAAAACTCTGTTTACTTATGTGTGACGTCACAGAGCGTTTATAAGCACGTGATCAAATCTCAAAAAAAGTGAGATTTTAATCTTGATTTTTTAACAAAAAAGAAACTTATTTTATATTGAAAATTAATAAAATATGTTTTTTACGGTACATTTTATTAGGATGACTACAATTCGTACAATATTTTAAATATAGTCAAAATGCCTATTACATGCACATACATAGCGGCTCATTTATTTAGCACACATACATTGAAGACGAATTGAAGGGGGATAGCCATGTTATCGTAGTTCACATATAAAATCTAGTTAGCTATCTGAGTTAGAGAATTCATTATGTTGATGGCGGGCTGTGAGTGCTGACATATTAAATTAATTATCAAATTACTTATTACACAAATGTATTCACGTAAAACACACGGCTTGTCCACAAAAATTGACACGATGAAATTTAAAAATCCCCATACTATATTTTTAAGTCCAATAATCTGTACTAGAGAATAAAATAACTATCGCTATACAATATGTAACAAAACTAGTGTCCGATCGGTGAAGGTGTATATGCGTATCTGAATGAGACGTCAATAGCTGAATAACAGACCACCGGTTTATGATACTGAATGCTTAATTACAATTATAAAAATGCAACGTCCGCGACGAGAGCCCTATCTAGTTGGAAGCGATCTAATCTTCTTTTTTGTCGCGCGGCGCTCGCGTCGACCCGCGTCGCCCCGTTCCCCGCGCCCGTCCTGTTGCGGTGTAGTAGGTGGCCGCAACAGTATCAATATTAGGTTCTGTACATGCAATATATTTTTTGGAAAATAAGCTAAAAAAATACCCCACAAAACTGCAATCAAATTAAGGTCAATGAGGAAACTTACATGGGCAACACAGGAGGGCCACTTTGTGACATACACTCTCTAAAAATAAAAACAAAAAAGAGGGTGCGGTGGTGCAGCCAACCATGGCCCAATAGTAAATTTATTTTCATTTATATATCTATTTTTATTTCATACTGGCTGATGCCCGTGGCTCCGCCCGCGTGGAGGTCGGTTATCGTGTTTTGGTCATATCCGGTTCTACTTAACCAATTGCAATCAAACATAAGTCAGATTTTAAAACTGACCAAGACTTTTCTAATAGAAAAAACAAGCATCAAAGTTCGTTTCCTTCAGTAGTTTTTGCGTCCATAAAGAATTTCAAATAATTTTTTTTTTGTTCAGAATGTTTTATTTAACATATCTCAAGTTTTTTTAATGTCTCCAATGTACAGACACAACTTATTTACAAATTTATTATAGTATAGATATGGTTATAGATATGTATTCGGGATACCTCTGGGCCCTTTATTGGTCGGACACTAGTTTTGTTACATACCGTATAATCAAAATCGACACGATGACGTCACAAAATTCCTTAACTATTTTACAATTAATTTCAACAAACCATTCGCCTTTGACTATAAGGTCATACACCCTCAGGTAACCTGAGCCCGATGCAGCACATGCAGATGGCGCCCGCGTCCCGCATGTCGCCCAACCTCAACTCGCACATCATCAGCCAGTACGGCCTCAACGGCTACCGCGTGGGGCCGCAGCAGCAGTTCAACAACCTGCAGATGATGGCGCCGGCCAACGCCGTGCAGTACGGCGGCGCCGACCCGCGCGCGCAGCAGCCCAACGTGTACGCCTACGGCTACATCAACCACCCGCCGCCGCTCGCCATGCAGCCGCTCAACTCCACCATGCGGCGGTAGCGCGCCGCCCCCGGCCCCCCCGGCCCCCGGCCCCCGGCCCGCCATTAGTCGGTAGAAGAGAGACGCATAATCCTCAATTGGTAACTTCTAATGGTAATGTTTGATACTAGCCTAATAACTTCAGGCCGCGAGCGCGCGAACACCAAAACAACATTTTATCAAAAAGCTGCACATTTAACCCCCTGAGGGTAGGTTTCTCATCTGTTCTCTTATTGTTTGGCTCCTAAGAGTTGTAGCGTGATGTTATTGCTATATAACTTGCCCAATAAACAGGTATCAAATACGTAAATAATTTTTCAAGTCACACATTAGTTTCAGAGATTGGAGCGTTCTCAATCAGACACTTTAGCCATCTGCAACATCAATTTTTTATACTATTATCTCTTGATGTAATAAAAATGTATGTCAGGCCAGCTTCTATAACAAATTTAGCCAACCATTTTCAGATCACTATGGGCCATCTAACCAGTTTTGATGAAATGTTGTTCAGGCTGTTCTATCGGTTGCGGTCAGACTAAACCGCTTACTGTTAAAATGTCTGATATGTATGTAATCGAAAAGTCGCTTATAAATATCGTTTTATGTAATAAGTCAGTCTCTCAGATGAAACTATCTGACGATTTATCAGCTGGATCTGGTGGTTGCTATTTTATATCTGTTGTAAGATGTTTACGTGTTGTGACTTTTTTTATTCTGCAAAGTTAGCAGACAAACTCATGTTAGACTATGTTTACTTTAATATCAGAAACAGTAGTAAAATGTTATCTATTAGATACTTATCAGACACTTTATCAGTTAATGTTGGGGAAACTTTTCACAATGAAATAAATAAAATCTCATCTTAGTACATTTTTAATTAAAACTATTGATGTGATTTTAAATATATAGAACTGGAAATTTTTGGTGTATACAACTGAATAATGAGAATTTTGCACAGTATACAACTGCATCACAGTAATTTAAGAGTGTGGATTTCTAAAGGCTTTAATCTAACCATCTCTGCAACATGTTAATAAGGCATATTTCTTTGTTTTTTATTGATATTACAATATACCACGTCCTTTGCCCTCCTGGGTAGGTAAAATCGACTGCCCGCCACCTGCTTCTGTCCTTACACACTTCACGAGCTTCCTCTACTGTCATTAAACCTTTCATGCAAGCCCGCCGGTGTAGAGCACTTTTGACTTGCCATCTTTCAATACATCACCAGTTTTTGTATCTTTATTATATTCTATTTTGTCTAAAACTTTACATTGTCAATAATAAAAAATTTTTGGCTAAGAATTTGAAAACAACATTTTGAATTGATGACTACCAGTTTAACCCGCGAATTCAAGAGAGTCGACTAGTTTCAGAGCACACAAACTCACAAAAGGTCCTTAATTTGGTCCGAAACGAATAGACATTTTGAACTATGTTGCGAGTTAAACTGGCATTTATCAGTTTAATAACCACACACTATAAAATCAAGTTAATAACACACTCGTATAATTTAGTGATCGTCTTCCTAATTCCATTTTTTAATGTAATTATACACAAAATACTTCCACTTACTCGCAAGTTTTAATAATAAGTAATTGTGTAAAGAATATTTTCATCAACGCTACATACTTGATAACCCCTCTAATGAAGGTAGCGTGTTGGATGAAGTCCCGCCCCTTTGCCCCTACGTTGAAAATTGTGGAGATGGTTGGTTGGCCCGTGTGTAGCGCGAGGGCCGCTACAATCGAATACTCAGTTGGCATTCCATACGAAGTTACGTTTACGGCAGGCGTCTTCTGTCCACTTAGATGCTCGGTATATAACGTTGACCAAAAACCAGATGGAGTGTATTATATAATATTTAAGTAATTAAGGCATAGTACAAATAAAGATTGCTTTCAGTTGTTAAGTGCTAGTTTTTGTATATAGAGTTTATATGTAAGTATTGAGATGAACGTGAGACACCAGTTAAGTTGCCTTATCCTGTCGCGACTCTGGCAGCTGAGCTATACTTTTGTATCATATGTATGTAATTCACGTTTTGTTTGTCATTTATAACGCAGTACCCGGTAAGCTGAAAAGTACAAAATTGCTGATAAAAATGTATTTAAATCTGTTTTATAATAATAATTAATGACTACGTCAGTGAAATGTAGCATAATTATATAGTGCAATAATTGTATGTACACCTAGGAAGCTGTTCGTTTTGTACCAGTGAGGACTGAAGTGTCGCTCGCGGCGGACTGCGAGTGTACTGTGATAATCTTACGATTGGACAGTGATCATGGCGCGTGCTTAATTCATAAATTAATATATTTTCGATTTCCAAAGAAACAATATAATGTGTAAGGTCTTTGGTTATATTAAGTGCAATGTTTTTGCTGTTCGTACTGCGTACCGAGATGTAAAGATTCGTTCGGAACCCTGCCCTTTTATATGTATATCGTGTTTACGTTTTGTATCGTGTGAGGCGACGTGTCGCTTGTACAGTCGGCGTTTTGTAATTATAGTTTAACGTAGGATCCTAGTTTGTCTCGAATCTGTTCTGAAGTGCCTCTCGCCCGCCTGTCCGCTTGTCGCCCGACTCTGTAACATATTGTAAATGTAATCGCTTGACCCGCAACAAGGCTGTATAGTCTAACAATAGCTGGTAACCTAGTATATTTGTATGATAGGGTTTTATTTGATCAATGTGATAGTGCGCTAACAGAGCGGCTCCGCTCACGTATCGTAACAGGCCTAAAGGACGGATTATTTTTTTAATATTTTGTATTCTTTTACACTAGTAGGTTTAGACGTTTTACAATTGCGACGATAACTTTGTTTCTAACGCTTCGCTTAAGAATTATTTTCGTGTTATCCCAGTAATTTATTGCCAAATGTTATTAACACTTACGTTTACTATACATTTACGATTTAAGTATTAGTTATGTCAAGTTTTAGTTTCGTCCTTCGCACGTAGGTATCAGCAGGAGGGGCGTGCGTCGCCGCTCGCCGTAACTTATTTGTAAGATCTGCTCCTCTAAGGTTATGAATGTTATTTGTTACTAATGTGTAGTATATAAAATATTGTAAATACAATAATAGTAAGAAACATGTAGCAGGTGTTATCACACAAAATATAATTTTGTGAAAAATTGGTGTGTTTTATTTAATAATCCTCTTTCTGTAGTCCCTCTACTTAACACGCTTTTTCACTTAATTTTAATGGTCATATTAATTTCGCAGGCGTTGACTCCGCTTTTTACACACGGCATCGTTTAAAAACGCTCGCAGTTATGGAATATGCCAAAGGCCAAAAACGTCGATGGACATTTTAAGGTGACCATGATAAAACACAGTTTGGCCAAGACATCGCACTCCGCAACACGGATAGATTTAGGTAAGAAGGGGATGCACTTGTTAGGTTACTTGTGTAGTATCATGTGTAGTAGCAACTGCGAGCGTTTAAGGCACAAGGCACGAAGAAATAGGAGACCCGCCGAGCGGGGCTCCATTGTATTATTTATTTTATTGATGCGGAGTCATTTTTTGACCAATAATACTCTGCAGGAGAGAACCGAGAACCAAATTCTATGGATACCTTAGTGTTTTGTCCACCAATCATGACTAAATACTTCAATTTGCCGCGGCATTATGTAGGCAGAATATCGACGCCAAGTAACAGTATTTGAACTGTTGCGTTCCGTTTGGTGAGTGAGAGTGCCGGAGCCCAAACTCCTTTCCCATCCCCTCCCAAACTCCTTTCCCATCCCCTTTCCTTTACAGGGTCGGCAGCGCGAGTGTGACGCCACTGGTGTTGCACACGTCCATAGGCCGCGGTAACCGCTTCCCATCAGGTGGGCCGTGTGCTTGTCTGCCACCTTAGTGGTATAAAAAAAAAGGCAGTATTTGAATTATGTAGTGTCAATTAAATGTTATGGCATATTATAAAATGACGCGGCAATTTACATATTGCCTTCGGCATTTATATAAACTGCGAGCAGTTTTTAAACTGACGACGCAGTATTATACGACGGCATCCTACAAACGCCTGCGACATGTATTTCAGCTCTAGGTAGTCACTTTTCATTATGATTATTCAGTAAAACACTTTTTTTTCTCTGTGGATGACAGGATTCACTGTACCTTGGTCTTCCAGAATTCTCTAGGAATTCGAAAATGAAAATATCCTATTTTCATTTTCGAATTCCATACTATACAAAACTTTAATTTAAAATGGGTTTATCATCAAATAATACAAACAACTTCGATTAAAACAATGTATTAGCGTACCAAGGCTTTCATATTGAACTTAAAATAACTGAAATAAAATCTGTAAAAAGATAATAATTAGTACAATAAACAATTTACATCAATCGTTCTTCGTATCCTATGGCTCCCAAATAAATTATTAATATAGGTACAACCTACTTTCGGGGTGCGAGGGATATGCTCTATGGGCAACCTTACACCCGTCTGAAGACCCGAGACGGCGTGCGGTTTTAGTCGGTTCAAGCCCGACATAACCGCCCCCACTGGCCGGCGGGGGGGTATCCGAAGGGATTTCCGCATGAAAATAAATAACAAAAACGTAAAACCTACTTAAATAATTTTGATTAAATAAGTATAAATAAAATCAGATCAGTCATTCAATTAGATAAATAAACAAAATATAAGATAATGGCCATAATTTTTTATGTACAACGTATTCATAAAATTAACATTATTTTACTAATAACTAATTAGTAGTAATCAATGGAAAGTGCCCTTAAGAGCCTATAATACCTCAATTGACATATTTTAAACGTGTATATTAAAAAAAGTAGTGAAGCATAGTCCTTAGAATTTATATATAGTAAAGTTGAGGATTCGGGGAGATGACTATATGTGCTGAAAACACGATTCCGTAAAATTGAGTCGATAGAAAATTATTACAAAGTTGCCTCTAAACCATAGAAATAAAATCATTTTTATGATGGATATACCCAAAATGGGAACATGAAACTTTATATACAACTTAACTTTAATATAAGGCGGATGTTATAAGTTTTAATTTTTTTAAATATATTTTAGTTTTTTCATAATCAGCAAATATCTAAATTATACCCACTCTAACACGGCTCGTACTGCCGCGCGACCCCCTCTTCAGTCGCGCTTCGGCTTTCATACGGGGAACCTGTGTCACTCGCGCTCAGCCAAGCTAGGATAATCGAAATGGGTAATAAGCGTAACCAGAAGAGGAAAAGTGTATGTTGGCGTAAAAAAATAGTAAAACATATGAACGACGTTATAAAGTAAGTATCAACCTACCTAAGTTTACTATTTTATTTACAATACAATGAGAATAAAGTTAGGAAATAGGTATGTAGGAACCCATTTATTTGTATCTGATAAAGTGATAAATATACTATGAGGATTTTTCGTTGTGTACTAATAATAGTATATTATGCAACTAGTGAATAAAGGAAGGATTTAAAGCGAGGGCCGTAGATGAGTCACGAGCAAGTGAAGGATTCTAATGATTGAATCACGAGCGCAGCGAGTGATTCAACTGTTAGAATCCTGAACGACGCGAGTGATTCATGGCCCTCGATATAAATTCGTACTTTATTCAGGAGTTGCATACTATACTTTATACCATGACTACGAGAAAAGACATAATTTAAGCGAAAATAGAAATTTAATCAAGAAATAAGAATTGTAACATTAATTGAAATGGACATTAAAATTAGAGCAATGACTAAAATTAAGCGTAATTTTCTTATTATTATCATTAGAGTGGTCAACTTGTGAAACAATATTTATTAATCTAATGCCAAACTCCTTGTCGCAAATATCGACCAATCAAATCTCGAGAATTTATTTGCACCAAAGAGTTTTGAATTTCGAATCTTAGCGCAAGGAGTTTGTGTAAGCATTGAAATAGAGACCGGATATATTTTTGTGTTCCAAATTCAAACACCAAAATAGTGAATAAAAACAAAACAGTGAATAAAAGGCCTTTTTATTCACTGTTTTGCGTGAATAAAATAAGCTTTTTAGAGTAGGTATGGTATAAACAATATTTTATTATCTGCGAAGTCTACATTTTGTGTAGATTGTCCTAGAATATTTATTTATTATTATTACATATTTATTGTTATATACCTACTAATGTTTGACCATGTCAATCTCAAATCATAAATAACTATATATATCTGCTTACTTCTATCCCTTCGTCATCCATACCGTATACGGATCTGTGATACGGATAAACAACATTATTGTTTAAATTTCAGAAAACGTCGATTACAAGAAGTAGATACTAATGATAAAGAGAATATTCCTGCAAATATGTGAGTACATAATTTCTTCTCATAACAATCCACACATTTCATTTTATTATTACTGTCATTCTTATGTAAGTACCTACTCATAGTGCGATCGCCATAGTTTCCAAAAACGGCTACGACTTACGAGTAACAGCTGAAGTTTGAGCGCGGCTCAGTCCGGTCAATTAGGGTAAACGCACCAGTTGTAGACAAGTTGTTTGTTCAATACAGTGTATCTAGATTTTTCCCCGACATCGGCGAAGCCAAGAGAAGGGTTATGGTTTTGACAGGTTATGTATGTATGTATGTATATATGTAACCACTTATCAGAACTGGACATTATGACATATCATTGAATCTAATGTGGTGCCTTCTAGCGGTCATAAAGTACTGAGTGAAGAAATAAAAAGGAAAAGAAAACAAACGTCACATAACGGTGTTCCTGTTGTGTGCGAGAGATGATGATAATATAATTATAATTTTTTTTTTTTTAAAAGAATATTAGCAATCTAAATTACTAATACCTATTCCCGTTAACCCCTCCAACTAAGCTAAATTGTTTGTGCTAGGAGTGGGTTCACGTCGGTAGTGTAATGGCCAGAATTCGAACCCGGGACCTCTCGATCGTAAGGCCGACCCCTTAACCACTCAACTACCGACGCTTCAATATTATAATATTATTTGTAACTAGCAATCGAACTTTTTACTAGCATTGCATTTTGAGATCAATATAAGAGAAAATGTGTGGGAAGAGGCCGAAAGTAAACCTAATTTTATTTCAGGTCGCAAATGTCATCGGAACAGCAAGAACATCCTGATCTGTTTACATTAGAAAATGTGGAATTGTGAGTGCTATAGAAGTATAGTTGTCTATTAATAAATAGTCATCACTACAATACATAGTGTAAAACAAAGTCGTTTCCCGATGTCTGTGCCTATGTATGCTTAGATCTTTAAACTACGCAACAGATTTTGACGTGGGGTTTTTTAATAGATCTGACAGATTTATATGTATAATACATTAACATCCAGGTGGAAGGGTAGTTCAATATAAATAAATAAATATAAATAAATATTATAAGCCAATCTACACAACGTCACCTAGACTCATGATGAGCATAGTTTAACTAGCTTGTGTTATGGGTTCTAGGATGCGGATAGACTTACATAGAGGTATATTTTTTTGTCAATGCATACAATATGTACATAGAAACACCAGACTAATGCAAATATTGATATTCATGCATACAAATATTTGCACTAAGCGGGAATCGAACCCACACAGGACCACATAGCAATCGCGTTGACTACCACCACGCCACAGAGGTCGTCAAATATATAGTCTGAACTGCAGATAGGTACCATTGAAAGAATATACGAGTAATATCAATATTGTCCTTTCAGGTCTACTGAAACTGGAACTGTATGTCCTACCGCAAATAGGGATCCACAAAATGAATCAAACGATGACGATAATACTAACTGGTAATTGCTAAATTTATACAGACTGTTTTTTATACAAATACCTAATAATAATAGAACTATATCATATTCTACGATTATTTCAGGTTAGAAATAAATCAGGACGATTCCAAGCGAAGGAGTATTTTTAAAGTTGAAGGGCGACGAATTGTGGATTTTGAATATTTTTATAAAAATCTTCTAAATATATGTGGTCACAACAAAGCATTTGGCTGCACATTAAATAATGTGCATATAATATCGGAAAAACGAAAAGGACTTCTTTCAAAATATACACTAAAATGCAACATGTGTAACCAAATATTTTATCTTGACTCAGAACCCACATCAAAATTAGATTTAAATAGAGCTGTAACATCTGGCATTATAACCTCTGGCATTGGCTATTCCCAATTTAATGAGCTATGTGCATCAATGGATTGCCCGACTTTCACCCAAAAACTTTATGATAAAGTACAAAGTCAAATTTATGAAGATTGGCAAAACACGGCTGTAAATGTCATGGAGATGGCTGGAATTCGAGAACGTGATGCTGCTATTGCGGAAGGCCGTGTGGATAAAAACGGTATTGCTCGCATAGACGTCATTGCGGATGGTGCATGGAGTAAACGATCATTTAATACCAATTATTCAGCCCTATCTGGAGCGGCGGCTATTATAGGTAAACGATTTGGCGAAGTCTTGTTTATTGGAGTCAAGAACAAATATTGTTGCATATGTGCGAGGGCTGACAATAAAGGCATCATGCCTGGAGACCATGTTTGTTTCAAAAATTATAGCGGACCTTCTACAGGTATGGAGTCCGAATTATTGTTAGAGGGATTCAAGCAGTCGATTACTACACATAAGCTTATATATGAACGCATGGTGGCTGATGGTGATTCAAGTACTTATAAAAAAATTTTGGAAGGTCGCCCATATGCTGACTGTACCGTGGAAAAAATAGAGTGTAAAAATCACATATTCCGAAATATGTGCAAAAAACTTAAAAATATAACTACGGAAACCAAATATCCTGCCAATTTAAGAAAAAAAATTACTACGCAAAGAATTCTTGCCATAAGAAAAGTAATTTGCTTGTCAATAACGGAACATGCATCTAAAACTACACATTTTGATACAAAAGTAAATTTACTGTTCAAAGATATTACAAACGCTTATAATCATGCGTTTGGGAACCACACAGAGTGCCAATCATACTATTGTAGTAGTCAAAAAAATAGTGAAGATGTGACCGTCATTTTAAAAACGTGTGCTATATGGCACAGAATAAAGTTTATTGTCAACACTGTGGCATCTAAAGCACGAAGTCTTATGCACAATAGTGATAGCAATAAGGTCGAATCTTTTAATAGCATCATTGCTAAGTTTGTGGGCGGGAAAAGAATAAACTTTTCGATGCGCCGCGGGTATGAGTCGAGATGTAATGCTGCCGTGGTCTCATTTAACACTAAATGCCCCCTTTCTACTTTACACAGATCCGTATCAGGAAAAAGTCCTAAGGCTGCAGTAAAAAAACTAGAAGAGAGACGTTTGAAACAAAGAAAAAGTGCTTCAAAATATGTAAGAAAGGGAAGAAAGCTATTTTTGATGAATCAACAAAAACTTGGGGATAAAAATTATGGCGAAAATTGCCAAAAACCTGATATGCCCCCTTTGGAATACAACAGAGTTAAGGAAGATTTTCTTAAAAATTTACCGAGTTCAGAAGAAGATAGAAAACAAATAGAAAAAGCAACGATTTTACAGAAAGATTCAAGTACGTGGTTAGAGCTTAGAAGGAAGCTTCTCACGGCATCAAATTTCGCAAAAGTCATAAATAGGCGATCAACCACAAGCGTGAAGAATTTAGTGAAGAATATTCTTTATCCAAAAAATCTTAGCCATGTGCCGTCCTTAAAACATGGAATCGAACATGAGAGTATTGCCTTAGAACAATTAGAATCGCAGCTCAAAGTCAAGATAGAGCCTTGCGGTCTCTTCGTTGACAAAAATTTGCCTTATTTAGGTGCCACACCTGACGGGATTATAGGTGATGATATCTTGGTCGAAATAAAGTGCCCAATCACAGCATTTAAAACATCCCTAGATGACGCAATAGATAAGAAGAAAGTAAATTTTTGGAAGAGATCCAAAGATGGTCTTATTATCAATAAAAAACATGCTTGGTTTATACAAGTTCAGGGTCAATTACACATCACTGGCAGACATAAATGTATTTTTGGGGTATGGTCAGGACGTGAACGAGAGATCAAAACAGAAATTATTGAAAGGGATGATCGGTTTTGGGAACTTAATATGGCGAGCAAATTAAGTGATTTTTATTTGTCATTTATGTTACCTGAGTTGTGTGATGCAAGACATACTCGAAACATGCCAATACGAGAATAAAGCATTTTTATTATACTGTTGTATTTTTCTTTCTCGACATGATTTTATTCTAACACACTAGCTGACCCGGTGAACTTCGTACCGCCAAAGTAAATGAGTGTAGCAAACTATACATTTGATTAACACTAATAATATCAAGTAATTATGATTGTTAATTATTGTGTTACTCTATATAGGTAGTTTTAAAATTAACAATAAGATAGAAATTATAATGCAGATTTTTATTTTATTTCTATAACCAACCTGCCGATTATTAGCTAGTTTACCTTATCGTAGTCTACGCGTGAACTCTAGCGCACGAGGTCACGCGCGCATCCTTGTGAGAGTGAGATAGTCGCGATCGACTACTGCGCGGCGTGGGCCGGCCGCCAGTGAGCGGGGGGTAAATATTGCATTTTAGCTGGAGTAGTATGGACTCTTAAAACTCGTTAGTCTGACAACAGTTCTTGGGTGAAGCAAATGAATTTAGAAATGCAGAATTTGGAACGTGATTCCAAATAATATATTTCAAAATTCATTCTCGCCTCACTCAGGAACAGTGACACAGATTTTATTTTTAACAACTTGTCTGGTATACCTACACTAGGTCTGCAAGGCGAATCGCTGCTTGCAATGTTGAGCTGAGTGAGACATCGTGAATCAGATTTTGAAAATTTTGAACAGTGATCATTCCTCCGTGGCGTATTTTGAAAGTCACAACTCTGGACATGCTTTCTGAGCGTGTAAAGTTTGGTCACAGTGTCTCGAGCGGTTATTATGTAATTCCATCTGGAATTTTTGTAACGGTGATCATTCCTCTGTGGTAGCATTATTTTTTTTCAAAATATATCCATAAACCTTCCTCTGATTGACCTCTTTAATCATGCCAAATTTGGTTCTGATTGGATTAGTAGTTTAGGAGGAGACCTGAAAATCCTGAAGTCTGGTATGAGGAGCTTTCGCTCGACTTCGTCTCACTCAGCTCAATAAAAGTCATTGGTTAGCAGCCAATCGCGTTGCAAATCATATACATACAAGCTGTTGCCCGTAGCTTCACCCGCGTGGTACCCGTTTCCGCTACCCATGGGACCATATTCCACCACAACCTATATAAGATATACAATTCCACAATACATTGTACTTCATTTTGTTATACCTAAAATGGTTAAGTAAGTAGGTAGGTAGTTAAGGCTAGGGCACGCCGCAATAGCGGCGGTAAGGCCCATCATGGAGGATTGGCTGGAGAGGCGACACGGAAGCCTCTCCTACCGATTGACGCAGGTGATCTCAGGGAAGGGGTGCTTCGGGGATCACCTGCATCGGATCAGGAAGGAGCCAACGCCTGAGTGTCATCACTGCGACGCGAGCGAGGACTCAGGGCTGCACACGCTGGCGGACTGCCCGGCGTGGGAGGCGCCGAGGCGTGACCTCGTGGCAGCCATCGGGGTGGGAGTCCTCTCGCTCGGCAGCATGATTGCGGCAATGGTGGCGCGCCCGGGAGAGACTTAGAACTCTCCCGGTCCGCCGAGCCCGCAACTTGCTCGCCGCGCGTCGCAGGCAACTCAGGCGCCGGAGGTCGCTTAACGACCTCCGTCCTCCATGAGCGCAGGCCTGGGGGTGGCGGGTGAGGCCACCTGTCACCCCAGCAGAAGCAGGCCGGGACGGTGGGGCGACTAGCGCCCCTCCCCCAAACCGGGGCAAGACGGGGACACCGTGGTTCCCAAACCCGAGGGGGCCATCTCGAAACCGGAGATGGCCCAGGGTCAGTCGGGGTGCGAGGGATATGCTCTATGGGCAACCTTACACCCCGGCGTCTGTAGACCCGAGACGGCGTGCGGTTTTAGTCGGTTCAAGCCCGACATAACCGCCCCCGCTGGCACGCGGGGGGGTATCCGAAGGGATTTCCGCACGAAAAAAAAAAAAAAAAAAGGTAGGTAGTTAAGGCTTATTTTTTTCCGACACCTTCAAGAAATCTCGTTATATTATAGCCAATGTATACAATAACTTTAACTGCCGCGAGAACAACTCTATCCATTGGTAAAAACAGCATGAAAATCGGCGCAGTAGTTCTTGTGTTTATCGCGAACAGACAGAGGCGGCGGAGGACTTTGTTTTATAATGTGTAGTGATGAAGGGATACAGTATTGTGGCACGAAAGTGATAACTGTAGAGCACTTTCGCTTGATTTATAGTCCGTAGGTACCAAGTAGGTAAGTGTGCGACTGTGCGAGGGATATGCTCTATGGGCAACCTTACAGCCCCGCGTCTGTAGACCCGAGAAGGCGTGCGGTTTTAGTCGGTTGAAGCCGACATAACCGCCCCCGCTGGCCGGCGGGGGGGGGGGTATCCGAAGGGATTCCCGCACGAAAAAAAAAAGATACAAAGTAAGTTTTCAATTACAATATTCATTACACAATTTACAAAGTACTACCCACATAACACTAAAATACCATAAAGAAATCACAGTACTTTTCCATACATACTCATATTTTAATTGTATCTTTTAGTTAGACAGTTGAAATTTTCACATACAAATATAGGTACTTATTATAATCTTAGAGGCTACGGAAGCAGTAAAATGGGCGTCCCTATCGTTAGAAGCGATTTCAAACATGCAACCTTCGGATGCCTCCCATACACCCCTATAATCCTGAAAACATTTCACTCTTTTTGGGCAGTCGTGTAATAATAAAAAGATAGAGAAAAGAGAGTAAAGCAAGAGACCCCACGAGTAGTTCTACTTCTCTTTCCTCATTATCATCTTAGCGTCCGTCCCGGTCGCATCGGAGGTCCTCACCTGGAGCCCAGGGTCCGCTTTCCGCCTTTTAGACTGTCTACACACCATGGCCAGCGGTACCAACCGGCGGCATTACGACTTGCGCCCCGCTTGTGTTAATCTTGATGATTTTGACGGCCTCTGTGGCGTAGCGGTGGTACATTCGACTGTTACGAGGGGGCGCGGGTTCGATTCCCGCTCAGTGCAAATATTTATATGCATGAATGTCTATTTGCATTGGTCTGGGTGTTTCTATGTATCCTTAGATGAAGTTGTCGATACGTTTATAAATGACCTAAATAAGATAGATCAGCTACCACTAAACAATATTAAAAAGCTTGGATATATGACAACTACTTAACATCACGTCTGACTTGGCCTTTTCTGGTGTATGAATTCGGTAAAACCTTACTGGCGAAAATAGATGCAACTGTCATAAAATCGCTAAAATCGTGGCTTGGACTAGCGCACTCTGCTGATTCCTCTGCTCTATTTAGGGATCAAAATAATTTTGGGATGATACTTAAGAAACCATCGGAGCTCTATAAACACCTTAGAGTTACCAAAGCCCACATCTTAGGTAAATCCCAAGATGTCACAGTCAGGGCACTCCCGAAAGATAATAACGCGTCCGAGCTTGAATCTAGACTCCTATTCCATAAACGATTTATGATAGGGGCCCAGTCGAACAGAGGACAGACAGACAGAAAGGGACCAGGATATACTTACAAAAAAAATAAGTCCTTTCTAAAACAAGACGAAAATGATGGATGTCGAGTCCACGCGATGAATTTGGAAATCCAAAATGAATGGTTGACAATGGGAGAGTTCTGCATACCGATGGCCTTGGCGCGCCTTGATCTATGACTGGTCGCCGGCCCTGTTAAAATTCTATCTTAACGCCTTTCAGATGACCCTACCAGACCAGAGTAATCTGGTAAGGTGGGGGAAGGCAACAGAAAAACAATGTTATACTTGTGGTGAGGCAATAGGGACGGCTAGACACATATTAGTAGGATGTAGGGTGCGTCTCGATAGAGGCCATTACTCACGCCGCCACGATAAGGTGCTTATCATCATACGTGAAGCAATGAGTCTGGCAGTAGCTGAAGCCCAAAAAGGATTAACTACTAACAGACGTCATATCAACTTTGTGTCTGAAGGTTCATCCATAACATCCAGGAACAAACCTTATTCAATCTTAGATTATACTGCCCCAGATTGGACTCTCCTAATCGACACGTATGAAAAGAATTACTTAGAACACTATAAAATTGCGGAGGATGTTGGAGTTTCGTCATCTAGACCTGACATATTCCTTTATTCTAAGAGGTTAAAACGTGTGGTTCTTGTGGAACTTACTGTATCGTGGGAAACAAATATACCGAAGGACCACACAATACAGAAAAATAAATACTATGATCTCACAAACGAATTAATCATTAACGGTTACGTGGTTAATTTGTATGCAGTGGAAGTGGGAGCGAGAGGTATACCAGCAAAATATCTCTATAACTTACTTAAAGATCTAGGCCTATCGTGAGCTACAATAAGCTCATTACTAGGACGAATGTCTAAAGCGGCACTAGTAATTTCGTATCAAATTTGGTTAGGCAGGGAGGGGAACTTGGGTAGTGAAGGTGAGTGTTGATGTACATCTACACTTGGGTGGCAAGTCCCAGGCACTGCCCCGAGTTCCCAACTCAGCAACGCGATGGACCCTGCACCCACCCGCACGGAGAATCCATGGATTGCTAAGAATATCGGTCTATAAATTTACAAAAAAAATGGCTTTTGCGGGATTGACAGCCATCTGACACCCCCCCCCCCAACCCTAGAAGAGAGCTTGCGCCAATGTCTCGTTCGTTAATCAGCCTAAGATCTTAATGGGCCCCCATACGTATGAAACCGAATTATCAGCGAAAATAAATTCACATCAATCTCCTGTTTACGGTTTTGGCCCGCACTCGCGATAACGCCCACAAGGCCACTGACCTAGCAACAATACAAAAAATACAAGCGAATTCTTACTTTATTGTACTGGTATATTGGAATGCCCCATTAGCGAGATTGTACTGTATTGAATCACTGCATATAGCGTAAAACAAAGTCGCTTCCCGCTGTCTGTCTGTCCCTATGTATGCTTAGATCTTTTAAACTATGCTACGAATTTTGATGCGTTTTTTTCAACAAATAGAGTGATTCAAGACGAAGGTTTACATGTATAATACATGCATAATGTAGTAGAGAAAAACTGATAATGTTAGTGGTTTCTTGTGATGTCGTAAATAAACACATTTTTTTTGCGATTACATTGCAAACGCTGAACCCTACGAGATAGATCAAAATAATGTACTACACCTTGAAAAAGGTTTACAAAAAAGTCCGCGATGGTAGGTAGGTATATGTCTATCTCTTAGGGAGATCCCACAAAAAACATTTTTTATCCTTTATAATGGCTTATTTACGAAGCGTATATTAATTAAGTAATAATTAAATATAATTGAACACATTGTGCATTTAATATAGATCAATATGGTCCTTTACAGTATGTACGCAATTTTAATTAATATTTTCAAAGTTGCATATATCAGCTTTGCTCTCGTGCGAAGCCGGGGCGGGTCCCTAGTGTTTTACACAAGCAACCCACCCTCACTGCGCTTCGGTTTATATGAGTTTCTTTTACCTCAAGCCATTGTAATGAAAGAGGCATGCCGCCACCTCATTCGCGCGCATTACCTGCTGTAATGCGCGCGAAAGAGACGGCGGAGAGGGAGCGGGAGAGAACCCTGCCCCCCGAGTTCCGCAGTCTGCGGCGAGGACGCCGTAGACTCGACTACGCTCGGGACTACCGACCTCCATGATCGGGGCCTGAGCACGGCAGTTGGCCGACTCGCCGTCCTTACAGAAGCAGGCCGTGGCGGAGGCCTGTCCTGTGTGTCCTACACACGCCTGCTAACTCACCGACGCGGGATAAAACCCGACCAGGCGAGTCCGTGGTGGCGGCCAAAGTGCGCCGGTAACCCTGGGGTTATCCTTTTGAGGGCTTACCCGGGGTGCCGGCAATGGACATTTGGGGAGGACACCGTGTGGTTTTAGTCGGTCCGATTCTGACACTCCTATCCCATCGTCGGCACCGATGGGGTGAAGCCAGTGGGGGATTTCCACACACTAAAAAAAAACCATCGTAATGTACACATAATATATAGCCTATGTCCATAGGGGATAATGTACCTTTTAGATGGTGATTTTTTTTTTACAACAAATATAGTTGTTCCGAAGATTAACCCAAACATAAACAAACTCACAAAATTCGGCCTCTCTCTTAATAATTTAGATAGTATAGATTACAGGAGCCGTACACGTTGGGCCGGCCAATGGGCGCCACAGTATACTATAACTATTATCTGAACGAATTACATTTTGATGCAATATTAGTGTGCTAATTTTTCCTTTAAATTTGAATCAGAAAAAGTTAACATCCTGGGACTTAAATCCATGACCAGCCCTTTTATAGGGGAATACTTTGACCAACTGAGCTACCTGGACAGCTCCAAAATGGCAAAATTCTCTTCATACATCATAGGGCGACGTTGGAGGCATCTACAGAAAATTCTTTCGATAAGACTACTCGCGGGTTGACATTATCGATTCAAATTTATTAACTGGACATTGAAGTAGCGTTATTTTCGTAAAATTATCGTTGTAATCAATGAGCTTATATTAAAAAGTGGTAGATACGGCACTGGCGCTTAAAAGCGAGGCTAATTTAAATGTCTCAATGCAAGCATGAGTGCTTAAGGACATACACTTATCGGTTAGTGAGCACAAAAACAAAGTAAGTGTTCTGTTATACATCTTTTGATAATATAGCAATAGCATGGAACAAACATATCCACCTCATTTTAAAAGATCATTGGTTGATATAAATATCTAATTACTAGCTGTTGCCTGTGAATCCGCCCGTGTGAAATACTGATCCTGTTCCCTCGACCCACAGGAAAAAAGTTGCCATACCATTTATTCTCAGACCTAACAAATATACACAAAAAATGTCATGAGACTTGTACAACCCGAGTTCAATAGCAAACTCAAGACACAAGATTTTTATAATTTTATTGGATTTTATAGTTATACTAAAAATTATCTCTCTAAAGAATTAATCTTATAGTATATTAGTTATGGTATTTAGACTTTTAAAGACTAAATATAATTTTTAAAGTCAACAACAATACCTAAATTGTTTGAAGTCAGTTGTCCAATACAACACAATGTCTTTGCTAAGACACAATCACGAGAATATGGTCTCATCATAGTATTAATGAATTAAATTACCAACAAAATAACAAAGGATCATGGCCTCAACAATTTTTACCTAAAAATGGCTTATACAGATGTTACAAACAATCTTTTCACACCTGCACATAGATAGGCACAGGAATGGGTTCAGCAGGTCTCCTGTCTAGATGCACCCTGTTTCTCAGCAATTGCAAACTATTTTCGGTGACTTTAGTGCATCCTCGAACTAGCAGGCCCTCTAGTTTTGGACTGTGAAGTCCTAACGATCTGTAATGTATTGAACAAAACATCATCACTAAAGATTTAAGGGTCTCTTGTAAACATGGTCAATAAGACCATGTTTGCATAAGATGGTTTCTACATGGATCAACTTCATGATTATATAGTGCCTCATTTTATTTTATTTTAACAAACTTAGTGCTTCATTTATTTTATAAAGATTTCTAATAATCATTTTATTTCTATTCACACTGTTTTACTGTATGTTTTATATTAAGCAAAATATAGACTACTAGCTGACCCGGCAGACTTCGTACTGCCTCAATCGATAACAACTTCCATATTTATTCACCTTTTAAACCTTCTCTGGGCCTCCACAAATAATTCAAGACCAAAATTAGCCAAATCGGTCCAGCCGTTCACGAGTTTTAGCGAGACTAACGAACAGCAATTCATTTTTATATATAAGAGAAGAAGAAGAAGAAGAAGAAGAAGAAGATAGTTCGACTCACCTTACACCTCTATCCGAAATCTCTGAACATCCACTCAGATTTAACATTTTCAATCCTGTACTGTACTTAGCAAGAGCATATAAAGACTTATCAGTGATCTGTTTATTACCTTCCAAATTCAATGTCTTTAGGTATTTAAATTTTTTAATGAATATCAGTATGCAGCTTTCTGATATTGAGACACAGTATGACAGATCTACATCCTCCAGCATGCTCTGATGCAGAGCCAGCGCCTCCACCGCACCTGTAGTCAACCACGCACATCGCGCCAGTTTCAGTGTCCGTAAATTATTACAATATAGAATGACTGGTTGCAAACATTTTGCTGACAGACTTTTACACTGGCTCAGGTTCAGACTAAGTAAACTCTGATTTCTTAATAATATCGGAATTAAATCACCGTCTGTCAACGTCATACAGCGACTCAAATTCAATATTCTTAGTCGAGTACATGCAATAGTAAACACCTGTAAAAATATATTTTTATTGTAAATAATGACAGCTTATAGCCGAATTGCAAACTATGCACCAATTACTTACACTAAACGTGTGAGGAGAGAATCCCTTGTTCATCAATTTTAAAGATTTGAGCTTAGCAAAGTACATATTTGTTATGTGCAAACAAGTGTTCGAAACACAACGAAAATTGAAACAATCCTTTATCGTTAAACATGGCATAATCTTCGCAACTATTATATCTTCCCAATACAAATCCAACAGCTGAGTGCTTCTTTTCATTTTTCTTTTAATTTTTTAAAATTATTTGAAAGAAAGACTATTTTGGAACATTCTCGTGAACGTGAAATAAAAACATTGATCAAATGACTTTGATAATGAAAGTCCAGGTCTAATTTTGTGTAAAAAATAGCATTTTACTTTTACTTTTATTTACATGCTCAACAAGTAGAATGAGACAGTCATATCGACATTATTGATAGTCGTAGAACTCGTAGATAGAGAAAAGTGAACTGTGGAAAGTGGCTGAATGCTAAAAGTACAGATGTTGTTTTGATTGAATTATTTCTATGAAAATGACGTTTTATAAGCGGTTAGTTTTTGCTAAAATATTTTAAAAAGTATAAAAAACCGGTTGTCTTTAAAGTCGGTTTACTGACGATAGTTGAACGTGATAACGTCTTATGAAAATACTAACTATATGTATAGCAGCTGTCCACGCGGACGCATCGCTTGCACTTCAAGCCCAGAGCGAGGTAACGCCGCATACGAGGTAACGCCGCATATGTCAGGTAACGGCATACGAGGTAACGCCGCATACGTCAGGTAACGGCATGTTACGTCCTGTTTTTTCGTGCGTGCAGCCGGCTCATGGATTTATAAGACGTTGTCACGTCGAAACATTTTATTATTAAATTAAAGAATCAAAGAATCAATTTCGTTTATTCAGTTTAGGCACATAAAGAGCACATATGAATGTCAAAGTTTTACAATTGCGTTTGTCAAAATTATCAAAAAGATGTAAATAAATCATTTGAAAATGATTCTTTCGCTGGTTCGGTAGTTGGATCTACTGAGAAGAGACCAGTAACAAACTCACTAACTCAGGTAGATCATCGTTATGCTTTCTTTTTTATTTATTTTTTAATATATAGTTTTGTTTTATTTATGATATGTGCGAGAGCAAGAGTGAAGAGTTAATTAGGTGGACCATGCATTTTTATCATTAAGATATTCATCTACTTTATAATAACCTTTTTTCATGAAACCTTTTTTCAATTCTATTTTAAATTTATTAAGTGGCAGGTCAACCAAATCCTGAGGGATTTTATTAAATATTTTTATACATTTGCCTACAAACGAATTACCAACATTATGAAGTCTGAGTTTTGGCGCTGCAAGCTTATTTTTATTTCTGGTATTAAAATTATGTTCGTCCGATTTTTTTTGAACAGATCTAGGTTCTTCCGTACATATAAGATGTTGTCGTACACATATTGGGAAGCAACAGTTAAAATATTAATTTCTTTAAATAGTTCCCTTAGCGAGTCACGGGGTCCGAGGCTATAGATTGCTCGTATAGCTCGTTTCTGTAACATGAATATAGACTCAATATCGGCAGCTGAGCCCCACAGCAGCAGACCATATACATAACGCTATGAAAGTAACTAAAATAAACTAATCGTGCCGTTTCCTCGTCAGTCAGTGACCTGATCTTTCTAGCTGAGCTAAGTCTACCTGCTAAGGCTGTGATATGAGAACCCCATTGCAGTTTATTATCTAACGTTAGTCCAAGAAAAACGATGGTATCGACTACTTCAACAGATTCATTATTCATTGTAATATGTGTATCTATCTGTCTTACATTGGGCATGGTAAATTTTACACATTTTGTTTTCTTCGCATTGAGCAGAAAGTTGTTACTTGTGAACCAATGCAATATTTTAGAAAGGGTATTATTCGCATCGTCAAGTACTACTTTTTGTCTGTCAGTTTTAAAAATTAATGATGTGTCATCAGCAAATAATACTATCTCACAAAGATTTTCAATGAAGTAAGGAAGGTCATTTACATATACTCTGGGGTACTCCCATGACTAATGGGGCACCAGAACAATTGGTGCCATTAATGTTGACTTTTTGTATTCTGCCAGTGAGGTAAGACCTAAGTAAGCTAAGTGAGCTGCTCGAAACACCATAGTGACCTAATTTTAATAACAAAGTCTCATGATCAACACAATCGAAAGCTTTTGATAAATCACAAAAGACACCAATGCCATCTTGCATCTTCTCCCATGCATCAAATATATGTTTGACAAGTGCGACTCCTGCATCCGTCGTATTTCTGCCTTTAGTGAAACCAAACTGTTTGTTATGAAGTAATCTATTGGCAGTGAGATGCGAAAGCAGTTGATTAAATATAATTTTTTCAAAATTTTTACTGAGAGCTGGTAGTATAGAGATGGGTCGAAAATTGGATGGATCACTTTTATCCCCTGCTTTGAATAACGGAATGATTTTACTGTACTTCATAAGATTAGGAAACTGTTTTTCGTTTATACATTTATTGAATATGAATGCAAGGTAAGGCGCAATAATGGGCATTATTGATTTTATTATATTGATTGAAATGCCCCAGAGATCCTCAGTTTTTTAAATGTTTAATTCCTTAAAAAATTTAAGAATGGTTTCAGTGTCAATGTACTGAAAATCAAAGTTAACACTACATTTATGAACACAAGACTTAAGAATTGAATCGGCTACGTTTTTTGACGAATCTAATTTACTAGTGGTAATTGGAATATTTGTGAAATAAGATTCAAATGCATGGGCCACCGTAGAATCAGTATCAATGTGTTGATCATCTATTTTTAACCCGAAGAATCGATCACGTGACCTTTTTTTACAAGTTTCTTTGTTAATAACATTCCATGTTGTTATTATCTGATTTTTCTATTTTAGCTCGTATATAATTTGATTTGGCTATTGAACAGACTTTCTTGAATAGTTTAGAGTACTTTTTAATATGTTCAATTACTTGTGGCTCACTAGTAGATGCCTTTGTCTGGTATAATTCATATAATTTCTTTCTACTTTTATAGATACCAGGTGTAGCCCAATCACTAAATTTAGTTTTAAATTGATTCACGTTTATTGTCTTTTTAGTGAAAATATTATTAAATGCACATTTGATTACTCCGAACAAATTTCTGTAGAGATCATTCGGATCATCATCATTATTATTGAGCTCCAGCAGAGGTACTTTATCTTTAATGTTTTCTTTAAAATTTTCTAATCGATATGTCGTGATTGGTCTACATACAATATTTTTTGGTAATGGAACATGTTGGTGCTCAAATCTAGCTAGCTGACCTGTATGATTTGATTTAATGAAATTTATTATAAATTTTTCATTTACATCACTGTCAGAAAAAATATTATCCAAGCAGGTAGCTGATGTGGATGTGATGCGAGTTGGTTCACTAAAAAGATTTTGTAAGTTAAAAGATTTAAAGAGATTGAGGAACCTTAACGCGTTCTGGGAGTTTTCTAAAATATTAATGTTAAAATCGCCACATTAGGGGGGCGTAGTTGTTCACGTCCGTAGGAGCTACCACAACCCTACACGTGTCCCCCGGGTGGTGCTAAAGAACAACAAACGCCGAGTCGTAGGCGGCGGTCAACTATCCTACTAGGCAGGCTTAGCGGCTAGCTTCTGTGGAGGTAGGAAATTACTTCTACAAACCGTAATCTTGCGGTCATGTTTTGTGAGAACGGTGGCCTTGGCTTTATCGCCTGGGCTAAGAGGAAGAAATCCTCCATAAAAAATAACCCCAATCCTAAGGTGGGAACCGCGCCGACAGGATGAATGGCTGAGGGAATTCTGTCTCTAGCGCCAACCTCGATGGACCTGGCCACATCGTTGTATAGTGCCTTCTCATAGGAATCGGCGTTGCCCTGTGAGGGACCAACAATTCGTCCGTACTCGTAGGAACAAAAATGAAGTTAAATCCCCTAAAAAACTCAAAAAACCCTCAACCACAACATAAATTGATAACTCAACAAACACTCCTCCCAGGCTTATTTAACAGACAACGTTCGTCATCCCTTTCCGATGTAGGAAGATCACCACAAGACAACCAAAAAGCTAATGCAGAGCAACTAAATGAGACCAGTAACTCGCCAGAAGCTACCTCACTAGAAGACACTCCCCAATTTCCTGCTCCGCCACCATGGCAAAGGGTGCCATCACCCAATAGCAGAAGCAGTAAGAAAAGGAAATATAGCAGTTCTTCACCAGAAGCTCAGAGTACTACCACGAAAAACTGTTTTAGCACCTTGCCTCTAGACCCTAAGGATGAAGCGTGCACTATCGATTATACTAAACCCAGTAAACCCCCACCTATCGTTCTAAACGGCATAGAGGATGTTACCGAGCTATTGAAGCTACTTTAAACCGTTACCAGCAAAGAAGATTTAAAATTCAAGCTAATTAACAAAAACCTACTCCACATTCTGGTCAACAATACTGAGGAGTATAAGAAAATCATAGCGGTTATAAGATCAAACGGTTTAATAGGGCATACATTTACCCCTAAAGACAGCAAATGCTATCGCATTGTCATAAAAGATCTTCACCATAGCACTCCCCATGAATCGATCTTAGAAGCCATCGAGGCAACCAACAATAAAGTTAAAGGAGAAATCATCAATGCACGATACGGTCCCGACAAGAAACCCACATCGACCTTCTTCGTGAACATTGAGCCCAGTGTTAACAACCCCGCAGTCAAAAATATAACCCATATATTCAGCCAAAAGGTCAAGATAGAGGATCCGCGAAAGTCAAAAAGTATCGTTCAATGCCAACGTTGCCAGCGCTACGGTCACTCAAAGAATAATTGTATGAGACCATTTCGGTGCGTCAAATGCGGAGATGGCCATAAAACCTCAGAGTGCAAAAAGAAAGATAGAGCCTCACCGGCTAAATGCGCTCTCTGCTCGTGTGATCACCCGGCTAATTACAAAGGTTGTGAAATATATAAAGAAATCCTTTCCCGAAGAAACAAAAATTTAACCCCAAGAGAAACCCAATCTGCCCCAACCACCAAGGCACCGCCAATTAACCAAATCTGTGGGCCTACCGCCCAAGTGTCGTCCATATCACAGCCGTCGCAATGTTGCGCTGGTCAAGGTCGACGGCCATTTTGTACCGCCCCATTGATAATCGATGCCGGCGCGGCGTAAGAATGAATGAAACGCTGTTTTTGGCAGTTAAATAGCTGCCGCCTAAAATAGTAGCCCAGTGTTAGGTGCAATAGGAGGGCAGAACCCCAGTCGCCCCCATAAAAGCCATAGTAGCCCAGTGTTAGGTACAATAGGAGGGCAGAATCCACTCGTCGGCAGTCGCCCCCATAAAAGTCATAGTAGCCCAGTGTTAGGTACAATAGGAGGGCAGAACCCAGTCGCCCCCATAAAAGCCATAGTAGCCCAGTGTTAGGTGCAATAGGACGGCAGAACCCACTCGTCGGCAGTCGCCCCCATAAAAGCCATAGTAGCCCAGTGTTAGGTGCAATAGGACGGCAGAACCCACTCGTCGGCAGTCGCACCCATAAAAGCCATAGTAGCCCAGTGTTAGGTGCAATCGGCATCGTAATCAACCGTCGGAAAAGAAAATAATATTCAAAATGACAGCTCATGAGACGCGGTCGATTTGAATTTTTTTAGGCGGCAGCTATTTAACTGTCAAAAACAGCGTTTCATTCATTCTTACGCCGCGCCGGCATCGATTATCAATGGGGCGGTACAAAATGGCCGTCGACCTTGACCAGCGCAACATTTCGACGGCTGTGATATCGACGACACTTGGGCGGTAGGCCCACTGTTCCACCTCGACAATAACCGAAGGAAGCGTAAGACCCTCTCACCAACGTACATACGCTGAAGTTGCCGATGAGAAGAATGCCCAATCAAATCAACAGTCCTACAACAAGCTAGAAGGTTTCCTACTGAAACAAAGCGAGAAAATGGATCTCCTAATACAACAAATAGGCTCACTAGTGAGTCTTATCACTGCTCTCGTCTCTAAGCTAACAAAATGACTTCTCTACACATTGCTACCTGGAACATCAATGGCCTTGCCCCTAATAAAAACGAACTAGAGATGCTCATGAAATCCAACAAGCTTGACGTTTGCCTTATTTCTGAATCGCACACTACACCAAGAAGCCTAATTTGCATTTCAGGATTTTCTGTGTACCATACTTGTCATCCAGATGGTGGAGTCCATGCTGGTACCGCAATAATTATTAAAAATAGTGTAAAGCATTGCCTCTTGGAACCTATTACGACCCCCCATCTCCAAGCCACAACTGTAAGAGTGAAAGACCGATCAGGACCCCTTAATCTCTCTGCGATATACTGTCCACCGAGCCACACCATAAAAGAGAAAATGTTTACTGACTTCTTTATGTCATTGGGCAGTAGATTTATTGCTGGTGGCGATTGGAATGCCAAGCATTCATATTGGGGATCAAGATTAACGGTTACTAGAGGGCGAGAACTAAAAAAGAGTATTGAAGCGAATCACCTATTACCTATGTCAACTGGGGAGCCTACGTATTGGCCCACGGACAGCAACAAAATACCTGATCTCCTAGACTTCTTTATCACAAAGGGTATCAGCGAACTGAACACTCTCATAAAGTCAAGCCTCGACGGTAGCTCCGATCACTCACCTGTGTTACTAATGGTTAGTCCAGTGGCCATTCCCAATGACACTCATACCGACTATCTCCATAATCACAAAACGGAATGGCAATGTTTTCGAGAATTCCTGGAATCAAACATTACCCTTAATGTCCCACTCAAAACCAAGGAGGAAGTTGACGATGCGTGTATCTACATCACAAATATGATCCAAGTGGCGGCCTGGTCTAGTACTCCTGAGCTAAAGGATTCATCGCGTGGGGCACCAGTCGCCTTCGCAGAATCTGGCAGACGACCCATAAGAGCGCAGATAAAACCAGATTAAATCGAGCAATTAAAGAACTTAAAGATCTCCTAGCTCGTACTGCAAATGAATCGCTCAAACAGAGATTAGTGAAAATGACTACTAATGCAAATGGGACTCACAACCTCTGGAAGGCTACAAAGTTCCTCCCACAGCCGCAACAGTGTTCTCCACCTATTAGATCCGGTAGTACATGGGCTCGAACTGACCAAGAAAAGTCTCAGGCCTTTGCTACATACCTAGCCGGGGTCTTCAAGCCCAATGAATCGGATAGCCCTGAAGACCCAGAAATAGATCAAGTCCTTAAACAAGATCTGCAACTATGCCTGCCGTTAAGCCCTACTTCACCAAGGGAAATAGCTAGAGAAATAGCCAAAATGAACCTCTATGAAGCACCTGGATTTGATCTGATAACCCCAAGGCTACTGAAAGAGCTCCCTAAGAAGTGCATTGTCTTTCTGACCATGCTTGTCAATGCCACTCTGAGAACTTCACATGTTCCTGCGCTCTGGAAAACATCTCAAATCGTTATGATTCATAAGCCTGGCAAGCCGCCTAACGAAGTCTCCTCTTATCGCCCTATTGGCCTTACGCCAGTGCTGTCAAAATTGTGGGAAAGGGTCATCCTTGCACGATTATCTCCTTGCCTAGATATAGACCATGTAATACCTAACCACCAATTTGGTTTTCGGAAACACCACTCAACAATAGAGCAGGTACATAGAGTCTATTCTACAATAAAACAATGTCTGGAAAGGAAAGAGTACTGCTCGGCTGCCTTTCTCGACGTACAACAGGCCTTTGATCGGGTTTGGCATAAAGGACTACTCTACAAAATTAAAAAGTACCTTCCACACTCCTACTACCTGCTAATGGAATCTTATCTCAGCGACAGAAAGTTCCAAGTCAAGCTCCGTGACGCCAGATCTTCCCTTCATAGCTGCACAGCCGGAGTGCCCCAGGGCTCTGTACTTGGTCCGGTCCTTTACAACATATTTACTAGTGACTTACCCCACTCACCTAACACAGCTGTTGCAACTTTTGCCGATGATGCGGCCTTCCTCAGTTGTGATCGTGACCCAAATAAAGCGAGCAGATTGTTGCAAAGTCAGCTCAATGCCACCAATGTTTGGTTGACCAAGTGGCGCATAAAAGCAAGCGCTCCAAAGTATCACCACATCACATTTACCCTAAGACGCGAAACTTGCCCCTCGGTCATCCTAGGCTCAGACACATTGCCGCAATCATCCTGCGTCAAATACCTTGGATTTCACCTTGACCGGAGGATGACATGGAAATACCATATAAAAACGAAGCGCAACGAAATCAATCTAAGATTTAAAAATCTACTCTGGCTCCTCGGTAGACAGTCTGCCTTATCCCTATCCAACAAGCTGAGGGTATATTGTTCCATAATAAAACCGATTTGGACATATGGAATCCAACTGTGGTCGACAGCCAGCAAATCCAACATTATGTGCCTGCAGAGAGCCCAAAACAATATTCTAAGGGTACTTTCCTCGGCACCCTGGTATACTCGCAACTCGGAAATTCAAGAGTATCTGGAAATCCCAACCATTTTGGATGAAGCAAAACAATATTCAGCTAACTACAAGGACCGCTTGACAACTCATCCTAACCCGCTATCCAGTATGCTCCTGCAGCCAAATCCAATTAGAAGACTCAAAAGAGCCGACGTGCTGCCTCACTAAGGAGAAATGGAGCAGTGGCTCTATCTCTCCAAACATCAATCTCTTGCAACACACCTGATTATAGTCTAGGCGACTGATCGCAGGTCTAAAAAAAAAAAAAAAAATCGCCACATATTAAAGAATGTTGTGTTATAAAATTTGTAATAAAGAATTATTTTATTAAGATTTTGCCATGGACTTTCATGCAGCAGAAGCGCAGGCCGTATATCGCGACACGCTAGCATCAACGACATAATACGCCGTGCTCTTAAGATGGGTAGGCCTTTGGTATGGGACGCAACGTACGTTGACACCCTTGCGCCTTCACACCTTCCAAACACAGCGGGCTGTGTGGGCGCTGCTACTGCATCTGCGGAAAGGAAGGTGCCTTAAACGGCGTAAATACTAAATACTTCAACCTAGTAGGTGATTATGTTTTTAAGCCATTTGGGGTTGAGACCCTGGGGTCATTGGGTCCAAGTGTCCGTTTTGTCTACAAAAATTTGGCAAAGAGGCTGATCCATTGCCATTCAACGTGGCAATGCTGCCAGTCTTCTGAGAACATTACCAGTCGGAGATGATGCGGAGGAATTCTATGACGCATGTATGTAAATATTTATCTGTCTTTTAAGAAATAATTGACGTCAATGATAATAATATAATTTACATGAAGTTCAGAGCAGTTTGGAGTTAAATCTTCTGGTTTTAGATTTGAATTACCTACCTCACAAGAAAATAATAATATCTCTTCCATCGACCATAGAAGGCCATACCATAGCTATGTAGGTACCTTTTTTTTTTTTTTCGTGCGGTAATCCCTTCGGATACCCCCCCGCCGGCCAGAGACTAAAACCGCACGCCGTCTCGGGTCTTCACACGCCGGGGTGTTAGGTTGCCCATAAAGTATATCCCTCGCACCCCGAGCTCATAGAAAGGAACCACTTACTTACGTCTGATTAATGTAATTTTGTATAACACCGGAGGCGAATGAAGATATAGGTAAACCTTTGTGCTATCAATGTGAAAAGTAAGTAAATACCCGAATTAGTTAAATTACATTAAAAACATGTTCCATCCTTTAGAATTAGAACATAGGTACCTTATTATAACCAAAGAGAAATGTGTTGTTATTATGTATTTATAGAAAGTCGGTATAAGGTGTCTTTCTTGTCATTGATTTTACTTATATAAAAACTAGCTGATGCCCGCGGCTCCGGCCGCGCGGATGTCGGTTATCGTTTTTTGTTTCTACTTAACCAATTGCAATCGCGAACAAACAGACAGATAAGAATTTCAAAAAACAATATTTGTTTTCAGAATTGTTCATTTAACACTACTAAACTGTTTTGTATATAAAATGTAATAATGACACAGGCAGGTTGCTGCGTCAGCCAAATATGCACAGTACAAGACTGTACATCTTGGCAACCCCAAAAGAGAAAGCAAGAGCCATCACAAGTACAAGTAAACATAGTACTTAAGTAAAAACGTTAAAAGTACAAAAATAAAAATGTAAAAAATATCAATCAAATGTAAAAGAAATATTTTTGGGTCCGTTTTTCACACCGGTTTCCGATTCCAAATCCATGTCCCTTGATGGTTGCGCAGTGGCTACCTCTCGATGGTGCTCTGGGTTCCGGATAATCTGAAGTTCAATCTCCTCTGTTTTGTTGTTTGTCGTTCGTCTCTTAGTATTGTTCTTACGCCAGTAATGACAATATTTCCTCCCAACCACAGCAAGGAGAGCCACGACTGCGGATGCCAGCAGAAAGTAGCTAATCGTGTAATGGTGAATGTCGTGAGTTGTCATCGCTGGCAGACTGCCTTCACTCTCCCTTTGGAATGCGATTTGTTGATCAATGCTTGCAGCATCCTGGTTCGCGGCCATGTTCTGAAGCTTGGTTGGAGCGTAGCTATACGTCAAATTCACAATCTTGTTTATAGATGTATCAAACACTGGCGCTGCTAGCTCGTAATCCATTTTCATACGACTTCTATATTGTCGTTGCGTGTGTATAGTTACGTCGGTTGACTGTAGTATACATCCTGGAGACAGTGTTACGATGCTCGAAGAAGTGATTGCATGTGACGTAACCTCGTTATCACATATTGTTCGAAAATTGAAAGAATGACAACAAATTGCTAGCCAGGTGTTCGGTGCTTGCAATTCGATCCAAGCGTCACTGCATGACGTGCGGCTGACGTCACAGGGCCCAGTGTTCTTATGCGATAAAAGTTTCGCTTCACATGGCGCTGTTTTGCTTTGTAGGTCAAAGGATAACATATGTTTCTTGCAAATAAAATTTGTTGACCTTTGTTGTGTACATCTCTTTAGATCATTTTCTGATAGAGAAACGTAGACATTCTTCTGAAAATTGACCGCAATGTACTTGTGTGATATATGTACATAGGTCGCTCCTGTAGCAATTCCAACTGGTAAGGGTATTGCTTGGTATAAGTTGAACTCATCGTTTGATACTAGCGGAATGTGAGCTTCGAATATGAAGTATTGTTCAGTGACACGTGCTTTCACATTGATTATCTTGTAAACCTCCTTGATGTTTTCTTCGTAGTTTTGTACAGGTAGCGATAAAGTTTTTGGCAGGCTACCAGAAATTTCAGTCAACTTTTCCATTACTCGGACGGGAGTAATCAAATGTGCGTCCACGTGTCCTTGATAGACGTTTGTTAAAGTGCTAAACAACATTTCTTGAAACGTTCGTAAGCTGTTAATCAGTAGAAATGTTGTTAGAGCAGCCGAATTGATGTTAGTAGTGGCGGAGAGTATCTCTAGCTCTGTTTTGATTGATTTGAAGCTTGTGTTTGTCTGATTGATGAAATTGTCAAGGTAGCGAAATTGACGTTGCATGTTATCTTCGCTTCGTTTCAAGACTTGGTTCTCAAGTTCTACAATGGTAGTTTGGTTCTTTATCAATTGTAACAGATAGTTTTCGTTTGTTTGAAGTGACCTTATATCGTCCTGGTACTTGTCGGCGAAGTTTTGGTCCAGTATTCCAAATAGACTATTTGCGATGGAACCAATTCCGTTTACAAGGCCTCTTCTCTTTCTGTTGCTCAGGTGCTTATGCGGGTTTATTAAAATAGTATTGTAATATATCAAATGATTTATCTCATGACTTAGCTGTTCCATTATTGGTTCACATTGTTTTATTTCTATTTTAATGCATAAGTTCCTCATGTTGCCAAAGTAAGCTTGAGTGCGACGAGTGCCTTCCCAATAATTAGTCAGATTGTAGTACATGACTAATAACCACTCATCGTGAACTACTTGCATTTTTCCCACGGTATCGTAGTAGACGGGCCGCTCGCGCTCCAGACTTGTAATCTGAGCAGCCGATGCGGGTGTTAGTGGCGTGCTTTCTGTGGCGCTTTGAGCTCCCGTTGCTAATGTAAACAATGATAACATTAGCAATAAAGTTGAGATAGGCCGTGTAGCATTCTTTGTAAGTTTATTTTTAGAATGACGTTGAGAGGACGTTGAGACGTTCCTCAACTTTTGAGTTTAATGGCAAAGGAGATAGTTTTGTTATAGGGCGCTTGATGACTCCTGCTTGTGTTTTGACGGTTGTGACCCGAACGTATCCATCGGTTCCCGGATGAGTCTTCAACACACGACCCAAGGCCCACTTTGCCGGAGGTAAGTTGTCCTCCCTTAGCAGTACCACGTCACCTTCCTTAACGTTCTTCGTGGGCTTGTTCCATTTAGAACGCGTTTGCAGTGTGGCGAGATAATCATTGGACCAGTTTTTCCAATATCGTTGAAATATGTGCTCGGTGAGCTGCCACCTGCGGCGTAAATCGATGTTGTTTTCGACTTTGTAATCGGAGAGCGGCATAGATAAAATTGGGCTTCCTGTTAAGAAGTGTCCGGGCGTCAGGCAGTTGTAAAATTCCTCTGGGTCTTCCGTTAGTGGGCACAGAGGTCGTGAATTCAAGCACGCTTCTATTTTTGTTAACATTGTTGCGAATTCCTCATAGGTAAGCTTTTGTTCGCCAAGTACTCGTCGCAAATGGTGCTTCATCGACTTGACTGCGGCTTCCCACAGACCCCCCGCAGTGGGCCACGAAGGAGCGTTGAAATGCCACTCCACGTCCAATTTGGCTAACTCATTAAATATATCTGGAGTCAGCAGTTGTTTGAACTCTTCATATTCTTGGCGGAGTACCTTTGCAGCGCCGATGAAGTTTGTGCCGCAGTCTGAGTACATGTGACGAGGGGTGCCACGCCTGGAGCAGAGTCGCTGGAGTGCTGCCATAAATGTCTCTGTTCGAGGTCGGAGACGAGCTCTATATGAACGGCTTTCGTCACCATGCATATAAATATGGCTACGTATCCTTTTGAAGTTTTCACACCTCTTCCTTTGTTGTGCTTGACATCTACGTGACCTGTAAAATCGACTCCCGTATGCGTAAAGGGGCGGCATGGAGTAATTCTTTGTTGCGGTAGATCGCCCATCAATTGGTGGTTGTCTGTTTTGCTAAACCGATGACAACGCACACAGTTTCGAAGTTGCGTCTTGACAGCCCGGTTACCACCTACAATCCAAAACCGCTGACATATGTAAGTTAGCGTCAACCGTGCTCCACCGTGCATCGTTTTTGAATGAGCTTGTTCTATGAGTAGCTGTGTGTAGCGTCCCTTGTGTGGGATATCCATAGGGTTTTTCATTCCAGCTGGTAAACTTGAGTGTTTAAGACGACCTCCAACGCACATGATCCCGTATTCGTTTATGTACGGATTCAATTTGAAAATTGCGCTCTTTTGTGACACTAATTCCATTTTGCTAAGTTGTTTGTATTCGGAAATGAATGTTGATCGCTGCACATGAGTTATAATCTTTTTACTCGCTGCGCTTAGTTCGTTTGTTGTGAGGAAAGCGGTTTCTGATTTCGACTTAGTGCGCATGCAATTACACGGTTTACGTGTGTCAATGAGCTGCATTTGTTTAATAAGTATGTTATTATAGTGTTTTCATAATTTTCTTGTGACTTATGTTTTATTTCAACGTGATTTATCTTGCCGAAATTCGTTGTAAATGTGCAGAGACTTTGTATCGATTGTTTCATGTTCATCAAGAATTTAGAGCCTTGCCACCATAGTTGAAAATTGATTAGTTTGCTTGGTAACAGGCCTCTCGATGCGCAATCAGCGGGGTTCAATTCTGACTTGATGTCATGCCATTGCTCTGCCGGGATGACGTTTCTGATTCTTGTTACCCTGTTGGCTACATAAGTCTCCCATCGCGTCGTTTTGCCTTGAATCCAAGCCAGTACAACTTGCGAGTCAGACCAGGCTAACGTGGATACGTTACATCCATGAAAAATTTGTTTGGTTTTTTCCATCAAGTCAGCAAGTAGCTGCGCGCCACACAGTTCCAGTCGTGGCAATGTAGCCTTCTGTGTCAGTGGAGCCACTCTTGTCCGGGATGCGAGAAGAGTTATTTTCGGGTGACCTTGTTCGTTGAACACTCGACAATAGATAACAGAAGCGTAAGCTCTTTCGCTTGCGTCGCAAAAGCCTAATAACTCTACACCATTCTTGGTGTCTCCTATCCATCTTGATAGTGTTATCGTCTTGATGGACGGTAGTTCTGCTTGTAAACTCAACCACTCTGTTTTGATGATGTCAGGTACCATGTCATCCCATTTGAGATTGCTCATCCAAAGTTTTTGGAATAGTAGTTTAGCTTTGACCGTCACTGGAGACAGCCAGCCCAATGGGTCATAAAATCTTGATATAGCTGAGAGCAAAGCCCTTTTCGTCAGCTGTTTAGCTTCTTTTAAAGGCCAATTGAAGCAGAAAGTGTCACTGTTAGGACTCCAGCCAAGCCCTAATGATTTACTACATTCATCGCCTTTAAAATCAAACGTAGTTTGTTTTGAAATTTGATCTTCATGTAAATGTTTCACTATGGCACGATGGTTGCCTGTCCACTTTCGTAGGTTCATACCGCCGCCTCTCAACAATTGTATTAGTGATTGTTGTAGTTGTTTTGCCTTTAGGAGATCGTTGTGACCACTTATTACGTCATCGACGAAACATTCTTCTAGAAGAGTCTTGGCGGCTTCGGGATGTTTTGGCCATCGTCTGTAGCTAGTTGCTTCAAAGTGCGCATAGCAAGCCAAGGTGCGCATTTTGTACCGTAGGTTATTGTGCATAATTGGTAGTCACGTAAACGTTGATCTCGTGATTCCCTCCAGACGATGGTTTGAAGATGTTGTTGGTCTTCTTCTAGCCATGTACAGCGGTACATTTTTTCAATATCCGCCGTAAATGCGTATTTGTACGTTCGTCATTTCAGTATGAGTGTCTGAATGTCCTTTTGTAAATTGGCTCCTTTTTCCATAACATTGTTCAAACTGTAGCCACTCGTAGTTTTTTGAGAAGCATTGAACACGACTCTTAACTTAGTTGTTGTAGAATGTTCACGTAAGACGCCGTGATGAGGCATAAAGTAGCTGTCGGCTGGTATGTGAGATGCAAGTTTCAAATGTCCTAGTTCGGCATACTCTTCAATGAATTTTTTGTACATTAAAGATAGCTTTTTGTTCTTATCTAGCCGATTTTCCAACTGTAGAAACTGAGAAACAGCTGTTGATCTTGAATTACCTAACTTTTCTTTGTAGTCGGGAAATAAAGGCTCTCACAAGGTATTTACCGTCCGCTGATCGTCGCACGTTATCTTTGTAAAATTGTTCACAGAGCTCGTCTTTGGGCGTATCCTTAGTGTTCTGGATCTCTTCGTTTTCCCAAAATTTTGTCAACTCGTCTATGTTGAACGTATTGACGTGGCACTCAAATGTTTGTTTTGTTTTGCCAAATAAAATCCACCCAATTTGTGTTTGTTGTGCGACGGGGAATTGGGAGTTATCCTTCAGGACACCGTCGAGGATGATTTCTGAATAGACATCCGCTCCCAGTAAAATATCTATCTTGCGAGAAACATTGAAGTCAGGGTCCGCCAGTTTCAAGTTTTCAAGATGCGTCCATTGACCCTTTTCAAATGTTCTAGTGAGCAAGTTGTTCGTAATCTTCGTCATAATAAGCGCTTGAGTTTCGAAGCTATAATCGGAGTGAATCGAATGACAAGAGAGTGTCACTTTACCCCTGCATTCTCTGGAAACAGAGCCGATTCCCGATATTGAGGCGTTAACCCCTTTTCTGTTAAGACGAAGTGTTTGCGCTGCATTTTCTGAGATTAAGTTCACTTGCGAACCTTGATCAAGTAGCGCACGCAATGTTACATAAGTCCCGTTTATGGACTTAACCCTCAGTAGTACAGTCATTAGTAAAACCTCCATGTTGTCGTTTGTTATGTGGTTCAACGATTGTTGTGTAGAGGTCGATGTTGAAGGTTCGTTAACGTGACCTCTCGGAGCAGGTGAAGCCGCGTTGTTTTTTTTGTGAGGGTTGTGTAATAATGTGTGATGTCTCTGGTTACATTCTTTACACAATTTTGTTGAATTACATTCGCTGTCTCCATGCGAATATAAACAGTTTTTGCAGAGCTGCAGTTTCGACACTGTATGGTTTCGTTTGTCAAACGTCATTGCAAGGAATTTGTCACATTGTCGTAATACATGACTTCCGTTGCAATGTGGACACTTTCTGTGTATGGTTACATAGTTATTCGTTTTATTATAACCAAAGCTTCGTTTCTTCATTTGGGTTTGCTTGTGGAAAGAATTTGTTGATTTTTCAGAAGCAGCTGAAGTGATACCCTTCTTGGCAGATTTCATTGTTTCATGAGCCATGAATTGCGTTTCGAGGGAATGCAAAAAGTGTTGTAGGGTTTGTAGCTCTCTGTGATCCTGGAGTTCTTTCATATAGTCACCCAGGGTGCAGGCACACAGTTTTTGTGACATAATATGCATGATAATAGGATCCCAAGAAGATGTTTCGACTCCCATGTTAGATATCCCGTTCAGGCATTCTATTATGACGTCATGCATCTTTTATAGGTTAGACGAGTCCGGATTCTGTATAACCGGCAGGTTTAACATCGTGTTCATATATGAAGTGAACTGTAGACGTCTGTTGTCATATCGTTGTACCAAAATGTCCCAGCAGTACTGGTAGTTCTCAGTGCTAATGGGCAGATGCTGCACTAAACGTTCTGCTTCGCCTCTTAGTTTGGACTTCAAGTGTTGCATCTTCTGGGCATTGTTGATCATAGGGTTTTTGTGTATCGCTTCCAAAAAAAGGTCCTTAAATGAATTCCACTGACTGTATTTCCCCGAAAATTCAGGGATGTCAATCTTAGGTGCAGATATTTGATGGTACAGATAGTGAATCGACGACCAGATTTTTGCATTAATCTTCCTTTTCAGGTCATCATATTGTTGTTCGATGTCGGTGTATATTTGGGTATATTATTTGTTGGATCCTTTTAGTTGAAAATCGATACCCCAGTGAAGCTTGTCTATGGCTTCCCATTTCGATTTTAATGTTGATAAGTGGTCTTCCAGTTCCCACTTTTCGGAAATAGACGAGATGTCAATTTTCGAAATAACACGTTGTATAGCGTTAAAGTTGCATTCTTGCTTGTTAAGCAGAATCTGCACACTCGAGCTGTTATTAACGTCTTCCTCCGAAATTTCACCCAAATCGAATCTCACGTCTCGTTGTTGTTTTTCAATCTGTGCTAATCTCGATGAGATATCGGTTTGAGTTGATACGTACAGGTCTTTGGTTTTTCCATAGGTGTCATCCACAAAATAGGAAATAGACTTATCTTTGATTTCCAGTAACAACTGAGCGTGTATGTTGTCGAAATTCTTCCACTCGTTTTCTAGTAAAGCCAGGCGTTTGTTCAAATATTCCGTCGTTTTTCGCGTAGAAGAATCTTTGCGATAGTTTGTGCATATTGTTATGATATTCTCGAAGAAAGCCAACTGTTGTTCTAAAGTACTCATATTGCTTGTTTCTTATAGATGTTGTTGCCTCCAGATGTTTCCGCGATGTCGTCAGCGGTTGGAGGGCGTTGTTAAGGTTATTGCGTTGCCTGCGTTGGTTTATTGCTTAAAACTGTTCTTCTTCTATTTGAAAAGTCGCTGTGCCTTCGCACTCAAGTGCTTTTCTCGCGTTTCTCTGCGCCTTCTCAATCCGACCGGGGCGACCCGCTGGTGGGAGACCGCTCAAACCGATTCGCTAACGCGTGAGAAGCACTGAAGCACCGAAGATCGCACCTCGAAGGACCTTAAAATGTAGTGTTCTACACTTGTCTGCTTGTTAAGCTTGTAGTTGAGGAGTGCTTAGAGAAAAGATGCGAATTCCTGAGACGAGCTCAGCCGAATACAAGGGATTTTCGATTTTGCGTTTTTTTTTGCGATTTTTTGCGATTTTTTCTTTATCTTGCAATGGTTCACCCCAGCACGAATCTATTACCGAAAACAGCAACTCGATAGCTCATCTCCTTCATACCCAAAACCGTGACAGAAAATTGGCAACGACGACAACTCGATAGCAATAGGGCTTTTCTAAAGAAAATCCATGTCCCTGATAGAGTGATTCAAGAGGAAGGTTTATATGTACAACATGCATAATATCACGCGGGCGAAGCCGTTGATGTCCGTAGTTATTATAAAAGTCTGAAATAAATAAGCCAGCCTTATTGTTTCCTAACGGTTACTGGCCGTTTGCATGTTAGATAGTTCGCTAATGTCACTACCAAGTCACTACATTGTCAATAAAAAAAAAATTGTAGCAGCTTCTCCCAAATTATTAAATTATAAATTTTACTGTAAAAAAATAAAAATAAGAAAATAATTCACTACGATATGGCAATAGGTTTACCTCCTAGTACTTGGGACCGTCACCTAATTGGTGAATCGTGTATGTAGCAGACAAAAAACTTGTTTAGAAAATAAATTAATAGGAATTGGAAAGTTTTCAAAAGGATCGGTTGGGTTTTCACCAGGAACTAAGTATAAATAGGCAAAAAATGTCATGGCAATTCTAAAGACTGCCATAACTGGAACAGGAGAGCGTGAATTTATTGCTGCAGCACACAATATGCAGTTGATTATGAACGTAGCGCTTCGGCCGACACCTGAACATCTGATAAAAGTACGAAGAAGGAACTGCAAACTAGTGATTGTAGAAGTCATGTAGACATGTTTCTTTTGATCTATTGTGTAGTGATAGAAAAAGTGAAATTATGAATAAAAGAAGTTGTTTTAATATTTTTTTTTATTCTTTCTTTCTTCAAGTTGGCATTGTTCCAGTTGCTTTCTAACCTTTTCTTCTGAGCCCAGGGTTCGGGATCCTACTCCTTGCAACCATTTTTATTTGGCGTATTTTTAGCGACTGCCGTCTGAATAAACAACCGTGAAAGGAAACCCCGCGCCAGAACTTTTTTTTTTCGGCCCGGAGTCCGCTCTCGTATTCTTTTCCCCCTTTCTATAATTTATTTGACTAAGCGAAGCTCGCTAGAGTTTTGCTCTCTTTTAGAAGACATGTATTTCGTTAGACCATTTTCTCCTCCCAAACCGATTCTAATGAAATTTCACACAAGCAAAGATGTTACTGAAGGGAAGGACATAGGCTATGTAATTAAAAATTCATATGTACCATGGAGGAAAAATCACCGAACAAAATTTTGAAATCTGAGATTTCTCAATGAGCAATAAAGCCTCATTCACGCGATTGGTATTAAATCAAGTATTTTTTTCATATTCACAAGAAAAAAAAGAAAAACGAAAATCGGACAAGCCATTGAGGAATTATCACCGTTAGAAAAGTCCTGGTGAAATTGCTTAGCTCTATTTTTGCAACAGCAAAGTGAATTGCAGACCTAGTTTATCTTGTTTTGGTTGAATATTTGTAATAACAAGCCCAAATCACATCAACGAACGAATCGGTAAATCAATATACTATATCGATTTACCTTCTTAATGGTTAGAGTAAATATGTTATGGGGCCCGTAGTATACAATAAGTTACCGGCGAACGTTAACTTGTGCTACCAGCATTGAGATTAACGAAATGGCTTATCGAGCAGGCATTCTACTCTTTTGATGAACTGGTAACAGTGAAATATATGTAGCTATTAAATTAATGACTCCCAAAGTGGTATTTGAATAATTTAATTAATCGATGCTTTTTATTTTCAATTTTATTCATATAAAAGAGCTGATTTTTTAAATTCTGACTCATACAAAATTGACTTATTAAACAGACGTAATATTGAACTAAAAAATGCTGTTAAGCTTAACATTGACGTGTAACATTCGTACAAATAAATGAGTTATGAGTATTTACTCTTAAACTTTTCAATGTTCAGTTCCTCCGTGATCATGGCGCTTGCAACAGTGCTGAAATATCGGACACTCAAAATTATACATGGTAAATACTAACTCTAATACTAACATATCAACAAAATGTTAAGGTCCTTCTCTTTAATCTTCATCATCATCATCATCACCCTTGGCTCAATTATTCTTTTCAATACTTTCTTGTCAAACTTCGTCTCCTCGTACTCCTTACTTTGCCATGTCGTTTATAAAGAAACTTGTTCATATTTCCTTGGGCCCACTTCTGCTCCTAAAGCACTCTACATTTATACTTGGACCCTTTCTAAAAACATTACTCTCATCTCTACTCATACTGTGTCGATTTCATGACAACCACTGGCTTCTATTCATTTACTGGTGCAAATGTCAAAGCTGCTATCTCAATAAGAATAAAAAAAAATGTATGACCACATATTTTGCATAAGTGTTTTATTTATTTCTGTGTTGACTCTACGATATAATTCCTTTTATTTTAAAACTAAAACTAACATGCTTATACATTACAAATTGAGTCGTAGTCTCATAGTAGTGTAAACTGAATATATTCCTCTCGCGATAGACATCATGCAAGAGAAGTTCAATACAGCCATACCACCAGCCTTAAAAGTCAAAGGCTTTTGCGAAATCTGCAGCATAACAAGTATCAACTTCCTATTCCTCGTATCAAAGTTCTCCCATTGACAACCGTATACAGCTTGTGAGAACACGATGCTAGCGTCCATCACTCGCTGACCAGAGAAACAATCCATCGCAACTTGCATTAAAGCAAAAGGCATTTGCAGGTAAGTATTCTCAAGTTTGCCAAGAAGTTCTGCTACTATTCCAATTGCAAGAAAAAATAAACCCATAGTTATTGCTCCACTGAATACACTCTCAACTTTACGAAATAGATTTATCACTAATGCGTGACGCATGATAATTTCTTTTAAACGTTCTTCTACACTTTCATTTTTCAACATTCTTTTATAAGCTTCATATTTGTAGCTCTTTATAATGATCATAGAGCCATTATCTACATTTTCTTTTTCAACGGCATCAGGCCAAATTTGAAGCATTTCTTCGCTCAGAGCTAGCATCTGCGACTCTATATATCCTATACTGACTATAAGGTACGCTGTGACGCAAGCACATACGTAGCATATAAAAATGACACCAGCCGACATTATAAAATACGTTATTTCGTAGTTAGGTGTTTCAAACGCAGGTTCGAGTCCTGTAAAAAGTTAAGAGAATGGATTTTGATTTAGAATAGCCATTTTTTTTAATTATACTACACTACAACGTATTACAATGGTATGAACATATTATGAGGAGACATGAGAGTAATGTTGTTAAAAGGTTCAATGTATGAAGTAGGCTTTGGGAGCTAAGGTAGATCCAAGAAGAGATGAATTAAATGCATGAAATACAATATGGCAACGGAGTGATTGAGAAGATGATATTGACAGGAATGTTTAGGAGAATAAGGACATGTTGCGGGGAATGACAAAAGCATGATACAGTATTTACCATAGATAACGAAACGATTTTCTGGCAAATTCCTGCTGGACATAACGACGGGCTTCAGGAGATACAGAATCCCGTTGCCAACTAGCACAGTCCAGTAAAGCAGGGTTCGTTTCTTGACACTCCTTAGTGATTTCAGTAAGTTGCCTTGAAAGCGGTGGCCTAGTAATGTTTGTGTATCACACTGCAGAAAGTCTTCCATTATATTTCTTACCTTATCACTGGTGACAATTCAAAATGAGTTACCTAAAGTTCTCTAGTACAGATAAAACTACAAGAAGCTGATTTTATTAGTAGAATACTTCAAGGGCTTAAGTCAGACCAGGATACCTAGACCTATAAAAACGACACCTTAATTTTTCATCAAAAAATGTTTACTTTCTCGGCGTTCCCTGGTTGATTATTGAGTGCAAGTGTAAAGCTGTTGCTACCAGAGTGCTACTATTGTAGATAAGATACTTAATGTAGTTTACTTACACGTTAAAGATCATGTACAACCACTTTACGATTCCAATTTCACTAGAGATTCCAAGAGACAGCACTATCATAGCCGAAACTACGTCTCCAGTCTGCCGGCAGCGGACAAGCACGAACCATACCATGCAGAACAGATACGTGTAGAAGTAGCTTACAGAAATCACCAGCGTAAGGAGGTAATAGAAGATGGGTATTCCTGTAGAGTAAAAGATTCAGTACGCAGTAGTTGTCATAAGGAATGGATCTATGCAATTTCAGGTAATCTGTAGATACCATGAAACTTATTTATTCGCATTCGGGCTGAAGATGTCACGGAAAACCGAATAACCTAAACGCTATCGAAAGAAATCCGAAGTAACTTCATGGTACGCAGATGCTACGACTTTTGTTGGTATTTTGTGGGGACCCAAAGTTTTGGTTGCAAGTTTCATGGTCTCCTTTCAAAATGAGAGAGGCAGGATTTTTGTCTATGTTATCCAAATAATATATTTTGTAGATGTTCAACTAAGGCCAGAGCCAATATCTATTATCTAATATATGGTATTCTTTCATTAAATTAGTTTCAAAAAAGTATCAATAGTAAATTATAACTCAAAAGTAATTTTTTCGCAGCCTTCGTGCCTTAGAAGTTCTCATGATGATAAGCATACGTCCCAAAACTGCCATATTAACACCTGACCATGTCAGAGGGACTTTGCTTCAGAGAATTTCTCCACTAAGTATGAGAGAAACTTATAGTTGTTTATGGGACTTTAGGTATTAGGTAGGATTGCAAGAGTGGTCGTGCTTTTACCTCCAGTGGCTATTTACCTTTATCATACCTGCTGTCAATGTTTACAGCAAGTACTCTCAAGGCGACCGCCACGTTCCATAGCATCGTCGGCAGGTCGCAGTAGTCCAGACTAAACTTACGAATACGCTCCCACATTTCGTTTAATGTGTCTGTAAATGTATACCATAGTGTGTGGTTCATAAAATGATGCTATATGGTCAGTGATTTGACTAATATACGACCTAGTGCCAATTGACCTACGGCTAATTGGCACTAGGCGTGGTGTCAAGATTCTATTACAATCAAAAATAGTTTAACAGGAGGTGGGTAGATATGAATTTAGAGACGTAGAGACTTTGGATTTAAATCCAAACTTCAGACCTCTGAATGGATCTGTCCACAAAATCGCAGTTATGGTAAGTCTACTTACAGATAGGATACACAAAGAGAGGGGGTAGGGACGCTGGTATTTTCACAAATTGTACGAAATGACACCAAAGAGTGAGAGTGCTAGGAGAAGCATGGCTTTACCACGATAAATGTGTCTCTGTTGGTAAGCAGAGTTACTAGAACTGCAATTTATTAAGATACCTACATACCTTTCTTGATCCACCTACATGGACACATGTATTATATTAACCTGAAATTTTGGCAAGGCTACATTTGACTGCACCAACGCAGTCGCAGTGATAACTGCGTAACTTTTGATTGGGTTTTGGAATATAAATTCTTAGTACTTAAGTGGCAGCAGCTCGGAGACTGTTACAAGTGGCCAGTTAACAGGTACAGGTTCGCACACTATTACGCGAGACTGAAAATCTTAATTGGCGAAATGTATATGTTAATATACTCTCTTTTGGTGATGGAGGTGTGAGATATGGACGGTCATGACTGTGTCAAAATATGTGCTATAAAGACTTTATTTACCATAAAGAAACCTCTAATTCACATGAACAATTAAGAGAAAGTGCGAATTGTCGGTGTACAAGTATGATGAGAGGCAATTGCAATATATGTTAGTCTTTGTCTCCAACTACTTTAAAGTAATGTAATAAACCTAAAAGGTTTTAGTCTAGTTAATAACGCTAATTGCTCGAATAACGGGATTTATGAATAAGTCATTGTATAAGTGTTACCTATTTGTAATTATATTGTCAGTGCGGTGTGAGGTGTCCCAATATTGGCCTGCAGCTGCTTGTTGAAGAATTTGTTCAAACAAAATAATTACAGGTTGCATTGTTGAATACCGTGGAATTGACTTGAGTTATTTTGAAACTGTGCATTTAGTTTAAACTGTCGATTTAAATAGGGTATTTTCTGAAACAATAGAATAATATTGGGCTTTGTATATCTTGCTCCACAATAAACGAATTTGGCAAAAGGTAAAACAAAAAGCAATCTTGTTCATTCATTTGTGCTGATATAACGACAGAACAAAGAAAAAAATATACAAAAACTGCATATGTCAATGTTGGATTACAACTACTGTGCTACTTTGAAAGATAAACATTCCTGTCTCAGAACTGCGTTGGTGTAATCCTTCATTTAAAATAACATTTTTGACATTATTCTTAGGTAGTGATTAGAGTCCATTTCGTTTAGTTGTGTGGCATGTCTTTTGCAAATTATTTGATTTCTATAAGTTTTTTTATACCACTCAGGTGGCATACCAGCTCACGGCCCACCTGATGGGAAGCGGTTACCGTGGCCTATGGACGTGTGCAGCACCAGGGGCGTCACACTAGCGCTGCCGACCCTGTAAAAACCTCCTATTGCCCTTCTTGAAGAACCCCATATTGTAGTCGCTTGGGAAAGCCACAGCAGGGAGATCATTCCACAGCTTGAGGTTGCGCGGAATAAAGTGCCTCTCATACCAAACCGTACGCACCGTTTCTAAATACATTTTGGCAGATAATTTATTATTTGATCACCATGCTTTAATTCATACCTAGCATTCATTTGATCTGATTACAGATCAAATATGTAATTACATCTTATCACATTATTGAACTCACCTAATAGTTCACTGTAAATCACATAGAGTCTTATAAGTTTAATGTGTTCCCCTCAAAATAGTCATAAAGCTGCTAAAACTTAATGTTGCCCTGCCACCAGCAGGTTATATCATGGTCTTTTGTGCATTCTGCTGCACCATGACTGGTATCGTTTTCATATTCGTTTTATCGATGTTTTCTCATCGGTAGTCGTACACAGCCTGTTCGAAAACCATACCAACGTCCATCACTCGCTGTCCAATAAGACAATCCAATACGACTTGCGTTATTGCGAAAGGTGTAAATATGTGTCCTCCAGTTTGCCAAGGAGTTCGGCTATGAGGCCTAGTACCAACATAATGAAACCCATGGCTACTGCTACTTTGAATTCATCTTCAACATTCCTGAAAAGATTTTCCACCGAAGCATGACCGATGATCTATGATTTCTTTCAGACGTTTATCAATGTGTTTGTTAATGATTCCTTTATACTTTTTCTCGTTGTTTTGAATATTGTTTATTTCTTCTTTAGCTTTTTTGACTGCTTCTGGCCATACATTAAGCATTTCTCCGCTTAGAGCGCCTATTTGCGACTCAGTATAGCCTGCAACAATTATAAGGTACGCTGTTACACTGGCTGGCACGTAGCACTTATAAATGACGCTTACGGCTATCAGGATGAAGGCTATTTCGAAGTTGGGTGTTTCAAACATCGGCTCCAGACCTGCAAGATACTTATAATTTGATTGACATTCATAATTGTCAACTTTAGGTAGGTGGACAATCTTCAATAGAGTCATTCGGGTCAAAAGGACGCACTTTATTTTTGACTGCGTCAAAGATCTATATCAAATAGGATTTCTGACATATTTACATCTATAATTGGTAGAATATTTAATTTATATACATCATTTAAGCAAATTTACCATCAAAGAGCATTAGTTTGTGCTGTACATATGATTAAAGCGAAAAAAGCCGAATGCGTCCTCTTGACCCGTTATGTGGGTAAAATTACGCATGCATCGGGGTATAGTTACGCAAACGGGGTAAACGTACGCATTTAGATTTCTATGGGGGTCCATTAGTAAAAAATGATTGCCAAAAATCAATATTTATTAGTTTTCAATATTATCAAAAAGGGGATTAAAATTTAATGATCAACAATCACATAAATTAAAGAAAATAACTACTGTTCACTTTGAAATCCATATGTATAAGAGGAAAATAACTATCTTTGGATATTAATTTCTAAATCAAGGTTAGGTAATCTTATGAAATCAGGTAATAAGTATATAATCTAAGTACTAGAAAAAGATTTATGGCAAAGTAAAATACCAGGAACATATAGTAATTAGAAGATTGGCTCTAATGTTCTTACTTTTGCATTAAGGATAATTTTATGTAGGTATAAACATTTATAAAACTTTTCGAAGTTATGTGCATAATTATCGCTTTTTCCGTGCCTCAGTAAGCACGTTAAGCTAGTCGTCCCGGCTGTCATGACTATCTATGGCAGTCGTAATTAGGAATGCAGTGCCTACAAATATCCTGACAGCTGGTTTAACCATAGATTGTTATTTCCCTCTGGGTTACGCAGGTCAGACGGCAGTCAGTTCGAAACATAAATGAACTCAACCAAATCTGGTTAGAACAGGAAGCTGGGCCCTAAGTGCATGGGGCATAACCGGTAAACCTAAATGTTTGAATGATGAAACTACCTTTAGAACCGTCTTGGGGTATAAGTTCGCAACGTGGGTAAAATTACGCACGCGTACTTTTAAACTCGCACTCTTACCCCAATCGACAAATTTAAAATGATCGGACACAACTCACGAATTAATTACTTCATGAGAATATGAAATATGTATATAGAAACTACAGTAAATGTACAATACAATCAAAGTAGATTTATCTGGAAAAAATCAGCAATATAACTGCAGCACACTTTTTGCAAACTCCAATAATTACTGAATTTATAGCACCACACGTGTCCGGCGACCTGTCGCAACCAGCACTGATTTTCTGCAGGAACGGCGAATGGTTCCTATGCGGCGACTCAATCACTACGAACTTTTGTAAACAAACCCCTCAGTCTTTACCCCCGGTGTAGGAGATCGCGGCACCGCGTACTTTTACCCGCCGCCGCGTTCTCATACCCCGAATGACCTACACAGCACGCGAACAAAGGCTACTTCTACATGTGTACGAAAAGGCTATTTAGCAGGGTGACTAAAAAGTAGTAACTACGACTTTTGAGTCAGTTAAGTGTCGTTATTTTGACGTAGTGTAATGAGTGTTGTTCTTGAACAACACAAGTAAAAAGTGCGTTTTTGACCGCAAGCAAAAGAACTAATAGATACATTCTTTACTATGTAAGTTTTCAGAAAATTAATTTAATTTAAATTACTTAATTTATGTCAAGGATACCTACATTGCAAGTGAACGAGTTTACTACTCAGGGGTAAACATTTAAGCTCCTGAGATTTAAATTACCAACAATTATACAGGTACCTAAGCTACGTTCACTAAAGTCATGTTATGCCGAATTTTATTTTCATCGGATCTGACAAAACGAACTCTGTTCACACGGCACATCTTGTGCTGCCGTATCCCCGGCCCCGAATTGGGATCCCGTGTGAATATACCATCTGGTTTTTTGCAAGAATGCACACAGGCCCTTATTGATTTGGAAGCGATGGACATCGCCGGTTTAAAGATGTTTATTTCTCATAAAAAAACAATACAGTTCACTTATAATGAGATATGATATATATTGTTATTATACCTACTTAACAATAATAAACACGAACATTGTCGCCTCTAGGCCCTTACATTATTGCTGACATTAGGTACATAATACAATTGGGGTGTGTGTTGGGTAACCTCCTCGAGTGTCGCTCCGATTCCGATCCCGCTGCAGTCCGGGGGGAACGGAATCGGAGCGGCCGGTACACCCTGGGCGGCGGTCAATGGCTTCCCCTTCACCCCTTCATAGGGTTGGCATTGATCGTCGGCCAATACCCAAAGTGGCAGGAACACATCGCTCTCCGTACTCCTCTGCTCCCAGAGGAGACAGGATGAGCGATGCTGTTAGTGGTGGGATGGCCCAGGGTCAGCCGGGGTGCGAGGGATATGCTCTATGGGTAACCTTACACACCGGCGTCTGAAGACCCCAGACGGCGTGCGGTTTTAGTCGGTGCAAGCCCGACATAACCGCCCTCGCTGGCCGGCGGGGGGGTATCCGAAGGGATTTCCGCACGAAAAAAAAAAAAGGTACATAATTCAATTCAATTTAATTTAATTCATACTATGGTAGGTAATATTAGCGATACAAGTTTACATTACGCTTCTCGCATATGTTCTTTTAGTTTTCTTTTGAATATGCTAATACTCTCTGTTTGCTTGATATCATTAGGCAATTTATTGTAAAGTTGTGCTCCCTTGAACAGTATCGTCTTTTTTCCGTAATTAGTACGTGGATGAGTTAGTTGGAGTTTGCCTTTATTTCGAAGACTGTAGGCGTTATTTTTTTGGTAAATTTTTGATGGTCTGGACTGAATTGGTTGTAATTCTTTTACTAAAATACATGTGCAGTACTCGTAAAGTTATCTCATATTTAGTAAGGTAATTCTGTTTCCTTAAATAGTTGAGTTGTTGGTGTCAAATAATGATAGTGATATAAAAGCCTTAATAATTTTATTTTAAGTTCTCTGCAATGGATTTAGATATAATAGTGCGGCCGAACCCCATATTTCAATCATATATTCTAGCTCTGATTTCACTAGGGAGTTATAGATAACTGTATTTTTTTTTTGGTATGCAGTTGGATATTTTAAATACAGCACCCAATAAGGCTGTGTGGTGCCGGCCCATAATAGCACCACCCCAACTCTTCCCGTGGGTGTCGTAAGAGGCGACTAAGGGACATATCCGGGGGCGGGCAGCAGCGCCCCCGCAAAACAAGCCCTCTACCAAACTGCGATCCCCAACCCGCCTGCCCAGTGTGGGGATTATGGGCATTACCCCCCAAATGAAGAAAACAGCTAATAGATGACCCCAGCCGGCCGCCTCGCTATCCCTGGTCATGGAAGCGGCCATGGTAACGGCGGGGCAGGGGGTGCTAAGAATCCTCGGGCTACATTAGGCTACCACACACTTCACAAATTGACCCTGGCTACGTATAACGGACGCACTCTGAGGCTTGACCATCATCTAGCGCAATGGCATGTTCTCGGGTTATGCGAAGTCTGTAGAGAGGGAGAGGACACCGTAACCCTTGACTCGGGCCATCTTCTCTACTTTCGCGAGGGTGATAAAACATCCCAGGGTGGCGTAGGTTTCCTCGTCAATAGGGCCCTCTCTAACAACGTTCAAGAAATCTCCAGCGTGTCGAACAGGGTAGCGTACCTGATCCTTCGGCTATCCAAGCGGCATAGCATGAAGGTAATTCAGGTCTACGCACCGACCTCGGCCCACTCGGATGATGAAGGGGAGGATATGTATGAAGACATATCCAAAGCTTTGCACAACACCACTAAGGCCCACTTCAACGTTGTTATGGGGGACTTTAACGGCAAGGTGACCCGCATGGTTATGGAGTTAGGAATCACAGGGGGCAAATGCTTATTAACTTCCTTGAGAATGAGGGACTTTTCTTAATGAATTCCTTCTTTAAGAAACAATCTCAAAGGAAGTGGACATGGCAAAGCCCCGACGCTGTGACAAAAAATGAGATCGACTTCATCATGACCGATAGCAAGCACATATTCAGAGATGTCTCAGTGATCAACAGGTTTAATACCGGATCTGATCACCGACTGCTCCGAGGCTCTCTGAATATCGACCTGAAGCTTGAGAGAAACCGTCTGATGATGTCCGCGCTCCGAACTAACCCAACCCAAATTATGGTGAGCACCGAGAAGTTCCAGCAGCTCCTCGGGGAAAGATTTGTTGCCTTGGAACCCACTGATGACGCTGACGAGACCCTACACAATCTGGTCGAAACGCTGAGGGACGAGAGCATCAAGTTCTGTGAATAACAGCGTACTGGCAGGAAGTCCAATGAGACTCTGGGGCTGATGACAAGAAGACGGGAAACCACCCAAGCGACTTCGTCAGGCAGGTCACACCTAAATAAGGACATTGCGAAGATGGTACGGCGCGACCTTCGGAGTTCCAACACACGCCTCATTGACGAGGCGATAGAGCGAAACCGAGGTCCAAAGTATTCACTCAGCAGCTTGGCAGGAGCCATCTGATGAAGCTCAAAACGCACGACGGGAGGACCGTTTTGTCGAAATTGGAGATCTCCGCCGAGATAGAGGATTTCTATGGCCGTCTGTACACTGGACATGCTCCCCGTCCTCAGCGAGATGACCATGACTCCAGAGACACCCTGACACGCCACTATACCGACGAACTGCCTGATATCAGTCAAGACGAGATCGTGGTAGCTCCGAGGCAGTTTAAAAATGGAAAAGCCCCCGGTGAGGACGGAATTACATCAGAGCTTCTGAAAGCTGGAGGAGCTCCTGTCATACAGAAGCTCTAGAAACTCTTCAATGCCGTCCTTCACAGTGGGAGAACTCCTAAGGCGTGGAGCGGGAGTTTGGTTGTTCTCTTTTTTAAGAAGGGTGATAAGGCCCTCCTTTAAAACTACAGACCCATCACACTATTGAGCCACGTCTATAAGCTGTTTTCACGAGTGGTCACGGATCGTCTCGCCAGGAGACTCGACGAGTTCTAGCCACCGGAACAATTGCGCAGAGGAGTGAGACAGGGGGATGTCATATCCCCGAAACTGTTCACGAGCGCATTGGAAGACATGTTTAAGACGCTGGACTGGAAAGGTAAGGGCATAAATATAAACGGCGACTACATCTCACACCTGCGATTCGCTGATGACATAGTCTTAATGGCGGAGTCGCTAGAGGAGCTAACCCGGATGCTTGGCATGAATTTGGATAAAACCACAGTCATGATCAATGGCCACATTGATCCAGGACCGGTCGTCGTGGATGGCCACCTTCTTGAAAATGTTTCTGAGTACACTTGAACTGACTAAAACCGCACGCCGTCTCGGGTCTACAGACTGGGTGTAAGGTTGCCCATAGAGCATATCCCTCGCACCCCGACTGACCCTGGGCCATCTCCGGTTTCGAGATGGCCCCCTCGGGTTTGGGAACCACGGTGTCCCTGTCTTGCCCCGGTTTAGGGGAGGGGCGCTAGTCGCCCCACCGTCCCGGCCTGCTTCTGCTGGGGTGACAGGCGGCCTCACCCGCCACCCCCAAGCCTGCGCTCATGGACGACGGAGGTCGTTAAGCGACCTCCGGCGCCTGCGTCGCCTGCGACGCGCGGCGAGCAAGTTGCGGACTCGGCGGGCCGGGCGAGTTCTAAATCTCTCCTGGGCGCGCTCCGCCGTCTCCTTCGCTAGCATTACATGCTCGCTGAAGGAGCCGGCGGCGGCCCACGCGCTCGCGCTCCTCACTATTGCCGCAATCATGCTGCCGAGCGAGAGGACTCCCACCCCGATGGCTGCCACGAGGTCACGCCTCGGCGCCTCCCACGCCGGGCAGTACGCCAGCATGTGCAGCCCTGACTCCTCGCTCGCGTCGCAGTGATGACACTCAGGCGTTGGCTCCTTCCTGATCCGAGGCAGGTGGTCCCCGAAGCACCCCTTCCCAGAGATCACCTGCGTCAGTCGGTAGGAGAGGCTTCCGTGTCGCCTCTCTAGCCAATCCTCCATGGTGGGCCTTACCGCCGCTATTGCGGCGTGCCCTGCGCTTGGTCGCCCAAGTCGTTCCTTCCACTCCACCACGATGGCCTGGCGGAGCTGGGACTGCACGGCCTCGATTTCTCGAGGCCCGGGGTTCCGTCCCTGCTCCCGCGCAGGCGAGAGCCCTTTCGCAACTGTACCAGTGGCGAAAGGGCTCTCGCCTCCAGGTCCCATGGCGGAGTTCCGGCAAGGAGACTCGCCGCCTCGAAGCGGCCGGTACCCGCGGATGACCCTGATGGCCATAACTCGCTGCGGAGCGCGCAGCATCCGCACAGTTCTGGTCCTCAGGGCGTCCGCCCATATTGGGACCCATACAAGGCCATGGACCGCACGATCCCCGCGTAGAGTCTCCTTCAGGAGTCATCGGGCCCCCTCATGTTGGGCAACAGCCGAGCCAGAGCGAGAGCTGTGTCCTTCAATTTGGGGGCCAGACTTCGGATGTGCTCTCCGTCTTCGTATCTAAACATACTGGCAAGCCCTGGGGCCGGCTTCTGCCGGGTCATTATCTACCTAGGAGATATCTTACTAACAGTTGTCTCGATCACGTGCTTTTGAAGAATGACACTACTAATGGCTTGACATTTGTGGCTACCCTAGACACGTCTATTACAGATCATGCTATGGTACTATTAAATCTAACTGATAAAATTGAAATAAATATCAGAAAAAGTACTATTAAAAATATAAGACGGTTGTAGACTTGCTTATAAACACCTTATAGATACGGATAAATCCTTTTTTTACAGTAAAAACAACCATGAAATCGTTGCTCAGAAATTAATAATGGAATGAAAATAGATGTGATGAGGGAGTCATTACTCATCAAAACTACGATTAAATTAATCTCTGGTAGTAAGAGAACTCGGAAATCATGGATATCTTTGGGAGCTCTGCGATGTATTACACTACGAAATAGGATGCAACTCCAATTAAGACAAGACCCTCGCAATGTAAAATGTTAAAAAGGTATCATAGAACCCTAATAGCTGACTCTATCAAGGATCCTAAACATTGGCGTACAATAAATGAAATTGCTCGGTTTAAAAATGCTAAATTCTCAAACATAAGTCTCCTGTACACCACGCCTAACCCTGTAGATTCACTAAATCCCGTGAATCAGTTTTTTGTTAATATCGACCAAACTTTGACTGAGGATATTACCCGTGGTTTTGATCCACCCATAAATAACATTGTAATACAATCACAGGTATCCTCATTCACAGTTTTGACGCTGCAAGCTCACCCGGTTTGGATGGTATTCCCTCTAGGTTTTTGAAAATAGTCAGGGATTTTGTGATTCCATTAATAAGCCGGCTGTCAAATCTATGTTTCGAAACAGGAATCTTCCCAACATTTTTTAAGCGGTCAATGATAACTCCTCTTCATAAGAGTGGAGACGTAAAAGAGGTTAATAACTATAGGCCAATTTCTGTTCAACCTTGTATCTCAAAAAGTTTAAAAAAAATTGATAAATAATAGGCTCATAGGATATTTAAATAAATCTAAGATTTTATGTAACTCCCAATATGGATTCAGGAAGGGTATCTCTACACAAGACGCAGTTATAGCACTGACTTCAGAGATAGCAACTAAGGTAGAGAAGCGGGATAAGTGCATAACGTTGTTCCTAGACGTGAAAAAAGCTTTTAATACTGTTTTCATTTCTACCCTTCATAAGCGACTTGAAAAAAATTGCATTAGAGGTAACTCACTTTCTCTCTTTAAAAGTCACTTGCAAAACAGGAAACAACAAGTTAAAATAGATAGCTTGATAAGTTGGGAGGAAAATTTAGTCTGCGGAGTCCCACAGGGAAGTGTCTTCGGCCCGATGCTGTTCCTGATATATAAATAAATATTGTAGGACAAAGCACACTACGCCATCTAGATCCAAACTAAGCGGAGCTTGTCATATGGGTTCTAGAATGAGGATAAAATGACTTAAATACTTTTTTTGTAAATAAATACATATTATACATAGAAACACCCAGACCAATGCAAATATACATATTTGCACTGAGCGGAAATCGAACCCGCAACCTTTGGCTTAGCAGTCGAATGCACTACCGCCTCACCACAGAGGTCGTATATAAATGATACGGACTGCAATACTTCAAGAGTGTTTTATATTTGTGATGTATATTATAAATTTTTGTGTGTAATATATACTTTTTAGGGTTCCGTTGCCAAATGACAAAAAAGGAATCCTTATAGATTCGTCATGTCTGTCTGTCCGTCCGTATGTCACAGCCACTTTTTTCCGAAACTATAAGAACTATGCTGTTGAAACTTGGTAAGTACAATTCTGTGAACCGCATTAAGATTTTCACACAAAAAAATACAATAAATTTTGGGGGTCCCCATACTTAGAACGGAAACTCAAAAACAGGAAGGTGTCTTCTACGTGTATCTTTGGATAGGTCTTCAAAAATGATATTGAGGTTTCTAATTTGCTAAACTGAATAGTTTACGCGAGAGACACTTCCAAAGTGGTAAAATACGCCCCCCCCCCCCCTGTAACTTCTAAAATAAGAGAATGACAAAAATATTTTATGTACATTACTATATAAACTTCCACCAAAAATTGGTTTGACAAGAACGAGATCTAGTAAGTAGTTTTTTTTGAATACGTCATAAATCGTAAACCGCAATTTACCTTCCTTTCAATCAACTCAAATATGAAAATTTTACTTGCTGCTGTGGAACCCTTCATAGGCGAGTCCGACTTGCACTTGGCCGGTTTTTTAAAGTTTTAGCGTCATTACGACTTTACCTCATAACATAACATAACTTCACGACTGTATCCCCGAAGGGGTAGGCAGAGGTGTATTGCACACCCACTTTACCTCACCTGATGATAAGCTAAAAGGCAGCTGAAGGTGTGACCGATAATACTGGAAATATGGGGCACTCGAAATAAAATATACTACTAAAATAGCAAACTATACTAAAGTACAAAAATCATAAGCGTCTGTCTAATGTCGTTACAAAAGGACTTAATTAAAAACTACCTTGTATTATATCATGTACTATGGTACGGAACCCTTCAAGGGCGAGCCCAACTTACACTTAACCCGTTGTCTTGTTTTAACCCCGCTTGATGGTAAGACAAAGTGAAGTGCAAGCATTTTTTTTTTTTTTTTTTTTTAACGTGCGGAAATCCCTTCGGATACCCCCCCGCCGGCCAGCGGGGGTGGTTATGTCGTGTCTCGACTAAAACCGCACGGTGTCCTCCCCAAGTGTCCGTTGCCGGGCACCCGATATAGCTCTACTACGTAAGTTTTCGTCAAATGTTTTTGCCGTTTGCGACTATATTGCGTATTTTCTTTGTTTCAGGTTTACACAAGCTAGGATTACCTAGCCGGACAAGACATATTTTTACGTCTGAAGACCCGAGACGGCGTGCGGTTTTAGTCGGTTCAAGCCCGACATAACCGCCCCCGCTGGCGGGCGGGGGGGGGGGTATCCGAAGGGATTTCCGCACGAAAAAATAAATAAAAAAAGGTACGTAAACACTTCCTCCATGAGCGCAGGCCTGGGGGTGGCAGGTGAGGCCGCCTGTCACCCCTTCAGAAGCAGGCTGGGACGCCGGGGCGACTAGCGGCCCACCAAACCGGGGCAAGACGGGGACACCGTGGTTCCCAAACCCGAGGGGGCCATCTCGAAACCGGAGATGGCCCAGGGTCAGTCGGGGTGCGAGGGAAATGCCTTATGGGCAACCTAATACTCCGGTGTCTGAAGACCCAAGACGGCGTTCGGTTTTAGTCGGTTCAAGCCCGACATAACCGCCCCCCCTGGGGGGAGGGTATCCGAGGAGATTTCCGTACGAAAAAAAAGGCACTAAACACTAAAATACATTCACGTCTTTCTCGACTCAAGTCAGCCTCACCTGCTAGGCGGAGCACCTGCTGGACATCGGTCGAGGCTCTGGTGGAAGCCTCGGATGCCACCAGGAACAACACTAGAGTGATGATATCATCGGTTGTGGCCAAAAAATAACCAGTTTCCAAGGGATTGAACGCATTGAACGCACGCAAAACAGTCTTAATACAGACAGAAACATATGAAAGTACGTACACTTCGAACAAAACTGTTTCATAGCCGAAGCTGTCAAATACAACCACAAATCTTAAGACTGTCTTGTTTCTAATCTGCGCTCAAATATATAATCCGCATATCGAAGGCTTCAAGCTAATATTAATATCTTTTTATTCCTACTGCTTCATTCTTTTAAATTCGGACGGTAAAAAGGGATATTATTAGTTCAACGTGTATTTCTATGTGTGTTTCACTATGACATCGCAGCTTCGAAATGAATGAACCGATTTTGAGGTGTTTTTTTTCTGTTTGGGGCCTCACTAAGATCTTCGGGGTCCAAGTCAACCTTACCGTCGGTATACCTGCTGATTACAGATGAGGTTCTGGCTCAAGCTTTCATCTCGGGGTTGGGCAGAGCTTCCTCCTAAGGGAAAGGAGGAGAAATAGTCAGGGAGCAGATCCCGGGATTCAAAGAGCAACTTTGGTTAACCGTTGGTAAGCTTTGTAAAAATCAAAACAAGTTGAATTCCTGAGACGAGCTCAGCCGAATACAAGGGTTTTTTTTTTCTTTATCTTGCAATGGTTCAGCACGAATCTATTACCGAAAACAGCAACTCGATAGCTCATCTCCTTCATACCCAAAACCGTGACAGAAAATTGGCAACGACGACGTCGACGACAACTCGATAGCAATAGGGCTTTTCTAAAGAAAATCCCTAAAAATCGAATCAAAAACAACTTTACCATCGGTATACCTGCTGATGACGGAAGAGGTTCTGGCTCAAGCTTTTACCTCGGGGTTGGGGGAGCGGTTCCTCTGAAGGTAAACCAAATATGGACTGGATCCGGGACCCAAAGAGTAACTTTGGATGCAAACGGGTTAGCTTTGTAGAAACAAAAAGAAAGCAACAATAGAACATTTATGAATGTCAAGATTATTGGTTCTACATTTACTGCCCGATTCGAAAGGCAATAGGTAATAGATACAATAATCTTTATAGTACACGACATATTATTGTACACAACATCTTAAGTCTAAATTTATTGTAGGTACAATGGGCGGGGGGTGTGTGTTGGGTAACCTCCTCGAGTGTCGCTCCGATTCCGATCCCGCTGCAGTCCGGGGAGAATGGAATCGTAGCGGCCGGTACACCCTGGGCGGCGGTCAATGGCTTCCCCTTCATAGGGTTGGCATTGATCGTCTACCAATACCCAACGTGGCAGGAACACATCGCTCTCCGTACTCCTCTGCTTTCAGAGGAGACAGGATGAGCGATGCTGTTAGTGGTGAGATGGCCCAGGGTCAGTCGGGGTGCGAGGGATCTGCTCTATGGGTAACCTTACACCCCGGCGTCTGAAGACATAACCGCCCCCGCTGGCCGGCGGGGGGGGGGGGTATCCGAAGGGATTTCCGCACGAAAAAAAAAAAGGTACAATGGACGGTCTTGTCGCTAAGAGCGATCTCTGCCAGACAACCTTTGGATGGATTTATCAGTAGGAGCAGAATGGCAATTGATGACGTACTACGTCATAAATTATTCATAGATATAAATAATATACTAATTATCATAGAATTTCCACGTACATACATATATATATATTGTTTAAACGTTATTAGAGATTGTGTCTTATGTTTACCGGCAAAGCATTCCACAGTCGTGTTGCTCGAACGGGGAAGGAATTATCAAAGAACGTAGTGGAGCTTAAAGGCATTTTCAATTTCAGATTCTCCGATGATCTTAAGAATCTATTGTGCGTGTCATGATGGAACTCAAATCGTCCCTTCAGACGGTGCAGATGGGTAAAACGAGACATTAACATTATAAGTATAACAATAAAAGGATATGAACATTCCGGCGAAAGTGAATTGGTAACCACTTGAGTTTTTGACGAAAATGTGAAACATGGTCATACTTGCGTAAACCAAATATGAATCTTATGCAAAAATTCTGAAGTTGCTCTAGTTTATCAAGTTGATTCCCGGTGAGTTCTGGATAGCTGGCGTTAGCATAATCAAGGGCCGGAGGTAAAACAGAGCTTGCAAGAGCAGTCTTGGTGGCAGTAGGTAAAATTACGCAAACGTCGTAGCGAACCACCCGAAGCAAACATTTTATTGCTCACTTCTTGAATTTGTGGCCCCCAGGAAAATTTAGAATCGAAGAGAATTCCCAGGTTCTTCAAGACAAATTTGACCACTCGACCCTGGAGACTTTCCAAGAGCTGCCGAAAACAATCACTTTGTCTTTGTCTTGAGTCCGTGCAAGCTGCTCCACTTACTGACATGAACCAAATCTTTACTTATGTTGTGGGAGAACCTATGTTTTTCCGTGTTGAAATCCCCTCGCACCCGTCCCCCCCCGCCGACCGACCGACTAAAACCCGCACGCCGTCTCGGCTCTTCAGATGTGTAAGGTGGCCCATGAGGCAGACTTGGTAAGACCTGAGTCTTGAGCCTTACTTGCTCGCAGAAGGAGGCAGCGGCAGCTCACGCGCTTGCGGTCCGATCTATCGTTGTGAGCAAAGCCGAGTGATAGGACTCCCAACCCAAAGCCACCACGAGGGCCCACCCTCGGCGCCTCCCACGCCGGGGACTCATATATGCAGCCCAAGTTCTCGCTTACATCACAGTGATGGCACTCAGATGTTGACTCCTGCCTGATATAACACAGGTGGTCCCCGAAGCTCCCCTTCCCAGAGATCACCTGCGTCAGCCGAGAGTACGAGAGGCTCCCGTGTCGCGTCTCTAGCCAGTCCTCCATGATGGGTCTTACCGCCGCTATTACGGCGTGCCCTGCCTGTAAGAACCTGGCTGCATAATCGCCAGTACATTTGTGACACTGTTTTGAAGGCTTTTTTAAAAAAGCTATTAAAAAAGAATTCAATGATATTTTCTTAAAAAGACATTAAAACACATGGACGATGTAGAAAGAAATACCACGTTGTAAGCAAGGGTGACGAATGAAGACAACTCGCTAGTCAAAATGAGAACATTTGCAATTGTAATGTTGCTGTTCTGTTGAATTTTCGCGTCACCTTCACTTTGATACTTCACTTGAAGGTGCTTGTTTAATGTCACAAAGTTAAATTTATACATACAGGTTCATGTAGAATTTCAGATGCGCGTCTATGTAGGTATCTAAAGAAGAATTTTGAATGTTACTCATAGTCAAAACTTGTAATTTATCTTATTAATTTTATAATTTGTGATTTTGTTTAAAAATACGTAAGTAAACGTTATTTGTGATAAGTAATATTATGGTCTTGAAGGTTATATCCTCCATTATTGGTACGCTAAAACCTTGTCCGACAATCAGCAGTGGGGTACCATGCAAATTGGTAAATTTGCAGGTGAATTTGGCTTCAGCTCTGAATCTCTTGGTGGGGCCCCATACACCATATTACTTAAAATTATAGCGATGACACTCTCAAAATTCTATTTCCAAACTGTAAACTTCCATTCAATCGACATTCATTACTGCTCCCATTGTTTTCTCGCTCAATATTTCACCAACACAGAACAAGAGGTTTCATTACGAATGCATAGTTCAGACAAGTCGCACGTCTCGTAATGTTAGATGGCCCACATTCCAGCAAATATTTGATCATTCTATTAAAAGACAAAGCTATGGTCGTAACGTCTACATTATTAAACAGGGTTTCAGTTAGACAGTTATTTTGACTAGAATTCTCAAAGCATTTACACAGCGAGAGGTAAGATTATTTGAATAGCCAAGATGACTAAATAGTATTTTGTGAGAAGCTGTGATGCTCGCAGTTTCGTTTATGAGGGTTTCTGAATAAGAGACTAGCCTAAATTAGTTTGATCACCTTCATGGCGTAGCGATAGTGCGTTCGACTGGTAAGTCATAGGTCGAGTGTTCGCCATAGAATGTGTCTCCGCGGACATAAAGGAGCCTCAAATTGAAACCCAAATTGGTTTTGACTTGGTTTAATAACTTATAAAAAATACATGGTATTGACTGTGCGAAGGTTGGTTCTCAAGTGACATTGTAGGTAGGTGGTACACTTATTAAAATAATAACGCCTACGCATCTTGGTAGGTAGCAAAACACGTAGAAAGGATTAATTCTCTTATCAGGCGCTTGTGCCTGAACATACTCCCGCCCGTTGAAAGACCCAGTTTTTCAACAGAGAAGTGCTTCATTGGTGGGTAGCGGACACAGTCTTGTCAAAGGACGTCGCACTTAACCTCTTGCAGTCCGGATGTCTGCAACTCTTGTGATACGATCAGGTCCAGGAACTAAATGCATGACTCTTCCCAACCGCCAGCTTAGTGGAGGAGCGTGATCCTCTTGGATTAGGACAAGATCACCCAATTTCAAATTCGCATGGTTGATGCGCCATTTTGTCCTCTGCTGCAACTCTGATATATATTCCCGTTGCCATCTCTGCCAGAAGTCTTGATGAAGCTTTTCGATCCGAGCATAGCGGCGTAAGTTGCTTTCTTTACAGTCGTCCAAAGCAGGAGCAGGCAACGCGGTCAGAGGTCTCCCGATAAGAAAATGCCCAGGTGTAAGGGACAGCAGGTCATCGGGAGATGCGGATAGAGGATATAGGGGGCGACTATTAAGTATAGCCTCCACTTGTGAAAATAGTGTAGAAATTTCCTCATACGTTAAAGAACTATTTCCCATAACTCGTTTAATGTGAAATTTTGCACTCTTAACCCCGGCTTCGAAAATACCCCCGAAGTGAGGGGCGTAACTCGGTGAGAAACAAAATTTTATACCTTCCTGATTAGTGAAGTTCAATAAATGGTCTTGATTTTGCCTTAAAAATGTACCTACCTGTTTCGAGGCAGCTACAAAGTTACGGCCATTATCGCAGAATATTTCCACAGGCTTACCTCTGCGAGAAATGAATCTGAGAAGTGTCATGATAAATGCGTCCTTTGTAAGGTCACTTACAGCTTCTAAATGAACACATTTATACCGCAACAAACGAATAAACAGAGGTAACACTTTATCAATCTGCTACCACGGCCCTTACGATTTAGAATGAGAAAAGGTCCAGCAAAATCTAAACCTGTAGATAAAAATGGTAAATCTGGTGTGATTCGCTGAGTTGGTAGATCACCCATTTTTGGACATAGCGTTTTGCCACGCATACGTCTGCAGCGCACACAATTGTTGACTGTCCGCCTGGCAAGATGTCTTCCGTTAACAGGCCATACAGTTTCCCGTACTACCGCTAACAACAATTGAGGGCCAGCGTGAAGGTGTCTCAAATGTTCCATTTCAAAATATAATTTAGTTAAGTGATGAGATGCATGAAGTAAAATGGGATGCTTTTTATTATAGTCATAATTAGACTGATTGATTCGCCCACCCACTCTAATTACATTTTGTTTGTCGATGAAAGGAGACAAAGCTAAAATTTTAGATTTCGGACTTAAGTCTTTATTTTTGATCAATAATTGGTAATCAATTGGGAATGACTGAGTTTGTGCTATAGCGCATAAATCATGAAATGCCTCAGCCAACTCATCAGTGGTTAAACATCGTAAACGCTTTTCCTTAGGATGCTTTAAATTAAAAATAAACCTATTAACAAATGCAAAAGTTCTTTGAAGTCTCGTAAATTTTGAATAATTGTTGAAATTTATTATCGATTCGAAACTAGAAGTTACATGCGATTTAATTTCTGGTATGTTGGTATTATCAATAGAAATTTTTGATACGGGCCAGTCAGATTCATGTTTCAATAAATACTTAGGACCTGACCACCATAACTTCAGAGAAACCAGCTGGCTGGCGTCTACCCCCCTAGAAATTAAATCGGCTGGATTAACAGATGTTGGCACGTAGCGCCAGTTTGTTGAGTTAGTGAGTTCGAGAATTTCACTAATACGATTGGCAACGAATACTTTAAGATTGCGAAGATCATTAGTTATCCAGGCTAGGACTACATTCGAATCGCACCAATGAACATAACGATCTGGTTTGTATCTTAATGACTCTGTAACAGATTGACAGAGTCTAGCTGCTAAGAGAGCAGCACTTAGTTCCAAACGTGGAATTGTAGTAGGCTTTATGGGCGCTACCTTAGATTTAGCATACAATAATCTAACTGAGATGTCACCACTGGCATCCATTGATCTCATATAAATACAGGCACCGTAACCTGAAAGAGATGCATCACTGAAGGAGTGCATTTCAATATATTTTGCTGAATTATACAGAACTGGTCTACTTATTTTTAAATTTAAAATATATGGTAAGTTTTGTTGAAATTTAATCCACTTAGCCTTAATCTCTTCAGGAACTGGTTGATCCCAGTCAACCTTTAGTTCCCAGAGTTTTTGTAATAGCATTTTAGTCTGAACTAAACAAGGACTTAACAATCCTAACGGATCGAAAATTTTAAATGAATTTGACATGATTGTTCTTTTGGTAATAGTATTACTCTCATTAAAATCTTTAATTTGAAAATGTAAACTATCATCTGATGGATTCCAACCTAACCCAAGAGTGCTAGATGATTCACTTATAGTTAAATTTTCGTTGGTGTTTACATCTGAATTTTGAAATAGAGTACTCAAATTAGTTTTATATTTTCTCAAATTGAAGCAACCTGTTTTTAGAGCTGCTGAAACAGATCTCTGTATATAACGTAACTCGTTTTCGTCATCAGATCCCGTTATCATGTCGTCGACAAAGAAATCATGTTTTATAATGTTTTTGATTAATTCGTCACTTTGCTCCTCTCCTAACTGGCTCAGACATTTTGTGCTAAGGAGTTTGTCAAGTTCGAATTTTGGGTAACCGCATTATGATTGCATTGTACATATTTTTGAGTTAAATATGTATTTGTTAAATTTGTTGATCCAGTGACCACCCAACCTAATTTGGAATTTTGTAATTTAGGCCCCTTGGGAGCTAAAATCATTTGTTGGGAATTTATGATGTCCCAAAATAAGTCAGCCCCAATGATCATGTCTACTAGGCTTGGCTGGTGGAAATGAGGATCAGCTAGCAATAAATCTTTAGGTAAATTCAGTTCAAGCAAATTAACTCGAGACCTGGGTATGTCTCCAGTTAACTCCTTTTGAGCTAAACATGTCAGTTTAGTACTGAAATCACTAGTTAGGGAACTTAATTGAATATCACAAGTTTCAGTGACATAGTTTGAACAGCTATTTCCAATGCCGATGACCTTTAGAGTCTCAATACGGTTGGATTTTAGACCTAACAGTTCTTTAACGAAGTCTGTTATAAAAGATGCCTGACTTCCGCAATCCAACAAGGCGCGGATCTTACGTTTTTGGTCAGTTCTAGGATTGGAAACTTCTATCAATGTGGTTGACAGAAGTGCCTGATTACAATTTTGACTAGAAAGTGTAACTATAGATGCTGACTGATTGGCAACTACCTTATTTTCTAAGTCCGTGGAATGGAGTAAGCTATTGTGCCTCTCCTTGCATTCCCGGCACGGCCCCATACGGCATTCATTAGTGAGATGCCCCTGCCTAAGACAGTTGGAGCACAACTTATAGGTAGCCACGTCAGCTAATCTCTCGCTTATAGTTTTAGCTTTGAATACAGGACATTCGTATACTTTGTGATTATCCTTACAAATAACACACTGATAACGCTTTGAACGAGCTTGATTCATGATTACAAATGATTTAGTATCTTTAAAAGACTTGTAATGATTATTGTTGTTAATACTAGGCTTATTGTTTGATTTAGCCTGAATAAATGGTGCTCGTGATGTAGTCGAACCAGAATTATTCTGTTCAGTTCGTTTGCTGCGATTAAGTGCTTCGATGACGTTAGCATGACTAGTAAGGAACTTACAGAAGTGATCTAAAGTGGGGATGTCATCATCTAAATTATTACGGTATTCCTCCCACTTCATTAACGTACTAGTTTCCAACTTAGGAGACAACAAGTATATAATAATTAAGTCCCATTTATCTACGGGAACAGATAAGCTAGATAAAGCAGGCAAGTTTTTAGTTACGTGATCGACTAAAAATCGCAGTGACCTTTCAGTTTCGCGTTTGAAAGGTTGAATATTAAACAATTAATCTAGGTGATGAGTTATGAGTGACCGTTTATTATTATATCGCTCGCCGAGAAGCCCCCAGGCCTCCGCGTAGTTAGCTGACGAGATTACTAAATTAGATAGAATACGAGCTGGTTCTCCTTCCAAATATGAGAGGAGATAGTGAAATTTTTGAATTGGTTGTATGCGATTGTTATTATGAACCAAGTCTTCAAAGGTATCTCGAAAGTTAAGCCAGTGGAAATACGAGCCATCAAATTTTGCTATCTGGATCTGAGGCAATTTAAGACCAGGTTCATGATGATCGAGCAAGCATTGAGCTTCATTTGCAACGGATTCGCGTCTTAGCTCATTTTCGAATTTTCGAAACCTTTCAATTAATGTTTTTGCTTTCGCAATATTAATGACGAAATCGTGCTCAATTCTTTCTCGTTCATCAATCTCCAAATGCAAATTATCTGCATCCAACAACTCGATATCATTCTGCAAATCATCAAACTTAATTGATAAGCTCTCAAATTTAGTAAGCTTGAGGCCTAATTCTGCACTTTCAATATAAGTTAATTCTACCTTACAATCCACTTCTGATAAATAATTTTTAAATTTTGTTATTTGACCTTTTATTGAACTTCACCTTATCTTTAAATTCTTTAATTGACCTCTAAAATCAACAGTAGCTAACTCACTACTCGAACCAGTCATTGTAATAATTTGTTAAGAAAGTAAATAAATAGGTAAGTAATAAATTTCTCACGTCCCTCACTTCGTTGGCTCGGCCGGCTGATAAGAAACCGGTTCTGCACGCTCAGCTGACGAAACGCGCAAGGACCAGCGGTCGGCGGCAGCGCTTGCGCCCGGCCGTAGGTACTATTCTGGAATAGTCGGCGAGTCGTATGAATATCGCGTTATGACTGATTACAAGATATGGGAGATAAGGACGGATATACTCAATAAAATTTAAATGCAATAATATTAAAATAAACTTAATCTGCAACACACTTCTACCTACCCCTTCAGGTATTGATAGGCGTGAACAGATAAAATGCAAACTAGACTCGACAATAAAATAATTACGAAGTTTACATGAAAACAAAAGTGATGTAGGTACTCACAACAATCTGGTTCCCAAACCCGAGGGGGCCATCTCGAAACCGGAGATGGCCCAGGGTCAGTCGGGGTGCGAGGGAAATGCCTTATGGGCAACCTTATACCCCGGCGTCTGAAGACCCAAGACGGCGTGCGGTTTTAGTCGGTTCAAGCCCGACATAACCGCCCCCCCTGGCCGGGGGGGGGGGTATCCGAGGGGATTTCCGCACGAAAAAAAAAGGTACTAAAAACTAAAATACACTCACGTCTTTCTCGACTCAAGTCAGCCTCACCCGCTAGGCGGAGCAACATCGGACGAGGCTCTGACGAAGGATTTGAGGCTAGGAGGTCAGATGGCAGTCACACTCATAAAAGTCATATAAGTCAAATCAACAGGAGTAAGCTGACCCTGGGCTCCGAGGTGAAAGCCTCGGATGCCACCAGGAACAACACTAGAGTGATGATATCATCGGTTGTGGCCCAAAAATAACCAGTTTCCAAGGAATTGAACGCATTGAACGCACGCAAAACAGTCTTAATACAGACAGAAACATATGAAAGTACGTAAACTTCGAACAAAACTGTTTCATAGCCGAAGCTGTCAAATACAACCACAAATCTTAAGACTGTCTTGTTTCTAATCTGCGCTCAAATATATAGTCCGCATATTCGATATGCGGCTTCAAGCTAATATTAATAGCTTTTTATTCCTACTGCTTTATTCTTTTAAATTCGGACGGTAAAAAGGGATATTATTAGTTCAACGTGTATTTCTATGTGTGTTTCACTATGACATCGCAGCTTCGAAATGAATGAACCGATTTTGAGGTGTTTTTTTTCTGTTTGGGGCCTCACTAAGATCTTCGGGGTCCAAGTCAACCTTACCGTCGGTATACCTGCTGATTACAGATGAGGTTCTGGCTCAAGCTTTCATCTCGGGGTTGGGCAGAGCTTCCTCCTAAGGGAAAGGAGGAGAAATAGTCAGAGAGCAGATCCCGGGATTCAAAGAGCAACTTTGGTTAACCGTTGGTAAGCTTTGTAAAAATCAAAACAAGTTGAATTCCTGAGACGAGCTCAGCCGAATACAAGGGTTTTTTTTTTCTTTATCTTGCAATGGTTCACCCCAGCACGAATCTATTACCGAAAACAGCAACTCGATAGCTCATCTCCTTCATACCCAAAACCGTGACAGAAAATTGGCAACGACGACGTCGACGACAACTCGATAGCAATAGGGCTTTTCTAAAGAAAATCCCTAAAAATCGAATCAAAAACAACTTTACCATCGGTATACCTGCTGATGACGGAAGAGGTTCTGGCTCAAGCTTTCACCTCGGGGTTGGGGGAACGGTTCCTCTGAAGGTAAACCAAATATGGACCGGATCCGGAACCCAAAGAGTAACTTTGGATGCAAACGGGTTAGCTTTGTAGAAACAAAAAGAAAGCAACAATAGAACATTTATGAATGTCAAGATTATTGCTTCTACATTTACTGCCCGATTCGAAAGGCAATAGGTAATAGATACAATACTCTTTATTGTACACGACATATTATTGTACACAACATCTTAAGTCTAAATTTATTGTAGGTACAATGGGCGGGGGGTGTGTGTTGGGTAACCTCCTCGAGTGTCGCTCCGATTCCGATCCCGCTGCAGTCCGGGGAGAATGTAATCGGAGCGGCCGGTACACCCTGGGCGGCGGTCAATGGCTTCCCCTTCATAGGGTTGGCATTGATCGTCGACCAATACCCAACGTGGCAGGAACACATCGCTCTCCGTACTCCTCTGCTTTCAGAGGAGACAGGATGAGCGATGCTGTTAGTGGTGAGATGGCCCAGGGTCAGTCGGGGTGCGAGGGATATGCTCTATGGGGGTGCTTGGTTGGGGACCTCCACGCGGTGCACCCTGGGCAACGGAGACAGCAGCGCCTCTCTCCAAGGGCGGGAGAGACGCTGCCGCCTACGGCCAACTCCGACCGAGGCGAGGACGGCCCTGTTGAGGGCTGTTCGGAAGGTTTCCACGTGTCCCTCTGATTAACAGATGGCACAGTGGAGAGCAAGTAAGGGGACCATCTCGAAACCGGAGATGGCCCAGGGTCAGTCGGGGTGCGAGGGATATGCTCTATGAGTAACCTTACACCCCGGCGTCTTAAGACCCGAGACGTCGTGCGGTTTTAGTCGGTTCAAGCCCGACATAACCGCCCCCGCTGGAGACCCCCCGCTCTCCAGCGGGGGCGGTATCCGAAGGGATTTCCGCACGAAAAAAAAAAAGGTACAATAGGCGGTCTTGTCGCTAAGAGCAATCTCTGCCAGACAACCTTTGGATGGATTTATCAGTAGGAGCAGAATGGCAATTGATGACGTACTACGTCATAAATTATTCATTATTCATAGATATAAATATACTAATTATCATAGAATTTCCACGTACATACATATATATATATATATTGTTTAAACGTTATTAGAGATTGTGTCTTATGTTTACCGGCAAAGCATTCCACAGTCGTGTTGCTCGAACGGGGAAGGAATTATCAAAGAACGTAGTGGAGCGTAAAGGCATTTTCAATTTCAGATTCTCCGATGATCTTAAGAATCTAATTGTGCGTGTCATGATGGAACTCAAATCGTCCATTCAGATAGGACGGTGCAGATGGGTAAAACAAGGCATTAACATTACAAGTATAACATTAAAAGGATATGAACATTCCGGCGAAAGTGAATTGGTAACCACTTGAGTTTTTGACGAAAATGTGAAACATGGTCATACTGGCGTAAACCAAATATGAATCTTATGCAAAAATTCTGAAGTCGCTCTAGTTTATCAAGTTGATTCCCGGTGAGATCTGGATAGCTGGCGTCAGCATAATCAAGGGCCGGAAGTAATACAGCGCTTGCAAGAGCAGTCTTGGTGGCAGTAGGTAAAATTACGCAAACGTCGTAGCGAACCACCCGAAGCAAACATTTTATTGCTCACTTCTTGAATTTGTGGCCCCCAGGAAAATTTAGAATCGAAGAGAATTCCCAGGTTCTTCAAGACAAATTTGACCACTCGACCCTGGAGACTTTCCAAGAGCTGCCGAAAACAATCACTTTGTCTTTGTCTTTGGTGGGTTTATCCTCAGTCCGTGCAAGCTACTCCACGCCGACCGACCGACTAAAACCCGCACGCCGTCTCGGCTCTTCAGATGTGTAAGGTGGCCCATGAGGCAGACTTGTAAGACCTGAGTCTCGCTGCCTCCTTCTTGAGCCTTACTTGCTCGCAGAAGGAGGCAGCGGCAGCTCACGCGCTTGCGGTCCGACCTATCGTTGTGAGCAAAGCCGAGTAATAGGACTCCCAACCCAAAGCCACCACGAGGGCCCACCCTCGGCGCCTCACACGCCGGGGACTCATTTATGCAGCCCAAGTTCTCGCTTACATCACAGTGATGGCACTCAGACGTTGACTCCTGCCTGATCTAAGACAGGTGGTCCCCGAAGCTCCCCTTCCCAGATATCACCTGCATCAGCCGAGAGTACGAGAGGCTCCCGTGTCGCGTCTCTAGCCCGTCCCCCATGATGGGTCTTACCGCCGCTATTACGGCGTGCCCTGCCTGTGAGAACCTGGCTGCATAATCGCCAGTACATTTGTGACACTGTTTTGAAGGCTTTTTTAAAAAAACTATTAAAAAAGAATTCAATGATATTTTCTTAAAAAGAGATTAAAACAAATGGACGATGTAGAAAGAAATACCACGTTGTAAGCAAGGGTGACGAATGAAGACAACTCGCTAGTCAAAATGAGAACATTTGCAATTGTAATGTTGCTGTTCTGTTGAATTTTCGCGTCACCTTCACTTTGATACTTCACTTGAAGGTGCTTGTTTACAAAGTTAAATTTATACATACAGGTTCATGTAGAATTTCAGATGCGCGTCTATGTAGGTACCTACAGAAGAATTTTGAATGTAACTCATTGTCAAAACTTGTAATTTATCTTATTAATTTTATAATTTGTGATTTTGTTTAAAAATACGTAAGTAAACGTTATTTGTGATAAGTAATATTATGGTCTTGAAGGTTATATCCTCCATTATTGTTACGCTAAAACCTTGTCCGACAATCAGCAGTGGGGTACCATGCAAATTGGTAAATTTGCAGGTGAATTTGGCTTCAGCTCTGAATCTCTTAGTGGGGCCCCATACACCATATTACTTAAAATTATAGCGATGACACTCTCAAAATTCTATTTCCAAACTGTAAACTTCCATTCAATCGACATTCATTACTGCTCCCATTGTTTTCTCGCTCAATATTTCACCAACACAGAACAAGAGGTTTCATTACGAATGCATAGTTCAGACAAGTCGCACGTCTCGTAATGTTAGATGGCCCACATTCCTGCAAATATTTGATCATTCTATTAAAAGACAAAGCTATGGTCGTAACGTCTACATTATTAAACAGGGTTTTAGTTAGACAGTTATTTTGACTAGAATTCTCAAAGCATTTACACAGCGAGAGGTAAGATTATTTGAATAGCCAAGATGACTAAATAGTATTTTGTGAGAAGCTGTGATGCTCGTAGTTTCGTTTATGAGGGTTTCTGAATAAGAGACTAGCCTAAATTAGTTTGATCACCTTCATGGCGTAGCGATAGTGCGTTCGACTGGTAAGTCATAGGTCGCGTGTTCGCCATAGAATGAAATTATAAAATAGGATATAAAATCGCGCCAAAGCTGTTTCATACAGCGTTCCTCACGGCACGACAACACCATATATTTCAACTACCACAAAATCAGGTTATTATCCTATCTGTGTAAACTTAACACCAATATAGATGTAAACTAGTCTTAAGTCTTAAGCTATGCCATAAGGTTCTTGTATCAATAAAGATTATTATTATTAGTATCGAGCTATATCACGCCTCACCCTAAAGTAAGGGAGAGGCGGCGAGATAACCCCGGCGAGGCAAGCATTAGTTGGCCAGGGCATTACGACGATTGGCAGAGGAACCGCCGGACTATTCGGGCACTAATCCCGAGCATCCCTAGATGAACTGAGAGGCTCCTTGGGATCAAACCAGTATGAAACTATGTATGGGACTATTTCTGTGAACCGCACCCCTCACATGTCGGTAACCTCGTGCGCCAGGTCCAGATATTTGGTTTTCTTATCTGCTTCGGCGCGGACGAGGTTCTCGTCATAGGTAATAGTGATGTCCAAAAGAAATACCCGTGACTCTGCTCGGTCCATCAGCACGATATCAGGCTTATTCACTGGAGTTGTCCTATCCGTGATGATGGACCGGTCCCAGTAGAGCTTGGCGCGGTCATTTTCGAGTACGGCTTCCAGTGCGTACTTGTAGTATGGCAGCCACTGCGCAATGAGGCCGTATTTAAGGGCAAGTGCTTGATGTAGAATTCTGGCTGCTTGGTTGTGCCTGTGCAGATACTCAGTGTTAGCAAGCATGGAACGACCAGAGGTCACATGTCTGAGTGACTCGCCAGTTTGGATATAATATTATTATTATTATATCCGAAGCAATATCTCCTACTCCGCAGGCCTCCATTCTGTGTAAAAGAATTGGAGCAGCGACCGTGTCGAAAGCTTTAGCGAGATCTAGGAAAATCCCAATTGTTTTAATACCAGTGTCCAGGTTTTTTACAATAGTATTTATCAAATCCAGAACGGCATCTGCTGTAGATTTATTTTTCCTAAAGCCATATTGGTTGGGAGCGAGAGTCTTCCCCTGTACTAAAAAGTATTCAAGTTTCAAGACTAGTTAACATCAGTAAAACAATATTATGTTGTTCTCAGTACTTTAATAGCTGATAACAAGAAACATGCCTTAGATCATCGACCTTACAGTAGTATACGACGAATATATGTAGTCTTGATAATGTACATTAAAGAATAAAACTTAAATGTCACCATGCCTCCCACTGTCAAAATCGTTGTCTTTTGAGAATTCTGCAACATCACCAACTTTAACTTTAACTTAAAAATTCAATGAATGAATATGGTTGAATTTTGATTGCACATTGGAAAACTAGTAGGTATAAATTAATATCAAATAGTATTTGCTTAGAATATAAGCTAATATACTCGTAGTGCAGTGTGTGACTCGGTACATCGATTAATGTTTGAACAGGTGTGAATGTAGCGATGGAATCAGATGTTTACCAATTCGATACATGGTATTACATTTCCCTGGTTCTGTGTGCATACTGTGCATTTCATGGAACTTTCTAGAAATTGCTATTTCTATGGAATGTACCTTTTTTTTTTTTTTATATTTAGGACACGTCAATTTGACTTCACCTCGCCTGATGGTAAGCTGAAGGTAAAGTCTCAGGAAAGAGGGTCACCATTACATACACGTACCATGTTAACAATGGTGGCACTCAGCTTGACGGCCTCATCAGAAGAGGATTGTCGTCGCAGCACCGCGTGACACCCACCGGTCTCACTAGTGCTGCGACCACAATCCCCCTGCCCGGCTATGCACTTGCTGACCCCTGAACGCAATCAAACCGAAATTGGATTACTATGGAGGGTTTTTCGCAATCGTGCACGGTGGTACCCACCCGGTCGAATTTTATGACAACTTTGTGTCATCAAATTTCTACCACCACCTGATGATTATTGTAATAGATAGGCTGGCAGAGGTAGTATTACATTTTGTTTATAAAACTACCTCCTGTTATACGGCTCCGCCGTGTATCATCTATGGCTCCGCCAGTGTAGAATTTTGACCCCTTCCCGCAACCCATGAGAACCTATTCAAGTGACATAAAGTAGTCTATGTATTATTCCAGATTATAATTCATCCCTGTAGCAAATTTCAGCCTGATCCGTTTAGCCGTTTGAGTGTGATCGAGTAACAAATATTTAAACATCTTCAAGAACTTTCCTATTAATACAATTAGTAGAAAGAATTAGGATTATTAAATAGTGGTAAAAAACATATATAATTTTGTAAAACAACCAGTAATTATATTGACAAAACTTTATTGGTCACTACATTTCCAGACTTATTCAGTGATTAAAGTTGGTCTACTGCACAGTCGAACCTAGAGCAGTATAAGTAGAATAAATTCCCCTAGTAATCGTCATAAGGCAACTAAAACTCAGCATAGCAACTCCACCAGCGGACAATGTTAACGTCTTCTGCGAATTCTGCATTATTACAAGTACCATTTTCATATTCCCTTTATCAAATTTTTCCCATCGACAGTCGTACACAGCTTGCTGAAATATAATGCTGGCATCTATCACTCTCTGACCAGTGAAACAATCCATAGCAACTTGCATAAATGAAAAAGGCATCTGTATGTATGTGTTCTCTAACTTCCCCAAAAGTTCTGTTACTAATCCTATAATTAATAAAATAAAACCCATAGCGATTGCGCCTCGAAACACATCGTTAAGTTGTCTAAAGAGAGTTATTACTAGAGCATGACGTATTATGATCTCTTTTAGACGCTTTTGAACATATTTGTTGATTATTATTCTGGCATTAGCTTCGTATTCATCGATATTGTCGATTTCCATTTCTTTAGCGGCTAGTTTGGTAGCGTTAGACCATATATAACGCATTTCTTCACTCAAAGCTCGCATCTGCGATTCAGTGTAGCCAGCTGTGATGATAAGGTATGCTGTGACATTAGCAGGTACGTAGCATGTGAAAAACATACATCCGATCATCATGACATATGCTATTTCGTAATTCGGTGATTCAAACATGGGCTCCAGACCTATAAAAAAAATTAAAAACATATGTTGTATTTGTTACCCGCGACTCTGTCTTAGGAAACTAATACTGGGATAAAAAGCCGGTGTGCTATTCCAGAATATATTCTGTATGGGTATTGATTACCTTTTTTTTTCTTTTATTTCCCCCAGCGAGGGAGGTTATGTCGGGGTTGAACTGACTAAAACACGCCGTCTCGGGTCTTCAGACGCCGGGGTGTAAGGTAAGGCATTTCCCTGGCACCCCGACTGACCCTGGGCCATCTCCGGTTTCAAGATGGCCCCCTAGGGCTTGGGAACCACGGTGTCCCATCTTGCCCCGGAAAGGGGGGCGCCCTAGTCACCCCGCCGTCCCGGCCTGCTTCTGCTGGGGTGACAGGCGGCCTCACTTGCCACCCCCAGGACTAACACCCATACATTCAGATGAAATAGGTGAAATGGCCCACTCAGATAAGGTTGATCACTCGTCCGGTTACCGGCGTCCCCATTAGAAATAGTAATAATAATAACACCCATACATCCCTCCAAATCTGAAAAATGAATTCATTCGTTCTTTCTTCAAACTCTCTTATTTTTAAAGTAGTAAGATGGATCTAGAGTGAGACAGCTCTGGTTAACAAGAAGTTTTGGTAGCTATATTTTTTTATAATGTAAGCTTGATATTTACCATAGATAATGTAACGATTCTCTGGGAAATTTCTGCCAGGCATTAGGACAGGTTTCACAAGGTAAGCTAGCCCATTGCCAACGATTACCACCCAATAAAGGATGGCTCGTTTCTTTACATTCCTTAGGGCCTGTAGCAAGTTTACGTGGAAGCGACTTCCTGGTATCGTTTGAGCGTCACAGGCCAAATAATCATTGGCAATCTTTTTGATTTTGTCCCTGTAAAATAAGGCTATTTAGGTAGAAAAAAAGTACCTATAGTAAAAAAGTTAACGAAAGTAAAAAAAATTTTTTTATGTTTTTTTTTTTTTTTTTGAGAAATTACAATATAAATGAAGACGAAGTCAACAACTTACAAATTGAAACACATGTAAATGAGTTTAAGGTTTCCGATTTCGCTGCTGATTCCAAGAGAGAGTACAATCATGGCTGCGACATTGTCTCCAGTAACTCTGCAGCGCCAGAATACAAACCATGCCATAGAAAACACAAAGATATAGAAGTAGCAAGTGGCTGTTATAACGGTGAAGATGTAATAGTAGAAAGGTATTCCTGGGGATAAAACGGCCACGATATAGGTATAATTGCCTTTAGAAATGCAAAAGAGTCGGTAGATATTATTTAGAGAGAGAGAGTGTCTGATCAAAAATCAATAACATCAAAATAAACTACGAGGAAATAGCTTGTCCTGGTTTAGACATGCAATGCGTAGAAATGAAAGTAATGTCGTTAGGGAGGTATTAAGTATGGAAGTGGGTTTTTACAAGAGGAGAGGAAGTACTAGAGATGGACGTACTGTGTGAAAAGTGATATAGCTAGGAAGAGAGTGAATGTTGAGATGTCTGTAAGCACAGATGAATGGAAAAGCACACATTTTGCAGTGACCCCAAATAAATATGGATTACGGCAGGAAGAGGACTATCATCCATACTCTTAAAACTGATTATTTATCATTTACCGTTTTTTGTTTCTTCTGTAATACTAATTATAATGGAAATAATGGTTTTTGATCAGACACTTCTTAATACATCTTGATAATTGGCAGTATACGGATCAGATTTCGAAGTCTACGTTATTCGCTTGGCATCAAATTAGCCCTTACTTATTTAGAAATAGTATAATGTGTATGTATTTACAAAGAAAAATGAATCTAAGTAAGTATGTTTATCCGCATTCTAGAACCTATTCTGCTTGCTGCACAGTTTGGGTCTATCCGCGCTGTATATATTTATTAATTTGTTGTTTGTTTTACTTTACCCTTATCATAATCTTTATCTATATTTACAGAGACCACCCTTAATAACATCGATACGTTCGATAGCATGGTTGGTAAATCGCAGTATTCCAGACCAAATTTGCGGCGATTTTTCCATATTTCATTCATTATTACACTTCTAGACTTGATAAGTTGTTGTTGTTTGACTAGTTTTTCAACTGATATATCGAAGTAAAATGTTTGTTCCTTTTATAATAATCCGTCTTTAAATGTAGTATTTTCAATACCACAGTTATTCATATCTTTGCCTATAATTTTCGCGTCTTAGGTCTTTTAGGAAATGACAACTGACACTTTGCAGTTGATATATTTTAAAAAGACATTCTTCATAAACGGTTGTTCGTAACATTTTTCACTGAATTTTTAATATAGACTAGGTTACGCAGTCTCTGATAAAACAGTGGGACATTTTTAAGCCATCTATAACAGTTGAGACTCAATTATCCTGACCTCAGTTATAGGATTGGTGACTATCTGGATTGTACATCTCGAACAAATTCAGTTGTTAATAATGGTTATTGAGGTCATTATAGCACAAGCTGGGTTTTAGCGTGTGTTGCAATGAAAGAAAAAAAAAATAATAATAGAGGTCTGCATAGTGTTGCGTTGTAATTATGACTTAGAATATTTATTTATTTCATGTTATTATTTTAACGGGAGACTAAAAGAGTTATACTTGATCCTTTGGTTACAAAGGCCATTAAGCTTAGGGCTTAAGGGCCTTTGTAATATTATTGGTATCCATAGTGATAACCTTTTTTTTTTTGAAAGAATACTATTAACCGAAAGCGGCGATAGCCCAGTGGCGTACGTAACGGACTGCTGAGACGAGGTCTCGAGTTCGATCCCCAGTCGCCCCGGGCACACACCTCTGACTTTTCGTAGTTATGTGTGCATTAATAAATGTTAATTATCGCTCGCTTAATAATGTGCCCGGTAGATGGCAATAGGCTCGCCCCCTATTACATTGGGACCTTAACATAACTGGCGAATCGTGGGTGTGTAATAAACCTCTGCCTACCCCTTCGAGGATACAGGCGTGAAGTTATGTTATGTTACTATTAACCGAAATGAGTAGTATTCCCATGTATGGAAACCCCCACGGGCTTCATCCCATCGGTGCCAACGATGGGATGGGTGTGTCGGAATCGGACCGACTAAAATCACACGGTGTCCTCCCAAAGTGTCCAATGCCGGGCACCCCGGGTAAGTCCTCGAAAGGATAACCCTAGGGTTACCGGCGGATACGTCGGTTATGTAATAGCCAGGATTCGAAACCCGAGACCTCTCGATCGTAACGCCGACTCCTTAACCATTAAGCTACAGACGCTTCTCTTCGTCTTCTCATTTCTGAGACTTCAACTTTGACTTATCATCAGTTGCGATGAAGTCATATTGATGTGCACTATATAAAAATCATGTTCTTATCTGCTACACTGTACTTACTCACAAACACCTTTATAGTAGGATGTGCTCGTAGGTCTGGTATTCACAGATTCTTTCCTGTTACGTCATCTGTCCACAGTATAGATTCAAATATTTGGTAAACGTCACTATAATGTATGTGTTCCCGAGTTATTTGTAGAGCATGTCAACACTTCGCATCATCAGGCTTATTATAATGCGACGACTATGTGTTGTGACAATAGACAGGTTGATTATACGAACTGAAATGCTTCAAGAGTGTATTATTGATCGAAGGCTTTTTATTCCTAATTCCTACTGCCTTTTTCTTTTAATTTCGGACGCAAAAAAGGGATGTTATTAGTTCTACGTGTATTTCTAAGTGTGTCTGACTGTGGCATCTCCGAAATTAAGCTTTCACCTCGGGATTGGGGGAGCGGTTCCTCTCAAGGTAAACCAAATATGGACCGGATCCGGGACCCAAAGAGCAACTTTGGATGCAACCGGGTAAGCAAAGTAGCAACAGAAAAAAAACAACAATCGAACATTTATGAATGTCAAAATTATTTTCTTCTACATTTACTGCCCGATTCGAAAGGCAATAGGTAATGCCTGTGAGAACCTATTTATTTTTTCCGTGCTGAAATCCCCTCGGGTGTCCCCCCGCCAGTCAGCGGGGGGATATGTGGGGTTTGAACTGATTAAACCCGCACGCAATCTCGTTTCTTCAGATGCCGGAGTGCAAGGTGGCCCAAGGCAGACTTGGCAAGAGCTGAGTCTCTACCAGGCCGGACTCCCACCCCAAAGGCCGCCACGAGGGCCCACCCGCAGCGCCTGCCACGCCGGGTACTCCGCCAGCATATGCAGCCCTGAGTTCTCGCTTGCGTCACAGTGATGGCACTCAGACTTTGGCTCCTTTCTGATCTGACGCAGGTGGTCCCCGAAGCTCCCCTTTCCAGAGATTACCTGCGTCAGCCGGTACGAAAGTCTCCCGTGTCGCGTCTCTAGCCAGTCCTCCATGATGGGGCTTACCGCCGCTGTTAGGCTAGCCCTGCCTGCGAGAACCTGGCAATATGTGGCTCACGGCCGCTCTTTTAAATCGCCAGTACATTATTGTGACGCTGTCTTGAAGATTTTTAAAAACACTTTTAAAAAAAATTCAATGATATTCTCTTAAAAGACTTATATTAAGGCATATTGACGATGTAGACGGAAAAGTAAACGGTGGAAACTCAAGACTCTATATCAGTCGCAGAGAAGTCGCCACCGAGGAGAGTGCTTCGCACTCGTCGCCGCCCGGACCACTGAAGATATCGACCGCAGTGATCGATGAAACGTTGGGAATACAAGTTTCATATGGACCAAGGCCAAACAGTCCGGAAGCAATACTGCTTGCTGTTGAAGAATATGCATACTACATGCAACGCAGGCCGTGAAAGTCTAAATATTTATAATATTGTAGACATATTAAATTAAGTTAAGTTTTTGCATGTCATTCCTTCTTCATCTTCACCTGTACTAAAAACTATTCAAGTTTCGAGACTAGTATAATCTCACGTATAACATCAATAAAACAATATTTTATGTTGTTCTAAGTACTTTAATAGCTAATAACAAGAAACATGCCTTAGATCATCGACCTTAGAGTAGTATACGACGTATATGTGCTCTTGATAATGGACATTAAAGAATAAAAGTTAAATGTCGCCATGCCTCCCGCTGTCAAAGTCATTGTCTTTTGAGAATTTTGCAACATCACCAACACAATCTTCCTATTAGAATTATTAAAATTCTCCCACTTGCAAGCATAAACTGCTCGTTCAAACTTGATATTAGAATCCATCACTTTCTGGCCTAAATAGCAATCTACGCTTAACTGCAGCATCGTAAACGGTAGCTGCAGACACGTCTTCTCCAACCCTCCTAATAGTTCTGCTATTAATGCTATGAATAAATAAAGAAATCCTATAGCATTTGGACCTCTCATTAAGTCTTCAATTTCCTGCAGAAGGCTAATACTCGTAGTGTGTTTACCTATTATATCTATGATTATTTTGGATTTATCACTTCTTTTAATTATTATATACATATTATCTATTATAGCTGTTTTTTTTAATTATACATAACATCACCATAAAGATGTATCATTTCTTCGCTCAAAGAGAGGAGTTGGACTTCGATGTAGCCGATGATAAGGATTAGGTAACATGTGACGTTGGCTACTGTTAAACATACGAATATTATATCTACGGCTGTAATAACAGTGGCTATCTCATAGTTTGGAGATTCCAGCATTGGGTCCAGACCTGAAAGAAATAAATATAGTAAATAGATGTAATTTCTCTAAGTGCTTAATCACTAACCTAGACTGGACTAGATTATTCAATTTCAGACATCTTTAAAGTTTGAGAAATCGGAATGATAGGAAAAATCATAAGGAATGTGAATACTAACTATTACCACATCAAAATCTGAATGGTACATGGTTGTAACAAGAGAGGAGTTTACTGGTGGTAGAAATTTGATGACACAAATTTGTCACAAAATTCGGCCGGGTGGGTACCACCATGCAGGGCACGCCGTAATAGCGGCGGTAAGGCCCATCATGGAGGATTGGCTAGAGAGGCGACACGGAAGCCTCTCGTACCGACTGACGCAGGTGATCTCCGGGAAGGGGTGCTTCGGGGACCACCTGCATCGGATCAGGAAGGAGCCAACGCCTGAGTGTCATCACTGCGACGCGTGCGAGGACTCAGGACTGCCCGACGTGGGAGGCGCCGAGGCGTGACCTCGTGGCAGCCATCGGGGTGGGAGTCCTCTCACTCGGCAGCATGATTACGGCAATGGTGCGGAGCGCGAGCGCGTGGGCCGCCGCCTTCTGCGAGCATGTAATGCTCGCGAAGAAGATGGCGGAGCGCGCCCGGGAGAGATTTAGAACTCTGCTCGCAGGCGACTCAGGCGCCGGAGGTCACTTAACGACCTCCGTCCTCCATGAGCGCAGGCCTGGGAGTGGCGGGTGAGGCCGCCTGTAACCCCAGCAGAAGCAGGCCGGGACGGTGGGGAGACTAGCGCCCCTCCCCCAAACCGGGGCAAGACGGGGACACCGTGGTTCCCAAACCCGAGGGGGGCATCTCGAAACCGGAGATGGCCCAGGGTCAGTCGGGGTGCGAGGGATATGCTCCATGGGCAACCTTACACCCCGGCGTTTGTAGAACCAAGATGGCGTGCGGTTTTAGTCGGTCAAGCCCGACATAACCACCCCCGCTGGCCGGCGTTTGATTGCGTTCAGGGGTCAGCAAGTGCATAGCCGGGCAGGGGGATTGTGGTCGCAGCACTAGTGGGACCGGTGGGTTCCTTTTGTGGGTGGCTTTTTAAACAAGCCTGTAAATCTTCAAAGGGGTAGGTATAAGGTCTAATGTCTATACTTTACCAAACGTTTTCAGTCACGGGAATTTGACCCAGAACCTCATGCAGTCATACTTATTAACGGTGCCCCAGTGAGACATTATAGTTGAATTTAGGTTGTAGATCCAAGGCAATTATCGATTAGTCTAATTTTAATTTATTTCTGTAGGTGGCTGCTTTTTAAAAAATCTTTTGTAAAGCGTGCTAATTAAGCCAGCTTCAATCAGTGCCCAGCATTGAATTTGGCACTTCGCATTCGTAAGAAAATTGAGACTCCGGGAAACTTCAGCTAGCTTTTTGTTTTGTAAAGCGTTCTCATTTTTCATCCTGACGACGACGGCCAAATAAAAGGTCAGGTACTGTACGAAACAACTGTTCGGTACGTTATAACTGAAGACACTTGACTCAACTTAATTGTAAAACATCATATAAAACAGCTTTATTATCGAGACTTGGCTGGTGACGTTTGTAGAAAATGCTATGAAAGTTCCGAGTAGCTCACCAACCTTCAATGCATACCAGAACGTGTACCAGTAACCAGAAAACACGTAAACGTAGATGTAGAGGACTGATACCATCGCCGTTAGTGTGGTGTATATACTAGAGGAATACCTGAAACATTTGCTGGTGTCTCATCGCATAGTTACAGCTGTATAGGAGAACATCCAAGTAAGTCTACATTTAAACCAAGTAATATCTCAGACGAATGAATTATTAATGCAAAATATGCTTACTTCATCTTATAAAATGAACACATTCAAGATGAGAACCTGCGATAGTTCCTTTCTAAGGATAATTCTTTGCCAACTGGCGACTTGGACCAATCCTGGATACTATATATTTTCGAGTATTATAAAAGTCTTAGGGCGACGACGTAACAACCATTCAATAAAATAAACAAGTATTTCCTTAAAGAGGAACTGACGTGGATTGGAGTTCTTCATGTATATTAATTCTTCTGAATTAAATTTCAGAATATGTATCTAAAACGAATGAGTTGTTAGTATATCTGTTTGTTGAATGCTTTCAATGTCGCGCAAATAATACTTACGTCTTTCATCCCTGCCGTCAACATTAAGCGCTAGTATTCTCAGCATCGTTGACACATTTGATATCATCGTGGGCAAGTCGCAGTACTCCAGACCAAACCTTCGCATACATTCCCACATACCTTTATTTATCTCTCTTATCTTTTTGCTACAAAGATACTTCTTAAGACATTCAATGGAAGTAAAGAAATCCTTTGAAAACAAAGTGAGGTGAAAAATTCATGATAGCTATATAATTATCATGTGCCCTTCTATATCTACTTTTTTCGTACTTAATTACATACTTTATTTAATAAAAAACATAATGAAACTCTTTTTATATTTTTTACGAGTTAGTTGAACATGATCGATTTGGAATATGTCACTCAAAGTACGAAGAATATTAAAATTAGTATGAGGTAGTCTATTTATAGATCTCTATCTGTGTATTGATGGTGTGTGACTTACAATGTGTAGTTTGAACACACGTTTTTGATTACTTCTTTAATGTACATTTTACTATCTTAAAATCTATTAGTTTACTATGGATGTTTGTGCCGTATCTATTTCATCGTTGTTCTTAATGTCGTATATGCTGAATAAATGGATCTGTTGACTTGCATCAAACAACTTAAACTCAACATAATTATTCCACCAGCACACAATTTCATCGTCTTCTGCGAATTTTGCAGCATTATCTGCACGATCTTCATATTTGCTTTATTAAACTCTTCCCATTTGCTGTCGTAAACTGCTCTTTCAAACTTCATGCTAGCATCCATAAGTAGCTGTCCTGTAAAGCAATCCATACCGACTTGCATCATGGCGAATGGCATCTCAATATATGTGTTTTCTAAACCACCAAGTAGTTCTGCTATGAGGGCAATTATTAATTGAAAGAATTCCCAAGCAATTGCTCCACTGAATACAACTTCAACTTGATGCAAAAGACTAATATTACGTGTATGGATTTTAATGATATCTTTTATATGAATTTCGACATATTCATTAACAATTTTGTGTTTCGAAGCTCGATATCCTTCATTATTATTTATATCATTATTGGTTGGCTTCATTTTATTATAGTGTTCCTCAGCGTCCTCCCTCAGATGCAGAAGCTCTTCGGTGAGGGCTAGCATTTGGGCTTCGATATAACCAGCGATGACGATAAGAAATGCCGTAATGTTAGCTGGGAGGTAACAGGTCCACACGACTCCTGCTGTCATCACCATAAATGCTATTTGGAAGTTAGGTGTTTCGTACATTGGTTCAAGTCCTGCAATAAAGAAGTTTCTTTCAAATAGGTTACGAATTCCGATATAGCGGGATTCTTCTACAAACTGTGAATATATCTGTACCCTAATAAAGAAAGTAATAATAGTGCTATCGATAGTGGAACTATCGTTTGCAGGTCTGTGGTACTTGTTCCACCGGCGGTGGTGGGGAGAAAACGACCAATTAGCGACTATTTGAGTACTGGCTAAAGAAATGTACAGGAGATATAGATCGCGTGGGAATGAAAGAAATATATGTGAATCGCTGCCTGTTCGGCTGCCCTGAACAAGTAGTGGGAGTATTCACCCGCCGCCGTCACTGACTCGAGCTAATAACCTAGCGACAAAACTATCGGAAATACACACCCACTACTTCGTATAGTTGCTAGTTTCATTCGTTTATCGCCACTGCGCTGCATAAGTGGGATATGTGCCTAAAAAGGTACAATATCGACAGTAATACCTTTGGTATAATTATAATATATGATGTTGCAAACGTTAATGGGCTTGATAGCTGTGATCGTACAACATACAAAATGTACAGAAGTCACTTTGGCTCAGTTAGTTTTTTTATGATAGAAGAATTAAAGGAACGAACAGAAAAATAAATAAAACCTGCAACAGTTTTACATAACGTGCAGAAAGCGTAATACAAACTGTCATTATAAGGGAGCATTTGAGAGGGTGACGCCTTCATGATTGGACTGACCATTTGTACTTTAATAAAATAAAATAAAATAAAAAGCCTTTTTATTTGCTCCTATGAACTAAGTAACATTTTGTATAGTGGATTAGTAATTATAATGAAATAAAGTAATTTTTGTTAGTATCTATTAGTCAAGGTAATATTTATTTGATGTCTTCTATAGGAACCCCCGTGCGGGTGAAGACCTCCTCCAGGTTGTGCCATTTATCCCTATCTTGTGCCAATCCGAGCCAGTGTTTGCCAGCGGTCTCGCGTATGTCATCGGACCAGCGTTTGAGCGGACGACCTTGTTTGCGCTTTCCACTTCCTGGTCCTTTCCACTCTGTGACCACTTTCGTCCAACGCCCATCCACAAGTCTCGATACATGACCGGCCCACTTCCATTTTAGTCTTCTGATATGTTGTACAACAACAACCTATTTGTACTTTAGAAGTACAATAAAAAACATCTCACTATTTTATAAATGTGAAAGCTTGGAGGGATGCTTGTATAACTCAATCACGCCAGAATGGACGAACGGATCTGAATGAAATTCGGCACAGGCATAGATTATAATTTATTGAGGGTATAAAGGGCTTCACCAAGAACTTCAGGACTCAAGCCAACCTCGCTTGCAAGCCTCTACACGTGCTGGTTGACAGACTCTCGGTTTTAGTAGGTCAGGCGGCAAATTATGAAAAAGAAAGTGCAAACTGAACTCTAGTTCTATTATTACTATGTAGTCAAAAACCGGGTTCTGTTAAGTCTGGGGTTATTTTTTTTATAATTAATGACCTAATTCAGAAAAAGACAGAGAGGGAAGAAAATAAAACACTTCTGTTAACTATTAGAAGCTACGAGCTACGATTACTCTTTAATTGAATATACAGCTTCTTTAATATTTAGTAGATTATTAATACGAAAGTTTGTGAGTATGATTGTTATTCCTTTACACTAAAACGGTTAGACGTTTAGTTTTGATATGATGTTTAGTTTAGATGTTTTTTGGTTAGCCTGTGGGTTGATAGGAAGTTATAATTAGCTTCAAAGATATGCAGCTTTAATCTTATGCTTAATTCAATTTTTGTTCAATCTATCTCTTTTTGTAAGCGTTTCTATCTGGTCTATTTCATTGTTGTTCTCAGTGTCGTATATGCCGAGTATACGGATCTGTTGACTTGCATCAAACAACTAAAACTCAACATAATCATCCCACCAGCGCTAAGCTTCATCGTCTTCTGTGCACTTTGCAGCATTATTTGAACTGTTTTCATATTTGCTTTATTGAAATTCTCCCATTTGCAGGCGTAAACAGCTCTTTCAAATGCCGTGCTAGCATCCATTAGTCGCTGCCCTGCGAAACAATCCATGCCAACTTGCATCATGGCGAATGGAACCTCAATATATGTGTTTTCTAAACCACCAAGTAGTTCTGCTATGAGACCAATAATTAATAGAAAGAATTCCAATGCAATGGCTCCACTGAATATATATTCAACTTGATGCGCTAGACTGATGTTACGGCCATGGATTTTTATTACATTCTTTAAATGTATTTCAATATATTTGTTAACTATTTTATGTTTAAATACTTGATGTCCTACGTCTAAAACATTGGTGGTTGACTTCATTGTATTATAATATTTTTCAGCATCCTCCAACAGATGCAGAAGCTCTTCAGCGAGGGCTAACATTTGGGCTTCAATATAACCAGTGACGACTATTAGATATGCTGTGATGTTAGCTGGGAGGTAAACGGTAAATATGACACCACCCATCATTAGGAGAAATGACATTTGGTAGTTAGGAGTTTCATACATTGGTTCAAATCCTGTGAATAAAGAAATTTTGTTAAGCGAAGAGGTACGATAAAGCTGAATTCTCATAAAAACTTGGTACGGTCCAACTGTGCATGCATCTCTACCATAAAGTATGTAAGCGTTAAAACAATACTGTTATGAGCAAGATACAAGTAGTACGGAAATTTATAAAAATCTAATAAGTAAAGACTATTGTTTAACAATTTGAGATTGGAAAATAGAGTGATAGTAAAAATATTTAATTTATTGTAAAAAAAAACAGGGTTATTGTAAGCGCTTATTTTACCAATAAAATAATTGTTTTGTTATTCAATCTATTTTCTGATCGCAAATTCATCAAATGTATTTTAAATTATTACTTTGGCCTAATATTTAAGCGCGTCTTTAAATTATAATTTATTTTTGATAGTATATTGTCATCGGTCTTTGATAAATGTGCAGCTGATAATTAAAACTCTTAGTAAAATACTAAAACGATATCTTTATTACTTTATTTACATTTATAATACTAATTCAACATACACAACGTAAACAAAAAGAATACACTGCTGTTTGCCTGGTTGTTTCAAAATCTGCCACAGCCTTGCCGGTTGTTGGGCAGTTTAGCTTGGGCCCCGACTGTCTTGGTAGGTACACTCATTGTCTTTGTAGGTACACTCATTGTCTTGGTAGGTACACTCATTGTCTTGGTAGGTACACTCATTGTCTTGGTAGGTACACTCATTGTCTTGGTAGGTACACTCATTGTCTTGGTAGGTACACTCATTTTATACATACATTATGTGCTATTATTACCAATAGTCGAAATCACCCAACTCTCATTTTCATTTTCAGCGCTCCCAAATTTAATATTATTTAACAAACTTAGAACTCCTAAACGAAAGCTCATGTATTGTTGTTCACTTAGTGTTTCAACATCTGGTATAAGTGACATTAGGAAGTTTTTAGTCGCTGTCGAATGAGAGTCGATATTCTGCATTCGTCGCACACGTTTTTGTGAGGGTGGATGTGGTTTTAACGAAGGTCTTTTCGGTTCAAGAATTTCTGTTTTAATTTCAATAGTCTCTTGTTCTTCTTCATCTTGAGGCTCTTGGTGTTCATGAGCGTCATTATACGAACTTACAGAATCATCATCAGATATACTCGTCGTGTTTTGAATTTGGCTGCTATTTGACGGATAGTTCTGTACATCTAAGAAGCGCAAATATGAGAAGTAATTATATATTCTTTTCTTCTTAGATTTGATGCTTGTTGGGTTGTTTTCTTCCTTCTCGTATCTTTTCATTTCTTTTTTGTAATAATCTCTGATATTTCTCCATTTTTTTGACATTTCTAAAACTGAAACAAAGTTTTCTTTAAATAATCGAAAAAGATTAAGGTAAGAAAACTACTTTAATTGGGTTACTAAGCATATCACCTACAGAAAATCATAGTTAATATATAGTACCTTGTATTGTAGGAATGTGTTATAGTGAGTAGGGGGTTTTAGAACATCTTAAAGGTGCCTGTCAACTATGAATGAATAAATGAATTTGTGTAGTTACTTTTTTTTGTCCTACGGAAATCACCTCGGATCTGTTCAGCCTCGACACAACTGCGCCAACTGGCCGGCCTCCCCCCCTCGGCCGGCTGGGGCGGTTGTGTCGGGCTTGAACCGACTAAAACCGCACGGCGTCTCGGGTCTTTAGACGTCGAGGTGTAAGGTTGCCCATAAAGCATTTCCCTCGAACCCCGACTGACCTTGGGCCATCTCCGGTTTCGAGATGGCCCCCTCGGATTTGGGAACCACGGTGTCCTATCATCATGATCATCACAGCGTTAGTCTCGATTGCAACCAAAGCTTGCACTCTGGAGCCCCGGGTCCATTTTTCTAGTCTTGCTCTTGATTTGGCTCATCTTGGCTTTTGCGAGAGCGACTGCCGTCTGACCTCCCAACCCGAGAGGAAAGCCAGCGCCAGATCCTTATCCGTCAATCAGTAGGTGCGGCTTGTAGGTGAGATTGGGTTGGGCCCCAAAAAGTAACCCAAGTTTAAGTGATAAACGTAATTTTTAGCGTACCGTACCCAAAGGATAAAACAGGACCCTATTACTGTGATTCCGCTCTGTCCGTCTGTCACTAGGCTGTAATTCTTATGAACCGTGATAGACAGTTGAAATTTTCACAGATGATGCGCTTCTGTTGCCGCTATAATAAACAAGTTGAATTCCTGAGACGAGCTCAGCCGAATACAAGGGATTTTCGATTTTGCGTTTTTTTTTTGCGATTTTTTTTGATCTTGCAATGGTTCACCCCAGCACGAATCTATTACCGAAAACAGCAACTCGATAGCTCATCTCCTTCATACCCAAAACCGTGACAGAAAATTGGCAACGACGACGACGTCGACGACAACTCCATAGCAATAGGGCTTTTCTAAAGAAAATCCCTAAAAATACTAAAAAACACAATAAATAAAATATTTAAGGGCAGAATATTTAGTACATCATAGTACTCGTATATTCACATTAAAAATAAATTATTTATTTATTTTAGGAAGGCTTACAGACTAATAACAATTTGTGTATTACAAGTAAGATTACAATGTAAAAAAAAATTTTTTTTTTATTTCATATCACAATGTTCGGTCAAAAATAGTTTCGGTAGAAATTAGAAATATTGCCAATTACAAGCCCACACAAGTATGTATTTATAGTTATTTACTTATTGCGCTTATCAATTAAACAGAATAAGAAGAAAGTTTACGATAAATTTACTAACAAAAGATACCAACGATATGGAATGATAAGAATACAGATAAAAAATATACAGGGCGTCCCACGTCAATGCCACATGGAGGGAAAGTACCTTAATTATTGTAGATGGGACATTTTACTGAAAGAAGACTTTATTTTAATTTTAAAAACTATTTGAACTGCATTACTGCATTACTGGTGGTAGAAATTTGATGACACAAATTTGTCACAAATTCGGCCGGGTGGGTACCACCGTGCACGATTGCGAAAAACCCTCCAAGTAATCCAATTTCGGTTTGATTGCGTTCAGGGGTCAGCAAGTGCATAGCCGGGCAGGGGGGTTGTGGTCGCAGCACTAGTGGGACCGGTGGGTGTCACGCGGTGCTGCGACGACAATCCTCTTCTGATGAGGCCGTCAAGCTGAGTGCCACCATTGTTAACATGGTACGTGTATGTAATGGTGACCCTCTTTGCTGAGACTTTACCTTCAGTATACCATCAGGCGAGGTGAAGTCAAATTGACGTGTCCTAAATATAAAAAAAAAAAAAATGAAACATTCAGTTTTAATAATTGCCTCGTTGAACCGGGAATCGAACCCGGTTCACGTGAAAAAAAATCGGTCTGTAGTTTTATGATACCGATCGGGAGGCATAATCGTAAGGGTTATGTTTTGCTAAATAAAAGAAGAAGACCATGAATTTTAACATTTGATGTGAAATTTTGTTCAGAAAAATGAAAAGCTGACATTGCCGTAAGGACATACAACTGACATTATCATAAGTACCTATGACTAATAAATTTACCTACCCACTTGAGAAGTACGCTTCATTTCCCTATTATAATTGAAGTGCATGATAAAATGATAAAGAGCAACAAATCGAGCCGTTTGGCCGAAAGACGCGTAAATTATTTTGTCCATCACAAAGCTCCTGGCTGATTATAAAGAAATAATTCAAAAACGTGTTCTATTTTCAAACTTTTATTCTTTTGTTTCTGTGATTTTCATTATAGGATTATTGCATTGTATTGTGATTATTTTACATAACCATGGCGTATCAAAATAATTTTGATTTAATGGAAGCTTACTTTTTAAACGCTAAAAACTTAACATTAACCTTATAATGGCACCGCGAAAGATATCCGGATAGAAATACACCATCTCGATTTGTTATGAAACGGTTTGTGGATAATCTGCTCAATTAGGGACGTTTCGATCATCGCGTTTCTCGTGAACCGGGTTCGATTCCCGGTTCAACGAGGCAATTATTAAAAATGTATGAATGCAGTTCAAATGGTTTTTAAAATTAAAATAAAGTCTTCTTTCAGTAAAATGTCCCATCTTCAATAATTAAGATACTTTCCCTCCATGTGGCATTGCCGTGGGACGCCCTGTATATATAGAGAAAGATAAACAATAAAAACAAAATAAAATTAAAACCAGAAACAGGTATAAAAAAAGGAAACCGGATCAGTCACCAGCACTACACTAATTGAGTTTTTCGACGGTGGCTACCCCAACACCTACCTCCACCTACCCCAAGGAACTTGTCACCCTTGCGTCTTTTAATTGTGTTCGAGCTTGTACAGAACAAATCTAAGTCTAGGGGTATCAATACCTCATTAAATTTTCTTACACTACGAATAAGAATTAAATTAAAATAAATATATAAGGTGGGCTTCCATACTATAAACGTGATTTTTCCCGTTTTCCGTTTAATGGTACAGAACCCTTCATGCGCGAGTCCAACTCGCGCTTGGCCGGTTTTTTTGTTTATAATTTTATGAAAAGTTAAGATGATGTGTAAACTATATTTTGTTTTAAGCTACTACTGCGTATTATAAACCACGGAAAGTAAAATCGAGAGGAAATGCCCTTAAACCTAATTTGCATTTAAACTAGTGTCGCCAAACTCTCACATATTATGACCAATCAAGTCACACAAAACAGTAACGGGACGGGTTATAATTTTGGAAAGAGTCCTTGAATTTTATATTTAAATAATTTTTAACGTTAAACACTGCAGTTTAACAATAAATAAGAGATAGATAATGTGATATACTTGTGTATGTCGGGCCTTAATTGCGAGCCGTACTCGTGTATGCCGGACCTTATTGTGTGTCCCACTCTAACCTACCTCTCTCGCTTGCGCCCTCTTTGGCAAGATGGCGCAAATAGACAAGTGCTCTGTATCAATGTATATATAATAAATAACTAGTGCATCAATTAATTGCGTGTTATTCGAGACATGATAGATAATAAAATAGTCCCCTACCTTTTTCATCTTTTTCGTAATATTTGCGAGTGCTCCAACCCTGATAGATTACTTCCGCAATCTCCTCCCATGCGGCTCTCCTCGCTTGCGAATTATTATAGAATGGATGGTTCTTGTTCCATATACATTCTTTCTTCTCCACTTCTTGAATAAAATCTTCTGTTTGGAACATTTTAGAAATCGCAACGCACCGTTTCGGTATATTTCTTGCCAGAGACTGGCGGGAGTGTGACGCACGTTAAATGTTGATTGCGGAATGCTACGTTGCCGGCTCGCTCCGTTCCGTCGAAGCGGCAACGTAATTTCCGTACCGAACAACTGCGCTGCGGCCGAGCGCGACTAATGCGGATGCTTACTCGGATGTAGGTTTAGGTTATGTAGGTACATAGGTATGTAGTGTAGAGTTTATATGTTTGTGTGTGTTGCGGTGTTGTATAACTAAACTAAAATAGTGACGCGCTATGACGGCTTTCTTGACGTTTGTCCGCTCATGAAGTTTAGTATACATAAATACTAAGTTTGAAGGACCAAAATTTCTGGTCTTTATTCAATAGTGAGGTGCAGTAGGTATACTTATTTACCAAACAAATTGGTATTTATGTTATTCGAATGAATGAATTATGTATCCAAAAGCTTATAGATGTGACACTCGCATTTGATTTGATTGTTTTGTAATAGGTCTTACCCATGAAATTGGCGAAATTTTCTTACAAATTCACGAGTTCGTTATTCCTGTAATTTAATAGCTATTTCCATTATGGTATCTATCAAAAATTTAATAAAAGTTGCTGTTTGTTAACTTAATGTTGTCTCATTCATACACAAAAAAAAACATAAAATTCGGATTTGTCATTCCTACAAAAAATGCAAAAATGTTAGTACTGAAAATTGGGTTTCCTCCAATTTCTTCAAGAAAAACGGCTATTTCATATGTAACGACCTAATATTATTATCTTAGGAACGGTACATTTTGTTAGAAAATAAAAGTATTTCGTCCATAGAGATAGAACGCAATGTCTTCTATGCATCCCCCCTTTTATAATTTATATTTTATTTAGGCTTTTGTGGGAGCGTCTGACCGCCAAATCCGAGAAAAGGGCCTCATCCGTCAATCAGGCAGGTATATCTTGATGGGACCTTATGGGGTGCGTACAGTCTATATATGCATGACGCGATCTTTTCAATAATATTGATGATATTGGTGTGCAAACGCAATATTATTGATGTGCAAACAAATACGATTGGTCCCTACATCGGATCACGCCGATATTGAATGAAAAATTAAGTCCACTGTGGCGTAGCGGTAGTGCATTCGACTGCTAAGCCAAAGGTCGCGGGTTCGATTCCCGCTCAGTGTAAATATGTATATTTGCATTGGGCTATGTGTTTCTATGTATATTATGTATTTATTTAAAAAAAAAAGTATTTAAGTATGTTTATCCGCATTCCAGAACCCATATGACAAGCTCTGCTTAGTTTGGGTCTATATGGCGTTGTGTACTTTGTCCTACAATATTTATATTTATTTATTATTAACTAGCGACCCGCCCCGGCTTCGCACGGGTGCAATGGATGTTATTATACATATAAACCTTCCTCTTCAATCACTCTATCTATTAAAAAAAACCGCATCAAAATCCGTTACGTAGTTTTAAAGATTTAAGCATACATAGGGATTTAGGGACAAAGAAAGCGACTTTGTTTTATACTATATACTTTTTTTTTTTTTTTTCGTGCGGAAATCCCTTCGGATATCCCCCCGCGTGGCAGCGGGGGCGGTTATGTCGATGTACCTAGTGAAGATAAAGAAAATATATTAAGAGTGGAACTTACCAAGGAGTATAAATTTATCCTCCATTAAATGTCTACCAGGTAGCAGGATGGGTTTCAAGACGTACACGACTCCGTTGAAGATGATCACAAACCAGAAAACCAAGGCTCGTTTCTTCACCGCCCGCATGGTGATCAGAATGTTGTTGGAGAACCTACTGCCCGGAGCTACGGAGGCATCACAGGCTAACGCTTCAGTTACAATTTGTCTTACTTTATTGCTGGAACATAAATTATCGCAGGTTTATAAGTGCCCGGGTAATTACATTGGGACCTAAACATAAACTGGCGAAATGTGGGTGCTAGCTCCTCTGCCTACCCCTTCGGGGATATAGGCGTGAGTTTATGTAATGTTATGTAAAATACTGAAGTCTCAAACTATTATAATGACCGGCAAACATCTTGGCAATATACCTACTACAGGTGCGCAGAAAGCGTTTATAGGTTTATTTGGTGGTTGTGCGGGGTGCGTCGGGTAATTCGCCAATTAACTAGTCATCTATCTATACATCTATATATGTCTATATAAATGAAATTGGAGTGTCTGTTTGTAATATTGAAATAACCGTTTTTTACTACATGTATATGAATATACAGGGTGAGGAAAAAGTATGGAAACCCAGGAAAATTCGGAAAACCACAAGTGGTTAGTCGTGAAACAAAGGTCATACCCTAGATAACTTTCAACTAGGAATCCAACGTTGACCTCTGATTTGACCTTGAACCCTTTTTTCAAGGTTATTTCAAGGTCAACGTAATTTTTTTAAATGGGAACCCCTATTTTTTATACGGGAATCGAAAAGAGCGTAAAATTTTACGTCACAATACGTGTTTAGGTATGAGGTTAACGTAACCCCTGAAGGTCAAATAAAGGTCAAAGTATGACTTCTTAAAAGTCTCACTAGTTTAGTGGTAAAACAAAACAAACAAAGCTCATACCCCAGGTAACTTTTAAGGAGGAATCCAACGGTGACCTCTAATTTGACCTTGAACCTCAATTTCAAGGTCATTTCAAGGTCAACATCATTTTTTTAAAATAGGATTCCTTATTTTTTATACCGGAATCGAAAAGAGCGAGAAATTTTACGAGTACTTTGACCTTTATTTGACCTTCAGGGGTTACGTTAACCTCATACCTAAACACGTATCCGGACGTAAAATTTGACGTTCTTTTCGATTCCCGTATAAAAAATAGGGGTTCCCATTTAAAAAAATAACGTTGACCTTAAAATAACCTTGAAAAAAGGGTTCAAGGTCAAATCAGAGGTCACCGTTGGATTCCTCGTTGAAAGTTATCTAGGGTATGATATTTTTTCACGACTAACCTCGTGCGGTTTTCCGATTTTTCCAGGGTTTCCATCCTTTTTTCTCACCCGGTATGTATATACGGTATATACACCAAAATAACATTATTTACAATTTTTGTCTGTCTGTCTGTCTGTTTGTTCCGGCTAATCTCTGCAATGGCTGTACCGATTTTGATGTGACTTTCACTGGAAGATAGGTAATGTTACAAGGCGTAACATAAGGTACTTTAATTTTAGAAAAAAAATTAGGGTTCCGCGCAAAAGTTTGGTCGACATGTTATGAACGCGTCTTTCTAAACGCACAGAGGTTGCACCTCGCGTTTCACGGATTTATGAGTGGCGGTCAAAGTCTACCGGTTCTACTAGTGAATTTATACCTGGTTCCCTTGTTAAAATGCTATGGCTGTGGTTTTAGTCGGATTGATTCCGATGTAACATACACTGATACGCTGGTTGCACACCATTCTCAGCAACAGAGTGGTCTATTATGGAACTCACTACCAGAGGACGTTGTTACTGTCAGTTCGGTTAGATTCAGTGCTCAAAAAAGTGACTGACAGGTGAAAAATATATAAATAAAGATACTGCTACAAATTTATCACTAGATGTAAACATATTAGCTTGCAGCTAATCTTCATAATCAAATAAATGACTAATTAAGCGTCTCACTTCACTAGTAATATTTTCCTAGTTAATTAAAAGTGAAAACAACTTCTGCATACTTACATGTGCAAAAACATGAATACCAGTTTCACAGTTCCAATCTCGCTGGAAACTCCTAGCGAGAAGATGATCAGGGCAGCGAGCAAGTCACCAGATTGAGGGTACCACACGGCCACGAACCAAATCATAGAGATCAGGTACACGTAGAAATAACTCGCAGCTATCAACAGACATGTTAAGTACACGTACCAGGGGATTGCTGGAAGGAAGAAATTTGTAATAAAAAACTATTATCGGCCTTTCTAGAGAACTGCTCTAACCCATATTTAAACGAAGCATTAGAAAGGAGAAACAAGAAAGAAAGAAAAACCATTTAATTCAGGTGAATTGTAAAATTTAATTGTAAAAAGGTCAGAGCGTTCCCCCTGTAAGGGACTGGTCGCGGGTTCAAGTCCCGTCCTAGATGTTCTCTTTTTCCGATCTAAATCTATAGGAAAAGTAAGCGTACAAATTGCTTAAAAATTTAATTGAAATTGTAAAAATATTTATATTTCTCTTTTTCTCTAGGGCTTTTTCTTTACACACGTGCGGCAACTCCCTCCGGTACCAACACACCGGGGCTATCAGTGACGTGTCTATGTCGGAATTTAATCGGTATTCTGTCATGGGAGCATATTCCAGGGGATCCCGGGTGTACCCTAGGATGGATTGTTTTAGGAATGCCAGCAAGCATTGGCTGCCTATCATGCAGGTAGTCTCATCATTGTGTGTTGGGAGCCTTGCTCCTGTCCTTTGATAATGGTGCACGCGGAACACGATGCGTCGCCATCTCGGCCCACCTTCTGCTAGGGCGATGGGTAGCCTTTCTCTTCGCTTTCAGATGCACGTTCATGGAGTACGGGGATTGTATAACAATCGGCGCTCGGCACTCGGTGTGTTTTCTACTGCACGGGAAAGTGCCTTTCCACCGCCGCTTTTACATTAATCAATCAATCAATCAATTAGCCTATTGCAGTCCACTGCTGGACATAGGCCTCTCCCATTGTACACCATAGCATACATATTAGTTATATCCTCACAAATCGTAGCGGCAGAATCGCTGCAGCTTCGCGAAGTAACATTAAAACTCTTTTGTTTTAAGCGAGAAGCAGAGTAGTTATACGTTACTGCTTTTGGATAATATTCTTTCGCCGAGGAAGTGACCCATATTCTGGGTTCTCGTGTCATTCTCATTACGTGCTGAAGGATCACACAGGTTTACCTTCTTTGGATTCTTTCGGAATAATGAATATGATTTGAAGCAGGCCTATATACACCTGATTAAGCTGTATCCCTGATCATTAACGGAAATAAACAGTGACTTTGGGTAACTGCGAGGACGAAAACCATCCGAGGAAGCAGCGTGCTCATGTCTCGCGCACGCTTTCCAGAAGTGGAGAATCGTTCGTTCTTTTTGGCCACCCTCTTAAACCACAGAAAAGGCCGGGCTCATTCTTGATATTGGGCAATAATTGTATGGAACGGGCGGGCATTTGTTACCTAACATTGCCGTCTAGGTCGCGCTATGTAGTGCATCGTAGTATATTATAGAACTTTAATACTTGAATACTACATTTTAGATCTATTAAAGGCACTGGGTTTGAGTTTCATAGTACACACGTTGAGGTGGGACTCGGAGGGGTTAAGGGTTGTACAAAAAAAAATTAAATTATTTATGAAACAAAATTCTAAAGAAAAAGCAACGTATACCAAGTTTGTGAAATTAAAATTATCATTTTATTAATCTTTTTTAACGCTCTCCTTCGTCTGTTTTGTTGATTGTAACTTTTTCAACTGTGGCAAAGGCTAAGTTTACGTTTGAATTATGAATTTGAATTTTTCTCTAAGAAAACTCGAGCACCTAATTTATAAATGGCGCGCATTGTTCGCCATTTAATTACAAAATATATTTTGCTTTGCTTCATAGCAAAATGTCGTAAGACGTAAGCTGTGTAATTTAATTTAATAAAATGTAGTCTGGTGTATTCTTTGTCTATATGCTGCCTTTGTGTACTATTCGCGAAAACAGTACAGTTAAATAAATAAATAATAAATTAATATTCTACGACATTCTACACAGCGCTTTCTAGACAAAGTATGCATAGTTTAACTAGCTTGTGTTATGGGTTCCACACTTATATACTTTTTTTTTGTAAATACATAGGTACATATTAATATACAATTCCCTGTTATATACGATATTTGGATACCCTACTGTAAATGTAACAGTAAAAAATGTATTGAAATATTTATATCCGCATTGTAAAACCCATAACAAAAGCTGATTAAACTATTAATAAGTTTAACTATATCCTAAAATATATATTTTTTGTATCGATCCTTTCTTGTGAAGATTTTATACAGGATAACATCATAATTATTTTCTGTTATATAAATAAAATATTTTGTATAAAATAACACACTGTATAAAATATTTAAAAATAACGCAAACTCTGCCAAATCTGGCCATTGCTGGCAGACGTGATAATTGACCTTTCGAAACCTTTCTAAATTATTGCCTAGTCCTGTCAAGCTCTAGTTTGGATGGACATCGGGTTTTTGGGTTTCTCTTTAATATATATATAGCTGCTCGTGCTGATTCACTGACTCACTCACTCATTGATCACCTCTCCTGAACAATTTTGTATGAAATTTTTTTTTTTCACTGATGGTTTCGTATAGAGGATAAAAATTCATTCGGAGGAAAAATATGGAGAGAGCTGACGATTGAGGATTTCGGAGACGGGTGAAGAGCACGCTTAAGGTATTGAAGATAGGTTGGGGATGCTTAAGCAATTTTCACTCGAAAAGTCATTCAATTGCCAGTGACCTGAAAAAAAATTCAAAATGGCGAAAAAAAAATGGCCGCCATACAAATTTCGTCGGTGTCCATCTCGGAGAGTATAAAAGATGGAAGAGTAGTTTCTTCGCAAAAGATGATCAGGATCCAAAGGTCTACTCTATGAATAGAAAAAAAATTCAAGATGGCGGAATTTATTTTTCTATAAAAAATGTATGGCGAATATTGAATAGACTACAAGTTTTGAACTATGCAAGACTTTGATTTATGGTTTCTTTTTAAAATGTTTTTGTGGAAGAACTCTTAGTCAGAAATATGTAGATAGATGATGATCGAGGGTTTGGAAGATGGGTGAGGAGCATGGCCAGGGTATTAAAGATAGGTGAGGGCTAAAAAATACTCGGAACCGCATCCAATTGGCAGGGAGATGAAAATAAATCCAAAATGGCGGATTCAAGATGGCGTCAACACAAATGTCATTGGTGTCTCTCTCAGAAAGTATTAAAGACTAGCTGACCCGGCAGACTTCGTACTGCCTCAATCGATAGCACCTTTTAAACCTTCTCTGGACCTCCACAAATAATTCAAGACCAAAATTAGCCAAATCGGTCCAGCCGTTCTCGAGTTTTAGCGAGACTAACGAACAGCAATTTATTTTTATATATAAGAAGAAGAAGAAGAAGAAGAAGAAGATGGATGAATTGTGTTTCGGTTCACCTCTGCTGTAATTTTTTTTCCCTGATGCTTTCGTATAAAGGACGAAAATTCATTCGGAGGAAAAATATGGAGGGAGCTGATGATTGAGGATTCTGGAGACGGGTGAAGAGCACGGCCAAGGTATTGAAGAGAGGTAGGGGTGCTCAAATAAAAACCACTCGGAATCTCATCCAATTGCCAGTGAGCTAAAAATATAACCTAAATGGCAGATTCAAGATGGCGCCCATACAAATTTCGACAGCGTCTATCTCACAAAGTATAATAGAAGATAGAAGAGAGGTTTTTTGGCAAAAGATGATCAGAACCTAGAGGTCTACTCGATGAATAGAAAAAAAAATCTAATTGGCGAAATTTATTTTTCCATACAAAATATAAGGCGAATATTGAAGAGACAAATGTGCAAGACTTTGATATGCTTTTAACCGACTTCCAAAAAAGAGGTGGTTCTCAAAACGGCCCGATTATTTTCAATGTATGTACACCGATTATTTCGAGGTTTCTGGACCGAATTGTCGAGAAGTTTTTTTTAAATAAACAGTAGAAGTTTTCGTCTTGGTCCCATAAAAAATTCTGGATCCAACTCCTTAATCCTGATGCTGAAAGTTTACTGCCCGCCTAGGCCCTAGGTTATCAAGATTCAGAAAGTGTTCATAGTGAATTAATATTATAGGTACAAGCAACGAGGGCACGCCGCAATAGCGGCGGTAAGGCCCATCATGGAGGATTGGCTAGAGAGGCGACACGGAAGCCTCTCGTACCGACTGACGCAGGTGATCTCCGGGAAGGGGTGCTTCGGGGACCACCTGCATCGGATCAGGAAGGAGTCAACGCCTGAGTGTCATCACTGTGACGCGAGCGAGGACTCAGGGCTGCACACGCTGGCGGACTGCGCGGCGTGGAAGGTGCCGAGGCGTGACCTCGTGGCAGCCATCGGGGTGGGAGTCCTCTCGCTCGGCAGCATGATTACGGCAATGGTGCGGAGCGCGAGCGCGTGGGCCGCCGCCACCTCCTTCTGTGAGCATGTGATACTCGCGAAGGAGATGGCGGAGCGCGCCCGGGAGAGGTTCAGAACTCTCCCGGCCCGCCGAGCCCGCAACATGCTCGCCGTGCGTCGCAGGCGAATCAGGCGCCGGAGGTCGCTTAACGACCTCCGTCCTCCATGAGCGCAGGCCTGGGGGTGTCAGGTGAGGCCGCCTGTCACCCCAGCAGAAGCAGGCCGGGACGGTGGGGCGACTAGCGCCCCTCCCCCATACCGGGGCAAGACGGGGACACCGTGGTTCCCAAACCCGAGGGGGCCATCTCGAAACCGGAGATGGCCCAGGGTCAGTCGGGGTGCGAGGGATCTGCTCTATGGGCAACCTTACACCCCGGCGTCTGCAGACCCGAGACGGCGTGCGGTTTTAGTCGGTTCAAGCCCGACATAACCGCCCCCGCTGGCCGGCGGGGGGGTATCCGAGGGGATTTCCACACGAAAAAAAAAAAAGGTACCAAGCAACGACTTCATGGTTAGATTTCAAGTACCAATTCCTCAACCCTGATAATGCAGGGTACAGCTGCACTCACAAACTATAGTGATTCAGAAACTGCTGATGGTGCAATGCAATAATATTCACTGACATAATTGTCCTCCTAGAAGGAGTAATGGGGGATATGGATGATGTATGGGAAAAATGTAGAGAGAGCTGAGGTGACTATGGGAAAAATCCGAAATGTCAAAAAATTCAAGATGGCGGCCAACATGGTGGTCGTTTCTCCGCCATCTTTGATGACATGGCAACCCCATGTTGCCATGTCATGTTTGAAAAAAAAGTTGAAAAATCCAAGATGGCGGATCGACTTTTTTATTTAACACTCGCGAGCTGCTTGCAGCTCGCGCACCGCGCAAAATACTAGTTTAAGTATATGATTGACGAGCCCGTGACGCACGTGGTAGGCGTGCAGTCCTTTTCCTCGCAGTATTCTCCAAGCGGATGTGTGGGAAATACCTAAATGGCGACCGGCGTCACGTGTGCTCGTCGCATCACGTGACGCTGGTCGCTGGTGGTGTTTTTTTTTTTTCATTTTTATATTTATTTTATTATTTTTTATTTATTTTACCCGATATTTTTTTTTGTTTCGAATACAAATTTTGTCGATACCAAGTCATCTCACCAAATTCAGAGACCTAATTTTGTGACACCTTATATGTTAATATTATTGATGTACAAACGCAGTTCCTACCTATATTGACAGCGGATCACGATATTGGATCGTAATATTCGTTAACTGTTTAATCCATATGGTGATGGCCATGAACCATCTCTATAATATTCTTCGAAATTCTTTTTGTGGACAAGAACGCCAATTTAAAAACCTTTTACGTCTGACTCTACTGCGGGTGAAGCGCAACCAGACTCAAAGTGACTTCGTGAATTCTGAGCAGATCACTTTACTTAATATTTAGATCGGAAAAAGAGAACATCTAGGACGGGACTTGAACCCGCGATCAGTCCCTTACAGAGGGAATGCTCTGACCAACTGAGCCACCTAGACACGTCCCAGATATTCGAAATTCTCCGATATATTATATACGTCTTAAAACAACGCTGGAGCCATCTACCGTAATTCTTGCGAACTACGGATCACTTTACTAATTTCTTTTATTATTATTCTTTTCGAATGGAATTGAAAAATATATTCATCACCATTATCATCATAGCGATTTACCAGTTGTAGGTCGGTTTTTTCGGGAGCGACTGCCATCTGAACTCCTAACCCTGAGAGGTGCGCCTGCGCCAGTGCCTCGTCCGTTGTTTATCAGGTGTACCGACTTGCAGATGAAGCCTTTTTTTACGTGTGGAAACCCCCGCGGGCTTCACCCCATCGGTGCCGACGATGGGGTGGGCGTGTCGGAATCGGACCGACTAAAACCACACGGTGTCTTCCTCAAGTGTCCATTGCCGGGCACCCCGGGTAAGCCCTCGATAGGATGATCCTAGGGTTACCGGTGGACTTTGGCCGCCAGCGCGGCCTCGCCTGGTGGGGTCAGGTTTTATCCCGCGTCGGTGAGTTGGCAGGCGTGTGTAGGACACACACGACACGCCACCGCCACGGCCTGCTTCTGTAAGGACGGCGGACATTCGGTTCAACGTCTCCCCTCAGCCTGACCTGCCACCGACTATCGTGAATCCCCCGGGACTGTCGTCGGAACTCCCAACCCTGAGAGGTGCGCCTGCGCCAGAGTCTCGTCCGTTGTTTAGCAGGTGCACCGACTGGCAGGTGAGGCAGGCTTGGGCCTCAAGCATGTCTGTAGAGTCCTTTACACCAATTTGAAAACTATATTAACTCTACTTAATTAATTTTTTTAATTGAATGCTAGTAACCGAAATTACTAATATTCCCCCTAACCCCTCCAGCTAAGCTAAATGGCTTGTGTTAGGAGTGATTTCACATCGGTAATGTAATGGCCAGGATTCGAACCTGGGACCTCTTGATCGTAGGTTCGACTCCTTAACCACTAAGCTACCGACGCTTTGAAATGGCCAATATTACGACACTAGTTATATTGTATTGACTGTATTGGTTTTCTTGATATTTTTCATAAATAACGAGTATTTGACTTCTAAAAAAACATTAATTTAAATATTGAAAAACCCTCGACACAAACTTCTTCATAGCTAAGAACCATTTCGATCATATCGGCTTTCAAAGAAAAAAATCTGCATTAGAGTCAGTTCAACCGTTCGAGAGCTACGATGCCGATGCAGACAGACACAAACACAGAAACGTAAAATATATATATTACCGTGCGTGTACCTTGAGTAAAACGCTCCGTTATGCTCAAGGTTTTGCGCAAGGTGAGTTTTGCGTTCAGTGCAAATTAAACGTTTGGTGAAACTTACGTGTCTTATTTCGGGAGTCGATGTTTAGAGCTAGCGCTCTCAACATGATGGCCACATTCCCCAGCGTTGTTGGCAGATCGCAGTGTTGCAGTCCGAACTTTTCTAACTTCCTCCACATCATCACTGTTAATATTTGTAAATGTACGCGGCCGATCCGGTCGTGGCCGGGCCGTATTACGCACTGAACATATAAATATAATTTGTGCATTATATTATAATATATGTTATAGGCATATTAGTTTTCGTAGTTTTTAATAACATATCAAAGTTATAAGTTTTTTCGAGGGCTGGTTTTATAAGTATGAATAAGTTAGTATTAGAATTGTTTAGTCAGGGAGAAAGTTGGACCGAAGAACTTATATATAATAATATACCTTAGTATAAAAAATGTATGACTATATTTAACTAATTTACGTCATAAGAAAGAATAATTTGTCAGCAACCGAAATATCCGAAACTTTATAGTACTGTCAAAATCCTACTAATATTATAAACTTGCTGATCTAGTGGCAGATTTTAAGTCTGACGAAGAATTTTCCGCTTCAAAATCCGTTCAGTAATTTTTGCGTCCATCGCGTACAAACAGACAAACAGGCAAATAGAGATAGAGAAAAAAATTCTAAAAAAAAAAGTTTTTTTTAATCGTTCATTTAGCATAAACCAAAGGACTTTTTTAAATATTTTCAATGTTCAACACAACTAACTTACTATTTTATAATAGTATACATGTACTATAGTTAATAAATCATGCTCGAACGGCTAATATTCCAGACCATAATCGATCCCTGTACCAAATTACCAGAGCTGTTCAGCCGTTTGAGCGTGATTGAGTAAAAATCAAACGTACATTTAAACATCTTCACAAACTTTCACATTAATTTATTTATTTTATACTTTATTGTACGCCAATTGAACTGAATTACAACAGAAATAAAAAAGAAAAGAAAAGTGCGACGTTATCGCTTAACGCAATTTTTTTTGCCAGGCAACATTACAATTACAATATTAGTATGATAATCCTTATCATTATATATATATATCACCTGGCGTAGGGCTGAGTCTCAACAGATCGCAGCACGACGCTGCTCTACCGAGCCCAACACCACGCCAGGAACGGAAGTCGTCCACAGACTATTCCGAGCCCCGACATCGAACTGAGGTATATTCGGACCTTCGGAGCCGTGATGCACGCATTAAACGGACAGCATCGATCTCCGCGATCCAAATCAAATCCAATCAAATCATTTATTTGCATAACACAGGTTACAGAAAGGATGTCAAAGATACATTTTCATTAAATGTATAGGTCCGCTGTATTACAACCTCTTCGAGGTGTGCAAATATTTAGGTATTATTTATATCTATAAGGTAATCTGTGGTATTATCTATTCATGCAACATTATAGGTCGTATTAGAGAGCATTCATAATATTCCAAATAGGCTTCGAAGTCGCACCTCACGAAGTGAAGCGCGACTAGTAGTCACATTGTTAGACTCTCGGGGCTCCACAGTGAGCATATCCTTGCCGGATTCGGCTAGGCTGGCTTCGGCCTTAGAGGTGTTCAGGCATAATCCCGCGGATGTCCGAAACTGCGGTTCCTCTCGTACTGAGCAGTATTACTATCGCAACGACAAGCCATCAGTAGGGTAAAACTAACCTGTCTCACCGCGACGGTCTAACCCCAGCTCACGTTCCCTTTTGATGGGTGAACAATCCAACGCTTGGCGAATTTTGCTTCGCAATGATAGGAAGAGCCGAAATCGAAGGACTCTTCAAGAAGGATCAAACAACTTAAATAAAAAATAAATAAAAAAATAATGAAATAAATGAAAAAAATAATAATAAATGAATAAATAAATAAATAAGTATTACAGTAGCATAGCAGGATTTCATATTACTTGACATTGGCGGAATGCCGCCGATTCTATCGCAGAAGCCAATGATTAAGAGAAGAAGATGAAGAAATATTGGTGTTAATTAATACACTTCTACGGAACATTTTGGCAAAGGTAAAAGAAAGTTACATAAACAAGTTTTACAGCAAGTGAATGGTCATCGGCCCAATGATTCGGACCCTTTCGTTAATATCAAAGATAAAGGCAATTATACGGCAAGTAGGCAAACTTCGGAAGGATTTGGAAGAAACGTTGCAAAGTTTCACAGATTATGTTTTATTTCAATGAGCTCAGTGTTATGCTGTGTACAGACAGACGACAGTCGATGTTTTTTACAATAATAATAATAATGTTTAATTCAAAAAGATAGCATAGATAATTCAATTTACACATTTTTGTATAATGTTTTATGGCAAGGCATTATTGTCCGAAGTTTACGCGAATGTCAAACATTGTAATAACACTATTTTTTAACGGATTCTATCGCGATTTATTTGATGTTATTTTGTATTTTACATTGAACCCGACGTTTCGGTTGCTTTTCAGCAGCCATGCTCACTTTGCTTTGCTGAAAAGCAACCAAAACCTCGGGTTCAATGTAAAATAAAAAATAACTTCAAATGAATCGCGATAGAATCCGTTAAAAATAGTTTTCTTTCAATTATTGCAGTAAATTTGGATAATCTATGCTCAAGTAGTTCGAAACGTTGCCTCTTAGGGAAAACTCTGTATTTTAGAATCAGTTTTCATCCAGGCATATTTTTTTACTATTGCGTGAGGGTGGGCAATCCACCCTCACGCAAGAACCGCGCCTGCGGATACCAGCCCGTTATACCATACCGATCTCCGTCCTCCATGAGCGCAGGCCTGGGGGTGGCAGGTGAGGCCGCCTGTCACCCCAGCAGAAGCAGGCCGGGACAGCGGGGTAACTAGCGCCCCTCCCCCAAACCGGGGCAAGACGGGGACACAGTGGTTCCCAAACCCGCGGAGGGCATCTCGAAACCGGAGATGGCCCAGGGTCAGTCGGGGTGCGAGGGATATGCGCTATAGGCAACCTTACACCCCGGCGTGTTAAAAGACCCGAGACGGCGTGCGGTTTTAGTCGGTTCAAGCTCGACATAACCACCCCCGCTGCCCTGCGGGGGGGGGGGGTTTCGGAAGGGATTTCCGCACGAAAAAAAAGGTACATGTGTTTGGATGGCGGAGCGCGACCGGGAGAGATTTAGAACTCTTCCGGCCCGCTGAGTCCGCAACATGCTCGCCGCGCGTCTCAGGCGACTCAGGCGCCGGATGTCGCTTAACGACTTTCGTCCTCCATGAGTGCAGGCCAGGGGGTGGCAGGTGAGGCTGCCTGTCACCCCAGCAGAAGCAGGCCGGGACGGCGGGGCTACTAACGCCCCTCCCTCAAACCGGGGCAAGACGGGGACACCGTGGTTCCCAAACCCGAGGGGGCCATCTCGAAACCGGGGATGGATGTGTTTCACCCCGGCGTCTTAAGACCCGAGACGGCGTGCGGTTTTAGTCGGTTCAAGCCCGACATAACCACCCCCGCTGGCCGGCGAGGGGGTATCCGAACAGATTTCCGCATGAAAAAGAAAAAATATAGTACTAGTACCCCTCCTAACCCCTTCAGCTAAGTTAAATGTTTGTGTTAGAAGTGGGTTCGAACTTCGAACTCGGGAATCGGAAGGCCGACTTCTGTGTGTCAACGACACAACATTTTTTTCTTTTTGGGTAGTTATCCATATTCGCCGGTCTGTGCATCACTTTACAGTATTAAGGGTTCCCATTTTATGACTGGAAGATTGAATTTTTTATATTATATTTGTTATAACTTTCTGTAAAAATAAGAGGGACTAAAATAATAAGTAAGTACTCAAACTTATTTGCCTTTTAGAAGGGAGTTAAGCTTATGTAAAAAGATTTGGTACTTTTCATGCTATGACATTTTTTATGCCTTTCATTATTTTAATGTTTTCGTAACTTTTAAGACGGTATCATTATTAAGATTATGAAATGTTTTTATAAATAAACTTATACAAACTAAGTTGTTTACTTAAGCATAACATAACTTCACCCCTGTATTCCTAAAGGGGTAGGCAGAGGTGTATTACATGAAGAATGAGAATGACGCAACATGTGTCTACACCATTGCTCCTAACCATATAACCAGCACAACTGACAGCGCCGGTTCCGCTGCTGCTTCTGAGGAGACTCTCAAACGGCGTAAATATTCGAATTATGATGAATTATGAATTTGTGCCGTTTGGAGTCGAAACGTTACGGGCATGGGGTCCGAGTGCTCGCAATCTCTTCAGAGAGATTATGACACGTATGATTGATACTTCTCGGGACCAGAAGGCTGGCTCCTTTTTAGCACAAACAATAAGTATTGCCCTACAACGTGGCAATGCTGCTAGTCTTCTGGGCACGGTGTCACAGGAGGCATGCGATGCGGACCCTTTCCACGACGCATTTTAGGTTTAGGTTTCTTTTAATTATTTATTTAATTTTAGTTATTTATAATAGATTTAATATATCCTTATTGTTTGAAGTAAATACATATTCTCCCATACTGACATTGTCAGTAAAACTACATGTAAAATAACCATGATTAAACATCACCTTTAAATAAATAAATAATAATAAATATTCTACGACATTCTACACATCACTTTCAGGACCCAAAGTAAGCATAGTTTAACTAGCTTGTGTTATGGGTTCCAGAATGCTATATTTATACTTATAAACATACTTGTATACTTTGTTTTGTAAATACATACATATTATACATAGAAACACCCAGTACAATGAAAATAGACATATTCATGCATACAAATATTTGCACTGAGCGGGAATTGAACCCGCGCCCCCTGTCATAGCAGTCGAATGCACTACCGCTACGCCACAGAGGCCATCAAATTAACTACACATAAGTATTATTATATTATTTGAGCGGTTTGAAGTCGAAACGTTATGTCCGTTGAGTCCAAGCGCTCGCTTCCTATTTTTTATTTGTCATCTTAATTATTACATCAAACTTGTTGAACTAATAATACCTTTACCTTTATCTAAACTGTAGTATTTACAAAGTATGTTTTTCAGATCTGAACTGGAAGCCAGAAATATTTGAATACCTAGATAGGTGTCACAAAATTAGGTCTCTGAATTTGGTGAGATGACTTGGTATCGACAAAATATGTATTTGAAACAAAAAAAAATGTTGGGTACAATTAAAAAAAAATATATAAAAAATATATAATTAAAAGAAAAAAAATGAACAAGGAAAACACCACCAGCGACCAGCGTCACGTGAAGCTACGACACGTGACGCTGGTCGCGATTTAGGTATTTCCCACACATCCGCTTGGAGAATACTGCGAGGAGCAGGACTGCACGCCTACCACGTGCGTCACGGGCTCGTAGCGTCACGTGACGCTGGTCGCTGGTGGTGTTTTTTTCATTTTTATTTTTTTTATTATCTTATTTTTTATATTGTTTTATTTTTATTTTACCCGATATTTTTTTTGTTTCAAATACATATTTTGTCAGTTTTCAATTTCAGAGACCTAATTTTGTGACACGTTATATTTGTGAAATTGACGACACCATGTTACCTTCTGCAAAATATTGAATTATTGAATTATTTTACTATTAAATAATTTTACCTAAGCTTCAGTATCTTCGACACCTGTTTATCAACCTCAAAGTGGGTTTAGTATACTAGTAGTCGAATAAATATCTATATTTAAATAACCTCGCAATAACTGTGAATTAATTTTATAGTCCATTTTGAAAGGCAGCTTTTAATAAATAATTGACATGATCGGTTGAAATTATAGTAGTGCGATTTAGAACCGATGCTTAAGCATTTAGGTAGGCTGAACGCCAGTTAACTTCACCACAGTGATTACTTAGAAAGTAATTGGTCACTGGCGTTGGTTATTTAATTATAATGGGTGGGGTGGGGTTTCCACGTATTTAACTGGAAAATTAAGGGTTCGTGTTGAAGCGGAATAAAACCCTCAGCTCCTCGTCTAAGGCATTGACAAGTGATTCAGTGACAAACATGGAAAAATCTTCATAAACTTTCAAATTTATAATAATTTTAGTAGGGGGACTAGCTAAAAAAATGACAAAGCTGTTGCCTGACCGTTCCCGCGATTCACAGGCAACTGAAAGAAAGAAAGAAAAGCAGAGAAAGAAAGAAAACGTGTTTTTATTGCGGATTGGGTACATTTACAATAAAATTAACAAAAAAATAAATAAAGAGAAAGCTACTCTGGCGGCGAATGCTCGTACACAACATTGACCGAGAGCCGCGATAAAGATATTATTTATCTGTGGTCGCTGCCGCTTGAGCATAGTGAGCATATCAATAAACAAGATTGTCAAGTATGGCAACATTGACAACTCGACAACGTGTCATGTTACGTGGCAAGTGTTTTCCTCTCAATATTAAAATGGAAACAATATTAACATTATGTAAGCCGTGTCCGCAATAAGGGATGGACACTCAGCATACACTGAGGTGGGTATCAACCACCAAATACTGATTTTCTGCGTCACTCTATTGACGGAACTATTGACGCTATTGCTATTGAAACTATTGACGGAATAATGAGTAGTTCTGGTTCTAGTTTACCTATGTTGAAACCTGTAACTAGTCTTCCTGTGGTTCCTATTTTTCGCAAGGATGAACAGTGCACATATTTTTAGAAACTCCACTTTAAAAGTGTTATCTTCACGAACTCTAAGAAGAGTTAATTTTAACGGACTATCTGACTGACTTTGTCTTTCTAATCTATGCTCTAACATTATAAAGATAGATCGAATTTTGTAAGTTTCTTTATATTTTTGGTTGTTCGGAACCACAGCATTTATTAGAAAAATTCTTTCACCATTTGTAAGGTATATTAACCACGATCGACATAGGCGATAATATTGTGTGTAAATTACGATGGCTTTAGTAAAAAATAAAATCATATAAGTCAAAGCGACGATTGCTAATTATACTTACCATAAACACGCTAGTGTAACGCCACGCCACATGCTGAGCCCAGCCAAGCCGAGCCAACGCCAAGTCAATGCCAAGCCACTACAGTCCAGCCAAGCCCGCCTCAATCGCACATGACGTCACATCCAACTGTCAAATCATAACATAACATAACTTCACTCCTGTATCCCCGAAAGGGTAGGCAGAGGTGTATTACACACCCACGATTCGCCAGTTATGTTAAGGTCCCAATGTAATAGGGGGCGAGTCTATTGCCATCTACCGGGCACATTACTAAGCGAGCGATAATCAACATTTTTAATACACACATAACTACGAAAAGTCAGAGGTGTGTGCCCGGTGCGACTGGGGATCGAACTCGAGCCAATAAATACTTGCTACGCTCATTTTAGTGATGATTCTTTAACATTGGTATACCTAAGTCGGAACTCTGTCCAGTTGCTTATTAATATGAATTAATTTAATAATAAATAAATATATATATAAATAATCTAAGTACGACATTCTACACAGCGCTTTCTAGACCCAGAGCAAGCATAGTTTAACGAGCTTGTGTTATGGGTTCCAGAATGCGGATAAACATACTTATATACTTTTTTTTTGTAAATACATAAATAATCAGTATTTATTGGCTGAAGTCTGCGTACACGTTATTTTTACACTTCCGTTTGACTAGATTTTTAATTAGGTATTTGATTTTAACATTTTAAATTTATTAAACAGTACAGTAATATACTCGTCAGTAAACAAACGTAAAACCCACCTCGGGCCCGATTCATTAAAATTTAAAACTTACGAAACTGCACGTTACTGTTTCTCAGAGTGCCTAGTGCGAGTTTTGTTTAATTCGTCTCACAAAAACGTGCGTATACGTGAAGACTATTTTGTATGGGAATTTAAACAGTGCAACCTAGATGATAAAGAATAGAATACGATATAATCGATACCAGAGTTATTTTTACGCTTTTCTCGTTGCCAAGGAATCGGGTTTCTGCTGGTAAGTGATTATCCTTACTTTTAAACTAGTACAACTTCAAAGGTATGATTTACGTACCATTTATACTCTCCTCAATAATCTCTGGGGGCGCTTGGCATCACCAGAAACACAACACTATGCAAGTTTAATGCCATCAAATTATTTGAAAAAGTGCTCGGTGTAAGCGACTTTTTAAAGAGATTAGTGCAATGTGGGTATTTATTCACTTCTGCCTAACCCTTCTGGGATAACAGGCGTTTTTTTATATATTTAGGACACGTCAATTTGACTTCACCTCGCCTGATGGTAAGCTGAAGGCAAAGTCTCAGGAAAGAGGGTCACCATTACATACACGTACCATGTTAACAATGGTGACACTCAGCTTGACGGCCTCATAAGAAGAGGATTGTCGCCGCAGCACCGCGTGACACCCACCGGTCCCACTAGTGCTGCGACCACAATCCCCCTGCCCGGCTATGCACTTTCTGACCCCTGAACGCAATTAAACCAAAATTGGATTATTGCTATGGAGGGTTTTTCGCAATCGTGCACGGTGGTACCTACCCGGCCGAATTTTGTGACAAATTTGTGTCATCAAAGGAGAATGCCCATTCTTGGTTGCGCTTTTAGACGTACGCGTCAATATTTCAAATGTTAAAAAATAATATTGATTATAGTATGACTTTCCAACACTAAATCGCTTCTAAAGAACTTGGGGTTTGAATTTAACTTATAAAGATATGAAAATTGAATGAATAATCGTTTCCATTTTAATTTAATTGTTACCATTATTTAAAATAAACCATTGGCGGTAGAATGCAAATATACCAATCTTTTTTAAATAAAATGGTTAAATAATAATACGTGATAATAACTCGCAATGTGACATTCAAATATATTGCAGTTATGAAATCTTAATATTTCGTGTATGTATTCGTAAATTATTAGTGATAATCAGTTAAAGTTGTAAAATATTGTGTGCTTCAGTGGTAGTTTTCTCTTAATTTATACATGGTATCCCTGTCTTACTAAAACGTCAGTTCAACAGTCTATGTCACAATATTTTCTTGTTTGTTGTTTTGCTCGTTGTATTATTTTAATTTCTCAATAACCCCAAGTTCTGTTACAATATGCGTTTATATTTCAGATAATACTTAATGCAGGTTATTTAATGCAGTTTATACTTATGTGACATAGCAAAAAAAAGTGTGCAACCGATTTTCATACTCACATGGGCATTGTCCTTTCTACCACCAGTAAAAGGCGTGATAATAAATAAACTTTTGAAGAACAAATTTTACCATTGCGAAGCCGGGGCGAGTCTTTAACACTCTGAGCATGTTACATTTTTATTTCCTAGCGAGAGCTCTTACAAGGGATGTTGTCAGTTAGCAGGATAAGAACCGATTTGAAGGAGGAATAGATCGTAATAAGTCCTTATTCAGGACACAATTGCTGGATTTAGTGAGAAAGTGTCCAATAGTAAGATAAAAATATAAGATTTTTCTTTTTTTTTACGTGCGGAACACCCTCGGATACCCCCCCACCGGCCAGCGGGGGTGGTTATGTCGTGCATCGAATAAAACCGCACGGTGTCCACCCCAAGTGTCCGTTGCCGGGCACCCCGGGTAAGCCCTCGAAAGGATAACCCCAGGATTACCGGCGCACTTTGGCCGCCACCGCGGCCTCGCCTGGTGGGGTCGGGTTTTATCCCGCTTCGGTGAGTTGGCAGGCGTGTGTAGGGCACACACGACACGCCTCCGCCACGGCCTGCTTCTGTAAGGATGGCTAGTCGGCCAACTGCCGTCCTCAGGCCCCGATCATGATCATGGAGGTCGGTAGTCCCGGGCGTAGATGAGTCTGCGGCGTCCTCGCCGCAGACTGCGAAACTCGAGGGGCAGGGTTCTCTCCCGCTCCCTCTCCACAGTCTCTTTCACGCGCATTACCTGCTCGCAGAAAGAGGCGGCGGCGTGCCACTTAATCCCGTCGGAGACCACGGCCATCACCATGGTGAAAATATAAGATAATATATAATTATTGAATAAAATTAGAAAAATGCAAGAAGATTGTAACGCCGAGTTGCGGACCATGCTGCAACTCGGCGTTACAATGTTTCATTGATGATGATGTTCATTGTCATTATTAGCATTATTTTACCGCAAACGGCAAAAATACTGAACCCTTATAGGATCACTTAGTTGTCCATTTGTCTGTCTGTCTGTCAAGTTCCTTTTCTCAGAAATGCGTGGAGGAGGAATCTAAATAAATAAATGAAGCTTTATTTGTCCCTTACATATGAGTTTACAATGGTTGAGACTAAAATTATGGGTTAGTTTTGTAAGTAGTATTTCTTTATTGAGTAATGTTAGTATTATGTATGTTAGTATTATTTTTATATGTAAGGGCCGCCTTTCGCGGTAAAAGCCTCCTCCAAGCCGCTCCAGCAAACTATCTTGTGCTAGTCTTGTCAATAGGGTTCCAGCTAGTTCAACTAGGTCAGGAGGAATCTAGTAGAAATTAATATCAAATACGCAGGTTTGTAACCACTTGGAACTGTGACTAAATCAAATTTCTAAATGAAAGCGATCAAAAGATACGGTAATTTATGCAGTATAAGTATTTATCGCCTGCTTATTAATGTATCTGATACAAGGTAATAAGCTCGCCTCCTATAACATTGAGATCTAAACATAAATGGCGCTTCGTGGGTATGTAATACACCTCTGCCTGCCCCTTCGAGGATACAGGACGGAAGTTACGTTATGTTTAGTATTTAATTGAGCTGAGAGTGAGACGAAGTCGAGCGAAAAGCTCTATAAACTCCACTCGGTGTATTTCGGTTGTGACGCTACTCCTCCTTAACTAATCGATCAATTTTTACCAAACTTGGCATGTCAATACAACTTGATACCCGGAAGGTTTAAAAAAAATAAAATTAAAAGTTGAACATAAATACCATGGAGAAATAATTACCCCTCAAAAATTTCAAAATCTGATTTCGCCAAAATGGTCAATGTTGAGACCACGATTTTGGCGCCATAATGTGCAACTTAACTATTGAGACAGAAAAAGAAAATTGAAAATCGGTCTAGCACCGGAGGAATAATCACCGAAAAAACAATTCAAGTAGTACGGTAGTTGGTGGGCAGGTTTTGTAGGTAATCATGTAGTGCACTCTCAGCTCAACATTACAACAGCTGAATTCATTGCGCCCCTAGTTAGATTTTATACACGGCTGGGATGTGACTGGTCTCGTCCCACCTATTGTTTTATTTCTTTCTTCTTTTTATATTTAGGACACGTCAATTTGACTTCACCTCGCCTGATGGTAAGCTGAAGGTAAAGTCTCTGGAAAGAGGGTCACCATTACATACACGTACCATGTTAACAATGGTGGCACTCAGCTTGACGGCCTCATCAGAAGAAGATTGTCGTCGTAGCACCGCGTGACACCCACCGGTCCCACTAGTGCTGCGACCACAATCCCCCTGCCCGACTATGCACTTGCTGACCCCTGAACGCAATCAAACCGAAATTAGATTACTATGGAGGGTTTTACGCAATCGTGCACGGTGGTAACCACCCGGCCGAATTTTGTGACAAATTTGTGTCATCAAATTTCTACCACCAGTAAGTTTAGATACAGATTTGAGGTCTCCACTCGCTTCAGACATTCGGTCCATCGGCAGATGTGGCCAGCTCAGTTTGTAGAATTAACCCCTTCATCAGTGTCCACAGCATCAGTGAAGTTTATCATTATTTGATTCGTATTTGACTGGTTTTTTGATTAATTTATTCTACTCCATATTTCCTCTCTTTACTAGTCTATTAATCAAGGGATTCCGGTAACTTGCAACACAAACTCGCAGCCATTGAACACAATTTAATCAAACAGATCCAAAAGTTACACCGATTCTAAAATAAAATCTATTAATTACGAAAACGTTGCCAGCTCAATTCAAGCTCTCGCTTCAAGCTTCGACTTCAAATATTGATACGAGTCCATTGTCGTCGGCTGGGCTTCGAAGTCGGCCCTTATTGCGAGTTTCGCTTCTTTATATGTCTGTCCTATTGCCCCTGAAGCTATTGTTGGATTTGGATGAATCGATGAATTATGAAAATGTTTCCGGTTGGATAACAAGACTCTGAACAAAAATTAATAGGTAAAGTCGTCCTCAGATGTTGCTGAATACGTGTTGGTACCTATAATGCCTATGTAGTACTTCGGTTGTACATTCCATTAATTCACCATTAATTACAAACAATTATTTCTACGATTTTATTGAGCTAAGCTCTGAAAGAGTGAAGCTCTCTTTTAGACGACTCATGTAGCACTCAACCGATTTAGATCAAATTTGGCATAGATACACAACATATGAGTGTGGAGGTTATAGGCTAGGAAAGGTGGTCAGGATAGGTCAGGCGGTCAGGTTAGGTCAGGCGGTCAGGTTAGGTCAGGCGGTCAGGTTAGATCAGGCGGTCAGGTTAGGTCATGCGGTCAGGTTAGTTCAGGTGGTCAGGTTAGGTCAGGTGGTCATGTTAGGTCAGGCGGTCAGATTAGGTTAGGTAAGGTAGGGCAGTCAGGTAAGGTCAGGTGGTCATGTTAGGACAGGCGATCAGGTTAGTTCAGGTGGTCAGGTTAGGTCAGGTGGTCAGGTTAGGACAGGCGGTCAGGTTAGTTCAGGTGGTCAGGTTAGGTCAGGTGGTCAGGTTGGTAAGGTCAGGTGGTCATGTAAGGTCAGGCGGTTAGGTTAGGTCAGGTGGTCAGGTCAGGTCCGGTGGTCACTTTATGTCTAGTTGACAGTTCAGGTCAAATTACACTGATGATGGTTATCGGTCGGGGAGCTTCGCTCAATTTTTGCAACACTAAAATGCATTGCATACTTAGTTACCTATTATTCAATTTAATATACACCGAGAACTATTTGTAAAATAAGAGTATAAAGAAATGTAAAAATACTGTTGTCTGAATTCTACGGAACGAACGAAAATTTACCATAGCCCGCAAATGTAACCCAACCATAAATAAACATAGGTAGCATACATGGCTGTTTAGCATTACCTAGAAGATCACTCCATAATTAACGACCGGCAATATGGCTTTAGGACAAAATGGTCAACGGGTGATCAACTGGCGTACGTCACACATCTCTGGGGTGAGGCTATGGACAAGCATGGCGAGTCACTGGCTATCAGCCTTGACATCGCCAAAGCTTTCGATAGGGTCTGGCACAGTTCGCTTCTTGCCAAGCTCCCGGCCTACGGTCTGCCATCTCGACTGTGCAGCTGGGTTGCCAGGTTTCTGCATGAGCGCAGCATCCGAGTCTTTTGTGACGGCCGGGCTTCTGAGTTCACGCAGGTTAATGCTGGTGTGCCTCAGGGGTCCATCTTATCGCCCACTCTCTTTCTTCTGCATATCAACGATATGCTGTCCGTGGGCAGCATTTATTGTATGGGCGTTATCTCGGACATTCAGCGGCCAAGCAGACTGACATTGAGGAGAAAAGACGGCAAATTGTCATTGAGCTCGATCGGGACCTAGCCCACATTTCCCAATGGGGATCTGGGAACCTGGTCGAGTTCAATGGCAAGAAAACTCAGGCATGCGCATTTACAGCAAAGTTATCTCCTTTCCTTCCCCTTCCAACTCTTCGGAACACACCACTACCACTACAGGACAGTATCAACATGCTCGGTATGGACGTTCGCTGCAAACTTAACTACAAAAATTACATCGAGAGCGTTATTAAAACAGCTTCTCGTAAACTCGGAATGCTGAATAGGGTGAGGCGGCTTTTCACGGCGGGGCAGCGGTGTCTTTTATATAAGACTCAGGTTCGTCCCTGCGTGGAATACTGTTCTCACCTTTGGGATGGCTCCGCTCAGTACTTGTTAGACGCTCTCAATAGATTGCAGCGATGAGCAGTCCGGATCATTGATAGTCCTGAGGTCATCAGTACTTTAGAGCCTCCGCAGCTGCGTAGAGATATAGCCTCCTTGGCAGTATTCTATCGCATATACCATGGTGAATGTTCCGATGAGCTATTCCAATTGATTCCGTCTTCTCCCTTCTTGTCCCGAACGACACGTGCAGGACTTATGTATCATCCTCATTCAGTGCAATCGATACCATCACGAACCTTTTTTTTGTCGGAACACTTTACCCGCACACGTGTTGCCTTCTACCTACAATCCTGGCCTCTTTAAGCGGGGCGTGAAAAAACATCTGTTGAGGCCGTCTAGGTAGGGGCCACCATTCTAGGGACAATCTCTGGAAATGGTGGCCACTACTTTTTGGACTTCACCTCAGCTTACCATCTGGCGGGGTGCAGTCAATTTGACGGACTAAATATAAAAAAAAACATCAAATTCAATTCAGTAAAAGTCAACAGGTCACACGCAATCCTTTCTAGGAGGAATCAAACCAGGTTTACGTCCACGCAGAATGAGTCGAGCTAGTTTTACTAAGAAATATTAGTAGACTTTTTAAGACATTCTCATCGTTAAAGGTGCAGGTAAGACATAGTATAGTAATAAATTACATGTAACACAATATTATACCTACCAATACACAACTACGAACAATACACTATAGAAATCTGACACTATAATACATTTTCGAGGGTAACAAAGTTAGTCCCGAAGGATAACGAACACGGGGGACCCCAATTAAGGGTTATTTAGACCCGCCACTGGATATCTCGCGAACTTTACGATACATAAATTGTTTTGACTTTCGTTTTGTAATGTTTTGATTATATTATATCAAAAAGAAATGGAACAAGGAGTGCTTTAAAATCAACATCATCCGATTAATTTTGATTCTTATATTATTATCATTTTAAGTTTAGAGTGACTGGTATGTGTTTAAATATTTGTACAATAGTAATTGTAGAATATGCTGATCCCATCTTTAATATAAGACCTGTATTGTACCACCATATTCTAACAAATTAAGATTATTATATGTTGCCTGCGGCTCCGCCCATGTGGAATTACGGTCTCGCTCCCGCTTCCCATGGGAACCTATTCCAGGGATAAAAATAGTCTATATCCTATTCCAGACTATAATCTATCCCTGTACCAAATTTAAACCAGATCCGTACAGCCGTTCTAGCGTGATTGAGTAACAAACATCCATCCATACATCCATCCAAACTTTCGCATTTACGATATTATTAGTGGGGTATAGTGGGATGGTATTATTATTCAAAGTTTGCTACTTGTAACCCGGACTCTGTTCTCCGACTCATTCATTTTTGGACTTGACTTTTGCAGGAGCGACTGCAGTCTGACCTTTCAATTTCGAGAGAAAAGTCTCCGTCAGAACCTCGTCCTTCGATCAGAAGGTGAGGTTAGCTTGGTGCTCAAAGGATCAGGTTTCTCATTTGTCTTCCATGGGCTCCACCAAGATCTTCCGAGCACCAGCCAATCTCATCTGCTAATTAATGGATGAAAATCTGGTGCAAGCTTTCCTCTCGAAGTTGTGGGGGTCGGAAGACAGTCGCCCACGCAAAAGTCAAGATATGCCACATTAAGAGAAAGAGTAGGGAGGCGGATCCCGGGCTCCAAAGCTCGGATACAACCGGGGCTAAGACTGTGATGATGGTAACGTAACTTAGTTTAAAAAAAAAATATATAAACTTTTTTGCATATATTTAAACTTATTTAATTAAAAATATTTAATCTTTATTTGGTTACAAATTTTATATCTAACTAAACTAAACTAAATAAAACTAAAATAAAATAAATAATTAAAAGAAACTTAAACCTAAAATGCATCGGTAAGCCCTCGAAAGGATAACTCCTGTGGTAACGTACCCAAAAGACGGGCAGCATTGCCACGTTGTATGGCAATACTTATTAAAAACTGTATTGGTTTATCTTGGGTTTGTACATCCTCATTTTTCTCTGTTTATAATAGGTACATAACAAAAATATGTTTTTATTTTATTTTCTTGTTTTAAGACTTTTTAGCATCACGTACATGCTAAAAAGTCTTAAAACAAGTAAAATTTAAAAAAAACACTTTGAAAGATAAGCTTTTATAATTTTCTGTTAATAAAAAGAACTAAAAATTTAAAATCAAACAAGCCGAAACTGGATGGGGTTGCGTCGTTACATTACAGAGTTCCTATGACCACCTTCCAGCTCCATCATAAGACCCTGGTGACCATTGAAAGACAAACTACTCGTCAAGACGATTCAAACGAGCCCAAACTCGATGAGGTTGTGTCGTTTTATGCAAAGGTCCTGTGGCCACCTTCCAGTTCCATCATCAGATCCATGTCATCATAATATTGCATTGTCACGCGATTGAAACATGTGAAGTGACCGTGAAGTGGATCAAATTTAAGTTTAAAGAAAATATTATGAGTATAAATTAAAGATTTGATGACATGATGATTTGATCACATAGGTGAAGCTAAATAAAAGCTTTTAAAAAAATAATATCTAAGTATTATTTTAATAAATATAATAACTCGACTGCTGCTAAAAAGACCGAAACAAGATTAGTAGCAGGTGGGACCCCTTCGGTCTTTTTGGCAGTAATCCGGTTATTATATTTTTTTATTATTTATTTTTATTTGATGCTTTTTATACTTTTAAGCGTACAAGAGAAACGAATCTTGCAATCACAACACAAACGAAAACTGGACTTAGTACAGAGCCTCCGCTTGTTGTAAGCTCCGTAAACGCTTTAATTTTAATTAAAATATAGTCATGATATACCATTTTGAAATCTTCATGATAAGCCCTTTAATTTGATACCATATTACAGTACCTATTCAAAAATGAAAATATTTTTTTTACCTTAAACTATTGCGTCTGTCTTTTTTTTCGTGTCACCTATCTAAGAACACTTAGGTTACCAAGACGAATCTAACGAGATGCTAATTGAATAAACCTGTGCAGAAGTTTGGAAGATAATAAAGAATATTACATGCATACAAGATACACGCGAAAAACATAACCCTTATAAAGTAAGGTAAAGAGAAAAACACATAGCTGTTTCAGCAAACTGCAATCCAAGTACATTTTGTCAATAGCATTGTGAACAATCACAGTGAATCGACGTATAGAACGGGCGTTATAGTGTTAAAACGTTTAACATATTTGTTTAACCACAAGGGTCTGTGAAACTTGCTATTTCAGACTAAAGGGCCGTGTACTGTGATTTGTAAAAGTTGTGGAGTAGTTCGTGACACTATCAACTTTTTGTGAAACAATATTGACGAGTAGTATTTATTGTTCCATGTAAATACAAATATAGAATGTTTATATTACAGCTAATGTGCGTAAATCAGTTAGAGTAAGATTTCCTGGCTAGAAAAATGTTCTAACATTAACTAGTTAATCTGCAGACTTCCTAGGTAATCCGCAGACTAACAGCCAAGCATTTTTTTTTATGTATTAGGACACGTCAATTTGACTTCACCTCGCCTGATAGTAAGCTGAAGGTAAAGTCTCAGGAAAGAGGGTCACCACTACATACACGTACCATGTTAACAATGGTGGCACTCATCTTGACGGCCTCATCAGAAGAGGATTGTCGTCGCAGCACCGCGTGACACCCACCGCTCCCGCTAGCGCTTCGACCACAATCCCCCTGCCCAGCTATGCACTTGCTGACCCCTGAACGCAATCAAACCGAAATTGGATTACTATGGAGGGTTTTTTGCAATCGTACGGTGGTACCCACCCGGCCGAATTTTGTGACAAATTTGTGTCATCAAATTTCTACCACCAGGTAAAATTTTTACTTATTAAAGTTAATGAAACATGTTCTTTGCTTGAATAAAACACTCAGATTCATTGTAATTATTTATTTAATTGGTTAAACGCATACGCCACGGGAGCAAATGAAGCTAGCTCGGGGACACCGCACGCACCGACACGGATAGATATAGGTTAGAAGGGTTTGGCGGAGGTTTCTGTGAGACCATAGCCAAACCCTTCTTGTTAAGTTACTTGTGTTAATGTACGTAGGAATAGGAGCCCCGCAGAGCCCCGCTGAGCCCCGCAGAGCCCTGCGATATAATGTAGCATTCGTTAAGTGGAGATATCTGCTACTTTGAGTCAAATTTCCCACTTTCACAGCTGTGATACATATCTCGTGGGTAAATTAAGAATAACATTGGTCTCTTAGCCAGTCGCAAAGTTTTCCGACAAGTAAAAATTGCATGCACCACTTAATATATAAGTAATAATCTATGTTTTTATAAATATCCTTACTATCTTGTTCTAACTTATTCTAACAGTTCTTATACAATCTTTATTTGGGCAAGTATGATTGTAACTTATTAATATTTTTTTCTTAAAAACGAGGTGGAAGATGTCACTGTCATCAAAGTGGTCATTGTAACAAGTTGGTAAGCGTGTGAGAACCGCATTTTTACCGTAATTAGTGCTATGTAGAGGAACACTGGACAGGCAGGTATGTCTAGTACGAGTTTTGGGAGTTTTTTAAGAAAAAAAGCGGCGATAGCCCAGTGGTGTAAGTAACGGACTGCCGAGACGAGGTCTCGAGTTCGATCCCCAGTCGCCCCGGGCACACACCTCTGACTTTTCGTAGTTATGTGTGCATTAAAAATGTTGATTATCGCTCGCTTAGTAATGTGCCCGGTAGATGGCAATAGGCTCGCTCCCTATTACATTGGGACCTAAACATCACTGGCGAATCGTGGTTGTATAATACACCTCTGCCTAAACCTTCGGGGATACAGGTGTGAAGTTATGAAGTTATGTAGATAGAAGGTTCACACTATAGATTTCGCCACTTATCAAAAAAACTCATGTCTAGTTACACGCGCCTGCTAGACAGAGACAGTAGATAATACTGCTTACAGTCATCAATTTATGATACATGTTGTCTCCTTGTCTTGAAGTTAAGATGTCTTAAGAAACTTTTTTGAATTCTTTCTACCTTAACATATTAGGGAGACCAAACCGGACTGCCGTAGTCCAGTACACTTTCCACATATGCGCAGTAAACAGTTTTGAGACAATTGATTACATGATCTATTTTATTTTATTTATTTCACCCACTCAAAAATTATTATGACAATTTTATAAAAACATGATGGTAATAAAATCCACAGATATTAAGGGTTAAGTCATTACTTCCCAAAATAGAGCCTTGTGGCTCTGTGGTATGGGTTAAGCAGCGCATTTCCCTCCGTATTTTTGTTACAATACCATTAACAAGAAATAGTAGTTTATGCAACTGTCAACTGTGAAGGGGTATTAAAACACCAGAGTCTGTAATTAAACAGACTCGAGTGTTTTAATACCTAAGTTATATGCAGTTTCATACACTACTTTATCTTCACTCATAGGAAAAATTGAAATTAAACAAAGTAGGTACAGGTTACAACTCAGGTTACAGGGAAGTAATTTAGCGTGCGCCATTTTTTTCACAGTTCGAACTGCGCATGCGTGCGCATTTTTTTCATATTCAGCCTAAAACCATGGACTAGTTTAATGAATAAAAAAAGATAGCGGTACTATAATGAGTTTATTGATACAGTTGGCGGTGCTAGTTTTATTTTTATTTTTATGTATTTGCGTTTATAAAGTGTGTATGTATAGAATCGTCTTTGAATTCGTAATTCGAATTATTCGATTTGAGTGTAGATAAAAAACATGTTGGACCTTGTGGGGGGTATATATAGTATACAATAACTATGGATAAAATAAGGAGAATTAGGACATTATAAGATACAACAGTCAGCATAAACAAAATATGTGAATGTGTGAGTGTTATGTGTGTGTCGTGAAAGTGGAGACGTGTGTGAGGGTGTGTGTGTATTGTATATGTCTGTGTGGCAGGGTGTCAGATTGTGGGTGTCTGTGCAAGGGTTTGTCAGGGTGTGTGTGTCTATGTGTGCCAATGTAATATGTATCTAGGTGTTCAGTATGCAAGTAAGAATGTAAGTACTCATAGGTATGCCTGATTTTCGGGGTGCGAGGGATATGCTCTATGGGCAACCTTACACTCCGGCGTCTTAAGTTTTAGTCGGTTCAAGCCCGACATAACCGAACCCGCTGGCCGCCGGGGGGGTAGGATTTCCGCACGAAAAAAAAAGGTATGCTGATTTACTCTTTAAATTGAAAGCACGTGCGCATAACAAAGCCTAAATTTCTGAACGCCTTACTTGTAATGGTGTCTATATGGCGATAATATTTAGAATGGACCTACGGAATGGCCATACGCTATGCATCACCATCATCAGAGTGTTACTCCCGGATACATCCAAAGCTTGCACTTTGGAGCCGGGTCCGCTCCTACCATTATCTATTATTTTGACTTTTACGGGAGCGAAAACTGTCTGACCCGCCAATCTCGTGAGGAAAGCCTGAATAAACAGGTTTTGTGGGGCCCATACAACCAATGAGGAGAGAAGTGATTTAAATTGAGTCCATTAAGTAGGAATTCAGTGCAGGGTGCGACTGAAATAAATTGAGCGGAGCGAGCAGGACTCTTCTTCGAAAATAAGACATCTTACACTTTTTCGGTGATTATTCCTCAAAGGTACATCGGACACGAACCATCTTGCTTCAAAACACTCCTCAGTGTCCACACTATCACCGTGGTAAATTTGGTCAAGATCGGTGAAGCAGGAGAAAAGAAGTAACAACGGCAAAGAAGTGGCTATCCCGCGTATAAGAGCTTCGCTTCGCTCAGCTAAAAAAATATGCCAACAAAGTGGTAGTACGATTTACCCCGATTAATATTCTTAGAGTAAAATTACTAGGCATAAAAATTAATAAATATAAATAGTAATGAAAATTCGATTATTTGCAATCACTTCTATGTTTTGGCGCACTTACACTATTTTAGTTTTTTTTTAAATAATATTAGTAATCTACATTACAAATATTCCCCCTAACCCCACCAGCTAAGCTTAATTGCTTGTTTTAGGCGTGTGTAATGGCCAGGATCCGATCCCGGGACCTCTCGATCATAGGGTCGACTCCTTATTAACGACTAACCTACCGACGCAACGCTTCGGTGACAGATGATGATGACATATAAAATAAATTTAATATACTCTGTGGCTATGACAGCAACAAATAAAGCGGCCAAGTGCGAGTCGGACTCGCCCATGAAGGGTTCCGTAGCAGCAAGTAACGTAATAATGTTTTTTTTTAAATTTTATATTTGAGTTGATTGAATGAAAGGTAAATTGCGGTTTACGATTTATGACGTATTAAAAAAAAAACTATAAAGTAGATCTCGTTCAAACCAATTTTCGGTGGAAGTTTACATGATAATGTACATCATATATTTTTTTTAGTTTTATCATTCTCTTATTTTCGAAGTTACAGGGGGTTACAGGGGGGGGGGGGAACATTTTACCACTTTGGAAGTGTCTCTCTTGCAAACTATTCAGTTTAGAAAAAAATGATATGAGAAACCTCAATATCATTTTTGAAGACCTATCCATAGATACAACACACGTATGGGTTTGATGAAAAAAAAAATTTTCAATTTCAGTTCTAAGTATGGGGAACCCCAAAATTTAATGTTTTTTTCTATTTTTGTATGACAATCTTAATGCGGTTCACAGAATACATCTACTTACCAAGTTTCAACAGCATAGTTCTTATAGATTCGGAAAAAACTGGCTGTGACATACGGACGGACAGACAGACATACATGACGAATCTATAAGGGTTCCGTTTTTTGCCATTTGGCAACGGAACCCTAAAAAGGGGCGCTAAAGTAGTATCACAGATTACATAATATTATTATAATGTAGTATCAGAATGTTACAATTCAAAAATCTATTCCAATTTTTTTGTTCAGAACAGCCAGTCTAACCAGTACTTTTAAGTCATTGGTTATTTGTAGAACAAGAATTAGGTTCCCTTAAGTTCCCTACTAGGGGACTTACCCCATGTACCTAAGTATGTACCGCAAACTGCCCTATAGTTCTGTTCACTGATTCTCTCCATCCAATGGTTGCCTGTAAGAGATTGCCCTGTGCGATAAGGCCGCCAATTTTATATGCCGCAAAACTGTACTAACTTTATGTTTCTGTTATACTGTGCTTGTGTACATACAATAAAGAGATATATTAATTAATATTATGTAAAAACCTAAAAAAAATCATTTAGTTTACACCTTTTGGTACATTTTTTTTTCGTGCGAAATCCCCTCGGATATCCCCCCGTCGGCCAGCGGGGGAGGTTAAACAACAATTCCTTCTGCTTATCCAATATTATGGGATTTAATGTAGGGAGGATTGTGTACCAAGAGATTTTGTTCATCCAGCGGTACGTGCACATTGAGAGGTGGGGATTACCGATTGTTGTCCATGAAACACGGGCGCTATGTTCACTATGATCAGTCCATTCCAATATTGGTATCGATTGTGTAAATATGTAATAGTAGATGAAACTATTTTAAGCGACACTATATTTGTTTGTAGAATGTCGTAGAATATTTAGTTATTGATCTCTGAGTAACATGGCTACTTTTTATCTCGATATTCCCACGGCATTTGGACTTACGCGGGGGAAACTGCGTGGCGATTCTAGTACCTACATAAAACGTACAGAACGTACAGAAGTATCGCATTTATATTCGTAGTAAGACTATTTGATCCTACGTAGGTTATTTAAGTATGAGCTCATCGCTGGGCAACCAACTGGGCCCTTTTTACAGACTTTATGCTAGGAATCTAGGGAAACAGAAAAAACTCATTAACATTTTGTCCTACTCGTAATCGGACTCGATACCACATGCATAGCTGGCAGTCCCACTTAGGGGTACTTCATTTATTTTTCAATTAAAGCGTAGTTCCATTGTCTGAGCGTCAGCTCTGTGCTGCAATGAGCTCGCTTTGAACATAGAATTTTATTTATTCCACGCTTCGTTGCCTTAAAATAACGATCTTGTACGACAAGACAAGTAAAAATATATAAAATAACTGAACTTACACTATTATCTAGTGCTTTCTTCTCGTACCCTATTCGTAAATAAATAATGTGTCCGCTTGTAATTTATAACTTTTCCAGGGTGAAAAAGGAAAAAAAAATGTAAAAAGAAATTGCTTGCGCTAATATGCGCTTACCTATTATTTTTACGGTGGAACAGTATTCGTCTGGATTCCCTCTAGCGATAAACAAAACTTACTTAACTAATAAAAACTTATTTTTATTCCGCACGATAAAAAAAAAAAAAAAAAGAAAAAAAAGGTACTAACTAGTTGGGGTGTGTGTTGGGTAACCTCCTCGAGTGTCGCTCCGATTCCGATCCCGCTGCAGTCCGGGGGGAACGGAATCGGAGCGGCCGGTACACCCTGGGCGGCGGTCAATGGCTTCCCCTTCACCCCTTCATAGGGTTGGCATTGATCGTCGGCCAATACCCAACGTGGCGGGAACACATCGCTCTCCGTACTCCTCTGCTTTCAGAGGAGACAGGATGAGCGATGCTGTTAGTGGTGAGATGGCCCAGGGTCAGCCGGGGTGCGAGGGATATGGTCTATGGGTAACCTTACACCCCGGCGTCTGAAGACCCGAGATGGCGTGCGGTTTTAGTCGGTGCAAGCCCGACATAACCACCCCCGCTGGCCGGCGGGGGGGTATCCGAAGGGATTTCCGCACGATAAAAAAAAAAAAAAAAAAGGTACTAACTAGTTTTTTCTTTCAGACTACCTAATGCCTTGTGAATCTGGCTGCAAATATTAGGGTTCATCTTGACGTTCATAAATGTTACCTTGTAACTTAAATGCAATGACTTCCATGTACACTACATAAGCAGGTCAGACCAAAACGAATGTCACACTTCAGACAGAGGTGAGACGGGCCTCACCATAGATCCATGATTTTGGCGCCCTTACAGAGCTCAATCTCATATAAAATCGTATTAATTAAATTTAATACACTCTGTGGCTATGACAGGAAAAAAAAGTGGCGCCAAAGTTGTGTGCAGTAGCGTCCAAAAATCTATACCAATTTTTTTGTTCCGAACAGCCGGTCTGGTATATTATATCATGGAAGTCATTGCTGAAATGTATTAAATTCTTGAATTGAAATGAATTCCGTTTGATTTTGGAATCAAATACCACTGATTGTTGTAAAATTTGCACCTTGTGTCCGGTTATATAAATAACACTACCACAAATTGCTCTCCTTTTTGCTCTGAGATTAGTTTTTTTTTTGCTGACATTAATGTATTCGGCTAGGTGGGTACGCAGTTCTGCTTACACACCTGACCTTACCGCTTTCCCGAGGGATTGCTCACACAGAACTGCAAACCCACCAAATATTTAAACCTTATTGCAAATTTCTTTGTAGTTTTTGCTTTTATGCATCTTTAAACCGTTTGAAATATAAAAAGCGAATTGATCTTTTCTTTATGTATGTTTGCTAGCAATTTTCTCTTTGCTTTCTAAGTCTTTTGTGTTTCTAAGTCTACATATTCTCTGCCCACCCCTCTTCTCACATAACTATTTATGATTATACAGCTAACAGTCACTTCATATAAAACTAGGAATGTATATGTGGCCGTCATAACATAAAATAACCTCACGCCTGTATCCCCGTAGGGGTAGGCAGAGGTGTATTATACACCCACGATTCGCCAGTTATGTTTAGGTCCCAATGTTATAGGGGGCGAGCCTATTGCCATCTACCGGGCACATTGCTAAGCGGGCGTTAATTAACATTTTTAAAATACACATATCTACGAAAAGTCACGAGGTCTGTGCCCGGGGCGACTGGGGATCGAACTTGAGGCCTCGTCTCGGCAGTCCGTTTCGTCCGTACGCCACTGGGTTACCGTCGCTTTTTGGCCGTCATCTGGTTAAATTAAACAGTTCATTGGACGCCTAGGCTGTTCATTTAACGCCGGCACCCATTAGGAATACCTACATTATTTGAATCATTAGTTCTAAAGTTCTGAAATCGTTTTCCTGAAACTGAACCAAATTGCTCAAAGCTTAAACATGCCTACCTTATAATTCAGCTGTGTTTAATCTGCAGCCTGCATTTAACAAGGCTCTCTCTTATGCCCCAATTGTGGTGGAGTTTGCTTTGAGCAATTTGCGATTGAACCCATTGCGGCTTGGTCCGTGGGATGCACGTCTCGATCGGCTTTAATTGACCGCGTAATGGCAAATATCTTCCGAAGTATTTCAACGTGGAACACTGAATTTGGATGTTTGGAAGTGAAATGGTGGATGGTGTGTTGATGTACTTGTTGTTTTATTGAGGAGTTGTTTGACTTTGAGGAAATGTTTCATTGATGTTTGTTTGGGTGGGTGTTACAAGTATTAAAGTGTAAAAGTACACTGTGATGCTTTTGATCCTTGCTTGAGTTGTAAGAATGTTAAATTTTGTTGGGAATTATGTAAAGTTAATGAATTGTAAAGTTAAGTAGGTTTGTGTATACTGGGTTGAAACGTTAACTGTATCCAGCGGATTATTTCGGCAATTTTTAAGGTGTTCTTTTAAAAAATATTAAAAAGGAAATGTCGTATGTTCGCAATTTGTACTTTGTCCATAGTAAATGTATGGTAGCCGCAAAAGTTCAATGAATAGTAAAACTTTGCTTTTCCTAACCTAACCCGGTACTGAGGGATGTTGTCGGGTCAGGTTGGCCTTTAATTTTAAGTAGTTTCAATTTCATATTTATATTTTTTTATGTTTCTACTTATCAAATTAGCCAATAAGCCGTGCCATAGTTAATGTATGGGAACCGCTAAAGTAAATTCTTTTGACGTGACAACGTCTTATAATTCGATACGGCCGGCTGCACGCACGTAAAAATGAGGTGTTCCATTTAAGGCTTGAAGTGCAAGCGAGAGCGCGGAACGAGCGACAAGGAGGCACAATCGGCTTCCGCGTTCGGCAGCGTTCAACATCTGTCTCAGGCTTGAAGTGCAAGCGAGAGCGCGGAACGAGCGACAAAGAGGCACAATCGGCATCCGCGTTCGGCAGCGTTCGACATATAAAATTAAAATTTTATTTTGAAAAATGCAACCATTCCATCAGTATTTTCTTAAGACGTTGTCACGTTCAACTATCGTCAGTAAACCGACTTTACAGACAACCGATTTTTTTGCTTTTTATTGTGTCATTTTATAGATCTGGCGATACCGATTTCATAATGTATCAGTGTTGCAATATTTAAAATGACGAAATAATCGCTTGGACACACTTAACGTTTACATCCGGTATATAACTATGCATGTGCAAGGAAGGAAATGAAAATAAAATGGAAAGTGATGTATTTAGGTATATACTGAGAATGCCGTGATGCGAAACTGCGGTCAGGTATAATCTACTTATTATAAATATAATAAAAATAATAATATATAAATATATAGTGGAAAAAGTACAAGCGAGTAATTATTTTAATATGCGAAGCAAGTTCCACCAATTGTCATTAACCAACAGCAGGTATAAATAGTGGTTGGGGTGTGTGTTGGGTAACCTCCTCGAGTGTCGCTCCGATTCCGATCCCGCTGCAGTCCGGGGGGAACGGAATCGGAGCGGCCGGTACACCCTGGGCGGCGGTCAATGGCTTCCTCTTCACCCCTTCATAGGGTTGGCATTGATCGTCGGCCAATACCCAACGTGGCGGGAACACATCGCTCTCCGTACTCCTCTGCTTTCAGAGGAGACAGGATGAGCGATGCTGTTAGTGGTGAGATGGCCCAGGGTCAGCCGGGGTGCGAGGGATATGCTCTATGGGTAACCTTACACCCCGGCGTCTGAAGACCCGAGACGGCGTGCGGTTTTAGTCGGTGCAAGCCCGACATAACCGCCCCCGCTGGCTTTTTGCTTTTTATTGTGTCATTTTATAGATCTGGCGATACCGATTTCATAATGTATCAGTGTTGCAATATTTAAAATGACGAAATAATCGCTTGGACACACTTAACGTTTACATCCGGTATATAACTATGCATGTGCAAGGAAGGAAATGAAAATAAAATGGAAAGTGATGTATTTAGGTATATACTGAGAATGCCGTGATGCGAAACTGCGGTCAGGTATAATCTACTTATTATAAATATAATAAAAATAATAATATATAAATATATAGTGGAAAAAGTACAAGCGAGTAATTATTTTAATATGCGAAGCAAGTTCCACCAATTGTCATTAACCAACAGCAGGTATAAATAGTGGTTTATTTATACACAAAAAAGCGGCGATAGCCCAGTGGTGTACGTAACGGACTGCCGAAACGAGGTCTCGAGTTCGATCCCAGGTCGCCCCGGGCCCACACCTCTGACTTTTCGTAGTTATGTGTGCAAGTTAAAATGTTTATTATCGCTCGCTTAGTAATGTGCCTGGTAGATGGCAATAGGCTCGCCCCCTATTACATTGGGACCTAAATATAACTGGCGAATCGTGGGTGTATAATACACCTCTGCCTACCCCTTCGGGGATACAGGCGTGAAGTTATGTTACGTTATGTATTTATAGTTAAAGTGACTGCTATGCATGATGAGGGTTAGAATGCTTTTCACTAAGGACATTTTTTCCTTAAAAGAATATTAGTGACCTAAATTACTACTATCCCCCCTAACCCCTCCAGCAAGCTAAGTCATGTGCATTAGGAGTGGTTTCACGTCGGCAGTGTCATAGCCAGGATTCGAACTCAGGACTTCGAACGTAAGCTCCTTTAACTCTAAGCTTTCGATGCATATTTTGTATTCAATTCAATAGTTTTATGAAAAAAGAGATTACTTATTTACTCTGTGGCTAGGACAACGTAGGTAGGTACGGGTATTTACCTACCTAGGATGTTCTATTAAAAGTTAAAGTTTACTTCTAACATTTTAATGATCCCTCAGTCACATTTGCAATAAACAATGCTGTGAGCTTATTAAATCCTCTATTAACCGACCAACAACATACATCTTGAAAGCTATTCAATTAAGTCGTAATAAAGTACATGGATTCAACTACAAAGCTACAAAATGGGCTGTAATGTGCTTGCTAGGTGTATATGAGTCTAGAAATTAATATGGGGGTTTGCCCAAAGGTTACACGAATAAATATTCTACGACATTATACACAGCGCTTTCTAGACCCTAAGTAAGCATAGCTTAACTAGCTTGTGTTATGGGTTCTAGGATTCGGATATACATACTTAGATACTTCAATTAAATTTTTAAGCATTTTGTATGCTTACTTTTTGCTAAAGATTTAGATCGGAAAAAGAGAACATCTAGGACGGGACTTGAACCCGCGACCAGTCCCTTACTGGGGGAATGCTCTGACCAACTGAGCCACCTAGATGTTCTCTTTTTCCGATCTAAATCTTTATAAAAAAGTAAGCATACAAAATGCTTAAAAATTTAATTGAATTAATTAGGCGGAGTCATCAAAAAACAATATTTAAAAATGACTGTAAAGTTATTCATTGTTTCCGTAGTTCGCAAGAATTACGGTAGATGGCTCCAACGTCGCCTTAAGACGTATTAAAGTATCGGAGAATTTCGAATATCTGGGACGTGTCTAGGTGGCTCAGTTGGTCAGAGCATTCCCCCTGTAAGGGACTGGTCGCGGGTTCAAGTCCCGTCCTAGATGTTCTCTTTTTCCGATCTAAATCTTTAGAAAAAAGTAAGCATACAAAATGCTTAAACATTTAATTGAATTAATTAGGCGGAGTCATCAAAAAACAATGTTTAAAAATGACTGTAAAGTTATTCATTGTTTCCGTAGTTCGCAAGAATTACGGTAGATGGCTCCAACGTCGCCTTAAGACGTATTAAAGTATCGGAGAATTTCGAATATCTGGGACGTGTCTAGGTGGCTCAGTTGGTCAGAGCATTCCCCCTGTAAGGGACTGGTCGCGGGTTCAAGTCCCGTCCTAGATGTTCTCTTTTTCCGATCTAAATCTTTAGAAAAAATACTTAGATACGTTCAATTAAATTTTTCTCTTATTCCGATACGAAATAGATGTTCTCTTTTTCCGATCTAAATCTTTAGAAAAAATACTTAGATACATATTTTTTTTTGTAAATACATATATATCTTATACATATACATACAAATATTTGCATTAAGCGAGAATCGAACCCGCGCCCCCTGACGTAGCAGTCGAACGCACTACCACTACAGAGGCCTTGCTGGGTTGTGTATTATCCGGCAAGTCGTCGGGAAGAAGATGAGTCCGGTAAAGATTCGTTTGCTTCAGTTTTGTAAAATGTTCTTATACTATACTATAAAAAGGTTTTCTTATAACAAATTGCCGGGTAATGTTCAGCCGCCTATATCCCTAGCAGAAGGCCGGCTTCGGCCGGGAAGTCCCAGGGGGCCTTCTCGAAACCGGAGATGGCCCTGGGTCAGTCAGGGTGCGGGGGAAACCTTATACCCCGGTATTTGAAGACCCGAGACGGCGTGCGGTGTGATAGTACACTAATCACGTAACAATATATAAATTAATAAACTCCAATAGGCGCATTTGAAATATTTTATTAATTTAATATTTTATATTTATTCTCATGTATACACATCTGGTGAAAATCGTTGCTATCGTTAACGGCCATAAATCAGATAAACAACAGGACGTTGCATCTTGATTTCTTGTGAGGGCCATTGTTTAGCGATACTGGCACCGATTCTATACAAATGTACGACCCAAACACGTGCAAACTATTGGAGTCCAGTTTTGGTTAAGTGTCTGTAAATCACAAGCACAAATACGAGATATGGGTTAAAAAGGTCGGATGGAGGAAGGTTTGGGGATGACGAGGAGTTAGTTTTGAGTTCGCGAGCTGGACGGACGAGATGGGCGCTCTGGGGTGACGACGGGCTAGAACCCCGGCTAGGCTAGGCAAGTAAATGGTGGTGTGTGAGACTTGGTGAGTCAATTCCTTGTTTTCTACTATTATCATAATTAATGTTTTATATATATATTATTATATTATTATAGAATATATTATTATTATATTGCTATCCACGGTTCAGTAATAGAATACCCAGAGTACTTGTGTATTAATTAACTGTAAAATCTAAGATGTACTATTATTTATTCTGTGGAGTTGTTTGAATCGACACTGCGTTGATATTGGTTTACGGTACCTGTGTTAGAGATGTATGGTTGAGAGTCACATGTAACGAGCTAGACGGTAGACCAGGCTCTTGTATAAAGGGAGGCTCCTGGTTACTCTATGGAGTAGCCACGGGCCGTTGATGACATCTGCCCTGTAATCTTCAAGCGAAGCGGCGTTATTTGATGATTAGAGGAATACGAATATCGTATGAATGAGTGCAGAGCAAACTGACATGCCGAGACTCTTATCAACTGTCGTATAAGTTATTACAACCGTCTTGTCATTTGGAGGGCTCGTGGTTCAATTCCCGATGGAGTCTGCATTGAAGAGCGGCTAAAGCACAGAGGCGGTGCGCCAGTTATGGCAGACGGAAGATTGAAGTTAATGTCTTCACGGTACGAATACGAGTTGTTGAGGAACGTTATTTTGTAAACTGTACTTAGGCGTGCGTTTGAATAAATGTGAGACAAGTAACCAAAATTAACGTATTTAACTGTTTGTTGTATATATTTTGACTGTCCTCTCTTCGCGTTCATTTTCATTATCCCTCGAAACAGCCAAGACCAGTGGAGGGATGTCCAAGTCTGGAGACGAGTCCCACAGCGTAGCGCGGTGGAGGGGCGCTACGTTCCCCTATCTGGGTAGGGGGCTGGATCTCTGGTACGGTTGTAGCGTCGAATAGATAAAAATGAATTTTACTCAGCTTTGGCTAGAGGTGGTACCATAACAACGGTTTAAGTCGGTTCAAGCCTTACATAACTTTCCCCGCTGACCGGTGGGGGGTATCCGAGGAGATTTCCACAAAAAACCAAAAGGGTAGTGTTCAAAATCAAAGAAATAGGAATATATTTGTCATTTTTTATTAATATTATTTACAAATCTAATCACATCCGTTTGTTCATCTAAATTATACAATTAGTATGATAAGAAGTTCTAAAAACGACTGACCGCTTAAGTGAGCGGAGCCTAGTCAAAAGCTAGTGCAAAAATGTCCCATTGGTTGACAAGTCTCTGCTCAACCCATTTACGCCTTGATCAAAAATAACATGAAAATAGGCCAAACATGCAATGATATTTCAATTACATTTTATTTACGTGTCGAAGACAAAATCTAAATAAAAATAAATTGGTAACTTTGTTGCTAAGTCAAAATTTAAGAACGGCTCTACCAATTTAGCTGATTGGCTTTTGGTTGCGGTCATAATTGTTAGGACAAGCTTTAGGCCATATCTGCGAAAATATTTCATTTAAATCACATTTGCTGTGGTTGCAAATTTGTGACAAAATCTATGTAAATAAAAATGAATTGCTGAATTTGTAGTTAAGTTAGCTAGCCAATTTGGCTAATTTCTTTCTTGTGGTGTTTTTTATTATACCACTCAGGTGGCAGACAAGCTCACGGCCCACCTGATGGTGATGGGAAGCGGTTACCGTGGCCTATGTGTGCGCGTAATGTTGGAACCCGGTTGACACCGGACAAGAAGAACTCGTATAGAACATAAATAACACTCGATATAATAATTTTCTTACGCAATAGGTCTTAGCCGAACAATAATCATTGTTATTTCATTTTAATTTTTTAAAGTTTTAAAGTGGAATGAATGAGATCAATTACACAAAAATTGCAATTGCGTACTTAGGTAGAGTGATTGACAAATTGCAATTTTCAGAAAACTGTTTCTTTAAACATAACTAATCTGATATGGTAGAACTAGTCTTTGAAACGACACTAATAGATCTGGAATGCAACATTTTATCAAAATACCTACTCTATTGTTTACTTATATTCTTAGAATCTTCATCAAAACTACTTTATACACAAGTGGGCTTAAATATTTTAAGCCAGACCTTTTCGAAATATACAACAATTATTAACCTGTTTCTTTTTTATTTATTTCAGATAGATAGTTCCTATTTAACGTACATGTCAGTTTGTATTAAAAAAATATCATCAAATTCTTCTAAAATAAAGTACCTACAAATATTTATATTCCAAATTTAAATTATTTTACACCAAATACGAATGATTGTACATTAATTACGAATGATAGTACAATAATTACGAATGATTGTATACCAAATACGAATGATCTTACCCTCCCTTGTAACTACGAAATGTTAGTGGACATGTACATATATTTACACTAAATACAATTTACAGGGCGAACGGTCTAAGCTAATAACGCTACTTACTTCATACGTTCGAAGGCACATTTTTGTTCATAGAATGACCTAATTCTGTTTTCATGTCTGAAGACACTGATCCATATATAGAACTTCTTATTCCAGTAATTCTTTTACGCTAATTTTATTTCATATTTTGACTGTGATCCAACACGAACGGCAGACTAGACATTTTTATAAAACTAATACCAGAGATTACAACTGCTTGCTAGAGTTCTTCTACGCGAGCAAAAATATCTTCTAGTTCATTAAACGATCTTATCCTGCCAATGATGTGTTATTCTTCATAGTCATCACCACTCACTGATGAATTAAAAAGTAGTTCACTGCGATTTTTTTATCATAAATGTGATTTATGATATATTTAATAAAACGATATCTTTTAGTTGTCTGCGTTCGTGTTGAAGCTTACCTATAGTAAAGTATATCTCTGCATTGATAAGTTGCAGTTCCGACAAAAAACGCGTAAAAGAATTCATCATTACTACGAACTAGTAATCGGCTTGGAATCTTCACTATACAAATATGAAGCACCTGCATTTGTTATATTTTGATAAGATTCTTAGTTGATCAACCATCTTGTTGTTCATTTGTACTGACTTCATTTGACTGACATTTGAGTTGATTATCATCCTGCATGACAATACGTTTTAGTCTTGTCAAACTCGTTAAGTTTTTGCATCAACTGCATCACCACTAATGATGATCAACGCCATCACTAATCAGGATATAACAAATGTAGAACCACTTTACGATTCCAAGGCCGTTTACCGGCTCGCATACATATTTACATGAAATGACAAGAAGTATGAGGTCTTCTCTTTTTGGTTAAAATCACAACAAGTACGATACTGAAAATATAATTACTTTTTTATTTATTTATACCTACTTTATTATCTACACTCCGCTGCCACGGTAACTATTTGATTCAAATACTACACTTCAGTGTCCAATTGTAGAAAGTCACTCACTTTTATTGGAACAATTTATTTTAAATGTAACGGTAACTATTGTAAACGTAACTGCAGACTTAGCTTGTATCATTGGACAAAGTCTTTCGTCCAATCTAGAAGATCCTAATAGTTTTGCTATACACCGTGATTTGATAGTCGATTTGGAACCAAAACCAGGGCCTGTAGACAAAGTCACATTCTACTAGTGGAATCGCTTCGAAGCGAACCTTCAAATGTTCAATATGTATGGGAGTGACATTCATTGTTACACGTGACATGTCGACAAATGTTGTCTCTCCCATACATTTCGGTTTTTTGAAGGTTCGCTTCGTTGCGATTCTACTAGTAGAATGTGACTTTGTCTACAGGCCCAGGTGACTTAGAATAAATAATAATACCACTTAAAATTAGCTAAGGTATTCTACTGGTTACAAAAAAAAGTTAGAATTCAATCGTTCACTCGTTCTAGTTAAATACTAGTAATGATCGACAATTCATTCACAATGCATACCTGAGACGTAATTGCACTCATTAATGGTACGTGAATACTTACCTCAAGTCTTAAGAGAGTGCTACTTTTATTTTACACCGGCTGAGGACTTTAACCGACCAAATTTTGATCTTTACTTAAACATATTTTTATTTTTCATTTTTTTTCTGTATTTATTCTTGATTTAGAGTTTAAATTATTCAGCTCCAAAACGACTATAAAATCATGGTGTATATGAGGTCTACCGCCGAATTTTCGTACCACGTTCGGTACCATGAAACGCAATTGGATTCGAAGACAGCTCGCGGTATTTCGTTCTGTCTAAACCCAGAAAGAAATCCGATATAACTTCATGGTACCTAAATGCTGCGCCTTTCGTGCTGGTACGAAGTTTCGAACGTATGTTTCCCGGTAGTCCAGCAAGTTACTGGTCGTCAACACGATTTTGGAATTCAAACGTGGAACATATTTATTTTGTAAATGGAGTGAGAGAACCAAATGTTGGAGAGTAGTGCGCACGCGCGTCGCGGGCCGCCGGCGCTCAGTAGCGCGGCGCCACCCGCGGCGACGACACGCGCGGCGAGCGGAGCGGCGAGCGGCGCGCCACCTCGGGCTGCAACAAACAGCTTATCTTACTAATAGTAAAGCTGAAGAGTCTGTTATTTCGAACGCGCTAATCTCTGGAACTATCGATCCTATATGAAGAATGTAGATATGAGTGGTAGAGTCAAGCAACAGTCATTTTGGCCGTTGCATGACTGGGCCGACACGACCGGGGAAGCACCACCCTCTCACAGAATATCGACGCCAAATAACAGTATTTGAACTGTTGCGTTCCGTTTGGTGTGTGAGAGTGCCGGAGCCCAAACTCCTTTCACATCCCCTCCCAAACTCTTTTCCCATCCCCTTTCCTTTACAGGTTCGGCAGCGCGAGTGTGACGCCACTGGTGTTGCGCATGTCCATAGGCCGCGGTAACCGCTTCCCATCAGGTGGGCCGTGTGCTTGTCTGCCACATTAGTGCCATAAAAAAAAAATGCGTGTAAATCCTTTGGATAGGTTGGCTATATAATGTGACGCTATCAAAGCCGAGCAATAAGAAAGGCGCTGGTGGGTTGGCGATGCAATGATACTTATTGGGTTTTCGCCATAGAACCATGTACGGCAGGTAAAACCGCAGGGAACTGCTTGTGGTGTAAAAATGCTAATAAAGATCAATCAAAACCATTCATATTTTATATACCTGTATACACAACACTTTTTAATATCATGAATTATATTGATCATATTCATGCTTCAGTAATTTTCTAAGGAGTGTATCGTTTCGAAAGTCGTTTATTTTCTTTCAAAATCCTTTTTGGAACTACAAAAAACAGAACGTTACGTGCTTACAATTGGCACAGACTTCTCGAAAGCATTCGATTGGATATAGATTATTCTAAGCTGACTTTTTGAAGAGTTAGTTTCATTTTAACCTTTTAATCTATTTTTAATTCAATGAATCAAAGTTAACAATATGATTAGATTCAAAGTCCACCAATCTCGGTTACATTTGCATTTAGGTGTGCCTCAGGGCGTTATTTGCGGTCCAAAACACTGAAAATTACATCTTTTTTTTAAACTAAACTTGAATTGATTGATAGTCAATTTTACAGTAGACGAAGCTCATTTACTACATATTTTAGTTTCAATTTCATAAGGTTGGTTGATATATTACCTGAATTTAGATATCTATTGATTTATTTGCAAATCAAACTAATTATAAAACTATTTTGTGGATTAAATACTTTTTTTTAAATTAAATTTAATTAGTGGTATGAAAGTCTCACCTATGGCTTCAGTCTCTTGAAGCCGGCTCCATCCTGACCGAGCTTCAGCTCCTCGTACAGCGTGGGGTCTACTTCCCGTGCGGTGGGGACAGTTGTACCCGGATTGTTCAAGGTCTCTTGTCTCCAAGCTGCGCTATTTGACACTCCATTTCCAACTCCATTTGTTATTCCATTGCCGTTGGCTGTACCGTTTGGTACAGATCCCTGGTTATACGTAAAGATATTTAGTCATTCTTATCTTTTTAGAAGATATCCTAAGGTAAATTGATTGAATGGTAAACAATGACGCTAACAAGTTCAGGAATGGCAGAAACGTTACTTACATTAACAATTGTGTCAGGATTTGGTTCTCTGAGGTAGCTCGGATTTTCAAATGCTACACCTCCTGGTACTTTAAGTCTTAGGTTCTGAAAGAGTTAAATACAATTTATGCATTTTCGTTATTTCATATTTAAAAGAGACAAAAGCATTCTAGATCTCTTATTTTGGAAATAGGAATCTTGAATTGGAAATGTGAATTTGCACTTCCGGTTTTCACACTACACTTAGCCAATGTAGTTTTTATATTATTGACTTGGTAAAAATACATAATCAAATGTTTTAAAATTTCAGGATAGGATAATAGTCTAACAGAAGAATAACTGCTTGCTAAAAAAGAATTAAAGCTTTAAAAACCCGACACACAAATTTATTTATAGCTGAGAACCATCTCGAAAAAATCGACTTTCGAACAAAAAATCCTCTTCAAAATCGGTTTAACCGTTCGGGAGCTACGATGCCACAGATAGACACACACACGCACACATAGACACGTCAAACTTATAACACCCCGTCGTTTATGCGTCAGGGGTTAAAAATAGGGACATTAATTAACAACCCTTGTACCTTTCTATACTTATAGTAAAAGCCAGCAGCCAACAAGATGGCGGCCACAAGAATGCAGGCAACTGCCACGCCAACGGCCGAACCAGCGCTGCTACTGCCCACTGGGGCGGCGGCGGCGCCTGCCTCCTGGCCCGCCGTCGTGAACATTATGGGCGCACTTAGGGATGATGTGCCTAGGGACAATGATACAGATATAGGGACATAACACAACACTAGACAGACTCTGTCCTACTATATTTATTTATTTATCTATTTTATTCGGTGTGGTTAAATGTTCTCGAATGTAGTCGAATGATCTCGAATGCAGTCGAATGTAGTCGATTGTTCTGAAATGCAGTTGATTTTCCTTCAATGTATTGGAATGTTTTAAAATGCAATTATTTACTCGAATGTTCCCAAATGTAATCGAATATTCACGAATGCGCACAACAATGCGCTAAGCATTGTTCTCGAATGTATTTGAATATTTTCAAATGTAATAGGATGTTCTCGTATGCAGCCGCATGTTCTGGAATTTAGTTGATGTTCTCGAATGTGGTTTAGTTAATATTCTCGAATAATTTAGTATTCGACTACGATTGACACCAAATTGTCTCGAATGAAGATTAATGTTCTAGAATGTAGTGCAATCATCCCGAAAGTATTAAAATGTTCTAGAATGTAGTAGAATGATTCCTTAATTTTATATCCTGAAACCCACCTAGTAATATAAACTACAAAACAGATCACTCACCGACATCATTGGCTGCTTTCACGACACACTCGTACCGCACGTCATCCTGAAGACCGGTGAGAACTACGCTGGTCTCACTGGTGTCCAGCTTCTCCGGGACCTTGGCGCCGTAGGCCCTCCAGAACACACGGTATAGGTAAACCGTTTGTGGGTTCTTCAATGGCGCTTCCCAGCTATTTAAAGAGAAAATCATTAGTTGAATAAGTTGCTTTAAAGTTGAAATAGTTATATTACCGTTTGAAAATGAATCAATAATAGAATTAAACGTCTCCCCGAGCTATGTCTCCCCGTGGCCATTGCTGCTGTAAAGCGAGGTTTTGTTATCGATTTAATTCAGTGTGTAATATTCGAGTACAATTTCGACATAACATGTTAATCAATATTGAAATAAAACTATTTTTAACGGATTCTATCGCTTTTTATTTCATTTTATTTTATTATTTACATTGAGCCCGACGTTTCGGTTGCTTTTCAGCAGTCATGGTCACGGGGAGACATTCAATTCAAAGGGGAGAAATTCAAGAATGTGTGACATTCGCGTAAACTACCGACAATATCATGTTAATCCATATTTTGTACTTATTTTAGGATTGGCAGCGAGTGCGATTACTGTTTATTAAGTGCCCGGTTTCGATTCCCAGGTCGGGTGATGTTGGATTTTTTTTTCTGTTAAGAAATTTGCAGTAAGAGCTCGAAGAAAAAGTGCCCAGTTGGTGGTAATATGCTCGTCCCCAAATACATGGACTATTGAGAATAAGTATTGACATAATTAGCAAAATAAGGATTTCGACACACTTTTTGGTAGACGTTTCGGGAATAAATTTAAAAATAGTCTTACGTTAGTCTAAGTCTTCATAAAAACGAATAAACTAACCTCAATAACACAGAATTAGGTGTTGGAGCAACATGGGCCTTCAAATTTCTGGGTGGTCCAGGTAGTCTGGCTCCAGAATCTCTGAAGCAGGCGAGAGCTCTTCTTGCATGTTGAAGCGTACAGCTCCTTGAGACCGACCCTCCTCGGCACAACTCCAGGCAGTTGCGGGGAACTCCCCAGGATGCGCAACAGCTGCGGTGATCTAAATAGGAGCGGAGTGGTTTATGTGCATCCTACTAATATTATAAATGAGAAAGTTTCGGAGCGCTTTCTAGATTCAAAGTAAGCATACTTTAACTAGCTTGTTTTATGGATTCAGAATGCGGATAAACATACTTATATAATTTTTTATTGTAAATACATACATATTAAACATATAAATAGACATAGATTTGCACTGAGCTGGAATCGAACCCGCACCCCCTGTCGTAGCATTCGAATGCACTGCATGTGTGTTATTCTTTCATACAAAAACAGCTGAACGAATCTGGATGAAATTTGGCGCAGATATGCAATATAGTCAGGAATAGCACATAGGCTATGTGTTTTTATTCCGAGAATAGATTGCAGTGGACAGCGGGAATGGGGACACTATTTCACATAGACGGAGCCGCGGATAAAAGTTAGTTGTTCATAAAGACCCTCATAAGTAAGTACAGTTCCCGACATTTGATTTGGCACACTAAGAACAGTGGGTATTTGGGTAAGATCGGCTTGTGTCGACTTTGTATGCCATTTTTATCACACTGAAGGTTACCTAAAAACTTCATCAAAATCGGCCCACCCGTTTTTGAGTCCATAAGGAACATAATTAATGTATTAACATACACGCTTTACTTTTAATATACATATAAGCGAATCTATATGTGAATTAACGTTGAAATAAAACTATTTTTAACAGATTCTATCGCGATTTATTTGATGTTATTCTATATTTTACATTGATCCCGACGTTTCGGTTGCTTTTCAGCAGCCATGGTCACGGGAATCAATGTAAAATATAAAATAAAATCAAATAAATCGAGGTAGAATCCGTTAAAAATAGTTTTATTTCAATGTGTGACATTCGCGCAAACTTCCGACAATATCATGAATTGAACGTCGTAAGATAGATTTTATATTTTTTTATACTACTAAGGTGGCAGACAAGCACACGGTCCACCTGATGGGAAGCGGTTACCGCGGCCTATGGACGTGAGCAACACCAGTGGCGTCACACTCGCGCTGCCGACCCTGTAAAGGAAAGTTAATTATGCAAGTCTTACCAGATCCGTCGGCGGCACACTTCATGAGTTTGTCGAAGTCGTCCATGCACTCGGGCCTGTCCATGATGTTGTCCATGTCTAGGTGGAAGCTGCATGCATCGATGCATGTCGACGATACGTTCATCTGCATGGAATAAATATATTAGAGTATAAAATAGAGTTAGTATAATAGAATTAGCGCCATAGCGCCCTGTCTTCAGCTTGCCGCATCCAGCATCTGCCCGCAGTCTATCGCAGATCGTCATCCCACCTGGCCGGAGGGCGTCCTGTCCTACACTACGTTTGCCGAGTCGCGGTCTCCACTCAAGAACACGTTTACCCCAGCGGTAGTCGGTTCTTCTTGAGATATGGCCGGCCAACTGCCACTTCAGCTTTGGCGCTCATTAGGGGAGACCTATGTCCAGCAGTGGACTAGAATAGGTTGATGGTGATGATGATGATAATAGAATAGAATAAAACATATATAAAGAGTATAAGCACATCACATTTTTAATGTTACTTCATAGAGATCAGTACACCAAAAGTAGTTTTTTTTCAATATTAGTAACCGAAGTTACTAATATTCCCCCTAACCCCTTCGGCTAAGCTTAATTGCTTGTGTTAGGAGTGGGTTCACGTCGGTAGTGTAATGGCCAGGATTCGAACCCGGGATCTCTCGATCGTAGGGTCGACTCCTTAACCACTAAGCTACCGACGCTTCAAGTTGACTGTAAGAGATCGCAGTCTGCCCACACAACAGTGTTGTGCATGTTAAAGATGTTTGCTGATTACTAAGGCTTGTGTTTGACCGCCTACCAGAAAAGCTCCTATTTACTATCAATAAAATAGGTAACGCTTACTAAGGCAAATAAATCGTCACCAAATTGTGTGCAGGCATTTAATTTGCACCTATTTTTGGGTGGTTATAAAAAATAAACATTAAGAAAGTTCAATAAGATTTTTGTAGCAATTAGAATGCTACTTTTTACCTTAGATTTATATCGGAAAAAGAGCCCCGAGACGTATATAATATATCGAAAAATTTCGCATATCTGGGCCGTGTCTAGGTAGCTCAGTTGATCAGAACATTCCACTGTAAGGGACCGGTCGCGGGTTTAAGTCCCGTTCTAGATGTTCTCTTTTTCCGATCTAAATCGATTACGAAAGTTAACCTTCCCATTGCCGCCTTAATTTTCTTACCAGATTCGGTTAGAAGGTTCCGAGTCCTCCTAATCTACCTGCTGAGTTTAAGACTCTAAAGTTTTAAGACATTTAAATGTAAATTATTCCAATTCCTTCTAAATAAATGTTACTATTCCACGAAAGACTTCCTAAGCGAACGTTTTGATTCCAAAATTGACATATTCTGTGAACTTTGACTTGTATAACATATCGTTTGACATCTTTTCATTATATAACTTAATGATAATAATATAGTCATATTATTATCATTTAAACGAGTAAAGATTATAAACCTTTCAATATTTGTACGCTGGAGACAGCAGAATATTATGGAACTCTCTTTTATAAGAACTTTATACAATATTCTGACAAATAAATAAATCTTTTCTTATCTTAATCCATCCAAATCTATTTAGTGTATTACAGTAAGAAACTACTGTTTCAGTAAAACAATATTTGGTGAGCTGTTATCCATTTTTATCTATTTTGGTAAGTATTTAAATGGTTTTCGATTACTAAATTTACCTAATTGAACGTTAGTGGCGTTATGGGTCCTTTAAACTTAGTTACAATGGAACCATTAGAACGCGTGTTTAAAACCAGGAATATTTATTGTTTGTACCTTTTAAAGAGTGAACGAAAAAATAGACTAAACACCCTTTGTGTACCTAGGATATGCACACAAAGAGGCTTTCAGCCATCCTTTTTTATCTGTTGTTCGATGTTTTTAGCGCAAAATGTGAAAAATGTTTGAGCTTCACAATGAAGTACGGTATCCTAGTGAGTAATGCGTTAGATTTGAAACTGATTTGAAGCAAATTAGCACACGGTCCACCTGATGGTATCTGGTTGCAGAAACGCAACATAGCTGAAAAGAACATTTTACAGCCACGCCACAAATAAAAACACATTAAAGAAAAGCGATTCTGAAGTGTCGGTAGCTTAGTGGTTAAGGAGTTTACCTTACGATCGAGAGATCCCGGGTTCGAATCCTGGCCATTACACTACTGACGTGAAACCACTCCTAACACAAGCAATTTAGCTTAGCTGGAGGGGTTAGGGGGAATATTATTTTCTAAAAAAAAGCGGACATAGAACCTTCTTCTTTACGAAGTCAGCTAAAAATGTTTTTTTATATAATAGCCACGTCAATTCGACTTCTCCGCGCCATGGTAAGCTAAAGGTAAAGTATCAGTAATGGGGGTCACCATGACAGACACCGATAATGCTTGGCCCTCAGCTTGACGGCTCATCAGATGCTTTTTCACGCCCCGCTTAATGGAACCGGGACTTTTAATATATTTAGCCCGTCAAATTGACTGCACCCCGCATGATGGTAAGCTGAGGTGCAGTCCAAGAAGTAGTGGCCACCATTTCTAGAGATTGTCCCTAGAATGGTGGCCCCTACCTAGACGGCCTCAACAGATGTTTTTTCAGGCCCCGCATAAAGAGCCCTGGATTGTAGGTAGAATGGAACACGTGTGTGGGTAAAGCGTTTCAGTGATTTATGGTCCGACAAAAAAAGGAGTCACCAAACCGCTTGGTTCGCGATGGTATCGATTGCACTGTAGGAAGAAGAAACCTTACCTGCGTGCAGCACTCCGTGACGTTATGGTGCGGCGTGGTGGGCCGCAGGCGGACGGACACGGGCCGCAGCGTCTTTCCGAACGCGTTTTCCGCGTGACAGAAATAGTCGCCTTCGTCTGCTTCTGCTATCTTCTTTATTATCAACCGCATTGTGTATTTTGATGGTTCCTAAGCAGATAAATTTTTATATTAGTTATTATTTTGTACCATGGTGGGTGTTTTAGGGTCCTATCTAGATCTGCAAGCCGTTACACTTGCTGTTTTTTTCATTGGGACTGTTATGGAACCAGCGTCGAAATTAATCAAAAGTGAAGTCGCTCCCACAGAAGCCGTATAAGACGAACTAAATTGAGGAGAAGTAGCAAGCGGACTCGCGTCTTCGCGAATTCAACCAGGGATAAAGCTAAGATGATGATTGACCGACGCAGAAATTCGACCTGGGATCTCATACCTTGTTATACCTTTTTTTTTTTTTTTTTTTTTTTTCGTGCGGAAATCCCTTCGGATACCCCCCCGCGTGCCAGCGGGGGCGGTTATGTCGGGCTTGAACCGACTAAAACCGCACGCCGTCTCGGGTCTACAGACGCCGGGGTGTAAGGTTGCCCATAGAGCATATCCCTCGCACCCCGACTGACCCTGGGCCATCTCCGGTTTCGAGATGGCCCCCTCGGGTTTGGGAACCACGGTGTCCCCGTCTTGCCCCGGTTTGGGGGAGGGGCGCTAGTCGCCCCACCGTCCCGGCCTGCTTCTGCTGGGGTGACAGGTGGCCTCACCCGCCACCCCCAGGCCTGCGCTCATGGAGGACGGAGGTCGTTAAGCGACCTCCGGCGCCTGAGTTGCCTGCGACGCGCGGCGAGCAAGTTGCGGGCTCGGCGGACCGGGAGAGTTCTAAGTCTCTCCCGGGCGCGCTTATACCTTGTTATACCTATAGCTGGCTAAGACAATCAAGGTTTAGGAGATTTTTTTTGGTTTTCGTGTGGAAATCCTCTCGGAACCCCACTGCCGGTCAGTGGGGGCGGTTATATCGGGCTTGAACCGACTAAAACCGCACGACGTCTCGGGTCTTCAGACGGGTGTAAGGTTGCCCATAAGGCATTTCCCTCGCATCCCGACTGACCTTGGACCATCTCCGGTTTCGAGATGGGCCCCTCGATTTCTGACGAAAATGTATACCGATAATGTATAAACGTGTGGAGGAACGAGGTTTCATGCTCTTCCGACACAATAGGTACAATACGTAGGCGGCAGCGTCTCTCCCGCCCTAGGAGAGAGGCGCTGCCGTCTCCGTTGCCCAGGGTGCACCGCGTAGAGATCCCCGACCAAGCACCCCACCGTATAATATACCTTTTTTTTTTTTTTTTTTTTTTTTTTTTTTCGTGCGGAAATCCCTTCGGATACCCCCCCGCGTGCCAGCGGGGGCGGTTATGTCGGGCTTGAACCGACTAAAACCGCACGCCGTCTCGGGTCTACAGACGCCGGGGTGTAAGGTTGCCCATAGAGCATATCCCTCGCACCCCGACTGACCCTGGGCCATCTCCGGTTTCGAGATGGCCCCCTCGGGTTTGGGAACCACGGTGTCCCCGTCTTGCCCCGGTTTGGGGGAGGGGCGCTAGTCGCCCCACCGTCCCGGCCTGCTTCTGCTGGGGTGACAGGTGGCCTCACCCGCCACCCCCAGGCCTGCGCTCATGGAGGACGGAGGTCGTTAAGCGACCTCCGGCGCCTGAGTTGCCTGCGACGCGCGGCGAGCAAGTTGCGGGCTCGGCGGACCGGGAGAGTTCTAAGTCTCTCCCGGGCGCGCTTATACCTTGTTATACCTATAGCTGGCTAAGACAATCAAGGTTTAGGAGATTTTTTTTGGTTTTCGTGTGGAAATCCTCTCGGAACCCCACTGCCGGTCAGTGGGGGCGGTTATATCGGGCTTGAACCGACTAAAACCGCACGACGTCTCGGGTCTTCAGACGGGTGTAAGGTTGCCCATAAGGCATTTCCCTCGCATCCCGACTGACCTTGGACCATCTCCGGTTTCGAGATGGGCCCCTCGATTTCTGACGAAAATGTATACCGATAATGTATAAACGTGTGGAGGAACGAGGTTTCATGCTCTTCCGACACAATAGGTACAATACGTAGGCGGCAGCGTCTCTCCCGCCCTAGGAGAGAGGCGCTGCCGTCTCCGTTGCCCAGGGTGCACCGCGTAGAGATCCCCGACCAAGCACCCCACCGTATAATATACCTAGTTGCCGAAATGTAGGTATTGATTCACCTCTGTCTACCCTTCGGTGATATACATAAATTATATATAATTAAACATACTACCCAAAAAGAGTCTAAAAGTTGACGTCTAGACCTGCGCTCTTGATTACGTGGGACCGTATAATATATGTAGTTGTCGAAATGTAGGTATTGATTCACCTCTGTCTACCCTTCGGTGATATACATGCGTAAGTATATGTATGTATCAAGACATGAAGCGAGTGAAGCCGCAGGCGACAACATAGACAGGACCATAGATATAGAGTAGGGTAGATAACGCGTGTGCATTACATAGTCTGAAAATCGAACGTGTCATTTTTTCGTCATCATTGACAGCATCAAGGAAGCAATGTAGCGTTAATGCTCATCGTAAACAGAATCGTTCCAACGGTAACACATCAGTCGGCATAACTTCCTTTTTTTATATTGATTATCGAACGGCAAGGTTGAAGGTAGGCGAAAGTAGGATAGCGGTAAGAGGCAGCAACTGCACTTTTGACAGCAGCACTAGTTTGATGACACGTTGGGACAGACAGCATGCAGGCCGGAAAAGCGGGGCGACTAGCGCCCCTCCCCCAAACCAGGGCAATACGAGGACACCGTGGTTCCACTACCCGAGGGGGCCATCTCGAAACCGGAGATGGTCCAGGGTCAGTCGTGGTCTCGCACCACGACTACGCTTTATGGGCAACCTTACACCCGAGACGGCGTGCGGTTTTCGTTGTTGAACCCAACATGCTGTTAATTATCAATCCCTCCTCTCCTACCGCCACCAGCCTGGGTCTGCTTCTTCTAGAGTAACGACGAACCCTAACCGTCACCCCCAGGCCCGTGCTCATAGAGGACGGAGATCGTTCTGTGATCTCCGTCTCCCCGTGCGCCTTCTGCGGCACGGGAGACTTCTAGACTACTCCCGCTTCCTTCCTCTTTGGCGCGCATCACTTCCTAACTGTGGTATCTACGCTAATCTAAATCTGTGGCCGAGTTAGTAATATAGGCGTAACGATATTTGATGTAATTTCACACTCACGAGCCCCGAGGGAAGACTTCAACAGGCCTATTAATTCAAGTTATAACGAATTTAAATCTTATGTACATAATTATAATAGGGTGCGAGGGATATGCTCTATGGGCAACCTTACACCCCGGCGTCTGTAGACCCGAGACGGCGTGCGGTTTTAGTCGGTTCAAGCCCGACATAACCACCCCCGCTGGCACGCGGGGGGGTATCCGAAGGGATTTCCGCAGGACAAAAAAAAAAAAATACAGCGTATAAGGGATCCGGAGAGATTTCCGCACGAAAAAAAAAAAAAATGTACAGCGTATATTATGTTATTTTAATAGCTGTTTAAATATGTACTGAGATGTGAGTTAATATTATATTTCCTTAGTTGGTATTTACTGTTGCCTCCGTCCGCGTGAACCTATTCCCAAGATAAAATTTGCATGTGTCCGGTTGCCGGTCGTATTCTTCCAATGTGCAAACATACAATTATCCTCTGAGCCTTTTTCTCCCTCAGCCTCAATTAGTTAAGAATGGTCACCCATCCTAAGAATGACCTGGCTAGTAGTGCTTACCACTTAGCCACAAGCCTGTGTGCAAAATTTCAACCAAATCTATCTGGTCGTCTTTATGTTTTATGTTACGCAGACCCCCTCTGTGTACTGGATTTCCGCACGAAAAAAAAAAAAAAAAAAAAAGAAAAGGTACGCGTGAGTAAGAGTGCGGTAATGCTCATTGAAATCCTATTCGTTTTTGTTAGGTCGCCTTCGATGTGTTGGCATGTACCCGGCATTAAAAGTAATTACGTGTTTTTAATTGATATTTATTTTAGAATTAAACATTAAAATTCTCATTTCTGGTACGAATATTGAGAAACTTATTACCTTTACTAATTAGACCCAATGATTATTATAAAATATTTTAATATGTTTTCTTAGAATTTTGATTATAATTACTAATTTCAAAAGACGTTAAATAAGACAATTTAGCTTTTAAATTTCCGGTTCCGCTAATATCATCAAGGGAATTGTCGATTAGGATTTTCTTGAATGTGGCAGGCAATAAATTCTAAGGCCGTCCACTGCGTTGAGCGGGATCCGGAACGGGCGTCCCACACGGGCACCCGGAGTGGGCCATGTCGCCAAAAAATCGTATGATGGACTACCCGCTCGATGAATTTGCACGAAACAAACATGTCGCATGTCGCGCGGGTGCCCGCTCGACGCAGCGGACGGCCTAAAACGCGATGAGGATATCCATGGAGAAAGTTTCACATTGGCTACTGTATATCGAAACTTTACTACTTTTGGCTTTTAGTTTTTTGAATGAAAGACGAAAAAAATTTCAAAAACATGAAAAAGTTTATACTATCAAAAAAAGTATTTAAACAAAATTCTAAACCAACAAAAAACAGATGGATTTACTCACCTCAGGATCTGCCAACAGCTGTATGGTGTAGTTTGGTCCATCGATGACAGGGGTCCTCCCGTTGGGGTCCCTCCAGAAAGCGATTGTGGGCTTGGGCAACGCCTCCACTCTGCATTCGAGGATAACAGCGTCTCCTGCGGCGGCCATCGTGATGCCTGATGCTTGGATGGTGGGGACGTCTGTGGGTGAAAAAGATGTTATAGGTGTTCCGCTATTTTGAAGTCGTTTTTATGACAAGTAAATTGCGGATGTGTAATGCCTCACCAAGACCTTCTGGGCCAATTCAACATTACCTGCAAGCCGGTTTACTCACAGATTGACGTACAAGGCTCTGGCTCAAGTTTCCTCACAGGGTTAAGAGGTCAATCCAAAAAACAACAACAATGAACGATTTAAGAGAGAAAGTAGGGGCAAAAGCGGACCCCGGGCTTCAAAGTACAAGGATTGTAAGCAACTGGGCCTATCGCTGTCATGATAATGATGTTAGAGGTGTGTACAAGTTGGACGATCCGCCATTTTGAGTTCGCTTTCATGACAACAAAATGGCGGCTCCACGGTCACATCTAGATTCTTTTAATTTTTTCTGGATTTTATTTATACTCACGCGAGATGTTAATTTTCCTGGATGCCTGCATGGGGGTGCCGTATCCGTTGTCTGCGTAGCAAGAGATCTGGTCCATGTCCCTTGTCACATTGTGGATAACTGTCACCATGTGGCGCGTTACTTCTTGGCGGACGAGGCGACCTGGTGGAGGATTAGATTATAGTGCCATTGAAATAAAACAATTTTTAACGGATTCTATCACGATTTTTTTTATTTTTAACATGTTTTGCTTATGTTGCTTGTGTTATGGGTTCCAGAATGCGGATAAACATACTTATATATTGATTTGGTGTTATTTTTTATTTACACTGATCCCAACGTTTCGGTTGCTTTTCAGCAGCCATGGTCACGAGGAAACTAAAGTTGGTGTATGTCTCATAGTGCTCATAGATGCTCATAAAACCTCAATTGTGAAGCGGCAGCGAATACGACTGTTGTGCATGAGGTTTCAGTTTCTTCGGTTATTTTCTATCTTTTTTTCTTTTCTGTGATAAACTGTTTCTTTCTTTGTGTGAAAAATTCTTAGTAGTAACACGGAGTATTGCAAAAGTGATAAGTACTTTTTTTTTTTATGAGTAATTCTAGACAAAATTACTAGTAATCCCGTTAAACCCTTCGGATAACCTAAACTCTGGTCTGAGGACTAGGTCACGTCGGTAGTATATAGAATATATAGAAATATTTAAAAAATCTAACCCACTTACGTTAAAAAAACATACATACTGTATAATAATACTAATAATAAGTCTTCTTTTTTTATAAAAGCGATTCTGTAATATTTTTTTTATAAAAAGAATATTAGTAACCGAAATTACTAATATTCCCCGTAACCCCTCCAGCTAAGCTAAATTGCTTGTGTTAGGAGTGGGTTCACGTCGGTAGTGTAATGGCCAGGATTCGAACCCGGGACCTCTCGATCGTAGGGTCGACTCCTTAACCACTAAGCTACCGACGCTTAAAAAAGCAATAAAGCAACGTATCCTGGAAAGTAATACATATGGCAAACTTAAGGAAAGAGTTTGTTTTTTTTTATCCACTGACGCAAAAACTACAGGGTGTTATTTAACTCTCGACGTAAAAACGACGGGGTGTTATAAGTTTGACGTGTCTGTGTTTGTGTCTCCCGAACGGATAAACCGATTTTCATTTTGTTTGAAAGGTGAATTAGTCGGGAGTCTTCTTAGCTATGTTTGTTGAAAAAAGGTGAGAGGTTTTTTATGTTCTTCATTTAATTTTTCATCACTTACAAGCTGACAAACTGCTTAGCAGTTTGGCAACTGATGTCTTATTACTAAGTTGTACATTAATTATTACAAGTTAAATAAATTGAAAAAAAAAAAAAAAGAATTCTTCATACTGGGCCGAATTCACGAAATCTGTAATGACTTACCTGATATGTATAGCGAGATGGTAGGGGTCGGTGTGCCCATTGCGATGCAGAGAATAGTCATGCTCGCGCCTTCCACGAGCAGGTTGACCGGGTTCACCGAAGGCGGCTGCGTGAGAAACTCAAGTTAAATGAATGAGATCTTGAAGCATATGTAACTATATCTAATATGCATATCTAACTATGCCTTTTGTGAAATTTCAACAACATAGAATGGTATTGGAACGTATGATATATGGTCGTAATAAAATCATAGTATATATTATAGTTATAGGTACATATATAATCAATACCATATTATGTATATGTATATAGGCACTGGTGGTAGAAATTTAATGACACAAATTTGTCACAAAATTCGGCCGGGTTGGTACCACCCGAAAAACCCTCCATAGTGATCCAATTTCGGTTTGATTGCGTTCAGGGGTCAGCAAGTGCATGGCCGGGCAGGGGGATTGTGGTCGCAGCACTAGTGGGACCGGTGGGTGTCACGCGGTGCTGCGACGATAATCCTCTTCTGATGAGGCCGTCAAACTTAGTGCCACCATTGTTACATGGTACGTGTATGTAATGGTGACCCTCTTTCCTGAGACTTTACCTTCAGCTTAACATCAGGCGAGGTAAAGTCAAATTGACGTGTCCTAAATATAAAAAAAAAACTATTTTACAATACTTTTCGGTTAAGAAAAGTGAAATAAACTTCATCTAATGGCGGGTACACAAAAAGCAAATAAATACGGATAATGGCCAAGGTACAATGGTTTGAATAGATGCACAAAATGTTATCGAACTGTATTGCTGGAACAACGATTATTTCTATTGATAATTTTTGAGCTGAGTGAGACGAAGTCGAGCGAAAGCTCCTCATACCAAACTTCAGGATTTTCTTTGTCACAGGTCTCCTCCTAAACTACTAATCCAATCAGAACCAAATTTAGCATGATTAAAGAGGTCAATCAGAGGAAGGTTTATGGATATATTTTGAAAAAATTAATGCTACCACAGAGGAATGATCACCGTTAAAAAAATTCCAGATGGAATTACATAATAACCGCTCGAGACACTGTGACCAAACTTTACACGCTCAGAAAGCATGTCCAGAGCTGTGACTTTCAAAAAGAATTTTCAAAATCGGACTTGCCACGGAGGAATGATCACTGTTTAAAATTTTCAAAATCTGATTTTCAAATCACGATGACTCACTCAGCTCAACATTGCAAGCAGCGATTTTCCTTGCAGACCTAGTCGAACTGTATTGCTGGAAGAACGATTATTTCTATTGATAATTTTTATTAGTTTTGCCAGCGAGGGTGGTTATGTCGGATTCGAACCGACTAAAACTGCACGCCTTTTCTAGTCTTCAGACGAGTGTAAGGTGGTTCATTAAGCATTTCCCTCGCACCCCGACTGACCCAAGGCCATCTCCAGCTTCAAGATGAACAAAACACACTCGTTTGCGTTAGTTCGCCGTCATTCGGTTGGTGTGTACGAAAAGTTTTTCAAGATTAATGTTTGTCAACACCACTTTCATATCATAACACTGCTTATCATTATTGAATAAAAGGCACACAAGTTTTCTATTTCATTTGTATTTTCCTTTGAGCTGTTTATTTTAATATATTTACTTATAAGAGCTCAAAAGAGCCAATTTGCATTTCGGAGTGATGAAGAAAGGACTTCTTTGGAAATATTTAATTCAATAAATCCTATAGAGATAGGTACACATAATATTATCTATAATATTATAAAATTGTAAATTAGTCGTGTCTGTACATTGGAGATATAAAAAAAAAACTTGCGTTATGTTAAATGAACGATTCTGAATTCAATATTTTTTTTAGTATTCTTGTCTGTTTGTCCGTTGGTCTAAATCCGCATCATAATTCGTTCAGTAGTTTTTGCATCCATCGCAAACATACAGGTAAATAAACAGATAAGAATTTCAAAAAAAATTTTTTTGTGTTCAGAACCGGTCTTCCCAGTCACACTCCTCTGACTTTTCGTAGTTATGTGTATTTTAAAAATGTTAATTATCGCTCGCTTGGAAAAGTGCCCGGCAGACGGCAATAGGCTCGACCCCTATTACATTGGGACCTAAACATAATTGGCGAATCGTGGGTGTGTAATACACCTCGCCCTACCCCTACTGGGATACAGGCGTGAAGTTATGTTGTTTTTAAATATTTTATAATAGTATAGACATAGACCAATATGTTTATTATTGGTATATGAGTATAGATTTATTATAATTATTTTCAGTTTTATTCATATATATTTAACATTAATGAATTAATATAAACTTTCATACTTTTTCTCGCATTTGCTTCTTGGTATACTTTTTTTTTTTATATTTAGGACACGTCAATTTGAATTCACCTCGCCTGATGGTAAGCTGAAGGTAAAGTCTCAGGAAAGAGGGTCACCATTACATACACGTACCATGTTAAAATGGTGGCACTCAGCTTGACGGCCTCATCAGAAGAGAGTTGTCGTCGCAGCACCGCGTGACACCCACCGGTCCCACTAGTGCTGCGACCACAATCCCCCTGCCCGGCTATGCACTTGCTGATCCCTGAACGCAATCGAACCGAAATTGGATTACTATGGAGGGTTTTTCGCAATCGTGCACGGTGGTACCCACCCGGCCGAATTTTGTGACAAATTTGTTTCATCAAATTTCTACCACCAGTAGAAGTCCCCTATAGTCCCTAATACTTTCATTTTTCATACTGTGTATTTCTGTCATATCACCTAATAATGTGCAGCCCATGTTGCTTGTAATCGCGTCACAAATATACAATTACGCCTCTATTTCATTGGGGTTGATAGAGACAACATCTATCCACTTGCTACGATTTTGTAGACTATATTACTTAAGGCAAAACTGACCTCAACATAAGCCGGATATGCGGGGTCAGTCCAGGCCAGGAGCGTCTCCGAGGGCTGGGAATCCCCGGCGGCCGCGTGTGCCTTCACCCACATGACGTATTGCGTGTTGGGCGTCAGTCGCTCCAAGGTGTGCCCTGGGACTGTCGTGGTGAAGTTCGTCACGTTGCTGGTGCCCGCTTGTAACGGAGACTTCACGAATAGCCTGGAATAGACAGCTGCTGTAAACGGCCTTTGAAATGGGGAGGTTGTTAATTTACCTATGTGTTAAGGCAGAGGCTTTTGTACTGATAATGACTTCGAAATAAATTGTGTGTGGTTAGCAAAACAGTTAGTTGATGTATAAATGATATTGATACGAAACAATAAGTCCATAATACAACAAAATAAAGTTGAAGAGTTTCTTTGTTTGTTTGAACGCTCTAATCTCGGAAACTACATAAATAAATAAATATTCTACGACATTCTACACAGCTCTCTCTAGACCCAAAGTAAGCATTGTTTAACTAGCTTGTGTTATAGGTTCCAGAATGTGGATAAACATACTTATATACTTTTTTTTGTAAATACATACATATTATACAAAGAAACACCCAGACCAATGCAAATGGACATATGCATACAAATATTTGCACTGGGCGGGAATCGAACCCGCACCCCCTGTCGTAGCAGTCGAATGCACTGCCGCTACGCCACAGAGGCCCTACATATACGAATTGTTTTTTTTTTCCATTTGGCAATTGCAATTGCATTTCGCCAGTGTATTTTCGTGGTAAAAAGGCTTACCTTGACGTGTTTTAGCGTTTGTATTCTGAATGAGACAGAGAGAGAGAGTGTGTGTGTGTGAGAGAGAGAGAGAGAGAGAGAGAGAGAGAGAGAGAGAGAGATATGGAGTTATACAGGGTGTATAGTTCCATCCCTCTTTCTCACTCTCTCTCTCTATCACATCATGGAAAACCCTCAGGAATCAAATCCCTTAAGACTACTTTTATATTGAGCAGTTGGGTAGTGACAACTCACGTGTAGGTGATCTTCTCATCAGGTTGTGAGAACTGCGGCGGCTGCCATGACAGTGTCAGCCATGTGGCCGAGTGAGACGACACTGATAAAGAGTGGGGGGGAGATGGGATGCCCGCCACTTCTTTCTCTTCTGTTGATAAAACATTTCAAATATAATGTGGCCATAGTTATTGCTAATGCTGCGGTGAATATGTGAAGTCACGCGTAAGGATCGCGTGAGGAACTTCCGCTTCCACAGTAGCCTCCATGTTCGTGACATCGCGGATTTAATGCAGGAGATTCACTTTCGCTGGTGCGTTCAGATTTGCACTGGGCACATGGTAAATATCCCGTTAACTCTAATACTTATGATAGTGACCATGGCAGTTTAAATACTAAAACCCTTTTCGAGAACCACTCTATTCATGGTTGAAAACTGCATGAAAATAGGTGCAGTGGTTTTTATTGCGAACAGGCAGACACACCGACGCGGTGAAGGACTTTGTTTTATAATATGTAGTAATGTTTTTTTCTTCGTTCGATAAGTTTGGAAGAAAATGTAAAAAAAATATTATTTATATAAATTTACCTATAAATTGTAATGGCTTTGCAATAAAATGTATTTCCTTTTCTTTCTCTCGTTAGCTCCGGTGAAGAGAAGTTCCAAGGGATGACCGCACGTAAAAAAGTTGTAATATGTGTACAGGTATAGCCTTACCAGCGTCAGTGACGTTGACGAGCAGCATGCTGGAAGGCAGGGATTCCCCGTGCTCGTTGAGCGCCACAACAAACACGTGGTACGTGCTGTTGTTGTCCAGTTGCTCGATACGCGCCGATGTATCCGACACGTTCATCTTCTGTACCAACCAATTATATTGACTTACTTATGCTTATTTGACAAGTAAAGAAAAGTTAGGAGTCAATTTTTTTTTCGTCTACGCCCGGGACTACCGACCTCCATGATCGGGGCCTGAGGACGGCAGTTGGCCGACTCGCCGTCCTTACAGAAGCAGGCCGTGGCGGAGGCAGGACACGCCTGCCTACTCACCGACGCGGGATAAAACCCGACCCCACCAGGCGAGGCCGCGCTGGCGGCCAAGGTCCGCCGGTAACCCTGGGGTTATCCTTTCGTGGGCTTACCCGGGGTGCCCGGCAATGGACACTTGGGCAGGACACCGTGCGGTTTTAGTCGGTTCATGCACGACATAACCGCCCCCGCTGGTCGGCGGGGGGTATCCGAAGGCATTTCCGCACGTAAAAAAAAAGCGGCCAAGTGCGAGTCGGACTCGCTCATGGAGGGTTTCGTAGCAGCAAGTAACATAATAATGTTTTTTTTCAATATTTGGGTTGATTGAATGAAAGGTAAATTGCGGTATACGATTTATGACGTGAAAAAAAAACTACTTACTAGATCTCGTTCAAACCAAATTTCTGTGGAAGATTACATGGTAATGTACATCATATATTTTTTTACTTTTATCATTCTCTTATTTTAGAAGTTACAGGGGGGGGGGGGGATACCCCACACGTATGGGTTTGATGAAAATAATATTTTTGAGTTTTAGTTCTAAGTATGGGGACCCCCAAAATTTATTGTTTTTTTTTTGTTATTTTTGTGTGAAAATCTTAATGCGGTTCACAGAATACATCTACTTACCAAGTTTCAACACCATAGTTCTTATAGTTTCGGAGAAAAGTGGCTGTGACATACGGACGGACAGACAGACAGACATGACGAATCTATAAGGGTTCCGTTTTTTGCTATTTGGCAACGGAACCCTAAAAAGGAGTCGTTTTTAGATAGATACATGTTGTCCATTGAAATTGGCAGTATACAGGATTAATTTTTCAACTAGGCGTGGCTGTGTGGCCACCATACGAAACAATGAGGAATAGCGAAAAATGCTGAAAGGAGTCTCAAGCCCGATTTTGAACGCCATATGTATGCTTGTGTTACTCACACAAGCATACATATGACGTTCAAAATCGGGCTTGAGACTCCTTTCAGCATTTTTGTGTGTGTATTTACAGTGAAAAAAACAAGGATAGCGCATATTACCAAGTGACCAGAAAGAAAGAGATCGTACATTATAAACAACATTTGACATTAGTCATCATCGTCAATCTATGCTAGTCCACTGCTGGACATAGGTCCCCTCTAATGAGCGCCATAGCGCCCTGTCTTCAGCTTGCCGCATCCAGCATCTGCCCGCAGTCTTTCGCAGATCGTCATCCCACCTGGCCGGAGAGCGTGCTACACTACGTTTGCCGAGTCGCGGTCTCCACTCAAGATCACGTTTACCCCAGCGGTTGTCAGTTCTTCGCGAGATATGGCCGGCCCACTGTCACTTAAGCTTGCTAATTCTTTGAGCTATGTCGATAACCTTGGAATTAGTATTCCGTCTGTTTTCATTTAATCATAAGTCTGTGGTTCAGCCTTAAAGTAACCAAAAAGTAAATTGTAATAAAGACTTACGTTGTAAGTAGCCTGCATAGTGTTGTAACTGTAGGGCTGCGTGTTGTTATCGATCTTCTGCCAGTGTACGACGTAGGCCGTGGCGTTGGCGCCGTCCTGCGGCGCGGCCCAGTCCAGGAAGATCTTCGACGAGGACACGAGCGCGTGCAGCTCCCTCGGAGGGCCCGGGAGGATTCCGGTTCCTATATTTGTATTTGGTGTAGATTTTTAGAATGTGTGAATATTTATCCGGTCATTTGTCTAGATAACTATGAATTTATTTTATTTTTATTTATTAAAAGGCACAATAGCGTACAATACCGTGCATGGCAACTGATTGCAGCCACTGATGCGACAATAGTCAGAGTATGAGAATGTAATTATAGCTGACGACAGACGCCGAACGCCTGTAGCATACGTTCTCCAACTTTGACTATTGTCGCATCAGCCACGCGCGTAAGTCGCACGGGGTCGACCGCGCGCGACTGCGATCGGCTGCGATGCAAGGAATTTAGGTACAATTCCTTGTACACATTGTAACATGTTTACAGTAACAATGTAATAAATGTAAAAATATATTATTTTTAATGGTTATTAATAAAGAATTAGTTTACAAGAACATTGAAAATGTAAAATGATATGTGGGCATGTGTGTGAGGGTGAGTGTGTGAGGGTGAGTGTGTGAGGGTGAGTGTGTGAGGGTGTGTGTGTGAGGGTGAGTGTGTGAGGATGAGTATGTGACGGTGAATATGTGAGGGTGAGTGTGAGAGGATGAGTCTGTGAGGGTGGGCGTGTGAGTGTTCGTGTGTGTATGGCGTACCTTCCTCGAAGCACTGCACGATGTTGCCGATGTAGGGCACGCACGTGTTGACGCCGCCGCGCGGGGCGCCCGCGCACACGCCGCGGCACTGCGCCGGCACGCCGCGCCGCGCGCAGCACGCCTCGTGGTTGCGCCCTGCGACCCACCGGCGACCGGACTCGTTACGCACAGGGATAGGGGCCTAACCACGCCGCCCTTACAGCTATTCAGTTCAATTCAGTGGCACTGAGAGAAAGAGATCCCTCTCCCTCAACGCCGCTGCATAAACTGAATTGTTTTAAGCGCGTTGTAGTTACCTTGTTGTAAACAATGTTGACGCTGAATACTATCAGGGCCTGCGCAGGCGACGGACAGTGGCAAGCAAAGTGCCCGCGGCGCAATCTTATTATATTGTTACTATCATTAGGTTAGTGGTTAAGGAGTCGACCCTACGATCGAGAGGTTCCGGGTTCGAATCCTGGCACACTACCGACGTGAACCCACTCCTAACACAAGCAATTTAGCTTAGCTGGAGGGGTTAGGGGGAATATTAGTAATCTCGGTTACTAATATTCTTTAAAAAAAAAAATATTTTGCCTGTAAATATTCATATTTACTCCTCCGTAACCACTTGCGCGATCTTGACCAAATTTACTACGGTTATAGTGTGGGCACTGAGGAGTGTTTTGAAGCGAGATGGTTCATGTCCGATGTACCATTTAGGAATAATCACCGAAAAACAGTTTCACGAGTGTGCGACCGTAGTAAGATGTCTTATTTTCAAGTAAGAGTCCTGCTCGCTCAGCTCAATTTATTTCAGTCGCACCCTGCACTGAATTCCTAGTTCTATTAAAGGTAATAATAATTGTTTATTGCCACATAAGAATGGAACCGGTAGCATTCAAAAGAAAGTCGACGTCGTTCAAAAGAAAGTGAAGCGACGCTAGCTTAGTGGTTAAGGAGTGGACCCTACGATCGAGAGGTCCCGGGTTCGAATCCTGGCCATTACACTACCGACGTGAACCCACTCCTAACACAAGCAATTTAGCTTAGCTGGAGGGGTTAGGGGGAATATTAGTAATTTCGGTTATATATATTCTTTAAAAAAAAAAAAAAAGTGCTTAAATACAATGTATGGTTACATTATTATCTCTCAATGATGATTGCGGTTTCTCAAACTAGGCTATTGTCTGTATCTTGGGACAGCGTTCTGTAGTTGGATCTTTAATATTTTATAATAGAACTAGGGTGACTTAAAAATATTACCTAATCTGTAAGCTACTTAAATCCGGTATCCTTACCTCCGGCCCCACACCGCAGTAGTTTGTGGAACTCCTGCGCACAGAGAGGTGCCAGCATCCGAAGGTCCGTCATCTTAGCGTCGTAAGAACATAAGGGCATGCACACTCCGGCCAGCTGGACGCGCTCACAACACGCCGTCACGTTGTACGCGTTGGCTGCCTCTTCTTGTTCTTCTACCACCTATGAAGGGAGACACAGTTTTATTTTTTGTCAGAGTTTTTATTTGCTCTGCCCGCGCAGAAGTCGTTTTTTTGGCCATATCTCCGGTTCTACTTAACCAATTGCAATCAAACATGCGGCAGATTTTAAGTGACCAAGATCTTTATAGTAGGAAAAACCTCATCAAAGTCCGTACAGTCGTTTTTGCGTCCATCGCCTATATTTACATAACTAGCTGTTAGCCGCGTGGAATTCTGATCCTGTTCCCGCTTCCCATGGGAACTTATTCCAGAAATAAAAGCATATGTGTTATTCCAGTCTGTAGCCAGATTCGTCCAGCCATCTTTACATGAAAGAGTAACAAACAGCCATATATCCATACTTCGTATAAAATGACGGCCTCTGTGGCGTAGCATTCGACTGCTATGACGGGGCGCGGGTTCGATTCCCGCTCAATGCAAACATTTGTATGCGTGAATATGTCTATTTGCATTGGTCTCGGTTTCGTTGTGCGGAGTGCGCTATTGCGCACCCAGAGACCTGCCCTGGTCCTTCTGACCAAGGCGTACCGCTCGACGAGCACCGATGCGCTGGCGGTGTTAGCCGGAGTCCTACCGGCTGACCTCGAGGTAATTCGGGCAGGCGAACTAGGTGTGGCACGTGAGTCCGCGAATACCAGGAAAGAGCTTCGGAGTGCCAAACTCAGCGGGACTGAGTCCGCTATTGCCCAATGGCAAAGGCGTTGGGACACATCGGGTAAGGGGAGGGAACTCTATCGGTATTTCCCGGACGTGAAGGTTCGACTTGAGGCAACTTGGGTTGAACCGGACTATGAAGCCTCGCAACTGCTCACAGGTCATGGCTGCTTTAGGGACCGACTTCACCGCATGAAGCTAGTAGACACGGGGTCGTGCTACTGCGAAGAGAGTGAGGTGGAGGACGTTCACCACGCACTGTGGGAATGTAATCTCTACGGGGACGAGCGTAGGCACCTTTTGGATAACGTTACGGTTCTTCAGGTGGGTCCAGTGTACTACCCGGATCTGGTAGGATCAGAGGAAAATTTCCGGTATTTCCGTGAATACGCGCGAAGGTGGCATCAGAGACGCAGTGGGCTGGAGAGAGGTGAAGAAGTAGGAGACCTAGAAGAGGCGAATTAGTTAACAGGAAAAATGGTGGAGCTAGCGGTACCACTGAAAGGTGGGCACACGGCGGGCTTAAGCATCCAAGGCGTACGTGTGTTGTTCACGCCCCAGAAGGGGGAGAGGCTGACATAAGGGACAAGGACGAAGAGAACAATTTGTAGGGAGAAATGTGCGTACCCCCAAAGAGCCACTGGCAAGTAAGGGTATGCATCTCCCGTGATTCGGCTTGTATAACCAGTAGGTTGGAACAAGCCATGAGGCGGAGGTGGGTTTGGTCTCGGTTTCTATGTGTAATATGTATGCACATTTTTTACAAAAAAAAAGTAAAAGTATAACAAAGTTTATCCACATTCTGGAACCCCATACCACAAGCTAGCTAAACTATGCTTACTTTGGGTCTAGAAAGCGCTGTGTAAAATGTCGTAGAATATTTATTTATTGATTTATTTAATATTATTAAGATGATAGGATAATTGTAATGTTTAACATATTTATCCGAGTAGTAATTGTCGTCGTAATAAAAATCGTCATCGGAATCGTTGTCAGGGGACTTCACGTGCATTGCCGCCGGGCAATGCACGTGAAGTCCCCTGACGAGAGGACGAGAGGCATTAAAAATACAATAGTTTCAAACATGCTTTGAAGATATTATTTCTCTATTGTGTCGTGTACGTGTGTAACAAAGTTACGCCGAACTTGTAATTCAGGGTATCAGCACGATTCATATTTCCCTCAGGATTCACGTAAGTGCAAAATTGGAACAACTAATTTATACATTTTTTTATTGTATTTTGATTCTTTAGGGACTTCATTAAGACATAAGTGGTAACATTTGTGGCTCACATGAGATCCAATGAATGTTTAATAATTCTCATGCCTTTACAATTTCAAACGGGTATGAGTCTACGCCCTTGCGTCGATTTCTTTAGGGAGGTTGGATTTTGATCCCAACAATACGTCGGGGTCACCAATGTTAGCGGCAAGGGCGGTCGAAGTCTCCGGGATATCCTTTCTAGGGTACATCTGGTTCAAGTTTCAGTTCCAAAAATGACAGTAGCTAGTGGCTAAAGTAAGAGGGATGTGTTAGCATTTAATTATTTAAGTACCTGACTCTGAGTCCTGAAGATGAGTCTCGGTGAAGGATCTCCTACGCCATGCTCGTTGACAGCCTCCACGTATATTTCATAGTCTGAATTAGGTTCCAAGTTCTCCAAGATGTACGGAGAATGAATCTGGTGGAAAAATTTGCGTTTAGTAAAATTTTTAGGTTACCTTTTACCTAAAGGAATGAAATTTAAAAACTCAAGATGTCTAAGAGAATATTGACGTATATTAATGTAAGGAATATTGAGGCTTAAGGAGCAGAAGAACAACCACCAAAAATCCCGAAAACTGAAGAGGAAACAAGACACTACATAGACAGCCTCAAATTGAACATCGAAAACGAACAAGTAGATACCAGAAACGTTCAATCGTACTACGATGCGCTAGAAGTAACTATAACAAAAAGTTTAACTAGCCAAAACAATCCTAAAAAAGAAAAACGACACAAAATATTTAGCGAAGAAACAATAGCTTTAATTAACCAACGCAGTGAACTAACTATAAGAAAGAATAAAGATGCTAATGCAAAGAAAGAACTAAGCAAACTATATAAAGAAACTAGCAAAGCGATTAAAGGAGACTATAGTAATCATAGACAAAAGATAATAACAGAAAATCTAAACAAATTCAGAAGCACAAAGAAAGCATTTAAAGAATTAAACTTAAGAAAAACTTGGATACAAAAATTAGAAGGTCAATATAAAGAAACTAAAACAAGACAAGAAATCATACAGCAGGCAACCACTTTCTACCAAGAACTATACAAAAACAAAAATAAAACCATCGAGGAAGCCAACGAATCACACAATTGTCATAACACGGAAACAATTAGACCGATAGAAGAAAAAGATTTATACACCCAGCTGAAACAGCTAAAATCAGATAAAAGTCCTGGTCCCGATGGAATAACCAATGAAGCTTTGAAAATAGGTGCAGCAGTTTTACTTAAACCTCTCACAGATTTATTCAACCTCATACTAGAAGCTGAAATCGTACCAATCCAATGGTGCACGTCAGACATCATACTATTATATAAAAAAGGAAACCCTCTCGACATCAACAATTATAGACCAATTAGTTTACTGGCAAACATATACAAAATCTTCTCAACCATAATTCTTAAACGCATAACACAAGAAATTGAAAATGCACAACCAATAGAACAAGCTGGCTTTCGCTCGGGGTTTAGTACAATAGACCATATACAGGCACTGGAACAAGTTATAGAAAAATACGAAGAGCATAATAAGCCACTCTATCTAGGTTTTATCGACTACAGCAAAGCATTTGACAGCATAAGCCACAACTCTATATGGAAATCACTAACAAAACTAAACATAAATTCTAAATATATTAATATTATAAAATACATATACAACAACAGCGTTAGCAAAGTCATGCTAGAATCTAGAGGTGATGCAATTAATATCGAAAGAGGAGTCAGACAGGGGGACCCCCTGTCACCTAAATTGTTTATTACGGTTTTAGAAGATGTATTTCGAAACACAGATTGGAAAACTAGAGGCATAAAAATAAACAACAGCTGCCTAAGCCATCTCAGATTCGCGGACGACATAGTTATACTGTCTGAAACAACAAATGAATTACAAGATATGCTCCGCTCTCTTGCTGAGGCAAGCTCCCAAGTAGGATTAGAGATGAACGCTACAAAAACCAAAATCATGACCAATAGCATAGAACGACCCATCAATGTGAAGGAAAAATCTATTGAATATGTCCACAATTACATCTATCTAGGCAAACAAATATCATTTTTGAAAACGCACAATGAAGATGAAATTGAAAGAAGAACAAACATAGCATGGAAGAAATTTTGGTCATTCAAAGAAATTTTGAAAGGCGATTACTCAATAAACCTTAAGAAAACGGTATTAGACACCTGTATACTGCCTTGTCTACTGTATGGCTGCCAAACTTGGATATACACGACTAAAGCAAAACAAAGAATCACAGCAACACAAAGAGCTATAGAGAGAAGTATCCTAAACATAAGAAAAATACAAAAAGTCAGGAGCACAGTAATCAGACAGAAAACAAAGATAACAGATGCCCTCACACAAGCTCTAAAATTGAAATGGCAGTGGGCAGGCCACATATCGAGATACACAGACAACAGGTGGACAATTAATACAACAAGGTGGAAAGGGCCAATCGGCAAAAGAAAGGTAGGGAGACCGAAAAAACGATGGGCTGACGATATCACCAAATTTATAGGGAAGAACTGGCAAACTATCGGCAAGGACAGAGATAAGTGGAAAGGACTGGAGGAGGCCTTCACCCGAGGAGGGATCCATACCCAATAGTAAAGAGAAAAAAAAAAAAAAAAAAAAAAAAAAAAAAAAAAAAAACTATCTCTAACTAACAATTAGACAATAAGCAAATACCTAACTAAACACTAACAAATAAAACCCACATTTAAAATGTAAATTAAGGATATGGAAATACAGGCTTTTTATTTTTTTATTATTTATTTAAGGAGCAGAAGAAGACTTAAGAAAAGATGGATCTGTGGTTGCTAAACCCGAAGGGGCCATCTCGAAACCGGAGATGACTCTGGGTCAGTTGGGGTGCGAGGCTGGAAGAGTCACCTTACACCTGAATATCCAAGACGGTGTGCGGTTTTAGTCGGTTCAAGCCCGATGTAGCCGTCCCCGCTGGGTGGCGTAAGGGTATCCGAGGGGATTTTACGCAAGCAAAAAAAGGCTTCTTCAGAGCTCAATGTCTGCTTACTCCTTCTCTTGGTTTGGCTTATACGGTTTCTATGGGAGCGACTGTGGTCTTACCCCCCAACCCCAGGAAGAAAGCCTACGCCAGACCCTCGTTCATCAATCAGTAAATGTGTCAGCTCACAGGTCGGATTTTCTTGGCCCCGAAGGCCCCAAACGTATTTCTTTCTCCTTTCTAGTAGGTAAATAAAAAAGTAAGTCGTCCAAAAAAATGTAGCGAAGACTATATTTTTCATGAGATAATGGAAAGTAATGTCTTATATTCATCACGCGCGACGCGTAATCGGCGAAAGTAACTTATAGTGACCTTCATATTTCAATCTAAATGGAGTCAGTTTCTAAAGGATATTTCTCGAACCTGTTTGTGATACTAAATTTCGCTTTTTAACTAGCTTTTATCACCTCCTAACCCAGTAGGTATATTGGGGGTGTGTTGTGAGAATTCTAAGTAAAATCAAAATACAATAAGGCTTCATGACACTGTGAGCTCATTCTGCGTAAATAGTAACACCAACAATTCAACATACTTCGGGTACTTGGAGATAACTTATACTTCAAACTATAAGACAACCACCATCTTCAGTCTCTCCTTGATCATGGCTGCTGAAAAGCAACCGAAACGTCGGGTTCAGTGTAAATAATTAAATAACATCAAATAAATCGCGATAGAATCCCTTAAAATAGTTTTCGAATCGTGTGAAACAAACTTCTATATCCCGATACCTGAAGCTGTTTACAGGGTCCAATAATTGTACTACGAGTATACCGGTCATAGATAATCTATGTATGACTTTGGCGAAAGTGCAAGCTATAGGTTAGTGGATTTTTTTTATAGCAATGAATTAGACTATGAGCTAATTAAAACAAACATTAATTAGCAATGCAGTTAATCGTCCGTGACATATAAACCGCTGATGCGTGATCACCAGCTAATGCGAAGCGTCCGTGTGTTCTTCGTGTCTTGATATTTGAACAGCGCGACTTTGACAGACGCACTCGTGTTTGTCCACGAACCTTCGGCTTCCGCGAACTCTGACGACTATATGTTTTAATATATGAATGTTATTACATTTATTACTACTATTACTACTAATGCCGCGGTAGCCTAGTGGTATGGGTAATGGACTTCTGAGACGAGGTCTCGGGTTCCATCCCAGGTCTTACCATGGCACACACCAATGACTTTTCGATGCTTTTTGAAGTTATGTGTGTATTTATCGCAGGCTTATAAGTGCCCGGTTAATGGCAATAGGCTCGCCACCTATTACATTGGGACCTAAACATAAACTGGCGAAATGTGGGTGCTAGCACCTCAGCCTACCCCTTCGGGGATATAGGCGTGAGTTTATGTTATGTTATGTACATTTATTACTCTTCTAATTGCTTCACTTTTGGGTAACTAACTAATTAGGTGGCGATATAAAGAAATCTTTGAAATCGCATTTAAGCATTACATTATTGTCGTTTTGATTTAAATCTTTGTAGGACCTATGGGACTTCAAGCTCTGTAACTTGCAAATCCGGCTCACCTATTAATTAACGGATGAGATTCTGGCGCAGGCTTTCCTGTCAGGGTCAAGGGAGTCACACAGACTTTACATACATACGTGCCTCTTTCTCATTGGTGTCCAAGTGACCCAGAGACCACATGTTTCTGTTGCTATAATCCTGATAAACATTTCACTTTTTCTACTTTCATAATTATTGTTTTCATTCATGCTCGTCAATTGGGGGCACTCTTGACTTGCTCTTGCCTCAAAACGTCCTCGATCTAAATGATATCTCACGCCTAGGTCGAACCTTGTCGAGTTGCCCTTTCAACCTCGCCCCATAAATCTGTTTCTTCAATCTTCTTTCGTCCATTTTGTCGTTTTATTTTACAAAGCAAGAACCTACAGGGTCTATCAATATCCTTGAAACCCATGCCAACCTCATCTACAATTCGGTGTATCTGCTAAACAACGGAAGAAGTTCTGACGGAGGCTTTTCTCACAGAGTTGGGAGTTCAGAAGGCTCCTTGAAAAACCACCATACCTTCGGACTTCGGGCTCCAAAAGTACAAACTTTGGTCCCTTTCGAAATCGATATGAGGAAAAAGAACACGTCAATTTGACTTCACTTCGCCTGATGGTAAGCTGAAGGTAAAGTCTCAGGAAAGAGGGTCACCATTACATTCACGTATCATGTTAACAATGGTGCCACTCAGCTTGATGGCCTCATTAGAAGAGGATTGTCGTCGCAGCACCGCGTGACACCCACCGGTCCCACTAGTGCTGCAACCACAATCCTCCTGCCCGGCTATGCACTTGCTGACCCCTGAACGCAATCAAACCGAAATTGGATTACTATGGAGGGTTTTTCGCAATCGTGCACGGTGGTACCCACCCGGCCGAATTTTGTGACAAAGTGTCATCAAATTTCTACCACCAGTAATGGTAACTTTACAAAACAAAGAAACATAGAAGCTTACCTTTTCCAGACTCCTGTATTCATCTTCAGCTTGCAGAGACTTATAGCTCAAGGTGTAGGACGTGACAGTGTCTGCCAAAACTGCTGGTGGTGACCAATGGACCACGGCGTAGTCTGTGTCAATGTTGGTCAGGTAGAGGCGCGAAGGTGCTCCGGGAAGAACCCCGTAACCACGGAGGAGGCAGTCCGTGTAGGAGTTCATGTAGCGGAGACACCTGGTGAAATTGAAAGGATAGTTTAACTTAAGTTTATATTGTAGAACTAGCTGTTGCCTGCGACTTCTTACGCGTTTAGTTCGGAATATATAATTTAAGTTAAGTTAATAAATAAATATTCTACGACATTCTACACAGCGCTTTCTAGACCCAAAGTAAGCATAGTTTAACTAGCTTGTGTTATGGGTACCAGAATGCGGATAAACATACTTATATACTTTTTTTTTGTTTATATATACATATTATACATAGCAACATACAGACCAATGCAAATATACATATTCATGTATACAAAAGTTTGCACTAACCGGGAATCGAACCCGCGCCCCCTGTCGTAGCAGTCGAATGACTGCCACAGAGGCAAGATCATTGTATGTTTATTTCTACAGTCTCGATACTATCACGTAAGTATTATTTTATTTAACGGATCGGATGTGGTGATGTACTACACTTGAGAAATATGTAACATTGAAATCAATCCAGCCCAATTTTCCAAATCAAGCGTGATGATATTCATTATGAAATGTTTATAATATGCGTCTCTAATCAACTATTTTTTATACGTGTGTAACTCTGTGGAGTTTCGATATTTACATTTTACTGCTGTTATAATTATGAGTTTTGACAGTCTCTGTGGCGTAAAACAAAGGCGGTAGTGCATTCGACTGCTACGACAGGGGGTGCGGGGTACGATGCCCGCTCAGTGCAAATATTTGTAAGCATGAATATGTCTATTTGCATTGGTCTGGGTGTTTCTATGCATAATATGTAAGTATTTACAAAAAAAGTTATAAAAGTATATTTATTCACATTCTGGAACCCATAACACAAGCTAGTTAAACTGCTGAGACGAGGTCTCGAGTTCGATCCCCAGTCGCCCCGGGCACACACCTCTGACTTTTCGTAGTTATGTGTGCATTAATAAATGTTAATTATCACTCGCTTAATAATGTGCCCGGTAGATGGCAATAGGCTCGCCCCCTATTACATTGGGACCTTAACATAACTGGCGAATCGTGGGTATGTAATACACCTCTGCCTACCCCTTCGGCGATACAGGCGTGAAGTTATGTATGTTTATGTATTTATAATAATAAAAAATATAATAATTATTAAAATATTGTAATTCGGCTGTTTCGTAGTTAGACTGAAAATCTATCACAACTAAGTATTGAAAAGGCTCGGAAGTAACAGTATATTTACTCTGAGATTTATCCCTATTATTTAATTGGAATAAATGTAACTTAAAATGAAAATGAACGCCTAGCGAAATGTTTCAAGTCGGTCGCTTTGTTTGAGAGTCATAATCTGATGCGGTTTGTGAAAGTTAAAGGTCGCTTTCAGTGGCCTTGCTGATATTTCAGACGGGTGCGTAGTGAGGCGATTCTTAACACCGCTAACATTGTTTTAGAGACGACTCTATTAAATAATAAATAGACTAGGGGCGCAATGCATTCTGCTGTTGCATTGTTGAGCTGAGAGTGCACTACATGATTACCTACAATTCTCGCGCAATGTTTTTTCAATTGAATGCCATTGAATTGTTTTCCGGTGATTGTTCCTCCGTTGCTAGATTGATTTTCAATTTTCTTTTTCTGCCTTAAGCCAATAGTTAAGTTCCAAATTTTGGCACCAAAATCGTGGTCTCAACATTGATCATTTTGGAGAAATCAGATTTTGAAATTTTTGAAGGGTGATTATTCCTCCATGGTATGTTCGATTTTCAATTATTTTTTTTATACGTTCCGGGTATCAAGTTATATTTACATACTAAGTTTGGTTAAAATTGGTCGATTACTTTAGTAGGAGTAGTGTCACAACCGAAATACACCGAGTGGAGTATAGAGAGCTTTTCGTTCGACTTCGTCTCACTCTCAGCTCAATAATAAATATTCTACGACATTCTACACAGCGCTATCTAGACCTAAAGTAAGTACAACTTAACTACCTTGGGTTATGGGTTCTTAGATACCTTTTTTGTAAACACGTAGGTAAATATTATACATAGAAACACCCAGGTCAATGCAAATATTCATATTCATGCATAAAAATATTTGTACTGAGCAGGAATCGAACCCGAGACGTTTGATTTAGCAGTCGAAGGCTTAACCGCTATGCTACAGAGGTTGATTCCAGAGGCGTTTCCCAAAGAGGTAGGTTTTAACCTAAATTTGGATACATATTATACACATTTTATTGGGTCTAAGTGACCGTCTATTACCTTGGTGATAGAACATTACTACTATGCCGAAGGGTTTGATTCCCGCTCAGTGCAAATATTTGCATGCATGAATGTTCATTTTCATTGATTTGGGTGTTACTATGTATAATATGAGTGTATTTTTTAGGGATTTTCTTTAGAAAAGCCCTATTGCTATCGAGTTGTCGTCTTCGACGTCGTCGTTGCCAATTTTCTGTCACGGTTTTGGGTATGAAGGAGATGAGCTATCGAGTTGCTGTTTTCGGTAATAGATTCGTGCTGGGGTGAACCATTGTAAGATAAAGAAAAATACCAAAAAAATCGCAAAAAAAAAACGCAAAATCGAAAATCCCTTGTATTCGGCTGGGCTCGTCTCAGGAATTCAACTTGTTTCTTTTTATATTCAGTCCGTCAATTGACTGCACCCGCTGGATGGTAAGATGCTAGGATGACTTCCAGTAGGCCTACCAAGATGCGCTTAAGCCATTCAGTTCAATTAAGCGGCTCAGAGGGAGAAAGATGGAGTTAAACACAGAGACAGAGGTGTAGAGAAACAGGCCACCATTCCAGATGCTGTTGATCCTAAAGTGGCATTTTCTGCAGTCTCTCACATATTACAAACTACGCCTAGTTCGGGTCTAGATAGTGCTGTGTAAGTTTTTTTTTGACACGTCAATTTGACTTCACCTCGCCTGATGGTAAGCTGAAGGTAAAGTCTCAGGAAAGAGGGTCACCATTACATACACGTACCATGTTAACAATGGTGGCACTCAGCTTGACGGCCTCGTCAAAAGAGGATTGTCGTCGCAGCACCGCGTGACACTCACCGTTCCCACTAGTGCTGCGACCACAATCCCCCTGCCCGGCTATGCACTTGCTGACCCCTGAACGCAATCAAACCGAAATTGGATTACTATGGAGGGTTTTTCGCAATTGTGCACGGTGGTACCTACCCGGTCGAACTTTGTGACAAATTTGTGTCATCAAATTTCTACCACCAGTACCACACACATATTACAAACTACGCCTAGTTCGGGTCTAGATAGTGTTGTTTTAAGTTGTCCTGGTTTCATGATATGAGGCGTGACGTGTGTGTCCTACACACGCCTGCCAAATCACCGTCGCGGGATCGAACCCGACCCCATAGACGCGGCCGCGATGGCGGCCAAAGTCCGCCGGTAACCCTGGGGTTATCCTTTCGAGGGCTTACTCGGGGTGCCCGGCAATGTACACTTGGGGAGAACACCGTGTGGTTTTAGTCGGTCTAATTCTGACACGCCCATCCCATCGTTGGCACCGATGGGGTGGAGCCCGTGGGGCTCCACACGTGGAAAAAAGTTTCACGATATTAATTAAGTCCTAACAATATTCTAGGGTAAAATTTAATGGCTGCACCAAAGTATATATTATTAATATAGCTAAGCAAAGTATAGAACATTACTTAGTAACTTATGTATCAGTTCAGAGGTCCCGCTAACTTCAATACGGGCTCGGAGACTTCACTTCAAACTTATACTGTCATAGTGGTCAAAGTACTTGGTCAAGTAAATTTATAACTTGTTATGTTTTAACTTTATATTTACTAAAGCTTATTGAATTACCTTTTTTTTCGTGCGGAAATCCCTTCGGATACCCCCGCCAGCCAGCGGGGGTGGTTATGTCGGGTTATGTTATGTTAAGTATATTGAAAATTGTTATCTACTTAATGGGCAATATATGAATGTTAAGTTGGTTTGACTTTTAACTCAAAAAATTCTGCATCGATTGAGTTAAAATTTTGACGATTTGATATAATTCACTTCTAAGATGTTTTTTTAAATCTAATTTTCCCATTTTTTTCTTTAAATGTCGCTGCAATCGAGATATAGTATGTTTACGATTTTATTGCCGGGCCGCCAGTATTAACATAAACCTCGGCGTTCATAAGCGTTACTTTATGACCTAAATGAATAAATTTATTTGAATGAAAATTTTAGTATGATTCCCAAAAATTAACTTACGAACCAAGTTCATAAGCGTTACTAAATGAACATAAGAATTTTGATTTGGTCTAGAAAAATATGACGAAATCGTACGAAGAGTATGTACAAATTGACCTTCAAATTAAAATAAAACAATGTTTACGGATTCTATCGCGATTTATTTGATGTTATTTTATATTTTACATTGATCCCGACGTTTCGGTTGCTTTTCAGCAGCCATGGTCTCGGGGAGACTAAAGATGGTTGTTGTCTTGTAGTTTGAAGTGTAAGTTATTTCAAAATACCCTAACTATGTTGAATTGTTGGTGTTACGAGTACTATTTACGCAGAGTGAGCTCACAGTGTCATGAAGTCTAGAGTCTACTGAAGTCTAGAGTCTCTGAGTCTACCTTCACAGGCAAGCTATGTGAATTTTCCAAAGAAACAGAAAATAAGTAAGCCATATTTATTGTACAGAACCCTTTTCACGCATACTTGATGGTTATTATTTGCACGGAAACATAATTTGTTGTTTATTTGTTTAGCTGTTACATGAACCAGATTAAATTACCGTCCAGGCATGAAAATTCGGAGGTATAAATATTTCTTTTATTATTTTGTTTTTTTAGGGATTTTCTTTAGAAAAGCCCTATTGCTATCGAGTTGTCGTCGTCGACGTCGTCAACGTCGTCGTTGCCACTTTTCTGTCACGGTTTTGGGTATGAAGGAGAAGAGCTATTGAGTTGCTGTTTTCGGTAATAGATTCGTGCTGGGGTGAACCATTGCAAGATAAAGAAAAAATCGCAAAAAAAAACGCTAAATCGAAAATCCCTTGTATTGCTGCTTGTATTGGCTGAGCTTGTCTCAGGAATTCAACTTGTTTTAATTATTTTGTTATGACGAAATTTTTTAGTATATATATGTATTTTATTTTATATTATACTAGTTGACCTCGCAAACTTCGTTCTGCTCTAGAATCGAGTTATGTTGGTTACCTTTTGAGCGGAATTTAATTCGTGAATGTCTCATATTTTTAAATATCCTAATTAATAGCATAGGCACAGTATCTTGAGGGGGTCATCTCAAAGCCGTAGACGGCCCAGGGTCAGCCGGGTTGGGAGGAAATGGCGTTAATTGGCCACCTTACACCCCAGCATTACAGACCCGAGACGGCGTGCGGTTTTGGTTAGTTCGTGTCCGACATAACCACTCCCGCTGGTCGGCGGAGGGTGACCGTGGCAACTTCCGTGAAAAAAAAAAACAAAAAAAAAAGATTAAAATCAAATATCATGAAAATCGGTCCACCTGTTCTTCAGTTTATCCCGGTCATAACTAACACGACTTTGTTATATAAGTATATATATATATATATATATATATATATATATATATATATATAACATATATAACATATATATATCTAAATATATAACCGCGGTAGCCTAGTGGTATGGGTAAAGGACTGCTGAGACGAGGTCTCGGGTTCAATCCCAGGTATTACCATGGCACACACCAATGACTTTTCGATGCTTTTCGAAGTTATGTGTGTATTTATCGCAGGTTTATAAGTGCCCGGTTAATGGCAATAGGCTCGCCACATATTACATTGGGACCTAAAACATAAACTGGCGAAACGTGGGTGCTAGCACCTCTATCTACCCCTTCGGGGATATAGGCGTGAGTTTATGTATATATTTAGATTATATTACTATAGCGTGTGACGCATTGGTATTGAGTTGCCATGGCGGAGGGTTCAGATCCAGAGTTGTGACAAAAACATCATCTAAGCTGTTTCCGGTTATATCCGAGGCTTTCACCTTGGGAGAGAAAAGCCTGCAACAGGGCCTCGCTCGTCCATTAGCGGGTGTACCGGCTTGGAAGTGAGGTTGGCTTAGCTCCGAAGATCTTGGTTGGGAATCCCGGGAACCCGAGTTGGGAAAAGATGTTGCGGGTAATTTGTGATTTGAAAAAAAAACCGCCCAAGTGAGAGTTGGTCTCGCGCACGATGGGTTCCGTACTATCTATAATATAAAAATGAATCGCTGAATGTGTTGCTAAGCGCAAATCTCGAGAGCAGCTGAATCGATTACGCAAATATTTTTTTATAATCCTTGAAGTACGAGGATGGTTCTTACAGAGAGATAAATAAAAAAATTGCCTGAATTAAAAAGTTTACAGGCATGTTTGGGATAAATAGGTGCCACGTGGCGAAGTATACCACGGGCGAAGCTGCGGGGGAGAGCTAGTTATCTATAAAAACGGAAAAACATCACGCTTGTTGTATGAACACATAACATAACATAAAGTCACGCCTATATCCCCGAAGGGGTAGGCAGAGGTGCTAGCACCCACATTTCGCCCCTTAAATATGAAATTTTGTTCTTATTTAATTATTTATTTTTAAAGTGAATATACAACTGAATATTCTGTGAACATTTCCAGCGTCTACTTGTTGCCGTTATCAGTAAACTAGCAAAACTAGCTAGCAAAAAATAACGTTTATTGTATGGGGGAACCCCCTTAAACATTTATTTTATTCTGTTTTTTTTTCTATTTTTTATTTTAGCGCCGATAAAAATACATCATCTGTGAAAATTTCAAACGTCTAACTATCACGGTTCATGAGATACAGCCTGGCGACAGACGGACAAACGGACGGACAGCGGAGTCTTAGTAATAGGATCCTATTTTACTCTTTGGGTACGGAACCTTAAAAATAGTTGCTGCCCGCGGCTCCGCCCGCGTGGAATTCTGATCCCGTTCCCGCTTCCCATGGATACCTATTCCAGGGATAAAAAGTAGCCTAACTGTTATTCCAGACTATAATATATCCCTGTGCTAAATTTTAGCCCGATCCATTCAGCCGTTTATGCGTGAAAGAACAACAAACATACATACATACTAACAATTTTTCGCGTTTACAATATTAGTAGAATTTCACTCACTTGAAATGGTTGAAATCTAACGTCGTAATATTTCCACTGCACAACGGCAGACAAGTCTCTGGCAACCCCCTGGTCCGACAACACGGTGTATGGTCCATCCCGTTGGCGAGGCATCCGAAGGTGATTCCAGCCCAGGGTGCGCATATCATCAGATCTGTCACCTGCAGCTGAAGGTTAAATAGGGCTCTATGGGTGATGGTGCCGTTAGTCACACACGTGGTTATGGTCTCTGGTGGGAGTGCCAATGGTGGGTTATTACTTTGGGTTGGTGGTTAGGTGTGATGATAGGGAGGATGTCAAGGATTATAACATAGCTTAGCTATACTAATGATAAGGCAGTGATAGCTGGATGATTGCATTGGCGTTTCAAGCTGGTACGTCAACACACACTTGTGATTTTTACAACTTCACATGCTATTTACCCTAATATTCCCCTACTTGTGCACCAGTGACTGATACAACTTCAAATACTATTTACCCTAATGTTCCCCTACTGTTGCACCAGTGACTTTTACAACTTCATATGCTATTTACCCTAATGTTCCCCTACTGTTGCACCAGTGACTTTTACAACTTCATATGCTATTTACCCTAATGTTCCCCTACTGTTGCACCAGTGACTTTTACAACTTCATACAGTATTTACCCTAATGTTATCCCACTGTTGCACCAGCGACTTTTACAACTTCATATGCTATTTACCCTAATATTCCCATACTGTTGCACCAGTGACTTTTACAACTTCATATGCTATTTACCCTAATATTCCCATACTGTTGCACCAGTGACTTTTACAACTTCATATGCTATTTACCCTAATGTGCCAAATGTTATTTACCTCTAGCTTTCTTCTCCACCCGAGCGCCAATCCCAGTTGCATCCAAAGTTTGCACTTTGGACCCTGGGGTTCGCTCTCTTACTCCTGTCCATAATTTGGTTTATCTTAGCTTTTACAGGAGCGACTGCCCTCTGACCTCCACCTCGAGAGGAAAGCCTTTTTGTATTTTACTTGGAGGATGCTGTTACTCTCGGCACTGCCGGCTACGGAGTGGTAGCCGGAGATCGTGTGTGGGACTTTCCCATCCGGTAACCGGAAGAAAGCCTGCGCCAAGAGCCTTATCCATGCGCATATGCTACCTACTTTACTGTAGACGTAGAAGGTCACCGTGATAAAAAAACTTTCAGAATCAGCTGTATAGTACCACAGCGACCTTTTTTGTTTTTTAGCGTGTAGAAACCCCCACGCGTTTCACCCCATCGGTGCCGACGATGGTGTGAGCGTGTCGGAATCGGACCGACTAAAACCACACGGTGTCCTCCCCAAGTGTCCGTTACAGGGCACCCCGGGTAAGCCCTCGAAAGGATAACCCCAGGGAAGCAAAACTATTCCTCAGACTCCATCATCATCCTCATAGCGACTCCTAGATGCGTCCAAAGTCTGCACTTTGGAGCCCGAGGTCCACTTATTGTTTTGATTGGTATATCGGCTATTACGGAAGCGACTACTGTCTGACCTCCCAACCCTGAGAGGTGCGCCTGCGCCAGACTCTCATCCGTTGTTTAGCAGTAGCACCGACTTGTTAGGTTAGGAGGACTAGGTTGGCATGGGCATCAAGGATGTTGGTAGGGCCCTCTGCACACATTTTTTTTTCGTGCGGAAATCCCTCAGTTACCCCCCCCCCGCGCCGGCTAGCAGGGGAGGTTATGTCGGGCTTGAACCGACTAAAACCACACGCCATCTCGGGTCTTCAGACGCCGGGTGTAAGGTTGCCCATAGGGCATTTCGCTCGCACTCCGACTGACCACCTAAGCGGGCCATTACGAAACTGAGATTTCGTGATAAACTCCTGGGGTGGGCTCTCTGTACCCAAAACTATTTCCCAGACTGTAGTTGACTAAATTGTGAAAATTTCAAAGTATGCAAGCTCAAAAAACACATATAATGAAAATGCAACAAAACCAAACCGACACTTATATGTGGATGATCCATCATTGTCATTATCCACTTACTGCGATATCAAAGGTCTTGGTTGGATCGCAAAGCTTATCAACGCAGCCGTAGTGGTTAACACCTCCACTGACACAACAAGCTCGGACATCTGGTAGCTTTGGTGCTGCTGCCACTTCCGTTGACTTCATTTTCCCGGGGGTCAGGGTTAATGATCTAAAAACAAATGTTATTCGTTCATCTGGAACATTCTATAAAAGAATTATGGACAATGGAAGAATTATGGTATCTAATAATATGTAGAAAGAAAAATAAATTTAATGGATTTTATCGTGATTTATTTGATTTTATTTTATTATTTACATTGAACCCGACGTTTCGGTTGCTTTTCAGCAGCCATGGTCACGGGAAGACTAAATATGGTTGTTGTCTTGTAGTTAGAAGTGTAAGTTATCTCAAAGTACCCGAACTATGCTGAATTGTTGGTGTTACTATATACTCAAAATGAGCTCATATTGTCATGAAGTCTTGTTGAATTTTGATTTTTCTTGAAAATAATTAAGTGAATGACAATTTAAATAATGAAATAACATTAAATAAATCGTGATAGAATCGTGATAGGTTTGGGCACTTGGAACGAATGAGTACTGAGCGAATGACACACAAAGTATATAAGGCAGATGTAAGTGGGCAGGCAAGACGGGGTCGACCTTGCAGGACATACACTGATCATATTAATGAGGTATTGAAAAAAGGGCAGGCCAAAGTACTAGAAACCGGCGGGCTTGCATGAAAGGCTTAATGACAGTGAAGGAAGCTCGTGAAGTATATAAGGACAGTTGCCTCTGCCTACCCCAGAGGAAAAAAGGCGTGAGTATATGTATGTATGTATGATAGAATCCGTTAAAAATACTTTTATTTCAAAATGTGACATTCGCGTAAACTTCTGACTATAGCATAATAATATGTTGCTGTGTCCTACGTTATCGTTGGAAATTGACACTGCAACTAATGAGAATCATCCTGCAGTATGCAGCACATGCCTCAACTGCATCACTTCACTGAGATCAAGAATTTCTTAAAAAAATTGATACTTGCTCTAGTGTCGCTCCAAAACGTATGTACCTATATGGAAAATTTCGAATATCCAGTGACATGTCAGGTAGCTCACTTAGTGAGAGTAGGTGAAAGTTGAAGAGGACTATTGTCGATTTATTATTGATATGATTTACAGCGTATTGTTTTAATTAGTATATAGGCTTTTCCAAGAGTGAATACCGTCTGACCTTCCATTCTCGAGAGGAAATCCTGCGCCAGAGCCTCGTTTGTCAATCAAAAGGTCTCAGGTGAGGTTGGTGTGGCTCCAAAGGTCTTTGTGGGGCCATATAAACCCCGTATTGCACGTAACCATAAGTGCAAACTTACGTCACAAGACCAGCCAGTCAGTCATTGCAATGCAATGCATTTTAAATGTTATAAGATTAAATTTTCACAATCACTAAAATATCCGCAGGCTTCTAATTGAATTATTAACAAGACGCTATCGGAGACTATAAAGGGAGTCTACAATCCGGCTAACGTGATAAATTATGTACAGTCCTTTACGAGAGCGAGCGATAAATGTATCTTTTTCTCTCACATACAATTATGTGTCTTAATTTAGCTTACTACCCGACTGCAGCGAAGCCTAAAAAGGAGTGTTTGACCTATTTGTATGTGTTTCTGTGTTTCACGTAACTACTAAACAGTTGAACAGATTTTGATATTAGATCGATAGAATCGTCTTTATTGGCGACTGTTTAAGATATCCTCCATTTTGATTACTAAACAAAAAACAAAATGGCGGAATTTTGACGACAAATGTGGTTTCAAAAGATAGGCAGTGGGAATTTTAGTTGTGGTAACTTACATTCTTTATCTCAAATCGTTGGTTTAATAGCAAATACACCCAAATACACTAAACTAACCTGACAGCATAACTTGGTAAACTTGATCCATGAATATTGAACGAAGTTACTGAGATCTCGTACATGGTGAATGGTAATAAATCATTCAGTACAATAAAATTCTTCTTGGCTGGTACTTTGTATGTAGTCGACATGGGACCTCTCATGGTGTCATTGGTACTCATGGCACTCTCCGAAGGGTCAATGAGGTGGGCGTCGAAGGACCTGAGGGTCGTAACGTTGACTACATATTCTACGACAGTGTCTGTGTTTTCGGTTGGTGGAGACCACGTGACGTTTAACTGTTTTTCGCTCAGAGGTTCCACTTCAACTTCTTCTGGAGGACTGGGAAGAAGTTCTGTAAAAAAGAATTTTGATTAAGAACGCATTTTACACATTGCTTTTTCTAGCATAAATACTTCACAAATCATCTGGGATACTATTTCACAGCCACAAAAGAGCTCGTGTTTACTGGTAACCAAGTAGGTTAAGACATTGCAAAGTTCAGCAATACTACTCAGATCAGTCTTAAGATGGGTGACCATATTATTTCTTATTATTTCAAACGGGGAAGCCGGAAGCCGGACGGAAGATCCCATGACGTTTGCGGGCCACGTCAATCAAACAGATGGCTGACCATTCTTAACAAATTGAGACTCCTCCAAGACTTGGTGAGCACGTTAAGCCGTCGGTCTTGATTGCTATACGCATACTATGGCAGTCGTTACGGGTAGCTGCAACTCTGAAAAGTCCGACAACAGTTTTTTTTTATGAATTATAGGCTCACGTTTGACCTCTATCTCACCTAATCGTAAGTAACGATGTGGTCTACGATAGATCACGTTTGCCTAGAAGGAACCAATTCACTCGAGACTTGAAGATTACGAGGTTATAGCTTTCCGGAAACACAGACTCAGGCAGGCAATTCCACTCCTTAGCTGTACGCAAAATAAATGTGTCGCCGAAACGTTTCGTGCGTATGAGTGGAATATCCATCATGTAGCGGTGGCGTGTTGCTGTGCGTCTGGTCGTTCGTTGGTGGAAAGGGCTTGGAGGCAACTAGTCTAACTAGAAAACTTCGGTATCGCGAGAGGATTGTGGAGGTGAGATGGAAGTCGCTTCAAGGAAAATATCGCAGTGAAGTCAATCACTTACCAATGCCTTCAACGATACATGCTAGCGTCTTCTCCATGTAAGATGCGCAGGAGTAATGTGTTTTGATATTATCGGTCACAGGGGTGAATTCTCCTCGACAGACGTCCTGACAGATGAACGGCACTCGCTCTTGGACGCAGCAGGGCACGTGGTTTCGGCCGTCTGCCATACACCTGATGAGACAAAAAAAAGTTTTTAATCGATTGACCATAGCCTTCGTATTAAGAAACAAATTACATAATTGTTCTTCAACGATTTCTATGTAATTAGACAAGCAGTTCAGAACAGAAAGTGTGTCACACTTCGGGGGTGAGGCGGGAATAGGGGAGGGGTACGGGGCGCCTCACCAATGCTCACTTTTTTTTTAGCGTGTGGAATCCCGCACGCGCTTCACCCCATCGCAGTCGACGATGGGGTGGGCGTGTCTGAATCGGACTGACTAAAACCACACGATGTCCTCCTCACGTGTCCATTACCGGGCTCTCCGGGTAAGCCCTCTAAAGGATAACCCCAGAGTTACCGGCGGACTTTGGCCGCCACCGCGGCGTCGTCTGGTGGGGTCGGGTTTTATCCCGCGTCGGTGAGTTGGCAGGCGTGTGTAGGACACACACGACACGCCTCCGCCACGGCCTGCTTACAGATGACAGGTGATGATCTCATATAAAATTGTATAAAATAAATTTAATAGACTCAGTTGCTGTCACAATGAAAAGTGGGGCCAAATTTGTGTACATTAGCATCCAAAAATCTGTACCAATGTTTTTGTTCTGAACAGCCAGAACTTCGAACCCAAGCCATCTTTATATGCGAGCTGGTATTCATGCTGACTGGCGCAGGCTTCTTCTCGTAGTTGGGGCTAGGCAGTCGCTTCCGCGAAAGCCAATGTGGAGGAATGTGATGTTCCTCCAACACAAAGGGAGGATCCTCCAACCAGGCAAGGTGATCACGCCTGGCGGGACGCGGCCCAACGGTTGTCGTTGGGATGTTGTATATATGTTATACCAGCGCATGAACTTCACTTTCGCGATTCAGGATTGGTAGTGACGTAGTAGTACCGAAGTAGTTCAATTTGTTGTCGCTAGATGGCGCTGGGTATATGTGGTATCGCCCCACCAAAATAAACTAAATAATGACGTTATAGAAAAGTGTACCACGGGCTGCAAGTACAGACGCAAGTCGGACGCAAGACGGATGCAACGTGATTGGCGCTCAATTAATAAGAGCGCTGAATATGTTTAGTGTGGTAAAAAATAACATAACATAACATAACTTCACGCCTGTATCCCCGAAGATGTAGACAGAGGTGTATTACACACCCACGATTCGCCAGATATGTTTAGGTCCCAATGTAATAGGGGGCGAGCCTATTGCCATCTTCCAGGCACATTATTTAGCGAGCGATTATAAACATTTTTATTACACACATTACTACGAAAAGTCCGAGGTGTGTGCCCGGGGCGACTGGGGATCGAACTCGAGACCTCGTCTCGGCTGTCCGTTACGTAGACTAAAACTAAATAATCACTACATAGTATAAAACAAAGTCGCTTTCTCTGTCCGTATGTATGCTTAAATCTTTAAAACTACGCAACGGATTTTGATGCGTTTTTTTTTTCATTAGATAGAGTGATTGAAGAGGAAGGTTTATATGTATAATAACATCCATTGCACCCGTGCGAAGCCGGGGCGGGTCGCTAGTAATAAATAAACGGTAAACATTCAACTTCCTAACTTTGTGCTCTCGTAAAAGCACATCATCATCGTTGCTTTATATCAGTTTTGATCCCTTCTCAAATATGACAGCCAACCGTCGTCAGTTTTGTGGGTCATGAGCAGCAAGGATCAAAGCGTGCGTTAGCGCAAGTTAAAAAATATATCGTCATGTATTCACTATTTGAGTTTTGCCATAGTAAATGTGTGGGAGTCGCAAAAGTACAAATAGGTATAGATACATTATCCCCGAGGGGGGCAAATCCAACCGGAGATAGCCCTGGGTCAGTCGGAGTGCGAGGGAAATGCATTATTAACCAATTGCAATCAGACATACGGTAGATTTTAAGCGTGACCAAGCCCTTTTTAATAGAAAACCTAGCATCAAAATCCGTTCAGTAGCTTTTGCGTCCATCGTGAACAAACAGATAAATAGGCAAACAGAGAAGAATTCCAAAAATAATATTTTGATGTTCAGAATCGTTCATTTAATATAGCCCAAGAATTTTCTTTTAAATATTTCTAATGTACAGATACAACCAATTTACAATTTTATAATAATATGGAATCATGTCGTAGTGAATTTATGGAAACCGCAAATTGTGAACACGAGAATTTTGTTTTATGATGTCACCTTATGGATTAAGCGATACAGATTTCATATTAGATTGAAGTTTTGTAATATCTTTGAGACGAAATAATCGCCTGGGCACACTTAACGTTTTCACCCTGTAAAAAGCTGGATATTTCTGAGTAAGTGAATAAAGAGATACAGCAGAAATATTTCAACAAAACTCACTTAACAATAGCTGGAAAGTCAGGTTGGCACGCCTCTGGATCCTGGCCGGTGCCTTCCAGAATGGTCTGTATACTGCAAAAGCCGAGGCAGGATTTGGTGACGTTGCCGACTAGACAGCAGTCTGTATAATTGTGGGCGAGAGCCACGGACGAGAGTGTTGGTGCGTTGGCTGAGTAGCTATCGGTCACGTTGTGACTATCCGGTGGTGTCAGTCCTCGGGATATTACTGAAAAGGAAGAGTTTTTTAAATTCTATGTTATACTGAAAAGTCTGCTCTGCAATTTATATCGGTTTGAATATGAGAAATATATGTTTACTAGTTTTTATAAGCGACTTCGCCCTAGTGGAACTTCTGTTACCATTCCCGCCTCCCATGGGAACCTATTCCAGGGATGAAAAGTAGCCTATGTGTTATTCCAGACTAACATCTATCCCTGTACCAATTTTCAGCCAGAGCAGGTCTGCCATTTTTGCGTGGAAGAGTAACAATTATCCATACATACTCACAAACTTTCGCGCTAATAATATTAGCAGTTTTTTTTTACGTTTTCCACCCCACCCAACTCCACAGGCTCGTGCCAACTATGAGATGGGTGTGTCGGAATCGAAACAACTAAAACCACACGGTGTCCATTGCCGGGCACCTCGGGTACGTCCTCGAAAAGATAACCCTAGGATTTCCGGCGGACTTCGGCCGCTAGGCCTCTCCTTTGGGGTCGGGTTTGATCCCGCGTCGGTGTGTTGGCAAGCGTGTGTGGGACACACACACGACACTCCTCCGTCTTGGCCTGCTTCTGTTAAGAATGTGTTCATTGGCACTTTTCTTATCGTCTCTATTATGATTGAAAGACACTTTGTTCTTGTGTTGTTTAAGAGTAGCACTCACTGCACTACGTAACACTAATTTCACTAAACTAACTAAAAGGGCTTAGTTCTTTTAAGTCTTCTTACTATGTCCGTGGTGTCAAGGAGCTGGATAACCTCGACATTCACATGTTGAAGCAGCCTTTGTTCATGTGCTTCGGCGTGTTTTTTTATAACTCCACTAACAAGATTCACTTAAAAACACTCATAACACAAAAAAATACTAGTTTTCGCAATTTGGTCACGTACTGTAAATGCCCTGTTTTCGCTTCTCCTGATTCTTGTACGAAAGTATTCAAAAAGTACATAGATTGAGTCTCCAACACTTAGGCCGCCCGCTGCTTTATGCACGATTGCGGGCGCAGGCACTGCTTACTGTTTCGTGCAAATACAAACGCTGCTCTATGTATTTGCACGAAACAGTACGCAGTGCGGGTGTGAAATTTGAAGCAATAAGTACGCTAGCTTTTCCTACAAACTTCAATCGGAAAAAGTCAGCAGTCTCAGTTGGTCAGGGCGTTCCCCCTTTAAGGTCCAAGTCAAGACCTAGATGTTCTCTTTTTTACGATCTAAATCTAAAGGAAACTTAAGTTTAGTAAATTCCTATCTCAGGAGTCGCAGGTACGATTCCAGCTCGGTGTAAATAACTGAATGCATGAATATGTCTATTTGCATTGATCTGGATGGACATTTCTATGTATATGAAGTATGTAGGTATGTATTTACAAAAAAAACTAAGTATGATTAACTGCTTTCTAGAACCCATATAACAAGCGTATAGCTTGGGTCCAGGTGAAGCAGTGTAATATGCCCTAGAATATTTATTTACTTATCGTAACCAGGTTGTGTGTAAGTTTACAAGTATCTAGTTCCTTACCTGTGAGTCTATGGAAACTTCTGATAGGTGGTTCAGTATTGAGCTCACACATGTAGAGGCCAGCATCCGTGGTCTTCACTGATTTAATGACGAGGGCCCATACGTCACCGCCTTTTGCTATACCAGTACCTGGTAGAGGCTCTTCAGCTAAAATCAGAACAAGAGGTTAAAGAAAATATTTTATTCGTCACTTATTGATACGTTAATTAACGCTTGCTTAATAATGTGCCCGCTAGATGGCAATAGGCTCGCCCCCTATTATATTGGGACCTTAACATAACTGGCGAATTTGTTTGTGTGATGCACCTTCTGCCTACCCCTTCGGGGATACAGGCGTGAAGTTATGTTATGTTATTGAAGAAAATCGACACAAATAAATAGAATAGAGGGAGGGAGGTAGGAATAGTGATAGAGAGAGAGGGAAAAAAGGGGGAAAGGAGAGGGGCAGGGATGGATGATGACGATAAAACAACACGTAATTGTTCAAGTGTTCACTTCTGTCGGCACTCCTGGAGTGCCACTGCTTGTTTTATTTTCTTAAATACTTTTTGTACTTATAAATATCCAAAGTCATATGTAAACATTTGAGTGGGATGGCACCTCTACGTAAGGCAAAAATATCGTCTAGACAAATTATTTTCACTATCGTATGCAAATTTAACATATTAGTGTACCTTTCAAAAGTAATTTTATGATTTAAGATAATAACATAAGGTTTATTAGCCATACACAGCTCGCAGTGTTATTACCTCAAAAGAACATGTGAAAACAGTTTGAAAATTACTTTTATAATATGTAAATTTTGTTTTGTAAATTAATTGATATTTATTTTGGAATTTGCAATACGGTAACTTACTGGCAGAAATTTGTTAATATATTGTTTGTTATTTGTTGTTATTTGTTATGTAATAACACGAAGAATCTACTTTATACTGGCTGAGGTTCAGCCAGTATAAAAATAAGGCACGTGAAGCAGTGTTAGCAATGTCAATCCTATAGCCTGTAGGTGATGTGGTATTTATACATGTACCTTTTTACTTTTTTTATTATAAGTGTGCGATACCTTTTTTTCGTGCGGAAATTCCCTCGGATACCCCCCTGCCGGGGAGTGGGGAGGTTATGTCGGGCTCGAACCAACTAAAACTGCACACCGCCCCCGGTCTTCAGACGCCAGGTTGTAACGTGGCCCAAAAGGCATTTCCCTCGCATCCCGACTGACCCAGGGAAATCTCCGGTTACGAGATGGTCCCCTCGGGTTTGGGAACCACGGCATCCCCGTCTTACCCCTGTCAAAGGGGGGGGGGGGGAGGCACAACGCGCCGCTGCCCCGGCCTGCTTCTGGTAGGGTGATAGGCGGCTCCACCTGTCACCCCCAGGCATGCGCTCATGGAGGACGGAGTTCGTTCGAGCAACCTACGACGTCCGGTCGCCTCCTTCTCGAGAGCCCTTTGTCTCTCCCGCACCCGCTTCGCCACCTCCTTCTCGAACATTACTTGCTCGCAGCGGCAGCCCTAGCGATAGTGCTCGGCACCATCGCCGTGAGCAGGATGTCGATCAAGAAGACACCCCTCCAAGGGCTGCTACGAGGGCACACCTCGGCACCTCCCACGCGGAAATTGTGGGGTACCTAGTTTCAATATACCAGTCGTTCCAGTATCTGTCGCAGCGATCGGCACGTTGAAGCTATCATGGTGGATAGTAGAGTCTATAAGGGCAATTAAACTTCTCGAATTATTTGAACGAATTATTAAACGGTAAACTCGGCCAGCTGGATATTTTCCACGACCCGTTTGATATTTTTAGAAGAAAAGTACTGAGATCCCTTGGATACAGTTTGTGGTTTATCTTTGTATACTTGTATCTACAAATTTCACTTCAATTCTATTTTGGTAATTAGCACTTAAATGTGGTCTATCTTATAGTGTACACGGTACATGTATTTAATTTGTTTATATATCAGAACAAATATCTGGATGACCGAGCTCAGCAGGGTTTTAGGTAGATTTCGATGAAATCGATCTACCTATTGGTTTCTTGACTACTGTCGAATTTCAAAAAAAAATCTTCACAGGAGGTCTAGTTATGACACCCTTTTTTTTTTTTTTTTTTATCGTGCGGAAATCCCTTCGGATACCCCCCCGCGTGCCAGCGGGGGCGGTTATGTCGGGCTTGAACCGACTAAAACCGCACGCCGTCTCGGGTCTACAGACGCCGGGGTGTAAGGTTGCCCATAGAGCATATCCCTCGCACCCCGACTGACCCTGGGCCATCTCCGGTTTCGAGATGGCCCCCTCGGGTTTGGGAACCACGGTGTCCCCGTCTTGCCCCAGTTTGGGGGAGGGGCGCTAGTCGCCCCACCGTCCCGGCCTGCTTCTGCTCGGGTGACAGGTGGCCTCACCCGCCACCCCCAGGCCTGCGCTCATGGAGGACGGAGGTCGTTAAGCGACCTCCGGCGCCTGAGTTGCCTGCGACGCGCGGCGAGCAAGTTGCGGGCTCGGCGGACCGGGAGAGTTCTAAGTCTCTCCCGGGCGCGCTCCGCCACCTCCTTCGCGAGCATTACATGCTCGCAGACGGAGGCGGCGGCGGCCCACGCGCTCGCGCTCCGCACCATTGCCGCAATCTTGCTGCCGAGCGAGAGGACTCCCACCCCGATGGCTGCCACGAGGTCACGCCTCGGCGCCTCCCACCCCGATGGCTGCCACGAGGTCACGCCTCGGCGCCTCCCACGCCGGGCAGTCCGCCAGCGTGTGCAGCCCTGAGTCCTCGCCCGCGTCGCAGTGATGACACTCAGGCGTTGGCTCCTTCCTGATCCGATGCAGGTGGTCCCCGAAGCACCCCTTCCCTGAGATCACCTGCGTCAGTCGGTAGGAGAGGCTTCCGTGTCGCCTCTCCAGCCAATCCTCCATGATGGGCCTTACCGCCGCTATTGCGGCGTGCCCTGCGCTTGGTTGCCCAAGTCGTTCCTTCCACTCCACCACGATGGCCTGGCGGAGCTGGGACTGCACGGCCTCGATTTCTCGAGGCTCGGGGTTCCATCCCTGCTCCCGCGCCTCCTTTCGCCACTGGTACAGTTGCGAAAGGGCTCTCGCTTCCAGGTCCCATGGCGGAGTTCCGGCAAGGAGACTCGCCGCCTCGAAGGAGATCGTGCGGTACCCTCGGATGACCCTGATGGCCAGAACCCGCTGCGGAGCGCGCAGCATCCGCACAGTTCTGGTCCTCAGGGCCTCCGCCCATATTGGGCACCCATACAGGGCCATGGACCGCACGATCCCCGCGTAGAGTCTCCTGCAGGAGTCATCGGGCCCCCTCATGTTGGGCAACAGCCGAGCCAGAGCAAGAGCTGTGCCCTTCAATTTGGGGGCCAGACTTCGGATGTGCTCTCCGAAGTCCCATCGGCCGTCGAGCACGAGCCCCAAATATTTCATTTGGGGCTTGATGCCGATGCGATTTCCTCCCACGATGAGACTGGATCCCTCGGGTGGCTTGCTCCGAGGCCCATGGAAGAACAGGGCCTCGGTTTTATGCAGGGCCACCTCGAGACCCAGCCGCCGGATCCGCCTAACTACTTGGGCAACCGCGGTCGTGGCCTTTCGGGTCGCTTCGCGGTACGTCGCCCCGCACGCCGTCACGAGCGTGTCGTCCGCGTAGCAAGTTATGACCCCCTGAGTCCGAAATGACCACTGCGCACTGGTCAAAAAGTTTATATATATATATGTATGTATGGTTCTACATTCCAAAATTTGCGGCACCCTCAGGGTCGCATTTTTGCCCCGATCGCTTTCAAACTGCGGTCAAAAATTGCTTGGGTATAAACTTAGTTTAAGTTCGTGAACGGGTGGAATCCGGCCTAAGGGGACGGTAGGGCCTCACTTTTTGTGAAATCAGTTTTTCCTCAAAATTTCACGTTCCATGAAAGATATTCGAACCGTTCTATTCTATCTATTTTATCCCATAGTATACATGAATACCAACAACTTTTAATTAAAAACCTATAAGATTAAAACTTTAACTAAAAGTGGAGGGGGGAAAACCAAAATTTTTCGGGAAAAAATTCATAACTTCTAACCGGTGAACATTCTTGACGTCGGAAACATTTTTAATCGATAGGCCATTTTTAAGTCTAAAATAAATGTCTGAAAAGTTTTTCGCTAAAACTTACCGTTTTCGAGAAAAAAAAATCAAACTATTTAAAGTCCGTAGTTCTCTATATATAAAATAATATTAATTGCTTCACGAAATCTACCTGTGCGTTCCCCCTGCGGGAACGGTTTTTTTTTTCGACGTTGTCTAAAAATGGTACCTAGCTAGATCGATTTATTGCCCCCGAAACCCCCTGTCTAACAAATTTCATAAAAATCATTGGAGCCGTTTCCGCACGTTTCCGAGATTCAGATTATATATATATATATATATGCAAGATTTAAAAGTATAAAGGTGTTAGATACCTTATTATATATATACTGTTGGTGTATCTATAAATAAATAAGTAAATAAGGATTTATGCACCTTATTATAACTAGACCCATACATTTAACATACAGTTTTGAAAGTGATAGTAATGAAAAATACTCACAATCATCGTGCAGGACAGCAACTCTATCATCTCTCGTGACTCTGACTCCACCAGCAGTCAGGAGCTGCAGATCCTTAGCTCTCCTCCACAACACAGGCCTGCCTTTAGCTCCTAACACCACACAGGTTAACAGCGCATCTTCCCCAGCCCTGACAGCCACTCCACCAACTGAAGGTGTTCTCATATACGCCTTTGGTTGCTCGGCTTCTTCTTGAGAACTGCCTGTTGATGTGCTGCCAGCATCTGATGAATCGCTCCTTACTAGATCTGTATAAACAATGAAAGGATTTGGTGAGAATTGATAAAGCATATTATCTAACATACTTTTTTTTAAGGATTATTTGCAACCGAAATTACTTATATTCCCGCAATCTCTCCAGCGTGTCTAGGTAGCTTAGTTGGTCAGAGCATTCCCCCTGTAAGGGACTGGTCGCGGGTTCAAGTCTCGTCTCAGATGTTCTCTTTTTCCGACCTAAATCAATAGGAAAGTATAAGTTAGTCATCATCATCATCATCATCTTAGCGTTGATCCCGGTTGCGTCTGAGGATTTCACCTCGAAGCCCAGGGTCAGCCAATAGGGTCAGCAATAGCTTCTCCTCCTTTTGAGTTCATTTATATGGCTTTAAGACAGCGAATGCATCTGATCCATCAAACCCGAAAGGAAGTCTGTGTCAGAGCCTTGTCCGTCAATTTCACTGGTTCACTGTATCTGCTTGCAGTTGAGGTTGCTTGACCTTGAAAAGCTTCGTGAGGCCCTGATGGGTCTTGTATACCCACAACTTAATCAGTAAGCGTCGGTAGCTTAGTGGTTAAGGAATCGACCCTACAATCGAGAGGCTACGGGTTCGAATCCTGGCCATTACACTACCAATATGAAACCACTCCTAACAAAAGCAGTTACGCTTAGCTGGAGGGGTTAGGAGGAATATTAGTAATTTCGGTTACTAATATTCTTTAAAATAAAACAGTACGCAAGATAAGTTAGTCTAGTTTAGGTATTAGGTAAGCGTTATTACCCAAGAGTGTATAAACATACTTTGTATCTCGAAGTTCTCACGGGCATTATTTTAATTAATATCTGACAAAGCCACAGAGGAGCGTGGGTTTTGGAAGTAATTGCTTTATATCATAGACCAAATGTATCATAATTATTATAATATATGTATGTACCTACTTATTATTTTATTTATGTATATATATGACGTAGGACGCCGCCATATGCCGTGATGGCCTCTGTGGCGCAGTGGTAGTGCGTTCGACTGCTACGACAAGGGGCGCGGGTTCTATTTCCGCTCAGTGCGAATATTTGTATGAATGAATATGTCTATTTGCATTGGTCTGGGTGTTTCTATGTATAATATGTATGTATTCACAAAAAAAAGTGTATAAGTATGTTTATCCGCATTCTGGAACCCATAACACAAGCTAGTTAGACTATGCTTGCCTTGGGTCTAGAAAGCGCTGTCTAGAATGTCGTAGAATATTTATTTATTAAATACCAATTGACTTCTACTGATAAATCCTTCTAAAGAGGTTCGCAGTCCACCTGGGTGTACCTTTTTGGGGAAATTTTTTGGAAAGTAATTTTTTTTTTATTAGTCATTGAAGTTAAGACCACATGCATATTGTTACTTTTAATAACTAATAATTCCTGATGATATAACAGTTCACATATTTTACTTGGTAAAAAAATTAATATTACACAAAACTTATCAACATAAGGTAAAATACAGCAGATCCTCTTACAAGAAAGGTTTGAACATACAATCACGACGTGTTCCCCAAAGTTATATAAAAAAAGAGCTTATTTCTTAAAACCATCAAAGTGGAGGTTCTAAATAAAACGCTCGCACTAAGTACTAAACTACACTGTCATACTTCAAAAGCCCTTTGAAGGATTTAAAAGGCAATTCTGACTGGGTACCTCTGTGATAAAAAGGTCATCTATACTCCGGTTCAGGGACTGCGGGAATATAATGCCATAAAGAGAGGCGTTGTCTGAGGTCGCAGAGTCAGCGGAAAGCGGACGCGTACTACTTTTACACCAATCAAAACATGCATACATGGAATACCATCAAAGTGGAGGTTCTAAATAAAACGCTCGCACTAAGTACTAAACTACACTGTCATACTTCAAAAGCCCTTTGAAGGATTTAAAAGGCAATTCTGACTGGGTAACTCTGTGATAAAAAGGTCATCTATACTCCGGTTCAGGGACTGCGGGAATATAATGCCGTAAAGAGAGGCGTTGTCTGAGGTCGCAGAGTCAGCGGAAAGCGGACGCGTACTACTTTTACACCAATCAAAACATGCATACATGGAATACCATCAAAGTGGAGGTTCTAAATAAAACGCTCGCACTAAGTACTAAACTACACTGTCATACTTCAAAAGCCCTTTGAAGGATTTAAAAGGCAATTCTGACTGGGTAACTCTGTGATAAAAAGGTCATTATACTCCGGTTCAGGGACTGCGGGAATATAATGCCGTAAAGAGAGGCGTTGTCTGAGGTCGCAGAGTCAGCGGAAAGCGGAAAAAATATTTACGCGTACTACTTTTACACCAATCAAAACATGCATACATGGAATACACAGTCAACAAAATATACAAATGGGGGCCTTATCGTTAAAAGAAATTCCTTACAGGCAACCTTTGGATGGATATGAATTTCGTCATTAATGGACTCAAAATAAATTCGATCAAATTATTAAAATAAACCCTAGAACCGCCTACCAGGTCCAAATTTTAAATTTACATCATCCAGAGGGCTATTCAAATCATTGTTTTTTTTTTTTAATATTTAGGACACGTCAATTTGACTTCACCTCGCCTGATGGTAGGCTGAAGGCTGCTGTCAATATTACTAAACGATTGAAATATATAAACGAAATTCCATGAAAATTGGTTTTGCCGGTTAGCAAGAGTTCAGTAACATACTTGTACATACACAAGTAAAGATGTGTTTTTATGTATAATGATTTTTATTATGTAAGAAAAAAGATCTCGTGTTCTTTAAGCAGGGCGTGAAAAAGCATCTCTCTGGAAGTTAAACCAGAGATCACCGATTTAAAATTGTTGGAAACTTCATTGGTGGCCTTGACCTTAAATGGTGAAATGCTATAAATTTAAAAGCATAACAAAATTGTTCACTGCTTTTCCCGTGTGGCCATAGTAACTCTATATCAATTGCCATACCATGTCACATCAGAGAGTTTGTCAAGACAAAACAAATGAGTCCAAACTCAAAAAGTTTATCTTATTTAGTTTAGGAGTTGATATAGCCACCATTATACTCCATGATCAAACCAGCTCCATGGTACCGTATTAATGCATTGTCATCGAAATTAAACATGTATGTAAATATCATCTCAATCGGTTGAGGCTGACTGCCTAAAATTCAGAATACTTACAGAGCAAGTTAAATGAAAGCTTGTTGAAACTAGTTTTTGTGTAAAGTAGAGAATCAGGTGCTATGGTTCCGCATCGAGAGATGCCTATATCCAGCAATAGCCTGCAGTAGAGTAATTGATTAAAGGTTAAAAACACTTCTGAAATCAACTACGATTAATGAAATAAGAACCTCTTTCTTGTCACTCGTTTCAAATTTCTAAACACAATCTAAAAATTGTCCGCAACTTACACGCTTTTGCCATCTGTCGTGATTGAATACATACACCTTCTCATTTTTCTGAACTCTTATATAATGTACCTATAAAGTCAGTCACATACTCTCAGTATTGATATCGTGTGCTTCTTTTATCCAAGAAAGACGGGGTAACGATCAATTAACCTTTGTAAGACGAAACTTGTCACTGACTCGGAAAATTCTCTCCATAAAGGAATATTAACAATTTGTTTCAAAACACAATGCTTCCTCAATATTTTTATATGTGTACCTTTTTGATCGCTAAAACCAAACGCTGTGTTCTTTTTTACCTAAAAATAATGTACTCTTTAGGAAATATACGACATGTTTGTTAGATCTATTCAAACATACTTAAATATATGAAATTTCGATAACTCGAGAATAAAATAGAATCATAAGAAAGATCAGCTAGGATGGGTCTATTATTGTCATTCGGGCCCTTTTTGTACGTTTACTGTCAGATGAAGAACAAAACAAAACAGAACAAACTTATCCCTTGTACGGCACCCATAGGAAGAGATGAGGCGTGGCTCTTGTATTTTACTTAACAGTGGCCAACTCGTTATAATTTTCACACAAAAGATCGTACCGCGTACCTGATTATGGCGTTTCTGTACATATATACACACCATCTGCTTCTTACGTACTTAAAGAGCTTCCTCTACTGTCATTAAACCTTTCATGCAAGCCCGCCCCCGGTTCGAGTGCTTTTGACCTGCCCTTTTTTCAATATCTCATTAATTTAATTAGTGTATACTTTGCGAGGTCGACCCCGGCCTACCTACTTACAGCCGCCTTACTACATACTTGGTGTGTTATTCGCTCAGTTCTCTTTCATTGGCGTTGTAGTAACACATCTAAGTATATTTACACTATATTTGGGTTTATATAGAAGCAATAAATCAAAATTTGAAGAAACAAATTAATTATAAGCCTTCCAAATATCTGTTTAGTTGCACAGATTTTACCTGAACTTTGGCTGTTTATAGCGTATAAAAGTAAAGAACATCTCAAAGTAAATCTTGCGCATGTAATGGACATTCTAATAATGAACATTTATTTCACAAACTTGTACGGCTTATTTGAAAACATATATTTCATAGAAAAGTATGAAAAATCTTAACGATAAACCGACCGGAAAGGGTCCTCTTAAAAAAGGACGTTTATAGTTGTATATAGAATTCATGGTTACAACGAGTTGGTAAAACTTTTGGCTGTTTCTTATAACTTTGCTGCAATACAAAATATAAAAACAGCATGTTATAAACTCGCGGCACCCGCTGTCAGTCGGACCTTATTGTTCCAACTCATTTGGATTCACCGCAGGCAGGTCACGTCCTCGACGGGTCTGGATAAAGAAATCAACGTAAATTGGGCGTGCGCCCTTCAATTTACCACATATTTTGGGAGACGAAACAATCTGTATGATAACTAGTAAAGAGTGCCTAAGTGGGGAAATTTTCCAGAGAATATATGGGCACTGAAGGGTAAATAAACGGAGTAGCTTAGATATTTTTTTTCGTTCTATTTGTTGGTTAGAGTGTGATAATAAGTTGTGAGCAAATAATAATCGAGAAGGAGGCGGAGGAGGGGGTCCGGGAGAGACTCAGGTCACTCTCGAATCGTAGAGCCCGCGAGGCGCGGAGGCGACTCAGTTGTCGGAGGTCGCTGAACGACCTCTGTCCTCCATGAGCGCAGGCCTGAAGGTTACAGGTGAAGCCGCCTGTCATCCTAGCAGAAGCAGGCCGGAGTGGTGGCGCGTTGCGCACCCCCATCTTTCCAGGGGAGACAGGGACACCGTGGTTCTAAACCCGAGGGGGCCATATCGAAACCTGGGAGGGCCTTGGGTCAGCCTGGGTGGCAGGGAAATGCCTTAGGGCCACCTTACACCCTGTAGACCCGAGACTGCCTGCGGTTTTAGTCGGTCGGTAAACCGACATAACCTGGTTATTTCGGTTTAAAGAAAAAGGGCGTGATAATAAGTATCTAAGTGTTCGCAAAATTTATTGTATGTGTTGGGGACCACCCCAGCACATACAATACAATACTCTCTCAAACACAACTAATTTACAATTTTATAATAGTATAGATAGATGATAACGACAGGCTTTAAACAAACCATAAAAAAGTCATTTTGACGTGACCAATATAAAAAACCGGCCAAGTGTGAGTCGGACTCGCCCATGAAGGGTTCCGTAGCAGCAAGTAAAATGTTTATTTATATTTGAGTTAATTGAAGGAAAGGTAAATTGCGGTTTACGATTTATGACGTATTAAAAAAAACTACTTGCTGGATCTCGTTCAAACCAATTTTCGGTGGAAGTTCACATGTTAATGTACATCATATATATTTTTTAACATAACATAAACTCACGCCTATGTCCCCGAAGGGGTAAGCAGAGGTGCTAGCCCCCTCATTTTGCCAGTTTATGTTTAGGTCCCAATGTAATAGGTGGCGAGCCTATTGCCATTAACCGGGCACTTATAAACCTGCGATAAATACACACATAACTTCGAAAAGCATCGAAGTCATTGGTGTGTGCCATGGTAAAACCTGGGATCGAACCCGAGACCTCGTCTCAGCAGTCCTTTACCCACACCACTAGGCTATCGCGGTATTTTTTAAGGTTTATCATTCTCTTATTTTAGAAGTTACTGAATTTTACCACTTTGGAAGTGTCTCTCGCGCAAACTATTCAGTTTAGAAAAAAGTGATATCAGAAACCTCAATATAATTTTTGAAGACCTATCCATGGATACTACACACGTATGGGTTTGATGAAAAAAAAAAATAAGTTTCAGTTCTAAGTACATACCTTTTTTTTTTTTTTTTTTTTTTTCGTGCGGAAATCCCTTCGGATACCCCCCCGCGTGCCAGCGGGGGCGGTTATGTCGGGCTTGAACCGACTAAAACCGCACGCCGTCTCGGGTCTACAGACGCCGGGGTGTAAGGTTGCCCATAGAGCATATCCCTCGCACCCCGACTGACCCTGGGCCATCTCCGGTTTCGAGATGGCCCCCTCGGGTTTGGGAACCACGGTGTCCCCGTCTTGCCCCGGTTTGGGGGAGGGGCGCTAGTCGCCCCACCGTCCCGGCCTGCTTCTGCTGGGGTAACAGGTGGCCTCACCCGACCCCCAAAATTTATTGTTTTTTTTTTTCAAATTTTGTGTGAAAATCTTAATGCGGTTCACAGAATGCATCTACTTACTAAGTTTCAACAGCATCGTTCTTATAGTTTCGGAAAAAAGTGGCTGTGACATACGGACGGACAGACATACAGACATGACGAATCTATAAGGGTTCCGTTTTTTGCCATTTGGCTACGGAACCCTAAAAACGATAACCGACCACTGCGCGGGCGAAGGCGCGGGCATTAGCTAGTAAATGATATACTCAGATATACCATTCCTAGCGGATTAGTATTAAGCGAATAATCCTTTGGACATGATATTCGGTACCATTATTATAGGCTTGGCAGACAGGCCATTTATTGATCTGTGGTTCATTACTTTGAAATGATCCTCTCATAGCTTGGCTGGCCACAGTTCTGTGGTTACTATACATAACTTCACGCCTGTATCCCCGAAGGGGTTGGCAGATGTGTATTACACACCCACAATTCGCCAGTTATGTTTAGGTTCCAATGTAATAGACGGCGAGCCTATTGATATCTACCGGGCACATTACTAAGCGAGTGATAATTAACAGTTTTTTTTGTGGTTACTATAAAGAATATAATATTTTGATTCAAGGATACCTACCACAGACCACATCTATCTACCTATAGATACAATTATAAAACTGTATTATAAGTTGTGTGTATAATTCCGTTCATTTAACATGATCCAAGTATATTTTTCAAATATCTCCAATGTAAGTACAGAACATTGGAGGTATTAAAAACAAGTTGAATTCCTGAGACGAGCTCAGCCGAATACAAGGGATTTTCGATTTTGCGTTTTTTTTTTTTTTTTTTTTTTGCGATTTTTTGCGATTTTTTTTATCTTGCAATGGTTCACCCCAGTACGAATCTATTTCCGAAAACAGCAACTCGATAGCTCATCTCCTTCATACCCAAAACCGTGACAGAAAATTGGCAACGACGACGACGTCGACGACAACTCCATAGCAATAGGGCTTTTCTAAAGAAAATCCCTAAAAAATTCTAATATTAGAGAAATAAAAAAAAACTTGGGTTATGTTAAATGAACGGATTTTTTTAGGAATTCTTGTTTGTTTTTTCGTGTTATACGCAAAAACTACGAAATGGATTTTAATGCGGTTTTCTCTATTAGAAAGGTCTTCGTCAGACTTAAAGTCTGCCGTATGTTTGGTTGCATTTGGTTGACGCCGCTAGTATCAACTAGCATAAATCTATGCCTCAACATTTCTTTTAGAAGTAAGGCATTTTTTTTTTTTTTTTTTTTTTACGTGCGGAAATCCCTTCGGATACCCCCCCGCTGGCCAGCGGGGGTGGTTATGTCGTTATGCCTCAACATTTCTTTTAGAAGTAAGGCATTGACTAAATCTTCAAAGGTGACTTTATTAAGCGTAGCGAGCCGAAGGCGAGCGAAGCGTCTTTGGTTTCAAAGTTGCATTTCAAACAAATGATACTCATCCGAGACCGTTTGACCGATCTCGACCAATTTTGCCACGGTGATCAAGTAGACATTACTGAGTGTCGTAAGGGGTCGAATGTCCAGATCGGTCTTACCATCGAGGAATAATCACCGAAAAACCAAATCAATGGAAAAAGTCGACCGGTCACGTTGACCTATTGTTGGATATTCAAATTTCGCTAAGCTTAAGTTTGGGTTGATTGCCAAGCTGGCCACCGTCCTAGTTATTTGACAAACTGTGTGGCGTGGTGGCAGAGGGTCGCTCTACGTCGGAGATCGCGGATACGATTCTCACTCAGTGCAAATATTGGATATTCATAAATACGTCTATTTGGATTGGTCTGGGTGATTCTGTGTATAATATGTTAGTATTTACAAAATAAATGCATTGAAGTACGGTTATCCGCATTCTAGAACCCATATTACAAGCCATGATTAGTTGGTGTCTAGACTGCGCAGTGTGTACACTTCGTTATGTATCATTTGTTTGCCTTATTTGACAGTACAAAGATAATTTTTTAAAAATCTCTATACTGTTCTAACTCCATCTATACATGTAAAATTACTTGTCCCAACTGACTGACTGAGTGATTCATCAACGCAGAGCCCGTTAGACCTACAAACTTGAAATTTTGGCAGTAGAAGCCTTTTATATGGTAGGCATCCACTAAGAAAGGATTTTTTGAGATTTCACTTTAAAGGTGGCGGCAAAATAACGGATGAAGGTTTGTATGAAAGTCCGTCATTTTCAAAGTTAGTAGTACGAATGAACACATGCATCAGCGTATTTAAAAATGTTACCCCTAAGAGGGTGAAATAAGGGTTGAAAGTTTATATAATAGTATGTCATTTTTGAAGATAGAAGCATGACAATTCATATACCGGGTGAGGAAAAAGTATGGACACCCCGGAAAATTCGGAAAACCGCACGAGGTTAGTCATGAAACAAAGAAACGCCCGGATAGGTTTAGGTATAAGGTTAACGTAACCCCTGAAGGTCAAATAGAGGTCAAATTGGCAAGGAGAATTAACAATAAAAAAGCACCCCAAGTGAGAGGCAAGGGGAACTCACTCTCAAAAAGCACCCCGAAGTGAGAGGCAAAGGGAAATCCCTTTCAAAAAGCACCCCGAAGTGAGAGGCTAGGGGATCTCACTTTCAAACAGCACCCCGAAGTGAGAGGCAAGGGGAACTCACTATAAAAAAGCACCCCGAAGTGAGAGGCAAAGGGAACTCACTTTCAAAAAGCACCCCGAAGTGAGAGGCAAGGGGAACTCACTATAAAAAA